>JAWHQI010000025.1:15297500-16525000 GCA_033032865.1 Dactylorhiza incarnata | reverse complement strand
AACACACACACATAACATACAACACACACACATATAACACACACAAACACATATAATACACACATATAACACACACACACATATATAACACAAACACAAAAATTAACAAAAAAAACAATAAACAAACACATTCATCTCACCACACACACTAATAACACACACATTCACCACCATCATCACACCACACACACAAACACATTCATCTAAAAAAAATTAACAAAAAATAATGATTTGTACCTAAAATCCGGCGGAGGAGGAGGAGGAAGAAGCTGGATAGGTTGATTCCGGAGGAGGAGAAAACTGGAATGTCTATTCCGGCGGCGTCGAGAGCTCCAGACGAGGAGCGGCGGCGTGAAGAGCGGCGGCGTGATGAGCGGCGTGAGGAGTAGGTCCAGTTGACGAAGAACGGCGGCGTGAGGAGCGGCGGCGGCGACAAAGACCGGCGAAGGAGATCGGGGGAGAGTCGTCAGGAGCGGGCGAAAGAGATCGGGGGAGAGAAACCTAGAAACGGAGGTAAAGGCGCGGCTGGACTGGCGATAAAAGGCGCGGCTGGGGTTAACAAAGAAACGGAGGTTTTTAATAACCTCCGTTTCAGTCCATAAGCCGCGCCAAACAATGCTTTTGCCTAAACCTGCGTTCCGTTCCAACCGCACCGGAGCAAATAAGCCGCGCCAAACGCACCCTTCATCAATCACTTCCTCCTCGGTAGTCATTTCCTTAGCTACGTCATCTATTTGCACACTAGATAAATCATTAGATAACAAAGCAGGGTCTTCACCCAATGGTTAGGCAAAAGCTAAATATTCTACACCGTCACCTTTATCAATTTCACAAATATCTATTTCATCTACGGTCTCATAACAAGCTACCTAATCAAGATAAATGTCGACGCAGGAAGAATGAAATTTAGGAAAAACAACACTGCCACTAGAAGGGTGGAGGGTGACCTTCAAGGTTTTAAGAAATGGACCTCCAAGTATGGGGGTGAAGAGTTTTTTATAGGCACCACTACTTGGAAGTCGGTCTTGAAGGCTTCCCCTCCTAATTTCACCTCAATATCTTTTGCACCCCTTTCTGCGGTAACAGTGCTACCGTTAGCTAACACTAAATAGATAGAAACTAAAATAGGTTTTTCTAAGTCAAACTTTTCAGTGTTATAAATAGAGATCAAATTAAATGACGCACCTGTGTCACAAAGAGCAGTGGTGGGGGCTTCGTTGATCAAGCATTCGACATGAATGCTCACCGGGAAGTTCCCGGTAGGAGCGAATGCAACCCGACTGTGCTCTTTAGGGTTCACTTCAGTGTTACTTGGAAGCTTTCCTTGTTGTTTCTCTGTGAACAAGTTGGAAAGATGCCCAAGCCGTCTTACGTCGATTTCTCATGCGTCGATTTATTCTTTCCTGTACGCTGATATGAAATCGGCGAACGTCGATTTCTCCTGTCCGAAACACGTGCGTGATTTCTATACGCGGTTTTGCTCATTTAATTTTACATTGGAAATATATGTTTTTATACACGACAAATTTACTTAATATAACCGTTGCAATTAATTACGTGATAATTACTTGCAATTTTTTGAAACTCATATATAGGAGGTTTTCCTGAAATGTTTTACGGACCTTTTTCATTCACGATTCCCGCTCTAGTGATTTTTTCTCTTTCGTGTTTGCTTCATCAAGTGGAAGTTTGGGTGCTATGTGTTTATTCGGTGTTCGCGCATATCAGAGTTGTAGGATCTAGCTTGGTGTTGTACATTGGAGGAATGAGCATCGGTTGAAAGCCCTGTTGGTGATCACACGCCTTACCCATGCTCGATTTCTTAATCTCTTTATTTATAAGTTTTCATCTTATTGTTTTTCAAGATCCATATATGATAATATAATAGTCTTTCAAAACAGAAAAATATACATTATTTTGTGAATATAGTATAAATATTCCAACAATCTAAAGAAGTTGTTATTCCACATCATTTAATCTCTTGAGAAAAGACCATGTTGGGCTATCATACCCCAAACTGCCTAGTACCAATGAGAACTCGTCATTGAGTATTCCTTGGGAAGTCCAAGAATAACAAGATAATAAAATCAAATAATCAAAATGATTTTGTTTGTTATCATTTTCTTATGTGCTGCAATTTATTTTATGTATTTTAAATTTCAGCATTTTGTATTGGCATCTCGTTCTGATAACTCCGTCGGGATCAACCCTGAAAAATTTAACAGAAATGAATTTCATCGTTGGCAAGTACAAGTCGAATATTGGTTGAATACCCTAGGTCTTCTATCTTCCATCTTCGATTCTCCTATAGAAATTGAAAACCTCAATAGTGTTGCAACTGCAGTAGTCTCCTCCCTTCCATCGTCTTCATCTTCTAGTGCGAACACCACTAGAACATATGTTAGGCGTACTCCTTATAAAGATCCGGTAGATATAAGATATCATTATCGTCACTGAATTCTTAGTGCTTTGTCTGACAGCCTTTATGATATTTTCCTCCAATATTGTACGACTAAAGATTTGTGGTATGCACTTGAAGCACGATATAACCTTGACAATGCGGGTATAGAACGTTGCAATGTCTCCAACCTCCATAAATTCAAGATTGATACCTCCAAGCCTATCAATCCTCAACTCCACCAACTTGATGAGATATTATCCATGATTCGAGCCAATGACTCAATCTTATCCTAAAATTATTTAGTATCGTGTCTTATTGATTCCCTTCCTGATTCGTGGTTTGGCTTTTTCACTAGGCTTATAAGGGCATGACCAAACTAATCTTACTTATATTCAAGTCCAAAATGCTATCCGCATAGAGGAAGGACATAAGCATAACTTCAAATCCCCCAAAGATTATGTTCCTAAAGCCAACCTTACCGAATCTCATGGCAACCCTTCCTCCCACAATTACTTTAAACCCAAGGGTAAGAACCATAATAAACCTTTCCGCCCAGGTTCCCGCCATCAGAAACTCAATCACCCTAAACCTGGTCATTCCAACCAAAACCCAGGTGAAGGGAAATGGTGTTTTTCCTGCGGTCGTACAAATCATCTGTCTGCCAACTACTTATACAAGAAGATAGAACCTATGACCAGCAAACCCGATGCGGTCAAGTCACAGGCCAACATGATCCAAGCACCAGATCAATCTATCTTCAGGTTAGATTATCCTTATAGTCTTCTTCTCACTTGTTCACCAGATTGGTGACTTGATTTCAGAGCAAATGTTCATACTTGTTTTGATCGTTCATGCTTTGCCACATTTCAGGACATTAATGGAGGAAGCGTGATACTTGGAAATGCATTTTCGGCTCAAATCCTTGGACGCGGGTGAGTGGATCTTAAGTTGACATCTGGGAAGATACTAGTCTGCATGACATGCTTTATGTGCCAAAAGTTAGAAAGAATTTAGTGAGCGGATCTTTGCTAGTGAAGAAGGGATATAAAATTGTATTAAAGTCAAATAAAATTATAATAACTATGAATAATATTTTTATTGGAAAAGGCTTTGTTTGTGATGGTTTATTCAAGTTAAATGTTATTGATTTGGAAGTTAACCAATTTTTTGTCTTTAATTTCGAATTCCTCTACTGATTTTTGGCATGCTAAATTAGGGTATGTTAACTCTGATTGTATAAAAATGATGATGTCTCTAAATCTCATTCCTAAGATTAATATTTCTCCTAAGTGTTATATGTGAGATTTGTGTTCAATCAAAAATCTCTAGAAAATCATTTAAATCAGTTGAAAGAACTTCAAAATGTTTAAAGTTGATTCACTCGGATGTGTGTGACTCTAATCGCCAACCCACTAGAGGTAGAAATAAATATTTTGTTACATTCATTGATGATTTTATCAAATATTGTTACATATATTTATTAAGACAAATGGTGAGATAAACGCTTGAGTGTTATTGTTGTTGTATATTTATTAAAGACAAGACATTATTTTCATACTTTAAGATTTGTAAAGCTGAAGTAGAAAACCAATTAGGATCCTCCATTAAGATCTTTAGGTCCGACCGATGTGGAGAATATACTTGGAATAAACTAATCCAGTTTTGCCAAGAATAAGGGATCATTCATCAAGTAATCGCTTCTTATTCACCTTAATCAAATGGTATAATTGAACGTAAAAACAGGATTTTGATGAACAGGGTCAATGTCATGCTTGCCAAGTATGGTACCCTAGAAAATCTTTGGAGAGAAGCATTTCTTACCTCTTGTTTTATTCTTAATAGTAGTCCAACAAAACATAATGAAAACCCCATTTGAATTATTCAAACTAAGGAAGTCTAACCTCCATATTTTTCGTGTGTGGTGGTGTTTAACTAAGGTAGTCATTCATGAGCCTAAGAGAAAGAAGATGACCTAAAATCATAGACTTTATTTGTATAGGATATGCATCTGAAATGAAGGAAAAACAGGTTGCTTTCAAGGCAGCAGTTATAGAACGACTAGTTGATGATCCTTATGTTGATCCTAGTGTCGCATGGAAAGTTATGTCTTCTCATTTAAGGATAAGTGAAAAGAACGTACTTGGATAGTCAAAAGATCGCGCGCCCCCACAAAAAGAATCTTGGTGGTGGAAAAAGGAAGTGCAAGACAAAGTGAGGGCAAAGAGGGTCAGCTACAAAACATTATATTGCTTGTAGGAATGATGAAAGCTTGACAAAGTATAAAGTCGCCAAGAAAGAAGCTAAAAATGCAGTAAGTAAAGCAAGAAGTCAAGCTTATGAAGAATTTTACAAACGACTAGATACCAAAGATGGAGAGCGCGATATATATAAAATTGCTCGAGCTAGAGAGGAAGACAAGAGATTTAAGCCAAATTAAATGCATAAAAGATGAAACAGATACGGTTTTGACGGATGATGTGGCTATTAAGGAGCGATGGAAAAGATACTTTTATCAACTATACAATGAAGGAAAAGATAATGACCTGAACTTGGAAGAGTTAAGTAAATCGGAGGAGTATAGAGACATAACTTTTTATCGTAAAATTCAAGCATCAGAGATAGATGACGCTCTGAAGAAGATGAAAAATGGAAAGGCGGTTGGACCAGACGATATACCCATTAAAGTATGGAAATGCTTAGGGAGGGAAGGAATTTTATGGCTTACAAGTTTCTTCAATAAGATACTGAAGACAAAAAGGATGCCAGACCAATGGAGAGAAAGTATTTTGGTACCTTTGTATAAGAACAAAGGAGATATACAAAATTGTGTCAATTACAGGGGAATTAAATTAATGAGTCATACTATGAAACTATGGGAACGAGTAATAGAGAGACGCGTTAGACGAGAGACTAGCATCTCAGAGAATCAATTTGGATTCATGCCAGGGAGGTCAACCATGGAAGCTATACATCTCTTGAGGAGACTCATTGACAACTATCGGGAAAGACAAAAAGATTTGCATATGTTGTTTATCGATCTGGAGAAGGCGTATGATAGGGTTCCAAGAGAGGTCTTGTGGAGAGTCTTAGAAAAGAAAGGTGTAAATGTATCATACATTGACGTAATCAAAGATATGTATACAAATTCAGTGACCAGGGTGAGGACATCTGGAGGATTAACACAGGAATTCCCTATCGCTGTTGGCTTACATCAAGGGTCAGCTTTAAGCCCTTACCTCTTTACCCTTATCTTAGATGAGCTCACCGGACATATCCAGCAAGCAATACCTTGGTGTTTATTATTTGCAGATGATATTGTTTTGGTCGATGAGACGCGCGCGGGTGTAAACGCGAAACTGGAATCTTGGCGAGGCACTTTAGAAAAGAAGGGTTTTAGGTTGAGCAGGACAAAGACAGAGTATATAGAGCTTAAATTTAGTAGTGCAAGAAGGTCAGATGACTCCGTCATTAAATTGGGTGACCAAGATATTTCCCGCAGTGAGTGCTTTAAATATCTGGGATCGATAATTCAAAAAGATGGAGGTGTAGATAAAGATGTGATTCATAGAATCCAAGCAGGTTGGTTGAAGTGGAGAGGCGCGTCTGGGATCCTATGTGATCGTAAAGTACCACTAAAACTTAAAGGCAAGTTTTACCGTACTGCAATTAGGCCTGCAATGCTCTACGGTTCTGAGTGTTGGGCAGTGAATGGTGTACACGAGCAAAAATGGGAGTCGCGGAGATGAGAATGCTTAGGTGGATGTGTGGTCACACGAGACGGGATAAAATTAGGAATGAATGTATCATGGATAAGATAGGAGTGGCGCCAATTGTAGAGAAGATGCGAGAAGCTCGTTTAAGATGGTTTGGACATGTACATCGGAGACCATTAGAGGCACCTGTTAGGCGTTGTGAGAGTTTAGTCACTAGACATGTTAAACGGGGGAGGGGTAAACCAAAAAAGACTTGGAATGAAACTATAAAGAAAGACATGATGTACTTAGGCATTAATGAGACTATGCTTAAAGATAGGGCGTAATGGCGACAGAGGATCCATATAGCCGACCCCACTATGGTGGGATAAAGGCTTGAGTGTTGTTGTTGTTGTTGTTTTTTGTTATGCATCTGAAATGAGTGATAATAGATTTCTCATTAATAAATCCCAGATTAGTGAGATTTCTAATAACATTATCCTAGAAGTTAGAGATATAGTTTATTTTGAAAATAAATTTTCATACAAATTAAATAACTCATCCCAACCTTCCAGTTGTTCTACCCAACCTTTTTTTTATATAGACTCATTAGAAACTGATGAACCTAGAAGGAGCCAAAGAGTTAAAACAGAAAAAACCTTTGGAGAGGATTACTCCACTTATCCAATTGAAGGAGATCCTAGCACATATGAGGAAGCTATGAGCTCTTCCGACTCTCTCTTTTGGAAGGAAGCAATAAACATAGAAATTAACTCTACATTGGAGAACAAAACTTGGATTCTAAATAATCTACCTCTCGTTGCCAAAGCCATATGATATAGATGGATTTTTAAGAAGAAACTTTAAACGGATGGCTCTATAGAGAAGTATAAGACTTGCTTTGTTGCTAAAAGTTATGCTCAGAAAGGATAGATTATTTAGACACTTATGCCCCCGTAGCTAGGATCACATCGCTTCGTGTGCTAGTTGTCTTAACTTCGATCCATTAGATTATCACTCATCAAATGGATGTCAAAACTGCTTTCTTGCATTGAGATTTAGATGAAAAAGTCCATATGAGTCAACCCGAAGGATTCATCATTAAGAGCCAAGAACATAAAGTTTGCAAACTTGTTAAGTCTCTCTATGGACTAAATAAGCCTCAAAGCAATGACATCAAAATTTTGATTTTGTTGTATTATCTTTTGCCTTCTTAGTTAACGAATTGACAAATGTATTTATGCAAAAAAAATGACAATGCTACCGTTTTGCTTTGTCTTTATGTAGATGACATTTTAATTTTTGGAACTTCATTAAAAATGGTAATGATATTAAAAATTATTTATCATCTAAATTTTATATGAAAGATTTTGGAGTAACTAACGTCATCTTAGGCATGAAGTTAGTTAAAGCCGATACAAGTGTATCACTATATTTTTCTCACTTGATTGAGAAAATGTTATATAAATTTAGTCTTTATGATTCCGCACCAGCTTCTACTCTTTATGATGCTAGTGTAAAACTTTGCAAAAATGTTGGTGAACCTATTGGTCAACATTGATATGCACAAATGATATGATCATTGCTTTATATTGTTATTCACGCTAGACCCGACATTTCTTATGACGTAGGAATATTAAATAGATATACTAGCAATTCGAGTAGTGAATATTGGATAACACTCACAAATATTTTTAAATACCTTCGAGGGACTATTAATTATAGCTTAGTATATACATGCTTTCCCGAAGTACTAGAAAGATATTCAGATGTCAATTGGGTAACTGACTCATTAGATGTTAAGTCTACGACATGATATGTATTACTTTTAGGAGGAGTTGTCATCTCATGGTCTTCTACGAAACAAACTGTGATTTCTAGAAGCACCGTGGAATATGAACTTATATCTTTAAACACTACATGTGCCGAAGTAGAATGTCTTAGAAATTTTCTTTATGAAATTTATGTTTATCTAAAACTTATACTTGCTATTTCATTACATTACGATAATAAATGTGTGATTGATTTAATTGCTTCTAATATTACTAATGTCAAAATAAACAAGTTGATGAGAATCATGTGCAAATCAGTGAAGCAGAGAAGAATATAAGTGATATCACTCAACTATGTAAAGTCAGAATTGAATCTGATTGATAATCTTACCAATGAATTATCCCGAGGAGAGATATTATTGTCATTGAGGGGAATGAGGCTTAAGCCCACATGATTTGCTACCAATGGTGGATAGCCAACCAATGTGATTGGAGATCTCATGAATTGAGTTTAATGTGGTAGAAACGAAGTCGTTGATGTAGTGTAGTTGAGAGCACAAATTTTAAAAGCTTGAGAAAACCTTCTCCTCATTCCTATGATGTAGTGATATACATAATATATAGGATGAACTCGTTGTTCTTAATGGTTGCCAAAAACATCTTTCTTTGCGAGATATTAATTATGAAATATCTCTTAAAATGTCACATATGTGGGGGTAGTTGTGAGGCCGCGACTTTGGGGTTCGGGCTGAACTCTAATAACCTCTATGAAAATCAAGGACTGCATATGACCATTAAAGCGCTCACCACCATAACCCAGTGAACAATAAATCTTATTTGTGCTTAGTTAATCTATCAGTCAAAAGATTATAATTCAAAGTCTCTGACACATTATATTCTTCGGTAGAGGAAATAAGTTCTAAATGTAGGTTCAAGGTAACCATTCCACCTACACACTATATTAGATACAACTTGATGAAGCAAATGTTTATTTGATTTTATTAATTTAACCTTATTGTTTTAGATACAACTTGAAAGAAGGAATTTTGTGGCTTACATGTTTCTTCAATAAGATATTGAAGTCAAAGATGATGTCGGACCAATGGAGAGAAAGTATCTTGGTACCTTTGTATAAGAACAAAGGAGATATACAAAATTGTGTTAATTATAGATGAATTAAATTAATGAGTCATACCATAAAACTATGAGAACAAGTAATAGAAAGAAGAGTAAGACGAGAGACTAACATCTCGGAGAATCAATTTGAATTCATGCCAGAGCGGTCGACCATGGAAGTTATACATCTCTTGAGAAGACTCATTGACAACTATCTAGAAAAAAATAAGATTTGCATATGTTATTTATCGATCTTGAGAAGACTTATGATAGGGTTCCAAGAGAGATCTTTTGGAGAGTCTTAGATAAGAAAGGTGTAAATGTATCATACATTGACATAATTAAAGATATGTATACAAATTCAGTGACGAGGGTGAGGACATCTAGAGGATTAACACTGGAATTCTCTATCACTGTTGGCTTACATCAAGGTTCAACTTTAAGCCCTTATCTCTTTACCCTTATCTTAGATGAGCTCACCGAACATATCCAACAAGCAATACATTGGTGTTTATTGTTTGCGAATGATATCGTTTTGGTCGATGAGATGCGCGAGAGTGTAAACGCGAAACTTGAATCTTGGCGACACTTTAGAAATGAAGGGTTTTAGGTTGAGCAAGGAAAAAACGGAGTATATGAAGCATAAATTTAGCAGTGCAAGAAGGACGGATGACTTCGTTATTAAGTTGGGGATCATGATATTTTCCGCAGTGAGTGTTTTAAATATCTTGGTTCAATAGTTCAAAAAGATGGAGGTGTTGATAAAGATGTGATACATAGAATCCAAGCAGGTTGGTTGAAGTGGAGAGACGAGTCAGAGATCTTATGTGATCGTAAAGTACCATTAAAACTTAAAGGCAAGTTTTACCGTACTGCAATTAGACCAGCGCTGCTCTATGGTTCTGAGTGTTGGGCAGTGAATTGTGTACATGAGCAAAAAATGGGAGTTGCGGAGATGAGAATGCTTAGGTGGATGTGTGGACACACGAGGCTGGATAAAATTAGGAATGAATGTATTAGGGATAAGACAGAAGTGACACCAATTGCAGAGAAGATGCAAGAAGCTCGACTAAGATGGTTTGGACACGTACAAAGGAGACCATTAGAGGCACCTGCTAGGCGTTGTGAGAGTTTAGTCACTAGGCATGTTAAACGGGAGAGGGGTAGACCAATAAAGACTTGGAATGGGACTATAAGGAAAGACATGATGTACTTAGGCGTTAATGAGATTATGACTAAAGATAGGGCACAATGGCGACAAAAGATCCATATAGCCGACCCCACTATCGTGGGATAAAGGCTTGAGTGTTGTTGTTGTAATTTTAATCTTATTGTTTATGAAGTTTGTGTTTGGTTTTTCACTTTTGTGGGAGATTGTTAGAAAATTATTAATTAAATTAATAATTCCAATCATATTTAATTGAGAGCCTTCATGGTGTTTGGTGTTTGGGTTCTACATCAATTGATGAGAAAAAGCTCAAAACCAATTTAGAAGGAACTCAAAAATCTTGGAGGGAAACCATGGAAAAGGATGAAACTTTAGTCCCACCTTGTGAAACTCCACGCACCGGACCGAATTCGGATTCAGATTTGGGATTTGAGGAATAATTGAATTGAATTATACTTTTTGTACATAATAGTTTTATTGAATAATTTTATCATTTGGATAATCTAATGGGCTTTGTTATAATTCGACGTCGAATTCATATCGACGTGCGTCGAATTCATATCGACGTGCGTCGATTTCTTCTTCGGCTTACGTCGATTTCATGCGTTGATAACAAATCGACTTACGTCGATTTCCATACGACGATAAGAAATCGACTTACGTCGATTTCCATACGACGATAAGAAATCGACTTACGTCGATTTCCATACGACGATAAGAAATCGACTTTCCATACGACGATAAGAAATCGACTTACGTCGATTTCCATGCTGATTGCTTATGCGTCGATTTATTCTTTCCTGTACGCCGATATGAAATCGACTAACGTTGATTTCTCGTGACCGAAATGCGTGCGTGATTTCTGTACACGGTTTTGCTCATTTAGTTTTACGTTGGAAATATACGTTTCTATACACGACAAATTTACTTAATATAACCGTTGCAATTAATTACGTGATAATTACTTGCGGTTTTCGAGACTCTTATATAAGAGGTTTTCCTGAAATGTTTTACGGACTTTTTCATTCACGATTCCTGATCTAGCCGGATGTTGTACCTTGGAGGAGTGAGCATCGGTTGAAAGCCCTGCCGGAGGGTGGTGCAACTTTTTAGGACAGTGATCACACGCCTTACCCATGCTCAATTTCTTAATCTCTTTATTTACAAAAAAATTTCATCTTATTGTTTTTCATGATTCATATATGATAATATAATAGTTTTTTTAAACAGAAAAATATATATTATTTTATGAATATAGTATAAATATTCAAATAGACAGGCATGTTTAAATTAATCATGATCTCTAGCACCTTCCATAAGCTATTTGAGAGATATTTAAAGGTAAGTCTGAAGGAATCTAGTTGGTATGGATTAGGGTTTCTGTCTTGATGCAGATTTATCCCATGACCCCATTAAAAGATTTAGGCTACGTTTGGGGGGACTTATTTTCACCGGTCAAGCGGTCACGACCGCATGAACCAGACCTTAATTATGGTCCGGTTCATGCGGTCGTGACCGCTTGACCGGTGAAAATAAATCCTCCCAAACGGAGCCTTAGGCTCCTTTTGGCATGGCAGTGGCGGTCGCGCGGTGGTTATGAACTGTCGTTGGTGAACGCCCGACCTCACCTAAGGAGCTTCATCCACTTTTATATTCAAAACTAGTGTTTTTTCTCGGTGGCGGTCATAACCGTTGTCATGTCAAACATACATTCTATGATGGTGGCGTTTCTGTCCAAACTCACCCGAGCAAAAATGCCGCGCCAAATAGAGCCTTAACCTCCATTTTTCTAAACTCATTAACGCTCATTAAATAATGATCAAGTACTTGTGCTTGAAGCCGGAAACAAGAGCTTTAAAAAAAATCTTTATGAACTGTTTATTGAATGAAGGGTGAGCCTGCTGAGAGCAACAACCTCCCAATAAATATTATTACTTTCATGTACTTTCCCAAAGCATCTGGCCCCTAAATTATGTCACGGATTAATTTCTGAAAGTGACTTTTATCATGCAAATATATGGACTAAGTGCTTTAATATGTCTTTCTTCGTATCATCATCACGGTATACATAATTTTTCAGCATTTTTGAATATACGGAGGCGTATTCGAGAGTATCCGAGACTTTTTATTTAAAACTAAAAGAAGAAGTTTTCGAGTGTTTCGGGAAAGATTTCTGAGAATTTTTCAATTCCTAAACATTTCGGATACAATACATAAGGCTATTGCAAGTATCCGTGTTTCCTATATTACGTGAAAATTGATTCAGTATTGAAAAATTCTTGGGATCCCCCGGGGATTCTCAATTGGAGCAGAATTAACCATAACTGAATCGATCCCGTGGGCGCAGATCCGTAATAGGCATATCTATTTGGAACTCATAGTTATAATTTTCTTGTAGGTATCCTTCTAATTTCTGCTTGTTCTACTAATTTACTTATAGTTCAAGACTTTATGCATAATTCATGTGTGGGATAATGGTTCTCATTTACAAGTGTAGCATCAATTTCTATAATTCCTTCCTTCCATTGAGAAATGGGCTAGCCCGACCTCGATCGGAGGCTCGAATTCAAAACCGGTCCGAGCTTGAGCCTTCATAAGACCGGCCCGGTTGGTGCACCCACTTCTCTCCCATTGTAAATCTTTTAACTCACATTTACTCCTAAAAACTGTTACATTGTAATTGTTTTGGTACATCATGCCCAGGCCCCCCCAGGAAATCTAAATTGAAGGCTGAGAGCGAGAATTTCGAAGTATCCGACGGTCTCGACACGCTCGCGAACCTCGCCATTCTCGGGGAAACCGAATCTCTCCCGACGTCCTCCCAGCCAACCACCAAGCACCCCCGCCACCGCCCCGGCTGCACTTGCATCGTCTGCATCCAGCCCCCGAGCGGGAAAGGACCGAAGCACAAGCAGACGTGCACGTGCAACGTGTGCGTCACCGTAAAGCGCCGATTCCAGACACTAATGCTCCGTCGCGAGAAGCAGCGCCAGACCGAGAAGGACGCCGAGAACTCCCCGACGGCGCAGAAGAAGCAGCAAAACTCTTCCCAGTCACCGCCATCGCCTCCGCCATCGCCGCCATCTCCACCGGCGCCCTTTCCTCACGACGCCGGTGTCGACGTATCCGCTCAGATGCCAACCGCGACTGAGGGGTTGGCCGATGATGAATCGGATCGGAAGAAGGCGGCGCCTTCGCCCATAAAAACGCAGATTGATCTGAACATACAGCCCGAGCGGGAGGAGGAGCCATCGCCGGTTGCCGTCGCCGGAAGCGTGGGCAGTGCTTTTCAAGATGATCTTGATTAGGATATCTCCGGTGACGGAACGAGCTTTAGGCCGCCGGACTTCCATATTGGCCAGAAACCAGGTGGTGGGCTGAAATGAAAGATGGAGTTTCTTAAAAGAGGATGCGTTTACATAGCCCTGAGGGGGATCTCAGTTTCTGTTGTGTTTATATGTGGCTGAGATTGTGGCGGATAACAAAATCCCGCCATGCCTTTTTTTAAAAAAAAATTACAGATGCGAAGGGCTCTCTGAATTTAGAGGTTTTAGGGTAAAAGTTTACAGGTGTTAGAATTTGCATAGAGCTGAAGTTGCTTTTGGAGGTCTGAATCTGCCATTTGTATATTTTTTTTAAAATAATTAGCTTATGATACATATGTATATATATATATATATACACATGAATAATTATCAAAACTTTCCCTGAAAGATAGCATAATTACAGATTGCACCTCTCTTATTATTGAAATTATAAAAACCTTCTATTAATGTTATAAAACATAACATTTACCTCCACTGAAGTTCATATTTCGTAATATTTATGCACAAAATACCCCCTTGAAAATGTACTCCGAAGGGGTTATTTTTGTGCATGAATGTTATGAAATGTGAACTTCAGAGGAGATAAATGTTATGTTGATTTTTGTAATTTCAATAATAAGAGGGGTGCAATTTGTAATTTTGCCAACTTTGTGGGGAGGTCCCGGTAAATGCCCCTATATATATATATATGGTTAATTACCGGGACCTCCCCTGGGGGTTTGCATAATTACAGGTTGCACCCCTTCTTTCAAAATTACATCTACCTCCCCTAAGTTTTCCTAGTTTACAAAAATGCCCGTTCCATTAGAAATATGGATGGAAATGATAAATCAGCCAACTTATTTTAATTTTACCCTTTGGAATGACTACATTGAAAGGTATGACCTTTTGCTTTATAGAAAAATAGATGAAAAGTGATCAAATATGCTAAATTTTTTTATGATATTCCAATTTTACCCTTTGTAATAACTCTACATTGAAAAGGATGCGTTACAAAAGGTTAAAATTGAAATATCTTAAAATAATTTGGCTGATTTTATCCTTTTTCATCCATATTTCTAACTGAAGGGGTGTTTTTGTAAATTGGGGAAATTTAGAATAGAGTTAAATGTAATTTTGAAAGATAGAGGGGACCAACTTGTAATTATGCAAACTCTTATGGGAAATCCATGATATATATATATAGTTAGTGAGAGAGAGCATGCCAGCAATTTGATAGTTGGAGTCTATCAATAAAAGCTGTCTACATTTGATGTCCCTGGGGTTAAATGTCGACGGAATGTTGCTTTGCGACGGAACATTTTGGCCCTGGCTGTTTTTTTTTTTTCGTTGCGGTTTTGTAAAAAATTTGAACACTTTTTAGCCCGTTTCTGATAACTTCCATTTGTAACTGCAGATCTCTAAAAACACAGTTTTATGCCTAATTCTAGCTGCAATGGAAAATCATTCCCTCCCAAACCCGCACTTTATGCAATCAAAAATATTGCAGACAAGGCAATGTATGTTCAAAAACTGAAGACTACAAACCAAAGGGCGCACATAGACTACAAACCGCAACCAAGAACAAACTTAAATGAGGAATCAGCCTCCTCCCCCCACACACGCCTCTCCAGCGTCCCCCGCGCTCGTCCGCCTCCTACTCAAAACTGGTACGAAGTCCCCAGCCTCAGCCTCTGCTCGCCGCACCGGCACTTCCTCCCGTGAAACGTGGCGTGAATCAGCACCAGGAACTTGTCGAAGAATGTGCCCCACTCCTCCTCCCCCATGTCTGTGTGTTGTTCGCTTTCCCGACAAAGTTGTCGCGCTTCATAAATCCGCCGAGGTGACGGTGGGTCTTATCGGCGGGGTTGACACCTTTCAGCGAATACGACGGCTTCGGGGCGTTGAGCAAGCATTTTCGGGCGGGGAAGAAGACACTCGGCTTGCATGTGCGGGCATCACGGTTATTTTCCTCGGGCTCTTCCTCTTCGTCCTCCAAACTCTCGTCGAGCTTCGACAGAGGGTTCCAAGCGCTCACTCTTTGGACTCCCGGGGGAGTCTTGGTCTATATGTATTTAACAAGAAGCTGCGGATAGTCAAAATGAGTTTGCGGTTAACAATTCTTCGATAATTTCAAGTTGTGTGATGGTGATTGTAGCTAGAATGTCATTTTCTTCAGTTATTATTAAGGCTTTGTTTGGCGCGGAGGTTGGAGGAGCGGCAGATTGGAGGAGCGGCGGTTGGAGGAGCGATCCGCAATCGTGGGTAAGTAGCGGCGGTTGGAGGAGCAGCGTTTTTCCTTTAAATCAGCGGTTGGAGGAGCGGAGGCGCTCCGCCAAACGGGAGAAAGTCCACGGCTGCGGATCAGGAATCTCTCCCTGATCCGCAGCCGCTCCGCCAAACAGAGCCTAAATGTGTGTTGGTGATTGTAGCTCAAATGGAATTTGAAGGAGTGAATTCGTCCCCGCAACCAGGGGCTGCGGTCGTAAACCACCAGAAACCCGTGATTTTCCGTAGATTTTCGGACGCGCTTCGATGGCGAGCACCCTACTGCGGCACACTACCTCTGCCCCAAAGATGGCCCGATATTTCAACACGCGACCTTCAGATCTTGAGTAGTCGATGAACAGCTAGTCGCGATGAAGAGGCGAGATTCATCTCAAAGTGACACCCAAACTTCAAACGGTCATAACTTTTGATCCGACCGTCCGATTTCAGCCCACAATACCTTTTCGGAAAGAGCTCACGAGAGAGAGAGAGAGAGAGAGAGAGAGAGAGTGATAGAGCAAGAACACAAAGGACTTATTGTCCAGGGTACTGCAAAAGAGCGGGAAGAGAGAGAGCTAAAGCTAATCTCAACTGGAGTTTTAAGATCTTCCTCTACCACGAAGCTTCTCGAGTAATTTCTCGGCCAAGAAGCTCACTGTTGAGAAACATTGTTGTCTACTCGAGCTGAACTACGGTCGACATGGAGGATGTGAGATCTTATCTTCCTGTTGTTGGATTTTTTTTCTTATTATTTCATCTACTTGTACTGTTGTAATCTCTTATATAAGATATCGGCTTGTTGTTGTGTTCGTCTATAAGTAGAATGTTCGATCAGATTTTTTGTTTAAAGTCCGGCCGAAATATTCAAACGTTTCTGTACAATTTAATTGAATTTTATTCCTCAGGTCAAGAAGGACAGTATAGAGAATATTATTGTGCGAAGGCATGTGTTAAGAGATCAAACCCGTTGACGGGGGACAGAAAAAAGTATCGCAAAATGGACACCCGGACTGGTTGTTTGGCATGCATACATTTTGTTGTCGATAAAAAGGGGATTAATTTGGAGGTAACAAAGTTTGTAGAGGAGCATAATCATCCTCTTGCAGTGAAAACGGACACACACTTATTGCGATCTCATCGACATATATCTGATGATCAAGCGAGTCTTATCAAGAATATGACCGAAGTGTGGATTAGAATTATTGATGCGTACAATTTCTTAGTTGATAAGGTTGGCGGCTTCGACAATATTGGGTTTTGTAAAACTGATGCATACAATTATGTTCAACGAGAAAGAAAAGTCGTCATAAAAAATGGAGACTCGGTAAGTTTGTTACAACTATTTAAGAAAAGACAGTTGTAGGTGTAGGATAACATGTTTTCTTATGATGTGTGTTAGTTCTATTTATAATAATATGTCCGCGTGTGTCAGGACCGACTCGGAACGACCTAATGGGTTCCGTGTCACTAGGGAATTGCTCTACGCTGGAGATACTATAAATACCCATTCCACATTTGATGAGGTATTGTGGACTATCTTGAGCGGAGCCTCAACATTCTCAAGATAGGAGTTAGGGTTTCCGTCTCCCGTCCGCTCCCGTTTTTCTGCGTCGCTCGTTCACAATCGCAGGAGGGTCTGCTCGCTGATTTCTTGCTTGGTTCTTCCCTGTCGTCGATCGTGAAGGAGTCACGCGAAGGAGAAAAGGATCGAGAATCTCTGTCGCCGTTCTTGCCTAGCGCCGATCTTCTTCTGGTCGCCTTTCCTGTTCGCGTTTTCGTTCTCACCGTTTTGCTGATCGTGAAGGAAGAAGATCCCAGATCGTGGAGGTTTCAACGATCTTCTCTTGATCGCCGATCTAGGTCAAGGAGGAGTCGCATCTGCTCTTCTTTTCTTGCGACCTAGGCGCCGACGATCGAGATCTGGCAGTAGGAAATCGTCGCTGCTTCGTTTCCGGTCCCATCGCGTGCTCCTGCGATCTGGAAGCTCGCAAAACTCTGCGCAGATCCCGTCGATCGCAAGATCACAGATCCAGATCGCTACAGTTTTTCTTCTTCGCGTGCCTTAGGCGAGAAGCTGTTCCTCCGTCGTTCTTGTTGCCGTCATCTGTGATCGAGAACAACTGCAAGGAGATCGCCTCCTTCTTCGATTTCCTGTCGCCGCTCCAGTGCGCTGGTTTCCAGATCTCTTAGATCCAGATCGGAAAGCTCGTTGCCGCCCAGATTCTAAGCCGACAGCAGATCGTGGAGTTTTCCTGTTCGTCTTCAGAACGGTGTTGTTCTATCCAGATCACTGAAAGAGGGAAGAACTCCCGGTGTGCTGCTCGCCAAATTCAGATCTGCTATCGCCATATCCAGGTTTTGGATTTGGGGAGAAACTCCCTGAGAAGATCAACCAGAAGGAACTCCAAGTGCAGCAGTAGGAATTCCAGTGGGGGGATTTTCCAAGTGCATCAAGTTCTTCCAAGTTCTTCCAATTTTGTGTGGAACAAGATTACCAATCCAACTCTAAGGATCAGTGGAAGATTGCACAGCTTTTCTGATCTCAATCGTCATCGAAAGGCATTCCAGTGCCGGTTGGAGGACACGCAATTACTCGATTGGATCCGAAGTTTCCCGGTCGTCATCGTGCGAATCAGGTGATTTTATTCCAGTTTTTCTTTTTTTTTGAAGTCTGCTGCGATGTCAAAGAAAAGCGCGCTCGACGTCACCAAATTGCAATCGTTCGACGCGTCCGATTTCCTCAGTTGGAAAATTCAAGTCCAGCTAGGAATGAAGGAACGCGGAATCTTCTACACTGAGCAGAGCGACTTTGCGTCTTCGAGCGAGGGCGTAGACGAATATCAGTGGGACAAGGATGAGGATTTCTGCAGGGACTACCTGTTGAATTCCCTCAATCCTCGTCTCGCACTGACCTACCACGCTTACAAGACTGCAAAGGAGATCTGGGATCGTCTCAACGCGCATTTTCAGAAGGAGGAGGTGTTGTCCAAATCGCTCATTGGGGAGAAGTTTTTCAACTTCCGCCTCAAGGCGAACCTGTCGATCACCTCCCAAATCATAGAGCTGGAAAATCTGCGCAACAAGCTGGAGGACGATCAGTCGAAGATGGACGACAACCTGTTCGTGTACTTGATCCTGAGCAAGCTACCTGCGGAATGGCTAACATTCAAGACAGAGATGCACAGGCGGAAGGAGAAGATTACTCTGGATGAACTCAAAAGGTTCATTCACATCGAGGACCAGAACATCGCTGGAAAGAGGGCGGAGCAGGTTGCTCAGCCCCCACAGGCTGTCAACTTCGTTTCTCGACCTAATAAGCCTCCTCGGAAGCCCCCGGCACCTAAAGTTGACACTCCTGCCCCGTTGGCTGTCAATAAGCCTTCTCTCAAAAGGAAGAAGGGTAAATGCAATAACTGCGGCAAGTGGGGTCACTGGGCTGCTGACTGTAGGGGTCCAAAGAAGCAAAAGGATGAAGCTCCACCTCAGGCGGCACACATGGTGGTCGATACTTCTGGTCCCAAGTCCTTTGTGGCTATGATCGGGAGCAATCACCGCAGTGCGTCCTCTGAGTGGTGGCTGGACAGTGGTGCCACCTGTCATGTCACAAATGACAGAGGCCTTCTCACTGACGTCAGAGCTGCCCGAGACAGAGTTGAGAATTGCAATGGAGGAGGGACAGTCGTCACTCATGCTGGGACGGCAAAGCTCGTCCTCTCTTCAGGTAAAATTTTAATTTTGCAAAATGTTAAATTAGTTCCTAATTTAATCAAAAATTAAATTTCTATGAGCCTGTTAGATAAGTCTGGAATGTCCTTCACAACCATTAGCGGTAGAATAACACTGTCTGTTAATTCACATTACTTTGGTTGCGCTTACTTAATCAATGGAATGTATAGACTAAGCCTAGAAAACGAGTGCATAAATCAAGTGAGTTCATCTCTGTTAGATCCAAAGCCACTTCACAATAGACTTGGACACGTTCACTACAAGAAGATGCGCGATCTAGCTAAGAGTCATAACATTCCGTTAGATTTCTCTATTCGGTTTGATAGGTGTGAGGTTTGTGCCCAAACTAAAATAACTAGAAACCCTTACAAGACCGTTTCTAGGAGCACACAACTTTTGGAATTGATTCATTCCGACCTCTGTGACTTTCGGAGTCATGCCACAAGAGGGGGAAAGAAGTATCTAATTACCTTCATTGACGATTTCTCCAGATTTTGTCATGTCTACCTATTGAAATCGAAAGACGAGACATTCGAGACCTTCAAAATCTTCAAATCTTGGGTAGAAAACCAGTTAAATCTGAAGATTAAGAGACTTAGAAGTGATCGAGGAGGAGAATACACTGCAACTGGGTTTAGGGAGTTTTGTGCCACTGAGGGCATAATCCTTGAAACTACAGCTCCTTACTCACCCCAATCAAATGGAGTCACTGAGCATAAGAATAGAACTTTGACAGAAATGTTAAATTCTATGCTCCTGACCACTGGCATGCCCAATTCCTTCTGGGGGGAAGCAGTTCTTACTGCAAATCACATTCTGAATAGAGTGCCCCACTCAAAGCTCAGTTCTACTCCTTATGAGCTGTGGCACGGTCATCCTTGTAGATATGACACTCTTAAGACTTGGGGCTGTATCGTCTATGTGCGTATACAAGACCTTAAAAGACCTAAGGTGGGACCTAGAACGACAACCTGCGTCTATCTAGGCAGTGCAGAAGATAGTGCAGCTGACCGATTTCTGGATCTATCCACTAATTCAGTGATAGAGTCTAGAGATGCTATCTTCTTTGAGCATAAATTTATCAAAGATCATGGCCTGACCGTTCCTGGATCTACTGACATGATCTCAGAGTCTACGGTAGAACCCGAAGCTGGCCCCTCTGACACTGCTCCCCAACCTCTAGAGGTCGAACCTATTCCTCTTAGAGTATCTACAAGAGATAGAATCCCTAAGGATTTTGGTGAGAACTTCGTCACCTACCACTTAGAGGATGATCCATTTTCCTATCAGGAAGCGATGAGATCGAGAGATGCGTTAATGTGGGAAGAAGACATCGACGATGAGATGAACTCGCTGCTATAAAATAATACCTGGCATCTAGTGGACCTACCGAAAGGAGCTAAAGTCCTGGGATGCAAGTGGGTACTGAAGAAGAAACTACATAGTGATGGGTCTATAGCCAGATACAAAGCACGTCTAGTAGCTAAGGGTTATAAACAACAAGGGGGAATCGACTATTTTGATGTCTATTCACCTGTGTGTCACCTATCTACCATTAGAATTCTTCTAGCCTTAGCCTCTATCGAGAATTTCATCGTCCATCAGATGGACGTGAAAACAGCCTTTTTGAATGGAGAGCTAAATGAAGAGATCTACATGGCACAACCTGAAGGTTATGTCCATAAAGATCTAAAGGATAAAGTGTGCAAACTTGGTAAATCTATCTATGGGCTTAAACAAGCACCTAAGATGTGACACATGAAGTTTGACCAAGTGGTAAAGAGCTTTGGATTTCAGTCCAGTCTTTCAGATAAGTGTCTTTATTACCGCTCAATGTCGAACCAAACTGTCATCATATGCCTTTATGTGGATGCCATGTTGATCCTGGGGACAGACCTAGCTGTCGTGAGGGATATTAAGTCCGCTCTCGCCAAAGCGTTTGATATGAAGGACCTTGGTCCCGTTGATACCCTACTAGGTATGAAAGTAAGAGTAGACAAGGGATGTGTCACTCTGAGTCAAGCTCACTACATAGAGCAGATTCTTAATACCTGGGGTTATAAGGATTGTAGGCCTGTTGAAACACCCACTGATCCGAATGTCAAGCTGAGTCCGAATGAAGGAACAAGCGTTGACCAAGTCAAGTACTCAAAGATCATTGGAAGTCTCATGTACGCCACAAGCTGCACTAGACCTGACATTGCTTTCTCCGTAAGCATGCTAAGTCGCTTTACCAGTAGTCCAGGCAAAGAGCATTGGGATGTCCTAGATAGGCTGATGAAGTATCTCAAAGGTACTAAAGACCACGCTCTGTGCTACACTGGTCACCCTCCTACTTTGGAAGGGTACTCTGATGCCTCCTGGTGTTCAGAAGTTTCGAACAGCAAGTCCACAAGTGGATTTATATTCACATTGGGTGGCGCTGCAGTTACTTGGAAGTCCAAGAGACAGACATGCATAGCTTTGTCGTCCATGGAAGCCGAGTTATTTGCCTTAGCTTCAGCTGGTGAAGAGGCAGACTGGATCAGGAATTTGATCTTAGACATTCCCTTGTCTAGAGTTCAAATCAATTCTCTAAGCCTATTCTGTGATAATCAGGCAGCAGTCCAAGTTGTAAAGAATGTCCTCTTTAACACTAAGAGACGACATGTACGACTGAGGCACGCCCTATTGAATTATCTTAAAGAACAAGGCGTTATTACTTTGGTCAACGTGCGATCGAAGGATAATCTAGCTGATCCACTGACAAAAGGAATGCCCTGAGACCGTTCGATCAAAACAGTGGGGGAAATGGGACTCAAAGCGGTTTGAAACCAACCTAAGTCCGAATGTTTTGATTCCTTTCCTTTGTCAAATCTAGCATATTGTGCTCTGTTGGTGTTTTGGTTGCTGAGTACGAATTTCTGGTTGGTTGTTTCATTCCACATTTGATGATAACAACCTCATCCAGATTCGTCTTCCTTAACTTGGAGGAGAGTGTTATTCCACATTTGATAACACGATCTAACTTGTTTTGGACTTTCTCCTGTTGATTGGTTCCATTACACATTTGATGAGTTCCAATTTACCCTAGAAGAACAGTAACCAGGATATCACACATAGGAACACAGATATAGCTGCGTTGTCCAGAAGTCTGAAATCGTTTCGTTTGGAAACAGTCAATAGATTCTGCGGTTATAACTGAAATACTCTACAAAATATCCTCTTAACTTAATTAAAGTACTACATTCTTATATGTAGAACTAGATACATGTAGTTCTTCCATAATTGAATTCATTCTGAATGAAATTCTCTGTTGGAAATTACAGGAGCTGCTGCTGCAGGAGGAGCACATGCAGACTGGGATCCTGAGAAGGATAACCTGCTGGATGATGACTACTAGAGTATCTGTTTGGTTTACTTTCTTTGGCCTAAAGCATCGTTTAGCTCTTTTCTTTTACTTGTTTTTGTTTGGACTATTTATGCTCTTTTGTTAGTCACGAGACATTAGGTCTTCTGGTACCTATTTCTCTGATTGTACTCTTGACTTTTATGTGATGCTGCCTGGTTTATGCTTTATACCTATGCGTGCATACATACTACTGTTTTCTTTCAGTCCAATATATTATAACAGGTACTTACGGACACGGTTGTGTAATGAGTCGAACTGGTTGAACATTACACACACCAACCCTTTTCCAACGTCGGTATACCGCGGACATAGGAGGAGTGATATAAATTTCTTGGGTTTTGAATTTTAGTGAAAGGTTGAGATTTTCTCCAAAACTATATCCGATAAAGGCAAGTGTACCTTATCGTCTATAGTATAGGATATTTAGGAATATCAAGGTCGTATTCCACGGGGCGCGTTGATTACTTCTACTTCGAGGAAAATCACTATTATTTTATCGACGAAAATTTGAGGTGGTTTGTTTTCGCTTAACTAAAATTAAAACTAAATTCAAACTAAATGAAAAGCTTGAACATTGCATGAAAAGAAAGAGAAATTGACATTGCATAAAAAAGAGAACATTACTAAGGAGAGAAAAATTTAACCTTGCATGAAAAAGAAGAAATTACTTAAGGAGAAAAAGAACATGAAAGAGAAAACTAATTTTATTGAAAATCAAAGAACTATTACAAGCCTTAAATTAAGAGTGCAAGGCTAAGGAAAATGAAAGTTGCAAGCTTAAGAAAACTAGTACACGAAAGTTACAAAATTTAACCTTGCATGAAAAGGGAAGGAGGAGAACATGAAAGCCTTAAGAAACATGAACATTAACTTGAAAAACTCACTCTCAGCTCTAACAGCACCTCCCCATCTCCAAATTTCTGAACCCTGGACTCAAGGAGAGCCTCTGAATTTATAGGCAAAATTTTCAAGTTACACGCCCTCGGTCACGGGCGTGTCCAAGGGCGTGTAATCACTGTAACATTGGATCTGGCAGCGGCATGGGCTTGGCGTGTCGGCGGCAGAAAAGTTGGACATTACACGCCCGTGTAACATGGTCACGGGCGTGACTTTGGACGTGTGCATTAAATGCGGCGTGGGCTGGAATTCGGCGCGGCGGCAGAGCAGGGATCACGCTGGAAAGTCACGGGCATGACTTTGGGTCACGGGCGTGACTTAGGTTGACTTCTCGACAGCATCTCCTCGTCTCGACGGCGGCTCCACGTGGACGATTCTAAGATTACACGCCCCCGGTCACGGGCGTGACTTTGGGTCACGGGCGTGACCTGGGCGTGACTTTGTGTGGACTGGTTCAAACAGTGCGGCATCGATTCTGGACTGATCTTCAGGTTACACGCCCTTGGTCACGGGCGTGACCGAGGGCGTGACATGCCATTTTTCCCGATTTGTCCCAAAAATCTGCAAATATCGAAATTAAGCTAAGTTAGAGTCAAAATTACAAAAAGAACTACTTATAACCTAAATTTGACATAAAATAGAAAATTCATATTAAATATTTACAAGATTTTCTATTAAAAAGTTATAAAAATACTACTTATCAAATACCCCCATACTTGAGGTTTTGCTATTCCAGAGCAAAAGTGTGAGACATTATTTATAAGACATCCTTAAAAAATTTTTAATTTAAAACTAAAATTTCATTTAACCAAAAGTTAAGTTAAGAGTAAATTCAAGGGGGAGTTAAGTCCTAAATTATGATGATAATTTGAAAAGAGGGAAAAATGTTTAGGCAATAACTTCTCAAGAAAATTAAGTAGTTTGACAAAATTGTAGAAATTATAAAACTAAATTAAATTAAAATCATAAGAACTCTATCTTAAAAGAATCTTAAGGAAAAGTAAATTACTAAATATTGCTCTCTCCATAATTTTCAACTAAAACTAGAACAATGATAATTGGCTAAGGGGGATTTCATAAAATTTGGCACAAGAAGAGAAATTTGAATAGAGGAAATGGAATTTATCATGAAATTTCCTTCTTTTTTTTTTCTTACTCTTTTTTTTTTCTCTTCTAATAAAAACCCAAAATGTATATGGTTTAGGAGTAATGAATTTTATCCTCTTACTCCATGCCATATAATCTTTTCAAAAATTTTGGGTGCATATGTTTTAGGGAATAATGAATTTTAACCTCTTATTCCCATGACATATGATCTTTTAATACATTTTTTTATGCCATCAAAAGGGGTAGGGTAGGGGAAAAAAAATCTAGCTAGCTTTAAATCATATTGAGAGCAAATTCTAGTAAAATTAAAATTCCTAAGATCTAAGAAGTTAGAAGAAAATATAATTAAAATCTAAAGAGGTTTAGGAAATTTACTACAAAATGAAGCCATTTAAAAATAAAAAGAGAAGTCATGCTAACAAAATTCTCTAATCAATTTAAAATCATAAGATGATTCTTAAATCAAAATTACCTCAAATTTAAAATTAACAAACTATGATAAGCAAAATTTCAGCCAATTAAAAACTTAAACATGCTTATAAACATTCTCAACTAGATTTCTAAGAAATCACAAAAACAACAAGAAGGAGGGAAATAAGAATTTTTTTGGAATTTTTGATATTATCTTTTTTTTGAATTTTTGATATTATCTTTTTTTGAATTTTTCTCATTAAAAACTATTTACAAAGAAAGGAAACTAGCTTTAAAACTTAACAATTTTTTTTTTTGCAAGTCTTGGACTTCCCAAGGGCTACCCGGTGAAGGGTTCGCAAGGTACTAGGAGGTGTGATGGGATAAAATCCCAAACGTCCCTTTCCAAGATTTAAATTTTTCTGTTTTCTATTTTTTTTTTTGAGTTTTTGGGTTTTACAAGTGCTAAAATAGAAGAAAACATAAGAAAAAATATATATTTTTTTGTTTTGAAAATTTTCTGATTTAACAACTATTTACAAAAAAGCTATTTACACCCCCATACTTAAAGTTAAACATTGTCCCCAATGTTTAAAACTAAGTATGAAGTAAAAGAAAAAAAAAGTGCAAAACAAAATAAAAAGGAAATGCATGATAAAAGAGAAGGAAGAAAGAGAAGGGGCTTCCCTGATTTTTGAAGTTTGCACGGGGAAGCGACGATTACCTACAAAATATATTAAAGAACAAGAGAAGACAATAAAAAGATAACTTTGGGGTGCCTCCCAAAAGCGCTTTGTTTAAGGTCGCGTAGCTTGACCCACTTGCCGGTCATATTAAAGGTTGAAAAACAATTGAATCACTCTTTTCATTTGGTAACTCTCCCGGAAGATATAATTTAAGGCGGTGCCCGTTAACTTTGAAGGTACCTTTTTCCGGGTGGGAAATTAAAATTGTCCCATAGGACCAAACCTCTTTAACAATAAAGGGTCCGGTCCATCGGGATTTTAGTTTTCCCGGAAAAAGGCGAAGGCGGGAATTATAAAGGAGGACGAGATCGCCCGGCGAAAAAGTTTTTGGAAATTTTATATGCTTATCGTGATAAAACTTTGTTCGCTCCTTATAAAATTTATTGCTCTCATATGCGTTCGCTCGCCACTCATCTAATTCGTTCATTTGAAATTTTCTTTGTTCTCCCGCTAGAGTGGAATCGAGGTTTAAAAATTTAAGCGCCCAAAATGCGCGATGTTCTAATTCGACCGGAAGGTGGCAAGCCTTGCCATAAACCATTCGATACGGTGTACAACCGATAGCGGTCTTGTACGTCGTTCGATAGGCCCATAGCGCGTCATCGAGCTTTATTGCCCAATCCTTCCGATTAATAGAAACCGTTTTTTCTAAGATCCGTTTTAATTCTCGATTAACAACTTCAACTTGGCCGCTCGTTTGTGGGTGATATGCAGTGGACAATTTGTGCGTAACACCATATTTTGCTAAGATTTTTGTGAATTGAGTATTGCAAAAATGGGTGCCCCGATCACTCACAATAGCGCGCGGAGTGCCAAATCGAGAGAATAATTTTTTTAAAAAGTTAACGACGACTCGCGCATCGTTGGTGGGGAGAGCTTGCGCTTCCGCCCACCTTGACACGTAGTCGACCGCTACTAGAATATACTTATTTGAAAACGAAGGAGGGAGAGGACCAACGAAATCAATGCCCCAAAGATCGAAAATTTCGCATTCTAAGAAAATGTTTTGGGGCATCTCATCCCGGCGAGAGATGTTCCCCGACCGCTGGCAGCTGTCGCAAGTACTCACAAGGTTGTGAGCATCTTTGAAGAGCGAGGGCCAATAAAAGCCCGCCTCCAGCGCCTTCCTCGCGGTTCGGTTTGAATGATAATGACCTCCGGTGGGTCCCTCATGACAATGACGTAAAATTTTAAGGCCTTCCTCACCCAAGACGCATCGTCTTACTACCTGGTCTGCGCATACACGGAATAAAAAGGGGTCCTCCCAAAAGTAATTCTTTAAATCAGAAAAGAATTTCTTCTTTTGCTGACTCGAGACTTCTTTTGGCAGGACCCGGGCTACTAAATAGTTAGCCAGATCTGCAAATCAGGGGGTAGACGATGAATTAATATTTTCGAGAGCAAGGAGGCGCTCTTCGGGAAATTTATCATTAATGTCAGATTCTATTAATACGTCCGAGGCGGGGTTTTCTAAACGGGAGAGATGATCGGCCGCCAAGTTTTCGGCTCCCCTTTTGTCCCGGATCTCTAAGTCAAACTCCTGCAAGAGGAGGATCCATCGCAAAAGACGAGGTTTGGCGTCCGATTTGCTTAAAAGATATCTAAGTGCGGAGTGATCCGTGAAGACGATGACTTTCGAGAGGGTGATATACGACCTAAACTTATCGAAGGCGAAAACGATTGCTAGAAGTTCCTTCTCGGTCGTGGTGTAATTTGCTTGTGCCGACGTGAGTGTTTTGCTCGCATAATAGATAGGGTGGAAATACTTACTCACCCGTTGGCCTAAAACGGCACCAACCGCAATGTCACTCGCGTCGCACATGATTTCAAAAGGGAGCGACCAATCCGGCGCGACTAGAATCGGGGAGTTTATAAGTTTTTCTTTGATAAGTTGAAAAGCTAAATGACATTCATCGCTAAAAAGAAAAGAAGAATCTTTCTCGAGAAGATGGGTTAACGGCTTTGTAATTTTTGAAAAATTTTGTATAAAGCGCCGATAGAACCCCGCGTGGCCTAGGAAACTCCTAATAGCTTTTACGTTTGTGGGAGGGGGGAGTTTTTCAATTACTTCAATCTTGGCCCTATCGACCTCGATCCCCTTGCCCGAAATTTTATGGCCAAGGACTAGTCCTTCCTTGACCATAAAATGGCATTTTTCCCAATTAAGCGCTAAATTTGTTTCCTCACATCGCTGCAACACGCGCTCGAGATTTTTAAACAATTTTCAAAAGAACTCCCGTACACGGAAAAATCGTCCATAAATACTTCCATCACCTCCTCCACTAACTCGTCAAAAATTGCCAGCATACATCTTTGGAATGTAGCTGGCGCGTTACAAAGACCGAATGACATCCTTCGATAAGCGAAGGTGCCAAAGGGACAAGTGAAAGTGGTTTTCTCTTGGTCGTCGGGCGAAATCGGAATTTGGAAGTATCCCGACAAACCATCGAGAAAACAGTAGTAGGAGTGACCCGAAAGGCGTTCTAAAATTTGGTCGATAAATGGTAGAGGGAAATGATCCTTACGGGTGGCATCATTTAATTTCCGATAGTCGATGCATATCCGCCAACCCGTAACTGTACGGGTTGGGATCAATTCGTTATTTTCGTTCGCAACTACCGTAACACCACCTTTCTTTGGCACGACTTGTACTGGGCTAACCCAAGTACTGTCCGATATCGGGTAGATGATTCCCGCGTCCAGAAGTTTTATAACTTCGGCCTTAACGACTTCTTTCATGTTAGGGTTTAGCCGTCGTTGAGGCTGGACTGAATTTCGGGAATTATCTTCGAGAAATATTTTATGAGTGCAGAAAGATGGGTTTATACCCTTAATGTCCGATAATTGCCACGCAATTGCGTGGCGGCGCTTTCTTAAGACTATAGTCAACTCAGAAATTTCTGAGTTGCTAAGATCGGATGAAATGATGACGGGTAGCTTAGACTCTTTTTCCAAAAACAAGTATTTAAGGTGAGGGGGGAGTTGTTTCAACTCTAATTCGGGTGGTTCTTCATAGGAAGTCTTGATTTTTAATTTTTCTAAAAATAATGGTTCGGGTGGTGCGGGGTGAGAGACTTCTTCTTCATCGCAAAAGAGCTCTACGGGCTCGGAATCACTATTCGCCGATGAAACTAACTCGAGGGATGAATCGAACTCACAACACTCTTCTAAGTAAAAACATGAATCGTCATTTTCTAGCGTGTTCCGCATCGAGGAATTTATGCCGAAAGTAACTTCATCGTCTCCAACCCGTAGGAGGAGCTTTCCGTTACTTACGTCGATAATAGCGCGGGAGGTGGCAAGGAAGGGGCGGCCGAGTATGAGGGGTACTTCGGCATCCTCTTCGATGTCAAGAATGACAAAATCCACCGGGAAGATGAATTTGTCAACCTTGACGAGCACGTCCTCCACTATTCCTATCGGATATTTTAAAGAACGATCCGCTAATTGGATACTCATTCGAGTGGGCCTTAGATTTCCTAGACCTAACTTTTTGAACAAAGAAAACGGCATAAGGTTGATGGTTGCTCCAAGATCCGCTAAGGCGTGTTTTACTAACGAATTGCCAAAAAGACATGGGATGGAAAACCGTCCCGGGTCATTTGTTTTTTTCGGCAATTTGTTAAGTACAACCGCGGAGCATTCTGCGTTTAAAGAAATATGCGAAATATCTTCTAACTTTTTCTTATTGGAGAGCAACTCCTTAAGATATTTCGCATATTTAGGCATTTGTGAGATAGCCTCGCAGAAAGGTACATTAATATGGATTTGTTTTAAAACATCTAAAAACTTTTTATAATTTTTTTCGGCGCTTTCATTTTTAAATTTCGATGGATACGGAATATTAGAAGTAGGAGCGCGCGGATTTAAAATAGAAGAGTGCGGAGCTATCGTAGCGGGCAAATTCGAAGATGAATTAAAAGTAGGAGGAGGAGGAGAGGAAATTACCTTGGGTTCGTCCTGTTTTTGAACCACCTCCTTCCCGCTTCGGAGTGTAATCGCGTGCGCGCTCTCCTTTGGATTTTGCTCGGTGTTCCCCGGTAGTGCTCCTTGTTGACGCTCAGAAATCATCTTTGCGAGTTGGCCCACTTGATTCTCTAAATTTTTGATTGATCCGGTAAGGTTCCGGATGTTCGTTTCATTTGTAGCAACATATTTTGCAAAAACCTCTTCAATCGGAGAGAGTTTTTGCTGTTGCGGTGGAAAACCGGGTGGATTATAATTTTGAGAAATCAAATTTTGAGGCGGAGTTAAGTTAAGAAGTTGATTAGGGGGAGGTTGATTTAAATTCATAGGACGCTGAGCATTTCCTTGGTTGCTCCATGAGAAATTCGGATGATTCCTATAACCCGCATTGTAGGTGTTATTATACGGAGCGGTGTTCGGGTTATAGGAAGGCCGAGGTGGATTTCCCATGTAGTCAACATGTTCTTCAATTAAAACGTTATTGGCCCAAGGAGGAGTGGCGGAGGAAGCAGACATCTCCGCCACTTGCTTTGTTAAGCGCTTAACTTGTAAAGCCAAATTTGCGTTTGCGTCTATTTCAAAAATTTCGGTCGGCTTATTAGGCCGCGCTCGGGGCATGTTCCATTGATACGCATTTGTGGCCATCTCTTCGAAAAGCTCTTGAGCGGCGATCGGGGTTTTATTATTTAATGTCCCCCCGGCGGCCGCATCAATCATTTGCCTCGTTTGGAGATTTAAGTCATTATAAAATATTTGCACTTGTTGCCAAGTGGCAAGTGCATGGTGAGGGCATCGACGCAAAAGCTCCTTGAAGCGCTCACATGTGTCATAGAGAGTCTCCGAGTCGATTTGCATGAACGATGTAATATCCGTGCGCAATTTAGCGGTCTTTGAAGGCGGGAAATATTTATTAAGAAATTTTTCCGCCATTTCGGCACATGTAGTGATGGATCCCCTAAGTAGGGAGCCCATCCACTGCTTGGCCTTAGACCGCAAAGAAAAAGGAAAAAGACGTAATCGAATGGCGTCATCGGTGACGCCATTGATCTTAAAAGTGTCGCAAATTTCAAGAAAGTAAGAGATATGTGAATTTGGATCCTCGTCCGGTTGACCATCAAAGGTCACCGATTGTTGCACCATTTGTATGATGCTGGACTTGATCTCAAAATTATTGTTCGCCACCGTGGGGCGAACAATACTCGATTGTGTGCCTTCCAAATTCGGCCGCGCATAATAGGACATGTTCCGTTGCGCGTCCTCATTAGGATTTGGCTCGTTAAGATTAGGAGGATTAAGATTATGATCCATATTTGCTGCGTTAGTGTCCCCGATCGACTCTTCGGATTCTATTTGATTTCCCTGATCACGAGAACGGCGGTGCCTCAAGAGGGTTCGCTCGATCTCCGGATCAAAAGGAAGAATCGAAGTGCTACCTCGGGTCATACACTAAAAAGAGAAGAAAGGAAGAAGAAAAACTAAAAATATTTTTTTTTCTTTTTTAAAGTTAGAAAAAGCAAAATAAAATATAAAGAAGCATGATAAAATTAATAGCTATCCTCTTTTCAAAATATCTACGCAAAGTCCCCGGCAACGGCGCCAAAAACTTGATATTTAATTTGATAGGTTTTGAATTTTAGTGAAAGGTTGAGATTTTCTCCAAAACTATATCCGATAAAGGCAAGTGCACCTTATCGTCTATAGTATAGGATATTTAGGAATATCAAGGTCGTATTCCACGGGGCGCGTTGATTACTTCTACTTCGAGGAAAATCACTATTATTTTATCGACGAAAATTTGAGGTGGTTTGTTTTCGTTTAACTAAAATTAAAACTAAATTCAAACTAAATGAAAAGCTTGAACATTGCATGAAAAGAAAGAGAAATTGACATTGCATAAAAAAGAGAACATTACTAAGGAGAGAAAAATTTAACCTTGCATGAAAAGGAAGAAATTACTTAAGGAGAAAAAGAACATGAAAGAGAAAACTAATTTTATTGAAAATCAAAGAACTATTACAAGCCTTAAATTAAGAGTGCAAGGCTAAGGAAAATGAAAGTTGCAAGCTTAAGAAAACTAGTACACGAAAGTTACAAAATTTAACCTTGCATGAAAAGGGAAGGAGGAGAACATGAAAGCCTTAAGAAACATGAACATTAACTTGAAAAACTCACTCTCAGCTCTAACAGCACCTCCCCATCTCCAAATTTCTGAACCCTGGACTCAAGGAGAGCCTCTGAATTTATAGGCAAAATTTTCAAGTTACACGCCCTCGGTCACGGGCGTGTCCAAGGGCGTGTAATCACTGTAACATTGGATCTGGCAGCGGCATGGGCTTGGCGTGTCGGCGGCAGAAAAGTTGGACATTACACGCCCGTGTAACATGGTCACGGGCGTGACTTTGGACGTGTGCATTAAATGCGGCGTGGGCTGGAATTCGGCGCGGCGGCAGAGCAGGGATCACGCTGGAAAGTCACGGGCGTGACTTTGGGTCACGGGCGTGACTTAGGTTGACTTCTCGACAGCATCTCCTCGTCTCGACGGCGGCTCCACGTGGACGATTCTAAGATTACACGCCCCAGGTCACGGGCGTGACTTTGGGTCACGGGCGTGACCTGGGCGTGACTTGGTGTGGACTGGTTCAAACAGTGCGGCATCGATTCTGGACTGATCTTCAGGTTACACGCCCTTGGTCACGGGCGTGACCGAGGGCGTGACATGCCATTTTTCCCGATTTGTCCCAAAAATCTGCAAATATCGAAATTAAGCTAAGTTAGAGTCAAAATTATAAAAAGAACTACTTATAACCTAAATTTGACATAAATAGAAAATTCATATTAAATATTTACAAGATTTTCTATTAAAAAGTTATAAAAATACTACTTATCAAGGAGATTATTAGTTCTATTTATAATAATATGTCCGCGCGTGTCAGGACCGACTCGGAACGACCTAATGGGTTCCGTGTCACTAGGGAATTGCTCTACGCTGGAGATACTATAAATACCCATTCCACATTTGATGAGGTATTGTGGACTATCTTGAGCGGAGCCTCAACAATGTGCATATAGATGAATTGAATAGGCTAAGCAATTTCATTTGGATTGATGGACATAATAAACTTGATTACGACAATTTTGGTGATGTTATTATTGTTGACACCACTTATCGATTGAATAAGTATAATCTAGCATGTGCCCCTTTCATTGCGGGGAACTATCATTGGCAAAATATTTTTGTTGGTGAGGCATTCATTACAGAAGAAACAATTGAGTCATTTTGTTGGGTATTCGAGACCTTCTTGAGGTTGGTTAGTGGTAAACAACTAAACATAATATTCACGGATCAAGATCAAGCGATGGTCGTAGCCAATGGGGTAGCTTTTAGCACAAGTTGGCATCGTTTGTATCAATGACACATCTCCAAAAAAGCTTCATCGAAGGTGCCAACCTTCAACTATGACAAATATATTAGATCTTTATTATACCAGTGCATGAGCAAATGTGATGGTGACACTGAGTTTGAGAAAAACTGGAGAGAAATGATATCAAGGCGCCAATTGGAAGAAAATTGTTGGTTGCAAGATCTTTAAAAAGTTAGAATGAAGTGGTCCATTGCCTTCAATAAGGACTCCTTAGATCTTGGGTTTTTTGTCTACACAGATGAGTGAATCAGCAAATAATAATTTACATGATTGTTCAAAAGCAACCAGCTCACTAGTTGACTATTACAATGGTATGGAGAAATTGATTTCATCTTGGCATAGAAGTGAACATGAAGAAGACTTCTGATGCAAGCAATGTAGCATAACTTTGAAATTCAAAATTTGCTTGTTACTTAAGCAGATGTCCAAGATTTATACAAGGAAAATATTTTCTATTTTTGAGCAATCTTTTATGGAAGGTGCAGTGAGTGTAAACGTGGTTGAAGGATTAAGGTTCGGTGATGATCAAATTTTATACATTACGTGACATTGTGATGGAGGCGATGAGGACAAACAATGGCTAGTTATTCTAGATCTTTTGATGTGGAATGCTCCTACAAAGGATTTCAAACTAAGGGAATGTTATGCAAACATATTTTAAGAGTGTATAACATGAATAATGCAAAACAAATTCAACTCAAATACATATTGAAGAGATTTACATTGAAGGCAAAGATAGGTATATATCTAAGCAAGACAACTAGCTCAAATGATTTTGAATCAAATTTTTATTTAGGAATCATATGATGTGGTTCATTTATGACTTATGTCTCCATATTGCGAATTGCAAGATTGCTAAGGATTACGTTCTAAATGCCATGAATAATTTGGGAAAGAAAATCGAAGAGATGGTTGATTATGATGAGAAGTTTAGTAAGGGAATTAAGGATAGCACCAACAAAAGGGAAAGCATGGTTAATGATCCACCGATGATGCGTCCCAAAGGTGTATTAAATGCACGTTTAAAGAATCATTGAGAGCTACCTCCAAAGAGGCCAAGTAATCATTTCTTTTGTGTTTTATGTTATTTATTTGCTAAGTAGTCAAGTCATTATTTTCATTTGTCATTTTTGATCAAGATTAACTTTCTTTATTTGAATGATGATCGGAACTAAAGGAGTTGAACTTTATGGACATAATCGCATGTGAGACAGAGTCACCTTCAGTACCGACTTCAACATTGGTTGAGTTGAATGATGATTTCTCTTTAAATGATGATTATTCTTTAATGTTGATTTATCTTTATAAGTCCCTTTAAAAAATGTAAGTATTCTCAATGTATTTAAATGGTGATTGTGATTATAATATGCAAATGTTCCCAATCTTTAAATGTTCCTAAAAAATTTCTTTAAAGGGTGATTATGATTGTAATGTGCAAATGTTCTCAATCTTTAAATGTTCCTAAAAAATTTCTGTAAATAGTGGCTGTGATTACAATGTGCAAATATTCCCAAAATGTCAAACATCAAGATACAAAGGCAAAGCCAAAATATATCTACAACATAATGTTCTAAAGGCCATGTCAAAACACATCATAAAATGACCATGCACAAAAAAAAAGATAAGCATACAATCCTAAGGAAGAAAAAGTTGTTTAGCTCTGATTTGAGGTCGAGGATTGTTGATCATCAAGCTTATCCTGAATATCAGGTTTGCAAAATATTTGGAATATCTCGCAGACAATCTCTGCTCTAATTCTTGGCATGTCGGATTGCCAAGCCTGAAAGTTCTGCCAATTAATCTTCTTTCTAGACAAGACCGCCGCCATGTATTCCATCATAAAACACCACAGTCATGTCCATTTTGTTGGGTTGGAACACCAATCATGGTGATAATTGGCCAGCTACTAATTTCTGTCGGCAGTGCATCAGATGCTCCATCATATAAATATTGAATATGGATAAACAAAAGTACATTACTTGATAAGTCTAATTTCAAAATCAAAGAAGAACAAAATGATGTTGAGGGAATATTAAAAAATATAACTATATAAGTGACCTACAAAGAAAGGGAATTAAAAAAAAATTGCATGAAATTGTCAATCTAGATGCAAGTCAAACAATGAAACCTAAATTTTCCACAAAGTCAAAAGACCATCAATAGTTTGAAGAAGTTCTTGGCGGATTATAAATCCATAAAAAAGGACCCTTCACATTTTGAGTATGTTTTGTGAGAAGAGCACCAACAAGTTAAGATAAAAAAGATTAAGGTGACAAAGAAATTTATGATTACAATGAGTGTCTTTCTTGAAAATATGCGCAAGAAAATGTCATAAAATATGCATACACAGATCATTGATACCATTGATCATGCGGGCGATGAACATTGCAGATATATGGTTATTAATATTGCTCTATGTTGGAACTAGGAAACCGGTTCGAACGAGTTTGGACCAAAGAGGTAGTCTGAGGTTACTGATCCACCGGGCCAACACTACGGACCCCTGATGACAAGAGAAAACAAACTTTGTGAGTTGAAGACTGGGTTGCCTACAAGTAAGACACATCAGCGGCAGCAAGAAGGTCCTGTCACATACCTGGATGTTTATAGGCGCTTCCCCTCCTAAAACCAAGAATGCGCTAGACACAAGGAAAGCACAAGTTTGGCAAGATTAGGAACCTTGGTGGGGGCTCCAGTATCACTTTCCTGTGTGCCATAGGGTAAATATCTAGATTGGGGGGTTTTGTGGTCTGCGAATATCCTCCCTCGCAGAATACGTACTGAATCCGTCATATTGTAGAATATTAGGCAATATGTGTGGCGTTGCCTGGAATGAACTCGGGAGCACAAAACTAGTCGTGCGAGCACATCAGCGGGCTAAATGGGGCCTCACTTATATGTTATCAGGAGGGAGCTCACCTATGGGAGACCTTAGGAGGTGCCTCGCCTATGGGCGACCACAGGAGGGGTGTAAGACCCTCTTTTTTTTGCTTTTAAACTGGGTCTTACCGCCCAGAACCGCCGTCTTGCGGCAACACCATTACACCTAAAGGTCGCCTCCACAAGACGTCGATCCTGCCGGCTATTCATCATCATCCGGGCCAACCATAATCACAGTAATTGAAGTATTTAAATGAAACAAGTCCACAAAATCACATTATATATTTATCATAATACAAGATTATAATGTCCACGACGAGAAAGAACTAAAAGAATAGGGGCTTACGCCCAATACATGTTCAAATATAGTGCAACAACACTCTCACTCTACATCTATGCGGAAGCTATCAAACTCTGTCTTCATGCATCTGTAGCTACTGCTGCGACGACGTGTAGTGGCTGCTCTACTTCATCCCGTCCTCCTGTCCTGTCTCCTGAAAGGGGGTCCCGCTGTTCCGACACATCATCCCTAAAATGATGAGGTCCACCGACCATCAGTCTATAAGACTCAGCATATTCCTCACCGCCTCCACCCGCGACTCCTAGGCACCGTGCGGGAGGAGGAAGCGGAGGACATCAAAGGGCAAATCAAAAGCAGGTGACAGTAGCGAGACTAGCAAGTATATAGATACTAAACAAGTAATGAAAACATCTCTACCCTAGCAGGAGTATGTATATAAGCAATAAATAAAGAGCAGTATAAGTAAAAGAGCAGGTATAATAAATAAGAGAAGCTACAAATGTAACCTTAACTTATATGCACACACTAAAGCACATAAGCTAAGGGATCTGATACTAAGGTAAACTCATCGTATAAAGGAGCCCATACTAGTTTATACGATGAGGTCTCTGTTTTATGCAAGAATGTTATGCTATGATATGCAATGCAATGCAATGAAATACAATGGTGCAACTCACGCACATGACTATGTACGTACAGACCTTTAGTTCCCACTTTTCGGAGGTAACTAACCTCTCGGGCACCTCCCGTCGTGGTCAAACGGTGGCAGAGGAGCGGGCGTCTCCTCACCTAGGTGTGTAAGTCACACTACCATACCTAGGCCCTAACATACGTTGTGATACCGGTACCCGGTACTCACGAGCTTCTGCGTACTAAACAGTATTGGCCAGGCAGGGTTTAGGGAATCCGTCCCGTCGGACGCGCAGTAAAACAACCTGGCCCCTAATCAAACCACTAGCACTGTCGAGTCAACGAACTGCTGTCGGTGTGACGACTAAGCCAGAACCGAAGACCCACCACATCTTATGCACATACAATTATGTATTACCCCTTACTACCGAGCCTCCAGCTCGCATATCTAAATCAACATTTATAAAGTAGAGCCTACTGTTCGCTAGACTACACCAGTCTTATATTTAAGCTACGAGCCTACCGCTCGCTATACTACACCAGTCTTATTTAAACTACGAGCCTACCGCTCGCTAGACTACACCAGTTTATATTTAAGCTACGAGCATACCGCTCGCTAGACTACACCAGTCTTATATTTAAGCTACGAGCCTACCGCTCGCTATACTATACCAGTCTTAAATTTAAGCTACGAGCCTCCCGCTCGCTAGACTACACCAGTCTTATCTTAAGCTACGAGCATACCGCTCGCTAGACTACACCAATCTTATTTAAACTATGAGCCTACCGCTCGCTAGACTACACTAGTCTTATATTTCTTATAACTCGAGCCTACTGCTCACAGGACTATCCCAGTCCTTCCTTATAACCCGAGCCTACTGCTTGCAGGACTATCTCAGTCCTTCCTTATAACTCGAGCCTACTGTTCGCAGGACTATCCTAGTCCTCCTTATAACCCGAGCCAGTCCTCCTTTATTTCATTCCTTCCCAAATTTGGGAGGGAGATTATGTTTCAAGTTCTCCTACTTTACTACTCTTGTCTATTGTTAGTTGATCTTAGAAGCTTGGGGTGAATCCTGGACTTCCCGTGGATTACTCGGTGAAGGGCTCGCAACGGTACTAGGGAATGTGATGGTGACTGAAGCCCAAATCCCCCTTTCCAGGATATTTATTTAATTTAGTTGCTACCCATTCTTGTATGCCCATTTGCTCTCCAATTGCTCTAAAATCCTAGGGTGGATTACCATTTGACTCGGGAAGACATGTGTCGGTGTTGTATTGAACACTGAACCATGTTATTCCTAGTGACCGACCATTTCCCTGTGTTATCTCTCAATCACAATTTTCACTTCTTGCTAAGTCATCCTTCGCCTCCCTTAATAGGTCCTTGTCAAGTTTCTGAATTGATAGTTTCACTAAACGCTCCCCATCTTTATTTCTGATGACTTCCCTTGGTGATTAATCCTTCAATCCTAATTGGGCATCTGCAATTTTCTTAGAGTTAGTAACTCTAGGGGCGGTGACCATAAGGAAGGGGTCCGAATTTATGTTTTCAGTTTCTACTGTTCGCAGACCAAGGTGGGATTGAACTAGGTTTGACTCTTATGACACAACCTTGGTCCTATCAAGTCTTAATGAGTTCCAAGTTCTTACCGTAGGTTCACAGTGAGTAATGATCTAACAACCTCAAATTCTACATTTCATATTCTTCCAAAGATTGTTTAACCACAATTTCTACTTTACATGAGTGGGGTGTGAACAAGGATTTACACTATAAGTATCATCTACAGACCTCTATAAATTCTGATAAATTCATGGTAGCATAAGACTGACCTAAAACTTCAGAGCCTAAGTTTCATAATTTTACAGGGAGTATTTGACCATATTTACCATTTAATAAGAGTGAGGTGCCAATAAGGATTTACACTACAACTACTATCTACAGGTCACAATAAATTCTGATAACATTACAGTAGTATGATACTGACCTAAAAACATCAGAGCCTAAGTTTCATAATTTTCCAAGTAATATTTGTCCATAATATTCATTTAATACAAGTGGTGTGCCAATAAGAGTTTACACTACAACCACCACCTAAAAGTCTCAATAAAATATAAATAAATCACAGAAGTATATTATTGACCTAAGAACATCAATGCCTAAGTTTCATAATTTTCCAAGTAATATTTGTCCATAATATTCATTTAATACAAGTGGTGTGTCAATAAGAGTTTGCACTACAACGACCACCTACAGGTCTCAATATAATCTGAATAAATCACAGAAGTATATTATTGACCTAAAAACATCAATGCCTAAGTTTCATAATTTTCCAAGTAATATTTGTCCATAATATTCATTTAATACAAGTGGTGTGCCAATTAGAGTTTACACTACAACCACCACTTACAGGTCTCAATAAAATCTGAATAAATCACAGAAGTTTATTATTGACCTAAAAACATCAATGCCTAAGTTTCATAATTTTCCAAGTAATATTTGTCCATAATATTCATTTAATACAAGTGGTTTGCCAATAAGAGTTTGCACTACAACCACCACCTACGGGTCTCAATAAAATCTGAATAAATCACAAAAGTATATTATTGACCTAAAAACATTAATGCCTAATTTTCATAATTTTCCAAGTAATATTTGTCCATAATATTCATTTAATACAAGTGGTGTGCCAATAAGAGTTTGCACTACAACCACCACCTACAGGTCTCAATAAAATCTGAATAAATCACAGAAGTATATTATTGACCTAAAAACATCAATGTTTAAGTTTCATAATTTTCCAAGTAATATTTGTCCATAATATTCATTTAATACAAGTGGTGTGCCAATAAGGGTTTACACTACAAGTGCTATGTTAAGGCTTCAATAAATCCTGGGAAATTTACTATAGCTCAATATTGGTATAAAAACACCAGATCCTAAGTCTCATATTAAACCAAGGTGTATTTATCCTTAATTATCATTTATTACATTTAGTGTGCCGATAAGGGTTTTCACTACAAGTACTATGTTAAGACTTCAATAAATTCTGGGAAAATTACTATAGCTCAATGTTGGTCTAAAAACACCAGGCCCTAAGTCTCATATTAATCCAATGTGTATTTATCCTTAATTGTCATTTATTACATTCTTGCTAAATGCACCCCAATTTTTCCTACTCCCTTAAGTCCAAAACATCAACTTGAAGTTCAGAGAAATCCACTCATGCACATGAGTTGAATTCTTAACTAGAGGTGGTTGATATCATGTCTAAGGCATGGACAAATTTTCAAAGCATTTGCATGAGCCAAAATCACTAAACACACCAGATACACTTTTATACATGTCTCACCAAAAGTGGCCTAAAAGGAGCTACACTTGACCAAATGACATGAAGTCAGTGGAATTTTGAAGGTAACCTCAAGATCTACAATATTCATGTTGATCACTACCTCCAGAAATGAGCCTAACCTAGGTGAAGTCAACATGCAAGTCCTGTACAAAATGTTTAACTTAACAAAATACAAATATATACATGTCACACCAAAAATGGCATAGAAGGAGCTACACTTGACAAAATGACATGAAATTAGTGACATTGTAAAGGTAACCTCAAGGTCTACAATATTCATGTTGATCACTATCTCCAGAAATGAGCCCAACCTAGGTGAAGTCAACATGCAAGTTCTGTACAAATTGTTTATCTTAACAAAATACAAATATATACATGTCACACCAAAAATTGTTAATGTATTTTATATGTCGTGTCAAGACTGACTCGGATTAGCTTAATGTGTTCGTGTCACTCTAGGACCCGGTCCTATGCTGGAGGTACTACTTATACCCCATTCCAAATCTGATGGAGGGAGGTAGAATACTTTGAGCTCTCTCTAACCCTAACACTCTCAAAGTAACCGGCAAGGGTTTCCGTTTTGCGCTCGTGTATTCCGCCGCTCAAGTTTCCCGTCCATCGCGATTTATGCCGCTCCTGTTCATGATTCTGTCGCTGTTTGTTCTCGTGCGCCATTCTTCGTCGATCGCCGATCGTGGAAAAGAAGGAGATCGTTGTTTCTTCCAGGCGCTATCCTGTGTTCTGGACATTACCGCTGCCACTCTCGATCGCGATCTCTGCACAGATATGGAAGGAAGCCGTTGCTACTTGATCTTCTTCTCCCCATTTCCTGCGAGGAGGTTGAAGGTTTCTTCGTTGTTTCTTCTTGTGAGCGACTAGCTGCTGATTGAAGGAAAAGGCTCGTCGATCTAAGGTCGGAGTTCGTTTCCGCTCCTCTCCAGTCGCCGATCGATCCTTCCGCTATTTTCTCTGAGTCGCTTCTGTTGACTGATCGGAAGTGCGTTTTCGTCGATCGAAGAAATTACGGGATCTGCCTTCCCTGTCGCCGTCGACTGATTTACAGATCTTGGATCTAAGAAAGCGTCGTTCTTGGATCTAAGAAAGCTCCTGGTTCTGGATTTCTGGTGCAGAGCAGAAAGGTGATTAGGAGCCCTACTTGCAAATCTAAATCGCCTTTAGAAGATGCGTGCCTCTGCTATCCACAGATCGGAAGCCTGCAGACCTAAACTCGGTGGCTTGCTTGCTGAAATCAAGAAAAACTGGTTTCGTTTTGAGATCTTCTCAGATCTTCCCGTTCCTGGAGGGCTTTTCCTTTTGGTGGAAGGTTTGGTGTTCCACTCTGGACCTTCATCAGCAGTGCAAAGTGCTTTTGCTGCTTGGATGAGCACACATACACTTTTATTGGATTGGATCCGAAGACCGCGACTCGTCTCTGCGCAGCTCAGGTGATATTTTTTCAGTTTTCCGGTTTATAGCTTTAGCGAGATGCCGAAGGTTACATCCTACGACATCATCAAGCTCCAGTCGTTCGATCTCTCCGACTTCCATGCTTGGAGACTGCACGTCCAGCTTGGAATGAAGGAGCGAGAGATCTTCTACACTGTTTTGAGTGATTTCGACACAACCGAAGAGGACGTGGACAATTATCAATGGAGGAAAGACGAAGATTTCTGTAGAGACTACCTCCTTAATTCACTCAACCCTAGACTCGCCTTGACCTACAGTGGTTATAAAACCGCAAAGGAGATTTGGGACCGCTTAAATGCGAACTTCCAAAAGGAAGAGGGATTGTCGAGGACTCTCCTCGGAGAGAGATTCTTTAATATGAAATTTAATCTGAACTCGACAATCACCTCCCAAATAATTGAACTGGAAGCCCTGCGTCAGAAGTTGGAGGACGATAAGTCCGGTATCTCTGATAATCTCTTTGTGTGTTCTATTTTAAGCAAGCTACCTCCTGAGTGGTCGACCTTCAAGACTGAAATGCACAGGCTGAAGGAAAAGATCGCACTCGATGAACTCAAAAGGTTCATTGATATCGAGGATCAAAACATTGCAGGGAAGAGACAGGAACAAGGTGGGCAGTCCTCTCAGACTGTCAACTTTGTGTCTCGGCCCAGCAAGCCTCGTAGGAAGCCACCAGCGCCCAGAAGTGATGCCTCTACCCAGTTAGAGCCTAAAAAGCCCTCTTTCAAAAAGAAGAAGAGGGGCAAGTGCCACAACTGTGGTAAGTGGGGACATTGGGCGGCTGATTGCAAGGCCCCTAAGAAAAACAAGGAGGAAGCCACACAAAATGTGGCGAACATGCTGGCAGATGCTTCAGATCCCAAGTCCTTCGTGGCTATGATCGGGAGCAGTCACCGCAGTTCGTCTGCTGAGTGGTGGCTGGATAGCGGTGCTACCTGTCATGTAACGAATGACAGAGGATTTCTGACTGAGGTTAAGGCGGTTAAGGAGAGAGTGGAGAACTGCAACGGAGGAGAGACTCAGGTGACCCATGCTGGGACAGCCGAGCTGGTTCTCTCGTCAGGTAAAAGTTTATTTTTAAAGAATGTTAAAGTAGTTCCAACATTAACTAAAAATCTGGTTTCAATAAGTCTACTAGACAAAGCTGGGATGACCTTCACAACTCAAAATGGTAGAATGACTCTTATGGTAAATTCACATTATTTTGGGTGTGCGTATCTGATCAACGGAATGTATAGACTTAGCTTAAACAATGATAGCATCAACCAAGTAAGTTCGAACCTTATAGATCCTAAGTTGTTACATAATAGACTTGGACATGTGAACTATAGGAAGATGCTAGATCTAGCCAAGAGTCAAAACATCCCCTTAGATCTGTCGATTCGATTTGACAAGTGCGAGGTGTGTGCTTAAACCAAAATCACTAGAAAGCCTTTCAAGTCAGTTTCTAGGAGCACAAAACTTCTTGAATTGATACATTCAAACCTCTGTGATTTCCGCAGTCATGCCACCAGAGGGGGAAGGAAGTATCTAATTACTTTCATAGACAATTTTTTAGATATTGTCATGTGTATCTGTTAAAATCGAAAGACGAAGCGTTTGAGGCGTTCAAGACCTTTAAGTCTCGTGTTGAAAATCAGTTGAACCTGAGAGTGAAGAGATTTAGAAGTGATAGCGGAGGAGAATACACTGCTACTGGATTCAAGGAATTCTGTGCCTCTGAGGGAATAATTCTTGAAACCACAGCTCCTTACTCACCCCAGTCTAACGGTGTTGCCGAGCGTAAGAATAGGACTTTAACAGAAATGTTGAATTCCATGCTCCTAACAGCTGGCATGCCTAATTCCTTTTGGGGAGAAGCAGTCCGCACTGTAAATCACATTCTAAATAGAGTACATCACTCTCAGCTCTCTTCTACACCGTATGAGCTGTGGCACGGTCATTCGTGCAGGTACGATACTCTAAAGACTTGGGGGTGTATTGCCTATGTGCGTATACAAGACCTTAAGAGGCCTAAGGTGGGACCTAAGACGACGACATGCATCTATCTAGGTAGTGCAGAAGATAGCGCAGCAGACAGATTTCTCGATCTATCCACAAATTCCGTGATAGAGTCTAGAGACGCCATATTTTTTGAAGACAAATTTGCCAAAGATCATGGATTATCTGTCTCCGGGTCCGATGATATGATTACTGATTCTATCGTTGAACCTGAAGCTGGCCCTTCTGGCACTGCTCCCCAACCTACTCCACTTAGAGCATCTACCAGAGAGAGAGTTCCTAAGGATTTTGGTGAGAATTTCATCACCTATCACTTAGAGGATGATCCATTCTCCTACCAGGAAGCAATGAGGTCTAGAGATTCGTTGATGTGGGCAGAAGCCATTGATGATGAGATGGACTCGCTGTTACATAACAATACCTGGCATCTAGTTGACTTACCGAAATGTGCTAAAGTCATAGGATGCAAGTGGGTTTTAAAGGAGAAATTACATAGTGATGGATCTATAGCCAGGTATAAAGCGCGTCTCGTAGCTAAAGGTTATAAGCAACAAGGGGGAATTGACTATTTTGATGTCTACTCACCTGTGTGTCATCTATCGACTATCAGGATTCTTCTTGCATTAGCCTCTATTGAGAACTTTATAGTTCATCAGATGGACGTTAAAACTGCATTCTTAAATGGAGAGCTTAATGAAGAGATTTACATGACTCAACCTGAAGGTTATGTACACAAAGATCAAAAAGACAAAGTGTGCAAACTCGATAAGTCAATCTATGGTCTTAAACAAGCACCTAAGATGTGGCACATGAAGTTTGATCAGGTGGTAAAGAACATTGGATTTCAGTCCAGTCTCTCTGACAAATGCCTTTATTACCGCTCCTTGTCAAATCAAACAGTTATCATTTGCTTATATGTGGATGATATGTTGGTTTTAGGGTCTAATCTTGCTGCAGTTAGGGATGTTAAATCCACTCTGGCAGAAGTATTTGACATGAAGGACCTCGATCCTGTTGATACCTTGTTAGGTATGAAGGTTAGAATTAACGAGGGTCGAGTTACTCTTAGCCAGACTCATTATATTGAGCAACTTCTCTCTACCTGGGGATATGATAAGTGTAGGCCAATTGAGACACCATTTGATCATAATGTTAAGTTAAGTCCTAATCTAGAGGCCAGCATTGATCAAGTCAAATTTTCCAAAATAATTGGTAGTCTCATGTACGCTACAACTTTTACGAGGCTAGACATTGCTTTCCCGGTTAGCGCGCTGAGTCATTTTACCAGTAGTCCTGGCAAAGAGCATTGGGTTGCCCTTGATAGGCTGTTGAGATACCTTTGAGGTACTGCAAACCATGCTCTGTGCTGCACTAGTTACCCACCTACCGTGGAAGGACATTATGATGCCTCGTGGTGTTCAGAAGTCGGGAACAGCAAGTCCACCAGTGGATTCATATTCACCTTGGGAGGAGCTGCTATCACTTGGAAATCCAAAAGACAGACTTGTATAGCTTTGTCATCCATAGAGGCCGAGTTGTTTGCCTTAGCTTCAGCTAGAGAAGAGGCAGACTGGATCAGAAACTTGATTTTAGATATTCCCCTGTCTAAGTTACAAGTCAACTCGTTGAGCTTGTATTGTGATAATCAAGCAGCAATTCAAGTCGTTAAGAATACTCTCTATAATACTAAGAGGAGACATGTACGACTGAGACATGCGTTGTTGAATTATCTGAAAGAACAAGGAACCATCACTTTGATTGATGTACGTTCAAATGATAACCTTGTTGATCCACTGACGAAAGGAATGCCCAAAGATCGGTTAATCAAAACAGTGGGGGAAATGGGACTAAAGGCGATTTAGTTCGGTCTTAGTTCAGTATCAGGCGATTCAGTTCAGCCTTAGTCCAGACGTTTTTTATTATTCCATATTTCCTTTGTCAATGCAAGCGTGTTGTGGTCCGTTGATGCTCTTGGTTGTTGAGCTCGGATCTGGTAAGCTGTTCATTCCAAACTTGATGATAACAGCTTCATCGGATTCGGTTTTTGCCTTGGAGGAGAGTGTTATTCCAAACTTGATAACACAATCTGACTTGGTTTGTCTCTTTTTCTGAAGATTGGTTCCATTCCAAACTTGATGAGTTCCAATTGACTTTAGAAGGGCAGTAACCGTGACATTCCATATAAGATTACAGATATAGTTGCGGTGTCCAGAAGTCTGATAATCAATACTAAGTTTTTGAGGTTAAATTATAATACTCTGTGAACGTGTCCTCCCAGGCAATAATAATAATCAATACTAAGTTTTTATGCTAAAACTAGATATCTGCAAATTTGCAAAGGATAGAATTCATTCTAAATGAAATTCTCTGTTGAATTGCAGGAGATCCTGGGATAGGAGGAGCACTAGTTGTCTGGGATCCGGAGGAGGATGATCTTTTGGATGACTAGCCTTTTGAGTGTTATTGTACAACCCTATATTCGTCGAGTACTCCCGAGGATCCGGGGGAGACAGCTTGGTAGCATCGAACCGCGCAGAGGAAGAGAGAGAGAGAGGCGGAGAGGGGAAGGAGGGGCCTCGCCCCTCCCCCTCTCGCCCAACAAGAGAGGCGGAGAGGGGAAGGAGGGGGCTCGCCCCTCCCCCTCTCGCCCAGCAAGGGAGGCGGAGAGGGGAAGGAGGGGCCTCGCCCCTCCCCCTCTCGCCCATCCAGAGAGGCAGAGAGGAGAAGGAGGGGCCTCGCCCCTCCCCCTCTCGCCCAGCCAGAGAGGCAGAGAGGGGAAGGAGGGGGCTCGCCCCTCCCCCTCTCGCCCAGCAAGAGAGGCGGAGAGGGGAAGGAGGGGGCTCGCCCCTCCCCCTCTCGCCCAGCAAGAGAGGCGGAGAGGGGAAGGAGGGGGCTCGCCCCTCCCCCTCTCGCCCAGCAAGAGAGGCGGAGAGGGGAAGGAGGGGGCTCGCCCCTCCCCCTCTCGCCCAGCAAGAGAGGCGGAGAGGGGAAGGAGGGGGCTCGCCCCTCCCCCTCTCGCCCAGCAAGGGAGGCGGAGAGGGGAAGGAGGGGCCTCGCCCCTCCCCCTCTCGCCCAGCCAGAGAGGCGGAGAGGAGAAGGAGGGGCCTCTCCCCTCCCCCTCTCGCCCAGCCAGAGAGGCAGAGAGGGGAAGGAGGGGGCTCGCCCCTCCCCCTCTCGCCCAGCAAGAGAGGCGGAGAGGGGAAGGAGGGGGCTCGCCCCTCCCCCTCTCGCCCAGCAAGAGAGGCGGAGAGGGGAAGGAGGGGGCTCGCCCCTCCCCCTCTCGCCCAGCAAGAGAGGCGGAGAGGGGAAGGAGGGGGCTCGCCCCTCCCCCTCTCGCCCAGCAAGAGAGGCGGAGAGGGGAAGGAGGGGGCTCGCCCCTCCCCCTCTCGCCCAAAAAGAGAGGCGGAGAGAGGGGAGGGGGGGTCTCGCCCCTCCCTCTCTCTCGCCCAGGAGAGATCCCCTCTTCCAGTTTTACTATTCGCAGACCGGTGGTCTGCGTTTAGCGCTTCAGAACAACGGGGTTCGGCTATCCGCAGCCCAATTCAGGGGTATTTTGGTAATCTGGCAAACTAGTTTTTGGCTATTTGCAGCCCAACTTCAGAAATCCTATAAATAGGACCAAGGGGGCACCATTTGAAGGCAGACTCATCCTAGGCTAGCTCTCTCCTCCCCTCTCCCTTTCCCCAAATCTCTCTAGGGGGTGAGCGAGAGGCTCCAGTGGTGCCCAAGCTTAGTAGTGGCTTGGGAGGGGAAGTTCCAAGGGGACTTCCGGGTATGTGGCGGGACCTCCCCACTAAGCCCTTAGTCCAGTTCTTAGTTCCGACACCTTCAACCTAGAGCTCTCCCTTGGGGGAAGTAAGGGTCGGTCGCCCCTCAGCCTCGTTGAGTGCCCCGAACTCCACAGAGACCGAGTAGTCGGTTTCAACATTTATGGTGCGGTGAGCGTGGAGTGTGACCGATTCAAGAAACTCTCAAGATGAGATCCATGGGCGGAGGTGGAGGATGTTCCGACCCAGGTCACTCGCAGCCCCCGGTGGCTGAGGTGACGTTGGAGATGTTTGAAAACTTCAAGCGGGAGGTCGCGCAGGTCTTGCAGGTTGCTCTCAGCCAGCAGCCCAGGATGGAGGTGCCAGCGGGGGGAGAGTGGGGAGGTGCCATACCCCCACTCACCCAGCAAAGGGGCGAGATCCGGAGGGGGGCGCCCTCCCATCTCGCCCCGCCCCAGCAAGGGGGCGAGATCCGGAGGGAGGCGCCCTCCCATCTCGCCCCGCCCCAGCAAGGGGGCAAGATCTGGAGGGAGGCGCCCTCCCATCTCGCCCCGCCCCAGCAAGGGGGCGAGATCCGGAGGGGGCGCCCTCCCATCTCGCCCCGCCCCAGCAAGGGGGGGAGATCCGGAGGGGGGCGCCCTCCCATCTCGCCCCGCCCCAGCAAGGGGGCGAGATCTGGAGGGAGGCGCCCTCCCATCTCGCCCCGCCCCAGCAAGGGGGCGAGATCTGGAGGGAGGCGCCCTCCCATCTCGCCCCGCCCCAGCAAGGGGGCGAGATCTGGAGGGGGGCGCCCTCCCATCTCGCCCCGCTCCAGCAAGGGGGCGAGATCTGGAGGGGGGCGCCCTCCCATCTCGCCCCGCCTCAGCAAGGGGGCGAGATCCGGAGGGGTGCGCCCTCCCATATCGCCCCGCCCCAGCAAGGGGGCGAGATCCGGAGGGGGGCGCCCTCCCATCTCGCCCCGCCCCAGCAAGGGGGCGAGATACGGAGGGGGGCGCCCTCCCATCTCGCCCCGCCCCAGCAAGGGGGCGAGATCTGGAGGGGGGCGCCCTCCCATCTCGCCCCGTTCCAGCAAGGGGGCGAGATCTGGAGGGGGGCGCCCTCCCATCTCGCCCCGCCCCTTCCGGTCCAGCCCCAAAGGGGGGTGAGCGGGGAGGCATCCGACCCCCACTCACCCCGCCCCAAAAGGAGTCGAGCAAATGATGGCAGACGAGACCACCCCGGGTGGTGGCCATCCGATAGCCCGACGGGCGCAGAGGCTGGCAAGTTGACTCCGCAAGAGCATGGAAGGGAGGACTTCCAAATGAGAAGAGCCAACCGCCCGAAGTGGAGGCAGGGACCAAGGGCACCCCCTCCACCGCCTCTGCAAACCATGGCGGTTGGTGCAGATAGAAGGAGGAGAGTCAGGAAAGCAGAAAGAAGAGGAAGAAGAAAAGATAGGGTGGTGCTACCCTACTGCGACTTCCACGAGGAGGAATGATCATCTCCCTCAAACAGCCTGAGAAGAGAGTGCCATGGGGGGTATGTTGTGTTTGTTCTTTCTTTTGTTATTATTGTTTTCCTTTGTAGCAAGTTCTACCCCTCGCTGGTTGGGCCAGGAGGTTTTGACAAGGGAAATCCCCCCATTTGATGGATAAAGTTATTTTGCTTATATGTTTAATAAGTTCAACGCCGAGATGTCCTCCTCACTCCAGGCTCTCACTAGCTGGGTGGGTCGAATGATCCTCGGAATGAAGGGCTTACCATCGAGATGTCCTCCTCACTCCAGGCTCTCACTAGCTGGGTGGGTCGAATGATCCTCGGAATGAAGGGCTTACCATCGAGATGTCCTCCTCACTCCAGGCTCTCACTAGCTGGGTGGGTCGAATGATCCTCGGAAGAAAAGGCTTACCATCGAGATGTCCTCCTCACTCCAGGCTCTCACTAGCTGGGTGGGTCGAATGATCCTCGGATGGGTAAGTTCAACGCCGAGATGTCCTCCTCACTCCAGGCTCTCACTAGCTGGGTGGGTCGAATGATCCTCGGAAGGAAGGGCTTACCATCGAGATGTCCTCCTCACTCCGGGCTCTCACTAGCTGGGTGGGTCGAATGATCCTCGGATGGGTAAGTTCAGCGCCGAGATGTCCTCCTCACTCCAGGCTCTCATTAGCTGGGTGGGTCGAATGATCCTCGGAAGGAAGAGGTGGCTCTCACTAGTAGAGCTCGCTCCTAGGAGTGTGTCGACCCAATGTCGACCACTAGTAGAGCTCGCTCCTAGAAGCACTTGGTCCCGAGTAGACTCGCTAGCCGGGCTCTCATTAGCCGGCAAGGTTGGAGGACCTCTTGGGAAGGCAATGTATTTTTCCAAGAAAGCTCCGATAATCAGGTTCCCAGCGACACTCGTCGAATATACAGGGTTGGACATTTCTTTCCGAGCGTGAGCCACGCTCGAAAAGAGCGGGGATTGTGTACAACCCTATATTCGCCGAGTACTCCCGAGGATCCGGGGGAGACAGCTTGGTAGCATCAAACCGCGCAGAGGAAGAGAGAGAGAGGCGGAGAGGGGAAGGAGGGGCCTCACCCCTCCCCCTCTCGCCCAACAAGAGAGGCGGAGAGGGGAAGGAGGGGGCTCGCCCCTCCCCATCTCGCCCAGCAAGGGAGGCGGAGAGGGGAAGGAGGGGGCTCGCCCCTCCCCCTCTCGCCCAGCCAGAGAGGCAGAGAGGAGAAGGAGGGGCCTCGCCCCTCCCCCTCTCGCCCAGCCAGAGAGGCAGAGAGGGGAAGGAGGGGGCTCGCCCCTCCCCCTCTCGCCCAGCAAGAGAGGCGGAGAGGGGAAGGAGGGGGCTCGCCCCTCCCCCTCTCGCCCAGCAAGAGAGGCGGAGAGGGGAAGGAGGGGGCTCGCCCCTCCCCCTCTCGCCCAGCAAGAGAGGCGGAGAGGGGAAGGAGGGGGCTCGCCCCTCCCCCTCTCGCCCAGCAAGGGAGGCGGAGAGGGGAAGGAGGGGCCTCGCCCCTCCCCCTCTCGCCCAGCCAGAGAGGCGGAGAGGAGAAGGAGGGGCCTCGCCCCTCCCCCTCTCGCCCAGCCAGAGAGGCAGAGAGGGGAAGGAGGGGGCTCGCCCCTCCCCCTCTCGCCCAGCAAGAGAGGCGGAGAGGGGAAGGAGGGGGCTCGCCCCTCCCCCTCTCGCCCAGCAAGAGAGGCGGAGAGGGGAAGGAGGGGGCTCGCCCCTCCCCCTCTCGCCCAGCAAGAGAGGCGGAGAGGGGAAGGAGGGGGCTCGCCCCTCCCCCTCTCGCCCAAAAAGAGAGGCGGAGAGAGGGGAGGGGGGGTCTCGCCCCTCCCTCTCTCTCGCCTAGGAGAGATCCCCTCTTCCAGTTTTACTATTCGCAGACCGGTGGTCTGCGTTTAGCGCTTCAGAACAGCGGAGTTCGGCTATCCGCAGCCCAACTTCAGAAATCCTATAAATAGGACCAAGGTGGCACCATTTGGAGGCAGACTCATCCTAGGCTAGCTCTCTCCTCCCCTCTCCCTTTCCCCAAATCTCTCTAGGGGGTGAGCGAGAGGCTCCAGTGGTGCCCAAGCTTAGTAGTGGCTTGGGAGGGGAAGTTCCAAGGGGACTTCCGGGTATGTGGCGGGACCTCCCCACTAAGCCCTTGGTCCAGTTCTTAGTTCCGACACCTTCAACCTAGAGCTCTCCCTTGGGGGAAGTAAGGGTCGGTCGCCCCTCAGCCTCGTTGAGGGCCCCGAACTCCACAGAGACCGAGTAGTCGGTTTCAACATTTAGCGGGGATTGTGTACAACCCTATATTCGCCGAGTACTCCCGAGGATCCGGGGGAGACAGCTTGGTAGCATCGAACCGCGCAGAGGGAGAGAGAGAGGCGGAGAGGGGAAGGAGGGGCCTCGCCCCTCCCCCTCTCGCCCAACAAGAGAGGCGGAGAGGGGAAGGAGGGGGCTCGCCCCTCCCCCTCTCGCCCAGCAAGGGAGGCGGAGAGGGGAAGGAGGGGCCTCGCCCCTCCCCCTCTCGCCCAGCCAGAGAGGCGGAGAGGAGAAGGAGGGGCCTCGCCCCTCCCCCTCTCGCCCAGCCAGAGAGGCAGAGAGGGGAAGGAGGGGGCTCGCCCCTCCCCCTCTCGCCCAGCAAGAGAGGCGGAGAGGGGAAGGAGGGGGCTCGCCCCTCCCCCTCTCGCCCAGCAAGAGAGGCGGAGAGGGGAAGGAGGGGGCTCGCCCCTCCCCCTCTCGCCCAGCAAGAGAGGCGGAGAGGGGAAGGAGGAGGCTCGCCCCTCCCCCTCTCGCCTAGCAAGAGAGGCGGAGAGGGGAAGGAGGGGGCTCGCCCCTCCCCCTCTCGCCCAGCAAGAGAGGCGGAGAGGGGAAGGAGGGGGCTCGCCCCTCCCCCTCTCGCCCAGCAAGAGAGGCGGAGAGGGGAAGGAGGGGGCTCGCCCCTCCCCCTCTCGCCCAGCAAGAGAGGCGGAGAGGGGAAGGAGGGGGATCGCCCCTCCCCCTCTCGCCCAGCAAGAGAGGCCTAGAGGGGAAGGAGGGGGCTCGCCCCTCCCCCTCTCGCCCAGCAAGAGAGGCGGAGAGGGGAAGGAGGGGGCTCGCCCCTCCCCCTCTCGCCCAGCAAGAGAGGCGGAGAGGGGAAGGAGGGGCTCGCCCCTCCCCCTCTCGCCCAAAAAGAGAGGCGGAGAGAGGGGAGGGGGGGTCTCGTGTAACATCCCGACTTTGAAAAAGGGGTCTAGCCGGTTCAGTTGAACCCTTGGAGGAATCTAGGCCGGGTCATCAGGCAATCATGACCCGACCTTCACCACATAGAGGTGGTCATTTAGAGAAATGACTGTTTTGGGTAGCATCGTGCTTCGCCACGACGTCAAAGTTATTTATTGAACATACGTGCTCCGAATCGACTTCCGTCAGTTACGTTAGACTCGTATAGCTGACACGAGTGCAACGGAACTCGTTTCGTTTCAATCAGAGGTCATTTGGTGAAAGTGACCGTTTTGAGTATCGCAGCGCGTCACGACGACGCAGTTTTAGAATATGGAGCATACGTGCTCCGAATCGACTTCCGTCAGTTACGTTAGACTCGTATAGTTGACACGAGTGCAACGGAACTCGTTTCGTTTCAATCAGAGGTCATTTGGTGAAAGTGACCGTTTTGAGTATCGCAGCGCGTCACGACGACGCAATTTTGGAATATGGAGCATACGTGCTCCGAATCGACTTCCGTCAGTTACGTTAGACTCGTATAGCTGACACGAGTGCAACGGAACTCGTTTCGTTTCAATCAGAGGTCATTTGGTGAAAGTGACCGTTTTGAGTATCGCAGCGCGCCACGACGACGCAATTTTAGAATATGGAGCATACATGCTCCAAATCGATTTCCGTCAGTTACGTTAGACTCGTATGGTCAATACGAGTGCAACGGAATTCGTTTCGTTCCGATCCGAGGTCATTTGAAGAAAACCACTATTTTGAGTAACGTCGAGCGCCACAACAACGCCAGTTTAAAATATTGAATGAACGGACTCGGAATCAACTTTAGATAGTTCCGTTAGCTTCGTATGGTTGACACGAACACGACGGCGCCCTCCGCGAAATTGTCTCGTTCCTATTTCGGTAGTCATGAGCATATGTACATAAAAATTTTAGAAGTTTATGCATATATATCTATACACATATATATACATATATAAATATATATATATACATATATATACATATATATATACACAGAGGGCTGGGAACGGGAAACCGGGATGAGCGATCAAGCACTGGAGCAAAACCATGGGCGAGCTCGTGGGGGCACGGGATTGGGCCTCGTCGGCTACATAGGGAGGCTTCTTCTCCTCTTCCAAGGGCGAGGGTGGACGGTAAGAGCTTCCTCCTCCTCTCCCCTCCTCGAAGCTCTGTCATGGTGAGGGTTTCCGGCAAGACGGGCGGCGCGGGAAACCGCCCCCTTCCTCATGGTTCTTCCTCCTCACAACAAGAGGTTAAGGTTTGCGATCTCCTACTTCTCCAACCTCTTCTCCTCTCTCGACCAAGCTCTGTTAATTCGTCTTGTTTAATTGATATTTGGCGAGTTATCGGGCTGCGATGGAAGGCAGTTTGGAAGGTCTCCTCTCCTCCATCTCTCCCTCCTCCTATTTCCTCTGCTCTCCCTCTCATGGCAAGAAAAACTCTTCCTCCTCCTTCCCCTTCATCTCTTTTCTGGATTTTATTTATGGTAGACTCCTCTAATTTTGTTAGCAAGATTAATTCCTGGATCATTAAGTGACAGATCCTTTAATTTTGTTGACAAAATTTCTGGATCATTATGGGCTCGATCTTGTAGTTTTGTTAGCAAAATTCCTGGATTATTATATGGCAGATCTTCTAGTTTTTATGTTAACAAAATTCCCGGATTCGTATGTAGTTTGCTAACCGATTTCCTGGCCGGGGTTATCAAGATTTTTGGCTTACGATAGCAAGATTCCTGGATATATATATATGTATATATTGGCAAGGTCGCATCTCTCTTTCCCTCTTTCTCTGTTTGTGCAAGCTTTAATTTATACATGCACATATTCATACATATATATGCTCATAAGAGGGGGCTTCACATAAGAAGGTGGATTTTGATGATTTTGCCTTGATTTTTGATTTGGGCTTTCCTTCTCCCTCTCCTCCTACTTTTATTACCAATTCTGATGCGAGATTGTGGGCTAGTTTTGCATATTGGAATCTACCTATATGCTGATTGGATCTTGATTACACTAATTCTTGATGGTAGAGGTTGAGGGGTGTTGTTAGGCAGTGGCTGTTTCTCTTGGTTAGTGATGGATTTTGATTGATTAGCCTTTGGGTGATGTTGTCTTGTTTCCTGGAGTTGCTGGCTGCTGTACCGCAGATTGGTTGGCCGGCTGCTCTCTTTGGGATTCCTTTCGTGTTGTTGTGGGTTCTTGTATATGCTTGGCTGCTCCTGTTAGCTGCCTTTGAGGCTCTTATTCACTGCCTTGGTAACTGTTTTTGGCTGGGGTTTTTCTTGGAAATGGACTACTAGTGGCAGCCTTTGGTGCTGCTGTTGGCAGCCATTGGTGCTGCTGTTAGCAGCCCTTGGTTGTTGCCTTTGGGCTGTTGTTGACAACATTTGTTGCCCTCTTGTTGGCTTGTGTTGGCTGACTTGTAGTGAGTGTTTGGCTGTCCTTTTGAGCTAGTGTGAGCTCTTTATTTAATTATAAGGGGATCGATGAGTTGCTCTCTCCCCCATCTCTCTCCCTACTCTTCCTCCTCCCTGGATTCCTGGAACACTAACCACAACTCACACTCTCTAATTAATGGTTTAAAGTATGTTGGAGGGTTTCAGTTGACACGATTATGATGATTTGGGGGCTGCTCCTTGTTGAGTTGGACTACAAGTATGTTGCTTTGGGCTGCTCCTTTCCTTGTTGAAATGGGGGCTGCCTTATGAGCTGTTAATGTGGGGGCTGCTTTTACATTTCTGCTATGAGAAAATGGGGGCTGCTCTTTACTTTCCTGTTATGAATTTAAGGGGCTGTTCGACTAATTTCTGCTATGCTTTGCTAAGGGCTACTATTTATCCTTGTTAAGATGGGGGTTGATGTTTATACTCTGACTTTAGGCTGCTGATTATCGGGTTGGGGCTGCCTCTTTTGCTCTTCATTTTGGGGCTGCTCCTTGTTGATTTGGAGTTGCCTCTTGTATTGTATTATTGGGGACTGTTTTATTGGGGCTGCTCTTCATTGTTTCACTTGGGGGTTGTTTGTTCGGGCTGCCCTCTGTTGTTCTATTGGAACTGTTGGCCTTGTTTTCTTTTCCTGGAGGCTTCTCCTTGAGTTCGTCTATTAAGGGGCTGCTTTTTGGGAGCTGTCGGTTTTGAACTTGTATGCTTTGGGATGCTCTTCACCATTTTTCCTGGGGCTGTTTTGCCTTAGGGCTGCTCTTACCCTTGTTAGCTGAGGCTGTTATGCCAGGGGGCTGCTGTTATTGCCTTGTTTGTTGTGGCCTGTTGTTGCCTTGTTGTGGCCTTTTCTGTCTTGTTGTTGGACTGCTGCTCTGCTGTCTTTAGCTTGGACTGCTGCTGTCCATGGTTGGGCTGCTGCAGTCTTGTGTGGGCTGCTGCTGTCTTTGATTGGTGCCATCCTTGTTGAATTGGGGCTGCTCCCTTCCTTAATGATTTGGGGGCTGCCTTGTTGAATTAGGGCTGCTCCTTTCCTTAATGATTTAGGGGCTTTCCTTGTTACTTTGGGCTGCTCCCTCCCTGTTAATTACAGGCTGATTTCATGTCGTTTCTAGTCGGGGCTGCTCTTTGTCTTCTTTTCTGAAGGACTGGGGTTGTTGGTCTATCCTTCTAGGAGTCTCATTATTTGAGAATGTCCTTTGCCCATGCATTTTGGGGAAATCGGGCTGGCTTATCCTTCCAGGAAGAGGGCTGTTGGTTTACTCTTCCAGGAGCTTCACTATTAGAAGTTGAGTCGGTTGTACATGAAAGTGGCGTTTTGAATGAGGTAACGAACTCGTAAGAGAATGGAATGATTATGGAAATTGATCACCCATGGTCTACTATGATATGCACATCGTCTATCTTCCTCCTATTCCTGTTTTCTCTCTTACTCTTTGATGCCACTACGTGTACCAAGGAAGGAAATAAAAGTTCACGGGAGTTTTGGGCTTGATCGCCAAACACCCAAGTAATTGGCAGAAGCCTACTTGAATACAAAATTGTGCCTCATGTGGATGGCTTGGGTTTGATTGCCAAGCAATCCAAAAGATCGACAAAAGTCGGATTAAGTTGTTTGTACCCTCTTTGATGGAAATATCATTAAGCTCATGAAGGGTTTTCTCCTTCCCCCCCCCCCCCCCCCCCCCCCTCTATAAACTCTCGGGATGGAATTATTGCTAAGCTTGGAAAGAGTTTCTTTTCTCTTCTCTTATGAAAATAAAATGTGGCCTTCGAGAAATAATTCCTACGGGAATAAAATGTTGCCTTCGAGAAATAATTCCTACGGGAATAAAATGTTGCCTTCGAGAAATAATTCCTACGGGAATGAAAGGTTGCCTTCGAGAAAGTAATTCCTACGGGAATGAAAGGTTGCCTTCGAGAAAGTAATTCCTACGGGAATGAAAGGTTGCCTTCGAGAAAGTAATTCCTACGGGAATGAAAGGTTGCCTTCGAGAAAGTAATTCCTACGGGAATGAAATGTTGCCTTCGAGAAAGTAATTCCTACGGGAATGAAATGTTGCCTTCGAGAAAGTAATTCCTACGGGAATGAAATGTTGCCTTCGAGAAAGTAATTCCTACGGGGAATAAGGGGTGCCTTCGGGAAATATTCCTACGGGAATATATCGTGCCTTGGGATAAAATCGGATGGCCTATGAGTTTTACTCTAGGGCAACCCGCACGACGGACGGTCTAGGAGGGCAACCCGTGCGAAACTAATAGAACTACGTGGGTCTGAGGCCGTATGCAGGATGATACGGAGTACGTAGGCGGTGGTCGCGGGAAGACCGCCTCGGCCCAATAAGAGTCCAGATATCCCCTTCCTTATAATTGTTACATTATGTTTGTTTGTTAGTAGGGGTTGGATTCTGTTCGTGGTTCTAATAACTTGTCTTGGGCACAGGTGACAGGTGCGGATGAGTGACAACGCCTGTGCGTGGATAAGGCCACAGAGCAGGCTACATCAGGTACACGTTATTAAGTCGCATCTCCTTTTTGTTGTGCCCTATCTCAGGGTATACATATATAATGCAATGAAGCCTTGATGGATAGGATTCATTGCGGCGGCGAAATCAATATTACTCATACAGGTTTTGAAATTATGGTATTTAATCTTCCGCTATAAATAATGTCTTCCGCTAAGGGTAACAAAGCGCACTCTTTAATAATGTCTTCCGCTAAGGGTAACAAAGCGCACTCTCTAATGATGTCTTCCGCTAAAATACTGCTTCCTTACTCTGTTGGTGTGTAGTGAATTTCGCTTAACACCACCCCTAGGCGTGACTTCGGAGTGTTCAAGGAAAAAGGGTTGGAGTAGCTTGTGCCTTCACCCTTCGGAGTCGCTTCGGCGTCGTGCTAAAGGGTGGTGTGCGATAAGATCCCCCGGTCGGACCGTCGATCTGGGAGGGGGGGTCTTACAAATGGATCAGAGCGTAACCGATCTTTCGACCTATTCATGATCACAAAAACACTTATTGCTCCGCTAATCGCTGTAGCGTGGTTCGGGACGAACCACTGCAGCGGAAGCGGTGGTGGACCAAAAAGGTAAAAGTGGGCAACAAACTTGGCATATATATGAACATTTTCACTCAAACTTATCAAATTCAGTTTTAGTCGTGCAAAATATTTTTTTTAAATGTCTTTTACTACATCTGATCTCGAACAATCATCTATCTTATTTCCATAAAACACTCTCTTTAAACTCTACAAATGATCATTTCAAATTTTGAACCCCGGGTTTAAGCCTCTTTGTTTTATTGGGGTTAAATTTTCGTTTTCAAAATTCCATTCGAGGTAAACTAATCGTATGAAATTATGTGTACAATGTAAGGATTCTATTACTAATTTCAATCCCAAGTTTAAGCCTATTTGTTTTATTGGGATTAAAATTCTCGTTTTCAAAATTTCATTTGAGGTGAGCTAATCAAATGAAATTTTGCGTATATATAGAGAATTGCTCTAACAATTGCAAATATGAAGTATGATTTGACTTGATCAATTTGACGATCTGTTGAAAATAAAGTCGTGCAATCGTAAAAGAGCTATGATAAAATGTTAGTCTTTTCAATAACGTTAATATTTCAGGAAATGATTACTGAGGCGACGTACTGGATTGAAGTAAACTTGTGGCAAATTTATAAAAGCTTGTATATAAACCATCCTAAAAAGGTACATTGTTAGCATTCGCAGGACTTGCGATGGTTGCATACTCAGCCAGCCGGGAAGCCTCGTTAAAAAGGGTAAGCCACTGAGGACCCGAAGGTGATGGTTACCTATTTTATTGCTTGCTTGCTTTGGGAAAAGTGGCGGGTCGGTCATGCCCGTAGACCGTACGTACCGGTGCGGGAAGGTTGACGACTCTAGGCGACAGGGAGGTGTGCACCCCGGGAGCTCGGTTGTATCTTATATGCCCCGTTGGGTCCCTCCGCTGGTTGGCCAAATTCAGTTATTACCGGATGTCTCCTACGTCCGAGGGTACACGGGGTTGTACGTTGGGGCCTGGGTAGTGCGGTACATCCACACCCAGAAGTGGCAGGACCGGCCACTGTCACCGACGGCCACATCGGTGAGGCCCGCGGGGTTCGCTACCCTGCAAAAAGAAGCGGTCAAAATATTTCAACGTAAAGAGCAAACTGGTAAAACATTATATGTGATTACCGTGGCGGGTCAGTCGTGCCCAAGGACCGTTCATACAGGAATGGGAAGGTTGACGACTCATGAGGTACTAGGGAGTGTGTGAACCCCGGGAGGTTATTTATTATTTTCCCGCAGGGTCCCTCTGCTGGATAGCCGAATTTTGTAATTGACGGATGTTGCTCACATCCAGGAGTACACTGGGTTGTACATTAGGGCCTGGGTAGTGCGGTACGTCCACACCCAGAAGTGGCAGGACCGGCCACTGTCACCGACGGCCACATCGGTGAGGCCCGCGGGGGTCGCAACCCTGCTGGAAGAAAAGCGGTCAAACTGTTTCAACATTGTGTTGTGATTGAATCGTGAGTACTCGTTATGCATGGCTTGCATATGCATCAAAACATACATATTTGCATATGCATCATTTGCATCAAAACATACATATCTGCATATACCATTAACATATAACCTTCGTATGGGAGTTGGTTATATGTTTATGGATTTTTACTGCTTATTTGCAATTTTATCTGTACCATTGACATATAACCTTCGTATGGGAGTTGGTGATATGTTCATGGATTTACTCTACTTATTTACAATTTTCATCTGTTCCGTCAACATTTAACCTTCGCATGGGAGTCAGTTATATGTATGGGCTTTACAAAAAGCTTATGCAAGTTATAACTTTTATATGTTCCCCTAACACGTAGCCCCGTGAGAGAATTAGCTATATGCGGATGGATTTTTACTATGTGCCTTTCGGACACAACTCATAAACGTTGCGTTTCAGATATGCAAACCTTGGAAGGGGTTGAGTTGCCTTCGTCTCCCGTTAAGCTCGGTTCACGGGAGGGGTATCAAGTGATGAAGGGTTTCTTGTTTCTCACGATTAGATCAGTTTGAATCGTTCAAGCTACCCCGTAGTTCATGTAAGCTACTTGTATAGTACACGGCGGGAGCCGTCTATATAGCTCGTTAGGTAAAACCAAACCTAGAGACCCCTAAAATTTGGGATCATTCGACACCTCTAGTGGTCTGCAATACGTCCTATTTTGAATCTCCATGACCCACTCGTATTTTCGGGGACGAAAATTTTCTTTGTTTTATTGGATTGTAACATCCCGACTTTGAAAAAGGGGTCTAGCCGGTTCAGTTGAACCCTTGGAGGAATCTAGGCCGGGTCATCAGGCAATCACGACCCGACCTTCACCACATAGAGGTGGTCATTTAGAGAAATGACTGTTTTGGGTAGCATCGTGCTTCGCCACGACGTCAAAGTTATTTATTGAACATACGTGCTCCGAATCGACTTCCGTCAGTTACGTTAGACTCGTATAGCTGACACGAGTGCAACGGAACTCGTTTCGTTTCAATCAGAGGTCATTTGGTGAAAGTGACCGTTTTGAGTATCGCAGCGCGTCACGACGACGCAGTTTTAGAATATGGAGCATACGTGCTCCGAATCGACTTCCGTCAGTTACGTTAGACTCGTATAGTTGACACGAGTGCAACGGAACTCGTTTCGTTTCAATCAGAGGTCATTTGGTGAAAGTGACCGTTTTGAGTATCGCAGCGCGTCACGACGACGCAATTTTGGAATATGGAGCATACGTGCTCCGAATCGACTTCCGTCAGTTACGTTAGACTCGTATAGCTGACACGAGTGCAACGGAACTCGTTTCGTTTCAATCAGAGGTCATTTGGTGAAAGTGACCGTTTTGAGTATCGCAGCGCGCCACGACGACGCAATTTTAGAATATGGAGCATACATGCTCCAAATCGATTTCCGTCAGTTACGTTAGACTCGTATGGTCAATACGAGTGCAACGGAATTCGTTTCGTTCCGATCCGAGGTCATTTGAAGAAAACCACTATTTTGAGTAACGTCGAGCGCCACAACAACGCCAGTTTAAAATATTGAATGAACGGACTCGGAATCAACTTTAGATAGTTCCGTTAGCTTCGTATGGTTGACACGAACACGACGGCGCCCTCCGCGAAATTGTCTCGTTCCTATTTCGGTAGTCATGAGCATATGTACATAAAAATTTTAGAAGTTTATGCATATATATCTATACACATATATATATACATATATAAATATATATATATATATACATATATATATACATATATATATATACACAGAGGGCTGGGAACGGGAAACCGGGATGAGCGATCAAGCACTGGAGCAAAACCATGGGCGAGCTCGTGGGGGCACGGGATTGGGCCTCGTCGGCTACATAGGGAGGCTTCTTCTCCTCTTCCAAGGGCGAGGGTGGACGGTAAGAGCTTCCTCCTCCTCTCCCCTCCTCGAAGCTCTGTCATGGTGAGGGTTTCCGGCAAGACGGGCGGCGCGGGAAACCGCCCCCTTCCTCATGGTTCTTCCTCCTCACAACAAGAGGTTAAGGTTTGCGATCTCCTACTTCTCCAACCTCTTCTCCTCTCTCGACCAAGCTCTGTTAATTCGTCTTGTTTAATTGATATTTGGCGAGTTATCGGGCTGCGATGGAAGGCAGTTTGGAAGGTCTCCTCTCCTCCATCTCTCCCTCCTCCTATTTCCTCTGCTCTCCCTCTCATGGCAAGAAAAACTCTTCCTCCTCCTTCCCCTTCATCTCTTTTCTGGATTTTATTTATGGTAGACTCCTCTAATTTTGTTAGCAAGATTAATTCCTGGATCATTAAGTGACAGATCCTTTAATTTTGTTGACAAAATTTCTGGATCATTATGGGCTCGATCTTGTAGTTTTGTTAGCAAAATTCCTGGATTATTATATGGCAGATCTTCTAGTTTTTATGTTAACAAAATTCCCGGATTCGTATGTAGTTTGCTAACCGATTTCCTGGCCGGGGTTATCAAGAGTTTTGGCTTACGATAGCAAGATTCCTGGATATATATATATGTATATATTGGCAAGGTCGCATCTCTCTTTCCCTCTTTCTCTGTTTGTGCAAGCTTTAATTTATACATGCACATATTCATACATATATATGCTCATAAGAGGGGGCTTCACATAAGAAGGTGGATTTTGATGATTTTGCCTTGATTTTTGATTTGGGCTTTCCTTCTCCCTCTCCTCCTACTTTTATTACCAATTCTGATGCGAGATTGTGGGCTAGTTTTGCATATTGGAATCTACCTATATGCTGATTGGATCTTGATTACACTAATTCTTGATGGTAGAGGTTGAGGGGTGTTGTTAGGCAGTGGCTGTTTCTCTTGGTTAGTGATGGATTTTGATTGATTAGCCTTTGGGTGATGTTGTCTTGTTTCCTGGAGTTGCTGGCTGCTGTACCGCAGATTGGTTGGCCGGCTGCTCTCTTTGGGATTCCTTTCGTGTTGTTGTGGGTTCTTGTATATGCTTGGCTGCTCCTGTTAGCTGCCTTTGAGGCTCTTATTCACTGCCTTGGTAACTGTTTTTGGCTGGGGTTTTTCTTGGAAATGGACTACTAGTGGCAGCCTTTGGTGCTGCTGTTGGCAGCCATTGGTGCTGCTGTTAGCAGCCCTTGGTTGTTGCCTTTGGGCTGTTGTTGACAACATTTGTTGCCCTCTTGTTGGCTTGTGTTGGCTGACTTGTAGTGAGTGTTTGGCTGTCCTTTTGAGCTAGTGTGAGCTCTTTATTTAATTATAAGGGGATCGATGAGTTGCTCTCTCCCCCATCTCTCTCCCTACTCTTCCTCCTCCCTGGATTCCTGGAACACTAACCACAACTCACACTCTCTAATTAATGGTTTAAAGTATGTTGGAGGGTTTCAGTTGACACGATTATGATGATTTGGGGGCTGCTCCTTGTTGAGTTGGACTACAAGTATGTTGCTTTGGGCTGCTCCTTTCCTTGTTGAAATGGGGGCTGCCTTATGAGCTGTTAATGTGGGGGCTGCTTTTACATTTCTGCTATGAGAAAATGGGGGCTGCTCTTTACTTTCCTGTTATGAATTTAAGGGGCTGTTCGACTAATTTCTGCTATGCTTTGCTAAGGGCTACTATTTATCCTTGTTAAGATGGGGGTTGATGTTTATACTCTGACTTTAGGCTGCTGATTATCGGGTTGGGGCTGCCTCTTTTGCTCTTCATTTTGGGGCTGCTCCTTGTTGATTTGGAGTTGCCTCTTGTATTGTATTATTGGGGACTGTTTTATTGGGGCTGCTCTTCATTGTTTCACTTGGGGGTTGTTTGTTCGGGCTGCCCTCTGTTGTTCTATTGGAACTGTTGGCCTTGTTTTCTTTTCCTGGAGGCTTCTCCTTGAGTTCGTCTATTAAGGGGCTGCTTTTTGGGAGCTGTCGGTTTTGAACTTGTATGCTTTGGGATGCTCTTCACCATTTTTCCTGGGGCTGTTTTGCCTTGGGGCTGCTCTTACCCTTGTTAGCTGAGGCTGTTATGCCAGGGGGCTGCTGTTATTGCCTTGTTTGTTGTGGCCTGTTGTTGCCTTGTTGTGGCCTGTTGTTGCCTTGTTGTGGCCTTTTCTGTCTTGTTGTTGGACTGCTGCTCTGCTGTCTTTAGCTTGGACTGCTGCTGTCCATGGTTGGGCTGCTGCAGTCTTGTGTGGGCTGCTGCTGTCTTTGATTGGTGCCATCCTTGTTGAATTGGGGCTGCTCCCTTCCTTAATGATTTGGGGGCTGCCTTGTTGAATTAGGGCTGCTCCTTTCCTTAATGATTTAGGGGCTTTCCTTGTTACTTTGGGCTGCTCCCTCCCTGTTAATTACAGGCTGATTTCATGTCGTTTCTAGTCGGGGCTGCTCTTTGTCTTCTTTTCTGAAGGACTGGGGTTGTTGGTCTATCCTTCTAGGAGTCTCATTATTTGAGAATGTCCTTTGCCCATGCATTTTGGGGAAATCGGGCTGGCTTATCCTTCCAGGAAGAGGGCTGTTGGTTTACTCTTCCAGGAGCTTCACTATTAGAAGTTGAGTCGGTTGTACATGAAAGTGGCGTTTTGAATGAGGTAACGAACTCGTAAGAGAATGGAATGATTATGGAAATTGATCACCCATGGTCTACTATGATATGCACATCGTCTATCTTCCTCCTATTCCTGTTTTCTCTCTTACTCTTTGATGCCACTACGTGTACCAAGGAAGGAAATAAAAGTTCACGGGAGTTTTGGGCTTGATCGCCAAACACCCAAGTAATTGGCAGAAGCCTACTTGAATACAAAATTGTGCCTCATGTGGATGGCTTGGGTTTGATTGCCAAGCAATCCAAAAGATCGACAAAAGTCGGATTAAGTTGTTTGTACCCTCTTTGATGGAAATATCATTAAGCTCATGAAGGGTTTTCTCCTTCCCCCCCCCCCCCCCCCCCCCCCCCCCCCCTCTATAAACTCTCGGGATGGAATTATTGCTAAGCTTGGAAAGAGTTTCTTTTCTCTTCTCTTATGAAAATAAAATGTGGCCTTCGAGAAATAATTCCTACGGGAATAAAATGTTGCCTTCGAGAAATAATTCCTACGGGAATAAAATGTTGCCTTCGAGAAATAATTCCTACGGGAATGAAAGGTTGCCTTCGAGAAAGTAATTCCTACGGGAATGAAAGGTTGCCTTCGAGAAAGTAATTCCTACGGGAATGAAAGGTTGCCTTCGAGAAAGTAATTCCTACGGGAATGAAAGGTTGCCTTCGAGAAAGTAATTCCTACGGGAATGAAATGTTGCCTTCGAGAAAGTAATTCCTACGGGAATGAAATGTTGCCTTCGAGAAAGTAATTCCTACGGGAATGAAATGTTGCCTTCGAGAAAGTAATTCCTACGGGGAATAAGGGGTGCCTTCGGGAAATATTCCTACGGGAATATATCGTGCCTTGGGATAAAATCGGATGGCCTATGAGTTTTACTCTAGGGCAACCCGCACGACGGACGGTCTAGGAGGGCAACCCGTGCGAAACTAATAGAACTACGTGGGTCTGAGGCCGTATGCAGGATGATACGGAGTACGTAGGCGGTGGTCGCGGGAAGACCGCCTCGGCCCAATAAGAGTCCAGATATCCCCTTCCTTATAATTGTTACATTATGTTTGTTTGTTAGTAGGGGTTGGATTCTGTTCGTGGTTCTAATAACTTGTCTTGGGCACAGGTGACAGGTGCGGATGAGTGACAACGCCTGTGCGTGGATAAGGCCACAGAGCAGGCTACATCAGGTATACGTTATTAAGTCGCATCTCCTTTTTGTTGTGCCCTATCTCAGGGTATACATATATAATGCAATGAAGCCTTGATGGATAGGATTCATTGCGGCGGCGAAATCAATATTACTCATACAGGTTTTGAAATTATGGTATTTAATCTTCCGCTATAAATAATGTCTTCCGCTAAGGGTAACAAAGCGCACTCTTTAATAATGTCTTCCGCTAAGGGTAACAAAGCGCACTCTCTAATGATGTCTTCCGCTAAAATACTGCTTCCTTACTCTGTTGGTGTGTAGTGAATTTCGCTTAACACCACCCCTAGGCGTGACTTCGGAGTGTTCAAGGAAAAAGGGTTGGAGTAGCTTGTGCCTTCACCCTTCGGAGTCGCTTCGGCGTCGTGCTAAAGGGTGGTGTGCGATAAGATCCCCCGGTCGGACCGTCGATCTGGGAGGGGGGGTCTTACATCTCGCCCCTCCCTCTCTCTTGCCCAGGAGAGATCCCCTCTTCTAGTTTTACTATTCGCAGACCGGTGGTCTGCGTTTAGCGCTTCAGAACAGCGGGGTTCGGCTATCCGCAGCCCAATTCAGGGGTATTTTGGTAATCTGGCAAACTAGTTTTTGGCTATTTGCAGCCCAACTTCAGAAATCCTATAAATAGGACCAAGGGGGCACCATTTGGAGGCAGACTCGTCCTAGGCTAGCTCTCTCCTCCCCTCTCCCTTTCCCCAAATCTCTCTAGGGGGTGAGCGAGAGGCTCCAGTGGTGCTCAAGCTTAGTAGTGGCTTGGGAGGGGAAATTCCAAGGGGACTTCCGGGTATGTGGCGGGACCTCCCCACTAAGCCCTTGGTCCAGTTCTTAGTTCCGACACCTTCAACCTAGAGCTCTCCCTTGGGGGAAGTAAGGGTCGGTCGCCCCTCAGCCTCGTTGAGTGCCCCGAACTCCACAGAGACCGAGTAGTCGGTTTCAACATTTATGGTGCGGTGAGCGTGGAGTGTGACCGATTCAAGAAACTCTCAAGATGAGCTCCATGGGCGGAGGTGGAGGATGTTCCGACCCAGGTCACTCACAGCCCCCGGTGGCTGAGGTGACGTTGGAGATGTTTGAAAACTTCAAGCGGGAGGTCGCGCAGGTCTTGCAGGTTGCTCTCAGCCAGCAGCCCAGGATGGAGGTGCCAGCGGGGGGAGAGTGGGGAGGTGCCATACCCCCACTCACCCAGCAAAGGGGCGAGATCCGGAGGGGGCGCCCTCCCATCTCGCCCCGCCCCAGCAAGGGGGCGAGATTCGGAGGGGGGCGCCCTCCCATCTCGCCCCGCCCCAGCAAGGGGGCGAGATCAGGAGGGAGGCGCCCTCCCATCTCGCCCCGCCCCAGCAAGGGGGGGAGATCCGGAGGGGGGCGCCCTCCCATCTCGCCCCGCCCCAGCAAGGGGGCGAGATCTGGAGGGAGGCGCCCTCCCATCTCGCCCCGCCCCAGCAAGGGGGCGAGATCTGGAGGGAGGCGCCCTCCCATCTCGCCCCGCCCCAGCAAGGGGGTGAGATCTGGAGGGGGGCGCCCTCCCATCTCGCCCCGCCCCAGCAAGGGGGCGAGATCTGGAGGGGGGCGCCCTCCCATCTCGCCCCGCCCCAGCAAGGGGGCGAGATCTGGAGGGAGGCGCCCTCTCATCTCGCCCTGCCCCAGTAAGGGGGCGAGATCTGGAGGGAGGCGCCCTCCCATCTCGCCCCGCCCCAGCAAGGGGGCGAGATCCGGAGGGGGGCGCCCTCCCATCTCGCCCCGCCCCAGCAAGGGGGCGAGATCCGGAGGGGGGCGCCCTCCCATATCGCCCCGCCCCAGCAAGGGGGCGAGATCCGAAGGGGGGCGCCCTCCCATCTCGCCCCGCCCCAGCAAGGGGGCGAGATCCGGAGGGGGCGCCCTCCCATCTCGCCCCGCCCCAGCAAGGGGGCGAGATCTGGAGGGGGGCGCCCTCCCATCTCGCCCCGTTCCAGCAAGGGGGCGAGATCTGGAGGGGGGCGCCCTCCCATCTCGCCCCGCCCCTTCCGGTCCAGCCCCAAAGGGGGGTGAGCGGGGAGGCATCCGACCCCCAGTCACCCCGCCCCAAAAGGAGTCGAGCAAATGATGGCAGACGAGACCACCCCGGGTGGTGGCCATCCGATAGCCCGACGGGCGCAGAGGCTGGCAAGTTGACTCCGCAAGAGCATGGAAGGGAGGACTTCCAAATGAGAAGAGCCAACCGCCCGAAGTGGAGGTAGGGACCAAGGTCACCCCCTCCACCGCCTCCGCAAACCATGGCGGTTGGCGCAGATAGAAGGAGGAGAGTCAGGAAAGCAGAAAGAAGAGGAAGAAGAAAAGATAGGGTGGTGCTACCCTACTGCGACTTCCACGAGGAGGAATGATCATCTCCCTCAAACAGTCTGAGAAGAGAGTGCCATGGGGGGTATGTTGTGTTTGTTCTTTCTTTTGTTATTATTGTTTTCCTTTGTAGCAAGTTCTACCCCTCGCTGGTTGGGCCAAGAGGTTTTGACAAGGGAAATCCCCCCATTTGATGGATAAAGTTATTTTGCTTATATGTTTAATAAGTTCAACGCCGAGATGTCCTCCTCACTCCAGGCTCTCACTAGCTGGGTGGGTCGAATGATCCTCGGAATGAAGGGCTTACCATCGAGATGTCCTCCTCACTCCAGGCTCTCACTAGCTGGGTGGGTCGAATGATCCTCGGAATAAAGGGCTTACCATCGAGATGTCCTCCTCACTCCAGGCTCTCACTAGCTGGGTGGGTCGAATGATCCTCGGAAGGAAAGGCTTACCATCGAGATGTCCTCCTCACTCCAGGCTCTCACTAGCTGGGTGGGTCGAATGATCCTCGGATGGGTAAGTTCAACGCCGAGATGTCCTCCTCACTCCAGGCTCTCACTAGCTGGGTGGGTCGAATGATCCTCGGAAGGAAGGGCTTACCATCGAGATGTCCTCCTCACTCCAGGCTCTCACTAGCTGGGTGGGTCGAATGATCCTCGGAAGGAAAGGCTTACCATCGAGATGTCCTCCTCACTCCAGGCTCTCACTAGCTGGGTGGGTCGAATGATCCTCGGATGGGTAAGTTCAACGCCGAGATGTCCTCCTTACTCCAGGCTCTCACTAGCTGGGTGGGTCGAATGATCCTCGGAAGGAAGGGCTTACCATCGAGATGTCCTCCTCACTCCAGGCTCTCACTAGCTGGGTGGGTCGAATGATCCTCGGATGGGTAAGTTCAGCGCCGAGATGTCCTCCTCACTTCAGGCTCTCATTAGCTGGGTGGGTCGAATGATCCTCGAAAGGAAGGGCTTACCATCGAGATGTCCTCCTCACTCCAGGCTCTCACTAGCTGGGTGGGTCGAATGATCCTCGGAATGAAGGGCTTACCATCGAGATGTCCTCCTCACTCCAGGCTCTCACTAGCTGGGTGGGTCGAATGATCCTCGGCTGGGTAAGTTCAACGTCGAGATGTCCTCCTCACTCCAGGCTCTCACTAGCTGGGTGGGTCGAATGATCCTCGGAAGGAAAGGCTTACCATCGAGATGTCCTCCTCACTCCAGGCTCTCACTAGCTGGGTGGGTCGAATGATCCTCGGATGGGTAAGTTCAACGCCGAGATGTCCTCCTCACTCCAGGCTCTCACTAGCTGGGTGGGTCGAATGATCCTCGGAAGGAAGGGCTTACCATCGAGATGTCCTCCTCACTCCAGGCTCTCACTAGCTGGGTGGGTCGAATGATCCTCAGATGGGTAAGTTCAGCGTCGAGATGTCCTCCTCACTCCAGGCTCTCATTAGCTGGGTGGGTCGAATGATCCTCGGAAGGAAGGGCTTACCATCGAGATGTCCTCCTCACTCCAGGCTCTCACTAGCTGGATGGGTCGAATGATCCTCGGATGGGTAAGTTCAGCGCCGAGATGTCCTCCTCACTCCAGGCTCTCATTAGCTGGGTGGGTCGAATGATCCTCGGAAGGAAGAGGTGGCTCTCACTAGTAGAGCTCGCTCCTAGGAGTGTGTCGACCCAATGTCGACCACTAGTAGAGCTCGCTCCTAGAAGCACTTGGTCCCGAGTAGACTCGCTAGCCGGGCTCTCATTAGCCGGCAAGGTTGGAGGACCTCTTGGGAAGGCAATGTATTTTTCTAAGAAAGCACCGATAATCAGGTTCCCAGCGACACTCGTCGAATATACAGGGTTGGACATTTCTTTCCGAGCGTGAGCCACGCTCGAAAAGAGCGGGGATTGTGTACAACCCTATATTCGCCGAGTACTCCCGAGGATCCGGGGGAGACAGCTTGGTAGCATCGAACCGCGCAGAGGAAGAGAGAGAGAGGCGGAGAGGGGAAGGAGGGGCCTCGCCCCTCCCCCTCTCGCCCAACAAGAGAGGCGGAGAGGGGAAGGAGGGGGCTCGCCCCTCCCCCTCTCGCCCAGCAAGGGAGGCGGAGAGGGGAAGGAGGGGCCTCGCCCCTCCCCCTCTCGCCCAGCCAGAGAGGCGGAGAGGAGAAGGAGGGGGCTCGCCCCTCCCCCTCTCGCCCAGCAAGAGAGGCGGAGAGGGGAAGGAGGGGGCTCGCCCCTCCCGCTCTCGCCCAGCAAGAGAGGTGGAGAGGGAAAGGAGGGGGCTCGCCCCTCCCCCTCTTGCCCAGCAAGAGAGGCGGAGAGGGGAAGGAGGGGGCTCGCCCCTCCCCCTCTCGCCCAAAAAGAGAGGCGGAGAGAGGGGAGGGGGGGTCTCGCCCCTCCCTCTCTCTCGCCCAGGAGAGATCCCCTCTTCCAGTTTTACTATTCGCAGACCGGTGGTCTGCGTTTAGCGCTTCAGAACAGCGGGGTTCGGCTATCCGCAGCCTAATTCAGGGGTATTTTGGTAATCTGGCAAACTAGTTTTTGGCTATTTGCAGCCCAACTTCAGAAATCCTATAAATATGACCAAGGGGGCACCATTTGGAGGCAGACTCATCCTAGGCTAGCTCTCTCCTCCCCTCTCCCTTTCCCCAAATCTCTCTAGGGGGTGAGCGAGAGGCTCCAGTGGTGCCCAAGCTTAGTAGTGGCTTGGGAGGGGAAGTTCCAAGGGGACTTCCGGGTATGTGGCGGGACCTCCCCACTAAGCCCTTGGTCCAGTTCTTAGTTCCGACACCTTCAACCTAGAGCTCTCCCTTGGGGGAAGTAAGGGTCGGTCGCCCCTCAGCCTCGTTGAGGGGCCCGAACTCCACAGAGACCGAGTAGTCGGTTTCAACAGTTATTTTGTTTAGTTCATGTACTTCTGATCAGAGCATTGTTTAGCTCTTATTTTTTATAGCACTGTTTGTTTGGACTTTAGATCTCTGTTTGTTTTTGGGACACCAGGTGTTTAGAGCTTGTGTCTCGATTTTACCTAAAACGTTTGTGTTGCAGCTGAGTTTCTTATTTACTTAGGCATGCATGCTATTTTGTGTTATAGTCTGATTCTATCTTAAACAGGTGCTGGACACGGTTGTGTATGTCTCACTTCTGGTTGAATATTACACAAACCACCCTCTACCCGAAGTTTGGATTCACGACGGACATAAGAGGAGATTGTTAATGTATTTTATATGTCCTGTCGTGTCAAGACTGACTCGGATTAGCTTAATGGGTTCGTGTCCCTCTAGGACCCGGTCCTATGCTGGAGGTACTACTTATACCCCATTCCAAATCTGATGGAGGGAGGTAGAATACTTTGAGCTCTCTCTAACCCTAACAAAAATGGCATAGAAGGAGCTACACTTGACCAAATGACATGAAATTAGTGGCATTTTAAAGGTAACCTCAAGGTATACAATATTCATGTTGATCACTACCTCCAGAAACGAGCCTAACCTAGGTGAAGTCAACATGCAAGTCCTGTACAAAATGTTTAACTTAACAAAATACAAATATATACATGTCACACCAAAAATGGCATAAAAGGAGCTACACTTGACCAAATGACATGAAATCAGTGGAATTTTAAAGGTAACCTCAAGGTCTACAATATTCATGTTGATCACTACCTCCAGAAATGAGCCTAACCTAGGTGAAGTCAACATGCAAGTTCTGTACAAAATGTTTAACTTAGCAAAATACAAATATATACATGTCACACAAAAAATGGCATAGAAGGAGCTACACTTGACCAAATGACATGAAATTAGTGGCATTTTAAAGGTAACCTCAAGGTCTACAATATTCATGTTGATCACTATCTTCAGAAATGAGCACAACCTAGGTGAAGTCAACATGCAAGTTCTGCACAAATTGTTTATCTTAACAAAATACAAATATATACATGTCACACCAAAAATGGCATAGAAGGAGCTACACTTGACCAAATGATTTGATTTCACTTTCAAATGAAATTAGACATACAGATCTACAGGACTTGTCTCTGGTCATTTTTCATTATATGGCCTCTAAGGGCCTCGAAACAAGCTTCCAAAATCAGGTGATTAGTGTGACAGATTTCATAAGAATATATAATACATACATAATGGTATGCGATTAGCTTAGCCCGCCAGATCCAACGGCTCAGAGGTCGTCTTCCCCGATGAGCCAAGGGCTCAGATTCGATCCCGCTGGGAAACCTTCCTCTGCCATTTCCCGGCTACCTACAGCTCACCACCGCCGGCCACCGCCTCCACCACCTCCGTTGAGGTGGTGGCTAACGCCAGGCGGCGACACGGCCGCCGGAGATAGCTTCTCCGGCGATCCCGAGCAAGAAGAAAAACTAGAGAAAACTCCCACTATCTCACATGGGATCGTGCTCATTTGAGCCCGATATCTCTCCTAGATGGGTCTAGAATCTAGCACAGATGGAGGGGGGAAGGAACTTGCCTCAATCGAGCTTGATGGTGGACTTTTCCCGGAACCGCCATGGCCTACCATGATCCAGGCTCTCCCATGCCACTCCTCCTCCTTTGAGCTCGAAGCTTCCAATAGACTGAGGGGTTTTACTCCTTGAGAGGTCCTGAAGATGGTAGTGGATTGAAATGAGGGAGGAGAGGGGTATATGGTGGGTTGCCATTAAGGCATTTTTGGCCAGCTCCTTGACCGCCCCTTCCAGCCAATGAAACTCCCTCCCCACTGCCCCAAACTGAGGGCAATTACTCCCCCAGCTCAGAGGTGAGCTTAGGGAATGCAAAGGGGGTGCCATTTAGCACCCATCCCTTCAATTCCTCCTCCTTGTTTCCTTGTCTTCTTCCTCCATTTTTGACACTTGGACAAAGCATTCAATTCCCCCAAATTCGAATTTCAGCATGCCTATGGTCTGGTCACCATGTGGGCTGACCACTTGAGCCATGAGATTGGGCTAAGGCCACTTGATTTGAGTTTTGGGCTCACTTGACCCAAATAGGCTAAATTGGGGGTTTTGGGTTTGGGGCTTGATCCAACCTCACACCACTTAATGTGACTGGCCCACATTATTATCTCAGACCCTATGGACCCATTCCAAGAGGAATTGAGTTATGGTGGGGTCATATGGGGCTTGATTGCACTTATTTGCCTATAGGGGCAATTTGGGTATTTTGGTGATTTTGCCCTAATTCTCCAAAGTTGAATGTGCACTTTGGTTTGCTTATGTCTCATTTACTCCCCTTAGTGTTTTGGTAGGGTCGTGCTAGGGTCAATTTGTCATTTCGAAGTCTAATATCAAGTCATAAGCCATGGAGTCAAATTTGGCTATTTGCACACCAAGGTGATTTTCACTTATTCACCTTGGTTCTTAGGGCCATTTTGGTCTCTTAGAGGAATGTCATGACCTTGAAATGACAAAATGCACTTCAGGGGTCTAGTTGTTCTGGGGATGTTACAAGGGGCCTCACCCATAGGCGAGCTAACTGGAGGGCTCACCCATAAGCGAGTTAAAAAGGTATGGGCAAGCTGAATGGCCAGACATTTGGTTGCTTTCTATATATCCTGGACGATGTTATTCTCCTTGGTCAACTGTCAACTTCTTGTTGTCGTGGGAATATCATGAGGTTGGGCCCACCATCAACGAACACTAGTTGTACACAATCATATCTCTTTGTGAGCTCTCTCAGAGCTTGGAAAGAACCGTCCAACCTTTAGTCGAAGAGTTGCATGTGTCAAACTAATTTTTAGGCGAGCTATCAAGTTGTTAGTCACCCACATCTATAAATATGAGACCCCCCCCCCCCCCACAAGTTTCAACTAGAATGCGAGCAGACGAACGAACTCCAACTTGGCAGAGATAGCTGCAAAAGATGTGAGCTTTGCTTCCTTCCTCCGAGACTGCCCTTCTCATAAGGACAAGAAGCACGAAAAGAAATGACAGAATTGAGAAAATAGAAAGCGGAAGAGTGCTTCCATCTCGCCTTTGGCTGAGCCACCTCGTGATGACACTGAAGTTCCCACTGAGGGAGGCATGCTCCCCAATGTAACCTCAGAGCGGCCTCAAATCACCACCACGGGGCATGCTGTCAAGGTGAACGATGAGTCATCTTTTTACGCATTTCGAATTGCATTGCACTAATTTAGTTGCTACTTTGTCTGGGCGTGTATCCCTCTGGATTCAGGTCTTATGATGACATTTCTATCAAGGATTATAACATCTCGTCCCCTCTGGCTGGCAATGTTGTGGTCTCCTCACCAGGTAGATGCCTTTTGGCGACCTATGATTCTAACACATTGTTCTTTCTAAATTGATTGTTCCTTGCAGTTCATGATCCTGCCGAGACGCCTATGGTCGCGTCATCTAGCAAATCTCAGATGGAAGTCACCTCATCAGGAGAATCTTTGCCTCGCACCGATGGAGCGGGTGAAATGACACCCTTAGAAGATGATGAGAGATCCCGCTTCCCGTGAGACCTTGCCCCTGAATCATCCTCGTTGGACCCCTTTGTCAGGGGTCATCCGACTATCTGTGGAGCATTCATATCCTTCAGTTGGCGTGATACCATCGACTATTATAACCTCAATGAGTATATTATCTGCTGAGTCGATGCCTTCTGAGCAGGAGACATTGTCACTTCCTCCTGGTCTTCCCCCATAGAGGGCCTTGCAGGTCGATGTTCCCAACCCTCCTCTCCAATCGCGAGTTTCTCTGCGAGCTACTAACATGGTGACTTCTTTAGGTGGGTCACTCCATAGGTCGCCTTCTCGCGGGGAGGCACCTCAAGTGACGCCTACGGATCTCGGGGCAGTGTGGCCTAGTGGGTCGCGCATGCGATCTCCTTTACAAGATAACCCTCATCATCATGTGTAAGACCACCCTCCCGGGAATTAGGCATGATCGAGTGGAGTCTTATGCCCAGGGTAACCGCCCTGCGGTAGTGCTAGTACACGGGCCAACACCTACCACATGACGCTTATCCTATCAGGCAAAACATCATCACATTACAAACATAATATACATTAACAAAAGCAAACATAAAAAAATGTACTAGCATAAAATAACACAACATAAGTCACATACTAGATGAAGTAAAAAAATGCGGAAAGAAGGGCAAGGAAAATCCCATATAAGATGTCCATCAAACTATAAATATAATAAAAATAACCCTCAGATATAACATCCCATCAGCAACTAGACCAATAGGATGGTTTTGTCATGACTAGGTCATGACAAAACCCTAGGAAGCACAAAGAGATCGATCATAAGACCTTGTCAAATAGGTGAAGACCACATTGGTCTGCAAATAGTGCATTCCAATTATCCAACCTAGGGTTGGCCTTAGGGCGTCACCATGACCCATGACCCCACCATAACATGTCTAACCCATTAAGGGGTCCCTTCGTAACACCCCAATTATCCAATCATAGAGAGAAGGGGTATATTGAATGTTGAGCTAGCACCGGCAGTAGCGGTGGTTCAACCGAACCGCTGAGTCGAACCCCAAACCGCTGACGTCGAGACGCTAGCGCCCGACGGTAGCGCAACCGACAGGAGGCAGACGTGATTCATTTTGGTGGTGAAATTCATGGCCAAGGGAGGCCAAAAGTCCTCACAATTGATGATGATTCATTACCCCTATCAATTTGGAGAAGATTAAGAGGTTTTCCAACTCTTAAGGAGGATTAATTTGGTGACCTTTGGGGATGGCCAAAATTTTCACCATGAATGGTGTTAATGGAGGAATCCCAAGCTTCATCTCCTCCCCTCCCTGAATTGGCTCTATAAAAGGCCTCAAGGGGTGAAGGGAAGGAGTTTTCTCCACTTTCCAGAAGAAATCTATCATCTAGACACCTATCGGCATGGCACCCAAGAGCTCACGACCAATAATGGCGGACCGGCGATCTGCACGGCTACAAACCACCACTCAGGTACTCCATCTCATCTCTCTCTTTGTGGATAGATCTCATCATGTTGGCCGCAAGATTTGAGGCCAATTGGTCTTGGATGGAATGGCCTAAAGCTTGGATTCAAGCTTTAGTTTCCTTACTTTAAACCCCGATTCTGGCCGCTTCTGGCTGGCTAACCACCGTAAATCGTCGGCCGCCACCTCAACGTAGGTGGTGGTGGCATTGGCCGACCGGGAGAAGGCTTAGGTGGCCAGGAAATCACCACCCAAGTTGTTACAGGACGGGCCGATTGTGGCCGTTGGCTGATTGGAGAAGATAAACTGATGCCCTCCATTTAGACAAATTATACAATTTTATGATTAATTAACATCATAGTTTCTCCTAGAAATACACATTTTTGTAGCTGAAAATTGAACCCCTTAGAGGCCGTTTTCAGAAAAATGGCCAGAGACAAAAGTTGGAGATCTTGGTGTTTAGTTTAATTTAAAATTAATTTGAGTCGATTTGGCGTATTGGTTCGACTGCAACACTCAGCTTAGTGCAAGGTGTCATAGGGCTGACCAGAAATTTAAAATGGGTGCCCTTGCTAAAATGCTCATCCAAATGCTTTGAAATTTGGAACATATGCTATATTTACCCTTACCCTCTACATATCCAAAAATGAGAATTTTTGGAGGAACTTTTCTTATAGTTTTTGTAGGAATTTAATAAACCATATATGAATTAATTTTCGGGTCTAGAGACCTTCAAACCATACCAAAGTTTGGTGGGTGGTCCTTAGGGTCATGGTATGACTATGATAAAAATTTCATCCCATTTGGGATTGATTTGGTTGAGAAATTGATTAACCCAAGTTTGGTCAAACTAAAGGGGTTTAGGTCAAAAGAGCACTAGATGGATTTGAGGGGGAAACCCTCATCCAAATGTTATGAAAACTTGTCCATTGATTTAAGATCATATAAAACACCCCTACAAGTGGTTTTGGCTAGTTTGGGGTGGATGTGCCCTAGAACCCTAGTTCAAACCGTAGGGTTGTATATTGAACCTATTGAAGGACATATGGTCATATGTCATCGGATTGACTTGGAACTTGGTAGAGAGGTTCATAGGGTGGTATTATGCCCTAGATAATTTATCTGGAATTTTTAGGAACAGTTATCCTCTCTGTATTAATTAAGGATTAATTAGGATGCTTCCTTATAAGAAGAATTTACATGTTTACATAACCTTTGATGTTCATGAAATTTTGGCAGTGAGCTTGTATTAGTGATATTGTCCTTGGTAATTTTATTGTGAATTTTAGATTGATCTATATAGTACTTCATTCACAAGTCTATTGTTTGCCCTATTTATAAAGGGAATTAATTAAGGGTTTAATATACACTGGAAAATCATGAAACTTGGTCAGAGAACTTTTTAGGGCAGGAACATGGTCTGTTAATTTTAGTATAATTTGTGTAGGAGTTTGTATATAGTTCTCTTCATAAAGTGCCCTAGGATTTGTTTATTTAAATAAAGGATTTGTATGGTCAAAAGAATTTAGAAAATTATGGAACTCAAGCAGTGAACTTTTCCAATCATCTTGTACACTAGCAAATTTTCTTGTAATTTTTGAATGGGAATTTCTGGTACATTATTTGTTAATTCTTGATTCTGATTAATTATTAATATTTTAATTGGAGGTCAAAACCTTTCTGGAATTTTATGAATTTCATATGTGGTTGTTATTTTGATGATATATAGCTGTACAAATTTTATTAAGGTCATAACTTATCAGAAAACCATACTTGATGTACAAAGTGATGGGTTCCCTAATTTTTTGAGAAATTCTAATAAATACCAAATAAATCAGAAAAATTATGTATTTATGGAGATAGTCTTAAAAGATCATAATACACTCCCAATAATAATCTTGGGTCATTTGGATGATTATTTGGAGTACCTCCTCTCATGCACCTCATGTAGTTCAAGTGGTCTGCGTATAGTGACAATGCTAAACTAGGGAAAACATGTAGGTCTTACATGGGGTGTTAAGGAAGTTGGTGCACCCAAACTTTTTGGACTTGGAAGGTGTCACCAAAGGAATGTAGGAGTAAGATGTCTAGTTGACTAGGAGGCAAGAGTGTGCTTGGGATCGACGAAAGATCGTCATTCCCTTGGAGTGGGGTAAAACACACTTAGCGTTAGTAAGTGTAACATTAATGGTGGTCGGGTCAAGGGTAGACACCAGTAAGAATAAGTTTCTTGGAAAGGGCGGTTTTGGCTATCATCCCATCGTACCTCCTAGTACCGCTGCGAGCCCCTCACAGGGTAGACCTCGGGAAGTCCTTGGTTAACCCAAAGCTGTAGAAATAAGTTGTGATGCAAGATTAACTTAACAACACATGAAAGACTTTAATTAAGGGTAGCTAATCACCTAGAGGGGGGGTGAATAGGTTATTTAAAAAACTATTGCAGTTATTAATTATAACCTAAAAGACTGATCAGAGCTTTCAAGAATAAGAGCACACACAGAAAAGACACACAGAATTTTATAGTGGTTCATCTTATCTTGGGTAATCCACTTTCCCCTTCTCCCTTCTAGCAGTGTGCCAGATAGGGTTTATATCTCCTCCAGATCTCAGACCACAAACAGGTCTTACAGCTCAGATCACGACAGATCTTACAGACTCAGATCTCACAGATCTTACTCTCTCAGATCTCAGCAGATCTTACAAACTCAGATCTCACAGATCCTACCTCAGCCTTTATAATTAGGCTTACGGCTCAGATTCACCCCTGAATCCTACAACTCAGATCACACTTGATCTTACAACTCAGATCTTTGACAGATCCTACACTCAGATCTGACAACTCAGACCCTACAGGGATTGATAAAGAAAATAACAATACTTAGACTCTGATTCTTCAAATTGTTGAGTCTTCTTGATCTGCCTGAATGATCAGACAGAAATATTCAATAGAACAGCAGCAGCAAATGATCTTCTTGATTCGACAGGCTGTGATGACTGTTTTTCTTCCTAGGAAGACAGATTCTTCCTTCTTAATCTTCTTCTTTCAGAAAGATGTATCAGCGCCAGATTGCTGAAAGAAATCTTCAAGTTAGATCAGTTCTGAAAGAGAAGACGACTTCTTCAGATTCTTTCTCAGACTTTCCCTCAAAATGATGGAGACAATAATGGCTTTCGAAAGATATGAGTAATCAATAACTTAACCCATAGGTCATGCCTTCTATTTATAGCCCGCCATCTGCAACATCTGTTACGCTCCTCCACGTCAGCACGACGCTAAGTCTTCAACGGTCTTTAATGACTTCAGAGGAAACAAGGGCTCAGCTAGCTGTAGAAGAAATTTCTCAGCTCAGAGTATCTGTAGAAAAGGCGCTGAGTACTGAGCATCTCTGTCGACGCTTTTTCCATTAGGTGTCGAGCGATATGTAGATACTCGACACATACTTCTTAGACTGAAGCTCTCGACTCCTCCTTCTTAGGCGTTGAGCAATCATCAGTTATTTGACGCCTTTTATCTGTAGAAGTCGAGTAACATACAGAGGCTCGACGCTTCTTAACTATGCCTTCATATCTAGACTCCTCTTGTTGGCGCAGAGCTAACTGAAGTTTGGTCGACACTTCCCTTTCCACGGCATCGAGCGATATAACTTGGCTCGACGCTTCCAAACTTGGTCTCATAACTCCAGAGGCGACCTTGTCTATTAGAGCAGTAGACATGAGTCAACGCTTCTAGGTCACAGGCGTCGAGCGATGTATGATGTCTCGACGCTTGTGAACTAGGATGAATTCCTTGAGCACTTTGCCTGACCAGATCTCCTGCACATTGATTCTAGAGAGTATATCAAATACATTCTGAGATATATCTTTGACTTAGGAATGGACTTCTCCAAATCTAAGACATTGTGGACAATGATCCCAACAATCTCCCCCTATTTTAAGAAGTCATAATCTCAGTCAATGGTATATCCCTCTTTTCAAAGATAATCAATATTTTCTAATTTCTATACAGGTAATCAAAATAAAGAGTATAATACCTTATAAAATTAGATTACCAAAACATTCTATCCACAGAAATTATCTCAGACATGATTTCTCATATAAGCGCAAAAACACAAGCAGTTCAGAATAAAACATGTCATGAAGAGAAAAAGGATCACATCACAGGCATATATATATATGATAATGAAAAATAGTTAGCACTGGGAGCTCATCAAGATTGTTCAAAGATATATCAATTACATTTCTCTGAAAATACTTAATAAAAATTAAATTCCTAATGCTGTTCAGGTTCCTTGATCTCTATTCCTCTTTTGGCTCTTTTTGAAAGGGCATCAACAACTTCTTTTCTTCTCTTGAAATAGCCAAACGGCTTTGGAAAGTATCTGATTGACTCCTTATCACCTGCCTGAACCTTCCCAGCCAATTTGTCAGCCTTGAATTTTATCTTCAGTTCCTCTTGATCACTATGCTTCAACCAGTCAGCTTCAGAATACCATTTTCCTCTTTCATCTGGATTACCTTTCACAGCTTCCCATGCTGTCAGAATCATTTCTCTTGAAGAGGGAGACCAATGTTCAAAATCAACCCTTGATTGAACCTCCTCTCTGAACTTTCTTTTACTAGATTCTACTTGCTCACTAGTAAAGTTCTCTTTTTTGTTTTTATCCTCAGGACTATACATTTTAGCAATTTGCTTCTGGACTTGTGTAAGAGAAGCTGGTCTGGTCTCAGAAACTTGATCATTCTCATAATCTATGGGAGGATATCCAAAAGTTTCTCTTATAGTATTTGAGGTCCACACAGCATGCTCAGAGCTGGCTTGAATCATTGACCTCTCCCCCTTTAGGACTTCAACTATATGATCTCTTATAACATTCTTCTGAAACCTGACTTGACCCTCCAAATGATGAATTCCACTTTCAATGGTTTTCTTTACCTTAAGGAGATGGTCATTTATGGTATCTGATTTCAACTTTGCTTGATCATTTAGAATTATAGAGCTCTCATCAATTTTAGCCAAAATAGCAATATCCTGCTGTTGCAGTCTAGCTTCAATCTTAGTTGTACCTGTAAGGACTTGTGCAACCTGTTCTTTATACAAAACTTGCATGTTGTTACTTAGAATTCCTTGATTTGTTTGAACATCATCTACTGTCTTTGTAATTCCTGCATGTGACTCTTTAAAAACCTTTGATGTCTCTTTGATTGTATCAAGTTGTTCAGTTGTATAATCTACTGAAGCACCAGCTCTTTTGAAAAACTTTACCATTTCCTTTCTCAAAGCAGTCATCTGATGATTAACTTCAAATTTAACTAATTTCATCTGGAAATCTACTTCATTTTTCATTTTTGTGTTATTATCTTCAATATATTGTTCTAATAATCTTCTTTAATTATTAAGTAATACCTCCAGCTGAGGTAGTATAGCACTTAGATCCACATTGATTTCCTTTTCCATTCCATTACCTCTACTGCTCTCTTCTCTGATGAAAGAGTCATTTCTCTGGCTCATATGTGAGCTAGAGGATTCTATCTTGATCACCTTCTCATCAAGTTTCTTTGTTACTTCAGGCTCTCCTTCCACATCTATAGCATCAACTACAGAATTCACTTTAGCAGGGATCTCATCCTGAGACTCCCCCTCAAATGGTGCATTGTCTTGAGCTGGAATTTCATCTTGAGGCTCCCCCTCAATGTCTGCATTGATCAGATCAATTTTGTCTTGAGCAGGGATCTCATCATGAGCCTCCCCCTCAATTTGAAAAATCCCTTCAACTCTAGCAGGGGATCCATGATGACTTCCTCTCTCTTCTCCATTGCTTTTTAATCTTGGCAGTTCTAGTGCCTTAGCGAGTCTTGATGGAGTGATCTTAATCTTCTTACCATTTACAGTGGTCTTAAGCTTCGAATTGACGGAGTCTATTACTATATTGGATTAAAGTTCTAAGACCTATCGTTTCCAGATAAGAGTCGATTCAGATAGCACGAATTCTAGTCCTGCTTTGTAGATTAACTCGATGGTTGATTTGATTTCTACTGGAGCTGATTGGAATCCATTGCGAACAAGCTCGCTTCCTTCATAAAGGTAATCACTGCTCTTGGGAGGCATTGTGGTTGATGATCGAAGAGTGAGAGAATTGATGGAGAAATTTTCTAGGGCAAATAATTTCGAACTTAGAGATCTAGGGCATATGTACTAACGAAGTGTCTTCCCTATTTATAGAATTTCTAATTCAAGAAGATGAATAGTCGCACGCCGAACTTGTTTGACAAGATTGATCAAATGGTTCAAATTTACCATGTCGAGACGGCCTAGCTATGTTCGCTCAAGCGTTGAGATAGCTCGACGCCATTTTTCTTCGGTCGACGCCAGGTATCTTCTCTCGACGCCTGATAACCTCTCCACTCACCTTTTAGGACTCAATCATTATTTTCATTTATTTATTTCAGGACAACTTTAATCCATTTTTAGCATTCCTAATTCAATTTTAAAGTTATTGAATTTTGTTTCATCCAAGGGTTTAGTAAATATATCAGCAACTTGTTTGTCAGTGGGGACATATTCAACTGTGATATCTCCATTCTCTACATGTTCTCTAATGAAATGATATCTAATTTCTATGTGCTTAGTTCTGCTATGTGATACATGATTATTAGTTATAGCAATAACACTAGTTGAATCACAATATAGAGGAGATTTACTTAGCTGAACTTTATAGTCTTGGAGTTGGTGTTGAATCCATAGTAGCTGAGCACAGCAGTTTCCAGCTGAGATGTACTCAGATTCTGCTGTAGAAATAGCCACACTGGTCTACTTCCTGCTACTCCAAGATATTAGTCTTTTGCCAAGGAATTGACATGTGCCTGATGTACTTTTTCTGTCCTCCTTGCATCCTGCAAAATCAGCATCTGAAAAACCAATTAGTTCAAAGTCATTGCTTCTAGGATACCAAAGGCCAAGATTAAGAGTGCCCTTCAGATATCTCGGGATTCTTTTGACAGCTGTGTAGTGAGATTCTTTAGGGTTCACTTGATATCTAGCACACACACATGTTGAGAACATAATGTCTGGCCTGCTAGCAGTTAGGTAGAGCAATGAGCCAATGATGCCTCTGTACAAGGTTTCATCAATAGGTTTCCCTTTGTCATCCTTGTCCAGTGACATATTTGTTGCCATTGGTGTCTTCGTGACAGTGGAATTTTCCATTCCAAACTTCTTGATAATCTCTTTTGTGTACTTGGTCTGAGAAATGAAAATTCCTTCCTCAGACTGTTTCACTTGGAGTCCTAAGAAGTATTTAAGCTCACCCATGCTGCTCATTTCAAATTTCCCTTGCATAAGGTTTGCAAACCTTTTGCAAAGGTTATTATCAGTTGAGCCAAAGATTATATCATCTACATATATTTGTACTAGAATAATGTGACCTTTAACTATCCTAAGAAACAATGTCTTGTCTATCTTTCCTCTTGAGAATTTGTTCTCAATGAGAAATCTAGATAATGTCTCATACCAGGCTCTAGGTGCCTATTTCAGACCATACAATGCTTTTAATAATAGATAGACATGATTTGGATGAATAGAGTCAATAAAACCTGGGGGTTGTTCAACATATACTTCCTCCAATATTGTTCCATTAAGGAATGCTGACTTTACATCCATTTGATAAACTATGAATCCAGTGTGTGCTGCAAATGCCAGGAATAATCTGATTGCCTCCAATCTTGCCACGGGAGCAAACACTTGATCAAAATTTATGCCTTTCTCCCGTTTATATCCTTGGGCAACCAACCTTGCTTTGTTTTTGATAATCACACCATTTTCATCCAGCTTATTCCTAAATACCCATTTGGTCCCTATGACTTTGTGTTTCTTTGGTCTTGGAACCAATATCCAGACTTTGCACCTTTCAAATTGAGTTAGATCTTATTGCATAGCTAATATCCATGAAGTGTCCTTATTGGCTTCATCAAACTTCTTAGGCTCTATTTTGGATAGAAAGCTGTGATGCAAGGCCTCATGTATTGAGTTTCCTCTTCTAGTTTGCACACCATCATTTGGATTTCCTATGATCTGTTCTTTGGGATGATCCTTCAGATGTTTGGTTGCATTCCTCCACCTTTCATTTTCCCTTTGAGATTCTGGTGCATCTGTTTGAGTAGGTTCTTCTAGAGGTTCTGGATGTGGTGGTTCTTCAACAGCAATAGGTTCTTCATAATTTTCTTCTGCTTGAGGTTCATCCTCTCTAGTTACAATTATGGTTTCATTAGTTTCTTCATTATCCTCATTGTGTTGTTCATTGATATTCATCTCCTTCAATTTCTGTGTAGAGCCTGCACAACTTGATAAACTTCCCAGATCCTTATAAATAAGGCTGGTTTCATCAAATACAACATGTATAGATTCTTCTATCCTATTTGACCTTTTGTTGAAAATTCTATAGGCTCTACTTTGAGAGCTATACCCAACAAAAATTGCCTTATGTGCTTTTTCAGCAAATTTAGTGAGATGGTGCTTTTCATTATTTAATACAAAGCATTTACTACCAAATATTTTGAAATAGGCTAAAGTGGGTTTTCTACCTTTCAACAACTCATATGGGGTCTTATCCAGTCTTTTGTTAATAAGAGCCCTATTCTGCACATGACATGATGTGTTTACAGCTTCAGCCCAGAAAAACTCAGGAAGAGAGGAGTCACTTAGCATACTCCTACTAGCTTCAATAAGGGGTCTATTTCTTCTCTCAGCAACCCCATTTTGTTGGGGAGTTCTAGGAGATGAGAACTCTTGTGAAATGCCTAGATTTTCACAAAATTTGGTCATTGCACCTGACTGAAATTCAGTCTCATGATCACTTCTAATTTTGGCTACAGGATTTCCTATTTCATTGATGATTTGCCTAACAAAACTGGTAAATATTTCTAAAGTGTCTGACTTATGTTTAAGGAAGAATATACATGTGAATCTGGAATAATCATCAACAATTATAAGGGTGTACGAATTTCCTCCTAAGCTATGGATTGGCATTGGTCCAAATAGATCCATGTGAAGTAGGTATAGACATCTAGTGGAATCCTTCTCACCTATTGGTTTGAAGGATGACTTGGTCTGCTTACCCATTTGACAAGCATGGCATGGACCCTCCTGCACACACTTCCACTTAGGCCCAGCTCTCACTAGGTCTTTTAAAATAAGCTTATTTATAGTCTTATAGTTTATGTGGGCTAACCTTTTATGCCATTGAACACTACTAGAAACTTTATTCTCTGCTACTAAGCATATGGAATTAACTTGATCAGAACATATAAAGTTTAGGCAGTAAATGTTGCCACTCCTAGTGCCTGAGAGAATTATCTCATTCTCTTTCTTAATCAGGCACTCATCCTTGTGGAATGAAATGTCATACCCAATATCACACAATTGACTTATGCTGATGAGATTGTGTTGCAATCCATCAACATGAGCAACTTTGGTGATGGTGACAATTCCATTTGTGATTTTACCATAACCTTTAGTTTTACCTTTTTCAGACCCTCCAAAGATAACCTTTGGTCCATTCTTCACAGGAGTGTAATCATTCAGCAGACTTTTTGTTCCTGTCATGTGCATAGAGCACCCACTGTCCAAGTACCAGATAGGAAGTTGATTGGTCTTTGAACAACCCTGCAAGAAGAATTTACCTTTTCTTAGGAGCCCACACCAAGTTGGGTCCTAGAACCTTGTTAGTATGAGCTGGAACATTTAGTTGTTGAATAATCCTTGGTGCTGTGAGAGTTGCCATAGGTCTGAGTACTGGTCTCCCAGAGTTGAATCTTGGAACAGTTGGATTGAACCAACAGTCAAGAGCAAAATGTACAACCCTTCCACAGCACCAGCATTCATATTTGTTATATCTCCTTGGAGGTCTTCTCACTTCTTTATGTTGACTCATATTTTGCTTAATTGCTTATTCAAAGGAGCTATGTAAGTTGTTTTGGTAAATTTTACTGGTTCGGTTTTCTTGACAGCAGTGGTTTTCACTTCAGGTCTTAGTTCCTCTCTTTTGAATTTAGTGTTTGCTTTAAATACAAAGGAGTCATGATGAGTTAATACTTTTTCTTTGCATAGTGATTTGGCATCATTGTTACTTGGTTGAATTGAATCGTCTTTGCTATTAGAACGCTCACCCTTATAAAACTTATGCACACCTTTTTGATCATGCTTATTTGTGATAGGCATGGCTTTGTTGAATTTTATAGGTTGCATAGGTGCCTTGTCATTACTTTTAGGGTTATTATCTGCCTTCCTATCATATCCTATGCCAGATCTGTATTGTGTAGAAAATGTGTCTATTATGGGAAGGATAGTTTGTGGTTTTGAGAACTTTGCTACAAGCTTCCTTTCTGCTAGGAATTTTGCTTCAAGTTCTTTTATTAACTTCTTCTTAGTGCATAAAGTCTGTATGTGAATAATAGACATGACTTTTAGTTTGCTCAGTTCTTTGCTTGTCTGATTCAGCCTCTCAGCTGCCTCAGAGTTTTGGGAATTAGTTTGCTTTAATTCAGATATTTCTTTTTGTAACCTTTTATTATGCTTTTTGCTCTTTTTAAGTGCTTTGAGAAGTAATTGATATTTTTCAATAATTTCATCTTCATGAAAGTTAGATTGTGAGTCATTTTCATCAGAAGAGAATGAATCTATTTCAGGTTCAGAATCAGAATCAGATAAAGGAGTTTCATCAAGTACCTTTACATTAGTAGTTGTCTCCTGATCCTCTTCATCAAGTCCTGCATTTTCTTCTTCATCCTCTTCACTATCAGACCTTGATAGTGGGGCTCTCATCATAGATCTATGATTTAGAATGTCTTCACTTTCATTGGCAGCCATCAGAGCTATGAGTGCCTCCTCACTATCTGAGTTTGATGATTGAGATTCACTGTCACTAAGAGTGACTTTGCCTTTCTTGGCTATTAGACTCCGCTCATGTCTCTTGTCAGATTTGTGCCTCCTTTCATCAAATTTCTTGTTGTTCTTTCTCTTTGAAGGATAATCAGCAATCATGTGTCCTGATTTCCTGCAACTAAAACACACAATTTCTTTTGAATTAAATTTATTGTGTTTAGAGTTGTACCTGTCCTTCTTGGAGTCTTGTTTGAATCCCTCTAAAGAATTGGAGTGCTTCTTAGATCTGGATGACTGAGAGGGTCTAGTTTTCCAGTGTTGTTTTCTTCTTAACATCCTTTTCAGTTGTTTGGTGAAGAGTGCCAGTTCACCATCTGATATTTCAGAATCAGAATTACTGGTTTCTGATTCTTCTGATTCAGATGGTATCCTGGGGGATAATGACATTCTTTCTTTGCTTTTCTTGGAACTTTCTGCTTTTAGAGCAATAGGATTTCCCCTTCTGTGTCCTTCCTCAGCTTTTCTGGTATTCAGATGAAGTTCATAGGACAAGAGTTTCCCATATAAATTCTGTGGCTGAATATTTCCCAGATTTCCCATTTCCCTGATTGCACAGATTTTTATATCTCATTCTTTGTTCAGTGATCTTAAGAATTTATCATTCAGCTCATAATCTGTGAAAATTCTTCCATAAGTTTTTAGACCATTTACAATTTTGAAGAAATTTTCACAGCAGACTGCTATTGAAACTTTCTTGTCTTGTCTGAAAGCTTCATATTGCTGATTTAGAAGAGACTTCCTGTCATCTCTGACTTCTTCAGTCCCTTCCATATAGACAATGAGAGATTCCCACATTTCTTTGGCAGTTTTGCAATGAACTAAGTTTTGGAAGGTTGAGTCCTCAATAGCACTAACAATGATGTTCTGAGCTCTCTTATCCATGGAGGCCATAATCACTTCATCTTTGGTGATCTCAGAATAAGTTTTAGGAGTCTTGATACTTCCATCTGTAAATGAAACCTTCATAGGAACAAAAGGTCCCTCTAGAACAGTTATGTATATCCTAGGATCAGAGGCTTCCATAAAAAGTCTGACCCTTTCCTTCCAAATCCCAAAGTTTTCTTTTCTGCAAATTGGTAGCTTCATATATGTGAATTCTTTGTTTCCTTCTGTATTAGCCATCACGACTTAAGAAATCTACCCTTAGAAGATCTTGTTCAGGCTGTTAAACCTTTTCTTGAACAACCTACCTCTGATACCACTTGAAAGACTTTAATTAAGGGTAGCTAATCACCTAGAGGGGGGGTGAATAGGTTATTTAAAAAACTATTGCAGTTATTAATTATAACCTAAAAGACTGATCAGAGCTTTCAAGAATAAGAGCACACACAGAAAAGACACACAGAATTTTATAGTGGTTCCCCTCATCTTGGGTAATCCACTTTCCCCCTTCTCCCTTCTAGCAGTGTGCCAGATAGGGTTTATATCTCCTCCAGATCTCAGACCACAAACAAGTCTTGCAGCTCAGATCACGACAGATCTTACAGACTCAGATCTCACAGATCTTACTCTCTCAGATCTCAGCAGATCTTACAAACTCAGATCTCACAGATCCTACCTCAGCCTTTACAATTAGGCTTACGGCTCAGATTCACCCCCGAATCCTACAACTCAGATCACACCTGATCTTACAACTCAGATCTTTGACAGATCCTACACTCATATCTGACAACTCAGACCCTACAGGGATTGATAAAGAAAATAACAATACTTAGACTCCGATTCTTCAAATTGTTGAGTCTTCTTGATCTGCCTGAATGATCAGACAGAAATATTCAATAGAACAGCAGCAGCAAATGATCTTCTTGATTCGACAGGCTGTGATGACTGTTCTTCTTCCTAGGAAGACAGATTCTTCCTTCTTAATCTTCTTCTTTCAGAAAGATGTATCAGCACCAGATTGCTGAAAGAAATCTTCAAGTTAGATCAGTTCTGAAAGAGAAGACGACATCTTCAGATTCTTTCTCAGACTTTCCCTCAAAATGATGGAGACGATAATGGCTTTCGAAAGATAGGAGTAATCAACTACTTAACCCATAGGTCATGCCTTCTATTTATAGCCCGCATCTGCAACATCTGTTACGCTCCTCCACGTCAGCACGACGCTAAGTCTTCAACGGTCTTTAATGACTTCAGAGGAAACAAGGGCTCAGCTAGCTGTAGAAGAAATTTCTCAGCTCAGAGTATCTGTAGAAAAGGCGCTGAGTACTGAGCATCTCTGTCGACGCTTTTTCCATTAGGTGTCGAGCGATATGTAGATACTCGACACATACTTCTTAGACTGAAGCTCTCGACTCCTCCTTCTTAGGCGTTGAGCAATCATCAGTTATTCGACGCCTTTTATCTGTAGAAGTCGAGTAACATGCAGAGGCTCGACGCTTCTTAACTATGCCTTCATATCTAGACTCCTCTTGTTGGCGCAGAGCTAACTGAAGTTTGGTCGACACTTCTCTTTCCACGGCGTCGAGCGATATAACTTGGCTCGACGCTTCCAAACTTGGTCTCATAACTCCAGCGGCGACCTTGTCTATTAGAGCAGTAGACATGAGTCAACGCTTCTAGGTCACAGGCGTCGAGCGATGTATGATGTCTCGACGCTTGTGAACTAGGATGAATTCCTTGAGCACTTTGCCTGACCAGATCTCCTGCACATTGATTCTAGAGAGTATATCAAATACATTCTGAGATATATCTTTGACTTAGGAATGGACTTCTCCAAATCTAAGACATTGTGGACAATGATCCCAACAACACACTCACCCACATCTCGTTGCTACGGGTGGTTAGTTGGTTGGGTCTTACGAGCAGTAGGCTCGGTGGTTGTAGGAACGGACGGGTTAGTCCGACGAGCCAGTGGCTCGGAAGGTTGATGTGATGGGCAGGTTAGCCCGGGGAGCTTATGGCTGGGAGTTGTATGGTAATCATGTTTGCATGTGCATAAAGGTGGTGGGTCTTCGGTATCGGACGGTCGTTCACACCAACGTCGATACGCTGACTCGGCAAGTGTGGTTTTTGCACTTGGCCAAGGAAAGTCTGGTGGACCAGCCAGTAAGAATACGCAGGCGCTCCGCGGTTGTTCGCGTTGAGGCGTACAATAGGTCTAGGTTAGGTAGTGTTAATAACAACCTAGCGGTGGGTGAGGCCCAACCCACCGCTTCCGTTGGCCAATACAGGGGTATCCTGAGAGTCTTATCTAGCTCCAAAAAGGGGGAACTAAAGGTCTGTGCGCATAGAGTCGGGTGTGTGTGTTGCACTTGTGTGAACATAACATTAAACTGCATAACACTGCATGCCATAGCATGAGCATTGCATTTCAACCCCTACCCCTATCGTATAAATCGGTATTGAGACTTTTTATATGATAGGCCTTGTTAAAGGACCCCTTGGTCTATAAGTTTGTATGGGCATTCCTATAAATCAAAGGTTACTTTCCTTACTTACTTTACTTTACTCAGTTATTATTATTCTTCACCTTGCTTTATTTACTGCTTTGTATATATATAAACACATGTGTAGTGATAGATACTCCTGTAGCTAAGACTTATCATCTGCTTTCTTTTATACCCCTTGTTGTCCTCCGCTTCATCCTTCCCGCTCGGTGCCTAGGAGCCACTGGGGGATGGGTGAGGGGAAACGAGACTTAGTCTTTTTGACTAACGGACGGTGGACCATATCATTTTAGGGGACCGAGGAGACGCAGCACCACCGGAGGACGGTGCAGATGTAGGCAGGGCAGTCTAGCACGGGAGCACTAGTTTTAGGATCATTGAGTGATTAGTAGTTTGCTTCCGCGAGTGACCTTGTAGTGAGGACATGATGAACTGGGCATGAGCCCCTTTTATTATTTCTACCTTTCTTTCAGTTATTATCTGTGGACATATATCATTATGGTTTTTATATTATGTGATGTGGACTTGAACTTATTTTTGGTTCAGTTGTACTTTTCTTCTTCTGTGATCAATATGGCCTACAGGATCGTCGTTTTGTAGTGGAAACCTTCCCAAGTGATGGTGTCACCGCAAAGCGGTGATTCTGGGCATAAGACCCGGTTTTGTAGCGAAAAAATGGGTCTTACAAACTGGTATCAGAGAGAAAACCTCAATCCGAAGAAAAGAAGCCCACAAACCCTAGACCACCCCTTGCGAGCTTAGTTTGAGGACAAACTAGCAGCGGAAGCAATGGTGTACCCATATGGGGAATCACATGAAAAGTCCACTTTTAACTGAATCTTTTAGCCAAATCTCCTTACGAGTGACAAATTTACTTTTGTAGCCTGCGACGAACTCTGCCCCTCAGCAGGGAATACCTCCGGCTGCAAAGATCTCTTTAGATAGTCCTCTAATCAATGAGTTAGACTCAACCCCACTAGGACACATGACTTACCATGACAATTTATACCCTGCCCTAGTCTGAAATAAACCGTAGAGGTTAGAGGAGGAGTTTAACGCGAGAACGACCACCTAAGCCATAAACTATGATACCTCTTCTTCACATACCAAGGATTATACAAACTGACAGGACCACCTTAAGGAGATTGACACATAAGCAGACTGGTAGGGGACTCGTAGACTTAACCCTCATACCGGTGACATGTTTACATTGAGACAACCACCATGACAAACACTGAGGGTCGGATAAGAATTGAAGTTCAGAAGATACCCATTTGGGATTGGGCCACTTGTTGACCCTGATAAGGTTGTCTTAGAGGGTACCTTGAAGAGTCTAAAGTATGGAGTGTACCAACAAGTCTCAAGATAGAACTCCAAGTCTAAGGTTGTGTACCCTAAGGATTGTTTGCATACTTGGGACGAGTATAACATGGTGATATCGAAGATACTTAGCCCAAAATAGATAGTGGCTTATCTTTTGTTTATTGGGACTTACCTTTTGTTTATTGGGCAAATTAGTTACTGACTTGGGTTTCCCTTAGATCTAATTTAGAAGGTGTTGCGTCGTGAACATAGTGATTTTGAAATCGATCTTATTCAATGTTACTTGGGCAAAGATGGGATTCTGTAAAAACACGTTTGGAATGGTGACTTGTAGTATTACCAGGACAATGGATAAACATCGTTGATCGAACAACGACTTGACCTTAGTTGAAGCATTAGAAATGTAAAGTTACCAGGTTTAGTCACTTAGGGATGCAGATGCCCTTCTGGAAGTTGGGAACTGAAATTAGGGCTTGCAAGCTATAGTTATATTTGAAAATTCTTGTGGTTTGGGCTTCCGGAAGTGATAAACTTATGATTTGTTAAAAATCACGCCCTCTAATGGTAGAAAATTTTAACTACAATAATAATGATTGGTTAACATATACTCATAAACGTTCACGAGTACACCACCCTTAAATTTTGAGGATAATTGGGACGCTTGACGATCTGATCAGTTCCACCAATGGTAAGAACTGGATAAGTAGTAGAGTTGAGTTGATTGATTACTCAGACGTATGTGAAGGAATAAGAATCTAAACGTGTAGAGAAAACTTTATCGAGGTGTTGTCTACCCATACAAACAAGAGCTCTAGTCACCGCAAAATGGTGTATTCTGGAGCGTGTATTTCCCCAAAATAAAGAAAGACGTCATAGGTTTTGTGATGCACGGTGAGGTCTGTCGACTGGTGAAGGCCAAATGCAAGAGTCTTTGGGGAACTACCACAGTCACTGCCCGTGTTAGGGCTGGAAGTCGAGAATATAATTATGGATTTCATACACAGGTTACCACATCCCCACTTCGGGGAAATACTTATTTGGAACATCGAGGATAGATTCACCAAGATAGCTAGGGTCGCCCCGGGACGGAAGGACACTCCCGTTGGTGTTGATGGGATTTGTTGAGCTGTTTGTCCACTATCGTGGTGTGCCCAGGACGATCGTGTCGGATCAGGATGGACGGTGTTGGGGAAATGATTTATCTTAACCCCTAGAATTGAGTAGAACATAAAGTCTAAGTAAGAAAAATTGGGCTAAGTAAATATGCGTCGAATAGTATTCGACGCAACGTCGAAATATAGTCGACGTTTCTCTCAAAATGAGTTGAAGTAACTCTTAAAAGAACTCGATGTAATCATAGTCGACGTACCTCTGACTTCTAGTCGACGCATTTGATAAAGTCGACGCACCTTTGTCGACGCACCTTCCTTATTCTCCTCTCGATGTCCAGCCAGGATGAATTCGACGCTTACGTCGAATATTAATCGACGCACGTCGATATCTGTAAGAAATTCAAAAACACGCCAAATCTCTTTCCTTCTTTCTGTAGATCTAATTTTTATGGAATGATATTATTCTTTTATAGACGTTCTGAATCAGCCTTTCCTTCTATTTGATTCTTGGCTAATTTGATTAAGACTATTATGGATATTATTTGAAATCAGAATGAATTCATTTCCTTCTACAGAAATATTGATTATGGAAACTCTTATCTCTTTCTAATTCTCTGTCTTCTAATTGATTATTCTCTTTTAGCAATATATTTTAAACAGAGCTATAAATAAGAAGAAGGCCGACAGAGAATAACAAGAAGTGATCCACCATATTCATTTTGAAAAAGAGGAAGAGCTCCCAAGTGAAAAGAGAGACAATTGAGAAATAGTGCTGCAGCAAAGATCAAGCTTTCATCTTCTCCTCCTTCTTCTGAAGTCATTCTGCTGCAAATTCTGAAAGCTCTCACAAAAGAGAGAAAAGCTTACAATCTCCTTCTCACTATAGAATAGAGATCATATTCACTATACTTGTGCTTCTAATCTTCTTGCTAGGAAGAAGATTCCTTCTTATATATATTATCTTCTATTCTTCTACTTGTTCTATTTCTTCTTCTCTTTCTTATTTCACTTTTAAACCTTGTAAAAGAGTTTTTAGAATCTCTCTTCAAAAAATTCAGTTGTAGTGGTTCTAAGAGTCTCCTTATCAAAAGACTCAGTCTGGTTCTAAGAGTCTCCTTATCAAAAGACTCAGTGCAAGTTAGTGAATTCCTACCAAGGGGGTAGAAGAGTGGACTACCCAAAGTTTGGGGAACCACTATATTTCCTTGTGTTGTGCTGTGATTTTTTACTTGTTATTTTTCTTCTTTACTTGCTTAATTCTTGTTGGTGTGTGGGAAGCTTAAATCTGTGATCATTACATATATATATATAATTATTAACTTTGCACAAAAATATTTTTAAATCTCTATTCACCCCCCTCTAGAGATTTCTAGTGAGGTTAACTGTGCACTTTCAATTGGTATCAGAGCGAGGTTGATCTAAAAAGGCTAACTCCTTGATCAGAAAGATCCTACCTCTTATATATATATATATATATTTCTATAAACTATTTTTTTATGGCACAAATCAAAGATTATGCTTCCAACAGACCACCAATGTGCAATCTTGAAAAGTTTGCAGTTTGAAAAACAAGAATTAGGATTTATATGAAGTCTATTGATGAAGAACTATTTAATGCTATTTTGACAGGTCCTCCCAAGCCTTATAGAAGAGACTCAAGTGGTGAAGTGACTCAAATACTTGTCCCAAAGGCTGAGTGGACTGTTGAAGAGAAAAAGGCAGGAACATGGGATGCAAAAGCTGTGAACATTCTTGTCTCAACCCTCTCAGATGAAATCTTTCAAAAGGTTGTTGACTGTGAATCAGCCAAAGAAATTTGGGAGGCTCTCATAAAGATGGTAGAAGGAAGTGTTGGTGAAAGAAAAGATAGGAAGGCTCTATTAATCTCCCAATATGAGAATTTCCAAAAGAAGAATGAAGAAAGCATCTCTGAGATGTATGACAGATTCAGTCTGATCATCAATCAATTAAGGAACTTGAATAGAGAGATCTCTCTCACAGAGATCAATGACAAACTATTAATGAGTCTCCCAAGTTCATGGGACTCAAGAATATGGGCAATAAGAGATACAAGAGGACAAAGGGAAATTTCAACAGATGCTCTCTTAGGAAAACTCAAATCCTATGAGCAACTGCTGAAAACAAGAGAAGAGAAGAAAAGAATAGAAAACACTCCAACCTCTTCAAAAGACAGGAACATTGCATTAAAAGCAACAGAAGAAAGAACCTCTGTCACTGAAGAAGAACTATTCAGTTTCATGGCCAGAAAATTCAAAAAATGGGCCAGGACAGATGGATCTAGAAGGAGACAGTCAAAACCAAGGTATGACAAAACTCCCACTAAAGAAATTGTGTGTTATTCTTGCAGGAAACCTGGACATATTGCCCCAGAATGTCCAGAAAATGCTGCGACAAAGGAAGATCTGAAAAAGAAAGATCTCGAGAAAAAGGGGAAGAAGAAAGAAAGAGGCTTTATTGCAGAATCCTGGAGTGAGACAGACTCTGAGGACAGCTCCTCTTCTAAAAGTGACAATGAAGAGTCTAAGCAAGAAGACCTATGCTTAATGGCTCTTGAAGGCTCAAAGAAAGATGATGTTGCTGAATCATGGAGTGAGACAGGATCAGAAGAAAGCATATCAACTGAAGATGAAAGAGAAAATAGCCTTATTCTCATAGATGAATCTGAGGATAAGGATGAGGTAAGCATTTTTAATAAAATAGATTTCTCATGTGATGATTTCAAGAACAACTTTAGAGGATCATGTTTAGATCAACTAAAAGCTAAGCAAGAAATTAAGGATCTAAAAGAACAAATTAATATGGTTAAAAACCAGAGAAATAAAGAGATTACATGTTCTAAAAATTATGAATTAAGGGCCAACATCATAGAAAAGGAAATAGAAAGGGCTAGAATAGAAAACCAACTCCTTAAGGATAAGGTATCCCAGGCAAAAGCTTTTGAAGAATCAATAAGAATGAGAAGCCAAACACTTAAGGAAATCACTGAACAACAAACAAGGAGACATAAAAATTTTGGGCTAGGGGCTGATCCCTCAACCAGCTTAATTCCATCCAACAAACCTGCTTGGATGAGCCCTGTTAAATTCACTAAACCCACTAACTCAATGAACCAAGAAGAAGACTCACAAAATGAGGAAGAAAACTCCCTCAATAAGATAAACCATTTTGATGAAACATCATACTATACAGATGAAGACTCTCAAACTACTTCTAAGAAAGCAACTAAGCCAAAAGAAACAAGTTATAAAGAAACAAAACTCCAATCAGAAAAAGGGAAAAATAAAATCTGTGAAGACACAATTGCGTCGACTTCATATCGACGCATGAATGATAGTGCGTCGAATTTTACTCGACGCAATCGCTCAGATACCTCGACCTCAACTCGACACTTGAATAAAAGTACGTCGACATCCAATCGACGCAACTTCTTCCATGCGTCGATACCAGATCAACGCAATCTGAAGAAAGCGCCGAATATAAATCAACGCAACTATCAATATACGTCGAATGGATATCGACGCATACAAACTCAGAGCAACTTGAATGCGTATCCTCCAAAGACCTTACATCTTAACCCCAATTCAGGACCCTCTCATCCTGATCGAAATTTTTATCCTGATCAAAACTTCTATTCTAATCAAAAATCTTTTCATAATCAAAATTACTATCCTGATCAAAACTTTTATCCTAATCACCATCTCTATTCCTATCTAAACTCAAATTTCCCTAGACAAAAGAAAATCAGGTGTTATATTTGCAATAAAATTGGCCACACTGCCAAACAGTGTTGGCATAATCAATAAAATTATTCTTAAAATTAGTCCTATAGTAACTTAGAAAACTTTAGGAATAGGAAGAAATAATTTCTCAAGGAAAACCCAGAATCTGTCAAATAAAGTCACGTCGACTTCGAATCGACGCACCGTCGATAACTCAGTTCAATAAATGAAATCGACGCATGCATCGACTCCGATCGACGCATACGTTGATAGGAAACCCTATCATCCCAAACCAGACTATATTGACGCTCACGTCGAATTCCATTCGACGTAACGTCGACTTCATGAAAACGAGCGGCAATACTAAAATATTTTCGGTCACATCCACTGTTGTACCGAATAAGCCTCGAATTGTGCCTCGTTTCGACGTTTCACCTGACTTAAATAGACTCTTCAGTTAGAAACCTTCACGACCTCTGCATCTTCCATCCTTCTTGCTCCTCAGTCCAACCATTTCTTCCTCTCTATCACTGACCTAAAATGGCTCCTAAGACCAACTCAGGCTTTGACATTGAACTCGAATCTTTCCAAGCCGCCGCAGAAAATTACAAGAGCATCATAGCTCTGTTTACTGAAATTGGATTAGACAAGCTCATCTCCACAAGATGCAAGCTCCTGAAGACAGAACTCACAGAGCTCATGACTCATGTTCAGATATCTGAACAAGGAGAAATCCAAGGAACAATCCATGAGACACCTGTCTCAATTTCTGCAGAACACATCAGGACCACCTTTGATCTACCAACAGGTACAATCAAATATTATCCTTGCTCAAATAGGGAAAGCAAATCATTTTCTAAAGAATAACTAAAATAATTCCCCTATCAGGTGATGAACCTATGGAACTTACCCCTGATGAAACAAAGAATTTGTTAATCACCATGAAGTTCTCCAAAGATAGACCAATCCACCTGAAGAAAATAGACTTCTCTGAGGAGTATGGACTGTTTGCAGACATAGTAGGGAAAATATTACTATGTAAGATCTCTGCTCATGATGCAGTGCCCAAGCAGCAACTGAACATCATGGGGGCCCTTGTGCTGAAGAAGAAGGTAGACTGGGCAAGCTGCCTGCTGAAAATGATAGGCTTTAAATACTCTCACAAAGAGAATGACTATATGAGAATCATGAGTCAAGTACTCTTCCACTCCTTCCGTGACCTATGTAGGTCAAAAGGAATCCCTATCCCTCCAGGAAAAAGGATGTCAATAGCCCTCTTCTCTAAATGGACCAGGCAAATTCCCAAGCCTGGTGCCATTTCTGAAAGGACTCCTTCTCCTCCCAACTCTCCTGCTCATCCATCATCACCTCTTCCTCCTCTTCATACAGACATCTCCTCTGTACCACCATTATCCACACCTTCATAAATACCAACTCAGTCACCTGCTCAACCCTCTTCTATTCCTCCACCTCCTCCATCAAATACACCTCCTCAACACACTACAGTCCCCTCTCCATCTTCTACACATTCACCTCCACCATTATCTCCTCCTCCATCACCACATTCTAAACCATCTCCATCCACTGAGAACCTCATCACTCAATGCATCCAATCCACAGCCCAAAGGTTCCAAGCAATGCTGGATGGACACTGCTCCAAGATTCATTCCTCCATCTTACACATGCAGACCCAAATAGATGGGGTCAGTGCCTCTGTGCAAAGCCTAAAGACCTCTATCTCTTCTTCTAAAGTCACCAGATCATTCTTAACCTCCTTGGCCAAGAAGGTCAAGAAGGGGGAGAAGTTAGATGAAGAACAGCTCTCAAGTCATAAATCTCTCTCTCACAAGTCTCTTCCTACCTCAAAAACTGATAGTCTTGCACTGCTCAAGACCATTGGGAATGAAGTAGTGCCAGAGCTACATACTGAAGAGCAGACATCAGATGTACTGATTATAGCAAGAGAAGCTGCACAACAAGTGGATCTATTACAAGGGGAGGCAAGTAGAGCAGAGAATGAAGCTGAAGAGGAAGCTGAAGCTCGGGGGGAGCCAGATGCTGTTATACCTGAAAATGGAGATAAGAAAGAAACTGAAAAAGAAGTAGAAGGCTCAAAAGAAGTTCCATCCCAGGGGGAGCAACCTGCTGTAACTCAGGGGGAGTTGAGTGAACTACCTGCTACTGAGAAGGGGCAACCCACCTCTCCAAAAACAGTAGTATTCACTAGGAAAAGAAAAACTCCTCCTACCCCTCCTGTATGATGTGTTGAACAATATTGATACAATCTATATTTCTCTTCTCCATGCTTAAACTATGAAGTCTATTTATATGATTTTGATTGCTTAGCATACTTCTTCTCCATATAAATGCTTTGCTTTGTTGATCAAAAGCTGATACAATTTCTCTCTATATAGAGTTAAGACAAATAGGGGGAGATTGAGACAAATAGGGGGAGATTGTTGGGGAAATGATTTATCTTAACCCCTAGAATTGAGTAGAACATAAAGTCTAAGTAAGAAAAATTGGGCTAAGTAAATATGCGTCGAATAGTATTTGACGCAACGTCGAAATATAGTCGACGTTTCTCTCAAAATGAGTTGAAGTAACTCTTAAAAGAACTCGACGTAATCATAGTCGACGTACCTCTGACTTCTAGTCGACGCATTTGATAAAGTCGACGCACCTTTGTCGACGCACCTTCCTTATTCTCCTCTCGACGTCCAGCCAGGATGAATTCGACGCTTACGTCGAATAGTAATCGACGCACGTCGATATCTGTAAGAAATTCAAAAACACGTCAGATCTCTTTCCTTCTTTCTGTAGATCTAATTTTTATGGAATGATATTATTCTTTTATAGTCGTTCTGAATCAGCCTTTCATTCTATTTGATTCTTGGCTAATTTGATTAAGACTATTATGGATATTATTTGAAATCAGAATGAATTCATTTCCTTCTACAGAAATATTGATTATGGAAACTCTTATCTCTTTCTAATTCTCTGTCTGCTAATTGATTATTCTCTTTTAGCAATATATTTTAAACAGAGCTATAAATAAGAAGAAGGTCGACAGAGAATAACAAGAAGTGATCCAACATATTCATTTTGAAAAAGAGGAAGAGCTCCCAAGTGAAAAGAGAGACAATTGAGAAATAGTGCTGCAGCAAAGATCAAGCTTTCATCTTCTCCTCCTTCTTCTGAAGCCATTCTGCTGCAAATTCTGAAAGCTCTCACAAAAGAGAGAAAAGCTTACAATATCCTTCTCACTATAGAAGAGAGATCATATTCACTATACTTGTGCTTCTAATCTTCTTGCTAGGAAGAAGATTCCTTCTTATATATATTATCTTCTATTCTTCTACTTGTTCTATTTCTTCTTCTCTTTCTTATTTCACTTTTAAACCTTGTAAAAGAGTTTTTAGAATCTCTCTTCAAAAAATTCAGTTGTAGTGGTTCTAAGAGTCTCCTTATCAAAAGACTCAGTCTGGTTCTAAGAGTCTCCTTATCAAAAGACTCAGTGCAAGTTAGTGAATTCCTACCAAGGGGGTAGAAGAGTGGACTACCCAAAGTTTGGGGAACCACTATATTTCCTTGTGTTGTGCTGTGATTTTCTACTTGTTATTTTTCTTCTTTACTTGCTTAATTCTTGTTGGTGTGTGGGAAGCTTAAATCTGTGATCATTACATATATATATATATAATTATTAACTTTGCACAAAAATATTTTTAAATCTCTATTCACCCCACCCCCTCTAGAGAATTCTAGTAAGGTTAACTGTGCACTTTCAGACGGGTTACATCCAAGAAGTGAAGATCAGTACAGGCTTATCTGGGCTCTTGGTTGACGTTCAACATAGCTTTCCACCTTCAGAGGGACGGAGGCGCAGGACTCTACTGTCTTGGATCCAGGATAAGGATTTAAAGGCACTCGGCTCGGAATTTGTGGAGGACACAGATGCCCAGGTGCGACTGATTCGAGTTAGGATGCTGGAGACCCAGAGCAGCCAGGCCAGGTATTATGATGCTTGGCATCGTCAGGTAGAGTTCCAGGTTGGAGACCGGGTGTTCCTGAAGGTACGTCCGATGCATGGAGTCTCGCGGGTACGTGGGTGGAAGAAGCTCAGTCCGAGATAAATGGGGCTCTACAGGATCTTGGAATGGATCTGCTCGTTGGCTTATAGACTGGAGCTACCGCCGGAGTTAGCAACTTTGCATGACGTCTTCTACGCCTCCTCTCTTAGGAAGGATCTACTGTGGCCGGAGCTGTAGGTTTTTACTGTAGATGGCCTGGTAGCTCCTGACCGATCAGTTCGCTTGGATCCGATCAGGATAGACGATACGGCAGTGCGAGTCTTGCGGTGCAAGAAGGTTCCGTAGGTAAAAGTCATGTGGTAAAATCATGGACAGGAGGAGCTTATTTGGGGAACCACTGGAACTGATGCAGCAGAGGTAGCCGGTGCTCTTCGCGTCAGGTATAACTTCAATTCTTAAGGGATGATACGTTTGGTTACCTTCGATAGAAACCCCGCAAGCCTAACCTAAATTTCGAGGACAATTTTTTTTTATAATTGGGATTTGTAACATCCCTCCAGCAACTAGACCCCTAGGATGGTTTTGTCATGACTAGGTCATGACAAAACCCTAGAAAGCACAAAGAGATCATAAGACCTTGTCAAATAGGTGAAGACCACATTGGTCTGCAAATAGTGCATTCCAATTATCCAACCTAGGGTTGGCCTTAGGGCGTCATCATGACCCATGACCCCACCATAACATGTCTAACCCATTAAGGGGTCCCTTCATAACACCCCAATTATCCAATCATAGAGAGAAGGTGTATATTGAATGTTGAGCTAGCGCCGGCGGTAGCGGTGGTTCAACCGAACCGCTGAGTCGAACCCCGAACCGCTGAGTCGAACCTTGGACCGCTGAGAGGAACCCGATGTCATCGAGATGCTAGCGCCCGGTGGTAGCGCAACCGACGAGAGGCGGATGAGATTCATTTTGGTGGTGAAATTCATGACCAAGGGATGCCAAAAGTCTTCACAATTGATGGGAATTCATTACCCTTATCAATTAGGAGAAGATTAAAAGGTTTTCCAACTCTTAAGGAGGATTAATTTGGTGACCTTTGGGGATGGCCGAAATTTTTGCCATGAATGGTGTTAATGGAGGAATCCCAAGCTTCATCTCCTCCCCTCCCTGAATTGGCTCTATAAAAGGCCTCAAGGGGCGAAGGGAAGGAGTTTTCCCCACTTTCCAGAAAAAATCTATCATCTAAACACCTATCGGCATGACACCCAAGAGCTCGCGACCAACAATGGCGGACCGGCGATCGGCACGGCTACAAACCACCAGGGATGGATCTAGGGGGGGCGGCGGGTGTCCTGCCCCCCCCCCCCCCCCCCCAGAATTGCAAAAATATTAGGAGATTTGGATTCCTCTTGTCGAGCCAATGAATTTTGACTACTTATACGTCAAAAACGGTGTCCGAATGAGGGAGAAATGTCTCTGAGAAGATGAAGATTTCCATTTTTTTACGAGAGGAAAATGGTGTTTGACTCCATTTCTACGAAGTTGCTGCCATTTTGATCCGCCCTGCTTCGATTCCCGCAAGCGTGCAACGGCCTCTACGCCAGTAGGCGAGCACAAAAACATTTGTTTCGTCTACATCAAGAACGTCGACGCCTCCCAGCATGGCCGACGTGTCCGTTCCCTGCATCTGCCATCTCCCGCTCCTTCACGATCCTTATCGTCGTCGATGAAGACATCCATTTAGTAAACGACACATTTGTCAAGGGAGAAACTATGACGTTAATTAATCATAAAATTGGGAGTCATCTTACCATCATACCTTATGAATCAAACTCCACGTAGAAAATGATTGGGAGTCATCTTACCATCATTGATACTAATAATGGTGCGTTAACATATACTCATAAGGTTCACAAGTGCATCCCCTTAAATTTTGAGGATGATTAGGATGCTTGACGATCTGATCAGTTCCATCAATGGTAAGAACTGGATAAGTTGTAGAGTGGAGTTGATTGATTACTCGGGCGTACTTGAAGAAATAAGAATCTGAACGTGTGGAGAAAACTTTATATAGGCATTGTCTGCCCATATAAACAAGAGCTTTAGTCACCAGAAAAATGGTGTATTCCGGAACATGTATGTCCCCAGAATGAAGAAAGACATCATAGGTTTTGTGATGCGCGGTGAAGGCCAAGTGCAAGAATCTTTGGGGAACTACCACGGTCACTGCCCATGTTAGAGTGGAAGTTCGAGGATATAATTACGGATTTCATACACAAGTTACCACATCCCCACTCCGGACACAAGCTTATTTGGAACATCGAGGATAGATTGACCAAGGTAGCTAGGGTCACCCCAGTTCGGATAGATGACACGGAGATGCGAGCCTTACGGCACAAGAAGGTCCCGCTGGTCAAGGTCCTGTGGAGGAATCATGGATAGGAGGAGCACACATGGGAGCCACTGGACTTGATGCAGCAGAAGTATCCGAAACTCCTTGCGCCAGGTATAATTTATTTCTTAAGAGATGTTACATTAAATCACTTGCGGTAGAAGCCCCGCAGGCCTAACCTGAATTTCGGGGACGAAATTATTTTTTTGTTTATTGGGATTTGTAACATCCCTCAAACAACTAGACCCCCAGGATGGTTTTGTCATGACTAAGTCATGATAAAACCCTAGGTAGCAAAAAGAGATCATAAGACCTTATGCAAATGGATGAAGGTCACATTGGTCTGCGGATAGTAATTTCCAGTTACCAAGCCTAGTGTTGGACTTTAGGCCGTCACCATGGCCCATGACCCCACCATAACATGTCTAACCCAATATGGGGTCCCTTCGTAACACCCCAACTATCCAATCATAGAGAGAAGGGGTATATTGAATGTTGAGCTAGCACCGGCGCTAGCGGCTAGCGCTGGCGGTAGCGGTGGTTCAACCGAACTGCTGAGTCGAACCCTGGACCGCTGAGTCGAACCATGGACCGCTGAGAGGAACCCGATGCCGACGAGACGTTAGCGCCGATGCTAGCTCTAACGCCCGGCGGTAGCGCAACAACGGGAGACGGACGGGACTCATTTTGGTGGTGAAATTCATGGCTAAGGGAGGCCAAAAGTCATCCCAATTGATGGGGATTCATTACCCCTATCAATTAGGAGAAGATTAAGAGGTTTTCCAACTCTTAAGGAGGATAAATTTGGTGACCTTTGGGGATGGCCGAAATTTTCACCATGAATGGTGTTAATTGAGGAATCCCAAGCTTCATCTCCTTCCCTCCCTGAATTGGATCTATAAAAGGCCTCAAGGGGTGAGGGGAAGGAGTTTCCCCCACTTTCTAGAAGAAATCTATCATCTAGACACCTATCGGCATGGCACCCAAGAGCTCGCGACCAACAATGGCGGACCGGCGATCGGCACGGCTACAAACCACCACTCAGGTCCTCCCTCTCATCTCTCTCTCTCTCAGTGGGTAGATCTTATCATGTTGGCCACAAGGTTTGAGGCCAATTGGTCTTGAATCGGCATGGCCGAAAGCTTGGGTTCAAGCTTTATTTTCTTGCTTAAATCCCGGATTCCGGCCGCCTCCGGCCGGCCAACCACCGTAAATCGCCGGCCGCCACCTCAACGGAGGTGGTGGTGGCATTGGCCGACCGGGAGAAGGCTTAGGTGGCCGAGATATCACCTCCCAAGCTGGTACAGGACGGGCTCATCGTGGTCGTTGACTGATTGGAGAAGATGAACCGATACCCTCCATTTAGACAAATTATACAATTTTATGATTAATTAACGTCATAGTTCTCCTAGAAATGCACGTTTTTGTAGCTGAAAATTGAGCCCCTTAGAGGCCGTTTTCAGAAAAATGGCCAGAGACAAAAGTTGTAGATCTTTGTGTCTAGTTTAATTTAAAATTGATTTGGGCCGATTTGGCCCACTGATTCGACTGCATCACTCAGTTTAGTGCAAGGTGTCATAGGGTTGACCAGAAATTAAAATGGGTGTCCCCACTAAACTACTCATTCAAATGCTTTTTCTATAGTTTTTGTAGAAATTTAATAAATCATATATGAATTAATTTTAGGGTCGAGAGACCTCCAAACCACTCCAAATTTTGGTGGGTGGTCCTTAGGGTCATGGTATGACACTGGTAGAAATTTCATCCCATTTGGGATTGATTTGGTTGAGTAATTAAGTAACCCAAGTTTGGTCCAACTAAAGAGGTTTAGGTCAAAAGTGCACTAGATGGATTTGAGGGGGCAACCCTCATCCAAATATTATGAAAACTTGGCCACTGATTTAAGATCATATAAAATACCCCCACAAGTGGTTTTTGCTGGTTTGGGGTGGATGTGCCCTAGAACCCTAGTTCAAACTGTGGGATTGTATATTGAACCTATTGATGGACATAGGGTCATATGTCATCGGATTGACTTGGAACTTGGTAGATAGGTTCATAGGGTGGTATTATGCCCTAGAAAATTTATTTGGAATTTTTAGGAATAGTTATCCTCTCTGTATTAATTAAGGATTAATTAGGACGCTTCCTTATAAGAAGAATTTACATGTTTACATAACCTTTGATGTTCATGAGATTTTGGCAGTGAGCTTGTATTAGTGATATTGTCCTTGATAATTTTATTGTGAATTTTAGATTGATCTATATAGTACTTCATTCACAAGTCTATTGTTTACCCTATTTATAAAGGGAATTAATTAAGGGTTTAATATGCACTGTAAAATCATGAAACTTGGTCAGAGGAATTTTTAGGGCAGGAGTATGATATGCTAATTTTAGTATAATTTTTGGAGGAGTTTGTATATAGTACTCTTCATAAAGTGCCCTGGGATTTATTTATTTAAATAAAGGATTTGTTTGGTCAAAAGAATTTGGAAAATTATGGAACTCAAGCAGTAAACTTTTCTAATCATCTTAGACACCTATTAATTTTATTGCGATTTTTGAACGAGTATTCTTGGTGCTTCCTTTGATAATCCCTGATTTTGATAAATTAATAAATATTTTATTTGGAGGTCAAAACCTTTCTGGAAATTTATGAATCTCATATATGACTGTTATTTTGATAATATATAGTTGTACAAATTTTATTAAGGTCATATCTTATCAGAAAACCATACTTGATGTTCAAAGTCATAGGTTCCCAGATATTGGAGAAATTATAATAAATGTCAATTAAAGTGGGCAAATTATGAATTTCTGTAGATGGTCTTAAAATATCATGGCACACCCCCAATAATAATATTGGGTCATTTGCATGATTATTTGGAGTACCTCCCCTCATGCACCTCATATAGTTCATTTGGTCTGCGTATAGTAAAACTGTAGAATTGAGGTGACTTGTAGATCACTAGGAGGGAATGGGAGGTAGATGGTGTACCTGGTCTGGTTGAGAAGGTTTGAGGTCACCAACATGAGTCTAGATGTTGAGTGTGCCCGGTAAGTAAGGGGCAAGTTTGCGCTCAGGACTGACAATAGATCGTCTTTTTCCTGGAGTGTTCTAAAATATACTTAGGGTTAGATCAAATGAAACGTTAAGAATAGCTTGGACATGGGTAGTTATCAACAATAATAAGTATCTTGGAAAGGGAGATTTGGGCTTCAGCCCATTGTATTTCCTAGTACCGCTGCGAGCCCCTCATAGGGTAGACCTTGGGAAGTCCAAGATTAACCCTAAACTGTAGGATTAAGTTGTGATGCAAGATTAACTTAACAACACACTCGCCCACATCCCGTTGCTATGGGTGGTTAGTTGGTTTGGTCTTACGAGCGGTAGGCTCGGTGATTGTAGGTACGGACAGGTTAGTCCGGCGAGCCGGTGGCTCAGAAGGTTGATGTGATGGGCAGGTTAGCCCGGGGAGCTTAAGGCTCAGAGTTGCATGGTAATCATGTTTGCATGTGCATAAAGGTGGTGAGTCTTCGGTATCGGACGGTCGTTCACACCGACGTCGATACGCTGACTCGGCAAGTGTGGTTTTTGCACTTGGCAAAGGAAAGTCTGGTGGACCAGCCAGTAAGAGTACGCAGGCGCTCCGCGGTTGTTCGCGTTGAGGCATACGATAGGTCTAGGTTAGGTAGTGTGAATACCAACCTAGAGGTGGGCGAGGCCCAACCCACCGCCTCCGTTTGCCACTGCGGGGGTATCCTGGGAGTCTTAGCTAGCTCCAAAAAGGGGAAACTAAAGGTCTGTGCGCATAGAGTCGGGTGCGTGTGTTGCACTTGTGTGATCATAACATTAATTAGCATAAATCTGCATGTCATAGCATAAGCATTGCATTTCAACCTCTGCCCCTATCGTGTAAATTGGTATGGGACTTTTTATATGATAAGCCTTGCTAAACGACACATTGGTCTATAGGTTTGTATGGGCATTCCTATAAATCAAAGGTTACTTTCCTTACTTACTTTACTTTACTCAGTTATTATTATTCTTCACCTTGCTTTATTTAATGCTTCGTATATATAAACACATGTGTAGTGATAGATACTCATGTAGCTAAGACAAGTCATCTGCTTTGTTTTATACCCTTTGTTGTCCTCCGCTTCATCCTTCCTGCTCGGTGCCTAGGAGCCACTGGGGGATGGGTGAGGGGAAACGAGGCTTAGTTTTTTGACTAACGGTCGGTGGACCGTATCATTTTAGGGAACCGAGGATACGTAGCACCACCAGAGGCCGGTGCAGATGGAGGCAGGGCAGTCTGGAACGGGAGCACTCAGGATCAGTGAGTGATTAGTAGTTTGCTTTCACGAGTGACCTTATAGTGAGGACATGGTGTACTGGGCATGAGCCCTATATTATTGCTACTTTTATTTCAGTTATGATTATGTGGACACCTATTATTATGGTTTATATTTCATGTTGATCTGTGGACTTGTCTTCTTTATAATACTCTTTTCTGTGATCGATAATGCCGGCAGGATCGGAGTCTTGTAGTGGCGACCTTCCCGAGTGTGGGTGTCACTGTAAGGCGGCGGTTCTGGGCATAAGACCCAGCAGCGAAGCAAAAAAAAGGGGGTCTTACATATATGATCACCTTTATAGATGACTGCTCTAGGTTCTGTCACATTTATCTCCTTAACACTAAAGATGAAGCGTTTAAAAAATTCTGCATTTTCAAAACCAGGATAGAAAACCAACTTGACATGAAAATCAAAAGATTTAGAAGTGATAGAGGAGGAGAATATATGTCCAGTGAGTTCAAGTGTTTTTTTGCCCATCATGGAATCATAGCAGAAACCACTGCTCCTTACTCACCCCAATCTAATGGCATAGTCGAGTGCAAAAATAGAACATTAACAGAAATGTTGAATTCTATGCTCTTGACTGCAAGCATGCCTTCTGCTTACTGGGGAGAAGCAGTCTTAACTGCAAACCACGTTCTAAATAAAATTCATCATGCTAAGTTAGAGGTTACTCCCTACGAGCTTTGGTTTAAGAGACCACCAAACATCACTAGACTTAATATCTGAGGTTGTATAGCCTATGTTAGGGTTCCTGACCCTATAAGGTCTAAGTTTGGACCTAGGACCCATATATGCGTCTACCTAGGTTGTGCTGAAGATAGTGTTGCAGACATATTCTTAGATATTTCTAATAATGTCGTTATAAAATTTAGGGATGCGGTGTTCTTTGAAGATAAATTCCTAAAAGATAAGAACATGTCACTCCCAGGTATGCAAGTAACTATTACTGAAGAAGATCCTGAATCAGTACCGAGCACCTCCTATTCAGTTCCTGTAGACAATTCTGGCCTAGAGTCTAGGAGAACTTCTGTAAGAGAGAGAACTCCCAGAACCTTCGGTAGTGATTTTGTCACTTGCCACGTAGAGGCTGATCCATCCACCTATAAGAAAGCGATGAGATCAAGGGATTGACTTCTCTGGAAAGAAGCAATTGATGAAGAAATGAACTCATTACTTCAGAACAACACTTAGACGTTGGTTGATAAGCCAAAAGGGGCTAAAACTGTAGGGTGTAAGTGGATTCTGAAAAAGAAATTGAATCCTGATGGTAGCGTAGCTAAGTATAAAGCACGCCTGGTGACTAAAGGTTTCACACAAGTAAGCGGAGTATATTACTTTGATGTCTATTCACCCGTGTGTCACCTAGCAACCATTCAGATCCTCCTTACCATTGCATCTATTGAGAACTTTATTGTTCATCAAATGAATGTTAAGAATGCGTTTTTGAACGGAGATCTGACCGAAGAGATCTACATGAATCAACCTGAAGGTTTTATTGTAGAAGGTCATGAAAACAAGGTCTGTAAGCTTAAGATCTCTATACGGACTAAAACAAGCACCGAAATTATGGCATGAGAAGTTTGACTATAGTGTAAAGAACATGGGATTCATGTCGAGTCTCTCTGATAAATGTCTTTACATACGTAATAGATCAAACAAAGTCACTATAATATGCTTGTATGTCGATGATATGCTCATTCTAGGATCTAATCAATCCGAAGTGGATGACGTTAAGTCAGGCTTAATAAAAGAATTCAACATTAAAGACCTAGGTGTAGCTGACACTATACTAGGCATGCAAGTGAGCTTTGGGAAGAATGACATCTCCCTAAGTCAAAGCCACTACATAAAGTTCATGTTGGATACGTGGGGATACAATGAAAATAGAGCATTAGAGACACCATATGACTACAATAGTCGTCTAAAGCCCAATGAAGGAGCTATAGTTAGTCAGTTAGATTACTCTAAACTGAATGGTAGTCTCATGTATGTTATGGTCTGTACTAGACCTGACATAGCCTTCATGGTAGGCATGTTAAGCAGATTCACTAGTAATCTTGGCCAAGACCATTGGAATGCCCTAGATAGGATAATGAGATACTTAAAGCACACCCAAAAGTATGCCTTAAGTTACACTGGTCATCCTTCGGTTCTTGAAGGATATTCTGATGTATCATGGTGCTCGGAATTAAATGACAGCAAGTCCACTAGTGGGTTTGTATTCACACTAGGAGCAGCAATTGTAACATGGAAGTCCAAGAGACAATTCTGTATTGCTCTCTCTTCTATGGAATCCGAACTCTATGCTCTAGCTTCAGCGGGAGAAGAAACAGAGTGGATAAGAGATTTGGTGATGGACGTTCCACTGACGAGCCTGAAACTGAGTTCTGTTGTAGTTTACTGTGACAAGCAGGCTACTAAAATGATTGCTACAAACACTTTGTTCAATGACAAAAGAAGGCAACTAAGGATGAAACAAGCCTGGTTAACCTCCCTCACAAGTCAAGGGATTATGACCATGATTGATGTGAGATCAAAGGATAATGCTGCAACCGCTTTAACCAAAGGTTTAAATAGAGTTCTTACAATTAAAACATCGGGGGAGATGAGATTGAGATTCATAGAAATATGAAATCTCTCCTCCTATGTTTATGTTTTGATAATAATAACATATAGCTGCAAACATTCAAGCATCTAATAACAGACTAAAAACCCCAAATAATGAAAACCCAAGATGGTCGGATGCTAGTCATTCCACCTTTGATGACTTAACATCTTTCTCGTTGCAAGTTGATTCAAAGATTATTCAACTGGGAATAGAAAGTCGTTGTAAACGGTTAATCTAATATTAATGATCATAACACATTATTCCACACTTGATAATGCTGCAAATGATGTTGTGCCAAATCATTCTACTTTTGATGATGAGGTACATAGTGATCATTAATGAGTAAGATAATAATGTTTTGATTTACAAAATCAACACTGACTGGTCCTTGTTAGACTAGATAGAGATGCTGATAGTGTTACTTCACTGCTGCTACAAGTACTAAGCTCATTTAGGTGGAGCTAATTTACTTTAAATGTCACTGCATATATTTTATGAATTCATAGAGTCTAAACTCATGAAATTCCTTGCAGTCACTGGTGGAGATGGAGGAGAGAAAGTAGTTTTTGACATGGATGATGATGATCTACTCTCTGAGTAGAATTGTTACATGTGGATCCATGATAACTGTTTTTCAGACATTTACTCATATGTTGCATTTTATGTTTGGTGTTTGTTTAATGCAAAACTCCTTTATTATGTTTTTGTGGTGATTATCTTTTCTAGATAAATGTGCAAAGTCTGAATTTTGATATATTCTACTTTCTAGCACTCTGAAACGTAAATGTTATATGTCATAATATAAGGAGGAGATTGTTGATGTTATATTTCATATATAACAGACCAGAGGCTTAACGGGTTCTGTATGGATACCGAGATATCCGTTACCCGTCTTAAACCTAGGATTTGCCTATAAAACCCAAGCTAGGGGCAACGGGTAGGCAGTTCCACTTAGACCCTCACCCGAGATGCTTCGAGCAACCTAACACGTTTTTATTTCAAACTCGTAGCAAAAACGTCGTGTCAAATGAAGCCAAAATTAATTGAAGTTGTACTAAGAAAATTATATTATGATAGCATTATTAATTAATAATCATGTTTTTATCTTATAATATTATTGAAGATTATATTATGATAGCATTATAATATATTTTATGTACAATACTTATAATCATTATTGTTGCGAGTCGCTCATCGCTCTCCCAGTCCGGAGAATCGAATCGCCTTAGCTCGAGAATGAGCCGAGCGCGCAAACAGTCAAAAGAGAACCAACAACAATAACAGCGAGACGTTTTACATGGAAAAAACCGCCAAAGGAAAAAACCACGGGGCCGATTCGGTGCCGACCAAATTCCACTATCTCTTTGACGGTTACAAGAGGTTGAGATCTCAGGAGGGTGACAGCCCACCTCTCCCTTTACAAGTCTTGTGAAGAAGAAAAGGGGAAAAATACAAGTCTTCAAAGACGTCCAAGAGAGCAGTATCCGGAGCCTTTTCTAGCGCTCACGGGAGTGTTCTCAGAGGAGCCACCCGGGCGGCCGAGCAAGGCGGGCGGCCCGGGTAGATTTTCCGGCGAGGCGGCGACAGCTCGCCCGACGACGAAAGTGGAGGCGAAGCGGCGGAGGGTGACGGCGCGCGCGTGTAGGTCGCACGCGCGGAGGCCTGACGCATGCGCGCGGTGCTGCGGGCGCACTTGTGGCGTCGCGTGCATGCGGTGCCTTTGCGAGCCTTGCTTGGCGGCTTTGGGGTCCTTTGAACGAGCGCGGCTCGCTCGGTCGGATCGGCCCACCATGGATGGCTCGATCAAAGTTTGGACCGGTTTGACTCCAATAACTTTTAGGGGTATCCCATCAAATGCCCCCCTAATTTTCGCGGGTCATGAATTGCAAAGAGACGAGCCCATAAATTTTAATTACAAGCTTACTGATTTTGAGTCGTGGACTTCGAATATTGCAGCGTGCGCGCGCTACGAATTATTATTCATTTACGGCATGATATGACCGGTACTAAATCCGAAGATTTCTGCAATTGTGACAAATAGTTTTTGTCATCTTCAAGAGATAATTGATTTGAATGTGATTGACAAATAGTTTTTGTAACTTTCCGCACGAGAGGCCGGGAAAACTGTTGTGAGGGCGAAAAAAGAAAGGAGGAGGAGGCGTGTCGTCCGCTGTGCGCGACGGTGTCGCGCGGGGCGCGGGCTGACCGACGCGTGCTGGGATGCGGCGCCTGTGTAACATCCCCAATCCTACTAGACCCCTAGTGTGTAATTGGTGAGCTCAAAGGGTGGGATGAGGGGCCTTAAGACCCTTAGGATGAAATTGTGCTATGTGCACACCTAAAGTTCCAATCAAGTGGGACCCAAGCTACTATAGAGGGCCAATTGGACACCAAGCCCCCCACAATGAGACCACCCTTAGTTCCCTAAACCTTAAGGAAGGAGTAATGGGTTGATCACCCCCCTTGGTGAGGCTCAATTCCATAGGATTAGCCCAAAATCACCTTAAGTAAGTCTGAACCAAACCAACCAATTGAGGGGCAATTGACCCCCAAGAGGCCAAATTGACTTCACCCTTAGGTTCCAAACCCTATTAGAGACCCTTTGGACCCAAAAGCCCCATCATAGGGTGGTCAACCCTCTCCAATTTGGTCAAACTCCAAATTAGGGCAAAAAGGTCAACTCAACCCAAATGTGGTCAATCTTCACCCAAATCCTAAAATTGACTCCACATCTAGTCTCTAAGCATCATTAGGAACCTAAGAGGCCCAAAAGCCTCATCTTGGAAGGGTCAAGTCACCTCAATTTGGCCAAAATCCCAAAGAAGGGCAATTTGGGTATTTTCACACCTTTTGATCAAATTGGGCCAAATAGGGCCCCACCATGGGCCAAGCTCTATTGGGTGATGACATGGGACCCATGACCTACATGGGGGACCAGTCAACCCAATTGGTCAAAGTCAAAGTCAACTCAATTGGGCTTAATCCCAATTTGAGTGCCTAAACCTTTTCCCCCTTTAATTAGAACCTAGGCCTAAGGTTTATAATTTAATTAAGCTCATGGGATCTGGTGGGGTGTGGCTAAGGGGTTGGGCTAACCCAAGCTAACCCAAGTGAGGGGTTGGGTTAAAGGAGGGGACAAAAAGTGACTTGATAAAGCAAAAGCAAAAAGAGCCCCCAATCCCCCCTCTCTCTCCTATCAATTAGCCTTGGGCTCACCCCTGAAGGGAGTTGATTATGGTGGTGGAGCTGGATTGCAGGGCTGCAGCACATGGTGGTCGGCCAAGTCACCCCCGTGAGCCACCACCTCGAATCCCCCAGCACAGCCCTCCTCAGCCTATATAAGCCTCTCCAACAGCTCCAGAAGGTCTTTTGCAGTCGGGCTAGACCTTTGGATCAGAGGAATCGGTGGAGAATCGAGTTCTGTAGCAAGCTCGCCGGAGACGGAGACGGAGATGGCAAACCGCCGGAACACTCGCCGCCCAGCCCGTTTCCAGGTTCGCTTCTCCCCCCCCCCCCCCCCCCCCCCCCCCCCCCCCTCTGACTGTGCTAGCATCTAGGATCGTTAGGTGTCGGGTTCGAGCTCAATTGAGCTGAGCCCATTTCGTTTTTCTCCTTCGATTAGCCATTTGGGCTTCTTGGTAGAACCGCCGGAAACGGCCCCCGCCGGCGACCAATCCACCGCCAATCGATCGGCACCACCTCAACGGAGGTGGTGGTGGCGGTGGCTGGACAGGGAGATGGACGGGTGGCCGGAATTTCCCGTTTCGGGCGGCTCCAGGTCCGGCAAATCTGAGTCGTTGGCTCGAGCTAGACGATGATGGAGGGCGGCCCGATCTGCGTCAAAAATTTGTGCGCAGTCAGCGCCTTAAGGCTTGATGAAGTGGTGTGCTATTAGCCAGGATCTGTACTCTTATTGTAACCCGATTTTAAGGCCCTTAGAGGCCATAAATCAAAAAGTTGCCAGAGACAACTTTTGTAGATGGTTGAGTCTACTTTCATTTAGAACTTAGATCAAGCCATTTGGTGTTGATTTGACTTCTGTAGAGGCTTTTTTCTGAGACTGGTCCAAATAAATCCCTAGCACTAAAATATTTATAACTCCCATTTGGCTTGGAGTTTAGGGCTGAGATTTTAAACCCTAGTGTAATTATATCAGATCTATCTTGTGCCCAAAAATCAGGATTTGTGGAGAACATTTTCCTATAGTTTTTGTCCAATCATTAAATAGTAAATTTCTGTTATTTAGGTGGCCAAATCCCCTTGTGGGGCCCCCATATTAGGGTGGGGTGAAGTTTAGGCTAATCCCACACACTGTTTAAAATATTGGGTCCATTGGACCACTCCTTGTGGGTGAACCCTCTTTGGAGTGAGGATGGCTTAAGGGTGGTGTGTGATTGGGCCAGGAACTTCACTCAGATTGAGGAGCCAAATTGAGGCCCTTAATGGCCAATTCATGAAAATGATGTGAGAAACACTTTTGTAGCCCTGGATGTCTAGTTTCATTAGAAACTGAGATCTTGGCATTTGGAAGTCAGTAGACCCCAGAGGAGCCTTTTTCCTAGGGCTGGTCCTAGGTGGGGTTAGCCCACCAAAACCTTAATAACTAGTGACTGGGTGGGCCTATGGGGCTGAAATTTTGGCCACATGAGTGTCCACCCTAGGCCCACCATGTGCCAGAAATAGGTGTAGAATGGGCACCTTTAAGTTATAGTTTTAATCTCATCTTAGGATTTTGACCTAAGAGGAATTAGTGGGTGAAATCACCCCTAATGGCCCTCATTTTTTGGTGGCATGTGGGTCTGGTTATGTATAGCCTCTGTTCCAAATTTGAGGCCAATTGGAGTTCATCTTAATGGTGAACCCCCACAGGGCATATTTTTGCCCTAGGTTTGGAAGTCACATAACCTTGGTGGCTTGTGGATTTTGGAGCTTAGCCTTAGGGGCTTACCAAAATTCAGTGGTGCTGGGGCTTAGGGGTAGTGTAGGGTCTTGCTCATCACCAAGGGGGAGATTGGTGCATTGAAGACCAAAACCCTAGCCCAAACCTCAAAATTTACTTAACTGCCCTTTTGGGCCTTAATGAAGCAATTAGGACCTAAACACCTTTTTAGACAACCAATCTTCAACCCTAGGCTGAGAATGAAGTTTTAGGACCAGAATAATTATCTTGGAATTTTTACTACTTAATTAGTATTTATTTGAATTTATGGAAAATTAGCTTAATGGAGGGTTTATGCCAATTCAATAGCTTAGGGTCATCTTATCCTTACCAAACTGAACATGGAAGTCAATGGATATGTTTATGCCCACTGGATTTAGTCTTGTGATCCTTGATAATCTTTTCATGCTTACTTGGTTGAATTTACCCTTATGCCCTTTTTGAAAATAAATTAGTAATAAATGGCATATGACCTTGCAAACTTCTGAGATTTTGGCCAGTCATAGATATTCATATTATAATGCATTGAAATCATTTGGGGTGTCCTTTACTCAAGAATTTATCCACTTTGTGATTTTTGAGAAAAATCTAGGTTTTGGAGGTTTATTTTGTTGCATAAGCAAAACCATATCTAAGGCCCCCAAACTCAGTAGGATGCTTACTTATGATGATATGTGGTTCCTGAAATTTTAATTAGTGCTCTTATGGAGAGAATTATTGTTCTCATAAGAAATTACCATATATGCCCTTTTGATGATTTATGCAAATACATAGGCAAATCACCTTGTAACCATATGAAACCTTCAGAAGATGAGTACACCAATGTTTATAACATATGGGAATTTTTCTGGAATTTTAAATACAGTTTTTGGTATTTATTTAATTAATTTGGTGGTTTTGTGCTAAACTTCAATCATTTAATTCAAGGTCAAAACAGTAATTATGATCCTTCATCTCTTGGGGTTATGCATTTGAATTCAGTATACACTCAGGATAATTACTGGGTAAGCATTGGTCCAGATTTTAGGGTACTTCATGAACAAGTTAGTGTGGCCCTCACCATTCAAGAAAATTAATTAAATATTAAATTAAGTTGGAAAATTATGGGAATTGAACCATGTCCTATTTAGGGCAGTAGGATCCTTGGATAAAATCTGTGGAGTCATAGGACCTGTGGTTAGGGTTTTCCCTTTGGAAGGGTGCAATATCCTTAAGTGGTCTGCGTTTAGCAAATTTGGGCTTTTGTAATCTAACCATCTAGACCCATGGGACTTGGAAGAGTACAGAAGTGTAGCATTAAGAAACTCATGATTAACAAGTCCTTCCTTGATGAGTCACCACCTTGAGGGGTTCAGGTCAGGTCTAGGCCAGGAGGGAGAGAGAGAAGGCTGCACTTGGCCCAATTGGGCCAAGTAAGCCTAGTGTCTAAATTCAATACCTGTTTAAAGAGCAACACAAGGATAGAACAATAAATTACCAACCAACTAAATGTCTTGTCCTGGGGAAACTTTGGGGTTTAGCCCATCGCGTTCCCTGGAGCCGTACGAGCCCCTTACAGGGTAACCCTCGGAAAGTCCAAGATTAACCCTAAATTGCAACAACATTTAAAGTAGGCAAGAGTAGCCATAGTAGGGTAAGATTGGATTTATGTAACTCCTCCCAGTTGCGGGAGTGGCAGTATTGTGGTGCTCGGTTAGACGAGAGGGAACCTCGAGGGGATGATTATCCCGGTAACTTTCTCAGAAATGTGGCAGGTCTTCGGTACTAGGCAGGTCGTCACTCCGACCGCGGTACGTCGACTTAGCGGGTGTGTAGGGGTCTAAGGGGCCATCTTGGCTGCGTTTCGGGACGACAGTTCCCCGAAGACACCTCTCACTTGGCTCACAGTCTAGTGGACTCCAGCAAAGAGTACGCAGAGCTCTGGGGTTGTTTAGCGTCGAGGCGTACGTGCGGTCTAGGCCTGGTAGAGTGTATACCCGCCTAGGAGTGGACAGCCCGGTCCGCTGCCACCGTGTGTCACAGCGGTTGGTACCCGAGAGGTTGGCTTCCTCTCAAATAGAGGGAACTATAAAGGTCTGTGTGCACAGAGTCGCGTGTGTGAGTTCATTGCATAAACATTCATAGCATAAGCATAGCATACCCCCTGCAGATCCTCATCATATAAATCAGTGTGGGCTCCTTTATATGATGAGTTACGATTCCTGGAAATCCTAACTTATAAGTTTATATGGGCATTCATATAAGTTAGGGTACGAGAATGCTACTTATCGCTACTACTCTTACTGCTCTGCTTTACTTACTTTACTGCTTACTTACTGCTGCACCTTACTTTTTATGCTCCTGCCTTTACTTTTGCTTATATATGATAGTATAGCCCCTTTTACACTTGTGTAGACTAGAATTATATACATATGCTAGTTTTACTTTCCCTGTCACCTGCTTGTTCCTTGCTCGTCCCCCGCTTCTTCCTCCCGCGCGGTACCTAGGAGTCGCAGGAGGAGGAGGGGACCTAGCGAGCTCGGTCATTCTTTGACTGACGGTTTGCATTGGGGACGACAACAATCTAGGATTCCGAGGAGATGGAGCTGTCGCACGCACCGCAGGAGACGAGGGCAGGACCTGAGCAGACAGCGACGCAGCGAGTAGCGGCCACGAGACTTCAGGTGGACTTCTTTTGAGTGTTAGTGTTGAGTGATGTTGAGATAACTTCCGCATGTAGAGAGTTTTGAGAGATTTTATATTATGATGTACCGGGCTTAAGCCCTTTCATTTATGTACTTTTGTTTCATGCTCGGACATATATTTATCATGTGGTTCAGCTTTTGATATATATATAATGGAATGTGTTTTGTGGACTCTCTTTTATTCAGTTTATACTTTCTCTCGTACTTACTTTTCTTATTGCTCGCACTATGATCATAGCCGGCAGGGTCGACGTTGCGTGGTGTAGCCCAACCCGTGTGGTGGAAGTCACCGCAATGCGTCGGCTCTGGGCATAAGGTCCGCTTGGCCCCGGGTGCGGGAGAGGGATCTTACAAATGGTATCAGAGGAACGAACGATCATGCGTACGAGCAATTAGTCCACAACAACTTGGGCAACCCCCGCACGAGTGTAGTTTGGGGACAAACTACGCAGCGGAAGCAGTGGTGTGCCCATGTGTAAACTACATTCCTAAGTCCTTTAAGCATGATTTAGACTCTTCAATCTTCTAAACTTCTCATATTCGTGTCAGGCTGCTAGAGACGAGGAACCTCAGAACACCATTCCCCCTCCTCCGACTGCCACTCCCTTCCAGCAGACGGAGTTAGGGCAGACTTTGACAGCAATCTTGGATGCATTTCGGGCTCAGGTGATCCCAGCACCTCAGCCGAACCCAGGGTCGAATTGGTTGAGCACGTTCAAGGGTCTGTCCCCACCGGTCTATAGAGGGACAGAGGATGCGGTGAAGACGGAGGAGTGGCTGGATACCATTTAGGAAATGCTGGCAGGCATTAGTTGCCCGGTCAGCAAGGCCGTGACGTTAGCAGTTTCAGCACTGGATGCCCACGCGAAGAGGTGGTGGAAGTCACTGGCGGATTCCACCTTCCGTGACAGAGATTACTCGGGGATTACCTGGGATGAGTTCAGCACGGTGTTCCTGGACCATTTCGTATCAGCTACGGACAGGGACGCGTTGGAGGAGAGATTTCTGCACTTGGCTCAGGGGACCCGTTCAGTGATCGAGTACCAGAGAGAGTTTTCTCATTTGGACAGGTTCGCGGGGGCACAGTTTGTGGATGATCGAGGCTTGGCGAAGAAGTTCTATAAGGGGTTGAGGGCCCCCCTCAGGCAGGCTCTCCTGTTCATATCTGAGGGCACCCTGACTCAGATTATAGAGGTGGCGAAGAAGTTTGAGGCAGACCAGTTGTCAGAACAGGTCAAGGGCAAGAGATCAGCGGACAGGGTGTTTTACGGAGAGGGTGGCAGTGACCGGCGGCAGGATAGCGTTATGAGGCCCAGGAGGGGTGGAGGACGTCCTCTTCCTTTGGAGGCACCGGTGCAGCAGCCTCAGATGGTGATGGCCCCTCAGCCACTGCGAGCTTTAGGGCCAGAGAGAGCAGACGGTCGTGGACGACCCCCGGTAGTCTGTTACGAGTGCAATCAGCCAGGGCACATCAGGATCCATTGCCCGCGGCGTTTCCCTCCACCTCCAGCAGCCCCTCCAGCAGCCCCTCCAGCACCTCCAGCACACCAGGGCCGTGGAGGTGGTCGTGGCCGTGGCCGAAGGTTTCCCGAGAGAAACAGGCAGCCAGAGCAGGCTTTCGCATTGGATCTCGCCCAGCCAAGGAACCCCGAGGAAGTCATCACAGGTACTTTTATTGCTAATTATGTACTTGCAACTTCTTAAATCCCCTTAGCTTTAGTAGTAGTTTAACTTTATAGCAACCCTTAGGTGTCGTACTCATCAACGGAAAACCCGCACACACCTTGTTTGACACGGGTGCATCGCACTCCTTTATCTCGGAGGACTTCCTCGTAGGCTTGGAGGGGATCCAGAGGGTCGACGGCGTAGTAAGGAGGGTGCGACTACCAGATGGCTCAGTGATGGGCACCACAGCCAGGTGCACCATGGACCTTGAGATCGAGGGAGAGATCTTTGAGTCCTGGGCATCGATCCTGAAGCTTCCAGATTACTTTCTGATTTTGGGCATGTCATGGTTGCACGACCACCATGCCAAGATTGATTGTGCGACGAAGAAAATCGAGCTACTGGCTTACGGGACCACCTGGGTCACCGTCGAAGGTATTAGATCTCTCCCGCGTACCCCTCTATCTTCTACACAGGTTGTGAAGGCCCATGAGCAGGGGGAGGAGGTATACCTTATCTGCTTCGAGATGGCAGAGTTGAAGATATCAGTTGACGAGGTGCCGATAGTCCGGGACTTCTCCGACGTATTCCCGGAGAAGTTGCCCGGCTTGCCGCCGCATAGAGACGTAGACTTCCAGATTCAGCTAGTACCCGGGGCGAGGCCAGTGTCCCGGGCACCGTACCGCATGGCACCCAAGGAGTTGGCAGAGTTCAGAGTACAGTTGAAAGAGCTAGTGGATGTCAGATTCGTGAGGCCGAGCTCGTCCCCATGGGGAGCTCCGGTCTTGTTCGTAAAGAAGAAAGATGGGACCCTCCGACTGTGTATCGACTATCGGGAGCTCAATAGATTGACGGTGCGGAACACCTATCCGCTACCGAGGATTGACGAGCTGTTTGACCAGCTGCAGGGTGCTCATTGGTTCTCCAAGATGGATTTGCGGTCGGGCTACTATCAGCTGAGGATACGAGAGGAAGACATACCGAAGACCGCATTCAGCTCGAGGTACGGTTTGTACGAGTTTACGGTGATGCCGTTTGGGCTCACCAACGCCCCGTCGGCATTCATGAGTATGATGAACCGGATCTTCGAGCCCTTCCTCGATGTATTTGTGATAGGATTCATCGACGATATTTTGGTCTACTCGAGGACCGAGGAGGAGCACGCCAGCCACCTAGCAGCGGTGCTGAGGAAGTTGAGGGAGCACCGGATGTTTGCCAAGTTCTCGAAGTGCGAGTTCTGGTTGAGGGAGATGGCCTTTTTGGGACACATCATCAGCGGGGCCGGTCTAGCGGTAGATCCGGCTAAGGTGCAGGCTGTCAGAGATTGGCCGAAGCCGAAGACCGCAGTGGATATCCGGAGCTTCTTGGGGTTAGCGGGTTATTACCGCAAGTTCGTGGCGGGATTCTCCAGGATTGCCCTTCCCCTCACTTCGTTGACAAAGAAGGATGTTGTCTTTGACTGGACGCCGCGATGTGAGGCGGCCTATGCGGAGCTGAAGGACAGACTTATCTCAACCCCTATCCTTGCACTTCCATCTGGGAAGGAGGGATTTCAGATCTATACCGACGCATCTTATCAGGGGATGGGAGCGGTGCTTATGCAGCATGGGCACGTGATCGCCTATGCCTCCCGCCAGCTGAAGAAGCACGAGATGAACTACCCGGTGCACGACCTAGAGCCTGGAGCGGTCGTATTTGCCTTGAAGGTGTGGAGACATTATTTGTACGGGGTTCATTGTGAGATCTTCTCGGATCACAAGAACCTCAAGTACATCGACACCCAGAAGGACCTCAACCTATGACAGCGACGATGGTTGGAGTTCTTGTGCGATTACGACTACACCATGCATTATCATCCGGGCAAGGCCAACACAGTAGCGGACGCTCTAAGCAGGAGGGGCAGTACCGCAGGGGCAGAGAGCAGAGTGATGGCCATGGAGTTGGTGCAGACGCTGCGGGATATGCAGATTAGCCTGGTGAGCAGAGCCGATCCGGGGGTATATGCGGAGTACATGGCTTCGATGAGTATGACCTGTGATATTCGAGACCGTATCCGGGAGGGACAGCAGCAGGATCCGGCTTTGGAGCCGGTATTCAGGTCATTGGCAGATGACGCTGCTGGAGATTACTCCTTGAAGGAGGACCAAGTTCACCACCGCGGCAGAGTTTACATCCCCGCCGGGAAGGGGATTCGAGAGGAGGTTATTCGGGAGGCCCATTGCTCCCAATATTCGGTACACCCCGGCATTACCAAGATGGCGGCGGACCTGCGGAAGGTCGTATTTTGGCCGGGGATGAAGAAGGATATCGTGCAGTTTGTGACCCATTGTGAGAGTTGTCAGAGGGTGAAGGCGGAGTGCAGGGCTCCAGGAGGTCTTTTGCAGCCACTCCCGGTGCCGGAGTGGAAATTCGAAGATATATCTATGGATTTCGTGCACGGCCTGCCGCGATCTCGTTCGGGGAACGACTCCGTTTGGGTGATAGTCGACAGGTTGACCAAGGTGGCACGATTTATTCCAGTTCGGAAGGAGGGTCCGGTCGGCGACCTAGTACGTTTGTTTGTGGAGAAGGTGGTGAGGTATCATGGGGTGCCCAAGACGATAGTTTCAGACCGAGACGGGCGCTTTACCTCCAGGGAGTGGAGAGCGGTCTAGGCCTACTTGGGATCCCGGTTGACTTTTAGCACTGCGTTCCACCCTCAGACCGATGGTCAGACGGAGCGTACCAACCGGACGATGGAGGATTTACTGCGATTATGCATTCTGGATACGGGCAAGCCTTGGGAGCAGCTGTTGCCGCTGATTGAGTTCTCGTACAACAATAGCCACCAGGCTAGCATCGGGATGGCACCATACGAGGCTCTGTACGGGAGGAAGTGCCGCACCCCTCTTTATTGGGTACAGGATGAGGACCCGCGGGCCTTGGGGTCTGATTATATAGAGGAGACGGACGTTGTAGTTCGACTGATCAGGGATCGGATGCTGGAGGCACAGAGCAAGCAGGCAAAGTACTATAATGCCCGGCACCGGTTGGTAGAGTTCCAGGTGGGGGATCGTGTTTTCTTGAAGATACGCCTGATGCACGGAGTTACGCGGGTTAAAGGGCGGAAGAAGCTCAGTCCTCGGTACATGGGGTCGTATATGGTCCTGGAGAGGATCGGTCCTTTGGCGTACAGGCTGGAGCTGCCGCCCGAGCTGGCAAATGTGCACGACGTCTTCCAGGTTTCCTCCCTCCGTAGAGCTCTCCTTCGGCCCGAGCAGCTTGTAGAGTCTACTACAGGCCCGGTGGCACCCGACAGATCAGTTATGCTAAAGCCCATCCGGATCGACGACTCGGAGGTTCGCGTCTTGCGGCGGAAGAAGGTCCCGCTGGTAAAGGTGTTGTGGTCCAACCATGGGCGAGAGGAGCACACTTGGGAGCCTTTGGACCTCATGCGGGAGCGCTACCCGGGACTCTTTGCTTCAGGTACGGATTAATTTAGTAGGATATATTTTCTTTAGTGCTTTACTCGCATCCCGTAGACCCAATCTAGAATTTCGAGGACGAAATTATTTTATTGTTTATTGAGATTTGTAACATCCCCAATCCTACTAGACCCCTAGTGTGTAATTGGTGAGCTCAAAGGGTGGGATGAGGGGCCTTAAGACCCTTAGGATGAAATTGTACTATGTGCACACCTAAAGTTCCAATCAAGTGGGACCCAAGCTACTATAGAGGGCCAATTGGACACCAAGCCCCCCACAATGAGACCACCCTTAGTTCCCTAAACCTTAAGGAAGGAGTAATGGGGTGATCACCCCCCTTGGTGAGGCTCAATTCCATAGGATTAGCCCAAAATCACCTTAAGTAAGTCTGAACCAAATCAACCAATTGAGAGGCAATTGACCCCCAAGAGGCCAAATTGACTTCCCCCTTAGGTTCCAAACCCTATTAGAGACCCTTTGGACCCAAAAGCCCCATCATAGGGTGGTCAACCCTCTCCAATTTGGTCAAACTCCAAATTAGGGCAAAAAGGTCAACTCAACCCAAATGTGGTCAATCTTCACCCAAATCCTAAAATTGACTCCACATCTAGTCTCTAAGCATCATTAGGAACCTAAGAGGCCCAAAAGCCCCCTCTTGGAAGGGTCAAGTCACCTCAATTTGGCCAAAATCCCAAAGAAGGGCAATTTGGGTATTTTCACACCTTTTGATCAAATTGGGCCAAATAGGGCCCCACCATGGGCCAAGCTCTATTGGGTGATGACATGGGACCCATGACCTACATGGGGGACCAGTCAACCCAATTGGTCAAAGTCAAAGTCAACTCAATTGGGCTTAATCCCAATTTGAGTGCCTAAACCTTTTTCCCCCTTTAATTAGAACCTAGGCCTAAGGTTTATAATTTAATTAAGCTCATGGGATCTGGTGGGGTGTGGCTAAGGGGTTGGGCTAACCCAAGCTAACCCAAGTGAGGGGTTGGGTTAAAGGAGGGGACAAAAAGTGACTTGATAAAGCAAAAGCAAAAAGAGCCCCCAATCCCCCCTCTCTCTCCTCTCAATCAGCCTTGGGCTCACCCCTGAAGGGAGTTGATTACGGTGGTGGAGCTGGATTGCAGGGCTGCAGCACATGGTGGTCGGCCAAGTCACCCCCGTGAGCCACCACCTCGAATCCCCCAGCACAGCCCTCCTCAGCCTATATAAGCCTCTCCAACAGCTCCAGAAGGTCTTTTGCAGTCGGGCTAGACCTTTGGATCAGAGGAATCGGTGGAGAATCGAGTTCTGTAGCAAGCTCGCCGGAGACGGAGACGGAGATGGCAAACCGCCGGAACACTCGCCGCCCAGCCCGTTTCCAGGTTCGCTTCTCCCCCCCCTCTGACTGTGCTAGCATCTAGGATCGTTAGGTGTCGGGTTCGAGCTCAATTGAGCTGAGCCCATTTCGTTTTTCTCCTTCGATTAGCCATTTGGGCTTCTTGGTAGAACCGCCGGAAACGGCCCCCGCCGGCGACCAATCCACCGCCAATCGATCGGCACCACCTCAACGGAGGTGGTGGTGGCGGTGGCTGGACAGGGAGATGGACGGGTGGCCGGAATTTCCCGTTTCGGGCGGCTCCAGGTCCGGCAAATCTGAGCCGTTGGCTCGAGCTAGACGATGATGGAGGGCGGCCCGATCTGCGTCAAAAATTTGTGTGCAGTCAGCGCCTTAAGGCTTGATGAAGTGGTGTGCTATTAGCCAGGATCTGTACTCTTTTTGTAACCCGATTTTAAGGCCCTTAGAGGCCATAACTCAAAAAGTTGCCAGAGACAACTTTTGTAGATGGTTAAGTCTACTTTCATTTAGAACTTAGATCAAGCCATTTGGTGTTGATTTGACTTCTGTAGAGGCTTTTTGCTGAGACTGGTCCAAATAAATCCCTAGCACTAAAATATTTATAACTCCCATTTGGCTTGGATTTTAGTGCTGAGATTTTAAACCCTAGTGTAATTATATCAGATCTATCTTGTGCCCAAAAATCAGGATTTGTGGAGAACATTTTCCTATAGTTTTTGTCCAATCATTAAATAGTAAATTTCTGTTATTTAGGTGGCCAAATCCCCTTGTGGGGCCCCCATATTAGGGTGGGGTGAAGTTTAGGCTAATCCCACACACTATTAAAAATATTGGGTCCATTGGACCACTCCTTGTGGGTGAACCCTCTTTGGAGTGAGGATGGCTTAAGGGTGGTGTGTGATTGGGCCAGGAACTTCACTCAGATTGAGGAGCCAAATTGAGGCCCTTAATGGCCAATTCATGAAAATGATGTGAGACACACTTTTGTAGCCCTGGATGTCTAGTTTCATTAGAAACTGAGATCTCGGCATTTGGAGGTCAGTAGACCCCAGAGGAGACTTTTTCCTAGGGCTGGTCCTAGGTGGGGTTAGCCCACCAAAACCTTAATAACTTTTGACTGGGTGGGCCTATGGGGCTGAGATTTTGGCCACATGAGTGTCCACCCTAGGCCCACCTTGTGCCAGAAATTGGTGTAGAATGGGCACCTTTAAGTTATAGTTTTAATCTCATCTTAGGATTTTGACCTAAGAGGAATTAGTGGGTGAAATCACCCCTAATGACCCTCATTTTTTGGTGGCATGTGGGTCTGGTTATGTATAGCCTCTGTTCCAAATTTGAGGCCAATTGGAGTTCATCTTAATGGTGAACCCCCAAAGGGCATATTTTTGCCCTAGGTTTGGAAGTCACATAACCTTGGTGGCTTGTGGATTTTGGAGCTTAGCCTTAGGGGCTTACCAAAATTTAGTGGTGCTGGGGCTTAGGGGTAGTGTAGGGTCTTGCTCATTACCAAGGGGGAGATTGGAGCATTGAAGACCAAAACCCTAGCCCAAACCTCAAAATTTACTTAACTGCCCTTTTGGGCCTTAATGAAGCAATTAGGACCTAAACACATTTTTAGACAACCAATCTTCAACCCTAGGCTGAGAATGAAGTTTTAGGACCAGAATAATTATCTTGGAATTTTTACTACTTAATTAGTATTTATTTGAATTTATGGAAAATTAGCTTAATGGAGGGTTTATGCCAATTCAATAGCTTAGGGTCATCTTATCCTTACCAAACTGAACATGGAAGTCAATGGATATGTTTATGCCCACTGGATTTAGTCTTGTGATCCTTGATAATCTTTTCATGCTTACTTGGTTGAATTTACCCTTATGCCCTTTTTGAAAATAAATTAGTAATAAATGGCATATGACCTTGCAAAATTCTGAGATTTTGGCCAGTCATAGATATTCATATTATAATGCATTGAAATCATTTGGGGTGTCCTTTACTCAAGAATTTATCCACTTTGTGATTTTTGAGAAAAATCTAGGTTTTGGAGGTTTATTTTGTTGCATAAGCAAAACCATATCTAAGGCCCCCAAACTCAGTAGGATGCTTACTTATGATGATATGTGGTTCCTGAAATTTTAATTAGTGCTCTTATGGAGAGAATTATTGTTCTCATAAGAAATTACCATATATGCCCTTTTGATGATTTATGCAAATACATAGGCAAATCACCTTGTAACCATATGAAACCTTCAGAAGATGAGTACACCAATGTTTATAACATATGGGAATTTTTCTGGAATTTTAAATACAGTTTTTGGTATTTATTTAATTAATTTGGTGGTTTTGTGCTAAATTTCAATCATTTAATTCAAGGTCAAAACAGTAATTATGATCCTTCATCTCTTGGGGTTATGCATTTGAATTCAGTATACACTCAGGATAATTACTGGGTAAGCATTGGTCCAGATTTTAGGGTACTTCATGAACAAGTTAGTGTGGCCCTCACCATTCAAGAAAATTAATTAAATATTAAATTAAGTTGGAAAATTATGGGAATTGAACCATGTCCTATTTAGGGCAGTAGGATCCTTGGATAAAATCTGTGGAGTCATAGGACCTGTGGTTAGGGTTTTCCCTTTGGAAGGGTGCAATATCCTTAAGTGGTCTGCGTTTAGCAAATTTGGGCTTTTGTAATCTAACCATCTAGACCCATGGGACTTGGAAGAGTACATAAGTGTAGCATTAAGAAACTCATGATTAACAAGTCCTTCCTTGATGAGTCACCACCTTGAGGGGTTCAGGTCAGGTCTAGGCCAGGAGGGAGAGAGAGAAGGCTGCACTTGGCCCAATTGGGCCAAGTAAGTCTAGTGTCTAAATTCAATACCTGTTTAAAGAGCAACACAAGGATAGAACAATAAATTACCAACCAACTAAATGTCTTGTCCTGGGGAAACTTTGGGGTTTAGCCCATCGCGTTCCCTGGAGACGTAGCGAGCCCCTTACAGGGTAACCCTCGGAAAGTCCAAGATTAACCCCAAATTGCCCAGTTGCGGGAGTGGCAGTATTGTGGTGCTCGGTTAGACGAGCGGGAACCTCGAGGGGATGATTATCCCGATAACTTTCTTAGAAATGTGGCAGGTCTTCGGTACTAGGCAGGTCGTCACTCCGACCGCGGTACGTCGACTTAGCGGGTGTGTAGGGGTCTAAGGGGCCAGCTTGGCTGCGTGTCGGGACGACAGTTCCCCGAAGACACCTCTCACTTGGCTCACAGTCTGGTGGACTCCAGCAAAGAGTACGCAGAGCTCCGCGGTTGTTTAGCGTCGAGGCGTACGTGCGGTCTAGGCCTGGTAGAGTGTATACCCACCTAGGAGTGGACAGCCCGGTCCGCTGTCACCGTGTGTCACAGCGGTTGGTACCCGAGAGGTTGGCTTCCTCTCAAATAGAGGGAACTATAAAGGTCTGTGTGCACAGAGTCGCGTGTGTGAGTTCATTGCATAAACATTCATAGCATAAGCATAGCATACCCCCCTGCAGATCCTCATCATATAAATCAGTGTGGGCTCCTTTATATGATGAGTTACGATTCCTGGAAATCCTAACTTATAAGTTTGTATGGGCATTCATATAAGTTAGGGTACGAGAATGCTACTTATCGCTACTACTCTTACTGCTCTGCTTTACTTACTTTACTGCTTACTTACTGCTGCACCTTACTTTTTATGCACCTGCCTTTACTTTTGCTTATATATGATAGTCTAGCCCCTTTTACACTTGTGTAGACTAGAATTATATACATATGCTAGTTTTACTTTCCCTGTCACCTGCTTGTTCCTTGCTCTCCCCCGCTTCTTCCTCCCGCGCGGTACCTAGGAGTCGCAGGAGGAGGAGGGGACCTAGCGAGCTCGGTCATTCTTTGACTGACGGTTTGCATTGGGGCCGACAACAATCTAGGATTCCGAGGAGACGGAGCTGTCGTACGCACCGCAGGAGACGAGGGCAGGACCTGAGCAGACAGCGACGCAGCGAGTAGCGGCCACGAGACTTCAGGTGGACTTCTTTTGAGTGTTAGTGTTGAGTGATGTTGAGATAGCTTCCGCATGTAGTGAGTTTTGAGAGATTTTATATTATGATGTACCGGGCTTAAGCCCTTTCATTTATGTACTTTTGTTTCATGCTCGGACATATATTTATCATGTGGTTCAGCTTTTGATATATATATAATGGAATGTATTTTGTGGACTCTCTTTTATTCAGTTTGTACTTTCTCTCGTACTTACTTTTCTTATTGCTCGCACTATGATCATAGCCGGCAGGGTCGACGTTGCGTGGTGTAGCCCAACCCGTGTGGTGGAAGTCACCGCAATGCGTCGGCTCTGGGCATAAGGACCGCTTGGCCCCGGGTGCGGGAGAGGGATCTTACAGCCTGTGTGGCCACATGTTCGGGCGGCAATGCGGCACGAGCGCGGTGCCGATGGGTGTCACGTGGCGTCGTGCGCGCTGCCGCGCATCACGTGCGCAGTGTTGCGTGCTGCCACATGGTGGGCGCGCGCTGCAGTGCGGCACGTGCGCTGGCTTGCGGCCGCATGTGATTGTGCATCGTGCACGCTGCCCTGTGGTGCACGGCTTCGCCCGGCTTGCGTGGTTTTGGCGTGCGCGTACATGGTTGTGCACAGTGGTTGCGTTGCACACGTGCGGCTCGCGCGGGCGTGGGTTGTCTCCCGTCGCCTTGGAATTTTTCTCGTCTCTTGTATTGCGGCGTACTTGGAGGTGAAGATCCCGCTTCCCGGCCAGCGCGCCCAGAATCCGCCCGAGGGTTATGTCACCATTTTCGGAGGGGTGCCTGAAAGTTGGGTTCCGAGTTCCCCCTGCTGAGGAGGTGGTGAAGATTTTCTGATTTTGCGGCTTGTCGATCACCCAGTTTTCCTCGGTGGGGATGATGAGAATTATGGGTCTGGTTTGCTTCTTTTGGGAGCATGGCTTCTGGCTGACTGTCCCGCTTTTTCAGGAATAGTGCGAGGTTTGTCGCGACTATGGTGATCAAATCGATGTTAAGAGCACTAAGAGGTGGCTTACCTTTGAGAACAAGACAGACTACTGTCACGAGGGGATCCTCTTTGGGTTCATCAGGAACCCCTGGGGACTGCCTGAGGTTTGTCAAGAGCTTCCTGGACGCTGCTGCAGGCTTGTGGGCCGGGAGTACGACTTTTATCTCGTGATCGGGTTCGAGGATCTGCGCGATGTGGCAAGAGCACTTCTCGGGATCAGCGCATTCGTTGTCAGAAGAGGCTGGTTCTGGCGGGCCTTTCCACCGACGTCGAGCGGAGCTGTGTCGTGCCCTGGAGCGGGGCAAGAAGCAAAAGTTGGCTTCTCGCTGAAGCGCGGGGAGGCGGGGACGTCCTCCGCTCCTTACGAGCCCATGGTTGAGGTTGACGATGACGGTCCTTGCGATTTGGAGGGTGGAGCCATGGCTACTGCTCCTGCTACTGAGGAGGTTTTAGAGTTGCCGGTTGTTGAGCCAATTCCGCAGGATAGGTCGGAACCGTTGTTGGCGGCCGTCAAGAGTAAGAAACGCGAGTCGTCCTCCCATCGGGCCATCATGTTGAAGGTACACCCTTTGCTTTGTTTGCTTTGCAACCATCTTTTTTTTGTTGTGATTCTGATCTTGCGTGCCACTCTTCTAGCTGGACGAGATGTGCATCATGTTCCGTGGGCATAGCCCATCTTGGGATGAATCATGTAAATTTGTGTCGTCTGTGTTTTGATTTTATGTTTGTTTGATTATTCTACTCTCATTTCCGCAACACATATACTACAACATTTTCGGCCTTTAGCAACACTTGAAAATTGTTGCCTAAAACTGCAAAGTGTTACCAAAACATTGAAAACTGTTGCCATAGGGGTATCTTCTATACGCGTGTTACCAAAGGTCTAAGGCAACAGTTTTCATACCTTTCGGCAACACTATACAAAAACTGTTGCCTAAACCCTAAGAATAGACAACAGTTTTTCGATGGACCTATTGCAACAGTTTTGAAATGTTGTCATGTATTGGTACATTTACTAATTGTTGTCAAAAGTCATAAAGGCAACACTTAAAAAATGTTGCCAAAAAGCTAAGACATTTTTTTAAAAAAAAACGCCAATATCGCAACATTTTAGGGGTGCGGACAGCAACACTTATGATACTGTGTCAATTTTCAAGGTCAACCACAATATAAATTAGCATGGACGAAACACAAATCTCAACGCCCAAACATGTCTTGCAACCACTCATACCATTAATAGTACATTGTCTTGCATTTTGTACAAAAAATTTAAAAATAATCACAATCATATGACAATGTATAATAATTTTCAGCGATGGTACAGTTCAAAAGTGATCACAATCATAAAAATAATTTATAAATGATGGTACAACTTCTCTTCCACATTCTCTCTCACTAGCTGCGGCTTGTAATGCAATAATCCATCCTCCAATGATTGTACAATTTATCTTCTGCCTCTATTAATGCAATACTCCATCAAATTTATAAATGTTTAACACCAATCTGTAAGGGACAAAGCATTTCAGTCACTGACTTAAGAAGTCCTCCATATTTGGCCACCTATCCTTGCTTTCTAGTTTCATACAGTTTTGAGCTTTTAGCTATTTCTGTGCAAGCATCCTCCAATCAGGGCCTGCACTAGTATCATAAACAGAATCACCTGTCAAACTTTGCAGAGACTGCTCCAGCTCCCAGTAGGCCATCACCGCTTCCATTGTGTGCACACGAACATGTTGTAGTTGCTTTTTGAATGAACAGACATAAAGCAGCAGCAACAGTTAGAAAATTTCAAATATAAACATTATATAAAACCTTAATAAGTACGTATGATTCCACTTTCTTTACAAATATATATATACATATATATATTTATGGGTATTTCTCCTGCTATGTGTGGAATAGCAAAGCATGATGTACTCAGGAAGTGATAGCTCAGCCAGATAATTAGCCAGGAATTCTAGCTGAAGAGATGGAGCCTGAAGAAGAAATGACGAGAAAAGTGAATATCATCATTAATGTCATTATCCTTGTCGCAGCTATTTGAGTCAACATTGAGCAAGGAAAAAAATGTGCTAAATCATTAAAAAAATGAGAGCATTACCTCATCAGAGCACTGAGCAACTCGAATGAATCTCCTGTGAAGATGGAGTAAAGAGATTATGAGCACACTAACAATGGCTGGTTCAACAACATAAGTGTGAATATAATATCTTCATAGCTGTAGGTGTAGACATTTCAAACTTCAGGTATTTGAGAACAGCAGCTTCCATTTGTAGGACCTTGCAAACAAGATATATTAGGAGGAAAGCATTGTTATAAAAGAAACCCGAGGCTGAAACTTCACAACACACCTCATCCTTGAACTTTTTAAATTTTATGGCAGTTACAAATTACAAGAGAGAGAGAGAGAGGGACCTCCTGCATTTGCCCTAGTTATCTTAGGCTATAAATCATAACAATAAAAAAATGTTAAATTTACATGATGAGTTGCATCTACAGCTCTATAACACTTACAAATTACAATTACCTTTCCCCTCATCAAAAATTTGCAGGAATTGTTCGAGGCCTTGCTCCGCTCTTCTTCCACGAAATATTCGGCATAATCTGTGAATGATCAACTTTATCCCTGAATCGGATAGCAAAGTTGAGAAGGGAATCCAAAAGAGAATCAGAGAGAAGGTGTGGCTTCAGCCCCAGATCAATAAGCTTGGTATGCTTCGCATTGTAGTAGTGTTCCTCTGCTTTGACCAGGGGATTTGGTACCGATATAGCCTCCACTTTGAGCCCGAGTTTCTTGCCGGCCTTTGTAACAAGACCGGCGAGTTCGTTTATAGAGAACTGCTCCGTGAACTGGTTGAAAATTCGGAATTCTCCGCGTTTTGCTGGATTGGCAATGGCAAGCTCTACACACTGAACTGTGTCTCTAATATCAAAATAGCCACGAGTCTGCATGAATAGAAGAAAAAAAATCATCTGAATACTGCAATCAGTAGAGTTTATGCCAAATAAAAGCTAGAAATTAGTGGAAACAACTGAAAATAACTTGATAGTTTCTTATATCATTATAAGATATAAGTGATACATGGTTCTGATAAAATTAAGCATCTTTAGTACATTATTATTAAAAAAATGAGAATGTTGATTAGTTGAAACTTCACAACACACCTCATCCTTGAAATATGTATTGTCTGTTATGTAGCAGAATTCTTCTACTTGTGGTGCACAAATTCTCATCATACAAGTTCTCATCACCCTGAGCATCATGTGTTGCGCATACAGTTTTGTAAAGAACAAGTAGTTCTAGCAATTGAAAATGAATATGCTATATATATACAAAAGTGGTCTACTTCCTTGAAGAATCAATTATTTGTTAATCTTCATTTGGTCTTTCAAAATCAAAAACAGCTAGCGCAGAAGAAGTGGATCTACCTCAGCTAATCGCAAATGCTTGTAAACATCACAAGCAAGTGATGCGCACAACTGGGGATCCTCGTCGTTGTCATCAACATTTGCGATCATACGAGCCGCTTCAATGTCAGAACCATCACTCTTCCAAGCATTTCCTAGTAGTAGAGATTTTACTGTCCATGAATAATCCTCATTCAGTATTGATGCCAACTGCAGTCACCTACAACTTCAACAAAAAAAGCAACAAAAATCTGAAGCAAAAACTTACAGCAAATTGGGCATTTTGATATACCCTCAATGATAGCAGAGCAGAACAATTTTTTTTACTATGCGGCCACACATAAACTGGAGGCCAGACCTCGAAAAAGCAAAATAAGAAGGTTTTAATGAGGTATTTGATAGTGATGTGGCTTGTTATGTTTCTTAAAAAAAATCTGAAGCATAGGACGTACTTGTTGGTTAATAAAAATCTGAAGCAAAATAACAATTTTTTTTTAAAACCAGCAAAACATAAAGAATGATGCAAGACCAAATCTGGGGAGAAAAAAAAAAGAGAGCAGAAAAGTGATAAATGGGTACCTAATAAACGGATACACTTATAAATGTTGCAAGACCAAATCATAAAAAATTTGAAGCTTGAGCTTAGGATGGATTTATTGATACTTTGTTTGGGATTTTCAAGACCAAATCAAACCTGTATCAGAAAAGAAAAATAACTAAAAAATTGATACAATTTCCATCAGCAAATAAGTAAAACCATGAAAACAAAAAAGTTGAATAAGTAGATAATGATTTTTTTTTCTTTTTAGCATATAAGGCCGTGGAAGATGTTGTAGCTGCTCCGAATTAGTACAAATGTGCTCTAAAAATAAAAGTTAAGAAAATGAAGACAAAAGGCAAACAATAGATCTAATATATTATCCAACTCCATAAATCAAGAGATCAAAAATAGGATAAGTTGAGAGGAGCAGGCACAATGAACCCAACCCAAAGATGGTAGATTGCTCTAGTGTTCCTTGTTATCATAAACTGTGCGCTCATATCTGATCAACAGAAAATTTACATTCTAGGAGATTACTGCCTGAGTTTAGCTCATATAATTACCAGAGTGCTTAGCTGGAATTCCCGTTTCATTGATACCAGTGCGGCTTCAATTGGACTAACATCAACTACCTAAGTTACGAGAGTTTGCATAATCACCAAGGCCTCCAATGTTTTTTTTGTGCATGCATGTTAACGACATGAACTCGGAGGGGTGATATATAATAAAATATTTATTCCTCATTGTTCATAATAATATCCTAAAGTTGAGACTAATAAAAATTGAAATAAGTTTAATATATAATTAACATGAATAATGAGTAAACTAATGCAAACTATATTTTTCTTAATACACACACAAACAAATACACACACAAACACACACACATACATACATACATACATACACACACCACCACATAAACACAAGCATACACAAATAAATTCATATGCACATACATATAAAACAAATACACACACAAAACCACACAAACACACTAACAACAATACACACATCCACACAAACACACCAACAAATTTAACATACATACACACTTACAACTATACACACACACAAATAAATTCATATGCACATACACACATCCACACAAACACAAATACACACACAAAACCACACTAACACACTAACAACAATACACACATACATACTCATCCACAAACACACAAACAGACCAACACACAAACAAATTCAACAAACATAAACACAAAAAACACATACACACTCACAAGCCCACACAAACACAGACAAACACACACAAACAATCATACACACCACCACCACATAAACACAAACATACACAAATAAATTCAGATACACATACACACATCAACACGAATGCAAATACTCAGCCCAGGCACAATTTATAAAAAACCCAATCACTAACATTACCAATAATAATATCACACAATCATACACACCACCACCACATAAACATAAGCATACACAAATAAATTCACATACACATACACACATTCACACACATCAACACGAACACAAATACTCAGCCAAGGTACAATTTATACAAACCCCAATCACTCGTTCATTAACATTAACATTAACAATAATAATATCACACATTCCTTAACAGGAAATCAGAACATTAGCATTCATAACTTGGAAGTTGGAATCAATCGTAGCATTCAAAACTTCTATACCAGGAAATCAGTAAAACAGGATATTAGAACAGGAAATAAGAACATCAACAGGAAATAAGAACATCAACTTTCTCATTTCTCAAACATCAGCATTCAGCATAACAAGAAATCAGAACCAGCAGAGGGAAGCTAGGGCACGAGATTATACCTGCAATAGACAAGATAGGGCCAGTGGGGCTAGGAGTGGAAAAAAGATGTGCTTTCAGAAAGGGCGGCACCGGTGAAATCAGGAAAATATGTAATCTGGAAGACTGGAAATCAGAGAAATGGGAAATTAGGTGACTTGAACTCAGAAATAAAAAATCAAAACGTAATCTAAGCCTTGAATTTTGGAAATCATGAGACTTGAACTCAGGAAATCACAGAAATAGGAACTCACTAGATTGACACCAGCAGATGGGAGCTAGGGAGCGACAGTGTCTGATTCATCGTCGATGGAGATGAACAAAATATGCGATTCTTCGTCGAGGCTGCTAGGGCACGACCGACTGGAGCACTGGACCGAAGGAGACACTGAGGACGGTGCCGATGATGGAGATGAATGAACGGATCACAGAAGAGGCGCGCGGCTAGGGCGAATCGAGAAGGATAAACAAAGAATCGCGACCTGTGCGGCGAATCAAAAAGGAGAAAGGAAGACCTCTGATGGTCGCGAAAATCCCTGGGAGGAATGGAGAAGTCGGCGCACAGGACGAAGATGAAGGGTTTCGGGAAAGTCTCGAGGGAAAGTGTCGAGGGAAAGTGTTAGAGTTTTATAAATTTATTTTTTAAGTAATAGTTTAGGTGTGCGAATAATAATTTTGGCTGTGTTGCAAATTATTTTTTAAGAAAGCAACATGTCATAATTGTTGTCTAAAGTTAATCGTCAAGTGCAACATTTCAAAAATGTTCTCTATAAGGGATTAGAGAACATTTATTGAATGTTGCACAGAAAGTGTTGCCTAAAGATACTAACTTATTGCAACACTTATAAACTGTTCTCTATTCATGATTTTGACAACATTTTTCTAAATGTTGTCAAGTCAAGTGTTGCTAAAGACCAAAAATGTAGTAGAATTATATAGCATTTGACATGGTGAGATTTTCTACGAAATTTCTAAATTCAATTGTAGGCTAGCCTTCATTTTGTTCGAGATGAGAGTTTTCCCGTGGCTACGCGGCCGCGCGGCCGCCCGACCAGACCCAACAGTCGCATAATAAAATATGTGTATAGCACATAAATTGGTTACGACATGAATATAGTCATAAAACTGCACTTATTTACGGAAATGTCACTCTCAAAACCAATAAAAAGGGCCCTAGGTCCTCCTTTCACTCCACCCTGCTTCCTGCGCACGAGAGAGCTCCCGAACAAGCCTTCAAAGATCTCCCTGCGCGCTCGAAGAAATCCCCCAAGATCTTCGAAGACATTCAAAGATCTCTTGAAGATCTCCCAACAGCCTTCGAAGACCCCTTGGGGATTTCACCGTGCACATTGCACGCCGTGCACATTGCACGCCGTGCACATTGCACGCCGTGCACATTGCACGCCGTGCACATTGCACGCCGTGCACATTGCACGCCGTGCACATTGCACCCGTGCACATTCCATCCCGAGCACATTGCACCCAGCGCACATTGCACCCATCGCACATTGCACTCAACATACATTGTGTCGCACACGTTGCACCCTTCACATTGCAACGAGCACATCGCTCCAGTCTCCCCCGCCCGCAACCGGAGACAAGCCGCAGACTCCAGATTGTGTCGAGCGCACCTCTCCCGCTTCAGAGCATCAGCAGAAGGCTCTAGAGTGCAACAAGCACAGTGCTCCCCACTGCAACAACTTAGAATGTACTTAGCTCCACGAGCGGTGGTCTGTCACCCTCAGAGTTTCTTTTCCTTCTCTCTCTCTCTACAACTGTAACGAGAGGCGGCCTGTCGCCCTCGAGTTCTCTACATACACATGTAACACCCCAAGATATAGTCGAATTTGACCGGCACAGACCCGACCCCCGTGATTTTTCCCCTTTCCGGGGTTTTTCCACGTAAAAAAGCTCTCTTACCAGTCGTCGGCTTTCTCTTTGGCTGTTTGCACGCTCGACCGCTCCCGAGCTAGGACAATTCATTTTCGACTAGTCTAAGAGCGCCTCGAGTGACTCACAACAATACTATTTAATAAAAGAGCTGTGAGGTAACACGGAGATAGAGTACACATGTATATGCCTGATTTTTCCATTTCCAAGAATGCATATATTTGAATTATTAATCCATGAGCTAATAGGTATAACATAATCAAGTTCACATTATGCAGTTATGTGCTGTGGACTGTTGTTTCTAATCACATTACCGGATAAAAAAATAGGGTGATGTTATTAGCAAATCATGTTTGACTTCTAGCAAATCATTACTAATAGCAAATCATCAATTTTGAAAATGACTATTTGAAAACCACTTGGCTACTAGCAAACCACCAGAAAAATCTCAGCCTGGCAGCCGATTCTTAAAATCTCAGCCCACATAGTGCCATGGATTCCCTCTCTCTCTCTACATTAATAGCGATCTCACCTTCTCCTCCGGCACGAACTTGTAGAGAGGATAAGACCTGCATTCTTCAATCTTGTTTTGTATTGCCGACGTCCCGTTCTCAAAAGCCTATCTTGCCACCTCCAAAATATAGGAAAACTGAAAAAGGAAATGATGGCAGGGGTTTAGTTAGAATGTCGGCAAGCTGGTTCTTGGTGTCACAGTGATCTAGGGTGATTTCTTTCTGTGCAATTAGTTCCCGGGTGTAGTGAAGTTTGATCTCAAGATGTTTTGTTTTGTTGTGGAATACAGGGTTCTTTGCAAGAGCAATTGCGGAGGTATTGTCCACCCAGATCTGCGTTGGATTATCTTCCTCTTCGATTAGCTCTTGTAAGAGCTTCCTGAGCCACACGGCTTCTCTTGCAGCTTCACACAGAGCTGTATATTCTGCTTCGGTCGATGAGAGCGCAATCGTTTTTTGCTTTCTTGAGTTCCAGGAGACGAGATTGTCTCCTAAGAAGAACAGATACCCAGAGGTGCTTCTTCTATCATCGGCACACCCTGCCCAATCACTGTCAGAATAACCCTGAAGCTGGGGTTTTTTACCTTTAGAATACATCAGCCCTAGATATCGAGTGCCATTGACATACCGCAAAATTCGTTTGGCGGCTGCAAGGTGTTTGACACTAGGCGCCAGCATATATCTGGAAACAATACCCACTGCTAGCTCAATGTCGGGTCGAGTATTGGTTAAGTAAATGAGTGACCCTACTATACTCCTGTAGTTTTCAGCATTTACCTTCTCCTCCCCATCTTCCTTGCTGAGTTTTTCCCCAGTAGACATGGGCGTGGAGGTTGGACGGGAGTTGCTCATTTCAAACCTATTGAGGAGATCTTCTGTGTATTTGCTCTGTGATATATACGTGGCATTTGGAGTTTGATAGATCTGGATTCCAAGGAAATAGCGGGTCAAGCCTAGATCTGTCATTTGAAACGCAGCCATGATGTGTGATCGAAAATTGTTAATGATGTCTAAGCATGACCCAGTAATGAGGAGGTCGTCGACATATAGACAGATGACAAGTAATTCTCCTCCTGAGCTGCGTTTGAAGTAGATGGCTGGCTCGCAATTTGTTCTCTGGAATCCATCATCTATGAGATGAGAGTCAATCTTGGAGTTCCAGGCGCGTGGGGCTTGTTTCAATCCGTAGAGGGCTTTTCTTAGTCTTAGGACCTTTCCTTCTTCTCCCTTCTTGAGGTAGCCAGTAGGCTGCTCAACATATATTTCTTCCTCTATATTCCCATTTAAGAACGCTGATTGGACATCCATTTGGAATACAGGATAATCTAATAGAGTAGCCAGGGCAAGCACGAAACGTATGGATTCAAATCGTGCGACTGGGGCAAAAGTTTCAGCATAGTCGATCCCTGGCTTTTGGGCATAGCCCTTAGCAACTAATCTTGCCTTATATTTCTTGATATCTCCTTTCTCATTATACTTGACTTTGAACAACCATTTCAGGCCAATGGCTTTCTTGTGGGGTGGCAACTCAGCAAGTTCCCATGTTTTGTTGTCTTCAATGGCTCTTACTTCCTCATTCATGGCTTGGACCCAATGATCCTTACATGCTGCCTCTGTGTAATTAGATGGCTCTTGTACAAATAAAGCAATGCTGCAATTTTGATATATTTCTGAAAGGGATTTGAATTTAAGTGGATGTGAAGGGAATGATGATGAGGCATCAATGCTGAACAATTCATCAGCAATCACTGGGTCTGCATTAGCAGGTTCAGGAGCCAGGATGGAGGGCTCAGGCTCATCAAGAAGGTTGGTAGGGGAGTCGTGAGCAACCACTGGAACCAAAGTCTGACCCGGAGCCACTTCCCAATCCCAGGTCATACCTTCATCTATGATAACATTTCTGGCTATGGTCATTTTTTTGTTGTCGGGGTTGTATATTCTGTACCCTTTGGAGCTTTCACTATAACCCAGGAGAATTCCTAGACTAGCTTTTTGGTCGAGTTTATCACGGTGATTGTGTTGCTCCAGATTGAACACAAGGCTGCCAAAAACTTTGAGGTGACTCACATCAGCCCTGAGTCCAGACCAAGATTCAATAGGAGTAGTAGAGCTGAGGGCACGACATGGGGCTCTGTTGAGAAGATAGACTGTTGTGACCACAGCTTCTGCCCAGAATTCCTTGGGCATGCATTTGTGCTGCAACAAGCATCTTGCCATTTCAACAATAGTCATGTTTCTTCTTTCTGCCACCCCGTTTTGCTCAGGTGAATAGCTCACAGTTAATTCCCTTTTTATTCCTTCTTCACGGCAGAAGTGATCAAACTCCTGATTAACAAACTCTCCTCCTCTGTCGGTTCTTAGAATTTTGATTTTTGCATTTCTTTCATTCTCCACTTGGGCTTTGAAAATTCTAAACTTTCTGAAGGCATCAGATTTGAGGTTCATTGGGTGAACCCACATCATCCGGGTGAAATCATCAACTAAAAGAAGAAAGTAGCGACTCGATGCAAGTGATGGGGTACGAGATGGCCCCCAAACATCAGCATGAATGATGTCGAGAGGTGCCACAGATTTTCTTTGTGCTTGTTGCGGGAAGGGTAACTTATGGATTTTATTTTTTGCACAAGTGTGACAAAGAGGTTGAGGTGATGATATTTTAGGTAATCCGGAGACAAGTTCATGTGAGTGAAGAAATTTTAGGTCATCAAAGTTGAGGTGCCCATACCTGTGATGCCAATGCTGGCTGGATGAACCTCCAATGACATTCATGTTTAGACAGGCATCAGGTAACCTGAGAGGGAATACTTTGTTGTGTGTCATTTTGACTTTGGCAATGGCCATGGACGATGCCTTCTCATATATGATGCAGCATTGTTCATCAAACACAAGTTTGTACCCTTTGGTCAGGAGCTGCCCCACACTGAGCAGCGATTGAGCTAAGCCTGGGACATACTGAACATCAGTTATATGCTTGATCCTCCCACAGGTGCTTCTCACAGCTATAGTCCCTTTACCTTTAATAAGTTTGGTGCTCCCGTCACCAAGGATCACTTGGGAATTTTCACTTTCATTTAGATAGACAAATGCCTTTTTGTTGTTGGACATGTGGTTTGAACACCCACTGTCAAGATACCACACATCATTGAACTCATTAGGTTCTTTATCTTTGGTGAAGAACACATACTCTTCTTCTTCTTGACTTCCAAAGTTGGCCTCTTCATTGTTGTTGATAGCAGGCTTTTGTTTTGACCAGCAGTCTTTTGCTAGATGGGTGGGACGTTTGCATCTCTTGCATCTGTAGTAACAGTGCTCAGCATCATGATTAGGTCTCTTGCATAAGTTACAGAAGAGAGGTGGTATGTCACTAGCTTTTCCTTTTTCTTCTTTGTTGGACTGCATAGACTGAGTTTTTGTAGGTTGAAAAAGCACTTTGCTCTGGAAAGCTTGCTCCAGAGTTTGTGTCTCATATCTTTTGAGCCTTTCTTCATGGGCTTGAAGAGATCCATGAAGTTCTGGCATGGTAAGGGTGCTGACATCTTTTGTTTCTTCTATGGTGGTGACAATCACGGCATACTTATGTGTAAGGGTCTTGAGAACTTTTAAAATAATTTTCTTCTCCTCAATGCTATCTCCATAGTTTTTGATTTGGTTTGTGAGAGCTGTGATTCTGGATAGATAGGATTGAGCATTGTCATCCTCTTGCATCTTCAAAGTATCAAATTCCTGCCACACATTTTGTAGCTTGATGGATAGAACTTTTGCTGATCCTTGGAACTCATTTTTAAGTATCTGCCAGGCTTCTTGAGCAGAACCTGCGCCCATAATATTTGGAAACACACTGCGTCCAATCCCCTGTTGAATGTATAAGAGTGCCTTTGCATCTCTTTTGAGGTTTTCAGCATAGATCTTTGCTTCTGCTGCTTCCCATACATCAAGAGGCTTGTCATCAGTTGGTTTTGCAAATCCAATTTGAATGAGGTCCCAGAGGCCTTGAGAAATAAATAGGGTGCGCATTTGAACATGCCACATGTCAAATGCATCCCCTTCAAAGATAGGGACGCCACTGGGAGAGTAGGAAAAATTTGAGGGTGAGGAGTGTAGGCTGGATGAAGCCATATGATGAGCAAAGAGAGAAAACTGGGAGAAAATACACCCAGAGCTCAAGAACAGCGGCCACAATACACACTTGATATGAACAGGACTCTCTTGAGACTGATGGCAGACAGCAAGAGAGAACCTCGCTCTGATACCATATAGGAAAACTGAATTAAGAGGGGTGGGGGAGAAGATAGATTAGCATAACTTAACTCAGCGGTGTTCTTCCGATCATACAACACAAGCAGGAATGAAACAAAGCAACATTTCACAACACAGTTCATACACACACCCGCCGCAGGATATAGAGGCCAGTGGGGGTACAAAGGTAAAAATGCAAGGATAAGACAAGGCATAAAAATACAATAACAAAGATAGAGCTCAGCAAAAGGAGAAGGGCGGCACTTCATTCCATTCTAGTGATTACTGTTCTCCTTCCTTTCCTTGATGCAGATGACTTTCTTCTTCAGTGCTTTGCAGGTTGATCTTCTGGGAGCTGGCGGGATTGTCCTTCAACACAAAATCCCTCAAAAGTGAAGAATCGGACGAAGTTCTACGAGCAGAGAGAGGAGACAAGGTAATGGGGTGATTTGCTAGTAGTTATTTTTGAGGAGAGGAAAAAATACAAAAATTTGCTAGAGGGATACCAGATACTATTGTTACCGGCGCATGAGTTGAGGCTAAGGGCCTCTTTGGCGGGGCGGCACACTGCGGCATGCATCAATTTTTTCTATCGTCCCCCCAAACAAAATATTGACAGCGCTCTCCTAAAATAAAAATAAAAATAAACATTTATAATAAAAGTTAATTATTAACATTTTAAAAGATAATATATTATAAGTTAAATTATATTAAAAATTGAAATAATTAAAATTAACTTTTATAACCATTTTAATATATTAACTTTTTAATTAACTTTTAATATATTAATTTTAATTAAATAATTAACTTTTATTATATTAAAACGTTAAATATCATTTAATATATTAACATTAAATATAATTATCTTTTATAATTAAACATCATTACTATGTTAACATTTAATATAATTAAATGTTTAATATAACTAAATGTTTCATTAAAATATATTAACATTTAATATAATCAAATATTTAATATTAATTTTTAATATAACTAAATGTTTAATATTAACATTTAATTAAACATGATTAAATTATATAATTAAATGTTTTATATATTAATGTTTAATTATATTAACATTTTAGAATTTTCAGTAGCTATATAAAACGTTAATATATTAATTTGCAAAACTTATATTAACATATTATTAATATATTAATATTTTAATGTTTAATACTTTTTTATATATTAGCATTTAATATAATTAATTTTTATAATTAAACAAAATTCATATATATATATATATACACACACGAGGATCTTCGCACGGACTACGCCCGTGCTCGATGCTCTCGAGCAGCCTTCGGCCGCATCAATGTGGGCTTTGTCCGCATAAAGTCCGTGCGGCAGAAGACCACCCGAGAGCGATCCTCGTGTGTGTGTGTGTGTATATATATATATGAATTTTGTTTAACTATAAAAATAATTCTGAACATAAAAGTCGATAGAGTTTGTCAGATGAGGTGGGAGGTTCATCAATACCCTGCTGCAGAGAATTGAACGCAAAAGCCTAAATTGGTTGGGGTGGAGGAGAAAAGCGATTAATGCATTTGGAATAACTTTTAAACGCATTTATTGTGTAGCGTCGCTTTTACTCTACCTCCCTCCCACCACTGGATGAATCCATCGGAGATACCATCCATTTCAACATGTCTCATTCATGGTAAAGATTTTTTACGTGCGCTCGGAGGACACCATACTCTTGCGCAGGTTCATACCAGCACAGAGCATGGATTGCTTGCAGCACCGCATCCGCAGGGCGAACGAAATCGAAGCAAAATAATAATAATATCCAGCAATTATTATTAACTATTGTTGCGGAACGCTTAGGGCACTTGGTAGACCGGTCCAATTGAACCACCTTAGCTCGTGAGCGATCTAAGCGCGCAAACAGTCAATTCGAGATTTGCTGAGCACACTGAGACTTTTTAACGTGGAAAACCCGGAAAGGGTAAAAAACCACGCGGCCGGAGCTGTGCCGACCAAACTTCACTATCTTCTGGGGTTACAACTTGGTAGGTAGAAACTCGAGCGCGACAGGCCGCTACTCGTTATAACAAGAGAGGGAGAGAGCTCCGAGGGTGACAGACCACCTCTCGGAAAAACTAAGTATTTTTCCCTTCTGAGAATTCTGGAGGACCGAAGTGAGAAGTTGAGTCGCCTTTCGGGAACGAAAGCGAGAAGCTGAGTCGCCTTTCGGGAACGAATGCGAGAAGCTGAATCGCCTTTCGGGAACGAAAGTAAGAAGCTGAGTCGCCTTTCCGGAATGACAGTGAGAAGCGGAGTCGCCTTTCCGGAACGAAAGTGAGAAGCCGAGTCGCCTTTCCGGAACGAAAGTGAGAAGCTGAGTCGCCTTTCCGGAACGAAAGTGAGAAGCCGAGTCGCATTTCGGAGACGAAAGCGAGAAGCCGAGTCGCCTTTCGTGAACGAAAGAAATCTTCAAGTCCACAAAGGAGATCTTCAAGCGCCGAAGGAGAATTCCGCAAAAGACTGCAAGGAGCTCTCCCGGGTCCAGAGGTCCAGGTCCTTTTAAATGAAGCATTGGGGCTCCTTTTATAGCTTTGGCCGAGGGCGGTTCGGTAATTTTGCTGTTTGCAGTTTCCATAAATGCTCGGCGGACGAATCATATTTTCCGGTTCGGGACACACGGATCGCCATTTTTCATAAATGACCACCTTACCCTTCGGGCAGTTCGGGTAGTTCGGGCAGTTCGGGCAGTTCTGTTGGAGGCGAAAAAGGCGACATGTTGTTCCTGAAATCTGAGAAGTGAGAAGCTAGAAAGACAAAAAGTGAGACAGTCAGAAAGACAAAAAGTGAGACAGTCAGAAAGACAAAAGGTGAGACAGTCAGAAAGACAAAAAGTGAAAATGTCAGAAAGACAAAAAGTGAGCGAGACGGAAAAGTGAGAACGCTTCCGAACGCGCTCAGAAGCGTTCTGAGCGCGCAACGAACATGGAAGCGCTTCGAACGCGCTTGGAGGCGTTTTGAGCGCGTGTGAGCGCGCTCAGAAGCGTTCTGAGCGCGCAACGAACATGGAAGCGCTTTGAACGCGCTTGGAGGCGTTCTGAGCGCACGTGAGCGCGGAGGTGCTCTGAGCGCGCTCAGAAGCGTTCTGAGCGCGCAACAAACATGGAAGCGCTTTGAACGCGCTTGGAGGCATTATGAGCGTGTGTGAGCGCGGAGGCGTTCTGAGCGCGCTCAGAAGCGGTCTGAGCGCGCAACGAACATGGAAGCGCTTTGAACGCGCTTGGAGGCGTTCTGAGCGCGTGTGAGCGTGGAGGCGGTCTGAGCGCGCTCAGAAGCGTTCTGAGCGCGCAACGAACATGGAAGCGCTTTGAACGCGCTTGTAGACGTTCTGAGCGCGCGTGAGCGCGGAGGTGCTCTGAGCGCGCTCAGAAGCGTTCTGAGCGCGCAACGAACATGGAAGCGCTGTGAACGCGCTTGGAGGCGTTCTGAGCGCGCGTGAGCGCGGAGGTGCTCTGAGCGCGCTCAGAAGCGTTCTGAGCGCGCAACGAACATGGAAGCGCTTTGAACGCGCTTGGAGGCGTTCTGAGCGCGCGTGAGCGCGGCGGCGTTCTGAGCGCGCTCAGAAGCGTTCTGAGCGCGCAACGAACATGGAAGCGCTTCGAACGCGCTTGGAGGCGTTTCTGAGCGCGTGTGAGCGCGTGTGAGCGCGTGTGAGCGCGGAGGCATTCTGAGCGCGCTCAGAAGCGTTCTGAGCGCGCAACGAACATGGAAGCGCTTCGAACGTGCTTGGAGGCATTCTGAGCGCGCGACGAACATGGAAGCGCTTTGAACGCGCTTGGAGGCGTTCTGAGCGCGCGTGAGCACAGAGGTGTCCTGGGCGGACGGCGGAGCGGGGAGTCGTCCCCCAAGGAGGAATTGGGATCCGACGCACCTGACGAGAGGGCGCGAATACGGCGGTGGCCCCTACGAGCCCCCCTGCAGAAAAGGCGAGGGGAGGGGGCCTGACCGCACCCTAAGGGTGGTGCGGTTGGGCCGCACCCTGGGGGGCGGCTTGGCCGCACCTGCCGAGGTGGCCGCACCCCCCATCGGGTGCGGCTGGGCCGCACCCCAAGGGGGGTGCGGCTTTGGCCGGACCCCTTGAGGGGTGCGGCCGGGCCGCACCCCCAAGTGGGGTGCGGTTTGGCCGCACCCTTTGAGGGGTGCGGCCGGGCCGCACCCCCAAGGAGGGTGCGGCTTGGCCGCACCCCTAGAGAGCCGCACCCCTCAAGGGGTGCGGCTCGGCGCGAGCTGCACCATGAGGGGGGTGCGGCGGGGCCGTTCCCCCGCGATGGGGGGCGCTGCCCGCGTGCTACCGTGCGTGCAGTAGCGCACGTGCTTGAGGTTTGCTCTCTGCGCGCTCTGTTTCTGGCGGTTGGCGGCGGAAATGGCGGGCTCGGTTTCTTCGATTCGAGCGATTGTGTGTTGACCGCTGACCCCACCTCTCTTTGGTGGAGTTTTCTCTAGACGTACACCAAGACCTTTATGGATGGTATAACATAAGCCCCCCAAACCTTCGGAGTTCGAGTTTCGGCGCGGAGGAGTGCGGAGGTTTTACTTTTTCTGTGGCGGCTTTGATCATTGCTCTCTTTGTGGTGCCTTGGGTAAGAGTTGCTGTCGAAGGATGTGTGTGCGGTGGCTTTGTTTCTTTGTTCTGGACAGGCGTTTCTCGCCCCGCGCTGAGTCGTGATAGCCCTCTGATGGTCCTGCTGCTCTGGTTGCTGACAAAGCGTTGATTGAGGGGAGACACTTTGAGATGGCCGGCGAAGGGCGTTGGTTCTCTGAGATTGTTGCTGGCTTGCTGCCTAGCATTGACATCCGTATAGGTTGAGTGCTTTCTGCAAAATAATAGATGAACTTGCGCGGTTCTTAGCCCGCGGCTTTTATATAATAGAAAATTAGCTTGCGCAAGTCCGTGCTTGCGGCTTTTTTGCACGAGTCTGTGCTCGCGGGTTTTTTGCACGAGTCTGTGCTCGCGGCTTTTTTGCACGAGTCTGCGCTCGCGGCTTTGGTGCAAGAGTCTGTGCTCGCGGCTTTGGTGCACGAGTCTGTGCTCGCGGCTTTGGTGCACGAGTCTGTGCTCGCGGCTTTGGTGCACGAGTCTGTGCTCGCGGCTTGTTGCACGAGTCTGTGCTCGCGGCTTTGGTGCACGAGTCCGTGCTCGCCGCTTTGGTGCACGAGTCTGTGTTCGCGGTTTTTCTCCCTCTTCTTGAATCCTTGGTGAGCGTGTCTCGTGCCATTCAACGAACAGTTGGGACAACTCAGTGAAGTTGTGAATCGCTCCGTTTGGCAAGGATTGATATCAGCGGAGGGCGTCTCCGCGCAGTGTCTTGATGAAGATCTTGCAGCTGATCTGGTCGGGAAGTCCGATCGTCCGCATCGTTATCAAGAAGTGACTAACGTGCGCGTACGGATCCTCTGCTCCGTGGAACTCCTGGTTGTGCGGGAGCTTTAGCCATGACGGAATCGGGTACTCCAAAATGGATTCTGACAGGGGGAATCGCCTTTGCTGGTATGCGACATCGTTCAGATCTTGTCCCTGCGCGGGAGGGGTCGGCTTGCCAGTTGATCCAGGCCGAGGGGGCAGGATGGGTACAGCAATGAGCGCTCCTTTCGCCTGGTTTCCTGGAATTGAGGAATTGCATGCGTCGGATAGTTCGGGGGAGGTGTCTACTCTTGTTGGTTCCGTGAACTCCGGCGAAGCGGGTGCCGCGCTCGGAAATCCTTTGCTTCGTATTTGGGAATCCTTTCCCACAGACGGCGCCAAAGTGTTGCGGAACGCTTAGGGCTCTTGGTAGACCGGTCCAATTGAACCACCTTAGCTCGTGAGCGATCTAAGCGCGCAAACAGTCAATTCGAGATTTGCTGAGTACACTGAGACTTTTTAACGTGGAAAACCCGGAAAGGGTAAAAAACCACGCGGCCGGAGCTGTGCCGACCAAACTTCACTATCTTCTGTGGGTTACAACTTGGTAGGTAGAAACTCGAGCGTGACAGGCCGCTACTCGTTATAACAAGAGAGGGAGAGAGCTCCGAGGGTGACAGGCCACCTCTCGGAAAAACTAAGTATTTTTCCCTTCTGAGAATTCTGGAGGACCGAAGTGAGAAGCTGAGTCGCCTTTCGGGAACGAAAGCGAGAAGCTGAGTCGCCTTTCCGGAACGAAAGCGAGAAGCTGAATCGCCTTTCGGGAACGAAAGTAAGAAGCTGAGTCGCCTTTCCGGAATGACAGTGAGAAGCTGAGTCGCCTTTCCGGAACGAAAGTGAGAAGCCGAGTCGCCTTTCCGGAACGAAAGTCAGAAGCCGAGTCGCCTTTCCGGAACGAAAGTGAGAACCGGAGTCGCCTTTCCGGAACGAAAGTGAGAAGCCGAGTAGCCTTTCAGAGACGAAAGCGAGAAGCCGAGTCGCCTTTCGGGAACGAAAGAAATCTTCAAGTCCACAAAGGAGATCTTCAAGCGCCGAAAGAGAATTCCGCAAAAGACTGCAAGGAGCTCTCCCGGGTCCAGAGGTCCAGGTCCTTTCAAATGAAGCCTTGGGGCTCCTTTTATAGCTTTGGCCGAGGGCGGTCCGGTAATTTTGTTGTTTGCAGTTTCCATAAATGCTCGGCGGACGAATCATATTTTTCGGTTCGGGGCACACTGATCGTCATTTTTCGTAAATGACCACCTTACCCTTCAGGCAGTTCGGGTAGTTCGGGCAGTTCTGTTGGAGGCGAAAAAGGCGACAGGTTGTTCCTGAATTCTGAGAAGTGAGAAGCTAGAAAGACAAAAAGTGAGACAGTCAGAAAGACAAAAAGTGAGACAGTCAGAAAGACAAAAAGTGAAACAGTCAGAAAGACAAAAAGAGAGAATGTCAGAAAGACAAAAAGTGAGCGAGACGGAAAAGTGAGAACGCTTCCGAACGCGCTCAGAAGCGTTCTGAGCGCGCAACGAACATGGAAGCGGTTCGAACGCGATTGGAGGCGTTTTGAGCGCGTGTGAGCGCGTGTGAGCGCGGAGGCATTCTGAGCGCGCTCAGAAGCGTTCTGAGCGCGCAACAAACGTGGAAGCGCTTTGAACGCGCTTGGAGGCGTTCTGAGCGCGCGTGAGCGCGGAGGTGCTCTGAGCGCGCTCAGAAGCGTTCTGAGCGCGCAACGAACATGGAAGCACTTTGAACGCGCTTGGAGGCGTTCTGAGCGCGTGTGAGCGCGGATGCGTTCTGAGTGCGCTCAGAAGCGTTCTGAGACCGCAACGAACATGGAAGCGCTCTGAACGCGCTTGGAAGCGTTCTGAGCGCGTGTGAGCGCGGAGGCGATCTGAGCGCGCTCAGAAGCGTTCTGAGCGCGCAACGAACATGGAAGCGCTTTGAACGTGCTTGGAGGCGTTCTGAGCGCGCGTGAGCGCGGAGGTGCTCTGAGCGCGCTCAGAAGCGTTCTGAGTGCGCAACGAACATGGAAGCGCTTTGAACGCGCTTGGAGGCGTTCTGAGCGCGCGTGAGCGCGGAGGTGCTCTGAGCGCGCTCAGAAGCGTTCTGAGCGCACAACGAACATGGAAGCGCTTTGAACGCGCTTGGAGGCATTCTGAGCGCGTGTGAGCGCGGAGGCGTTCTGAGCGCGCTCAGAAGCGTTCTGACCGCGCAACGAACATGGAAGCGCTTTGAACGCGCTTGGAGGCGTTCTGAGCGCGTGTGAGCGCGGAGGCATTCTGAGCGCGCTCAGAAGCGTTCTGAGCGCGCAACGAACATGGAAGCGCTTCGAACGCGCTTGGAGGCATTCTGAGCGCGCGACGAACATGGAGGCGCTTTGAACGCACTTGGAGGCGTTCTGAGCGCGCGTGAGCGCAGAGGTGTCCTGGGCGGACGGCGGAGCGGGGAGTCGTCCCCCAAGGAGGAATTGGGATCTGACGCACCTGACGAGAGGGCGCGAATACGGCGGTGGCCCCTACGAGCCCCCTGCAGAAAAGGCGAGGGGAGGGGGCCTGACCGCACCCTAAGTGTGGTGCGGTTGGGCCGCACCCTGGGGGGATGCGGCTTGGCCGCACCCGCCGAGGTGGCCGCACCCCACATGGGGTGCGGCTGGGCCGCACCCCCCAAGTGGTGCGGCTGGGCCGCACCCCTGGAGGGGTGCGGCTGGGCCGCACCCCCAAGGAGGGTGCGGCTTGGCCGCACCCCTAGAGGGGTGCGGCTGGGTTGCACCCCTTGAGGGGTGCGGCTCGGCGCCAGCCGCACCCGGAGGGGGGTGCGGCGGGGTCGTTCCCCCGCGATGGGGGGCGCTGCCCGCGTGCTACCGTGCGTGCGGTAGCGCACGTGCTTGCGGTTTGCTCTCTGCTCGCTCTGTTTCTGGCGGTTGGCGGCGGAAATGGCGGGCTCGGTTTCTTCGATTCGAGCGATTGTGTGTTGACCGTTGACCCCACCTCTCTTTGGTGGAGTTTTCTCTAGACGTACACCAAAGCCTTTATGGATGGTATAACAACTATGATATAGAAAAAGATTGATAAGATTTTCAGCTGTTAAAAAATCAAAGCAAAATAATAAATGAGAATTATTATTGTAGAGCAAATTTTTCTATAAAATATTTGAGAAAACACCTCAGTTTATGACCGCAAAAAATAAAATTTTCCAAACATAACTTCTTTGCACCAAACTAGGCCTTAGTGCCTGTTTGGGAGGTCTTTTCAGAACGGAGAAGTAGTGGTGGCAAAAGGATGGTAGGAAAATGAGCTTTTGGAAAATGTCTATTGCAAAAGAAGATCTGTTTGGGTGAACTCCTTTTGCAGAGATTTTAAAAAATGAGAAGCACTTTATAAACTGTTTGGTAAATCTCCGTTGTCATGACTTTTTTTACGCGCATTTTTCTCTCGGGCGCGTATTTTTCGCCAGGGCGCACATTTTTCTCCAGGAGGCGCATTTTTCGCCCCGAGCGCGAATTTTTCGCCCTTACTCTCATTTTTCGCCTGTGCGCGCATTTTTGCCGGTGCATACATTTTTCGTTCGGGAACGCATTTTTCGTCCGAATGCACATTTTTCACCCGAACGCCCATTTTTTCGCCCGAGTGCCCATTTTTTCGCCCGGACGAGTAATTTTTGTCCGAGCGCGCAATTTTCGCCCGAACGCCCATTTTTCGCCCGGGATCGCATTTTTTCGCCCGGGCGTGCATTTTTCGCCCGGGCGCACATTTTTTCGTCCGGGCGCGCATTTTTCTCCCGGACCCGCATTTTTCGTCAGGGCGAGAAATTTTCGCCCTGGCGCGCATTTTTTCGCCCGTACGCTCTTTTTTTTCCCGGGCGCGCATTTTTCACCCGGTAGAAAAAAGAGCGGTCAGGCGAAAGAAATGCCGCCGACGCAAAAAATGCACGACCGGGCAAAAAATGCGCGCCCTGGAAGAAAATGCGCTCGGGCGAAAAAATGTGAGTCCGGGCGAAAAATGCGGGCCAGGGCGAAAAATGCGCGCCAGAGCGAAAACTGCGCGCCCGCGCAAAAAATACTTGTCCGGGCGAACAATGAGCGTCTGGGCGAAAAGTGCACGCCCGGGCGAAAAATACTAGGTCGGGCGAAAATTTTGCGCTCGGGCGAAAAAATGGGCGTTCAGGCGAAAAATACTCGTCCGGGCGAAAAAATGTGCGCCCGGGCAAAAAAATTGGCGCCCGGGAGAAAAAAGCCCGCCCCGGCGAAAAATGCGCGTCCGGGTGAAAAATGCGCGCCCGGGCGAAAAATGCGCGCTCGGGCGAAAAAATGCGCTCACGGGCGAAAAAATGCGCGCCCGCGAGAAAACAGCTTCCCGGGCTAAAAATGCGCGCCCGGGCGAAAAATGCATGCCCGGGAGAAAAATTCGCGCCCGGGCGAAAAAATGCTCGCCCGGGCGAAATATGCGCTCCCGAGCGAAAAAATGCGCGCCCGGGCGAAAAATGCGCGGTCGGGCAAAAAATACGCGCCCGGGCGAAAAATTCGCGCCCGGGCGAAAAATTCGCGCCCGGGTGATAAAATGCGCGCCCGGGTGATAAAATGCGCGTTCGGGCGAAAAACGCACGCTCGGTCGAAAAAATGCGCGCCCGGACGGAAAATGCGCGACCGGGCAAAAATTGCGCGACCGAGCGAAAAATTTGCGCCCGGGCCTAAAATGCTCTCATCGGCGAAGAAATCCTCGACCGGGCAGAAAAATGTCCGCACGACGGAAAATTTTGCACTCGGGCGAAAAATGCGCTAACCTTGTATCGGGATGAGGAAGTGTTTTTCGAAAAGGTTGAAAAGTAGGGGACAAATGACTTTTGAAAAGGAGGAGAAAAAGGAGTTTTCCGCGGTAGCTTTTCCCACCGGTAGACAATCAAAACGGTTATGTAAGTGCGGTGGTGTTTTTCAGAAAACGAAAAGGAGCTAAAAAGCGCTCCCAAACAGGCCCTTAATTGGGCAAAAAAGCTATGTTCAACAAAGCCAAAATTATGTGGCTTTGGAGTTGTACTGAGAAAATTAGGTGCAGTACAAAATGGTGAGGAAGTTAATAAAAATGTATATAGAGAAACCACGTTTATAGTATGGTGTGCAGTGGTTACTAAAATAATAAATGTATTAATAAATTTAATATTTAAACCTACACATATTCCTTCAATAACTCCAATATTTAGTATAATAAAGTTTTAAAAATGTTTTAATTTTTTTTTGAATTATTAATTAATAATAATGATTTTTATCTTGTAATATTATATTATCGAAGATTATATAGCATTATGCTATAAAAATATTATAATATATTTGATGTACTATACTTATTATTATCATTATAAAGTAGTGTTATAGTGTATCTAATATTCTAATATAGTATAATAATTGTAAACAATTATTAACATTAATAATATTTAAAGTATATCTAATAATATCGCACTAATTAATTATAGACACTAACATTATTAAGCATTAACACCTTAAATAGTCGGCTACCCATTGCTTGTACGAAATTGATTGAGGTGCAATATGATATTACACAGTTTGAAAGGCATGACGAATGAGCAGTGGCGGACCCAGAATTTTCGTCCAACTCGGGCGCCAAGTAAAATATAAGCACTATCATCAACACACAAATACAAGCACATACATTTACTAAATTAATTGAAGACTAATAGGAATTTGATTAGAACTCAATCAAATTGGAAATTTTTGCTTATTACCAGTCAACAAGGATTCGGGCTTGAAAAAGATAGTTTAATGAACTTATTAGGAGGACTGACGGAGGAATGGAGGATTCAGGCTGCTCTATTGCTTGCTGGTCTGCCGGAGGCTACCTGGAAAATGTTCGAGCCTCAAAGCGGGAAATCTAGAAAAATGTTTTGAGTCATGGAGGTCGGAGAATGAGAATTGAGAATATCTGACTGAAATCGAGCAAAAGAGGCTCTGCATTTGCAACCTGCTGCTGGGGCCTGGAGCCGAGGCTACCTGGTAACCTGCATAAAGAAAAAAAATGCTGAAATCAGCGAAAGGCTTCAAAGAGAAAAAAAGGGGGTCAGGAGAAAGAGTTGTAAAAAAAGGGAGAAAAAGAGAAGGGGTGGAGACAGGGAGGTTGGAGGATATTAAGAGTCGAGGCTACTTGCTCGCCGACTAGAGAAGCAGTGGGAAAAACCAGAAAATGCTCGCCGACTCGGCGGGACTCTCAGAGCGGATGAGGGTACGCTCGGACGGCGGGATTCAGGACGTCCTCAAGGCAGATTAGGGCACGCTCATCGTATATAAACGAGCGTCAAAGTGAGTATACACACGCAGTTACAAAATAGTCTAAGCAGCTAGAAAAGTACACCAGAGTAGTTATAAAGAAAACTAGAGCAAGTAAATAAACAACTAGAGCAGCTATGAAAGTAACCTTAACTTATGCGTAGACACACACAAACACATAAGCTAAGGGATCTGACAATGAGTATACTCATCGTATAAAAGAGCCCATACTAGTTTATACGATGAGGTCTCTAATTTATGCAAGTATGTTATGCTATGATATGCAATGCAATGCAACACCATGGTGCAACTCACGCACACGACTCTGTACGTACAGGCCTTTAGTTCCCACTTTTCGGAGGTAGCTAACGTCTCGGGCACCTCCCGTCGTGGTCAAACGGTGGCAGAGGAGCGGGCATCTTCTCACCTAGGTGGGTAAGTCACACTACTAGACCTAGGCCCTAACGTACGCTGTGATACCGGTACCCGGTACTCACGAGCTCCTGCGTACTAAACTGTATTGGCCAGGCAGGGTTTAAGGATCCGTCCCGTCGGACGCGCAGTAAAACAACCTGACCCCTAATCAAACCACTAGCACTGCCGAGTCAACGAACTGCTGTCGGTGTGAGGACTAAGCCAGAACCGAAGACCCACCACATCTTATGCACATACAATTATGTATTATCCCTTACTACCGAGCCTCCAGCTCGCAAATCTAAATCAACATTTATAAAGTAGAGCCTACCGTTCGCTAGACTACATCAGTCTTATATTTAATCTACGAGCCTACCGCTGGCTAGACTACACCAGTCTTATTTAACTACGAGCCTACCGCTCGCTAGACTACACCAGTCTATATTTAAGCTACGAGCCTACCACTCGCTAGACTACACCAGTCTTATATTTAAGCTACGAGCCTACCGCACGCTAGACTACACCAGTCTTATATTTCTTATAACTCGAGCCTACTGCTCGCAGGACTATCCCAGTCCTTCCTTATAACCCGAGCCTACTGCTCGCAGGACTATCCCAGTCCTTCCTTATAACCCGAGCCTACCGCTCGCAGGACTATCCGAGTCCTCCTTATAACCCGAGCCTACTGCTTGCAGGACTATCCCAGTCCTTCCTTATAACCCGAGCCTACTGCTCGCAGGACTATCCTAGTCCTTCCTTATAACCGGAGCCTACCGCTCGCAGGACTATCCTAGTCCTCTGTATAACCCGAGCCTACTGCTCGCACGACTATCCCAGTCCTTCCTTATAACCCGAGCCTACTGCTCGCAGGACCATCCCAGTCCTTCCTTATAACCCGAGCCTACTGCTCGCAGGACTATCCCAGTCCTTCCTTATAACCCGAGCCTACTGCTCGCAGGACTATCCCAGTCCTTCCTTATAACCCGAGCCTACTGCTCGCAGGACTATCCCAGTCCTTCCTTATAACCCGAGCCTACTGCTCGCAGGACTATCCCAGTCCTTCCTTATAACCCGAGCCTACTGCTCGCAGGACTATCCAAGTCCTCCTTATAACCCGAGCCCACTGCTTGCAGGACTATCCCAGTCCTTCCTTATAACCCGAGCCTACTGCTCGCAGGACTATCCTAGTCCTCCTTATAACCCGAGTCTACTGCTCGTAGGACTATGCCAGTCCTCCTTTATTTCATTCCTTCCCAAATTTGGGAGGGAGATTATGTTTCAAGTTCTCCTACTTTACTACTATTGTCTATTGTTAGTTGATCTTAGAAGCTTGGGGTGAATCCTGGACTTCCCGTGGATTACCCAGTGAAGGGCTCGCAACGGTACTAGGGAATGTGATGGTGACTGAAGCCCAATTCCCCCTTTCCAGGATATTTATTTTATTTAGCTGCTACCCATTCTTGTATGCTCGTTTGCTCTCCAATTGCTCTAAAATCCTATGGTGGATTACCATTTGACTCGGGCAGACATGTGCCGGTGTTCTATTGAACACCGAACCATGTCATTCTTAGTGACCAATTATTTCCTTGAGTTATCTCTCAATCACAACTTGTTATTCCTGCTAAGTCATCCTTCACCTCCCCTAATAGATCCTTATCAAATTCTTGAATTGATGCTTTTACTAAACGCACCCCGTCTTTATTTACGATGACTGCCCTTGGTGACTAATCATTCAACCTAATTGGGCATCTGCAATTCTCTTAGAGTTAGTAACTCTAGGGGAGGTGACCATATGGAAGGGGTCAGAATTTATGTTTTCTGTTTCTACTGTTCGCAGACCAGGGTGTGATTGAACTAGGTTTGACACTTAATACACAACCTTGGTCCTATCAAGTCTTAATGAGTTCCAAGTTCTTACCGTAGGTTCACAGTGAGTAATGATCTAACAACCTCAAATTCTACATTCCATATTCTTCCAAAGATTGTTTAACCATAATTTCTACTTTACATGAGTGGGGTGTGAACAAGGATTTACACTACAAGTATCATCTACAGACCTCTATAAATTCTGATAAATTCATGGTAGCATAATATTGACCTAAAAACTTCAGAGCCTAAGTTTCATAATTTTACAGAGAGTATTTGACCATATTTAGCATTTAATAAGAGTGGGGTGCCAATAAGGATTTACACTACAACTACCATCTACAGGTCTCTATAAATTCTGACAAGATTAACCTAGCACAATATTCATCTAAAACCCCCAAATCCAAGGTTTCATAATTTACTAGGGAGTATTTATCGATAATTACTATTTAATACAAATGGTGTGCCAATAAGGGATTACACTACGACTACCATCTACAGGTCTCTATAAATTCTGAGAAAATTAATCTAGCACAATAATAATCTAAAAACACCAAATCCAAGGTTTCATAATTTACCAGGGAGTATTTATCCATAATTACTATTTAATACAAATGGTGTGCCAATAAGGGATTACACTACAACTACCATCTACAAGTCTCTATAAATTCTGAGAAAATTAACCTAGCACAAAAATCATCTAAAAACACCAAATCCAAGGTTTCATAAGTTACCATGTAGTATTCATTCATAATTACTATTTTATACAAATGGTGTGCCAATAAGGGATTACACTACAACTACCATCTACAGGTCTCTATAAATTCTGAGAAAATTAACCTACCACAATAATCATCTAAAAACACCAGATCCTAAGTCTCATATTAAACCAAGGTGTATTTATCCTTAATTATCATTTATTATATTTGGTGTGCCAATAAGGGTTTACACTACAAGTACTGTGTTAAGACTTCAATAAATTCTCGGAAAATTACTATAGCTCAATGTTGGTCTAAAAACACCAGGTCCTAAGTCTCATATTAATCCAAGGTGTATTTATCCTTAATTGTCATTTATTACATTCTTGCTAAATGCACCCCAATTTTTCCTACACCCTTAAGTCCAAAACTTCAACTTGAAGTTCAGAGAAATCCACTCTTGCACATGAGTTGAATTCTTAACTAGAGGTGGTTGATATCATGTCTAAGGCATGGACAAATTTTCAAAGCATTTGCATGAGCCAAAATCACTAAACACACCAGATACACTTTTATACATGTCTCACTAAAAGTGGCCTAAAAGGAGCTACACTTGACCGAATGACATGAAGTCAGTGGCCTTTTAAAGGTAATCCTCAAGGTCTACAATATTCATCTTGATCATTATCTCCAGAAATGAGTCTAACCTAGGTGAAGTCAACATGCAAGTTCTTTACAAATTGCTTATCTTAACAAAATACAAATATATACATGTCACACCAAAAATGGCATAGAAGGAGCTACACTTGACCAAATGACATGAAATCAATGGCATTTTAAAGGTAACCTCAAGGTCTACAAAATTCATGTTGATCACTATCTCCAGAAATGAGCCTAACCTAGCTGAAGTCAACATGCAAGTTCTGTACAAATTGTTTATCTTAACAAAATACAAATATATACATGTCACACCAAAAATGGCATAGAAGGAGATACACTTGACCAAATGACATGAAATCAGTGGCATTTTAAAGGTAACCTCAAGGTCTACAATATTGATGTTGATCACTATCTCCATAAATGAGCCTAACCTAGGTGAAGTCAACATGCAAGCTCTGTACAAAATGTTTAACTTAGCAAAATACAAATATATACATGTCACACCAAAAATGGCATATAAGGAGCTACACTTGATCAAATGACATGAAATTAGTGGCATTTTAAAGGTAACCTCAAGTTCTACAATATTCATGTTGATCACTACCTCCAAAAATGAGCCTAACCTAGGTGAAGTCAACATGCAATTTCTGTACAAATTGTTAATCTTAACAAAATACAATTATATACATGTCACAACAAAAAAATGGCATAGAAGGAGATACACTTGACCAAATGGCATGAAATAAGTGGAATTTGAAAGGTAACCTCAAGGTCTACAATATTCATGTTGATCACTATCTCCAGAAATGAGCCTAACCTAGGTGAAGTCAACATGCAAGTTCTGTACAAATTGTTTATCTTAACAAAATACAAATATATACAGGTCACACCAAAAATGGCATAGAAGGAGATACACTTGACCAAATGACATGAAATCAGTGACATTTTAAAGGTAACCTCAAGGTCTACAATATTGATGTTGATCACTATCTCCATAAATGAGCCTAACCTAGGTGAAGTCAACATGCAAGCTCTGTACAAAATGTTTAACTTAGTAAAATACAAATATATACATGTCACACCAAAAATGGCATATAAGGAGCTACACTTGATCAAATGACATGAAATTAGTGGCATTTTAAAGGTAACCTCAAGTTCTACAATATTCATGTTGATCACTACCTCCAAAAATGAGCCTAACCTAGGTGAAGTCAACATGCAATTTCTGTACAAATTGTTAATCTTAACAAAATACAATTATATACATGTCACAACAAAAAAATGGCATAGAAGGAGATACACTTGACCAAATGGCATGAAATAAGTGGAATTTGAAAGGTAACCTCAAGGTCTACAATATTCATGTTGATCACTATCTCCAGAAATGAGCCTAACCTAGGTGAAGTCAACATGCAAGTTCTGTACAAATTGTTTATCTTAACAAAATACAAATATATACAGGTCACACCAAAAATGGCATAGAAGGAGCTACGCTTGACCAAATGACATGAAATTAGTGGCATTTTAAAGGTAACCTCAAGGTCTACAATATTCATGTTGATCATTATCTCCAGAAATGAGCCTAACCTAGGTGAAGTCAACATGCAAGTTCTGTACAAATTGTTTATCTTAACAAAATACAAATATATATGTCACACCAAAAAATGGCATAGAAGGAGCTACACTTGACCAAATGACATGACATCAGAGGCATTTTAAAGGTAACCTCAAGGTCTACAATATTCATGTTGATCACTATCTCCAGAAATGAGCCCAACCTAGGTGAAGTCAACATGCAAGTTCTGTACAAATTGTTTATCTTAACAAAATACAAATATATACATGTCACACCAAAAATGGCATAGAAGGAGCTACACTTTACCAAATGACATGAGATCTGTGGCATTTTAAAGGTAACCGCAGGGTCTACGAAATTCATGTTGATCACTATCTCCAGAAATGAGCCTAACCTAGGTGAAGTCAACATGCAAGTTCTGTACAAATTGTTTATCTTAACAAAATACAAATATATACATGTCACACCAAAAATGGCATAGAAGGAGCTACACTTGACCAAATGACATGAAATTAGTGGCATTTTAAAGGTAACCTCAAGGTCTACAATATTCTTGTTGATCATTATCTCCAGAAATGAGCCTAACCTAGGTGAAGTCAACATGCAATTTCTGTACAAATTGTTTATCTTAACAAAATACAAATATATACATGTCACACCAAAAATGGCATAGAAGGAGCTACACTTGACCAAATGACATGAAATCAGTGGCATTTTAAAGGTAACCTCAAGGTCTACAATATTCATGTTGATCACTATCTCCAGAAATGAGCCCAACCTAGGTGAAGTCAACATGCAAGGTGATTCTTCCTTTCAAACCCATTTAAAACCTCCACTAGCCCAAAATGGCTATTAGCACCCCAATTTCCTCTTAGACACAAACTTCATTTTAAAATTTAGAAAAATCCTCTCATGCACATGAGATAAAATTTAAATCAGAGCCCACATATGACCTAAAGAAGCCCTCACCAAAATTTGGGAGGCTTTGGGGGTCCATGTGACCACCTAATTAAATCTTGCATGCTTTATTTAATTTGCACAAAAACTTAGGAAAAAGTTTTTTCCAAAAATCCCCAATTTTTTGCAGGGGATGTATTTGGGCATGACTCATGCATGCCCAAATTTTCATCTCTTTTGGAGTTGTAGAACTCCCTAAATGAATTTTCTATGGTTCACCTAGCCCATTGTACACAGCCCACCATTTTGGTTGCTGAGAGAGATACATTTCTCTGATTGACATGCAATCAGTGGCAAATTAAAGTTATGACCAAGCCTACAATTTTTATGTTGGTCACTTCATTTGATTCTGGGCCTAAGGGGCCTAAATATTTAACTGAAGAGGACTGAAGTATAAAGGCAGAATTGATATTTATATTAACATTATAATAAATAAATAAAACATGTGCACTGTTCATCTTCTTCCTAAGCCCGAAAACCACTATTGCAGGGCTGTTTTCAACTTCACTTTCCCAGCTACCTACAGCTCACCACCGCCGGCCACCGCCTCCACCACCTCCGTTGAGGTGGTGGCTAACGCCAGGCGGCGACACGGCCGCCGGAGATAGCTTCTCCGGCGATCCCGGGCAAGAAGAAAAACTCGAGAAAACTCCCACTATCTCATGGGATCGTGCTCATTTGAGCCCGATATCTCTCCTAGATGGGTCTAGAATCTAGCACAGATGGAGGGGGGAAGGAACTTGCCTTGATTGGCTTGAGGTTAAGGGAAACCCGAGCTTGCCATGGCCGACCACCTCCCGTGAGCTCCACCTCCCGATCTCGTTTCTGCATCAAATCCTCCTCTGTAAAGCTCCAGCTTGACTCCTCATGAGCTTCTGAAGCTAATTCCACCTCTAATTTGGGCTGGGGATGGATGTATATGGCTGTGCCATTGGGGGAATTTCGGCCACCTCTTGCCGCCCATCTTAGCCTATCAGAACCTCCTCCTTTCTGCCCCAAACTGAAGGGAGTTAATCCCCCAGCTCAAGGGAGAGCATGGGGAACGGAAGTGGGGTGCCATTTGGCACCCATCCCTCATTCTCCTCTTCCATGTTTCTTTTGTCTTCTTCCTCCTTTTTACTTCAAAATCCTTGTAATTAATCCCCTATAATTCGAAATTCAGAGGGGTTAGGGCTCAATTATCATGAGATCTGCCCATTTGGGTCATGGGGGTTGGGCTAAGTCCAATCAATTGAGTTTGGGCTCACTTAACCCAAATAGGCCAAATTGGGGCTTTTGGTTTTGGGCTTGACCCAAGCTCACTCCAACCAAGGTGAATGACCTACATTGGTGCCTTAGATCCTATGTACCTATTCCAAGAGGAATTAGGCCATAATGGGTCCATATTGGGTTTAATTACACATTTCGGACTTTAGGGGCAATTTGCGGATTTTGGCGAGTGTGTAACTCAATCGAGCCCTATAATCTATAGTATGATGTCTTCATAAGTATACAGTTCTCGATCCGTAGAATATATCTTCACGTTCACCGTCGATATTTTCAATACCATCCTTACTAACACTTTGGATCTAAACACTCTCGTGGTTCACCATCATTGTACACGTGATGTTAGTACTCTTAATTGTTAGGCTTTTGCAATTAGAATTTAGACTTGTCTTCTAAGATCAAGATATGCTTATGGTTTGGGCAATATTGGTGCCCCTAATTTTCATGTCATCGTCATTCTTTTAATATTTTATGTCAACGCTTGATCATACTTCTAGAATCTGAAATGACAGTTGGTATATGCAAATATGTCCATGGCCATTTATTAAACCAAAGGATACTCTAGTAGTAGTTAAGCTTAGTTCTGGTACTTGAATTCATGTGGGTCATCAATTCCAAGGTTCGAAAAATTCATATATTGTTAACCTTCCATGATTAATCCTTGACGTGCACCTAATCATATTAATGTCCTGAAACCTAATTCCTGATTTTTATCCCAATCACGTGTTATCAATGGTCAAATCTATAGTTCTCATTTTGTTAAACGCAAACCAGTCTCAAATATTGCACAAGCCTATCACTTACGGATCAACTTTCAATAAGATATGATGTCATCTCCCATTCATTCCAGGAGTCTTGTAAGTGGTGATTTACTGGTTTCAACTCTTCATATTGTCATACTTGTTTTTGGCCTCATTCTTATTTCCTTCATAACTATGGGGGTCCCCAGTCTGTACACCAAGTATCAGTTATCATGAACTAATAGGTTTAACAGAATTTTCAGAGACTAATCATGATCCAAGACAGTGTTCGGCAGAAGTTCATAGTTTTCCTCCTTAAAATAATTCCAGAAGATTATTTATGTGGCTACGGGTGCAAAACCCATTTCGTAAAGGAAGTATGATAACTAATCAATAAAAATTTTCAGAAGTTTAACGGAGACCACGAGTCTATCTACTCATTTCTATAATATTCCTGCTTTTTATACTGATCTAGGGGAACTTGACCTTGGAATTCTCAATAAGGCTTAATGTAACAAGGGTTCACAAACCCCGATTTCCTACGGAACTCAATCCTCAAAGCTTTTGATTCTTCCAGAGATGAAAGATCTTTTGATCATAAGTGCATGTTTCAAATTTCAATAGAATTGACCCAGGAATGAATTATTATTCAATATACTCTATGTGTGTAACAACATGGGTATTATCCTAAGCTACCTTGGTTTTGCATGCGGGAACCACCAAAATGTAGGGTTCCAAATGGCCACAAATTTGTCCAGGGATCTTTCTTTCTGAGACCTACCATCCATAAAAGATTTGAGTGGATTGGTATTCATTAAGCCATAGGTCTACCACAATTGTATGTAATGAAATTATTTTCAATCTATAGAACTTTATCTCCAAAATTCTGATTTTTGGACTGCATGTGTATCGTACCAAGTTTACATGTACGGTGTAAAATTCAGATTATTTGGATAAGTCAGACGATGGGTGCACACAGATTTGAGTTCAGGGTTCACTTTATATACCCTGCACCAAAACAGGTGCCCAGAGAGTTATATAGCAGGGGCTTTTACGTTCCTAAAATAACTCAAGTTAATATTATAGCGATCCAATAAACGAAGAAACAAGATTAGCCTCCCATAAATCTTGTGCTGAGTTTCTTATATCCAAAAATTTGGACATTTCACATATGTACATAATCCTTATGGGTATACAGTCCTTGAGATTTGTGTATATGGTAAGGTTCTCTACCCTCAAAATGCCATTTACCGCAACTTTCCAAGGATCGTGTGCCTATTAAGTGGCCGTCTCTAAGTTGGAATCCTCATTCCACATTTGACATCCTTTCTTTGTGATGATTTTCCGAGGGTGGAAGTGTGGAGTATTAGCTTCTAAGCACAAAAGTAAAGCCTTACGAGTCTCATACTAATCTGATAGTACAATCACAAACACCAAAACCACTTAAGATTGTCCTATTTGTTTGTTTGATGGGTGTTAATATCACTTAGGAAGTGACGTGGGTATATCGGAGAGTAAGCCCTGAACACTTACACACGCTTCCAACTCCTTCTTTTAGTCACTTTGGGGGTATCCTACTACTTTGGTCAAGATATTTTTGAGGTTGATGCCGGACTAGGATACCTTATGAGATGTCTTGCTAAGTCAAACAAATACGGTGTACTAGTCAGGTTGGCCTAATCTCATCGTTAAGTGGACAGAGTTATGTGATTTCCCGTATGGGCACACCACTGCTTCCGCTGCTAGTTTGTCCTCAAACTAAGCTCGAGCGGGATGGCCCAGGGTTTGTGGACTTCTTTTACTTGGATCGAAAGTCGGCTGAGCTGATACCAGTTTGTAAGACCCTCTTTTTTTTGCATTCTTATCGAGGTCTTACCGCCCAGAACCGCCGTCTTGCGGAGACACCATTACACCCAATGGTCGCCGCCACAAGACGCCGATCCTGCCGGCTATTCATCATCATCCAGGCCAACCATAATCACAGTAATTGAAGTATTAAATGAAACAAGTCCACAAAATCACATTATATATTTATCTTAATACATGATTACAATGTCCACGATGAGAATGAACTAAAAGAATAAGGGCTTACGCCCAGTACATGTTCAAATATAGTGCAACAACACTCTCACTCTACATCTATGCGGAAGCTATCAAACACTGACTTCATGCATCTGTAGTTGCTGCTGCGACGACGTGTAGTGGCTGCTCTGCTTCAACTCGTCCTCCTGTCCTGTCTCCTGAACGAGGTCCTGCTATTCCGACACATCATCCCTAAAATGATGAGGTCCACCGACCGTCAGTCTATAAGACTCAGCATATTCCTCACCGCCTCCACCGCGACTCCTAGGCACCGTGCGGGAGGAGGAAGCGGAGGACATCAAAGGGTAAATCAAAAGCAGGTGACAAACGGGTATTACTCACCTAGCAGTATATATCAATTGTTGAAACCGATATCTCGGCTTCTGTGGAGTTCGGGGCCCTCAGCAAGCTGAGGGGCGACCAACCCTTACTTCCCCTGAGGGAGAGCTCTAGGTTGAAGGTGTTGGAACTAAGAACTGGACCAAGGGCCTAGTGGGGAGGTCCCGCCACATACCCGGAAGTCCCCTTGGAACTTCCCCTCCCAAGCCACTACTAAGCTTGGGCACCACTGGAGCCTCTCCTCACCCCCTGGAGAGACTTGGGGAGGGAGAGAGAGAAGGAGAGAGCTAGCCTAGGATCAGAGATCTCTCCAAATGGTGCCCCCTTGGTCCTATTTATAGGATTTTTGAAGTTGGGCTGCAAATAGCCAAAAACTGGTCTGCCAGATTACCAAAATACCCCTGAATTGGGCTGCGGATAGCCGAATCCCGCTGTTCTGAAACGCTAAATGCAAACCACTGGACTGCGAATAGCCAAACTGGATTGTGAATAGTAAACTGGATGAGGGGGGCCTCCCCTGGGCGAGAGGGGGGGCGAACCACCCCTCCCCCTCTCTGCCCCTACCTGCTGGGCGAGAGAGGGGGGGGGGGGGGGGGGGGGGGGGGGCGAGACCACCCCTCCCCTCTCTCCACCTCTACATGCTGGGCGAGAGAGGGAGGGGCGAGACCCCCCCCCCCCCTCTCCGCCTCTTCCTGCTGGGCGAGAGAGGGGGGGGGGGGGGGGGCGAGACCCCCCTCCCCTCTCTCCGCCTCGTCCTGCTGGGCGAGAGAGGGAGGGGCGAGACCCCCCCTCCCCTCTCTCCGCCTCTTCCTGCTGGGCGAGAGGGGGGGGGGGGGGGGGGGGGGGCGAGACCCCCCATCCCCTTTCTCCGCCTCTACCTGCTGGGCGAGAGAGGGAGGGGCGAGACCCCCCCTCCCCTCTCCCCGCCTCTACCTGCGGGGCGAGAGAGGGAGGGGCGAGACCCCCCCTCCCCTCTCTCCGCCTCTTCCTGCTGGGCGAGAGCGGGGGGGGGGGGGGCGAGACCCCCCTCCCCTCTCTCCGCCTCTACCTGCTGGGCGAGAGAGGGAGGGGCGAGACCCCCCCCCCCCCCTCCCCTCTCTCCGCCTCTTCCTGCTGGGCGAGAGAGGGGGGGGGGGGGGGCGAGACCCCCCTCCCCTCTCTCCACCTCTTCCTGCTGGGCGAGCGGGAGGTTTCTGCCTCTACCACTCTCCCTCCTTTCTCTCTGTCTTGGATCATATTACAAACGAGGCACAAATGAGCTCTTGGGTCCCGGCAACCTACTCGGCGAATATAGGGTTGTACACAATCCCCCTCTTTTCGAGCGAGGTACACGCTCAGAAAGAAATGTCCAACCCTGTGTATTCAACGAGTGTCGCTAGAAACCCGACTAACGGTGCTATCTTGAAAAAACATATAGCCTCTTCGAGAGTTCCTCCAACCCTGCCGGCTAGCGAGAGCCCGACTAGCGGAACCACTTCGGGAGAAAAACATAACCTCTCCGAGAGACCTTCTTATCCTGTCAGCTAACGAGGGGAACTAATCATTTAACCTCCCTGGGAGGTCAACCTGCCCTGCCGTCTAGTGAGAGCCCGGTCAGCGGAACCATCCACGGGGAAAATCACATATCCTCCCTAGGAGGTCAACCTGCCCTGTCGTCTAGTGAGAGCCCGGTCAGCGGAACCATCCAAGGGGAACATCACTTAACCTCCCTAGGAGGTCAACCTGCCCTGCCGTCTAGGGAGAGCCCGGTCAGCGGAACCATCCAAGGGGAACATCACTTAACCTCCCTAGGAGGTCAACCTGCCCTGCCGTCTAGTGAGAGCCCGGTCAGCGGAACCATCCAAGGGGAACATCACTTATCTTCCCTAGAAGGTCAACCTGCCCTGTCGTCTAGTGAGAGCCCGGTCAGCGGAATCATCCAAGGGGAACATCACTTAACCTCCCTAAGAGGTCAACCTGCCCTGCCGTCTAGTGAGAGCCCGGTCAGCGGAACCATCCAAGGGGAACATCACTTATCTTCCCTAGGAGGTCAACCTGCCCTGCCGTCTAGTGAGAGCCCGGTCAGCGGAACCATCTAAGGGGAACATCACTTAACCTCCCTAGGAGGCCAACCTGGCCTGCCGGCTAGTGAGAGCCCGGTCAGCGGAACCATCCGAGGGGAACATCACTTACCTCCCTGGGAGGTCAACCTGCCCTGCCGTCTAGTGAGAGCCCGGTCAGCGGAACCATCCAAGGGGAACATCACTTAACCTCCCTAGGAGGTCAACCTGGCCTGCCGACTAGTGAGAGCCCGGTCAGCGGAACCATCCGAGGGGAACATCACTTACCTCCCTGGGAGGTCAACCTGCCCTGCCGTCTAGTGAGAGCCCGGTCAGCGGAACCATCCAAGGGGAACATCACTTAACCTCCCTAGGAGGTCAACCTGCCCTGCCGTCTAGTGAGAGCCCGGTCAGCGGAACCATCCAAGGGGAACATCACTTAACCTCCCTAGGAGGTCAACCTGCCCTGCCGTCTAGTGAGAGCCCGGTCAGCGGAACCATCCAAGGGGAACATCACTTATCTTCCCTAGGAGGTCAACCTGCTCTGCCGTCTAGTGAGAGCCCGGTCAGCGGAACCATCCAAGGGGAACATCACTTAACCTCCCTAGGAGGTCAACCTGCCCTGCCGTCTAGTGAGAGCCCGGTCAGCAGAACCATCCAAGGGGAACATCACTTACCTCACTGGGAGGTCAACCTGGCGTGCCGGCTAGTGAGAGCCCGGTCAGCGGAACTATCCGAGGGGAACATCACTTACCTCCCTGGGAGGTCAACCTGTCCTGCCGTCTAGTGAGAGCCCGGTCAGCGGAACCATCCGAGGGAAATATCACTTACCTCCCTGGGAGGTCAACCTGGCCTTCCGGCTAGTGAGAGCCCGGTCAGCGGAACTATTTGAGGGGAACATCACTTACCCTCCCTGGGAGGTCAACCTGGCCTGCCGTCTAGTGAGAGCCCGGTCAGCGGAACCATCCAAGGGGAACATCACTTAACCTCCCTAGGAGGTCAACCTGCCTTGCCGTCTAGTGAGAGCCCGGTCAGCGGAACCATCCAAGGGTAACATCACTTATCTTCCCTAGGAGGTCAACCTGCCCTGCCGTCTAGTGAGAGCTCGGTAAGCGGAACCATCCAAGGGGAACATCACTTAACCTCCCTAGGAGGTCAACCTGCCCTGCCGTCTAGTGAGAGCCCGGTCAGCGGAACCATCCAAGGGGAACATCACTTATCTTCCCTAGGAGGTCAACCTGCCATGCCGTCTAGTGAGAGCCCGGTCAGCGGAACCATCCAATGGGAACATCACTTAACCTCCCTAGGAGGTTAACCTGGCCTGCCGGCTAGTGAGAGCCCGGTCAGCGGAACCATCCGAGGGGAACATCACTTACCTCCCTGGGAGGTCAACCTGCCCTGCCGTCTAGTGAGAGCCCGGTCAGCGGAACCATCCAAGGGGGACATCACTTAACCTCCCTAGGAGGTCAACCTGGCCTGCCGGCTAGTGAGAGCCCGGTCAACGGAACCATCCGAGGGGAACATCACTTACCTCCCTAGGAGGTCAACCCGCCCTGCCGTCTAGTGAGAGCCCGGTCAGCGGAACCATCCAAGGGGAACATCACTTAACCTCCCTAGGAGGTCAACCTGCCCTGTCGTTTAGTGAGAGCCCGGTCAGCGGAACCATCCAAGGGGAACATCACTTATCTTCCCTAGGAGGTCAACCTGCCCTGCCGTCTAGTGAGAGCCTGGTCAGCGGAACCATCGAAGGGGAACATCACTTAACCTCCCTAGGAGGTCAACCTGCACTGCCGTCTAGTGAGAGCCCGGTCAGCGGAACCATCCAAGGGGAACATCACTTACCTCACTGGGAGGTCAACCTGGCGTGCCGGCTAGTGAGAGCCCGGTCAGCGGAACTATCCGAGGGGAACATCACTTACCTCCCTGGGAGGTCAACCTGTCCTGCCGTCTAGTGAGAGCCCGGTCAGCGGAACCATCCGAGGGGAATATCACTTACCTCCCTGGGAGGTCAACCTGGCCTGCCGGCTAGTGAGAGCCCGGTCAGCGGAACCATCCGAGGGGAACATCACTTACCCTCCCTGGGAGGTCAACCTGGCCTGCCGTCTAGTGAGAGCCCGGTCAGCGGAACCATCCAAGGGGAACATCACTTAACCTCCCTAGGAGGTCAACCTGCCCTGCCGTCTAGTGAGAGCCCGGTCAGCGGAACCATCCAAGGGGAACATCACTTATCTTCCCTAGGAGGTCAACCTGCCCTGCCCTCTAGTGAGAGCCCGGTCAGCGGAACCATCCAAGGGGAACATCACTTAACCTCCCTAGGAGGTCAACCTGCCCTGCCGTCTAGTGAGAGCCCGGTCAGCGGAACCATCCAAGGGGAACATCACTTATCTTCCCTAGGAGGTCAACCTGCCCTGCCGTCTAGTGAGAGCCCGGTCAGCGGAACCATCCAAGGGGAACATCACTTAACCTCCCTAGGAGGTCAACCTGGCCTGCCGGCTAGTGAGAGCCCGGTCAGCGGAACCATCCGAGGGGAACATCACTTACCTCCCTGGGAGGTCAACCTGCCCTGCCGTCTAGTGAGAGCCCGGTCAGCGGAACCATCCAAGGGGAACATCACTTAACCTCCCTAGGAGGTCAACCTGGCCTGCCGGCTAGTGAGAGCCCGGTCAGCGGAACCATCCGAGGGGAACATCACTTACCTCCCTGGGAGGTCAACCTGCCCTGCCGTCTAGTGAGAGCCCGGTCAGCGGAACCATCCAAGGGGAACATCACTTAACCTCCCTAGGAGGTCAACCTGCCCTGCCGTCTAGTGAGAGCCCGGTCAGCGGAACTATCCAAGGGGAACATCACTTAACCTCCCTAGGAGGTCAACCTGCCCTGCCGTCTAGTGAGAGCCCGATCAGCGGAACCATCCAAGGGGAACATCACTTATCTTCCCTAGGAGGTCAACCTGCCCTGTCGTCTAGTGAGAGCCCGGTCAGCGGAACCATCCAAGGGGAACATCACTTAACCTCCCTAGGAGGTCAACCTGCCCTGCCGTCTAGTGAGAGCCCGGTCAGCGAAACCATCCAAGGGGAACATCACTTACCTCACTGGGAGGTCAACCTGGCCTGCCGGCTAGTGAGAGCCCGGTCAGCGGAACCATCCGAGGGGAACATCACTTACCTCCCTGGGAGGTCAACCTGTCCTGCCGTCTAGTGAGAGCCCGGTTAGCGGAACCATCCGAGGGGAATATCACTTACCTCCCTGGGAGGTCATCCTGGCCTGCCGTCTAGTGAGAGCCCGGTCAGCGGAACCATCCGAGGGGAACATCACTTACCCTCCCTGGGAGGTCAACCTGGCCTGCCGTCTAGTGAGAGCCTGGTCAGCGGAACCATCCGAGGGGAACATCACTTACCCTCCCTGGGAGGTCAACCTGGCCTGCCGTCTAGTGAGAGCCCGGTCAGCGGAACCATCCGAGGGGAAAAAGGTTTTGGAAAGAACTTTTATTACATGAGTCATCCGGTTACGTGCAGGAAAAACTAAGTATGAAAACACTTCATCCTACTACATGGACTCAAAGAAAAAACTAAGCATGGAGACCGGGACTCGGGCTTCTACTTCCAGGTATGGTCCTCCTCGACCTCTTCTGGTTGTTGACGCTGCGGCTTCGGACACCTCGCCTCCCTTAACTCCAAGAACTCAGGGCAGGCGGATGTCGCGTGACCTTCCTCCTGATGGAAGTCACGGTAAGGTACCTCCATTCGGACGCCCCCTCTTCCTCCTGCGCGGTTCCTTCTTCTTCTGTGGCCGATCACCATGGCTTGCTGGGGTGGTGGAGAGGGTGCTTTCGGGCCCTGCCTCCACCCTGGGAGGTCAGTCTCTTCTTCCTGGAAGTTGTCCTCCTCCTGGTCGAACTTCCTCTTGGGGGCCTTTACTCTCCCCCCTGCTGCCTTGCCTCTGGTTCACTCAGCTTGGCCAGCCTTCTTGCGAACTCCGGGTTGGCCTCCTCACTTTCGACTTCCTCGGCCACCCTTTCCATCAACTCCTCAAAGGACAAAGGCGCTCTTCTCTTGAGATCCATCTTGAAGAAGCCTTCCCGCAGCCCCACCGTGAAGGCGAGCTTGAGGATGTCCCTTGGTACCTCCTAGACAAGCAAAACTTCTTCCTGGAACCTATCCAGATAGTGAGCCAGCGACTCCCCTGGCTCTTGCTTGATTTTGAAAAGTGCTTCGGCATCTTTCTTCCTCTTCCTTGACGTCGAGAAGCGTAGCAGGAAGCCTCGACGCAAGTCTTCAAAGGCATAGATGGATCCCGCAGGGAGCTGGTGGAACCAATCTCTAGCCTTCTCCTTCAGAGTTGTCGCGAAGAGTCGACATTTGAAAGCGTCTGACATGGGCATGATGGAGACCATGTCTTCAAACCACTGCAGGTGTAAGACGGGGTCATCCTTGCCGAAGTAGTGAGACATCTTCGCCCCTTGAACCCCTCCGGAATCGGGGCCGAGAGGATTATCTCAGAAAAAGGACCTCCTTCGCTCGCCCCCCTTGGGGGCTGGGTGAGCTGGGGCGGGGCGAGCCCGGAGGGCGCCCCTCTCCTGAGCTCGCCACCCTGGAGCTGGGCGAGCGGGGGCCTGGCGCCTCCCAACTCCCCCCCTTGGAGCTGGGCGAGTGGGGGCCTGACGCCTCCCCACTCGCCACCTTGGAGCTGGGCGAGTGGGGGCCTGGCGCCTCCCCACTCGCCCCCTCCTGGCACCTCTCTAGTTGGTTGGTCGAGAGGGATCTCACCCTCCTGTCGGGGCGAGACCTCCGAACCACTTCCTCTCCTGACATCGCCTATCGAGGCGAAAGTCACCTGCAAGGTCTGCAGGACCTCTTGCCTGAAATTTTCGAACATCTCCAACATCACCCCAGCCACCGGGGGCTGCGAGTGACCCGGGTCGGAACTTCCTCCACCTCCTCCCATGGAGCTCATCTTGAGGGTTTCTTGAATCGATCACACTCCACGCTCACCGCACCAAAATGTTGAAACCAATATCTCGGCTTCTGTGGAGTTCGGGGCCCTCAGCAAGCTGAGGGGCGACCAACCCTTACTTCCCCTGAGGGAGAGCTCTAGGTTGAAGGTGTTGGAACTAAGAACTGGACCAAGGGCCTAGTAGGGAGGTCCCGCCACATACCCGGAAGTCCCCTTGGAACTTCCCCTCCCAAGCCACTACTAAGCTTGGGCACCACTGGAGCCTCTCCTCACCCCCTGGAGAGACTTGGGGAGGGAGAGAGAGAAGGAGAGAGCTAGCCTAGGATCAGAGATCTCTCCAAATGGTGCCCCCTTGGTCCTATTTATAGGATTTTTGAAGTTGGGCTACAAATAGCCAAAAACTGGTCTGCCAGATTACCAAAATACCCCTGAATTGGGCTGCGGATAGCCGAATCCCGCTGTTCTGAAACGCTAAATGCAGACCACTGGACTGCGAATAGCCAAACTGGACTGCGAATAGTAAACTTGACGAGGGTGGCCTCCCCTGGGCGAGAGGGGGGGCGAACCACCCCTCCCCCTCTCTGCCCCTACTTGCTGGGCGAGAGAGGGGGGGGGGGGGGGGGTCGAGACCCCCCCTCCCCTCTCTCCGCCTCTACCTGCTGGGCGAGAGAGGGAGGGGCGAGACCCCCCCTCTCTCCGCCTCTTCCTGCTGGGCGAGAGAGGGGGGGGGGGGGGGACCCCCCCCCCCCCTCCCCTCTCTCCGCCTCTTCCTGCTGGGCGAGAGAGGGAGGGGCGAGACCCCCCCTCCCCTCTCTCCGCCTCTTCCTGCTGGGCGAGAGAGGGGGGGGGGGGGGGGGGCGAGACCCCCCTCCCTCCGCCTCTACCTGCTGGGCGAGAGAGGGAGGGGCGAGACCCCCCTCCCCTCTCTCCGCCTCTACCTGCTGGGTGAGAGAGGGAGGGGCGAGACCCCCCCCTCCCCTCTCTCCGCCTCTTCCTGCTGGGCAAGAGAGGGGGGGGGGGGGGGGGGCGAGACCCCCCTCCCCTCTCTCCGCCTCTACCTGCTGGGCGAGAGAGGGAGGGGCGAGACCCCCCCTCCCCTCTCTCCGCCTCTACCTGCTGGGCGAGAGAGGGAGGGGCGAGACCCCCCCTCCCCTCTCTCCGCCTCTTCCTGCTGGGCGAGAGGGAGGGGGGGGGGGCGAGACCCCCCTCCCCTCTCTCCGCCTCTTCCTGCTGGGCGAGCGGGATGTTTCTGCCTCTACCACTCTCCCTCCTTTCTCTCTGTCTTGGATCATACTACAAACGAGGCACAAATGAGCTCTTGGGTCCCGGCAACCTACTCGGCGAATATAAGGTTGTATATCAATAGCTAACAACATGTATATAAAAGCATTTACATCTAGCAATTATATCAATAGCAAACAACATGTATATGTATATATATATATATATATCAAGCACCTTTCTAGCAAATCTATCATAACAAATCAAGGGGCCACAAGGAAACCAAGTAGTATATAAACGAGCGTCAAAGTGAGTACACACACGCAGCTATAAAATAGTCTAAGCAGCTAGAAAAGTACACCAGAGTAGTTATAAAGAAAACTAGAGCAAGTAAAGAAACAAATAGAGCAACTATGAAAGTAACCTTAACTTATGCGTAGACGCACACAAACACATAAGCTAAGGGATTTGGCAAAAAAGTAAACTCATGGTATAAAAGAGCCCATACTAGTTTATACGATGGTCTCTACTTTATGCAAGTATGTTATCCTATGATATGCAATGCAATGCAATGCAACACCATGGTGCAACTCACGCACATGACTCTGTACGTACAGACCTTTAGTTCCCACTTTTCGGAGGTAGCTAACCTCTCGGGCACCTCTCGTCGTGGTCAAACGGTGGCAGAGGAGCGGGCGTTTCCTCACCTAGGTGGGTAAGTCACACTACCAGACCTAGGCCCTAACGTACGCTGTGATACCGGTACCCGCTACTCACGAGCTCCTGCGTACTAAACTGTATTGGCCAGGCAGGGTTTAGGGAATCCGTCCCGTCGGACGCGCAGTAAAACAACCTGGCCCCTAATCAAACCACTAGCACTGCCTAGTCAACGAACTGCTGTCGGTGTGACGACTAAGCCAGAACCGAAGACCCACCACATCTTATGCACATACAATTATGTATTATCCCTTACTACCGAGCCTCCAGCTCGCAAATCTAAATCAACATTTATAAAGTAGAGCCTACCGTTCGCTAGACTACATCAGTCTTATATTTAAGCTACGAGCCTACCGCTCGCTAGACTACACTAGTCTTATTTAACTACGTGCCTACCACTCGCTAGACTACACCAGTCTATATTTAAGCTACGAGCCTACCGCTCGCTACACTACACCAGTCTTATATTTAAGCTACGAGTCTACCGCTCGCTAGACTATACCAGTCTTATATTTCTTATAACTCGAGCCTACTGCTCGCAGGACAATCCCAGTCCTTCCTTATAACCCGAGCCTACTACTCGTAGGACTATCCGAGTCCTTCCTTATAACCCGAGCCTACCGCTCGCAGGACTATCCCAGTCCTCCTTATAACCCGAGCCTATTGTTCGCAGGACTATCCCAGTCCTTCCTTATAACCCGAGCCTACTGCTCGCAGGACTATCCCAGTCCTTCCTTATAACTCGAGCCTACTGCTCGCAGGACTATCCTAGTCCTTCCTTATAACCTGAGCCTACTGCTCACAGGACTATCCCAGTCCTTCCTTATAACCTGAGCCTACTGCTCACAGGACTATCCCAGTCCTTCCTTATAACCCGAGCCTACTGCTCGCAGGACTATCCTAGTCCTCCTAATAACCCGAGCCTACTGCTCGCAGGACTATCTCAGTCCTTCCTTATAACCCGAGCCTACTGCTCACAGGACTATCCTAGTCCTCCTTATAACCCGAGTCTACTGCTCGCAGGACTATCCCAGTCCTCCTTTATTTCATTCCTTCCCAAATTTAGGAGGGAGATTATGTTTCAAGTTTTCCTACTTTACTACTCTTGTCTATTGTTAGTTGATCTTAGAAGCTTGGGGTGAATCCTGGACTTCCCGTGGATTACCCGGTGAAGGGCTCGCAACGGTACTAGGGAATGTGATGGTGACTGAAGCCCAATTCCCCCTTTCCAGGATATTTATTTTATTTAGTTGCTACCCATTCTTGTATGCCCATTTGCTCTTCAATTACTCTAAAATCCTATGGTGGATTACCATTTGACTCGGGCAGACATGTGCCCGTGTTCTATTGAACACCGAACCATGTCATTCCTAGTGACCAATTATTTCCTTATGTTATCTCTCAATCACAACTTGTTCTTCCTGCTAAGTCATCCTTCACCTCCCCTAATAGATCCTTGTCAAATTCTTGAATTGATGGTTTTACTAAACGCACCCCGTCTTTATTTCTGATGACTGCCCTTGGTGACTTATCATTCAACCTAATTGGGCATCTGCAATTCTCTTAGAGTTAGTAACTCTAGGGGCGGTGACCATAAGGAAGGAGTCCGAATTTATGTTTTTAGTTTCTACTGTTCGTAGACCAAGGTGGGATTGAACTAGGTTTGACTCTTAAGACACAACCTTGGTCCTATCAAGTCTTAATGAGTTCCAAGTTCTTACCGTAGGTTCACAATGACTAATGATCTAACAACCTCAAATTCTACATTCCATATTCTTCCAAAGATTGTTTAATCACAATTTCTACTTTACATGAGTGGGGTGTGAACAAGGATTTACACTACAAGTATCATCTACAGACCTCTATAAATTCTGATAAATTCATGATAGCATAAAATTGACCTAAAAACTTCAGAGCCTAAGTTTCATAATTTTACAGGGAGTATTTGACCATATTTACCATTTAATAAGAGTGGGGTGCCAATAAGGATTTACACTACAACTACCATCTACAGGTCTCTATAAATTCTGAGAAAATTAACCTAGCACAATAATCATCTAAAAAAACCAAATCCAAGGTTTCATAATTTACCAGAGAGTATTTATCCATAATTACTATTTAATACAAATGGTGTGCCAATAAGGGATTACACTACAACTACCATCTACAGGTCTCTATAAATTCTGAGAAAATTAACCTATCACAATAGTCATCTAAAAACACCAAATCCAAGGTTTCATAATTTACCAGGGAGTATTTGTCCATAATTACTATTTAATACAAATGGTGTGCCAATAAGGGATTACACTACGACTACCATCTACAGGTCTCTATAAATTCTGAGAACATTAACCTAGCACAATAATCATCTATAAACACCAAATCCAAGGTTGCATAATTTACCAGGGAGTATTTATCCATAATTACTATTTAATACAAATGGTGTGCCAATAAGGGATTACACTACAACTACCATCTACAAGTCTCTATAAATTCTGAGAAACTTAACCTAGCACAATAATCATCTAAAAACACCAAATCCAAGGTTTCATAATTTACTAGGGAGTATTCATCCATAATTACTATTTAATACAAATGGTGTGCCAATAAGGGATTACACTACAACTACCATCTACAGGTCTCTAAAAATTCTGAGAAAATTAACCTACCACAATAATCATCTAAAAACACCAGATCATAAGTCTCATATTAAACCAAGGTGTATTTATCCTTAACTATCATTTATTACATTTGGTGTGCCAATAAGGGTTTACACTACAAGTATTGTGTTAATACTTCAATAAATTCTGGGAAAATTACTATAGCTCAATGTTGGTCTAAAAACACCAGGTCCTAAGTCTCATATTAATCCAAGGTGTATTTATCCTTAATTGTCATTTATTACATTCTTGCTAAATGCACCCCAATTTTTCCTACACCCTTAAGTCCAAAACTTCAACTTGAAGTTCAGAGAAATCCACTCTTGCACATGAGTTGAATTCTTAACTAGAGGTGGTTGATATCATGTCTAAGGCATGGACAAATTTTCAAAGCATTTGCATGAGCCAAAATCACTAAACACACCAGATACACTTTTATACATGTCTCACTAAAAGTGGCCTAAAAGGAGCTACACTTGACCGAATGACATGAAGTCAGTGGCCTTTTAAAGGTAATCCTCAAGGTCTACAATATTCATCTTGATCATTATCTCCAGAAATGAGTCTAACCTAGGTGAAGTCAACATGCAAGTTCTTTACAAATTGCTTATCTTAACAAAATACAAATATATACATGTCACACCAAAAATGGCATAGAAGGAGCTACACTTGACCAAATGACATGAAATCAATGGCATTTTAAAGGTAACCTCAAGGTCTACAAAATTCATGTTGATCACTATCTCCAGAAATGAGCCTAACCTAGCTGAAGTCAACATGCAAGTTCTGTACAAATTGTTTATCTTAACAAAATACAAATATATACATGTCACACCAAAAATGGCATAGAAGGAGATACACTTGACCAAATGACATGAAATCAGTGGCATTTTAAAGGTAATCGCAAGGTCTACAATATTCATGTTGATCACTATCTCCAGAAATGAGCCTAACCTAGGTGAAGTCAACATGGAAGTTCTGTACAAAATGTTTAACTTAGCAAAATACAAATATATACATGTCACACCAAAAATGGCATAGAAGGAGCTACACTTGATCAAATGATATGAAATCAGTGACATTTTAAAGTTAACCTCAAGGTCTACAATATTCATGTTAATCACTACCTCCAAAAATGAGCCTAACCTAGGTGAAGTGAACATGCAAGTTCTGTACAAATTGTTTTTCTTAACAAAATACAATTATATACATGTCACAACAAAAAGTGGCATAGAAGAAGCTACACTTGACCAAATGACATGAAATCAGTGGAATTTTAAAGGTAACCTCAAAGTCTACAATATTCATGTTGATCACTATCTCCAGAAATGAGCCTAACCTAGGTGAAGTCAACATGCAAGTTCTGTACATGTTTATCTCAACAAAATACAAATATATACATGTCACATCAAAAATGGCATAGAAGGAGTTACACTTGACCAAATGACATGAAATCAGTGACATTTTAAATTGAACCTAAAGGTCTACGATATTCATGTTGATCACTATCTCCAGAAATGAGCCCAACCTAGGTGAAGTCAACATGCAAGTTCTGTACAAATTATTTATCTTAACAAAATACAAATATATACATGTCACACTAAAAATGGCATAGAAGGAACTACATTTGACCAAATGACATGAAATCAGTGGCATTTTAAAGGTAACCGCAAGGTCTATAATATTCATGTTGATCACTATCTCCAGAAATGAGCCTAACCTAGGTGAAGTCAACATGAAAGTTCTGTATAAATTGTTTATCTTAACAAAATACAAATATATACATGTCACACCAAAAATGGCATAGAAGGAGCTACACTTGACCAAATGACATGAAATTAGTGGCATTTTAAAGGTAACCTCAAGGTCTACAATATTCATGTTGATCATTATCTCCAGAAATGAGCCTAACCAAGGTGAACTCAACATGCAAGTTCTGTACAAATTGTTTATCTTAGCAAAATACAAATATATACATGTCACACCAAAAATGGCATAAAAGGAGCTACACTTGACCAAATGACATGAAATCAGTGGCATTTTAAAGGTAACCTCAAGGTCTACAATATTCATGTTGATCACTATCTCCAGAAATGAGCCCAACCTAGGTGAAGTCAACATGCAAGGTGATTCTTCCCTTCAAACCCATTTAAAACCTCCACTAGCCCAAAATGGCTATTAGCACCCCATTTTCCTCTTAGACACAAACTTCATTTTAAAATTCAGAGAAATCCTCTCATGCACATGAGATGAAATTTAAATCAGAGCCCACACATGACCTAAAGAAGCCCTCACCAAAATTTGGGAGGCTTTGGGGTCCATGTGACCACCTAATTAAATCTTGCATGCTTTATTTAATTTCCACAAAAACTTGGGAAAAAGTTTTTCCAAAAATCCCCAAATTATTGTAGGGGATGTATTTGGGCATGACTCATGAATGCCCAAAATTTCATCTCTTTTGGAGTTGTAGAACTCCCTAAATGAATTTTCTATGGTTCACCTAGCCCATTGTACATAGCCCACCATTTTGGTTGCTGAAAAGAGCTGCAGTTCTCTGATTGACATGAAATTAGTGGCAAATTAAAGTTAAGACCAATGCCTACAATTTTTATGTTGGTCACTTCGTTTGATTCTAGGCCTAAGGGGACTAAATATTTAACTGAAGAGGACTGAAGTATAAAGGCAGAATTGATATTTATATTAACATTATAATAAATAAATAAAACATGCGCACTGTTCATCTTCTTCCTAAGCCCGAAAACCACTATTGCAGGGCTGTTTTCAACTTCACTTTCCCAGCTACCTACAGCTCACCACCGCCGGCCACCGCCTCCACCACCTCCGTTGAGGTTGTGGCTAACGCCAGGCAGCGACACGGCCGCCGGAGATAGCTTCTCCGGCGTTCCCGAGCAAGAAGAAAAACTCGATAAAACTCCCACTATCTCACATGGGATCGTGCTCATTTGAGCCAGATATCTCTCCTAGATGGGTCTAGAATCTAGCACAGATGGAGGGGGGAATGAACTTGCCTTGATTGGCTTGAGGTTAAGGGAAACCCGAGCTTGCCATGGCCGACCACCTCCCGTGAGCTCCACCTCCCGATCTCATTTCTGCATCAAATCCTCCTCTGTAAAGCTCCAGCTTGACTCCTCATGAGCTTCTGAAGCTAATGCCAACTCTAATTTGGGCTGGGGATGGATGTATATGGTTGTGCCATTGGGGGAATTTCGGCCACCTATTGCCGCCCATCTTAGCCTATCAGAACCTCCTCCTTTCTGCCCCAAACTGAAGGGAGTTAATCCCCCAGCTCAGGGGAGAGCATGGGGAAGGGAAGTGGGGTGCCATTTGGCACACATCCCTCATTCTCCTCTTCCATGTTTCTTTTGTCTTCTTCCTCCTTTTTACTTCAAAATCCTTGTTAATAATCCCCTATAATTCGAAATTCAGAGGGGTTAGGGCTCAATTATCATGAGATCTGGCCATTTGGGTCATGGGGGTTGGGCTAAGTCCAATCAATTGAGTTTGGGCTCACTTAACCCAAATAGGCCAAATTGGGGCTTTTGGGTTTGGGCTTGACCCAAGCTCACTCCAACCAAGGTGAATGACCTACATTGGTGCCTTAGATCCTATGGACCTATTCCAAGAGGAATTAGGTCATAATGGGTCCATATTGGGTTTAATTACACATTTCGAACTTTAGGGGCAATTTGCGGATTTTGGTGATTTTGCCTTAGTTCTCCAAAGTTGAATGCATGCATTGGTCCATTTAGGTCTCACATACTCCCCTTAGGTTTAAGAAGGGTTGTGCTTGGTCAATTTGGTCATCCAAAGTCTAATTGACCTTATTTTGGGAAGTTTTACCTAACATAGCTCAAAGTTGACTTTTGGTCAATTTGACCAATTTAGTTGACCTCAAGGGTCCCTACTGACCCACTTACCTCCTTGAATGGTCATAGGGATCATAGTGAGGTTATTTTGGGCTTATTGAAGACTCTTGGACACCTCTAGGCTAGGCCATCAAGAACTGTTAAATACACCCCAATGTGATCTTTACTGATTCACCTTGGTTTTTGGGGCCATTTTGGTCTTTTAGAGAAATGTCGTGACCATGTCATGATAAAATGCATCATAGGGGTCTAGTTGTTCTGGGGATGTTACACCGGGTGTGCCTGCATGTGTGTCCGCCAATTCAGATGAAGAACTACAACAACCTTTGGTGTTGGAAGCTCAAGAGGGCAAAAAAGATGATTTGATTTTAGTTGATGTGCTTCCGAAGAAAAAGGGAATGGTGTGTGTTTCAAACTTTGGCAAACTCCGTGAGGAGTTGATATATGAAGTGCATTTTACAAAATATTTCATTCATCCGGGCAGTACAAAGATGTACATGAATTTAAAAAAATCATTTTACAAGTATATCGATCTTTTTCTTGCATTGCTCCAATGTTTTCTGTTCGGTCCGTTGTGGATACTTGGATAATAGATTTTAATCACATTTGTTTTCGTTGCTATGTTTGAATGATGAAAGGTGTTTCTGTGAGAATCATGCGATTTATTGTCTCTACCTAGAGCATTCTTTTGGTGGAAAATTTATACAAAAAAAGTAGAAATGCACTGTGTTATATTCTAACTTTAAATATTTATTGTGTCAGCTTTTCTATGAGAACTTATCTTACTTCTGTTGACTGCCTAAATTTTCCAGAATGTGATATACGCTCATGCTTTAACACACTTCAGTTTTTGAACAGGAAGAAAGAAATCCTGAATATTGTAAGATAGCAAACAGTATATAATTTCTTATTTACCCAGAGTTTTTAATTTACCTTGTAAATAATGTTTTATCTTCTTCTTCATTATGCAGTTGGAGGTTGGTTCCCAAGTGATTGGTCAGAAGGATATATCAAGAAGCTGCATTGACATATGAAAGAAGGTATTTAGTTGTTTGTCCTGATCACTTGCCGATCTAAAAATACTTTGTAATTTCTCGTGTATGTTTGGCATTCAAGAAACTTCGCTCGCAAGCAGATTTTTCCAAAGACGAAATCAATACGTCATGCGAACTCAAAAGATGGCACTTCATGGTTGACATTGCATTGACATTTTTTTTTACAAAAATCATTGTTTTCTTGAAATTTGTTGCACTTCAATGTCAATATTTACTTTTTGTCTTTCCCTAGCTTATCAACCTCCGATCGCAATATCGATTAGTCGCTTGATTGCACTAGTTGAGAAGCCAAATATCAAATGGCCAAAGTCTTTACAGGGGTAAAATATTCCCGCAAATAATTTGGCAATATTATTGCCTTGTGATAACTTTAAATTCATGATTTAGGTCTCGAGCGATGAATATCGAGAGGAAGGATTTGTTTATGCTTTGGCAAAGCAAAATATCACAAACTATACCAAGGCATCTTTCATCGGAGTGTTTCGTCGAAGATTTCGTCTCCCTTTTCTTGCATATTCTAGCTCCTCCGACATTGCGGCCAGTAAGTTTTATATCGGTTTATTCATTTCATTAATTTGGTCCCGATATTTGAAGTTTAATCTCGCACTTCTTTTGCCCATGTTATCTTATAATTTTCTTTCTTCACGTGCTTATGAGTGGGTTGTTTTCTTGTTATTTCTTAGGTGGCAGCACATCTATTTTCTGAAAGGGAGAAGTGTGATGTGGACCAGCTGGTAGATACTATGTTTTCTTATTTCATTACTTACAAAAACTCCAAACTCGAGAACCCCAAGGCTCCTCACAACCATATAACCGCAAATGATGTCCCTATACTCGTCCTCGAACCCCCCGATTGATGACTTCATTAACTTCAAGGTTCAAAACTAGTTTTTTTCTTGGTGATGGCCATAACAAAAAGTTGCGGATAGCCAAAATTGTAGTGCGTATATCAACCGCCTAATAATATTGCACTAATTAATTATAGAAACTAACATTATTAAGCATTAACACCTTAAATAGTCGGCTACCCATTGCTTGTACGAAATTGATTGAGGTGCAATATGATATTACACAGTTTGAAAGGCATGACGAATGAACAGTGGCGGACCCAGAATTTTCGTCCAACTCGGGCGTCAAGTAAAATATAAGCACAATCATCAACACACAAATACAAGCACATACATTTACTAAATTAATTGAAGACTAATAGGAATTTGATTAGAACTCAATCAAATTGGAAATTTTTGCTTATTACCGGTCAACAAGGATTCGGGCTTGAAAAAGATAATTTAATGAACTTATCAGGAGGACTGACGGAGGAATGGAGGATTCAGGCTGCTCTATTGCTTGTTGGTCTACTGGAGGCTACCTGGAAAATGTTCGAGCCTCAAAGCGGGAAATCTAGAAAAATGTTTGAGTCATGGAGGTCGCAGAATGAGAATTGAGAATACCTGACTGAAATCGAGCAAAAGAGGCTCTGCATCTGCAACCTACTGCTGGAGCCTGGAGCCGGGCTACCTGGTAACCTGCATAAAGAAAAAATGCTGAAATCAGCGAAAGGCTTTCAAGAGAAAAAAAGGGGGGTCCGGAGAAAGAGTTGAAGAAAAAGGGAGAAAAAAAGAAGGGGTGGAGACGGGGAGGTTGGAGGATATTAGGAGTCGAGGATACCTGCTCGCCGACTAGAGAAGCAGTGGGAAAAACCAGAAAATGCTCGCCGACTCGGCGGGAGGCTCAGAGCAGATGAGGGTACGCTCGGACGGCGGGAGTCAGGACGTCCTCAAGGCAGATTAGGGCACGCTCTCAGTCACGACGCTCTCTGTTCGCAAGCAGAAAAATTGGAAACGACGAGGCGCCTTTAGTATTTTTTGAAATTTTCAACACGGGCACGTGCCCGGGTGTGCCTGCATGTGGGTCCGCCAATTCAGATGAAGAACTACAACCTTTGGTGTTGGAAGCTCAAGAGGGCAAAAAAGATGATTTGATTTTAGTTGATGTGCTTCCGAAGAAAAAGGGAATGGTGTGCGTTTCAAACTTTGGCAAACTCCGTGAGGAGTTGATATATGAAGTGCATTTTACAAAATATTTCATTCATCCGGGCAGTACAAAGATGTACATGAATCTAAAGAAATCATTTTACAAGTATATGGATCTTTTTCTTGCATTGTTCCAATGTTTTCTGTTCGGTCCGTTGTGGATACTTGGATAATAGATTTTAATCACATTTTTTTTCGTTGCTATGTTTGAATGATGAAAGGTGATTCTGTGAGAATCATGCGATTTATTGTCTCTACCTAGAACATTCTTTTGGTGGAAAATTTATACAAAAAAAAGTAGAAATGCACTGTGTTATATTCTAACTTTAAATATTTATTGTGTCAGCTTTTCTATGAGAACTTATCTTACTTCTGTTGACTGCCTAAATTTTCCAGAATGTGATATACGCTCATGCTTAAGTACACTTCAATTTTTGAACAGGAAGAAAGAAACCCTGAATATTGTAAGATAGCAAACAATATACAATTTCTCGTGTATGTTTGGCTGCATTGACATATGGAAGAAGGTATTTAGTTGTTTTGTCCTGATCACTTGCCGAGCTAAAAATACTTTGTAATTTCTCGTGTATGTTTGGCATTCAAGAAACTTCGCTCGCAAGCAGATTTTTCCAAATACGAAATCAAGGCGCGAGAAGAGGTTAAGTAGGAGCTTAAACAATCATTATGAATTTGTGTTCATGTATTCCCTTTTGTCTAGTCAGTAAGAATGACTTTGTAGCTTTAAAATATAATCTCTCTTTTAAAATTACATTTTCTCGGTTAACATTTTAAACGAAAAGTCAGCGGTGATTACGACTTGATTATGGACGAGATTCATGAAAACTATGTAAAACTTTGTTATATTGATCCAATGATGCGAAGACTGTGAGTTTTGCCCCCCTTTAGATAAATTTCTCGTGCTTATTTTTCAGCGCTTTTCTCATTGGCATTCTTGATTGAAACAGATGCTTGGTTGAATTTCCTTGAAGGTTAGGTGCCTTGATGCGCTTGGTGTTTCCGATTCACTGCATCAATACGTCATGCGAACTCAAAAGATGGCACTTCATGGTTGACATTGCATTGACATTTTTTTTTACAAAAATCATTGTTTTCTTGAAATTTGTTGCACTTCAATGTCAATATTTACTTTTTGTCTTTCCCTAGCTTATCAACCTCCGATCGCAATATCGATTAGTCGCTTGATTGCACTAGTTGAGAAGCCAAATATCGAATGGCCAAAGTCTTTACAGAGGTAAAATATTCCCGCAAATAATTTGGCAATATTATTGCCTTGTGATAACTTTAAATTCATGATTTAGGTCTCGAGCGATGAATATCGAGAGGAAGGATTTGTTTATGCTTTGGCAAAGCAAAATATCACAAACTATACCAAGGCATCTTTCATCGGAGTGTTTCGTCGAAGATTTCGTCTCCCTTTTCTTGCATATTCTAGCTCCTCCGACATTGCGGCCAGTAAGTTTTATATCGGTTTATTCATTTCATTAATTTGGTCCCGATATTTGAAGTTTAATCTCGCACTTCTTTTGCCCATGTTATCTTATAATTTTCTTTCTTCACGTGCTTATGAGTGGGTTGTTTTCTTGTTATTTCTTAGGTGGCAGCACATCTATTTTTTGAAAGGGAGAAGTGTGATGTGGACCAGCTGGTAGATACTATGTTTTCTTATTTCATTACTTACAAAAACTCCAAACTCGAGAACCCCAAGGCTCCTCACAACCATATAACCGCAAATGATGTCCCTATACTCGTCCTCGAACCCCCCGATTGATGACTTCATTAACTTCAAGGTTCAAAACTAGTTTTTTTCTTGGTGATGGCCATAACAATGGTTATGCCAAACATACATTCTATAATGGTGGTGTTTTTGTCCAAACTCACCGGAGCAAAAACACCACGCCAAACGGAGCCTTAATGATCGAAATGTTTGATTAACAATCACAATATAGCATAGTAAGGAGTTAAAAATATTAATATCTTATGTTGAATTTAGAGCCACCCATAGCTATTTTCCATAAATCCAAAAAGATTAAGTTTTTCCCTTAAACCTGTGCTATTAATTTGTTATGCGCTTTTTTTTGGAGGTTTGTCGGAGATAGCGGAGGGGAGATACATGGGGGGACTAACCCTAGAATGGGGAAGAGGATGAGAAGAACTAGAGGAAGAGAAGTGGAGACTAGATTGAGAAGGAGAAGAGTTAGAGAGAGAGAGAAATTAATTTAATTCTTTGATATCTCATACATGACCCAAGGGTCTATATATACAAGACACACGATGACACATGCGTAAATAACCTCAACATAAGAGATGTGTAAATAACTCTGAAGTACGACTCGACTCGATACGACTCGACTCGATACGACTCGACTCGATACGATTCATGCAACTCAACTCATACAACTTGACTCAATCACTCGACCTGATACCTAAGAGTTCTAAGACTCACAATGATATAATTACTAGATAACTGATGGTGTGGGACCCATAACATAATTTTACTTCCGAAATATTAAATACATTCAAGTGCAAACTATGGAATAAAGTAATGAAGGAATATCATCAGAAGAAATCAATTCGTGGCTGATTGCTCTTGGGCGTGTAGCTCATCTGTATATTTCTTTAGGTGCGTATGAATTATGCCAAAAATTATGATGCAACACATTACAGGTGAAGAAATTTCACTCGTTTGCTGCAATTTTACTGTTGATTTTCCTCGAATGCAAAGACATTGAACTCATCTCACCCGTTTATTTCATCTCATCTCACCCGTTTATTTCATCTCAAAACCGCGCTAGCTCTACCCTAAAAGTAATTCCCGACCTAAACCCTCCGCTTCCCCACGCGAAGCCACATTTTCGACGCCTCCTCTTCTGTCCTGCGGAGATAACGAAGCCTCCTCCTCTTCTGTCCTGCGGAGACAACGGCGCCGCCTCCTCTTCTGTCCTGCGGAGACAACGACGCCTCCTCCTCTTCTGTCCTGCGGAGACAACGACGCCTCCTCAAAGGTCCTGATTGAGTTTGTAGGTCAGAGACACTTTTTGCCCCAAATATGTGTAGTTCAACTCAATATGAGTTGTGATAAACTAAAGCAGACAATACTTCTGATATTATGAGAGTTGGGTCATTACATTGACCCAATTGGGTTAAACGTGTGTTAAAGCACTATATGGGTTCCACATGTGCCTAATGTACTCCACTAGAGTCAAATTGACATAATTGGGTCAGTCGGGGTCCTAGTAGCTCAGTTAAAAAAGTGGGATGCTACGCTCCCTCTCCCAAACCAAATATTGTACTAGGTTGGGGAGAGATAGGCTTGCGGGACACACTATAGAACTTGTGAATTCTGGGTGAGGTCTTTTGTGGGCCAATGACACTACCACTTCCCCTTGATAATAAATCGTATTTATAGGCAATGGTAGCGGGATATACCCCTATACCCTAAGGGGCGCTCGTTCCCGTCGTCCGGAAGGCGATCCCCCGCCGATCGTGCCCTCGCTGCAGCTGCTCGATCGTGCCATTGCTGCTAGCTATCGTCGTTCGCGAAGGAAGGAAGGAGATCGACGAAGAAGGAAGGTCGCTGCTGCTAGCCGTCGTCGATCGCTCTTCCCGTCGCGTTCCCCGTCGCGGATCGTTCTGCCGCCGTTGCTGCCGTTCGCGTGCGCCGTTGCTGCTGCCGTTCGCGAAGAAGATCGAAGTCGCTGCTTGCCGTCGCTGCCTTTCTCCCCAACGCCGTGCGTGACGAAGGAGGTCGCCGCCTCCAACGCCGTCGTTCGCCGAGGAAGAAGCTCCAGATCCGCTGCCACCGTCTCCCTAGCCCGCAGATCCAAAGTTGCTGCCGCGTTGTCCAGATCTGCCACTGTTGGAGTCGAAGCCGTGCCCTAGGACTGTCGCTCGTGCGAAGAAGGCGAAGCCGCTGCTAGCAATAGAGGAGTTCGCGCACGACCGCTGATCATGCGCTCGACCTCTCGCGCACGACCGCTGCTCGTGCGTTCTTCAGCCGCCAGCCAGTACCTTCGCGCACGACCGCTGATCGTGCGCTCAGCAGTTCACGCACGATCACTGACCGTGCGCTCTTCAGCAACAGTGCCCGTGCGCCACTGTTCTCTCGTGCCTCCAGATCCCCCTCAGCCGCCTTCCGCCTCTTCCCGCCGCCGCCGTCTCCAAGCACAATGATGAAGGGGAACTCCATGGCGTCCCCCATTCCGATGATAAAGCTGGAAAAGTTCACGGCGACTGAGTTCAACGCCTGGAAGTTGAACACTCAGTTCGGGATGAAGTGTCTGAACGTGTTCTACACAGTTCAGTCTGATGGTGCTGAGGTCTTTGAGACTGCTGATGAGGCACAGTGGTTTTCAGATGAAGACTTCTGCAGGGACTACCTGCTGAATTGTCTGTCATCCAGCTTGGCCCAGACCTACATGAAGATGAGCACCGCAAAGGAGATCTGGGATGCGCTGCAGGAGCACTTCAGGCAGGAGCAGGACATGTCCAAGACGCACCTAGTGCACAAGTTCCACTCTTTCAGCTTCGACGAGGAGAAAGTCATTCTCCCTCAGGTATCAGAGTTTGAAATTTTAATTGATTCTTTGCATAGTGAGTCCATCAGTCTGCCCGAAAGTTTTGTTACAGGCACGATTGTGTATAAGTTGCCCTCCTCGTGGTACAATTTCAAAACGGAAATGTACCGCAAGAAGATGCAGGTTGGTCTGAACGACCTCAAGCGTTTCATACGCATTGAGGATGAGAACAGGACGAAGAACGCTTTGGAAGCTGTTGGCAAGCAGAAGGCTGCTGCCAACATGATTTCAAGCTCCAAGCCGCCTCCGCCCCCTCCCAAGACCAAAACGTCTCGTAGTAGCCCCCAGGTTGCAGGCCCGAGTAAACTCTCTAAGAAATTTAAGGGTAAATGTTATAACTGCAATAAGTGGGGACACTGCACATCTGACTGCAAGCTACCGAGGAAAGAGAGAACCCGGGCACCACAAGAAGGCAACCAAGCCCATTTGGTCCGCCAAGCTGAGCCATCCGACTTTGTTGTTCGGGCTAAAAAATTCGCGTTCAGGCGAAAAAGTCGCGTTCGGGCGAAAAAGTCGCGTTCGGGCGGAAAATTCACGATCGGGCGAAAAAGTCGCGTTCGGGCGAAAAAATTCGCGTTCGGGCGTAAAATTCTCGTTCAGGCGTAAAATTCGCGTTCGGGCGTAAAATTAGCGTTCGGGCGTAAAATTCGCGTTCGGGCGAAAAATTCGCGTTCGGTCGAAAAATTTGCGTTCGGACGAAAAATTCGCGTTCGGACGAAAAATTCGCGTTCGGGCGAAAAATTCGCGTTTGGGCGAAAAAATTCGCGTTCGGGGGAAAAATTCGCGTTCGGTGGAAAAATTCGCGTTCGGGCGTAAAAATCGCGTTCGGGCGAAAATTTCGCGTTCGGGCGAAAATTCGCGTTCGGGCGAAAAATTCGCGTTCGGGCGAAAAAATTCGCGTTCGAACGAAAAATGCGCGCACGAACGAAAAAATCGTCCGTGGGAATCACGAATGAAGACCTCGTGAGGTAAGAATTGAAGTGGTCGTTTTTCTTCTATAATCAATTCCCACGGGAATTGAAATGAATTCCAATTCCATGATAATTCTATGGCCGCCGAACAGTCACAATCGGAATTGGCAGTTGAATGTCAATTCTAAAGCCCCAATTCCAACGAAACGAACGGAGCCTAAAAGTAATTCCCGACCTAAACCCTCCGCTTCCCCACGCGAAGTCACATTTTCGACGCCTCCTCCTCCTCCTCTTCTGTCCTGCGGAGACAACAACGCCTCCTCCTCCTCTTCCGTCCTTCGGAAACAACGACGCCGCATCTACTCGCCCGGTAGCATGCCCTCCCTCTCTCACTGCATTCCTTTACTCTTCTCTCTTACCCGCTCCCTCTACTCTTCCTCCAGTGGAGCACCTAGGGCATCCCTCTGAAACCAAAAAAAGTCTCGGATATGCTCATCGAAACTCTCTGCAGAGCCTACTCAAACGGGTCCACCGATCGGCCAGATCTTCCACCACGGTGAAATTTCTTCCCGCCTCTGCTTTCCCTCTACTCTTCCTCCTCTTCCCTGCCAAATAATATTATGTCTCCCATTTTTGTTTCTAACTGGTCTCCCATTTTTGTTTCTAACTGCAGCTCCTGTCTTCATCGCATGAAGGTCCGGCGATTTCCGGCGAAGGTCCGGCAATTTCCGACGAAGTTCCGGCAATTTCCGGCGAAGGACTCGCAGCTATTAAGCTGGAAGTGTTGACCATTCTACGAACTCTCCCCATGAGGGAAAATTAGGTTAGTGTTTAATTTCTTCTTGGTTCCAAAAATTAATTTCTTCTTGATTCGAATATGTGATTTTTCTCATATCACAGTTTTTCAATATTCTCAAGAATTTTAATCTTCATTTTGCTAATTAGTTGTGGGGATTATATGTATACCACCACAAGTCAGATTGCCTGATGTATTTTCTCTTTTCCTTTTGATAACCTGATGTTAATTCATTTTTTCCACTGCAATTAAATTTAGAAATATAAATTTTTGATGTGCATAAATCTGCACTTTTGCTGCGCAGAACAAACATTCAACTGATGTGCCGATTTTGGATTGCACATTGCATTTCATAAAATTAAACGTTGCTTCAGCTGGGGGCATTAATAGCCCCCAGCTGCTAGGGTCATTAACAGCTGCTGGGGGCATTAATGCCCCCAGCAGCTGGGGAGCATTAATGCCCCCAGTAGCTGCTGGGTTAATGTCTTCAGCTCCCAGCAGCTGTTGGGTATTATTGCCCAGCAGCTGGGGGCATTAATGCCCCCAGCTGCTGGGCTCATTAATGCCCCTAGCTGCTGGGATCATTAATGCCCCTAACAGCTACGTCATGAGAGAATTAATGCCCCCAGCAGCTGGCTCATGGGGCATTAAAGCTGGGGGCATTAATGCCCCAGCTGCTGCTGGGTTAATGCCCTCAGTTCCCAGCAACTGTTGGACATTATTGCCCAACATGCTACAAGCTTAATGCCTCCAGCTCCCAGCAGCTGTTGGGCATTATTGCCCAGAAGCTGGAGGCATTAATACCTAGCAGCTGTTGGGCATTAATGCTGCAACAACTGTTGAGCATTAATGGTGCAATAGCTGTTGGGCATTAATGCTGCAACAACTTCTATGCTTTAATGCTGCAGCTGCTTGACATTAATGCACTGCAGCAGCTGCTGTGCATTAATGCACTGCAGCAGCTGCTGTGCATTAATGCACTGCAGCATGCATTAATGCACAAGTATTTTCTTTGCTAATTTAAGAAAATTTCAGTTTTTTTTGAAAAGGTTCGTTTGCCTCAAAATAGTGTGGTATGTGGAGCTTAAATGTTCCCCATTCCCATTCAAAACGTAACTTCTTCTCTCTACTCTTTCCCACTCTATTCTCCAACTTTCTCGAATGGATAATATTTTTGGTGATTTTATACTTTTTGACGAAAATATTCTAAACATAGCTGTTGAACTCTGCAATAATGTTGAAGGCTTGGGCTTGGGCTTTGAGGGTGTTCATTGCTCTAATATATTCTCTTCTACTTCGACCACCTATAATCATATTGAACCTTGCTGTTACTGCAAATTAAATAAAAAATTATGTCTCAATAGATGCCCATTTCGCATATATTTTCCTCCTTCCCAGTATAAACAATTTATAATTCTTACTAAAGTTTTTAATTTTAATGTTGTTATGGGTTCTGTTAATGCTGCAGAGCCGACAAAAAAGTTTATTGTCCGGAATAAATTCGTAGCAGATGCCGTGTACACGATACTCAATCGTGATGCTCCGTCGTTTTATCAAATGCAGGATGCCTTGGAGAATCTTAAGCATCAAGTTCAAGTGTTGGTCAATTTGCTCGGTGATGAAGGGACTGCTTCGAATATTTAAAACATTATTGTTCTTTTTTTAAAAGCATTAGTTTTTTTTTGTCATTATTTTTTATTTTGTTAAACATTGTTGAATGGGGGGAATGGACTTTTATTGTTATGCCTACTCAAACAACTATTTTTGTTTTATGATCAATTGTTTTCAAAATCTTTATGAATCTCCATAGTAAGTTAGATTTTTACATGGAGATTCATAAAGATTTTGAAAACAATTGATCATAAAACAAAAATAGTTGTTTGAGTAGGCATAACAATAAAAGTCCATTCTCCCATTCAACAATGTTTAACAAAATAAAAAAAAATGACAAAAAAAGACTAATGTTTTAAAAAAAAGAACAATAATGTTTTAAATATTCGAAGCGGTCCCTTCATCACCGAGCAGATTGACCAACACTTGAACTTGATGCTTAAGATTCTCCAAGGCATCCTGCATTTGATAAAACGACGGAGCATCACGACTGAGTATCGTGTACACGGCATCTGCTACGAATTTATTCCGGACAATAAACTTTTTTGCCGGCTCTGCAGCATTAACAAAACCTATAACAACATTAAAATTAAAAACTTTAGTAAGAATTATAAATTGTTTATACTGGGAAGGAGGAAAATATATGCGAAATGGGCATCCATTGAGACATAATTTTTGATTTAATTTGCAGTAACAGCAAGGTTCAATATGATTGTAGGTGGTCGAAGTAGAAGAGAATATATTAGAGCAATGAACACCCTCAAAGCCCAAGCCCAAGCCTTAAACATTATTGCAGAGTTCAACAGCCATGTTTAGAATATTTTCGTCAAAAAATATAAAATCACCAAAAACATTATCCATTCGAGAAAGTTGGAGAATAGAGTGGGAAAGAGTAGAGAGAAGAAGTTACGTTTTGAATGGGAAGGGAGAATATTTAAGCTCCACATACCACACTATTTTGAGGCAAACAAACCTTAAAAAAAAACTGAAATTTTCTTAAATTAGCAAAGAAAATACTTGTGCATTAATGCATGCTGCAGTGCATTAATGCACAGCAGCTGCTGCAGTGCATTAATGCACAGCAGCTGCTGCAGTGCATTAATGTCAAGCAGCTGCAGCATTAAAGCACAGAAGCTGCTGCAGCATTAATGCCCAACAGCTATTGCAGCATTAATGCCCAACAGCTGTTGCAGCATTAATGCCCAACAGCTGCTAGGTATTAATGCCTCCAGCTTCTGGGCAATAATGCCCAACAGCTGCTGGGAGCTGGAGGCATTAAGCCTGTAGCATGCTGGGCAATAATGTCCAACAGCTGCTGGGAACTGAGGGCATTAACCCAGCAGCAGCTGGGGCATTAATGCCCCCAGCTTTAATGCCCCATGACCCAGCTGCTGGGGGCATTAATGCCCCCATAACTTAGCTGCTAGGGGCATTAATGATCCCAGCAGCTAATGACATTAATGAGCCCAGCAGCTGGGGGCATTAATGCCCCCAGTTGCTGGGCAATAATGCCCAAAAGCTGCTGGGAGCTGAAGGCATTAACCCAGCAGCTACTGGGGGCATTAATGCTCCCCAGCTGCTGGGGGCATTAATGCCCCCAGCAGCTGTTAATGACCCTAGCAGCTGGGGGCTATTAATGCCCCCAGCTGGAGCAACGTTTAGTTTTATGAAATGCAATGTGCAATCCAAAATTGGCACATCAGTTTAATGTTTGTTCTGCACAACAAAAGTGCAGATTTTTGCACATCAAAAATTCTTAATTCTAAATTTAATTGCAGTGGAAAAAAATGAATTAACACCAGGTTATCAAAAGGAAAAGGGAAAATACATCAGACAATCTGACTTCTGGTGGTATACATATAATCCCCACAACTAATTAGCAAAATGAAGATTAAAATTCTTGAGAATATTGAAAAACTGTGATATGAGAAAAACCACATATTCGAATCAAGAAGAAATTAATTTTTGGAACCAAGAAGAAATTAAACACCAACCTAATTTTCCCTCATGGGGAGAGTTCGTATAAGGGGTCAACACTTCCAGTTTAATAGCTCCTGAGGTTATCGCTCGGCGTTAATGTCGGAGGTTGACGCTCAGAGGCGGTGTAGAGGGACTCATGTCCGCCCTTATTGGTTGGTTAACTTGTTGGAGATCGCTCCGGAGGACATCGCTCGGTGTTAGTGTCGGAGGTTGACGCTCAGAGGTGGCGTAGAGGGACTCTTGTACTCCCTTACCGATTGGTTAACTTATTGTTGGAGATCACTTCGGAGGTCATCGCTCGTCATTAGTGTCAGAGGTTCATGCTCGGAGATGGTGTAGAGGGACTCTTGTCCGCCCTTACCGGTTGGTTAACTTTTTGTTGGAGATCGCCATGGAGTTCATCGTTCGACGTTAGTGTCGGAGGTTTGTAACACCTCCCCTGCATCAACCATATAATATAGGTCCGACCGGGACCCTACAATATATAATTGTCACAGCTTTAGCATTAAAAGATGATATAAGAACTTTTCCCAACAAGGAACACAAACACATACATCGGAAACATAAAATGAGACCATAAGTTGTCCACAACTACATAGGAGCAGTCCGGCCTTATAGCCTTATAACAAAATTGTTCAAATCAACATCCATACATCACATCAAAACATAGTAGCAACTCCTAATCTACCTCGGCATGCAAGCCAGAACAATGCAAAAAAAATATGAAAAAGCAGAACAACAGGAGGAGGTACACTTCATGAGGCTTAGGCCTTTTTGGCCAGCGAGCTGGCTCCAACTTGCGATCCTTGCCCTGAAACCAACACAGAAGACGTGGTATAACAAGGGTCAGCCAGAGCTGACCACAACTACGTAACAACACCCCTCCTCTCGGCCGTCCTAGCAGACCCCGGGGAACTACATCACCCTACAAGTCAGCACTTCGTATGCAAGTGAAATAAAATATAAAACAACGTAGAAACTAGCACGTATATGTGTTACAGGCATCAAACACGTTTCTATGTTGAGTAAGAAAATAAAGGGGGCCTATCAATACAATATATATGCAAACCCGGGTTTCACTCAAGGCACCCTATAGCGTGTCTGATTCTAACACATCATCACATTACATCAACCAAACAACATGGGTACTCTCATTTCCCCAACATCATATGAACCAAATTTGAGAGCTCCCGCTAATACCCCACCCTCACATGGATCACTACACCACCAGTCTTATCCATCAACTTAGATGTTCTCGTCAGTTTCACCAAGCCATCATAACCGATGCCAAGAACTATTGCTTAGACCCTAAATGCACGTCAAACAACATCACTGAATTGGATCACCAACCATGATTTTGGCTTCACCCCCCATGCCTAATCCGCTAACAGAGCGGATCTATAATGCAAATAATGTCGTGGACAGACAATCGACCCGGTGGTTCCTCTTGAACCAAGGCAACCTGGATCCCTCTCATTTGAGAGATCCGGTGCCAAGAAATTTCAGAAAAGAAGGCATAAAGGGAAAAGATGTCATGCACGCATCCTAAGACCGGGAGGAAGAATGTTGTTAACTTATGGAACCTCGCCATTGGAAATCTTGAATAACACGGTTGGAAACGTGTGCCTTCAATCCCTCTCCGCGATGTCAGTCTCAGATCGTCGAACGAAGCTCTGAAGCTCCACCAATGGAGGAATCTAGGTCTTCTTCGTCCTATGGATCATCTCGCTCAAACTAGCCACAAAAGTTTCGTGGACTTGGAAAATGAAAGGGGAGAAGCCCTCTGCCCTATTTAGGGTTCACGAGCGAACAAGACAGGGCTATTAGATCAAGTTCCAAAGCGATCGAATGACCAAAAATCACAGATTTACGGATCTGTTTTTGCAAGTTAGCGCGCGGCGGTAGCTCCGACCCAGAAACTGCTCTCTGTCTCGTGTCAACTTTACTTCTCGCCGATCCGACAGTCTTCTGGTCAATCAGGCATACTTCTAGTCGATACACCTACCGACAGCGGTAACGCTACCGTGCAACGCTATCTCTAGTTAATATAACACGCTTCTAGCCGATACGACACACTTCTAGTCGATCAGACAGACTTCTAACCAATACGACAACCGCCAGCGGTAGCGCTACCGCACCGCGCTAGCTTTTGGATACCTATTTCATTGGCATTCCGGCTACTTACCCAAAGAAAATTGGGGTGTTACAAGGTTGACGCTCGAAGGTAGCGTGAGGGACTCTTGTCCGCCCTTACCGGTTGGTTAACTTGTTGTTGGAGATTGCTCTGGAGATCATCGCTCAACGTTAGTGCCGGAGGTTGACACTCGAAGGTGGCGTAGAGGGACTTTTGTCCACTCTTACTAGAGGGCGTAGAGGGACCTTTGTCCGCTCTTACGGGTTGGTTAACTTGTTGTTGGAGATCGCTAAGGAGGTCATCACTTGACATTAGTGTCGGAGGTTGGCACTCGAGGTGGCGTAGAGGGACTCTGTCCGTTCTTACCAAGGGGCGTAGAGGGATCAGAGTCCGCTCTTACCAGAGGTCGTAGTGGGACCGGAGTCCGATCTTACCAGAGGGCGTAGTGGGACCAGAGTACGCTCTTACCAGAGGGCGTAGGGGGACCGGAGTCCGCTCTTACCAGTTGTGAGCTTTCCACTTTGTATCGACACCAGAGGGTTGTGTCTCGGGTGAGCTTCCTGCTCGGCGCGAGAGGCGTGGAGATTGTCACTCAATTAGGGCGTAGACGGACCTTTGTCCCCCTTACTAGTCGTTCACTTGGTGTCGACACCAAAGGGTCATCGCTCGGGTGAGCTTCCTGCTCGTCACGAGGGGGCGTCAGAGATCGTCACTCAATTAGGATGTAGATGGACCTTTGTCCCCCTTACCAGTTGTGAGCTTTCCACTTGGTGTCGGCACCAGAGGGTCGTCGCTCGGGTGAGCTTCCTGCTCGGCGCGAGGGGCGATGGAGATCGTCACTCAATTAGGGCGTAGAGGGACATTTGTCCCCCTTACCAGTTGTGAATTTTCCACTTGGTTGAGGCACCAGAGGGTCGTCGCTTGGGTGAGCTTCCTGCTCGGTGCGAGGGGGCGCCGGAGATTGTCACTCAATTAGGGCGTAGAGGGACCTTTGTCTCCCTTATCAGTTGTGAGCTTTCTACTTGGTGTCAGCACCAGAGGATCGACGCATATGTGAGCTTTCTGCTCAGTGCGAGGGGACATTAGAGATTGTCACTCAATTAGAGCGTAGAGGGACCTTTGTCTCTCTTACCAGTTGCGAGCTTTCCACTTGGTGTCGACACCAGAGGGTTGTTGCTCGGGTGAGCTTCCTGCTCGGCGCGAGGGGGCGCCAGAGATGGTCACTCAATTAAGACATAAATGGATCTTTGTCTCTCTTACCAGTTGTGAGTTTCCACTTTGATGGATATAGTTTGAAGTGCAATCCAAAAATAATCTAATTTGATAAGAGTACATATCGTTTTATAGTATAAGATATTTAAATCAAGTGTCGTATTCTTTCCGGGTTGTTAAGTATTTTTACTCACAAAGAAAAGTTATTATTTTATTGATCGAAAGTTGAGTTTGTTTCAAAAATGAGAGTAAATTAATAATTTAAGTAAAACTAAACATCCAAGATTTATTGAATTTTATTCTATTTTACAGTTTGATTTTTAGCATTTGGAAAACAATATAAAATCATTATGTTTTTTTTAATTTCTATGATAGTTTGATTATCTCAAGTGTGACAATAAAAAATCAAATGGAAAATTTTGCACATGTGCTGCACTTTTTTTCTTAGTTTTTAACTTTTATCATAAGAAAAAAAAACAAATTGGCATAGAAATTACATAATAATGATAAAATTTGATGATTCTATTCGTGTGGTATTTTTCACCTTTAAATTTTTGCCATTACCTTATAAAAAGGATCACATTGTCGTTATTGTTTTTCTAATTGTGGAAAAGAGCTTGAGACATTTCCTTGACATCTCTTGATTCATCAATGGAAGGAAATATAATCAAGGTTCTGTTTGGCGCGGTGGTTTTGCTCCGATGAGTTTGGAGAAAAACTCCACCGTCATAAAATGCATGTTTGGCATGACAATAGTCATGACAGCCACCACGAAAAGATCACTAGTTCATGAACGACGACGGTTCATAACTGTTGGAAACGCAAGAAATGGACACAACACAAGAAAAGGAGCTAACAACTTCTCTATTATGTCAAACAAGAGTTTACAAGGCTACAACCCAACTCCACTATGCGTTACAACTCAAACACTTCTCTACAAGAACTCACACACCAATACAAGCAAAAGGAATCACCGCTCTTTGGAGGTTGCCGGAACTGCTGTCCGCAAAGAGTTGCCGCAAGTTTCTTGTTCACAAGGTGTTGTCCGCTTGCTACTGTTCACTAAGGTTGCTGACCGCAAGGACTGCTGTCCGCAAAGTGCAGTCTGCAAGGAGGAGTTCGCAAGGTGGTTATCCGCAGGGAGACCGCATGAACAGTCCGCAAAGAAGAAATCCTCGAACGTAGGTTTACTGTTCTTGATGGAGCTGTTGTCCGCCACCTTTGCGCGCAATTTTCTATTCGCCAATAGGAGACCGCAGCCTCACTTTATCGTCACTCCTGTTCACACGCTTATTTCTTCCGCATGCATTCAAGCCTATTTATAAGCTTTGCTATCAAATGGAGCTTGCCACTTGGCCCGCCCCCCCATTTCAGGCATGCATGCAATTCACATCAACCACCTTCACGCCATTAATGCTTAATATATATATTTATATATAGACTTTTGGCCATTGACCATGGTTAAAGCCAACAATCTCCCCCTCAAACACGGCAGCACATGCCGAGTTTGCTCTTGCACTTCATAAACTTGTCTGCTTTCAACGCCTTGGTGAAGATGTCCATAATCTGCTCTCTTGTAAGGGCGATAAACTAACACCACCACCTTTTGTTGCACCTGCTCACGAAAAAAATGATATTTTGTCTCAATGTGTTTGCTGCGCTCATGCATCACATGGTTCTTCGCTAGCTGAATCGCAGACATGTTGTCAACATACACCGTCACAAGAACATCCTGTGGATGATGCAACTCCTGCATGAGATTTCTCAACCAAATTGCCTGACAAGCACAGACAGCTGCTGCGATGTATTCAGCTTCATAGGTAGACAGAGCAATCATTGTCTGCTTCTTCGAACTCCATGAGAAAATCAGAAAACAGGTGTTCCCACACGAAAAGCATACCCAGAAGTGCTCTTCCAGTCATTCATATCTCCTCCGTAATCACTGTCGGTGTACACGACCAGCTTCAACTCTTCTGCAGTAGAGTACATCAGACCATGATCTCTCATGCCATTTATATACCTCAAGATCCTCTTCGCTGCAGTGAAGTGATCTTGATTTGGTTCTTCCATGTATCTGCTGACCACTCCAACAACATACATGATATCAGGTTGTTGTCAGTGAATATCATGTCATCCACGTACAGACACACGACCATGATATCTTCATTCTTCTCCGTCTTCGTGTAGAGTGCATTATCATAAGGGCTCTTCATATACCCATTCTTCTAAAAGTATGCACCAATTCTTTCATTCCACACATGAGGTGCTTGCATCAACCCGTACAACGCCTTCTTCAGCTTGTACACCTTCTCTTGACCAGTCACTTCATATCTATGTGGTTGCTGGACAAACTTCTTCTTCCAGGTAGTCATTCAGAAAAGCAGACTTGACGTCCATCTGACAGATCTTTCACTTATACAGAGCTGTTAGTGCGATGATCAGCCTGATGGTGTCAATCCGAGCTACTGGTGTAAATACCTCGTCGTAGTCCACACCTTAGACTTGTTTATAGCCTTTCACGATGAGTCTTGCCTTGTGATTCTCTACTTTTCCTTCTTTGTTGATCTTTACTCTATACACCCATTTCACACATATGGGCTTGTGACCTGCTGGTATAGTGACCAATTCTCAAGTATCATTTTTCTTAATGGATGTTAATTCTTCATCCATTGCCTTCCTCCAGGTTTTCTCCCGAGCAGGTTCTTCATAAGAGTACGGCTCGCAATCTGCTAAGAGACAATGTAAATAAAAATTAACATGCGTCGGCTCCGGTTCCTCGTAGATCTCCTTCAACCTTCTCGTCTTAGGTTGAGGTCTCTCAGAACTGCTCCTGCTAGTGCTTGCTCCACTAGAACTGATCTTGTTGGTGCTTACTCCACTAGAGTAGAGGTTATAGGCACCCCTGAATCTCTGCTCAGTGGTGATGATGGTTCATCTCCACCATCCTCAGCTTCAGCTTCATGACCACCTACTTCATCATCATCGTCAAAGAACATTCCTTTGACGCTTCTCGCCTTCTCATCCCAGCTCCAACTGCTATCTTCTTCGAATAGGACATCTCTAGAGATGATTGCCTTCTTCGTTATTTGATTGTATGACTTGTAAGCCTTGCTCATCAGAGCGTAGCCCATAAATATACATTTCTCAGTTTTGTCATCCAGCTTCTTCCTCTTCTGGTCCGGATGTGAGCATATGCTACACACCCAAAAAATCTCAAGTTTTGGACACTTGGCTTCCAGCCACTCCATGCCTCATATAGAGCCTTAAACTTCACACTCTTTGTTGGACATCTGTTCAGCAAGTGGTGTACTCTCCACCTCTATCAGTCTATTCTGCTGAGACGAGTAAGCTTCCGTCAACTGGTGAACAATTTCACGCTCCTTGTAGAATACACCAAAAATCTTAGAGGTGTACTCTCCACCTCTATCAGTCCCGAGCACCTTCAGTGACTGTCCACTCTCCTTCTCTGCCATCGCCTTGAACTCCTTGAACTTGTCAAGGGCCTTAGACTTCTCCTTCAAGAAGTATACTCAACACTTCTGACTAAAGTCATCAGTGAAAGTGATGTAGTATCTGTTTCCGCCAACAGAGGCAATGTCAAACGGACCAGCAATGTCTGAATGAACCAGTTCAAGATGTCTCCTTGCTCTTCGAGACTTTCCTCCTTCAAACGTCTGTCTCTTCTGCTTCCTATTTGCACATGCACTTTAGTCTGAACGGAGCTTAAAATTTCATTCTCAATGGAGCTTTTCAATAGCTCCTCTCAGCTCCTTTTCAACGGAGCTTTCCAACGCCAAAGCTCATCTTCTCCTCCCGCAGCCAGGAGGCGCACACAAATCTGCAACGACGATGGTCGGCGGAGCCGTACTCCGGCGAGGGACGGCGGAGCTATGCTCCAGCGAGGGACGGCGGAGCTATGCTCCAGCGAGGGACGGCGGAGAACATCAGAGCATATCCATGGTGGGGCTGCTTTCTTTCGGCGGAGCGTTGAAAAGAGAAGATTAAGTTATCATATATTATATTATTATTATATAATATTATCTCAAATATAAGATAATTATTATTTATTATATATTATTATAATTATATACTATTATGATTCGTTTTATTATTATATATTATTAATCAAAATTAAGTGAGTTTAATATATTAATTATCAAGTAATATAAATGTCATCGTGGTTTTACCAAACAGTTTCTTTATTCTGAATAGCTCTGTCATCATTATTTTACCAAACTGTTTCTCCATTCTGAACAGCTTCTTTCTCACAGCTCCATTCCCACAACTTCATTCTCACAACTCCATTCTCACAGCTCCATTTGTCACCGCCACCGCCGAAACAAACAGAGCCTAATACACAACTTTTCTATATTTCCTTTTGTTTGCTAAATAAAATCAATCTTTTATTGGAATCTAAGGCTTTGTTAGGGACAACTATGAAGTTTGAAATTTTCATGACTACTTTTTTGCTCTATGTTTTATTTTTAGGGTTAAGAAGTTCACGTCCCCTAAAGTTTGACCGCATCTAGGTAATTGTGGTGTTGTTTTAGCCTAAAAGTCATTTTGGGAAAGTAGCGTTCAAGACCTCAGCTACCCACAAGGTTTATAAATGTAATTTATAAATGTATGGGATATATAAATGTAATTTATTTAGATATATTAATATATTAACAATTTAATATTTGTTGAACTTCTAAATATATCAAACTAATTTAAATATTCTATGTTACACAAGTAATATCGGTATGACGCAATGAAGAAAGCCAGAGGAAATAGAAAACTAAGAAGTCGTCGTCGACGATGGAGGATAAGGAATCTTCAGTCTTAAATCCAAAGACCAAAGAAAATCTAAGTCAATGATGGATGAGTGCATGAAAGGAAGTTAGAAGAAGCAGAAAAATAGTCGAAAGAGCAATGACACAAAACAACCAAGATAACAAAACGATTTTGTTCAGTTGTTCATTAAACGAATGACGCTAAATAAAATAAATAAATAAAACCATTCGATATATTATCAGGATATTTCGGCTGATTGCAGATATATCCCACCCAGAAACTGCTCTCTGTCTCGTGTCAACTTTACTTCTCGCCGATCGGACAGTCTTCTGGTCAATCAGGCATACTTCTAGTCGATACGCCTACCGACAGCGGTAACGCTACCGTGCAACGCTATCTCTAGTTAATATAACACGCTTCTAGCCGATACGACACACTTCTAGTCGATCTGACAGACTTCTAACCAATACGACAACCGCCAGCGGTAGCGCTACCGCACCGCGCTAGCTTCTGGCTACCTATTTCATTGGCATTCCGGCTCCTTACCCAAAGAAAATTGGGGTGTTACAAGGTTGACGCTCGAAGGTAGCGTAGAGGGACTCTTGTCCGCCCTTACCGGTTGGTTAACTTGTTGTTGGAGATTGCTCTGGAGATCATCGCTCAACGTTAGTCCGGAGGTTGATACTCGAAGGTGGCGTAGAGGGACTTTTGTCCACTCTTACTAGAGGGCGTAGAGGGACCTTTGTCCGCTCTTACGGGTTGGTTAACTTGTTGTTGGAGATCGCTAAGGAGGTCATCACTTGACATTAGTGTCGGAGGTTGGCACTCGAGGTGGCGTAGAGGGACTCTGTCCGTTCTTACCAAAGGGCGTAGAGGGATCAAAGTCCGCTCTTACCAGAGGTCGTAGTGGGACCGGAGTCCGATCTTACCAGAGGGCGTAGTGGGACCAGAGTACGCTCTTACCAGAGGGCGTAGGGGGACTGGAGTCCGCTCTTACCAGTTGTGAGCTTTCCACTTTGTATCGACACCAGAGGGTTGTGTCTCGGGTGAGCTTCCTGCTCGGCGCGAGAGGCGTGGAGATTGTCACTCAATTAGGGCGTAGACGGACCTTTGTCCCCCTTACTAGTCGTTCACTTGGTGTCGACACCAAAGGGTCATCGCTCGGGTGAGCTTCCTGCTCGTCACGAGGGGGCGTCGGAGATCGTCACTCAATTAGGATGTAGATGGACCTTTGTCCCCCTTACCAGTTGTGAGCTTTCCACTTGGTGTCGGCACCAGAGGGTCGTCGCTCGGGTGATCTTCCTGCTCGGCGCGAGGGGCGATGGAGATCGTCACTCAATTAGGGCGTAGAGGGACATTTGTCCCCCTTACCAGTTGTGAATTTTCCACTTGGTGGAGGCACCAGAGGGTCGTCGCCTGGGTGAGCTTCCTGCTCGGTGCGAGGGGGCGTCGGAGATCGTCACTCAATTAGGGCGTAGAGGGACCTTTGTCCCCCTTATCAGTTGTGAGCTTTCTACTTGGTGTCGGCACCAGAGGATCGACGCATATGTGAGCTTTCTGCTCAGTGCAAGGGGACATCAGAGATTGTCACTCAATTAGAGCGTAGAGGGACCTTTGTCCCTCTTACCAGTTGCGAGCTTTCCACTTGGTGTCGGCACCAGAGGGTTGTTGCTCGGGTGAGCTTCCTGCTCGGCGCGAGGGGGCGCCAGAGATCGTCACTCAATTAAGACATAGATGGATCTTTGTCTCTCTTACCAGTTGTGAGTTTCCACTTTGATGGATAGAGTTTGAAGTGCAATCCAAAAATAATCTAATTAGATCAGAGTACCTATCGTTTTATAGTATAAGATATTTAAATCAAGTGTCGTATTCTTTCCGGGTTGTTAAGTACTTTTACTCACAAAGAAAAGTTATTATTTTATTGATCGAAAGTTGAGTTTGTTTCAAAAATGAGAGTAAATTAATAATTTAAGTAAAACTAAACATCCAAGATTTATTGAATTTTATTCTATTTTACAGTTTGATTTTTAGCATTTGGAAAACAATATAAAATTATTATGTTTTTTTAATTTCTACGATAGTTTGATTATGTCAAGTGTGACAATAGAAAATCAAATGGAAAATTTTGCACATGTGCTGCACTTTTTTTCTTAGTTTTTTTACTTTTATCATAAGAAAAAAAACAAATTGGCATAGAAATTAAATAATAATGATAAAATTTGATGATTCTATTCGTGTGGTATTTTTCACCTTTAAATTTTTGCCATTACCTTTTAAAAAGGATCACATGGTCGTTATTGTTTTTCTAATTGTGGAAAAGAGCATGAGACATTTCCTTGACATCTCTTGATTCATCAATGGAAGGAAATATAATCAAGTCTCTGTTTGGCGCGGTGGTTTTGCTCCGATGAGTTTGGAGAAAAACTCCACCGTCATAAAATGCATGTTTGGCATGACAATAGTCATGACAGCCACCACGAAAAGATCACTAGTTCATGAACGACGACGGTTCATAACTGTTGGAAACGCAAGAAATGGGCACAACACAAGAAAAGGAGCTAACAACTTCTCTATTATATCAAACAAGAGTTTACAAGGCTACAACCCAACTCCACTATGCGTTACAACTCAAACACTTCTCTACAAGAACTTACACACCAATACAAGCAAAAGGAATCGCCGCTCTTTGGAGGTTGCCGGAACTGCTGTCCGCAAAGAGTTGCTGCAAGTTTCTTGTTCACAAGGTGTGGTCCGCTTGCTACTGTTCACTAAGGTAGCTGACCGCAAGGACTGCTGTCCGCAAAGTGCAGTCTGCAAGGTGGTTATCCGCAGGGAGACCGCATGAACAGTCCGCAAAGAAGAAATCCTCGATCGTAGGTTTACTGTTCTTGATGGAGCCGTTGTCCGCCACCTTTGTGCGCAATTTTCTATTCGCCAATAGGAGACCGCAGCCTCACTTTATCGTCACTCCTGTTCACACGCTTATTTCTTCCGCATGCATTCAAGCCTATTTATAAGCTTTGCTATCAAATGGAGCTTGCCACTTGGTCCGCCCCCCCCCCCCCCCCCCCCCCCCCCCCCCCCCCCCAATTTCAGGCATGCATGCAATTCACATCAACCACCTTCACGCCATTAATGCTTAATATATATATTTATATATAGACTTTTGGCCATTGACCATGGTCAAAGCCAACAATCTCCCCCTCAAACACGGCAGCACATGCCGAGTTTGCTCCTCCACTTCATAAACATGTCTGCTTTCAACGCCTTGGTGAAGATGTCCATAATCTGCTCTCTTGTAGGGGCAATAAACTAACACCACCACCTTTTGTTGCACCTGTTCACGAAAACAATGATACTCTGTCTCAATGTGTTTGCTGCGCTCATGCATCACATGGTTCTTCGCTAGCTGAATCGCAGACATGTTGTCAACATACACCGTCACAAGAACATCCTGTGGATGATGCAACTCCTGCATGAGATTTCTCAACCAAATTGCCTGACAAGCACAGACAGCTGCTGCGATGTATTCAGCTTCTTTGAACTCCATGAGAAAACAGCTGTTCCCACATGAAAAACATACCCGGAAGTGCTCTTCCAGTCATTCATATCTCCTCCGTAATCACTGTTCGGAGTACACGACCAACTTCAACTCTTCTGCAGTAGAGTACATCAGACCATGATCTCTCATGCCATTTATATACCTCTAGATCCTCTTCGCTGCAGTGAAGTGATCTTGATTTGGCTCTTCCATGTATCTGCTGACCACTCTAACAACATACATGATATCAGGTATAGTGAATGTCAGGTAGCGTTGACTTCTAACTAGACTCTTGAACATCGTAGAGTCAACCGCTTCGTATTTCGAGTCCTTCCTCAACTTTACTCCCGGATCTGCAGGAGTAGAGATATCCTTGTTATTCTCCATCCGGAACTTCTTCAGTATCTCCTCCGCATACTTCTTCTGGGAGATGAAGATCTCATTCTTCTTCTGTTGTACCTCTATGCCCAAGAAGTAAGTGAGTTCGCCCAGATCAGTCATCTCGAACTCCTTCTTCATTGTCTTCTTGAACCTTTCAAACATCAGAGGGTTGTTGTCAGTGAATATCATGTCCTCCACGTACAGACACACGACCATGATATCTTCATTCTTCTCCGTCTTCGTGTAGAGTGCATGCTCATAAGGGCTCTTCATATACCCATTCTTCTAAAAGTATGCATCAATTCTTTCATTCCACACATGAGGTGCTTGCATCAACCCGTACAACGCCTTCTTCAGCTTGTACACTTTCTTCTCTTGACCAGTCACTTCATATCTATGTGGCTGCTGGACAAACTTCTTCTTCCAGGTAGTCATTCAGAAAAGCAGACTTGACGTCCATCTGACAGATCTTCCACTTATACAGAGCTGTTAGTGCGATGATCAGCCTGATGGTGTCAATCCGAGCTACCGGTGTAAAGACCTCGTCGTAGTCCACACCTTAGACTTGTTTATAGCCTTTCACGATGAGTCTTGCCTTGTGATTCTCTACTTTTCCTTCTTTGTTGGTCTTTACTCTATACACCCATTTCACACATATGGGCTTGTGACCTGCTGGTAGAGTGACCAATTCTCAAGTATCATTTTTCTTAATGGATGTTAATTCTTCATCCATTGCCTTCCTCCAGGTTTTCTCCTGAGCAGGTTCTTCATAAGTACGGCTCGCAATCTGCTAAGAGACAATGTAAATAAAAATTAGCATGCGTCGGCTCCGGTTCCTCGTAGATCTCCTTCAACCTTCTCGTCTTAGGTTGAGGTCTCTCAGAACTGCTCCTGCTAGTGCTTGCTCCACTAGAACTGATCTTGTTGGTGCTTACTCCACTAGAGTAGGGGTTATAGGCTCCCCCTGAATATCTGCTCAGTGGTGATGATGGTTCATCTCCACCATCCTCAGCTTCAGCTTCATGACCACCTACTTCATCATCATCGTCAAAGAACATTCCTTTGACGCTTCTCGCCTTCTCATCCCAGCTCCAACTGCTATCTTCTTCGAATAGGACATCTCTAGAGATGATTGCCTTCTTCGTTATTGGATTGTATAACTTGTAAGCCTTGCTCATCAGAGCGTAGCCCATAAATATACATTTCTCAGTTTTGTCATCCAGCTTCTTCCTCCTCTGGTCCGGGATGTGAGCATATGCTACACACCCAAAAAATCTCAAGTTTTGGACACTTGGCTTCCAGCCACTCCATGCCTCATATGGAGCTTTAAACTTCACACTCTTTGTTGGACATCTGTTCAGCAAGTACCCAGTAGATTGTACTGCCTCGACCCAGAATATCCTTTGCAACTTCTTGCCCTTTATCATGCTCCATCGCCATATTCAAAATCATTAAATTCTTTCTCTCCGCAACTCCATTCTGCTGAGACGAGTAAGCTTCCGTCAACTGGTGAACAATTTCACGCTCCTTGTAGAATACACCAAAAATCATAGAGGTGTACTCTCCACCTCTATCAGTCCTGAGCACCTTCAGTGACTGTCCACTCTCCTTCTCTGCCATCGCCTTGAACTCCTTGAACTTGTCAAGGGCCTTAGACTTCTCCTTCAAGAAGTATACTCAACACTTCTGACTAAAGTCATCAGTGAAAGTGATGTAGTATCTGTTTCCGCCAACAGAGGCAATGTCAAACGGACCAGCAATGTCTGAATGAACCAGTTCAAGATGTCTCCTTGCTCTTCGAGACTTTCCTCCTTCAAACGTCTGTCTCTTCTGCTTCCTATTTGCACATGCACTTCAGTCTGAACGGAGCTTAAAATTTCATTCTCAATGGAGCTTTTCAATAGCTCCTCTCAGCTCCTTTTCAACGGAGCTTTCCAACGCAAAAGCTCATTTTCTCCTCCCGCAGCCAGGAGGCGCACACAAATCTGCAACGACGATGGTCGGCGGAGCCGTACTCCGGCAAAGGACGACGGAGCTATGCTCCTGCGAGGGACGGCGGAGCTATGCTCCAGCGAGGGACGACGGAGAACGTCAGGGCATATCCATGGTGGGGCTGCTTTCTTTCGGCGGAGTGTTGAAAAGAGAAGATGAAGTTATCATATATTATATTATTATTATATATTATTATATATTATTATTATATACTATTATCTCAAATATAAGATAATTATTATTTATTATATCTATACTATATTAAAAAGATATATCGTTTTGGAATCATGGCAACAAAATTAGGCGAGGTAAATGAGACAACTTTTAATCCTGATCGTTCGTCGCACCGTTCCTTTATTTTTCGATCCTCTTAAACCATCTCTCCCACGCCAATCCCGCTCTGCCCTAAAAATTTCTCCCGCTACTGCTTCTCCTCCCCGCTCGCTCTCCCATCTTCCCTCTTTCGCCCGCTGCAGCTCCCTCTCGCGCCCCTCCCGCTACAGCCCCCTCTCGCGCCCCTCCCGCTGCAGCTCCCTCTTAACAGTGCTCCTTCGCATCCTCTGCTGGGGCCGGCGCCTACAGATCTCCTTCGCATCCTCTGCTCGGGCCGGCGCCTGCACATCTCCTTCGCATCCTCGGTCTACAAAGATGGCTACCACACCAACAACCTATTGAAATGCTCAAAGGTACTCCTCAACCTTCTTCCAGATTCCGCCTCCTTCACTGCTCTTCAGCCCTAACCACTCTCTACCATGTTATTCAGCCCTAATGGCAGGAATCGACGCACACAAAAAGTCGTCCAAAACAGCCCTAATGGCAGGATCATGTCAAAAAATTTCCTGTAAATCAGCTCTTGCCCATGCTTCCTGAGCTTCTTCGCTCAATCGAAGGTAATCTCTACAACGCTTATTAGGCACGATTGATAAGACCATCATCCTCTATTTTTATGTCTTCACATTTTCAGTAAATTTTTATGGTATATATCCTTCTACGAAGATGTTCAAACACTGTTGTAGAATCCACTTTCTACAGAAATTAGTTGTATTTGATTGCCTGATGTTATGATGGTTTTCTTCTTGAAATTGCAAAGTTTTGGTCGTGTATTTTGTTTAGATTAGAATAAATGGGAATGGATTTTGAAGATTAATATCTTCAGGTTCACCTCAATATGAATGTCTACTTTTTGGTAATCACACCAACACCACTAACACCACCAACATTTCCATTTTTCTTAACATTGTTTAAATCCTTTCTACACTATTCGATTATATCTTCAGGTTCACCTCAAATTTAGATGATACACTGTATCCTATGGAATCTACGCTTATGCTCAATTATAATATTCCAAATATGCAATTATCAATTTTTCCACTTCTGAGTTGTTACCATAAGCTATTCAGTTTTGTTTTGAGTTGATACTTATATACACACATTGGAACTTCTGATAATTGGATACCTACTTTGCACGCTTCTAATTGTCAGTACTTGGGCAATAAAGTAGTTTGGTGTTCTCTCCTTCGCCTAGCCGCATCTTCAAACCAAGGTACTCGCATACTCAAAGCTTCTCAATTTCTATTACGCTAACAAAAATGTATTTAATTCTTCTTAAATTTGCACTCGGAAAGTAAAAAAAAAGGAAAACCAAAATAAAACGGAAACAGCATTCTCTTGACGCTTTTTGTTTTGGTCTCTGATGGATCCATCTTCTCTAATCCACCTTTAGATCAAATGCATGATAGTCTATTGATGAAGAAGAGCTTTCTAAGCGTGCTGATCTCAAATCAGGTAAGTTTTGTTGTGTTTGCAGACCTACCAGGAGTAGGTTAATTTCAATAGTTATTCAAGAGTATTATAATTTGAGGTATTGTTATTATTCTTTTCTCCTAACTAAATTATTGTTGCCTGCATCTTGATAGTCGCATGCATGTGTATGTATCTATAATAGAAAAAATGTTAAATATGTTCTACAGCTTCCATTTCAGCCTTCATGTAGGTTTGGACTGCTTCTACACATTAGTATAAAGACATTCCATTTCAGCCTTCGTTTAGGTTTGGACTGCTTTTATACATTAGTACAAAGGCAATATTTATGGGAATACACATCCAGGAGTATTATTTGTTTCAATGTGTGCTAGATAAATAAGTGAAGAGGCAATGATGAAATAGGGCCAGGTAAGCAATGAGTTTTTGCATATTAGTTTTTTGCAAGGAGTTCTAACTTTCACCTATTCTTCCTCTCATCTATTTTTCTTCTCATAAAATCTAATTTCTCCTGGTTGCTTTACTCTTTTGCAGGTTTGGCACTTGCTGAAAGGATATACTCGACATAATTTTAAGATAATTTGGCAACTGGGTCTTATACAAAGCAAAATGTCTTTCTTCCTTCTCTGCGTTTTATTTTCCATGATCAAATTTTCCTACGGGTTCTTCATACAGTTGGCGGTAATTTTAATTTTTTTATGCATCAGTGTTATTTTCATGGAGGAAAAATACTGCATTACTTTCATTAAACTGCAAGCTGCAATTTCACATAATTATATTTTTCTCTGTGGTCTCTCAATCCTACCTTAATTAAATTTCTTGCACGTTTTGATCTTGCTTGAATGCGGGCACAGAGTTGCAATGAAATTTGTTTTTCACCTTTATGTCACTTTAGATAGTGATCTGGGTGGTCGACGTGAACAAATGATTGAGATGATGCGCATACTATCTTGAAATTTGTATATTTGATTAATAAAATTGATAACGTTGATTGAATTCAAAGTTAATGCAGGACGAGGATGCTCTTCACTTGGAGCAGGAGCTATGCAGGAAATGGGACCATTCACGGTTAAGCTGTGAAGTTGCAATTTCTTAAAGATTGATCTCTCCGTAAGTCGCAAATATATATATAAATTACATTGTTCTTGAATATATTCCTTTATATTTCTCAACGAACCCAATATCAAGCAATTTTAGGGTATTAATAATTTAGATGTGTATGTGTGCATTTCCATTCAATATTTTCTTAACGTGCTAATATTTTTAGGTGTTTATGTGTGCATTTTCATTCATGTCTGCTTACACACATGGTTAAATCGTTCTTTTAAGAATGTCTAACTATGGATATATGGCTTCTTCATGCATTATCTATATGCTTTTAATAAGCCGTATGTCTCTTTTTGTTCTTTTTTGAACTCTCTCCCTTTAGTTATTTGTCAAGCCTCCATTTTTCTAATCTTTTAACATTTTCTATTATGATCATTTCTAACATTTTCTCTTATGATCTTTTTATTGTTACTCACATGGGTTTCTCAATTGTTGCAGCCTTTGCGTCCACTGTCGTTGCTAAGAGATAAAAAAGCAAGGCACTGCTGAATAAAAAAAGAGTTTTGGAAACCTAGCTTCTGAGGTACGACATCAAGAACATATAAATTCTTTTTTACGCATTACCTTCCTTTGTTTTTGTTTCTCCTGTTATGTGCTGATTTTATACACAGCATAAGAAAAAATGTTCACACTTTTTAGCTTTCACCAACGACTACTGTTTAACTTTGTTCACCTGCTGTTCATCCTTATTTTAATTTGGTTCAAGTTTATACTGTTGCATACTCCTATGAATCTTCAAAATTATTCATATTTTAATGAAACTTCTATTCTTGCGGATGTTTACATCTTCACTGCCGCGTTTATCTTGCCCAATTGCAAGATAAACGTCGCCCCACGACTAAATGTCGCCCCCACGACGAATGTCGCCCCCACGACGAAGAAAACCCCCACGACGAAGAAATCCCCCACGACGAATGTCGCCCCCACGACGAATGTCGCCCTCTCGACGAATGTCGCCCCCACGACGAATGTCGCCCCCACGACGAACGTCGCCCCCACGACGAACGTCGCCCCCACGACGAACGTCGCCCCCACGACGAACGTCGCCCCCACGACGAACGTCGCCCCCACGACGAACGTCGCCCCCACGACGAACGTCGCCCCCACGACGAATGTCGCCTTGCATAGGGCCGGAGGCCCGTGCCTGTCACTCGTATTATTATAATTATATACTATTTTGATTAATTTTATTATTATATATTATTAATCAAAATTAAGTGAGTTTAATATATTAATTATCAAGTAATATAAATGTCACCGTGGTTTTACCAAACAGTTTCTTTATTCTGAATAGCTCTGTCATCATTATTTTACCAAACCGTTTCTCCATTATGAACAGCTTCTTTCTCACATCTCCATTCCCACAACTTCATTCTCACATCTCCATTCTCACAGCTCCATTTGCCACCGCCACCGCCGAAACAAACAGAGCCTAATACACAACTTTTCTATATTTCCTTTTGTTTGCTAAATAAAATAAATCTTTTATTGGAATCTAAGGCTTTGTTAGGGACAACTATGAAGTTTGAAATTTTCATGACTACTTTTTTGCTCTATGTTTTATTTTTAGGGGTTAAGAAGTTCACGTCCCCTAAAGTTTGACCGCATCTAGGTAATTGTGGTGTTGTTTTAGCCCAAAAGTCATTTTGGGAAAGTAGCATTCAAGACCTCAGCTACCCACAAGGTTTATAAATGTAATTTATAAATGTATGGGATATATAAATGTAATTTATTTATATATATTAATATATTAACAATTTAATATTTGTTGAACTTCTAAATATATCAAACTAATTTAAATATTATATGTTACACAAGTAATATCGGTATGACACAATGAAGAAAGCCAGAGGAAATAGAAAACTAAGAAGTCGTCGTCGACGATGGAGGATAAGGAATCTTCAGTCTTAAATCCAAAGACCAAAGAAAATCTAAGTCAATGATGGATGAGTGCATGAAAGGAAGCTAGAAGAAGCAGAAAAATAGTCGAAAGCAATGACACAAAACAACCAAGATAACAAAACGATTTTGTTCAGTTGTTCATTAAACGAATGACGCTAAATAAAATAAATAAATAAAACCATTTGATATATTATCAGGATATTTCGGCTGATAGCAGATATATCCGCCCATATATTGCAAAATAATATTTTGCAAAAAAAAATAATTTTATATACAACATTTATGCCATCCGGCATTGTCGTTTATGCCGCATGATATCCACAACATTGGTTGCCCAATACATTTTCCATAATTGTGTTCAAAAACTCCACTCCTCTCCCAAACGAGGAATTTTTCCGCCCGGGCTCCTTTATGAAATCTAGGCCCGAGGTTTCCGTAGTATTGACATGTAGAGAAATGAACGGTGGCGATTAAAACTAAAAAAACCAAAGGGATGTGGTGAACCCATTTTTTCCGTCCTGATCTCCTAGGAGATTGAAATTCGATCTCCAAGGAGATCTTCCCGAAGTCTGGAGCCCGGACGAAAAACGTTTGCCTCCCAAACAGGGCATCAATGCATGACTACTTTAGATTATGATCTGGAACTATTCTAAGCACAACCCCTCACGTGTAGTGCCTTTGACCTTTTACGTATTAACTGTCTTTTTTAATTAGGCGATGTGAAAATGCTCTGATACCACGTTTGAATCATAAAATTAAACCTAAAATTAATTGATTATTGGTAGATGAGCTCAAAATCTATATTGAATTCAGAAAATTGCATTAGTTTTCTGATGTGCAACTATTCTCAACAATGTTAAATCCTTTCTTCAGTTCATACTGTTTCTCTTACTGTAGATTATGTATGAAGAAGCAAGTCAGATCATAAGTGATGCAGTCAGCAGCATCCGCTTTTTGTGCAGAAGAGTAGGTGATGGATGCTTATGAAAGGAAATGCGCAAGTTCCTAAACACAGGGAATTCGGCAAGGACTTATAATTGGACTTGGCTATGGATTCTCATTTTTCATTCTGTATTGCACCTATGCTCTATGTTTCTACGTTGGAGCCCGTTTTGTGCATGATGGGGATGCAACATTTACAGAAGTTTTTAGGGTGATAATTTAAAGTCACTTGTGATTTCTTCTAGCTAATAATTTTTACGACAGCATATGTTTTATGCTAACATTCCACCCTTTTTACCCTTTGAATGGCAGGTGTTCTTTGCTTTAACCATGGCAGCCATTGGGGTTTCGCAATCGGGTGCGCCCAGGCCCGATGCTTCAAAAGCGAAGGAATCAGCTGCATTTATATTCGAGATTTTGGATCGCAAACCCAAGATTGATGCGAGCGTTGATGAGGTTTGGTGTTGGCAGAAGTTTAGGGAGAGATTGAATTCTAGCATGTCAGCTTCAAGTACCCAACTCGTCCTCAAGTGCAGATATTCAGTGATCTGTTCTTGAGAATTTCATCTGCGAAGGTATGCTATCAACATTTTTGATTGGAATTAATATATGATTTGTTCATGCTGGACATATTGTGATGTCAAATGAGAACAAATCTTCTTTTTGCTTTCTTCTTACAACAACAATATTGACTTGTTTTTTAGTCCTACCAAAATTTCAATCTTGGTTGACGGTCGTTGAATGCTTCTGTCTATGATCAAAGACCACTTCTTGGTTAAGACGATCTTTCCTTTGTAGAGCACTAATGAATATACAGTGCGGTCAGTGATCAAGAGTATTTCGGTTGACGAGTGGCCATTCGGTTGGTGATCGCCTAATGTCGGTTGGCGACATTCTGTCGAATTGAATTTGGCTTCTTAAGACAGCTATCTTCTGAGACACTTTAGTGAGAAGATGATCTATACAATAAAGTGCATTTAAATTAACTCGGTCTACCAAATCATCAGAGTTATTTCTCAACAGTTGAGCCTCTTATTGATTGGGTTCTCCAATGAAAGTGCTTTCGTAACAGACAATAGTTCCCCATGATACTGTTCATCCACTATTTATGCTAGTAAGGGGCATACTCGCAGACACTTACATGGAAAAAAAGCTGTCTGAGTGTCCAGATAAAGAAAATCAGATAAGTAAATATAAGTATGTCTGATAGGAGCCTGATGTCATAGTCGAGTGAGAAAAAACGTCTGTGAGAATAAAAAAGTGCTCGCGAGAACAATGAGATGCATGCGAACACGATGCAAATTCGACGAGAACTACAATATCTTGAGATATGTGGTGTTGAGGTGAGGCATTGTGCTTGGGGAGCCTTGAGTTCGGACTTCCTTTAGAGGTGTCGCGAATGTGTATGGCACCAGCTAGTATTACTTTACACCAGTGGAAGAGGGGCAGTGGAACTTTGGGCAGACAAAGATAGTTCACGTAGTAGAAATTAAAATTAACCCCAGAATTCAAATCCAAATAATGAATGCTATAAGTTCAACATTAGATGTTGAGAAAAAATGATAGCCACACAAAAAATCTAAACGGAGACTTTTTAGTACATCAATATAACTCTTTCTACCAATCTTTTTTGAAATCGACCTCGTCGAGAAAATACAATAAAAGCATTAACAATTTTTGCCCTTTGGTGGGGGAAATTTTTTTGGTACTCAACCCGTACCTTATTCTCCAAGCGCGCATAAATACCTTTTCCTCGCCAAGGTCCCACCCTCATTTTGACAAAAAAATTTTCCCTCTCTTTGTTTTCTCCCGCCGAAACATCCCCGAACCTCCATTCTTCAAAACGGAGAACACCTTCAGCCTGCAGCTGACCGCGACTCCTAACCTAAAGACGATCTCCTCTATGTGGGTTAATCGTCCTCCGTTGACAAGTTCCTGCTAGTTCCTGGCATTTCGTTGACGGCCTCATGTTGCATTTTAGCCGCTCTGAAACCCATCTAGTCGAAGCAGGAGCCTGGTTTTCTTACTTCTCGCAGTTGTCTGAGATAGCACTGATGGATTGTATTGCCGGCTTTGACAGCTCTAGAGCATCCATAGACAACATTCTTCCTGTCATAGTAATTTCAATTCCTTCCTCCAGTTACTTAAATTTTCTTTCTAAGTTTTGTTTCAATATTTGGTTTTTGGGCTTGATGTTCTTCACTTTATGAACCTCCTCATTTAGTTGTTTCAATGTGTTGTTCTGCAATGAGTTTATTGAGCTACTTTTCGGACGAATGTTGATCACTTTATTGAATAACTTTATTAATCTCCAGTCGGATATTTTCCTAGCATACTCTGGAACAACAGATTTCTCTCAGCTACTAAATCGAATTTTATCCCAGTCTAATGAACATGTTGTATTTCCAACTGTGCACTCTGATGAGGAGGCTTATCTGATGTATAAGGAGTATGCACACAAAATTGGATTTAGCGTGCGCAAACAACATATTATAAGTTGGATGCATACTCGGATTGTGAAGGCAAGGGAGTTTTCATGTGCAAAAGCCGGGTTGAAGCAAGTAAATCCAGCGACCGATGGGCAGAAGAAGTACCGCAAACTTGATACTTATACTGGTTGCTTGGCTTGCTTGCATTTTAATGCTGATAGAGAGGGCAAGAATTGGGAGGTGACAAGGTTCGTAGAGCAACACAATCATTCGCTTGTTTTAAAAGATGACAGTCATTTATTGATATCTCATCGGAATATATCTGACGTTCAAGACAGTCTTCTGAAGAATATGGCGGGAGCTGGGATCAGAATGGTCGACGCATACAACTTCATAGCTGGTGAAGTTGATGGATTTGAAAATGACGGGTTTTGTAAGTCTGATGCGTATAATTATGTTCAACGTGAACGAAGAGCACTGATAGAAAATGGTGACGCCATTAGCTTGTTGAAAATATTTTAGGAAAGGCAAATGGAAGACAACATGTTCTCGTACGATGTCCAGACAGACGAGTTAGCATGCTTACTAGTTTTTGTTGAATGAATTGACATAGCATATAGAGGATCCCAGTTAGGATTTCAAAACATAATCAAAATATGTAGTTTGTTTGTTATGTCACAACATCGCCATCATTCAATTTACTATAGCTCAGTGTATAAAACATTGTAACATCTCTACAGCTATTTCAACTCTAAATTTGGGCATATCTCTGTGCCACTTTTTTTGTCCACCTAATATTCTGTCTTTTTTACTACCGTCGTCATGTACTTCAGTACAAACACCCCGCAGTCATTTCCAGTGTCCTGGTGCGTTGGGGCATCATGAACGAGAATAACAGGCCAGTCAGCCCGACCATATGGAAGAGCTTCACTAGCGTCTCCATAAAGAATCGATATATATGCGCGTACAAAGCCCGTAAGTCAGGCTTTAATTATTTAAATATTTACTCAAAACTAGTGGTTTATAAAAAGAAAATTAGCATACTCTTTCACGCAATGCTTCCCGATGTTTTGGATTAGATAGAGTCGTAGAAATATCAACGTCGTTCCTTCAAAGTGCAAACCAATAATGCACAATGGGCTTCAATGAATACATGCATTACAAGGATTTCAGTAACTTGGACGCTAGCGGGTGTAATGTAGGAAACCTTGATCTCGCTACCTTGGAAACCACTTCTCTTACATTGTTGCAGTTGTAATCATCAAAAGTTAATTTGATCATGATTTGAACTGACTACTACTAGCAACATCTACTATACTATATAATGTCGTGCTGAAATTTAACCAAGTAACATTACCGCGTGATTTAACGAAACATAAAGAAAAGTTGTCCAAATTTTTGGGTTGGTACTTCTACGATGGCTCAACAAAACAGCATACGCATCCAAGTGTGTATCACTCAACCAACCATTACATCGAAGATCTTCAAAATTAGATCTTGTCATATTTATGTTTCCACTTTTAAACATAACAAAATTACTGCAATTCGAAAAAGTTATTTTAAAATCCAAATGTAGGAGCTAAATAGTTAAACAATTAAGAGTGTCTATCAGTAAAGAGGCTCGACTTTGAATCTATCACCTCCCTACCCTTTTTTAAAATATATTTTCTACCAGAGAATTAAAATACTAGAGCAGAGATTTCTTTTTTTTTCAACCCGACCCGATGAAACTGGGCCTTCGGGACTCTAGTTTGAACGGGTGACGAAGCCGATGATGCATAAACAGCTGGGGAGACGGGTGGTGTTGTATGATCTTTAACATTTGTTGTGGGAGTGATGAGGGAAATGAGAATCAAAATTTTTTCCCAGAAACTATGCAAATCTCTAATTTGCTCAGAAATAACTTCCCTTAAATTAGTTATCTCTCGGTAAATAACTGCTTCCATATTCACCTCCATCCTTTTCTTTTTCTCTTGGCTTAATTTCTTCTTTCTTTTCTCCTCCTTATCCAACTTCCTTTTCATTGTCTTCTGCTTTTTCTTCATCTCTTTCTTACTACTTTCTCTTCAAAGGAAGACTCCTCTTCCTCCATACCAAGCAACACCTGCTCTTCTAATGAAGTATACAAAAATGTTGCCCTAACCTACATAAGAGAAAATTAACTGACGACATATAAAAAAAATGAAGGTTGCTATTTTAGTTTACTCCAAACTCCATTACCTGATCTTTCACAGTCAATTTTGTAGTTAAGTCTGATCAAAACTTATAGTTATAACTTGTCTTCGGAGACCAACGAAATAATCTTGGTGTGGCGAATTCATTAACCGCAATCTGCAGATTGCTATGTTCAAAAAATCAAACCTATAATAAAGGTTTTAGTATGATTTTTAAACGAAAACCACAATCAATAAATATGAACCATCATTCTCTTACCACAAGAATGATCGAACATCCCTCCAGATATCCGAGGCTAGAAGGATCTTCTTGTAAGCAGGTTAGGTTATGCAAATCCTCAAACTGCTCTTATAGAAAATGGTGGATTCTCTTAGGCCAGTTGTATCTTCTGAAGTGATCCAACCCTTCGAAGTTCCGTAAACAAATAGGAATTGCTTATGTCTTTAATGGAAAGTAAAACCTGCACAAGACGTACTTAGTCATTATATTAACCCTCCGCATTTTGATTTCAGGAGAGGCCCCTTCATGAACAAGTTGAGTGAGCTAATTAAGTATATGTTGTTGCTTAATTTCAGAATAAGGAGCTCTATTGAAAGTGAACTCCTCTCCCCTATAGGGAAGGCCTAGAATTTATGTCACCTCATTACAAGTGAATTGGACGTAATGTCTACCAAAAAGAAATGTCTTCTTTTTCGGCTTATATAATCTCATATGCCTATGCAACAGTGGAATATTCTGTGTCAGATCAGGTATTGAGAGCTTCCCTTAGCAACACCTTTGAGTTTTCAAAAAGCACATCAATTAGTGGTTTTGCATTCTTCTTGAAAGTGGAAATGACACAACTAGAGTTTAAATAATTAAGTTCCTGCTGAGTGACCATCCATCTACGATATTGGCAACTGATTACAACATAATTATCTACAAAATACATCTGTACCCTAGTGTTTCAATGCATTACTCCAATAATATACAATTCCCAAAAATCAAACCAGTTTTGCACTGATCCAGCCGGATTTGCAACATAAAAAGGAAAAAAAGAATCAGTACCAAAAAAATAAAAACAACACATACACCGGAAGCAGAATAAACCCTAAAACAAAGCAGGAAAATGACAAAGTGGTCGGACACTCGTTGGTGGTGTTCTAACCGTCAATGGAAAATGAAAAAGTAGTTTGCAGTATTTGGTAGGAAGGTCCAGATGGTTGATCTAACGCCGAGAGAACATTACCTCCTCTACACCGGTGGACGATTAAGCGCCTCCTCTGCACTGACTTTCTGATTAAGCTTGTCCTCTGCACCTTCTTTCTCCAGAAATGTCGAACAGATTGGTCGTCGGCTTCAGGGTTTGCGAGTATCTTTCTGAAAAAAAATTGATTCCTCTGCAGAGGCAGGGCGTCGCCGACGGGGTCGGCGAAGGGGACGAGAGGGTTTGCTTGATGATTACCGCTGAGATCTTCAACATAAAGCTCAGTCTTATGTTGGAGCAAAGAACTGATGCATAACAAATTCGAGGCATGGACAGAGCCAGGGCAGGTGTGACAACCGCGCTGGTCAGAAAAAACTGTCATCAGGGCAATCATAGAAACAACATGGCTGAAGGAGATGCACAGATGAAATCCTTCACTGTATATCCAATTATTAAATGTATAATAAAAGAGCAATGTTATGTGTAGGTCAATTTTGTCTATGCGCACATAATAAATAAATTATTTTACTTATTTTATTCTTAAAAAAATCTTTACGTGCAGGTCAACCCTAGCCACTTCTTCCTCTAACTAAAAGGAGGGGAAGAAAAATAAAATGATTGCCAGAAAATTAGCTTGAATTTTGACTTGAATTGAGCCCGCATCCAATCCAAATGAACTATGCCACAATTCATCTCTTAAGATTTTGAGGGTATTCTCCATGCTACGGTCCTGAAATTGACCAAGGCTTCGTTTGATGTGGCGTTTTTGTTCCAGTGAATTTGGACAAAAACGTTATCGTCATAGAATGTATGTTTAGCATGACAACTGGAATATGCAGATTGCTATGTTCAAAGAATCAAAACTATAATAAAGGTTTTAGCATGATTTTTAAACGAAAACCACAATCAATAAATATGAACCATCATTCTCTTACCACAAGAATGATCGAACATCCCTCCAGATATCCCAGGCTAGAAGGATCTTCTTGTAAGCAGCTTAGGTTATGCAAATCCTCAATCTGCTCTTATAGAAAATGGTGGATTCTCTTAGGCCAGTTGTATCTTCTGAAGTGATCCAACCCTTCGAAGTTCCGTAAACAAATAAGAATTGCTTATGTCTTTAATGGAAAATAAAACCTGCACACGACGTAATTAGTCATTATATTAACCCTCCGCATTTTGATTTCAGGCGAGGCCCCTTCATGAACAAGTTGAGTGAGCTAATTAAGTATATGCTGTTCCTTAATTTCAGAATAAGGAGCTCTATTGAAAGTGAACTCCTCTCCCCTATAGGGAAGGCCTAGAATTTATGTCACTTCATTACTTGATGGCATAGGAAAATCAAACATTCTATAGAACTGTGTCTGGAGGTGCAGAACTTGTAATCTGGGTAATCTGAATATTGATGGCTGTTGCTATCCTTAAGAAAAGGGAAAGAAAAGAAAATCGAAACATATCTTGTCTGGATTGAGGAAGAAGGAGGAAACCTTGCATAATCAGGAGGGAGAAGAGCCCACAGTTGAACCCAAGAAGGGAAAGGTCGTCGACCTAGGTCTGAAGGCACGCCCTCTGAGCAGAGTGGTCGACGGCTTACCTGAGAGGGGAAGAGGTGGTCGTAGGACTCTCGGGAAGTGGTCGCCGGCAGCGTCGAGGAATAACGTCTGAAGTAGAGGCGGGAAAGCGACGTCCTCATCGTCGGCGAGAGGAAAGGAGCTCAGCGGCGCTATCTGGCGTTCTCTCCTTCACATCCCGCGTCTGGGAGGAAATAGAAGATCGGAGGGGGGGGGGGGGGCTGAAGTCGTGACCCGTGGCTTACCCCGTGGCCTCTTTAATAAAGGAAACCACCTATTAAAGAAAGGAAACCCCTCTTTCTTAATTCTAGAAATGCCATTGCCCCTTATTACCAAAATGCCATTATTTCAAGTAATGTGATAATTAGGATGTTACAGCCTACGCCTCCCTAGCGGAAGCCACATCCACCCGGTCTTCCATGTTTCTCAACTACGTCAAGTGGTGGGCGAACTTCCCACCATGGACTATACTCCGACCGACATCGATTTCACCGACAGCAAGCACCTTACTACCCGACCAAGATCCTTATCCTCCGCCACCACCTTCCGGGCGACACCGGTCCCGAGCAAGTTCTAGTTGCTTGGCTCAACCGCCCAGAATCCGACGCTACATGGATGCCCCAGGATGATTTTTGCCGCCAATTTGTCGGTTATTGCCTTGAGGACAAGACAAATTTTCCAGATGGAGGTATTGATGCCGTAATGGTTATAAATTATTGTATTCATATAAAAAAAATACCAATGACTCATTCGGATTATAGAAATTGGAATTGCATAATTGGAATTCAGTGCAAGAATTGGAATTGAACATTAATTAGAATCGTGCAAAATTCTAATTGTGTTGTTCAGTTGGATGACACAATTTATTTACATAGTTGAAATTTAGCAATTATGTTGTTCGGAAAGAATTCAGTCATGGGAATGCCATATATGTCAATTTAAGCTAAATTTAAAGCAAACTGGCAAAATGATTAACACACTTAAAAATGTTCATGGCATTATATTGAAAAATATCAATGTTGATAACACAAAAACACTCCTTGATCCTCCCCTTGTGTTGGATCCTATTCGGAAGCCTCTATTTCCTCCGATCTCCACTTCTATCCTGGCAGAAGTTCCATCCTCCTCTGCTCTCTCTCTTATCTGAGACCCATATGTTTTCCTCTCTTACCTCTTTGTATGTCTTCTCAGTCTCCTCTTTGTATGTCTTTTCGGTCTCTCCTAAACTTTGTTCTCTCAAAATAATTTTGATGATGACCCATATTTGTCTATCATTATGATAAGTCAGGCTTTATTGTTGCCTCCTTTAGTACTATTGCTTCTAGCAGACATATTTTACTGAACTAAAGTTGTTTGGTAAATGGTTCTAGAAAAGGTTCGACCATAGGTTTTTGTCTACTCCCCATTTCTCTTTCCACATATTCTTCCACCACCATGTGCAAGAAGAGTAGTAGATTTATAGCTCTATTATTGAATCATACTGTGTTTATCCTCCTCAGGAGATTTGATTCTTTATAGTTCTTCTATGGAGTAGTATATTTTATTGTTATGAAGGTGTCCTGTGTCTTTTTTCCAGCTGTTCTTAGTGTTATGGACCAATTTGTACCTTTTTTATCTTAATCAGATCATACATTATATATATATATAATTAAATCAGATCATTTAAGCCGATCGCATTTCGACAGCCCGTCCTGGGCGAACTTCCAGCCCTTATTCCCGGCCACCCATGGCGTTTCCCGACCGGCTGCCACCACCACCACCTGCGCCGAGGTGGGGGCTATCGAAATGCGGCGATTTGCCGTCCGGAGGTTGCCGGAGGGAGAAGTTATGGCAAGGGAATTTCAGCCCGATTTTCGGGCTTGATCGAGCTCGATTCGAGCTCAATTGAGCCTGAATCGATTCGATTATGAAATGGATCTACATCACAGAGAAGGGGGGAGGAATCTTGCCTGAGCCAAGGCCTGAGATCAGGTGTTTCACTTGGGTGCCATTGATGAGCTCGAGCTTGGAGGAGCTTGGGTGATCTACACAATCTGGGCTCGAACTGACTGCGGGAAAGGGGGCTTCTGCTTCTCTGGGAGTTCTGAAGATGGAGGGAGTGAATGGGGCTGGGGGTGGCTAAATCCAAGAGTGCCATTGATGGCCTCTTTCGGCCACCCCCAAATTCCCTTCAATTGCAGCTCTTGGAATCCCTGAGGGAGGTCAGAGCCACGCTTTGGGAGGAGAATTGAGTGCCAATTGGCACTCAATCCATGCCTCCCCTCTTTGTCTCTTCTCCAAATGGGGAAAAGTCACCTTTGTCCCTTTGCATGTCCCTTCCTCAATTCTGAGGGCATGCAAGGTCATATACCATTGGGCTGCATGGTGGGCCTGGTTTGAGGGCCTTAGCCCATGGTGATTGGGTTCAATTGATTCAAATGCCCATTTAGGCCAATTTTGGCCAATGTTGACTTTCTTGGTTGACTTGGTCAACTAGGAGTGGGGTTGACCCCACTTGATGATATTAGGTCCCTAGTTATTATGTGAGGTGTATTGGGCCATGGTGTGGCCCCAATTGGGCTAATTGATCCATGAAGTGTGATTTTGATCAAGATTGGGCTAGGTTTGACTTTGGTCAAATTGGGTCAATTGGTTGACCCCAAAGGGTCCATAGTGGCCCATTGACCTTCTTGAATGGTTATAAGAGTCAAGGTGGGGCTATATTGACATACTGGAGCTTCTTGGCCAACCCTAGGCTATATTATCAAAAGTTGTTAAATGCACACCAATGTGAAACACACCTACTTCCTTGGGTTTCTAGGGCTCTTTGACAGGTCTCCCCTTTTGTCATGACATAGTCATGACAAAAATTCAACTTAGGGGTCTAATGGTTTGTGGGATGTTACAAATCCCAATACATAAAGAAAACATTTCGCCCCCGAAATTAAGATTGGGCCTGCGGGGTTCTTATTTTAGACAGACGAATGTGAAACCTTCAACCAAATAAATAATTTACCTGACGTGAAGAGTCCTGGGTATTGCTGCTGCATCAGGTCCAGAGGTTCCCAAGTGTGCTCCTCTCGCCCATGATTTGACCAAAGGACTTTCACCAGCGGGACCTTCTTCCGTCGCAGGACTCGGACGGCTGTGTCATCGATTCTAATCGGCTCCAAACGGACTGTACGATCAGATGCTACCGGGCCTGTTGTAGTAGTGATCTGTTGCTCTGGTCGAAGGAGAGCTCTCATAAGCGAGGAGACATGAAAGATGTCGTACAATCCCGCCAATTCCGGCGTCAGCCATTCTTGTCACGGCGTCAAGGCGAACCAAGGCGAGCGTCGGGCGCCTGGACACTTAGGCGATAAGGCGGACGCCTAGGCGACAATAAGGCGAGCAAGGCGAGGGAAAAAAAAATTTGTGGCTAGGGAATTTTTTTTTTAAAAATGACTTTAGACAACGGTTTTTATAAATAGCGAGACACCCGCTGCAACCTTGTGTCTATCTGATCTTCTAAGCCACCAGTTGTGAGTCTTCGTGAGTGATCAGTAAGTGCAGGCTACTACCCCCTTAGTGGGGTCAGAAGTCCACTAGAGACCGGTTGTCGGTTTCAACATTTTTGGTGCGGTGAGCGTGGAGGTAGCCCGTTCAAGAAAGTCCCAAGCGAGACATCATGACGGGAAGCGAGGAGGAAAGGAATGACCAGACCAGCTCGTCGTCGCTTGCGAGTGGGGTCACGATAGGGATGTTTGAAGACTTCAGGAGGGAGATCATGCAGACCCTACATCTCGCATTCGCAGCGAGAGGGGAATGCGAGACACCCGCGGTGCCATTGGTCGCAGCCCCGCAGTTGGGCGAGAACGCCCCAGGGCAGCGGCCCGGGAAGGAGATGAAGGCGGAAGGCAGCGGGCGAGACCTTCCTGGGCGGCTGTTGTTCTCAAGCCCGACGAGTGCAGAACTGAGCGAGCCGGCGCCGCGCGAGCACTCGGCTCGGCGAGTGGGGGAGGGAAGCCCCTTTTGTGAGCTGATCATCACTGCCCCGGTTCCTGAAGGGTTCAGAGACCCGTAGCTGTCCTACTACTCAGGCAGGGATGATCCGGTGCAGCATGTCCAGTGGTTCGAGGATGTTGTCTCCATTAGGCAGATGACGAATGCTTTTAAGTGCCGTCTCTTTGCCATCACCCTCAAGGAGAAGGCCCGGGACTGGTTTCACCAGTTGCCGTCTGGCTCAATTTATTGCTTCGAAGATCTGAGGCGGTGCTTCCTCTTGAGGTTCTCAACGTCCAAGAAGAGGAAGAAGGGAACGGAGTTCCTATTCGCACTCAAACAAGGCCCGGAGGAGACATTGGGGAGCTATGTGGACAGGTTCCACGAGGAGATACTCCAGGTTCAGGAGGTGCCGGGGTATACCCTGATGCTAGCCTTCACTCTGGGGCTACGCGAAGGGTTCTTCAGGGTAGAGCTGAAGAGGGTACACCCACTGTCCTTCGAAGAGTTGATGGAAAGGGCGAAGAAAGAGATCGAAGGGGAGGCGGCAAACCCGACGTTTGCCAAGAAGTTAGCCTTGCTGGGGAGCGGGGAAGTAAAAGAGCAAGGAGGTGGAAGGCAGCAGGAGGTGAGGAAGAGAGATGAGCCCAGGGGTCAGGGGTTCCAGGGGCAGCAGCAACAGCGGCCGGTGGGGATTGTGGAAGAGCCACCTAGAGAAGTGGAGGATAGGTGCGAGGATCGAGCTGATGTAGGAGCTCGAGGGGAGATCGGGGTGATCCATGGTGGGCTCGGGATCGAGTCCACCCGAAGGGGGAGCCTCCAGACGATGTTCAGGAGGAACGTCGCGTCGACCTCCCGAACCCCACCCCCTCTGGAGAAGATTACCTTCACCTCGGAGGATATGCCCGACTACGAAGACCCGTTCTGTGATGTCCTGGTAATCCAGACGGCCATCGAGAACTTCACGGTCTCTCAAATTTTGGTCGACAACGGGAGTTTGGTGAAATCTTCAAGAAGGCCTTCGAGGCGATGCAGGTAGATGCTAAGAGGGTGCTGGCCTCGGATGGGTCGTTGTTTGGCTTCTCAGGAAAGAGGAAGGAAGTCGAAGGGGGAGTGGGGCTCCAGGTCACATTGGGGGGGGGGGGGGGGGGTGGTTCCAAGGAACTGTCGGTTCGTCATTGTCGACGCTCCAAGTAATTACAACGCAATTTTCGGCCGCCCACTCATCAACACCTTCCGTTGCGTCCCCTCTTCTTTCCACCAGTGCCTGAACTTCCCGAGCGGAGGGGTGCAGGTCCAGATCCGGGCGGACCCTAAGGTGGCAAGGAAGTGCTACATGATGACGGTCAATACGATCTCTTGGATGGCGGAGGCCGAGGAGGTAGATAGGGTGATGACGGAACCAACAGCACCAGGCGAAGAGTTGGAAGTAGGAAGGGAGACGGAGGAGGAGATGGAGGAGATTCGGGATAAGCAGGCCGAGGTGACGGCGGTGGAAGTCGAAATGGGGGAGGAGTCCCTGGCTGAAGGAAGGAAGGAGGCGAGCAGGGCGAGCCGTCCCGGCTTGAGGCGGCAGAAGAAGCGGTGGAGATGGAGGTTGTCACCAGGGAAGGAAAGGTGGAAGGGGTGCGGGTCAGCGGGGGTCTGAGCCCGGAGGATCAGGCAAAGGTGCTGGAGTGCATCTAGAAGAGCGTGGACGTCTTTGCTTGGAGCACAGCGGACATGCCGGACATCGACGCGGACGTGGCCTGCCACCGTCTCAACCTCGACCCAGCAATCCACCTCAGCCGTCAGAAGAGAAGGAGCAGTGCTAGTAAGCTGGAGGAGCCGATCCGAGAGGAGGGGAAGAAGCTCCTCAGCGCCGGTTTTGTAACGAAGATCCAGTACCCAGGCTGGGTCTCCAATGTAGTCATGGTAAGAAGGGAGATGGTCGCTGGAGAATGTGTGTAGATTTTTCTTTGTTAAATAAGGCATGTCCTAAGGATTGTTACCCCCTGCCTCGAATCGACGCGCTGGTTGACTCAGCCGTCGGTTTTCCTGTAATGAGTTTCTTAGATGCCTTTTCAGGTTATCACCAAATCAGGATGCACCCCCAGATGTCAAGGACGTCTCCTTCATCACTAGGGAGGGGTGCTACTGTTACAGAATGATGTCTTTTGGGCTAAAAAATGCAGGGGCGACCTATCAGAGGATGATGGACCGAGTCTTCAAGGAGCAGAGGGGAAGAAATTTAGAGGTATATGTGGATGACCTTATGGTGAAGAGCAAGGATGTGAGCTCTCACCTACTAGATCTCGAGGAATCCTTCGCCACTCTGCGCAGGTTCAAGAATTGAATCCCTTGAAGTGTGTCTTCGGGGCCAGCATGGGGAAGTTCCTGGGACACCTCCTCACCCCGGCAGGGGTGGAGCCCAACCCGGATAAGGTGAAAACAATAATGGAGTTAGAGTCGTCAAAGAGTGCCAAAGAAGTTCAACGCTTGACAGGGAAGCTCGCTGGGTTAAGTAGGTTTCTCCTCGGGCAGGGGAAAAGTGCTCACCCTTTTTCAAAGTGTTGCGGGGGAATCAAAAGTTTGAGTGGTCAAAGGAATGTGAGGAGGCATTCCAAGCTTTGAAAAGGCAGCTCACCCGGACTCCACTCCTTCAGGGGCCAAAGGAGGGGGAGAGCCTGACATTATATCTCGGGGTCGGGGCAGAGGCGGTGAGCTCCGTCTTGGTCCGGGAGGAGGGCAAGAAGCAGCTGCCCATCTATTACGTGAGTAGGGTCCTGAAGAAGGCGGAGCTTCGATGCCCGATCCTTGAAAAGTTGGCTTTCGCCTTAGTCATTTCGGCTAGGAAGCTCAGGCCATACTTCCAGGGGCATTCGATTCAAGTGGTAACTGACCACCCCCTCCGAAAGATCTTCGAGGGGGTGGAACACTCGGGAAGGCTAGTAAAGTGGTCGGTGGAGCTAAGCGAGTTCGACATCACCTTCGCTCCCCGGCTATCAATGAAGGCCCAGACAGTGACAGATTTCTTAGCGGACTACGTGGTTGAGGTGGAGGAGCGAACGCAATAGCCCATCCCTTGGAAGCTTTTGGTGGATGGGGCCTCAGGAAAAAACTCCTTAGGAGGAGATGTGGTATTGGAGAGCCCTCAGGGGACAAAGATCGAGCAAGCCATAGTAATACACTTCCCCATCACTAACAACCAGCTGGAGTACGAGGCAGTGATAGCTGGCTTGCGACTGGCCCGGGAGTTGGGGGTCCATGAAGTGGAGGTCTCCACAGACTCAATGGTGGTTGCATCGCAAATCCGGGGTGAGTTCGAGGCCAGGGAAGAAAGCGAATGCCAGCGGACTTAATATTGAATCCACTGCCATCGGCCCCGACCTCTCCTCCCCGTCCTAGGAGGCACTCGCGGATAGTGAAAGGCGCTCACTGCGGTAAGTTCCTGGTTGACCAGGCGCAGCTGATCCCTGGCCCGCGCGATGTGCCTCCCCGGGGAGGTCTCTTCATCCCCAACCCCCTGACTCTCCATCTCTCCGACTAAATGCGAGTAGTCCCTCTCAAGGACGCTGAGCCTACGCTCATAAGCGTCTCGTTGCTCCCCCGTTTGCCCAGAGATGTCCCGCTGCATCCAAATGAGCTTGGCGAGAACTTCCCCCACCCGCTCCTTCATCGTCTTGGCATCGCCAGGATCGCCAAGGAAGTCCAGGATATCGCTGGGAGAGGGAGGAAGCGATATCGCCGGGTCCTCATCGTAGGTTCCATTGGGGAAGCCTCGCGAAAGCCTGAGGGAGAAGGGGTTAGCTGACATCCTTTATAATTCGAATAGTAAAATCAATGCGAATAAGACTGACCTGGTACAGGCTGTTTTCCTTCGCGCTGGAGGAAGGGGCTGGGCCGACCTGCGAATGGTCGGTAAGAAGATTGTGACGGTTTCCCTTTCCCAGGGCGAGAGGTCTCCCGGTGAGCGGCAGAAGTGTTGGCGGGATCCACTGCTGGATCGACGGGAGGGGGATAGCGACCAGTACTCCTTTCGGCTGAATGCTCCGGCTCTGGTGCCGGGAGAGTCGGGTCTCGCGGGACTAAGGCCAAGCCTGTGGTTCCGAACATAGGAGCTGCGAGATGCAAGGTGAGAAATTAAAACAAAAAATAATGAAATATGCGAAAAGAAAAGGCAGCCTACCAGGATCGGGGTTGGTTCTGCCAGGAGTGGTCGGAAGGATAGGTTCTTGAACGAGCGGAACGTCATGAGCCGGAGGCGGGAGCATGGTAGCATCCGGCGGAGCGGTCCCAGGAGCACCTTTCGCTGCCGCCGCGGATGTTTCCTGCGAATGACCACAATCATTAAGGTGTTGGGTCATGAGAAGTAGCTGCAAGTCCAGCAAAAACACAATACCTTGGAGACGGTGGCGGGGGAACCACGAGTGGGGGATGGGGATCTCGATGCAGATTCATTGGTCGTCAGATTCCAGCGTACCGCCTTGGCGGTTCTCGGCCTATAAGGATCGCTGGGATCCCTCTTCGATGTCAGTCAGGGGGCAAATCGGGCAGTCTTACCGGAGTTCTTAGCGCGAGCCTCTGCCAGACGATCCTGCAATTCCTGCGGGAGTGGTCGTGGGGAAGGCCTCCGGAATGCCAAGAAATTAGTGAAAACGAGAGGAAAAAAGAGGAACAGTGGAGGAAAATCGAAGCACTTCAGAAGATGGCTTGAGATGTATATATAGTAAAATGGCGGGGCCCGCCAAAAGATTCTCTCCAGGTCAGCAAGCACTCACCGAATACTAGGGGTTGGTCTTTTCTTTCCGAGCAAAAACTCACTCGCAAAGAGCGGGGATTGTGTACAACCCTGTATTCGCTGAGTGGACCCCCAGACCCAAGGTGGTCAAAAAAATATGAACACAGTGGTCAAAGGAACACTCGCCCAGCTCAAGGATGGCAAGTGAACCCCATGGTGAGTGTCATCTTCATCAAACACTCGCCCACTCAAGCGATTGTGCTTATGAGCGGCCACTCAATAAGCAGGGTGGAGCACCCGCTCGTCTTAATAATCAAAAACCGGGCGAGTGGTGCCTTCACGGACCACTCGAATTCGGCGAGTGGTGCCTTCATGGACCACTCGAACTCGGCGAGTAGTGCCTTCACGGACCACTCGCCCAGTGGGTCCTAATGGTAAAATTACTGGGATACCCTTCAGAACAGCGGAGTTTGGCTATTAGCAAACCGTTTTGGAATGTGTTTAACAAAACTAAAAGGCGGAATTGTGATAAACGCAGACCAAACCAAGAAAAACTATAAATAGACCCTTAAGGGCACCTTTGGAGAGGATCCCGATCGTTGGGCTTCTTCCTCCTCAGGTTCATTTTTGGTTGGCTTCTTGTGCCCTCCAAAGGTGCCCGGTTCAGCAATTGGACTGGGAGAGGAAGCGCTCTAAGATCTTCCGGGCTAGTGGTGGGATCTCCCCGCTGCAAACTTGTGTCTATCTGATCTTCTAAGCCACCAGTTGTGAGTCTTCGTGAGTGATCAGTAAGTGCAGGCTACAACCCCCTTAGTGGGGTCAGAAGTCCACTAGAGACCGGTTGTCGGTTTCAACACCCGTGCACCGGACGTATCTTCAGAAACACCCTGTCTCTTGCCTGGAACTCCACCTTGCGATGTCGCGCATCGTAATATTTAACCTGTCTACTCTGAGCTTCCAACATCCGATCTCGTATCAGTCGTATCTGGGCATCCGTGTCCTCTATATATTCTGACCCCAGCGCCTTCGGGTCCTTATCCCGAATCCATGAAAGTGAAGTCCTGCACTTCCTGCCGTAGAGAGCTTCATAGGGAGCCATGCTGATGCTAGACTGCTGGCTATTGTTGTAGGAAAACTCGATGAGCGGTAGCAGTCTCTCCCACGGCTCCCCACTATCCAAGACGCATAACCGTAACAGATCTTTCATCGTCCAGATAGTGCGCTCCGTCTGACTGTCAGTTTGTGGATGAAAGGCGGTACTGAACGTTAACCGTGACCCTAGATAAGCCTGAACCGTCTTCCATTCCCTTGATGTTAACCGACCATCCCGATCTGGTACGATCGATCTAGGTACTCCATGGTATCTAATGAATTGTGAAAGTATCTAGTTGCTACCTAAATCACCTAGAGGGAGGTGAATAGGTGGATTCTATGGCCTTTAAGCGGAATTTAAATTTAACAAACAAAAGACACATAAAGAGTCACAGCACAACACAAGGATATATAGTGGTTCCCCAGAATGGGTACGTCCACTTTCCCGCCTCGCCTATCTAGCACTTCGGGCTAGACTCGGCTACTTCACTAATCTCAGAATATAAAAATTCTTACAACTCGGAGCCTCAACTCCTACACCTCGGAGACAAATTCTCCTACAACAATATCGGAGTATAACAACTCCTACAATTTGATCCTTGCACCAAGGATCTACCCAAATAACTCCGAAGAGAAAACTTCCTACACAAGTTACATAAAAGGGTTTTTATGAAAGCATAAGATTGAGAACAATCTTTCTTAGGTTAGGAAACCTTTCTTCAGATCTCAGAAATAAGTCTTCTTCTTCTCTTGAGCAAATAGAAATGATAGAACTGTAGAAGAGGACTTGAGAGAGAACTTGATCTGATTCTTGAGATTTGACAGGATCTGAAATAATCTTCTGAAAATCTGAGCAATGATCCCTGTCGAATCTAAGCTTGAAAGAAGAATCACTATGGAACAAGAACTGTCGGCGCAAGGTTACCTTTCTGCGTGAGAGAGACAACCGAGAACTGTTTGATTTCTTGGATTAAAAAGCAATAGAGTGATTAGGGTTTATGAAAACATCCTATGATATTTATACTGTGATCCTTCAAAATCTTCCAACGGTAAGAACGTGAAATCAGGAGAAAGCTCCACGTGCACTGTGCATGACATCGGCCGCAAAGGGACAATCCGTCGGAAAATAAAAACCTAAAAAGGTTTAAGTAGATTCGTCGAGATGTCTCGAGACAACACGACGAATTTACCTTGATGTCACGAGAAGAGGTTGACTGGAATTAATTTGAACTAGCAAAATGTTCTCTGTTTGGATTCCACGGGATGTCTCGAGAACTCTCGACGAATTCGTCGAGACTTCACGAGAATATCACAGACTTCTCGAGAAACTGTACTTAGAAATATTTCTGCGCCTTTCACAAGAAAGCAATTGAAACATTTGAGTCTTCACGTGACATCTCGACGAATGACACGAGATGTCTCGCGAACACTCAACGAATCTGACTTAGGGAAATTATGAGAATCTTTCGCGAGAAACAAAATGAATTTACAAAGACCTCTCGAGACGTCTCGACGAATGACACGAGACTTCTCGAGAGATCTCGACGAATTTGACTTATATAGAATAACTAAATCTTCTCGAGAACAGACAACTGAACAACAGAGTCTTCCCGTGACATCTCGACGAATGACTCGAGATGTCACGAGAACTCTCGAGAAAAAATACTTAGAAAATTTTCTTCTTTTTCCAAACAGCACACCACTTGATTTTCTGAATACTCCTGATCCTTTAGGGAGAAGTATATCTCAATATAGAGACTACACATGAGTATACACATTGTCCCATACAATGAAGGATTACATTGTACAGTCCTGTGTTTCATAACTCATTGTAGCCTGACATTGATCTATACTTCAATATTGAATACCTGTGACACACATACTAAAACAAACAATATCAAATACAATATCAATTCATCTTAGTTTATGGGGGACTTTCTCAAATTTAGAGGATTGTGGCTACAATACTCAACAATCTCCCCATATTTGAAGAAGTCAGAATCTTATACACTAAGTTGAATTGAACACAAAAGGATAATTAAAAACAAATAGACAAGTAAATGAACATGATGAAACAAGTAAATATATATATTTATGAAGTCACTTTCAAAAGATTTCACTACATTTCTCAAGATAAAATTTAAGCTCTCTTTCCCTTGCCTTTGTTTTCTTGTCTCTGGAAATATGCATATGGCTTGGGAAAATACTTTGGAGGAGGAGGAACTTCTTCTGAATCACCATAGGTCTTGAAATGTAGTCTTCTTTTGACATTGGACATCTCATACTTGTCCCATTCTGAGCCACTGTAGTATTCACTTCTCTTCTCATTCCCTGAGTCCACAATTTTGAATGTTTCAAGAATAATGCTTTTAGAGATGGGACTCCAAACTTCTGCATGATCTTTGAAATGAGAGGGATTTGTTCTGCTAGCTGAGGGACCTGCACCATACTTCCTTTTCTTTGAAATTGGCTTAGAGGATTCTTCAAACTCTACTTCCTTCTCTTGGTCAGACCATAGCTGAGGATATTGCTCTGGAGGAGCTTTAGAATCTTCAGGAACTCTTCCAGCAAGTTCACCATGGAGCCATGCAATACTCTCATGAGTATATGCATTTACACTCTGGATATGGTCATGGACTGCAGTTTTCAAGCTATCTATATTCTGTTTACCTTTCTCCTCCCCCTTTCTGATTTCTTCAATTAGGGTAGCTATGATCTCTTTCTTTGATCTATTTAGATGTACAGTGACATGATCCATGTTGGCACCATTTGAATGCATGATAGTGTCATGTTCTTCAGAGAGATGATGAATGTCATTTAGAGCATGACCAACACCAGTGTTGGTGTGATCCAAGGCTTTGCCTGCCTGAGTCATCCAATCATCAAGAACAGTTCTGAACTGGCTCATCTCATGAGATATTTGTTGAAAATCATTCCTCATTTCAGTCTCAACTGATCTTACTTTATCAAACACCTGCTTAAGAGAAGTATCAAAGTATTCTTGTTGTTTAGCAAACAGACCTTCTATATCAACTGCTTGGGAGGAGCTGAGAATTTCTGGAGCTTCAAAAGTATGCTCAGGTACTGTGTAGCTGCTGGAGTGGGCTTTCCCAGGGGAATGAAGAATCTCTATCTGAACAGAAGACTTGACAGTCTCTGCAACAATTTCAGCTGGCACTGGAGGAACTGGATCCTCTGCCACTGGTTCATTAGCTGTATCATCAATCTGCACCACTGGAGCAATGGTCAGAGAGATGAAGGGGACTTCTAGAGCCTCTCAAAGAGCAGGCTCCCCTTCAGAATGAGCATCTTCTTGATCTGGAAGATCTCTTGGCAGAAAGGGTGAAGAGCTTCTCTCCCCCTCAATATGAACTACCTCTGGTAAAATCTTTGTATGCACTTGCTCAGGGAGGACTACTGGAATATCTTGAGAAGGATTTTTCTGAACAGTCTCTTGATCTTCAACCTCTAGATCTCTGTCATCAACAACATCAGCCTCCTTATCTCCCTGCTTTGGTATTCTCCTTTCCCACCTACCAAATATGGATGAATCAATCTTCTTTAGGTAATGAATGGGGCTGCCTTTAGCCAGGTTAAACATCTTGCTATCCACTTGGTTCAGATATAGAGACAGAATCCTTCCAAAGGAGGGTGCATGAACACTATCTTTGATTTTTGAAAATAAGACTGCACCCCAGTTAATTTGCTTCCTGCATATGACAGCTGCTACTAATCTAAACATGTCTGAGGAGATTAAGTCATGAGACCCTGACTTAGACAGAAATACTTTTCCAATAATGTTGGAGAGGAGTTTCCCTTCTTCATTCATGAACTTTCTTCTTACAGAGGAGGTACCCCTAGGCAATCCACAGAAACCTAGGGCTCTATGAAGGTCTTCTTCTTCAATATCTGATTCCACTTCAGAAACTGGGAGACGCAACAACTTATTCAATAGCCTGACAGAGAAACGAATTGAAATGCCTTTAACTTTGCTCTTGGCATTAGAGCCTTCAGACTTAAGCGACAGATTCTGATAGAATTCTAGGACTTCTCTATCTAGGACCTTGCAAGGGTGCTCCAGCACAAATGACAGACCTGCTGTCTCGAGTAAAAGAACAATGTTACGAAATTCATCCGCTGCAGAGGAGAAACCGGTGCGCACGAGCTCGCCACCTACCTGAAGATTGCTAGGAGGAGCCATAACAAAGAAAACTTGCGAGAGAACAAGAGAGAGAGACGGAGAAAGTTGAGGAGTCGCTCTGTCTGGTTCAGCGAGAGGGAGCGGGAGTTCTCGAGAAATGCGTGAACTTCTTTTGAAAGCTATTGACGTATATATACTCTTAAGTTTCGAGGAGAGAGAAAAGAGCTTACCTTAGGTTTACATGACTCTTCGGATCCAATGAGTATAGAAGAGATTGATTTGAGAAGATATATTAGTTGTCGAGATGATCCGTGAAAGAGGAATTTTATTCACCGGGTTGTCTCGGGAAATATACTGCAGTTCGTCGAGATGTCTCGAGAAGAACAGATACCATTCGTCGAGATGTCTCGAGAAACAGAGATTGATTCAGCGAGATGTCTCGAGAAACAGAGATTGATTCTGCGAGATGTCTCGAGAAATATAAGTCCATTCATCGAGATCTCTCGAGAAACAATAGTTAGTCATTGTGATTTTCTCGTGAAGTCTCGACGAAATTTTATTTGGACATTATTCTTTGAGCTAGTGAGACTTCTGAGAATGAAATTTTCTTGATATCTTCATGAGTCCTTGTTTAACATGCCCAGCTCCGTCTTGAAAAATGAAAACTTAGCCTCATCAAGTGGCTTTGTGAAGATATCTACAACTTGCTTATCCGTAGGAACTTAACTTAACTTTATGCCCCTATTCTCCACATGCTCCCGGATAAAATGATATATAATCTCAATATGATTTGTCCTGCTGTGAGAGACCGGATTGTTTGTGATTGCTATTGCACTTGATGAGTCACAGAACATTGAAATTTCTTTTAGCTTCAAGTTGTAATCTTCAAGTTGATTCCTGATCCATAAGAGTTGTGCACAACTACTGTCTGCGGAGATATATTCTGATTCAGCAGTCGAGATTGCAACACAGTTTTGCTTCTTGCTACTCCATGAAATAAGCCTTCTTCCTAGGAATTGGCAAGTCCCGGAAGTGCTTTTCCTGTCATCCCTGCTTCCTGCAAAATCAGCATCTGAAAAATCAATTTGTTCACAATCATTACTTATTGGGTACCATAAGCCAAGATTTGGTGTACCCTTAAGGTATCTCAAAATCCTCTTTGCAGCGGCATAATGAGATTCCTTAGAGTTCACCTGAAATCTAGCACACACACATGTGGAAAACATTATATCTGGTCTACTAGCAGTAAGATAGAGCAAAGATCCAATTATGCTTCTATACTTGGTTTCATCAAAAGGTTTTCCTTTCTCATCCTTGTCTAGAGTCATATTTGAACCCATTGGAGTCCTCATAGAGGTTGCACTCTCCATTCCGAATTTCTTAATTAACTCTTTGGTGAACTTCGTCTGAGAGATGAAAATTACATCTTCAGATTGTTTCACCTGAAGTCTTAAGAAATACTTCAGCTCACCCATACTACTCATTTCAAATTTCCCTTGCATCAAGTTAGAGAACTTTTTGCAAAGGTCCTCGTCTGTAGAGCCAAAAATAATATCATCAACATAGATTTTCACTAGCAAAATCTTGCCTTTAACTTCCCTAAGAAATAATGTCTTATCTATCTTTCCTCTTGCGAACTTATTCTCAAGAAGAAAGCTAGATAGAGTCTCATACCAGGCTCGGGGAGCCTATTTTAAACCGTATACTGCTTTACGTAGGAAGTATATATAATCGGGATAAGTTGAATCAACAAAACCTGGGGGTTGTTCTACGTATACTTCTTCCTTTAGATCACCATTAAGGAAGGCTGACTTCACATCCATTTGGTATACCTTGGAACCTTTGTGAGCAGCATACGCTAGAAACACAACCGTATTGCTTCAAGTCTTGCAACTGGAGCAAATGTCTGATCGAAGTTAATTCCTTCTTCTTGACGATAGCCTTGAGCTACTAGTCTGACTTTGTTCTTAGCGATGACTTCATTTTCATCCAACTTGTTTCTGAACACCCATTTGGTTCCAATTACATTTTGATTCTTGGGTCGTGGTACTAGCTTCCAAACTTTGCACCTTTTAAACTGGTTGAGTTCCTCTTGCATAGCGGAGATCCAGAAGGCATCTCCGTTTGCTTCTTCGAATTTCTTTGGTTCAACCTGCGAAAGAAAACTTAAGTGCAATATTTCGTTAGCTATACCTCTTATTCTTCTTACTCCTACGCGGGGGTCTCCGATGATTTGTTCAGCAGGGTGATTCCTTGAATGTCTGAAAACTAGAGTTTCTGCAGTTTCAGTGTCACCAGTGGGTTCTTCTACTCTTGGTGCAACTTCTATCTCTTGATGGTCTACGTTTTCCAAGATAGAAGAGCTCACTTGGACTGATTTTGGAGCATCTGTTTTAACTTCCTCTTCCAAGGTGAGTTCTTTGAGTTTTGTACCTGCAGCTTCAATAAGCACACTAGACGAGCTACTATGCAGCATACTCGTCTCATCAAATACAACGTTTATTGTTTCTTCTACCACCAGTGTTTTCTTATTAAATATTTTATAAGCCTTACTTTGGCTACTATACCCTACAAAGGTACCTTCAAAACATTTTTCACTGAAGTTTGTTTTATAATATTTTCCATTGTTAAGTACGTAGCATTTACTGCTAAGGATCTTAAAATAGGACACAGTAGGTTTCCTGCCTTTCAATAGTTCATAAGGAGTCTTATGATGGTTCTTATTGATTAGTGCTCGGTTTTGCACGTGACAAGTAGTGTTGATGACTTCAGCCCAAAAGTACTCTGGAAGTGAAGAGTCATTCAACATAGTTCTCCAAGCCTCTATGAGTGTTCTATTCTTTCTCTCAGCGACTCCATTTTGTTGTGGAGTACGAGGAGAGGAAAACTCATGAAAGATACATGAGCTTTCACAAAATTTAGTCATGGCCCCAGACTTGAACTTTGTTCCATGGACACTTCTAATTTTGACCAAAGTACATCCTAGTTCATTCTGAATTTGCTTAACGAATGAAGTGAAAGAGTCAAAGGTGTCTGACTTGTGTTTTAGAAAGAATACCCAAGCAAAACGTGAGTAATCATCAACAATAACCAAAGTGTAAGCCTTACCTCCTAAACTACGAACTGGCATTTGACCAAACAAGTCCATATGAAGCAGATATAAGCATCTGGTGGAATCTTTGTCAATAATGCTTTTAAAGGTAGCACTCGTATGCTTGCCCATTTGGCATGCGTGACAAGGTCTCTCTTTAAAACACTTAACATTGGGTGCATCACGCACTAGGTTATGAGAAAATAACTTGTTTATAGTTTTGAAGTTTATATGTGCTAATCTCTTGTGTTATTGATCACAAAGAGATGCACTATCTTTTGCTAAAAAACATACTGGTGTAGAAGTGTCTAAACAAAGAAAATTTAAACAAAATATATTTCTACTCTTAGTGCCTGTTAAAACGTCTCAAACTTATCGGACGTCTTTATCAGACACTTATCCTTGTAGAATTCTACCACGTAGCCTTTGCCACATAGTTGATGATGTAGACTCAACACAAGGCAATCTAAATTTGTTATTTTAATTGAAAATATTTTATTTTAAAATCGAAATAAAGTTAAGTTTTTAAAATAAATAAACGATCCTAAATTTTTAAACAAAAAGGGCGGAGAGTATGCCAAAAATCGAGGTTTTCGCGCGCACGACTACTCGTCTCGTTGAATTTTTCAAACAACCGTTAATCGTCATTTAAAGAATTTCATAATCGATTCGAAAATAGGGCAGAAATTTTGCACTTCCACAATCACAAACCACAAGCGACAACTTATGAAATAAACGGAAATAAAGGCGTTAGAACGTTCGGGGCAAGCTCATGAACTATTTAACGATGCATAAATTTAAAGGTAACGAAATTTGAGTAAAGAGGATGTTGATACCACAGGAGCCCAAACCGATTCCAAGTTTACTGCTGGGGTAAGCCGACGGGTTGCTGATTGCTGGGAAATCAACTACCCACTATTGCTAGACCGTTCCTGTCGCCGGATGGAGAGATCGTAGTCGACGGCACAGGGTTCTCCAGGCCGACGGAAACAAGAGTCGGGTTCGACGTCGGCCAGACGATGAGCTTCCAGCGGCGAACAGGGAGGCTTCGCGGCTCTGGAACGTCGGGCGGGCCTCGTCCAGCGGTGGGAGACGACGGTCGGGCGGAGCGTGGTTGGCGGCGCCTTTGATCGTCGTTTCGGTAGCGGGAAATTAGGGCGCTGCACAGGGTTCCGCCGGCAATGAATAAAGAACGAAATAAAATCTCGTTCTTAATTCTGTCCGGGTTCCATCTTCATCCAGCCGGTCCCCATTTAATAGCATTTGAAAATTTTGCATCAATTACTTTCCCAAACCGTGGACAGCTGGAGAATTATTAATTTTCCAAAACTTTGTTTCCCAAAATTGCCAACCATTTTATTGCAGATTTTCTATTTCCTTTTGTAATTAAATGATAATAAAAACTTCCGTAAACTCCTCCTGCTAATTGAAATTTAAATTTGTGCATTTTAAAATAGTTTTTTTTTTGAGCTTGCCCGTTGCATCCTAGCGACTAAATTACCGGGCCTATTTATTTTGGGTCTCAACGGACGGCCATCCCGAGGAGCCAAACAACTTCCAAAACAAAATAGGTGCGATGAAGGAAATACATAAATAATAAATGCATAAATAAATAAAGAACATGACGCATGATGCCGTCATGCATATTTTGAGGCGACGGAGGTTGCATCAATTCCCCCGGGGTTGAAAGAACTCGACCCCGGCGAGGATGCGCAAAGGCTAGTACTGGAGAGATCTGTTGTCGTCGTTGATGAATCAGGAGCTGTGACTGTGGTTTTGACATGTGACTTGATATGCTCTTGAATCTGAAAAGGGCAAAAACTCCTGCAATAATTAACTACCCAACTCACCAGTGGAAAGTACAACTCATGACGATAACGACCGACCATGAGTTTATAGCTTCCACGGGTGGCTCGCATTTCGTTAGCAATAGATTTATACAATTCCGACAAATAGTTAATGTGAGCTTGCGCGTCAAAAGAAATACGTTCATGGAACGAAGAGGGATGATAGTCGGGTGGGTGGAATAACATATGGATAATCTCGGAAGGAGATGCATAACATAAGCGATATTTAGAATTATCGAATGTGGATTGTGCTTGTGGCAGAACATGGTTCCATTGCTCAGAATTCTCACCGATTAATTGCTTAAGAGCACTCTCCAAACTTTTACTAACAATCTTGATCTGTTCATTGGTCCGAGAGTGATGGACGCTACAAACATCGAGGTTGCCTTGCTTGTGCCCACATAAAGCGTTCCATAAATATAACAGGAAATAGTTGTGATTTTGATTTTTTTAATAAATTTGCCACTTCCCAAACGATAACGAAGGGGTGTAAAGGTTTGAGGTCTAAATATGAAATCGATAGTGGGCGGTGTGCGGAGTGAGTGATCTTCCGCCCTAATATCAAAAAACGGCGAGATATCAGGTGGCACGACGGGAGTCGAAAAATGTGGGGTGAGCGCCACGTCTGGGCGACGGGTTAATTCTTCAGGTGGGGATTTAGGCGGGAGTGCAGTGAGCAGAAGTGTAGTGCCGACATCGACAGGTGAGCTAGGAGTCGTGGGGGTCCTCTCGCGCACCCTCGGACTAAGACAGTTCTTTTGGGGTAAAAGAACGATCTTGTGCCCGTTGTGCTCGAAAGCGTGAGAATTTCTCGTACCGTCGTGCATGACATGTCGATCGTACTGCCAAGATCGCCCTAGTAGGATGTGACAGACATCCATGGCGGCGACATGACATAGAACAATATCCGAATAGGTGCTCCCTATAGAAAACTCTACTAGACAATAGTGGGTAATGAGCATAGTCAAATGACTATTGACCCCAGATAAATTGTAGGGTTGTTCTAACGGATGTGTCGCAAGCCCTAATATGTCGACCATGCGCTGAGAGACGAAATTCTCCATACTGCCACTATCGATGATAATAGAACAAAATTGCCCATGGATGCGTGCAGTAGTGCGGAAAATGTCGTGTCTCCTATGATCATCCTCAGTAGACTCACTAGGGGTGATCAGGCTATATCGTAAGACGCAGACTAAGTGTTCGACGTGTTCTCCTTCCACTTCTACGACATCCTCTGACTCGTGCTCAGGCTCAGGGTGAGACTCATTTACGTAAACTCCATACTCGGGTTCACATCCATCAGTGGAGTCAATAATAGCGACGAAGTGATGTCGCGGGCACTCAGAAGATTTGTGCCCCGGCTCCATACACTTGAAGCATCGAAATACTCCCGTGTTGGGCTTAGTCCCAATAACCTCTTTACCCCTGGAGGGATTGGCGGGTGGAGTAGGGGTCCCAGTAGTGACGGGAGGGTGAAAGGAATCCAAGGCCCTAGTAGTGGGTGCAGTGGTGACGCTCGAGGTGGGTCTATCAGTAGACCTAACTCCGGATGTCCTCTTTTGTGAGGACTCCACCCTCCGTGCTCGACTCGATATCTCTCCTAAGTCCTTAAAGTCAAATAACTTAAGTTGATCTCTAATGGAATATCGTAGTCCGTTCAGATATCGAGAGACAACCATGTCATCGTCCTCTCGGAGATTGAGGCGAGACTGGAGTACTTGGAACTCGTTCGTATACTCGTCTACTGTCGACTTGTCTTGTCTTAGATTATGGAACCTACAATATAGGGTTTGCATGTAATCAGGAGGCACATACCGTTTTCGAATTTGTTCTTTAAATTCTGCTCATGTGATGATGAGTGACATGCCTAAATTGAACCTAGTTCGCTCTATTTGTTCCCACCAAACTAACGCGGGACCTTTTAGTCTCATAGTGGCATACTCCACCTGCCTAGCTCGGGGCATTTGCTTCCAAGCCAAGTAGCGGTCCATCCTGGCACACCAATCTAAACAACGCTCAGGTTCTAAGTACCCTTCGAAATCGCCAACGTCCAACTTAATCCCTAAATCCCATCGAGGTGGATCCCTAATATTTTGTTGCCCTTGCACCATTCGTCGTGGATTAGGGTTGTCGTTCTCAGGTGGCCTAGGGTCAGTCTCCTCTTCAATTTAGGGCGGGATAATACCTAAGTGCCGATTGGCTTCTATAGTGTTGACACGTGTGCGCAACCCATTCATCACTTGTCCCACATCTCGCAGGCTCGTGGTAACGTTCGTACTTAACGCCTCAATGATTTTAGTTAAGTTTTCAATTTGTGCGCTCAGATCGGTCATACCATTTTCTAAATTTCCCACACGATTTTCCATTTAAAATAATTTGAGATTAAATAACTTTTTTTTTAAATTAATTTTAAAAGACAAACAAAATTTAAATCTCAAATTATTGCTTAATAGAACCTATCATTTTTTTTATATAGAAAATTTTAATCAAAAGATTTATATTATTATTATTATTATTATTATTTCTTAAACCCGGATCGCTTGATTCGCGATAGGAGCGAATCAAATACCTCTGATACCAAACTGATGTAGACTCAACACGAGGCAATCCAAATTTGTTATTTTAATTGAAAATATTTTATTTTAAAATCGAAATAAAGTTAAGTTTTTAAAATAAATAAACGATCCTTAATTTTTTAAAAAAAGGGGCGGAGAGTTTGCCAAAAATCGAGGTTTTCGCGCGCACGACTACTCGTCTCGTTGAATTTTTCAAACAACCGTTAATCGTCATTTAAAGAATTTTCGTCTGCGCATAATCGATTCGAAAATAGGGCAGAAATTTTGCACTTCCACAATCACAAACCACAAGCGACAACTTATGAAATAAACGGAAATAAAGGCGTTAGAATGTTCGGGGCAAGCTCATGAACTATTTAACGATGCATAAATTTAAAGGTAACGAAATTTGAGTAAAAAGGATGTTGATACCACAGGAGCCCAAACCGATTCCAAGTTTACTGCTGGGGTAAGCCGACGGGTTGCTGATTGCTGGGAAATCGACTACCCACTGTTGCTAGACCGTTCCTGTCGCCGGATGAAGAGATCGTAGTCGACGACACAGGGTTCTCCAGGCCGACGGAAACAAGAGTCGGGGTCGACGTCGGCCAGACGGTGAGCTTCCAGCAGCGAGCAGGGAGGCTTCGCGGCTCTGGAACGTCGGGCGGGCCTCGTCCAGCGGTGGGAGACGACGGCCGGGCGGAGCGTGGTTGGCGGCGCCTTTCATCGTCGTTTCGGTAGCGGGAAATTAGGGCGCTGCACAGGGTTCCGCCGGCAATGAATAAAGAACGAAATAAAATCTCGTTCTTAATTCTGTCCGGGTTCCATCTTCATCCAGCCGGTCCCCATTTAATAGCATTTGAAAATTCTGCATCAATTACTTTCCCAAACCGTGGACAGCTGGAGAATTATTAATTTTCCAAAACTTTGTTTCCCAAAATTGCCAACCATTTTATTGCAGATTTTCTATTTCCTTTTGTAATTAAATGATAATAAAAATTTCCGCAAACTCCTCCTACTAATTGAAATTTAAATTTGTGCATTTTAAAATAGTTTTTTTTTTGAGCTTGCCCGTTGCATCCTAGCGACTAAATTACCGGGCCTATTTATTTTGGGTCTCAACGGACGGCCATCCCGAGGAGCCAAACAACTTCCAAAACAAAATAGGTGCGATGAAGGAAATACATAAATAATAAATGCATAAATAAATAAAGAACATGACGCATGATGACGTCATGCATATTTTGAGGCGACGAAGGTTGCATCAGTTGACTTATGCTTATCAGATTATGTTGTAACCCTTCAACATAAGCCACGTCTGTGAAAGAGACTTCCATTTGAAATCATACCGTAGCCTTTAGTAATTCCCCGGTCAGACCCTCCAAAAATAACTTTTGGGCCATTTTGACTGGAGTATATTCTTGTAGTAAGCTTCTTGTTCCGGTCATATGCCGAGAACATCCACTGTCCAAATACCAGATAGGAGTTTTGTTGGTCTTTGGACATACCTGCAATCAATAATCAATTGCCCTTAGGAGCCCAAACAAATTTGGGTCCTTGGCTTCTGGTTAGATGACTTCCACCTGGAGCGCTAACACTGCGAGTGGTCATTCTAGCACTGTTAACTCGTGGAGTCTTATAACTTGATGAATTAAACCAGCAATCTATGACAAAGTGACCAACCTTGCCACAACACCAACAATCAAAGCGATTGTATCTTCTTTTATTTTCATGCTTGACCATTTGAACGGGAGGTCTGGCAGGAGCAGCAGACTTGGATGTGAAAGCCTTATGTTTGCAACATATGCATGGTTCCACCTTCTCAAGTTGCTTAGTGACAATCGGTTTGACTTTCAGTGCTTTCTTGGCACTTGGTCCATGAACGAAAGGACCATACTTCTTTAAGGCGATTTCTTCGTGGGGTGCTTTGAATACACTCTTCCTAAAGGTTCTAGGGCGAGTCCATCCCTGATAGTCCTTGTCAGGTGCAACTTGAGTTGGTCTGGCAAAGTGGCTATAGAAGTCTCATAGTCATATTTGTTCGTTGGAAATATAACCTTCTTAAAGGAAGGTGGACTTTGAGAGACTTTTCCCTTTCCTTTATCGGCTTTGCTTGTCGAAGCCTTATTTTTATTTTCTTTATCAAATTGATATCCGATGCCACTCTTTTTGGCGGTAAAGAATCCATCAATCAGAAGGAGAATTGTCTTAGGCTTAGAGAAGCTTTCTACAAACTTTATTTCAGCCTTCAGCTTTTCTGCAAGCTCTTTACTGAGCTTCTCTTTAGAACTAATTAGTTCGGTAGAGCTCTGGAGATCATTTTTTAATGTTTGGATCTCTTTCTTGAGAGGAGTTAGATCTTCCATCTGCTCCTTCAAGTCGGATTCCACACCTTTGAGGTGCTTAATCTCCTTGGCTTGAGTCTTGACTATCTTACGGCACTTGTCAAAATTCTCCAGTAGTTTCTTATATTGAGATACAAGCTTTGTATCTTATTCAGATGAATAGCCTTCATTGGCATTGGACTCTCCTTCTGATTCAGATAGAGGAGTGTGAGAATTTACCTTCCCAGTGTATGGAGTGTCGTCGTTCTCCTCATCAGTATGAGCCATTAGCTCGAAATAGGCTTCTTCTTCTGAGCTGGACTCTTCCGAGTCACTATCACTCTGAGTCTTCGTCTTCTTCACAATGAAACTCTTTTCAGATTTCTTCTTGCCTTTGTGGGATCGCTTTTCTTCCTTTTTCGATCCCTCCTTCTTATATGGGCAATTAGCAATCATGTGTCCTGGCTTATTACAGCAATAACAGACGACGTCAGCTGAAATGTGTTTGTTCTGTTTAGAAGCATACCTGTCGTTGTTGAAGTTCTCATGGCGATGATCACCATCTCGTCTGGATCTTCTATGATCTAATGAGAAAGATTGATTCTTTCTCTGTCTTCTTTTATTAAGCATTCTTTTGAACTGCTTGGAGAGTAGAGAGAACTCTCCATCAGACATGTCAGAGCTTGAAGGGCAAGTCTCCGATTCTTCATCTTCATCGGATGACTGTGTTCTTGTGGACATAACAACTTTGCCTTTCCTAGACCCTTCGGCTTTCAAGGCGACGGGCTTCTCTCTTTCGGAGGTCCTGCTCCCTTCTTCTTCTGATTTTCTGATGCTTAGCTTTAGTTCGTGGGATAGGAGCTTTCCGAATAAATTTTGCGGCTTCATGGTTCCCAACTTTCCGAACTCTCTGATGGCTATGACCTTGGTATCTCAAGAACTTGTCGTTTAATTCGTCAACAGTGAATTCTCTTTTATAGTTCTTCAGACCATTAACGATCTTGAAAAACTTCTCATAAGTTTCAGAGATGGAGTCTCTGGGATCTTTCTTGAAGATTTCATAATCTTGGTTTAGCAGAGATCTCTGATCATCTCTTACCTCTTCAGTGCCTTCCATTAGAACTTCAAGAGAATCCCACATCTCTTTGGCAGACTTATAGTGGATTAAGTTTTGAAGCATTGAGTCGTCCACTGCACCGACAATGATGTTCTTTGTCTTCTTGTCCAAGGCAACGAGGGCAATCTCATCCTTATTAAGATCTAGCATTTTCTTAGGAACTTGGATGTTTGCATTGATAGTAAAGGGTTGAGTAGGAATATAGGGGCCGTCTTCAACAATCTGAAATATTCTTGGATCGGCCGCTTCCATGTAAAATCTTACTCTTTCCTTCCACATGGGGAAGTTCTCCTTGGTGCAGACGAGAAGCTTTATGAAGGAATCCTTGGTTCTTTCCATGTTGAAGAGATACTCTTTGCAACTAGATGGAGGTCTTGTTCAAGGTGTTAACCTTATACAGAACAACCATCCTCTGATACCAATTGAAAGTATCTAGTTGCTACCTAATTCACCTAGAGGGGGGTGAATAAGTGGATTCTATGGCCTTTAAGCGGAATTTAAATTTAACAAACAAAAGGCACACAAAAAGAGTCGCAACACAACGCAAGGATATATAGTGGTTCCCCAGAATGGGTACGTCCACTTTCACGCCTCGCCTATCTAGCACTTCGGGCTAGACTCAGCTACTTCACTAATCTCAGAATATTAAAATTCTTACAACTCGGAGCCTCAACTCCTACACCTCGGAGACAAATTCTCCTACAACAATCTCAGAGTATAACAACTCCTACAAGTCGATCCTTGCACCAATGATCTACCCAAATAACTCGGAAGAGAAAACTTCCTACACAAGTTACATAAAAGGGTTTTTATGAAAGCATAAGATTGAGAACAATCTTTCTTAGGTTAGGAAACCTTTCTTCAGATCTCAAAATAAGTCTTCTTCTTCTTCTCTTGAGCAAATAGAAATGATAGAACTGTAGAAGAGGACTTGAGAGAGAACTTGATCTGATTCTTGAGATTTGACAGGATCTGAAATAATCTTCTGAAAATCTGAGCAATGATCCCTGTCGAATCTAAGCTTGAAAGAAGAATCACTCTGGAACAAGAACTGTCGGCGCAAAGTTTCCTTTCTGCGTGAGAGAGACGGCTGAGAACTGTTCGATTTGAATAAAAACCTAAAAAGGTTTAAGTAGATTCGTCGAGATGTCTCGAGACAACACGACGAATTTACCTTGATGTCACGAGAAAAGGTTGACTGGAATTAATTTGAACTAACAAAATGTTCTATGTTTGGATTCCACGGGATGTCTCGAGAACTCTCGACGAATTCGTCGAGACTTCACGAGAACATCACAGACTTCCCGAGATACTGTACATAGAAATATTTCTGCGCCTTTCAAGAGAAAGCAATTGAAACATTTGAGTCTTCACGTGACATCTCGACGAATGACACGAGATGTCTCGCGAACACTCGACGAATCTGACTTAGGGAAATTATGAGAATCTTTCGCGAGAAACAAAATGAATTTACAAAGACCTCTCGAGACGTCTCGACGAATGACACGAGACTTCTCGAGAGATCTCGACGAATTTGACTTATATAGAATAACTGAATCTTCTCGAGAACAGGCAACTGAACAACAGAGTCTTCCCGTGACATCTCGACGAATGACACGAGATGTAACGCGAACTCTCGAGAAAAAAATACTTAGAAAAATTTCTTCTTTTTCCAAACAACACACCACTTGATTTTCTGAATACTCCTGATCCTTTAGGGAGAAGTATATCTCAATAGAGAGACTACACATGAGTATACACCTTGTCCCATACAATGAAGGATTACATTGTACAGTTCTGTGTTTCATAACTCATTGTAGCCTGACATTGATCTATACTTCAATATTGAATACCTGTGACACACATTCTAAAACAAACAATATCAAATACAATATCAATTCATCTTAGTTTATGGGGGACTTCCTCAAATCCAGAGGATTGTGGCTACAATACCCAACAAATTGCTCCACAAATAATCGTACCAGAACACTAACGGGAGCACCCTTTCTGACAGGAATGAACCGGGCGACTTTTGTCAATCTATCTACTATAACCCAAACAGAGTCGTGCCCGGAGCTGTCCTCGAATTTCCATGTACAAAATCCATGGAGATGTACAAAATCCATGGAGATGTCCTCGAATTTCCACTCTGGCACCGGTAATGGCTGCAACAACCCTCTCGGTCTCTTGCATTCGGCCTTCACCAGTTGGCATGCCTCGCAATGATTCACGAAGCAGATGATCTCCTTCTTCATCCCCGGCCAATACATCATTCTCCTCAGGTCCGCAGTCATTTTAGTAATCCTGGGATGCGCTGAATACTTACTGCAATGCGCTTCTGTCAAGATATCTTCCTGGATATTATCTCCTACTGCAATGTAAACTCTGCCCCAGAAGTGCACGAGATCATATTTCAATGAATAATCCCCAGCGGTGCCTGACTCAAATGCCTTGAAGATTGGTTCCAATTCCGCATCTTTCTTCTGGGCAACCCTAATTCGATCTTGTATATCACATACAATGCTCATCGAGGCTAGATACTCCTCGTAGACCTCAGGGTCATTCTTGGACACCAACATGATATACATATCTTCTAGCATCCGTACTAGCTCCATGGCCATTAACTGTGGTTCTGCATTGGACGTGCTAGCCCTCCTGCTGAGTGCATCCGCCACTATGTTTGCCTTCCCGGGGTGGTAGTGCATCGTGTACTGGTAATCACATAGAAATTCCACCCATCTTCTCTGCCGGAGATTTATGTCCTGCGTGTCTACGTACTTGAGGTTCTTGTGATCCGAAAAGATATCACAGTGAACCCCATATAAGTAGTGTCTCCAGATTTTTAGCGCAAAAATTACCGCTCCCATCTCTAAATCGTGCACCGGATAGTTCTGCTCATGCTTCTTCAATTCCCGCGAAGCGTAAGCAATCACGTGTCCGTGCTGCATTAAGACCGCACCCATTCCCTGATATGATGCGTCAATATATACTTGAAATCCTTCCTTCCCAGATGGAACTGCAATGATTGGGGCGGAGGTGAGTCTATCTTTTAACTCCTGAAAAGCTGCCTCACACCGCGGTGTCCACACGAACGACACATCCTTCTTTGCCAGTGTTGTAAATGAGAGGGCAATTCAGGAGAATCCTTCTACGAACTTCCGATAGTAACCGACAAGCCCTAGGAAACTCCTTACATCAGAGGCCATCTTCAGCTGGGGCCAGTCTCGCACTGCCTGAACTTTTGCTGGATCTACCGCTAATCCTGGCCCACTGATTATGTGTCCCAGAAAAGCTACTTCCTTCAGCCAAAACTGGCACTTGCTAAATTTAGCATACAACTTATGCTCTCGAAGCCTCTCCAACACGAGTGCCAGGTGCCGAGTATGATCTTCCTCCGTCCTTGAATAGATTAGGATGTCATCTATGAATACTATGTCGAAGACGTCAAGATAGGTCTCGAATACGCGGTTCATCAGACTCATGAATGCGGAGGGAGCATTCGTGAGTCCGAATGACATCACCGTGAATTCGTATAGACCGTACGACTGCTGAACGCTGTCTTCGGAATATCTTCTTCCTGGATTCGCAGCTGATAGTATCCTGATCTCAAGTCTAGCTTGGAGAACCAGTGCGCTCCTTCGAGTTGATCAAACAACTCATCTATCCTCGGCAAGGGGTACGTGTTCCGTATTGTCAGCCTATTCAGCTCCATATACTCAATACAAAGCCTAAGGGAACCGTCTTTCTTTACGAACAATACCGGAGCTCCCCATGACGACAAGCTGGGCCTGACGAATCCTGCCTCCACCAATTCCTGCAGTTGGCTTCTGAACTCTGCTAGTTCCTTTGGAGTCATCCTATACAGAGCTCTAGATACCGGTCTCGCTCCCGGCACTAGCTGAATCTGGAAATCCTTTTCCTTGTGCGGTGGTAACCAGGGTAGCTTCTACGTAAATACGTCAGGGAAATCACGCACAATGGGAATATCGGCCAAGGAAGTTCTATATCAATTCTACAATTAAGAACTGAAAAGAATTTAAAAAACACTAGCATACCTGCTATGACTCTTTCCGGATTCCGAGGTTGAGCAAGATCCAGGGCATACATCTGTCTGCGGTCTGCTCCGTGGAATCCTCGGCCACGTCCTCAGCCACGTCCTCGGCCTCGGCCACGTCCTCGGCCACGTCCTTAGCCACGCCCTCGGCCACGTCCTCGGCCTCGGCCCCTGAATTGTTGCGCAGGTGGTGCTGGAGGTGGTGGTGGAACTCTCTGAGGGCAGTACATACGGATGTGGCCTGGCTGATGGCAGTGGAAACACACTTGTGGGGAGGGTGCTCCTCCACCCTGCCTTGGTGGCTCCCGAATCTGTAGTGGTTGAGGGGCCTGCACTGCCGGAGGCCTCTGCTCCTGTCTAAAGTTGGGACGGGGTCATCCCCCGCCCCTCCTGTGTTGAATAAATTTGTCCCTCTGGTGCCCCCTGCCGCCAATTGCTGCATCGTCAGCCGACCTCTTTCCTCTGTTCCTAACCATCAGCTGATCTGCCTCCAACATCTTTGCTGCTTCGATAATTCGGGCTAGGCCGGAATCTGCTACATACATCAGAGCTTGCCTCAGATCGTCGCGGAGGCCCTTGTAGAACCTCTGGTGTAGCCGAAGTCATCTAACTGGTAGGATACGGCGAACCGGGCCAAATGGGAAAATTCCCGTTGGTATTCCAGCACCGAACGACTTCCCTGCTACAGGTGCAAGAACCGCTCCTCCAGTTCGTCTCTGGCTGTCTGAGGTACAAAGTGTTCCAGTAATGCCTCCTTGAATTCCTCCCAAGTAATGTCGGCGAATTCGTAGCCAGCAAAAGTAGTGTTTAGAGCTGATTTCCACCATCGCTTTGCATGTGATTCCAACGCAGAAACAGCCAGGGGTACTGCCATCTCGACTGGGCATCGTATCCCGGCTAACATCTCGTGGATAGTATCTAGCCATTCCTATGTTCGTACTGCTGACTCTGTCCCGACGTAGGACGGTGGGGAGAGGCCTCGAAAGGCACTCAAACCAATTCGACCCAAGGTTGGGAGTCTGAACCGAGGCCTGCTGTTGCGAGAAGGCCTGCAAGATTGCGGTCAAGGTCTGACCTAACTCTGATTGTTGAATGGGGGGTGGGAGCTGGTGGGGGAGGATGACATCTTGAACGGGAGGTATTGTCGCCCGCGTGGCGACGTTCACCGGAGGCTACATAAAAATGAAGATTCTATTAGAATGTTGGCCTAAAACATCTCCTTTTAATGGACACCTAAATGTGATTTCCCATATGACCACACCATTGCTTTCGCTGCTAGTTTGTCCGCAAACTAAGCTCGAGTGGGGTTGCTTAGGGTTGTGGACTTCTTTACTTTGGATCGAAGTTGGCTGAGCTGATACCAGTTTTGATACCAATTTTGTAAGACCCTCTTTTTTTTGCTTCTGTTTTCGGGTCTTACCGCCCAGAACTGCCACCTTGCGGTGACACCAACTCACGGGAAGGTCGCCACTACAAGACGCCGATCCTGCCGGCTTATCTATCATCCAGGCCAACCAATATCATATCATAAAATATAAAAAAGAATAAGCCCACCACAATCACATTATAAATAAAATGTCTCAATGAGATACAGGAGAGTCAAGTACTGAAGTGAAAAGGTACAAAATGAAAGTACTAAAGATAAAGGCTTATGCCCGATACATTAATTTTTCTCTGCCACTCGCTTGGCAAAGATCAAACACTGTAAACAACGACACTCAACAACGCCTTCGCGAAGATATAACTCTCTACTCTGACCCGGGTAGAAGTGAAGGACGACAGTCAGAAGGTAATGTCTCACCGGGACTCTCTTTGCAGCTGCTGAAGGTCCAACACCGGGCCTGACTACCGTGTCATGTCCCACCCTCTGGATGTGGGACTGCTCCTGCTCCGTATCCAGCTCTATCGTCTAGACGGGCTCCTGCTGCTCCCGCTGCTCCTGCGTCCCGCGTGCCTAAAATGATATGGTCCACTGACCGTTAGCCTAAAAGACTAAGCGGTTTCCTCGTCCCCTCCACCCGCGACTCCTAGGCACCGGGCGGGGAGGATGAAGAAGGAAGGCAACAAAGGGTAAAAGGAACAAGTAGGTGACAAAAGTGGTTCCTACTCTAGCATATACAACTAATAAGCAGTATTAAATACAAAGGAAATGACAGGTAAAGCAAAATGCAACCATAAGTAGTGTAAGAGCAGTTATAGAGTAAAGTAAAAGCAGCTAGAAAGTAAAGTAAGAGCATCTAGAAAGTAACCTTAACTTATACGAATGCCATACAAGCATATAAGTTAAGGGATCTGGTACAAGGTATCTCATCGTATAAAAGAGCTCATACTAATTTATACGATGAGGTTTGTTGATGTATGATGCTATGTCATGCTATGCTATGCAATGCAATGATGCAACTCACACACCCGACTCTATGTCGACATAGATCAGTCCATTATCAATGTACTTGGGCAAACTCCGACGAGTACATCTAATCTTTTGTTAGTGGGGTGTACTTGGATCAACTCCGACGAGTACATCAATCCTCATTTGTGTGGTGTACTTGGACCAACTCCGACGAGTACATCAATTCCAACATTGTGAAGGGTTTACTACAATTATTCATCCAAATGCTGCAAATAAATATTCCAGGTATTTGTATAACTCTAAAATGAACATCAACAAGATTTGACATTTTTCTAACAATATATTGTCATCTAAATTAATTAAATCATATAAGCCCACTATTCCCATTTTGTGAAGACACTACTGTAAATCATCATGCAATAAATACAATAAAATTATCTGGGCTTTATGTTGATATAACAAGTCCTCTGGCTAAGTTTCATAATTTTCTAACTTCAGATGGCCAGCAATATCAATTAATCTAAGAAACAAACAAATTTTCAACTTGTGAAGGAAGTATGGTAAATACTCAGCAATTAAATCTAATAAAATTTTCAGAGAATACAAATGGCCTCATAAGTCTAATTACCCAATTTCATGCAACTCTGAATAGATTAACCTTCATAAGGATGTGATAAAGTAAATTGGGTCATGCTAAGTGAACCTTCATAAGATAATACCTCTAAAAATTCCAGCAAAAATCTACAGAGTGTATTCCCTCTCCTTTAAGTGAACTCCACGGTTTTATAATATTTCAGAAAGTTTTCACCCTAAAATTTTCATTTAAGCTCAATGTGACAAAATCACTTCAAACCTAACTCCCTAGGGAAATCCTCCCCATAGTTCATGATTTTCCCTGAGATGTGAGGTCTCTTAACATCAAGTGCATGTTTTGAATTTCATGAGAATTGACCAAGGGAATTCCCTTCAATTCTCAAAACATTATTGGGTATATCCCTTTATAGTCTTTCCTAGAAACCTTGGTTTTTGCATGAGGATTTCCCCATGCACATGAGTCCAAATGGCCTCAAATTTTTACCAGGGACTCTTATAGACATATTTGATCTCCCAAAGGATCTTTGGTGGATTTTGAGTTCATATAACCCAAAAATCAACACATGCATGAATATTTAAACAATTACAAAAACTATAGAAAACGTTTCTCCAAAAATTCTCATTTTTGTGTAGGGGGTATATTTGGGTATAACTCATGCATGTACAAAATTTCATTCAATTTGGAGTTGTAGAACTCCCTAAATTGATTAATTTGTGCCTAGGGCACTCTATGTACACAACCCACTAAAATTAGTGCTGAGGGAGCTACAGTCCCCCAAATGGTGTGATTTTAAATCCTACATAAACTAGAGACCAAGGTCTACAACTTTTGTCTCTGGCCATTTTTCCTAAAACATCCCCTAAGTGACCTAAAATCAAAATTGAATCCACTGAATAAAAAGGTGGCAGATTTATACAATATATATATATAATTAAATCATATCATTTAAGCTGATCGGACGGTTCTCCTTCGTCGTCTACCGCCAGTAGACAGCCAGCGACAGCCCGTCCTGGGCGAACTTCCAGCCCTTATTCTCGGCCACCCACGACGTTTCCCGGCCGGCTGCCGCCACCACCACCTGCGCTGTGGTGGGGGCTATCTAATGGCGGCGATTTGCCGTCCGGAGGGAGAAGTTATGGCAAGGGAATTTCAGCCCGATTTTCGGGCTTGATCGAGCTTGATTCGAGCTCAATTGAGCCCGAATCGATTCGATTATAATTTATAAAATGGATTTACATCATAGAGAATGGGGGGAGGAATCTTGCCTGAGCCAAGGCCTGGGATCGGGTGTTTCGCTTGGGTGCCATTGATGAGCTCGAGCTTGGAGGATCTTGGGTGATCTACACAATCTGGGCTCGAACTGACTGGGGAAAAGGGGGCTTCTGCTTCTCTGGGAGTTCTGAAGATGATGGAGGGAGTGAATGGGGCTGGGGGTGGCTAAATCCAAGAGTGTCATTGATGGCCTCTTTCGGCCACCCCCAAATTCCCTTCAATTGCAGCCACCTGACCCTCCTTCAGCTGGTAAAAGACGTGGAATCCCTGAGGGAGGTCAGAGCCAGGCTTTGGGAGGAGAATGGAGTGACAATTGACACTCAATCCATGCCTCTCATCTTTGTCTCTTCTCCAAATGGGGAAAAGTCATCTTTGCCCCTTTGCATGTCCCTTCTTCCTCAATTTTGAGGGCATGCAAGGTCATATACCATTGGGCTGCAGGGTGGGCCTGGTTTGAGGGCCTTAGCCCATGGTGATTGGGTTCAATTGATTCAAATGCCCATTTAGGCCAATTTTGGCTAATTTTGGCCAATGTTGACTTTCTTGGTTGACTTGGTCAACTAGGAGTGGGGTTGACCCCACTTGATGATATTAGGTCCCTAGTTATCATGTGAGGTGTATTGGGCCATGGTGTGGCCCCTTTGGGCTAATTGATCCATGAAGTGTGATTTTGACCAAGATTGGGCTAGGTTTGACTTTAGTCAAATTGAGTTAATTGGTTGGCCCCAAAGGGTCCATAGTGACCCATTGACCTTCTTGAATGGTTATAAGAATCAAGGTGGGGTTATATTGACATACTGGAGCTTCTTGGCCAACCCTAGGTTATATTACCAAAAGTTGTTAAATGCACACCAATGTGAAACACACCTACTTCCTTGGGTTTCTAGGGCTCTTTGACTGGTCTCCCCTTTTGTCATGACATGGTCATGAAAAAATTTCAACTTAGGGGTCTAATGGTTTGTGGGATGTTACAGAAGAGATGACGTACCTAAATTTGGGGAACATCTATAAAACATTTATATCGTCTAAATGATTGTTTTATAGCTTAAAATTTATTTACTACATAATCTTTACTGTTATTTACATAATCAGTGGCATGTACTGTGATCGGTTGTGTTAAAAGATTTTAAATTTCTATTCACCCCCTCTTGAGTAATTCTCAGTTATTATTCCAAACTTTTAGGGTGGATGAGGTTCGTCCAGTGGGCGGTGATTTCTCAGGCGGCTGAGCTCCTATCTGCTCAAATCGATCAATCACATGTCTTTGGAACGTGGCGGACGTCATATCCGAATTTGAACTGGCAGCATGATCATCAGTGGGTTTTTGGTCAGACATAGGCGATCAGAACAACCTACCACTGCGTACCATGTAATGTGGCCCAACTTGCGTGCCTTTCTTACTGATCGCTGGATGACCATATCCCCCTCATTCTAGATGTGGCAATGATTTGGAGGATGCTTGTAGTTAGGTCTTTTATAGGGTTCTTAAAGAAGGTGTTAACACTGTCAAGGAAATCTATGAATCTAAGGGGGTTGTTTGAGGAATGTGTTTGCTCTTCGACTTTACTTTGGATCCTATGTGCGACTTCTGCATCGGCCCACTCTTACACTCTTGTCTTGATAACTCCCACAAGTAGAATGGTGCAAGCACAACTTTGATAGAGCAGTCATGCATGGCTTAGGATGGGTAGGAGTTTGTTGGATTCCAAGGAATCATGTAGGTTTTGTCCTTTTAACTGGAGTTGTGCGCTTCAGATGTCGATTGATGCCTACCATAGAGCTCCGAGCTATTCCAAGTCTAGTTAAAGGATGACTGGTGATTCAAGGAGACACCTCGTTGGTGATTCAATAGATCCAGAGTGCCACATTTTGCTATGATGCACATTTCAAACAGGTGCAGGATGTCATGGAGTGGGTTGCTAGTCTTTTTGGTTGCCATAAGACATGACTTTAGAGTTGTTAATAAGGATGCACACGGTTGTGATTTCTCTTACTTTGAGGTAGATCTTCTCATTTTGGTTTGGGGGTGTGTGATTGATGATCAAGCGGTCCTCTTGTATAAAAAAAATCATTGATCTTTAATAGATATTATCTACCAAAAAATTACCCAACAAAATAGAATGGAAGTTACTCAAGATGATTTGTGTACTTTATTTTTAACACTTCCCTTGTCGTGGAACCACTTCCCTACAGCCCCCCCCCCCCCCCCCCCCCCCCCCCCTCACATTCCAGCCCCTCTCATAGCAGTTGGCCTCCCATTTCATCCTCCCCATCCCTCTGTCGACCATCCACACCCCTCCTCTTTTTCGTGGAACCACTTACCTAACAACCCCTACTAAAATTTCCAAAACACCCCCCAATCACCTCCAAAATCCCATCTTCGGCCACCTGCAGTGATCTCCCTCCATTCCCCTTTCAATTTTCTCCACTTTTCAGTTTTTCTGCGATCACCGGAAAACACCTCCAGTCATCACCACCACCTCTGACATCCACCTCCGACAGCCGCCACCCCCACCACCCCTCAACCGCCATAACTACCTCCCACTGACCCCACTACCCCATTATGTCAACCTTCCTAAAATTTAAGCCACTCTCCTAAATTTTCTCCCCTCTTCCCATTTTCCCCACCTCCCCCACTAAGCCCTTTACTGTTCACGTGGATCCACTGCCCTTTACTGTTCACGTGGATCCACTGCCCACTTCTCTAAATTGAGCCCCTTTCAACCACAACAGTCGGCTCCCTACTTCTCAAATTCAGCAACCCCTTCTCCTCTCACTTGGATCCCCATTCTCAGCCCAAAGCCACGTCTCCACTTCTTCCAAAAACAGCAGGCGCCCCACTCACTTCACCCCCCCCAGTCCATTGGTGACTGTAAGAACCTGACCAGGAAGAAAACTGCACCTTTCTACTGTTGTCCAACCTTCTAACCTCCAGAAACAACCTTACCAATCCTTCCAACTGCTGTCCCAAGCATCCAACACTGTTGCAGTCCAACTCCGGCAGTTTGACATAGATCCAGGGCCTAAATTCAGACCCGGGTTTTACTTCCGGCCTCCTGAAGCTCTTCGGATACCCATTCAACCCTCCCTTAATTTTGAGTTGTATGAGTTTTATAGCTTGAAGTCAATTACTTTATGTTGAATTGATTATTAATTTCCTGTTTAACATTGTGGTTTGTAATTGTTGTCTTCAAAACTTTTGAAGCATTGTACACTTTTATTTATTTAGTTATTTGACTAAGAGTCCTTGCATTTATACTATCTCTCTTGTTTCCTTCCTTGTATGTTTTAATTACTATGGTTTATTATTTGTAATTGAGTTAAAGAAAAATTATTGCAAGATTAAAATTCGTCGGATATGTATGGTTGCATGTAGTGTTCACTCTTTAGCTTCTGATAGGACCGTCCTGCGTCAGATTGGTATCAAAACGAGGTTCAGGCTTAGTTTAGAATATGCGGGACTAGAACTTATATGTTTCGCCTATGTCATATCATAGTAGCAATTGCTACTCTAATCCTCTATTTGAGAAACCCGAGTCAACCTATTTCTTTAATCCCCTAATTGATGAACACGAGTCCACTAGTATTCAAACCCATAGAGTTCCTTCGGGAAGATCGACATATTATTGACAATTGTGATGATTATCCCCCTCCTCAATCCATTGCTCACAGAGATCATGTTGCCCCTTCGACACGACTCGACAGTCATATGAGAAGTTACTATAATGAGCATTATTTTGAGGATAGTCTTGAGTACAAGTTTTGTAGAGTCGTCCCACCCTTTGATCGTTTGTCGAGTCACGAAGCCTTTAGCTATTTGCTCTTGAACATATGTCACCATCTAGATCACTTTAACTTAATCAGTAAGTGTAACATCAAGTTTGCAAAGCTTAGGTTGCTAGGACATGCGAAAAAATATTGGGATATCATTGAGTGGAGTATTGAGCGAGATCGTCTTCACCCCATCACTAGGTGGTTGAGATGAAGCGTAGGTTATGTCTTAAGTAATTACCAGCGTCGTATAGAAGTCGCCTCCTCGAGCAAGTATTTTCACTTCAACAAGGATCCATCTTTGTTATTTAGTATAAAGCTTACTATGACGAGTTAGCAGTGAGGAGCGACATTCATGATGATTCGGTTGCAGTCGCTTCTAGATTTTGTTCTGGACTTCGGTTTGCGATACAGGTCGCACTTTATTGTCTTCAGTTAGATTCTGTCGAGAAGACATTTCAGCTCGCCCTCCACTATGAGCAGTCCTTGAATACCGCTAGAGTTAGTCGAGTATACTCACATCACGACTGGCCCGTCACTAGGAGTTACCCCAGTCCGAGTCCACCACCATGTCTATGTGTATCCCTATGGACACAAAAGATAAGACACCTGATATAAATTTATCTAGTGAGGTTCAGTGTTCGTCTGTCCGTTGAGTGGCCCTCCACTTGAGCCTGACCCTGTCGATGTGACCCCGAATGGGGATTAATATGAGCGACCTAGTGATCTCGTAGTTACATGTCCTTCCCCTACCTGCTGTGTTGACTTAGATACTGCTCTGACCATTGACTCACCCTTGAGGGCCCTCCACTTGATCCTGACCCTGTCGATGTGACCTCGAATGGGGATGAATATGAGCGACCTAGTGATCTCGTAACTACATGTCCTTCCTCTACTTGTTGTGTTGACTTAGATACTACTCTGACCATCGACTCACCCTTGAGCACTTATTCTTCAGAGCTTCACGATGAGGTAGTGATGAGTCATGTCCATAGTATGAATCGAGAGCCTAGTATTGACCATGTATTAGTTGCCTCATTTGTCACTGAGGACACTTGCGCTATACCGAGACCCTATTTCAGTACTCATCGCATCTGCGATGATTTTTATTATTATCCTCCTGGTGAGCCACTTGATGAATTTTCACTTTAGGGAAACATTCTACACATCATAGAGTGGCATCCCAGTGCCAAAGTTTCAATACAGTCATCTGGATGTTTATTTCTTATTTGATGAGTATTTCTACACCTCACCTAGGGAGCCTCCAGATAAACCACCAATCTTTAGGGACGTGTCCACTGTCTTTGAGTTAGTCGAGAGTAAGGTTGCTCTCGATGGTCTTGGGATCGATTCCATCATTATTAGTGCTGACATTTCAGGTGATTATTTAGGCGATCATCGCATTCGCGATGAATTTTTTTACACCCCACCTGGTGAACCCCCTTACCATGTGCCCCTCTGAAATGAAACATGGAGGGTTGTATAGCCTCTGCATAGGAGATCGGTTATGTCTGTCGACAAACCTTCATTGCCATTGTGTAACATGCATGAGTCTCTCCGACATATGAGTACTGCAGTAATATGGTACAGACCCACGTTGGGGGATTACGTACAAGCGTCGTACCTCGGCGCGCACCTCTTAGACATGTGTCGTTTTATTTTACCCCATTGTATCTTTTATGTTTTCCGCAACTTTATGTGTATTTGGAATTTTGGGACGGGTTTCGGCTCCAATCGGTTATAGGGTTGGTGTGTGCTTGCCTGCTTGGTTTAATTTCATGTAAAGTATTAATCAAATCTCTCTCCCTTTTTTATTCTCCTCTCTTTCTCTTTTTAACTCACGAAACCCACGCCAGCCGCCCTAGCCGCCCGCTTCCTCTCGTTTTTTGTCAATGCCAGCACGATAGACTTCCGCCTTTCACTCTCTCCTCTCAAATCTCCTCCGTCCCTTCTCTCCCGACGAGGTAGGTTCGAGAGGATCTCGCAAGGCTAACGCCGATCCTTTTTGGTACTTCTCCCTCGATCCCCCACGAATGAGATCCAAATGAAGGCCCGTATCAACTTGGTATCATATCTCTCCTCCTCCGCTGCTTCTTCACTGCCCTCGACGTCGGTTGCTTGCCCCTTTCTCGCCGTCGACAACCCTCAACAACCACGCCCTGCCATTCCAGTGCCTTTTTCCGCGCGCCCTCTTCTCCGCGTGACCTCGCCAGTTCCCATGGGGGCGTCTTCCGCTGTTATCGACTAACATGGGCATTTTTCCCACTCCCCCTAGCTCCTCTCACTCCATTTGGGTTGCACCCATGGACGACGACAACCCTTGTGGCCTCACTTTGGCTCAGATTTTGGAGTCTTTTCAACACATGATGGTGGCCAACAATAGACCCCCATCGAAGCCCTTCGGCCGGAAGGCTCACCACCGGATCCGCGCGCCGCTTCGGGTCCCTGTCAAACGAGAAATGAGTCTCCAGCACCGCATTTTGAAGGAGGCGGCCCTTCCCCATTTTGAAGATGTACTTTCTGATTTTTGATGGTTGGGAGGACCCTCTCACTTAGCTCACGCGTTGCGAACAGTTCTTTGAGACCCAGCGTACCCCGACTATCTTTTTCGGAGTCCGCGCGGACTCAAAAAAATGTGGGGATTAAGTTAACCCAAATCCCGCGACCACAACCAGTATCTCTCGGTGTCGGTCACAAATGTTTTAGGCGAACACTCAGCAGGATCCGCGGGCACTGTCCATGAGCCCGCGCGTTCCCCCCGGCGAGGACGCGCACGGCTACAATCCAAGGAACCACACAATCTCCCGGGCGTTTCTTCAGCAACTCTATAGAGAGGCCGCGGCGGGTACCGTTCAGAGCCCGCACGGATCCCTCCTCTTTGGCCAGTAATAGCACGCACGGTTCTCTCTCCTCCCGCTACCCGACGCTTCGTGTATCTCAGGTAGTTGGGCATTTAATGCTGCATTAAATGTCATCAACTGGTCGGGCAGCCTACCCCCATGTATAAATAGAGAGTCAGGGATGCTCGAGAGGGACACAGAACTTGGGCCAGAATCTATCATGTTGTAGGTGCGATTGCAAGTTTTGCCTCTCGATTGCCTTCTATTTCCAGCGCACACTCTTGTATTAGCTTGTAATAGTTCTTTGTGTAATAACATTGTCCGCAGCAAGTGGTATTCGCCGCTGCAGGTAAATCTGTTGTTCGCCGCTGCTAGCGACACCCTCTTCTTTGTTCTCTGTTCGCCAAGCCCCCGCGGGTTAGTAACTGATTGATTGTGGTCTCCAATCTCTTCACCGGACTCCCCGAACCGGTTGTCGAGTGTGGAAAGTTGGGTGACAAATTTTGCACCACCAGTGTTGTAGTTGTTGCATTTCCTTGTTAAAATCCCTAACTTTTGTATATTATATATAGAGATGGTTATGTATCATGTAAAAAAATGTTAATGAAATGAAATGATCTTTTTTTCCAGCACTTTTCTTTTACTACTTTGTCATGAAATGATAATTATTTTATGCACGGTAAATGTTCTAATCTTGTGCCTCTGATGATAATTAAAATGAAATGAAAAGTTTAAATTGTGGTGGTTTTCAACAAATGGGGGCTATTACAACCTCCATCTTAGAGACTTTTTATAAAGAGCTCTTGTAGTTGGAGAAAAAACCATAGAATTCTAGAGTCTCAATCCACTTTCGAACTTGAAGACAAAAGCTTGAATTGCAGGAATGGAGGAATTTATGGTCTCAGTCGAAGACGTCTTGTCCTCAGTATGGGTTATTATGTGTTGTGTTCAGTGTTGTTAATTAAAGTAAGAAAATAACTTTAAAATGCATATCTTGCCTCTTCTATTTTATGTACGTACAATTAGTCAGAGTATTTACTAAAAATGCAAAATGGACATTTTGAAAGTTCTATTTAAAGGCTCTCTTGGGCCATGGAAAAAGAAGCGAGATATTATCTCCTCTCTTTATTTCTTCTCATTGTTAGGGTTAAAAGATTTGGTAGTCTCCTCGAGATCCGCCTTTGGCAGATGCAGCAAGCCTCCCGTTATCTAGTTAATCTCAAATTTCTGATATCATTAGCTTTTCTCATATATTTTGTGGTTTAGTAAAACAACCGACATAAATTATACAGCAAGAAAAATATTTAAGAATACTTTCTAAATATCAGTTTAATTCGGATGTTTCAGCAATTCAAAAGAAAAACTTCTTCAAAACCTCATTACTTGAGTTACTAAAAAAATTCAGTCCTCTTAACATTGTGTTCTTCACTGCTTTCATTCCCCTATTTTACCCTTTAACTCTTCTAGAACGCCATGGTATTTCATTTTGTTTACTTCTTTGCATCTTTAAAAATATTAATTTACTTTTGTCAATCTTTTAATAACTTGACAAAAACAAAAATAAACCTTGTTTTTAATTTTCTCACATGAATCATAAAAAAAAATCCACCTGGAAGCTTAAACCATTGTTAACGGGTACTACGATTAATACTTAACATGTTTAAAATTGGGAACCTTCTATAAATTGCATCAAAACTAACATGCTGAACAACCTAATTATTGAAAAAAATAATTATTCATAGTCAACCAAAAGAATGTACTGAGTACTATACCCTACTTGCAAATGTAAAGCATGCAGTGGAAAAGTGCAGCAAATCATCAAATACCTGTGACACCAAATCTTGTATTTCGCATATTAATTGACTTATTGTCCCAGAAGCAGGTATGCTAGGCTGTGATCCCTTCAAATTTTTTGAAATTGTATAGCCCGGAACATGTGGAGATTGCTGCTCGTGGTGCTGCTGTTGAAGCTGCAGTAATTGATGAAGATGTTGCTGCTGAAGTAACAGAGCTGCCTGTTGTTGTTGAACAGTCCCCAACTGTGCCTGTTGTTGTACCAATTGAGAAACCTGTTGCTGCCGACCTAAAGATATGTGATCGGGTTGAGGGAAGGAGAGCTGCTGAGGCAAGATGGCATGCTGTTGCTGTGTTCGCTGCTGTTGTATTATATGAGATTGTTGTTGTACCAACTGAGAAACCTTTTGCTGCAGAGCAAAAGTTATGCGATAAGGTTGAGGGAAGAGTTGCTGAGGCAAGATGGCATGATGTTGCTGTCTTTGCTGCTGTTGTTGTATATGAGATTGTTGTTGTATATGAGATTGTTGTTGTATATGAGATTGTTGTTGTACCGACTGAGACGAAATCCCTGCTTGCATTTGCTTTAACAATTGTTGCTGTGAAATGTTGTCATGCACTACTGTTGATTGCAGTTGTTGTATATGAGAATGTTGTTGTACCAACTGAGACGGCATCCCTGCTTGCATTTGCTTTAACAATGGTTGCTGTGAAATGTTGCCTTGCACTACTGTTGATTGCTCGTTATGAGGTAACCCAGATAGTTGGGGGCTTATTGTTGATATAGAGGACCCACTAGGTATGCTTTGACTAACCAGTTTCTGTGAAAATTGCAGGATATATTAAATATAGGGATAATTACGAAAAATTACCCAGAGATTTCATAATTACAGGGTTCTGCCCTCTACCTTTTAAAAGCATCAAGTCCTCCCCTTTAAGTTTACATTATTAATGTGTAAAAAATCAGGATTTTTTTGAACATGTTGATAACTTAAAAAGTTAAGAGGGGAATCCCAATAATGATGCAAAGTTGGAGAGGAGGTCCCCAAAAATGACACTCAAACATAAAAATTAAAACAAGACTAGAAGTTAAAATTTTAGCAGGTTGCACATTTATCTATGAAGATTTTTAAGCCCTTTTACAATGGCAAGGTATTGCAAAAATTCAATCATACTACAGTTAACAACCAAATCACACATCTTCAACTGAAGAAAAAAATAACTATGCACAACAAAAGACAAATGGGGACGTATTTTCTTGTTATTTTCAAAAATTCACTATAGTTACGATCAGGGCGACAATACGCCTTGTGCGTGCATTTTTAGGAAAAGTGTTCAACACAAAAGTTGTAGATTTCGACGAGATCTACAATCTTCGTGCTAAACACTTTTCCTAAAAATGCATGTACAAAGCGTATTTTTAAAAGGCGCGTAATAACTCATAGAAATTGGTTTGCGAATAGCCAATTCTGGTTTGCCTTTAATAATTCCCAAAATAAAAGGAAGAAGCATACTACTTAAGAGCACATTACATGCATCGTTTGGTTTAAGTGTTCAAGTTGAGTGGACAACATTTTGTAATAAACACAGTTCTATAGGCAATTAGACATAATAAAATACACATTCAGATTTGGAGAACAAAGAGAATTATAGGAATGATTTGATTGATAAATCTTTTTAATAAAAAAACTAAAACTAAGAGGATGTTAAATGACTAGAAATAAAATATTTGGTATCAATATTTGAGAAAAAAGGAGATGTTCAACACTGTATTTATAAAAGAATTGAATTGTGAGCCAAATATTATTATGGAACTTATGCTAAGGAAAATTATGTCAATATCATATAATCAATTTGGTTAATGGAAGTGACTTTTGTGTTAAGACAATTGGTACAAAAGAGTATGAAGTAATGAAAAGCTCTTCATTTGACTTTTATTAATTTTAAAAAATATATAGCATATTACTACAAGAATTCATTTGATGTGCATTAGGACATAAATGTGTCTCAAATGTATGTTGAAGATATTTACAGGATCGAGTACCCCCTTGTATAAGAAGTACTTGTGGAATGATGGAAGAATTTTAAAACATAGCATGCATACATGAAGAATTACCATCGAGTCCAAATCTTTGTGTTGATTATAGTTATAGAAATGCTTGCAAAAGACATCCAAAGTGAGTTTGATATGTGCTATTTGTAGATAAATTAATTCTGATCAATTAGACAAGACGCATGGTAAGCTATGGAAGTGAGCCAACACTAATGCAAACCTATGTAAGTGGTGTCGGTTGTGCAATCCAAATCCTATATGATGCATGTATGATTACAATTAGCCCGGAATAAATGTAGCAACAAAAACTAAATAAAGCTAGTAGTCTTGTACGACATTCACAATAATTTTCAATTGAGCAAACAAATCACATTCCCCTTCGCACGGAGGGTTATAGCCAAAAACCTTCACTAATGACCATGCATGAAAATAACGAGAACAAACAAGTAGCACAACAATACCAAATCCCAAGCAAATATACGACAATCTTCCAATATTTAATAAGGTATGATAATAAGAAACAATACAAGATACTCGATAGTAGAGGGATTCGGCGGTGGCAGTAGCCGTGGATCCAAGCGGTAGTGGCGGATACTGTAACAGTGGGGCAAGCTTAGGCCATGACTGGGGGAATGAGGTGGAGGGCGCAGCTGGAGGTGGAGGAAGGGGCTTGCGACTGGGGTGGGGGGAAGAGGAAGGGCTTGCGGCTGGAGGTGTGGCTTGGGTGGAGGGACGGCGTACGGCTAGAAGTGGAGATGTATGAAGGGCTTGCAGCTGGAGGTGGGTATGGGGCTTGTTGTTGGGGTGGAGGAAGGGCATTGTTAACCCAAATCCTGCGACGACGGACAACATCTGCCAGCGCCGGTCACAAAGCAGCCAGGCGGGCACTCAGAAGCACTCGCGGGCGCCATCTGAGATTTCGCATGTTCTCTTCAGCAAGGGCGTGCACAACAATGCTCGGCATGGGTCGCGCGCTATCCCGAAAACCTCTTCAACAACTCGGCAAAGAAGCCGCGGCGGATACTCATGCGAACTCAAAAGATGGCACTTCATGGTTGACATTGCATTGACATTTTTTTTACAAAAATCATTGTTTTCATGAAATTTGTTGCACTTCAATGTCAATATTTACTTTTTGTCTTTCCCTAGCTTATCAACCTCCGATCGCAATATCTATTAGTCGCTTGATTGCACTAGTTGAGAAGCGAAATATCGAATGGCCAAAGTCTTTACAGAGGTAAAATACTCCCGCAAATAATTTGGCAATATTATTGCCTTGTGATAACTTTAAATTCATGATTTAGGTCTCGAGCGATGAATTTTCGTCTCCCTTTTCTTGCATATTCTAGCTCCTCCGACATTGCGGCCAGTAAGTTTTATATCGGTTTATTCATTTCATTAATTTGGTCCCGATATTTGAAGTTTAATCTCGCACTTCTTTTGCCCATGTTATCTTATAATTTTCTTTCTTCACATGCTTATGGGTGGGTTGTTTTCTTGTTATTTCTTAGGTGGCAGCACATCTATTTTCTGAAAGGGAGAAGTGTGATGTGGATCAGCTGGTAGATACTATGTTTTCTTATTTCATTACTTACAAAAACTCCAAACTCGAGAACCCCAAGGCTCCTCACAACCATATAACCGCAAATGATGTCCCTATACTTGTCCTCGAACCCCCCGATTGATGACTTCATTAACTTCAAGGTTTTCTTCCTGCTGAATTTTTTCCAGATCATTAATTCAGGTTTATTATTATTTTTTATTATTATTTTCCTGTGACCAATTGTTCGCTTTGTTCGAACAGGACTATCAACCTGCGCATTTTGGATTTTCTCCAGCCATGAAGCAGATTTTGCTGCATGAGGTGAGTGACAAATACCATTATTTGGCCTTTTTTTCTTCAAATCATTTGCTTCTATTATTAACATAATAAAGACTTATGTTTGCTAATCCAACTAGAAATTATTGTGTGACCTTTAATCCTTCTTTACATTATCAATTTTCAGCCTTAATGATAAATAGGTATAGGATTTTGTGTTTAACTAAAAGTTATTTTTTGAAGTAAAACTACAATTTATATATGATAATATCTCTTGATCTCTGCAAGTAACAAAGGAAACGCCATCTTTATGCGCAATGTGTTCAAGGAGAAAACTTAATTCTTCTTGGAATTCAACTCGTCTCCTTATCACAATGGTTAACACGCTCTCCTATTTTGTAGTTTCCACTAACTTAGTCTCTGTTTGGCGCGGTGGTGGCGGTCGTGAACGCGGGGTTGGCTATGAACCGTCGTTCGTGACCACCCGACCTCATCTAAGGAACTTCATCCACTTTTTATGTTCAAAACTAGTTTTTTTCTTGGTGATGGCCATAACAATGGTTATGCCAAACATACATTCTATAATGGTGGTGTTTTTGTCCAAACTCACCGGAGCAAAAACACCACGCCAAACAGAGCCTTAATGATCGAAATGTTTGATTAACAATCACAATATAGCATAGTAAGGAATTAAAAATATTAATATTTTTTGTTGAATTTAGAGCCACCCATAGCTATTTTCCATAATTCCAAAAAGATTTAAGTTTTTCCCTTAAACCTATGCTATTAATTTGTTATGTGCTTATTTTTGGAGGTTTGTCGGAGGTAGCGGAGGGAAGATACATGGGGGGACTAACCCTAGAATGGGGAAGAGGATGAGAAGAACTAGAGGAAGAGAAGTGGAGACTAGATTGAGAAGGAGAAGAGTTAGAGAGAGAGAAATTAATTTAATTCTTTGATATCTCATACATGACCCAAGGGTCCATATATACAAGACACACGATGACACATGCGTAAATAACCTCAACATAAGAGATGTGTAAATAACTCTGAACTACGACTTGACTCGATACGACTCATGCAACTCAACTCATACAACTTGACTCAATCATTCGACCTGATACCTAAGACTCACAATGATATAATTACTAGATAACTGAGGGTGTGGGACCCATAACATAATTTTACTTCCGAATTAGCAATTACTTAACATTTAATAAAGATTTGTATTTTTCAAATTCGTATTCGAGTGGTATTCGAATCTGAATTCGAATCCGAATAATATTATCTCTATCGGCAAGATTCAATAATAGTTCACTGATAATAAAAATATTTACATTATATATAAAGATGATTCTGACCGTCCGATCAAAGTCTATTTGGTTTATCATTTGAAGTGAATTCGAATTCGAATCCAAACTCGAATTCAAATATAAATTCAAATCTAGGATTTCAGGACGAATCTGAATTCAAACAATCGAACAAATCAGAATCTGAATCTTTGTATTTTATGACAAATTTGGATTTGATTAAAGAGTTATTTGATTCGATTCGGTTCGTGAATACCCCTAAGATTTTATATAATTTAAAAGTATTTATATATTTTGTACAAAAGTGGTCCAATAAAAACAATTTGCGGAAATTCAAACATAAGTTGTCAAAACAATATTGTGATGTTCAAGGGCTTTTAGCTCGACATTTACATCGGTTGTCAATGTTGTTATATACCCGCAAAGGCCTTGGGGTGCGATTAGTGAAAACTCCACTAATGAGAGGAGGGGACAACAGTCAGCGCGCAATTGCCCAAGGGACCAAGCCTGACATCTCCGCCACCGGCAGAACCAAGGCGCTCGCGGAGCAAACCGCGAACGCGCGCGTTAGCCACACGCGCGGTAGCGCGCGTTAGCCACACACGCGGTAGCGCGCGTTAGCCACACGCGCGGTAGCGCGCGGGCAACACCCCCGTCGCAGGAGAACGGGCTCGCCGCGCCCCCTCGGGGCGCGACTCGCGGCAAGCCACGACCACCCCCAAGGGGGTGCGGCCCAGCCGCACCCCCAAGGGGGGTGCGACCGGGCCGCACCCCCCAAGGGGTGCGGCCCGGCCAAGCCGCGCCCCTCCCCCCTATTTTTGGGGGCACGGCTTGCCACTCCCGGCCGCGGAGTTTCGGTCCGGCTGCGCCCCCCTCGGGGGCGGTCGCTTCCCCTTCCTCCCTCTTCCTCGAAGGGGAGGGACCCGCAAGGCGCCTCGCCATACCTGCGCCCTCTCACCGGGGGCGTCGGAGCCCGCTTCCTCCTTGGAACACAACTACCCCGCTTCTCCGTTCGTTCAGAACGCTCGCGCGCTCAGAACGCCTCTCCGTTCGCTCAGAACGCTCCCGCGCTCGTCGCGCGCTCAGTACGCCTCACATCGCGCTCGGAACGCTTCCATGTTCGATGCGTGCTCAGAACGCCTCCAAGCGCGTTCGGAGCACTTCCGTGTTCGTTGCGCGCTCAGAACGCTTCTGAGCGCGCTCATCTCACTTTTTGTCTTTCTGACTTCTCACTTTCTGTCTTTCTGACTTCTCACATTTTGTCTTTCAGCAGACTCACTTTTTGTCTTCCCAGTTTCTCAGATTTCAGGAACAGCTTGTCACCTTTTTCGCCTCTGGCGAAACTGCCCGAGCTGCCCGAACTGCCCAGACCGCCCGAAGGGCGAGACTGTCATTTACGAAAAATGGCGATCCGTGTGCTCCGAACCAGAGAATATGATTCACCCGCCGAGCATTTATGGAAACTGCAAACGGCGAAATTACCGGACTACCCCCGGCCAAAGCTATAAAAAGGGGCCTGGGGCTTCATTTGAAGGGACCTTGACTTCTGGACCTGGGAGAGCTCCTTGCAGACTTTTGCGGAATTCTCCTTCGGTGCTTGAAGATTTCCTTTCCGGACTTGAAGATTTCCTTCATCCCGAAAGGCTACACAGCTTCTCACTTTTGTTCTCCGGAGCAGCTCACTTTTGTTCTCCGGAGCAGCTCACTTTTGTTCCCCGGAGCAGCTCACTTTTGTTCCCCGGAGCAGCTCACTTTTGTTCCCCGGAGCAGCTCACTTTTGTTCCCCGGAGCAGCTCACTTTTGTTCTCCACCTTTCTCAGAAGGAGAAAAGGACTTAGTTTTTTCCGAGAGGCGGCCTGTCGCCTTCGGATCTCTCTCTCTCTCTACTACTGTAACGAGCAGCGGCCTGTCGCGCTCGAGTTCTAAGTCTCACTTTGTAACCCCCCTGAAGATAGTGGAATTTGGTCGACACAGCTCCGACCACGTGGTTTTTTACCCTTTTCGGGTTTTCCACGCTAAAAAGTCCCAGTGCAATCAACGAACTTCAATTTGACTGTTTGCTCGCTCGGTTTGCTCTAAAGCTAAGGCGGTCCAAGTCGACCGGTCTACCAAGAGCACCTAAGCGACCCGCAACAGTTTGGCGCCGTCTGTGAGAAAGATTCCTAAAAAACTCTTCGAAGGTCAACTGCTATTACAAGGAAGAGTGCTCGCACTACTGAAGGATCCGCGCCGGAAGAGCGCGTCGACCCAGCTCCCCCCCCCCCCCCCCCCCCCCCCCCAGTTGCTCGTCAACGTACCTCTCGCTGAAGAGGTGGCACTTGCACCCGCGACAACGCTGGAAGGACGCATCCGACAGATGGAGGAGCAGCAAGCCGAGATGCTAACTCTCGTAAGGAACCCGGGAGCCACTCGAGTTACCATTCCGCCTCCAGCACTAAACATTCCGCCACCTCCCGCTCTGAATCATGCTCCGGTCGAGGGAGCCGGCCGGGAAGAAGGAGCCACTGAAGACCTTTCCGACGCTGCAAGCTCCGCTCGTCCCGCCCCGCCAGTTGGGGGCCCGGAGGCTGACCACTGTCACCACCACCCAGGAAGGGTCGCCCCTGATCGGGCGGTGGAGAGAACTATGCGAGAAGAGATACGCGACATGATAGAGGAGGAGTACGCCCAAGCAGGACGACGCGCAGCTCTCGCCCGCCGCCCTGCTCACCACGGCTCCCCGTTGTCGCCTCAAGTCTTGGCACATCCAGTTCCAAATGGTTTCAAGCTTCCCAACATCGAAACATTCGACGGGACGGACGACCCACTGGATCATGTTAATCACTTCACCCCCGTCATGAGGATTTACATCTCCTCCGATCAACTCCTCTGTCAAGTGTTCCCGACAACCTTAAAGGGACAAGCGCGCACTTGGTTTTACTCCCTGCAAGATGGAGTCATCAGCAACTTCGCAAAAATGGCTCAGCAGTTCGTGGATCAGTTCATCGCCAATCGTAGGATTGTCGATGATCCCTCCCATCTCTCGGGAATCCGCCAGAATGACGGAGAAACTCTGAAGGATTTTTTCCGACGTTTTACCTCTGAGGCTCGACAGATCCCGGGAGTTGACCTCGAGCTTTTGCGAGGAGTCTTTCTTGGAGGTCTCCGCCCAAGTGGCTTTTACTCAGCTCTAATGAGAGAAATCGTACCGAGCTATCCTGACCTCGTTCGGCGAGTCGAGGCCCAGATAGCAGCAGATGAGGCAATTGAAGCGCACCGCCGGCAGTTCGAGGGGAGCTCGAAGAGGAAGGGAGAGGAGCAGATGTCGCAGACGGGTCCTAATAAGAACAATAAGCATCACAACAACCCCGGCCGAGACCGAAGATCTCGTCAGCATCAGGACTACACTCCTCTGAACACTACTAGGACTAACGTTCTCCTCGCCATCCGCAATAGCAACGCGCTTCGCAGGCCTGAACCGCTTACATCAAGCGCAAGAGACCAGTCACAATATTGCGACTTCCATCGCGGGCATGGACACAGTACTGAAAGCTGCAAGCGGTTGAAGGAGGAAATCGAGCGTCTTGTCCAACAAGGCCTCCTCGGAAGGTTTTTACTAAATCAGGTCCCGAACCAGCACGGACCGCAGGCTGACGATCCAGTAGAGGACAATATCGTACCCCGACGAGGATAGGCGAGCGGTACTGGGCAGGGGAACTTTCCCCCTAGTAGAGCGCACACAGCCCGCGTCTCATCTATCATCAATTTCTATTTTTGTTTCTCTCAGTTTTTGCTTTTAAAACAGTAAGCCACAAGATTGCACTTGTGCACATGTATCTGTTGTGTATTTGAATTATTGCAGCTATTCTCTGGCTCTATCAGCAACGTGAATTATCTAAAACAAGGCAACAAAAGTTAAGCCCAAGAGTTTCACAGTAGCAAATTCGCCAACATGGTGAAGAGAAGAGGCCTCTCGCGAGTGGAGGATATGCGTCAACTACGACAATTCCAACTAAGTCTGCCCAAAAGACCACATTGCCTCGGCGCTGCTTGGACACATTGCCTCGGCACTGCTTGGGCGCATTGCCTCGGCGCTGCTTGGGCTCATTGCCTCAGCGCTGCATGGGTGCATTGCCTCGGCGCTGCTTGCGCTCATTGCCTCGGCGCTGCTTGGGCGCATTGCCTCGGCGCTGCTTGGGCTCATTGCCTCGGCGCTGCTTGGGCGCATTGCCTCGGCGCTGCTTGGGCGCATTGCCTCGGCGCTGCTTGGGCTCATTGCCTCGGCGCTGCTTGGGCTCATTGCCTCGGCGCTGCTTGGGCACATTGCCTCGGCGCTGCTTGGGCACCTGGCCTCGGCGTTGCTTGGGCACCTTGCCTCGGCGCTGCAAAGCCGCGAGCACAGACTCACGCAAACTAATTTTCTACTATGTAAAAGCCGCGAGCCAGACTCACGCAAATTTATTATGTAAAAGCCGCGAGCCAGACTCGCGCAAATTTATTATAAAGTCGCGAGCCAGACTCGCGCAAATTTATTATGTAAAAGCCGCGAGCCAGCCTCGCGCAAATTTATTATGTAAAAGCCGCGAGCCAGTCTCGCGCAAATTTATTATGTAAAAGCCGCGAGCCAGCCTCGCGCAAATTTATTATGTAAAAGTCGCGGGCCAGACTCGCGCTAATTTATTATGTAAAAGCCGCGGGCCAGACTCGCGCAAATTTATTATGTAAAAGCCGCGAGCCAGACTCGCGCAAATTTATTATGTAAAAGCCGCGAGCCAGCCTCGCGCAAATTTATTATAAAGCCGCAGGCCAGACTCGCGCAAATTTATTATGTAAAAGCTGCGAGCCAGACTCGCGCAAATTTATTATGCAAAAGCCACGAGCCAGACTCGCGCAACTTATCTAACGCCTTTGCTCAAACTAATATTCGGCTAAGGTCCACGCAGATATATCAGGCATCTCGAAGAGGGCCTTCAAATGGTTCGGGCATCAAACACTGAGTAAGAAGCAAAGAGCAACCGCCCAAGGCACCGCAAAGAAAGCAATAGCCAAAGACTCCGCGAAAAAATCGAAACCTCCGAACTCCTCCGCGTCGAAATTCGGACTCCGAAGGTTTGGGGGGCTTATGTTATATACCCGCAAAGGCCTTGGGGTGCGATTAGTGAAAACTCCACTAATGAGAGGAGGGGACAACAGTCAGCGCGCAATTGCCCAAGGGACCAAGCCTGACATCTCCGCCACCGGCAGAACCAAGGCGCTCGCGGAGCAAACCGCGAACGCGCGCGTTAGCCACACGCGCGGTAGCGCGCGGGCAACACCCCCGTCGCAGGAGAACGGGCTCGCCGCGCCCCCTCGGGGCGCGACTCGCGGCAAGCCACGACCACCCCCAAGGGCACCCCCCAAGGGGTGTGGCCAAGCCGCACCCCCCTTGGGGGGGGGGGGGGGGGGGGGGGGGTGCGGCCCGGCCGCACCCCCCAAGGGGGTGCGACCCAGCCGCACCCCCCAAGGGGTGCGGCCCGGCCAAGCCGCGTCCCTCCCCCTATTTTTGGGGGCACGGCTTGCCACTCCCGGCCGCGGAGTTTCGGTCCGGCTGCGCCCCCCTCGGGGGCGGTCGCTTCCCCTTCCTCCCTCTTCCTCGAAGGGGAGGGACCCGCAAGGCGCCCCGCCATACCTGCGCCCTCTCACCGGGGCGTCGGAGCCCGCTTCCTCCTTGGAACACAACTACCCGCTTCTTCGTTCGTTCAGAACGCTCGCACGCTCAGAACGCCTCTCTGTTCGCTCAGAATGCTCCCGCGCTCGTCGCGCGCTCAGTACGTCTCACATCGCGCTCGGAACACTTCCATGTTCGATGCGTGCTCAGAATGCCTCCAAGCGCGTTCGGAGCACTTCCGTGTTCGTTGCGCGCTCAGAACGCTTCTGAGCGCGCTCAGCTCACTTTTTGTCTTTCTGACTTCTCACTTTCTGTCTTTCTGACTTCTCACATTTTGTCTTTCAGTAGTCTCACTTTTTGTCTTCCCAGTTTCTCAGATTTCAGGAACAGCTTGTCGCCTTTTTCGCCTCTAGCGAAACTGCCCGAGCTGCCCGAACTGCCCAGACCGCCCGAAGGGCGAGACTGTCATTTACGAAAAATGGCGATCCGTGTGCTCCGAACCAGAGAATATGATTCACCCGCCGAGCATTTATGGAACTACAAACGGCGAAATTACCGGACTACCCCCGGCCAAAGCTATAAAAAGGGGCCTGGGGCTTCATTTGAAGGGACCTTGACTTCTGGACCTGGGAGAGCTCCTTGCAGACTTTTGCGGAATTCTCCTTCGGTGCTTGAAGATTTCCTTTCCGGACTTGAAGATTTCCTTCATCCCGAAAGGCGACACAGCTTTTCACTTTTGTTCTCCGGAGCAGCTCACTTTTGTTCCCCGGAGCAGCTCACTTTTGTTCTCCGGAGCAGCTCACTTTTGTTCCCCGGAGCAGCTCACTTTTGTTCCTTGGAGCAGCTCACTTTTGTTCCCCGGAGCAACTCACTTTTGTTCTCCACCTTTCTCAGAAGGAGAAAAAGACTTAGTTTTTTCCGAGAGGCGGCCTGTCGCCTTCGGATCTCTCTCTCTCTCTACTACTGTAACGAGCAGCGGCCTGTCGCGCTTGAGTTCTAAGTCTCACTTTGTAACCCCCCTGAAGATAGTGGAATTTGGGCGCACAGCTCCGACCACGTGGTTTTTTACCCTTTCCGGGTTTTCCACGCTAAAAAGTCCAGTGCAATCAACGAACTTCAATTTGACTGTTTGCTCGCTCGGTTCGCTCTAAAGCTAAGGCGGTCCAAGTCGACCGGTCTACCAAGAGCACCTAAGCGACCCGCAACAAATGTAATATAAGGTTGTGGCGCTTACAATGTCCCCGAATGGCGTGGCGTCCACCGAAGATTTTATAGCGTTTAAAATTGAATGGACTTCTCAGAATAGCGGTTTGTTTGTCCCTGAATGGTGTGTCGTGCATTCTCCTAAATTTAGCGGTTGGTTTGACTAACTGTGGGTTTTCTTTCTTTCATCTCTCTTTGGCCTTGGAAGTTAGGGTTGATTTTGTGTTGAATATGAGCAATTTGGGCTCGACTTGAAATTGATTTTGAGTTGAGCCAATTGGACTCGAAATAGCTCGATTTTGAGCCGGCATAAAATTGAGCAAATTTTTTATTTTATTTTGAGACGGCTCTAAATTAAATTGAGTCAGTCTGGAATTGAGCAAATGAAGCTTTTTAAGACTTTAATCAATGTTTAGGTTTAGATTTTAGTATTTTTAAGTTTAAAATAATAATATGTTAATAAATATATAATATTTTAATCAATTTGAGCAAATTCGAATCATATTTTGAGCGATTTAGGACAATCAAATTAAATTGAATCAATTGTAATTGATTTTGATTCAACTCGAGCGACTTTCAAATTTTGAATAATATGCTCGGCCCCTATTGAAAGTAGTTAAAATATAGAAAATTATAAAAGAGGAGGGAAAATTCTTCATTTATAATGCGTTGCATCACAATTTTTGGTGTAATTTATGCGCTCTTAAAGGAATACACGGAGGGGCTACACACCCAAGAGTAGTTTGACACTAGCATGGCCCCATGATTGACTGCTAGTAATTCACGTAAACTCTTGGTAGCAGGCTTTTAAATACATTCAAGTGCAAACAATGGAATAAAGTGATGAAGGAATATCATCAGAAGAAATCAAATTCGTGGCTGATTGCTCTTGGGCGTGTAGCTCATCTGTATATTTCTTTAGGTGTGTATGAATTATGCCAAAAATTATGATGCAACGCATTACAGGTGAAGAAATTTCACTCTTTTGCTGCAGTTTTACTTTTGATTTTCCACGAATGCAAAGACATTGGACTCATCCCCGTTTATTTCATCTCACCCGTTTATTTCATCTCAAAACCGCGCTAGCTCTACCCTAAAAGTAATTCCCGACCTAAACCCTCCGCTTCCCCACGCGAAGCCACATTTTCGACGCCTCCTCTTCTGTCCTGCGGAGATAACGAAGCCTCCTCCTCTTCTGTCCTGCGGAGACAACGGCGCCGCCTCCTCTTCTGTCCTGCGGAGACAACGACGCCTCCTCCTCTTCTGTCCTGCGGAGACAACGACGCCTCCTCAAAGGTCCTGATTGAGTTTGTAGGTCAGAGACACTTTTTGCCCCAAATATGTGTAGTTCAACTCAATATGAGTTGTGATAAACTAAAGCAGACAATACTTCTGATATTATGAGAGTTGGGTCATTACATTGACCCAATTGGGTTAAACGTGTGTTAAAGCACTATATGGGTTCCACATGTGCCTAATGTACTCCACTAGAGTCAAATTGACATAATTGGGTCAGTCGGGGTCCTAGTAGCTCAGTTAAAAAAGTGGGATGCTACGCTCCCTCTCCCAAACCAAATATTGTACTAGGTTGGGGAGAGATAGGCTTGCGGGACACACTATAGAACTTGTGAATTCTGGGTGAGGTCTTTTGTGGGCCAATGACACTACCACTTCCCCTTGATAATAAATCGTATTTATAGGCAATGGTAGCGGGATATACCCCTATACCCTAAGGGGCGCTCGTTCCCGTCGTCCGGAAGGCGATCCCCCGCCGATCGTGCCCTCGCTGCAGCTGCTCGATCGTGCCATTGCTGCTAGCTATCGTCGTTCGCGAAGGAAGGAAGGAGATCGACGAAGAAGGAAGGTCGCTGCTGCTAGCCGTCGTCGATCGCTCTTCCCGTCGCGTTCCCCGTCGCGGATCGTTCTGCCGCCGTTGCTGCCGTTCGCGTGCGCCGTTGCTGCTGCCGTTCGCGAAGAAGATCGAAGTCGCTGCTTGCCGTCGCTGCCTTTCTCCCCAACGCCGTGCGTGACGAAGGAGGTCGCCGCCTCCAACGCCGTCGTTCGCCGAGGAAGAAGCTCCAGATCCGCTGCCACCGTCTCCCTAGCCCGCAGATCCAAAGTTGCTGCCGCGTTGTCCAGATCTGCCACTGTTGGAGTCGAAGCCGTGCCCTAGGACTGTCGCTCGTGCGAAGAAGGCGAAGCCGCTGCTAGCAATAGAGGAGTTCGCGCACGACCGCTGATCATGCGCTCGACCTCTCGCGCACGACCGCTGCTCGTGCGTTCTTCAGCCGCCAGCCAGTACCTTCGCGCACGACCGCTGATCGTGCGCTCAGCAGTTCACGCACGATCACTGACCGTGCGCTCTTCAGCAACAGTGCCCGTGCGCCACTGTTCTCTCGTGCCTCCAGATCCCCCTCAGCCGCCTTCCGCCTCTTCCCGCCGCCGCCGTCTCCAAGCACAATGATGAAGGGGAACTCCATGGCGTCCCCCATTCCGATGATAAAGCTGGAAAAGTTCACGGCGACTGAGTTCAACGCCTGGAAGTTGAACACTCAGTTCGGGATGAAGTGTCTGAACGTGTTCTACACAGTTCAGTCTGATGGTGCTGAGGTCTTTGAGACTGCTGATGAGGCACAGTGGTTTTCAGATGAAGACTTCTGCAGGGACTACCTGCTGAATTGTCTGTCATCCAGCTTGGCCCAGACCTACATGAAGATGAGCACCGCAAAGGAGATCTGGGATGCGCTGCAGGAGCACTTCAGGCAGGAGCAGGACATGTCCAAGACGCACCTAGTGCACAAGTTCCACTCTTTCAGCTTCGACGAGGAGAAAGTCATTCTCCCTCAGGTATCAGAGTTTGAAATTTTAATTGATTCTTTGCATAGTGAGTCCATCAGTCTGCCCGAAAGTTTTGTTACAGGCACGATTGTGTATAAGTTGCCCTCCTCGTGGTACAATTTCAAAACGGAAATGTACCGCAAGAAGATGCAGGTTGGTCTGAACGACCTCAAGCGTTTCATACGCATTGAGGATGAGAACAGGACGAAGAACGCTTTGGAAGCTGTTGGCAAGCAGAAGGCTGCTGCCAACATGATTTCAAGCTCCAAGCCGCCTCCGCCCCCTCCCAAGACCAAAACGTCTCGTAGTAGCCCCCAGGTTGCAGGCCCGAGTAAACTCTCTAAGAAATTTAAGGGTAAATGTTATAACTGCAATAAGTGGGGACACTGCACATCTGACTGCAAGCTACCGAGGAAAGAGAGAACCCGGGCACCACAAGAAGGCAACCAAGCCCATTTGGTCCGCCAAGCTGAGCCATCCGACTTTGTTGTCATGGTCGGACACGCGCAGGCCAGCACGGAGTGGTACTTGGATTCGGGGGCAACGTGCCACGTATGCAACAATGCTAATCTTCTGACAAAGCTGAAGGATGCAAAGGAATCAGTTACTGTGGCAAATGGAGGCACAGCTGACGTGTTGAAGGTGGGGAATGCAACTCTGCTGCTCTCCTCAGGTAAGTCTTTACTTTTAAAGAATGTCAAATTTATTCCTTCTCTAGCTGCTAACTTAGTGTCTATTAGTTTGTTATGTGATGCGGGTATGTCACTTAGCTTCTGTAGCGGCAGGGTGACTTTGTCAGTTAACTCGCACTATTTTGGATGTGCTTATGTCCAAAATAGGATGTACCGTCTGAGTCTAGCAAGTGAGGTAGTCTAACAAGTTCAATTGAACTTAGTTAGCCCTAGGACTCTACACGAGAGACTAGGACACGTCAACTACAGAAAAATGTTCCAAGTAGCTAGAACTCACAAGATCACATTAGACGCTAAGTCTCCACTTGAAAAATACGAAGTGTGCGCTCAGACTAAGATCACTAGGAAACCTTTTGGGACGGTTACTAGGAGCACAACACCTCTTGAGCTTATACATTCCGATATTTGTGACTTTAAAAGTTTTGTCACTAGAGGTGGGAGGAAGTATATGATCACGTTCATAGATGACTGCACGAGATTTTGTCATATCTCGTTGCTTAAAACTAAAGATAAAGCGTTTGAAAAGTTCTGTCTTTTCAAAACCAGGGTAGAAAACCAACTAAGCATGAAAATAAAATATTTTAGGAGTGATAGAGGAGGAGAATATATGTCCAGTGAGTTCAGATGCTTCCTTGCTTCACAGGGCATCATAGCAGAAACCACTGCTCCTTACTCCCCCCAATCAAACGGCATAACCGAGCGCAAGAATAGAACGTTAACAGAGATGTTGAACTCTATGCTGCTCACTGCAGGCATGCCTTCCGCTTATTGGGGTGAAGCAGTCTTGACCGCGAATCACATTCTGAATAAAGTCCCTCATGCTAAGTTAGAGGTTACTCCCTACGAGCTTTGGTTTAAGAGACCCCCGTCGTTTACTCGACTTAAGACCTGTGGTTGTATAGCCTATGTCAGGGTCCCTGACCCTAGAAGGCCTAAAGTTGGACCTAAGACCAATACTTGTGTCTACTTAAGTTGTGCTGAGGATAGTGCTGCAGATAGGTTCCTTGATATTTCTAATAATATCATAATAGAATCTAGGGATGCGGTGTTCTTCGAGGATAAGTTCCTCAAAGATAAGAACTTAACAATCCCAGGTATGCAAGTAACTATTACTGAAGAAGATCCTACTTCAGTACCGAGCACCTCCTATTCCGTTCCGGTAGATAACTCTGGCCTAGAGTCTAGGAGAACTTCTGTGAGAGAGCGAATTCCACGAACCTTCGGTAGTGACTTTGTGACTTGCCACGTTGAGGCCGATCCATCCACCTATAAGGAAGCGATGAGATCCAGGGATTCACTACTCTAGAAAGAAGCTATAAATGAAGAGATGAGTTCTCTTCTTCAGAATAACACCTGGACGTTGGTTGATAAGCCAAAATGGGCTAAAACCGTAGAGTGTAAGTGGGTTCTGAAAAAGAAATTGAATCCTGATGGTAGCGTAGCTAAGTATAAATCACGCCTGGTGGCTAAAGGTTTCAAACAAGTCAGCGGAGTAGATTACTTTGATGTCTACTCACCCGTGTGTCACTTAGCAACCATTCGGGTTCTCCTTGCTATTGCATCTATTGAGAACTTTATTGTTCATCAATTGGACGTTAAGACTGCGTTCTTGAACGAAGATCTGACCGAAGAGATCTACATGAGTCAACCTGAAGGTTTCATTGTAGACGGTCACGAAACGAAAGTCTGTAAATTACTTAAGTCTTTATACGGACTAAAGCAAGCACCGAAATTATGACATGAGAAATTTGACTATAGTGTAAAGAACATGGGATTCATGTCGAGTCTTTCGGATAAATGTCTTTATATATGTAATAGATCGGATAAAGTCGCCATAATATGCTTGTACGTGGATGATATGCTTATTCTGGGGTCTGATCAATCCGAAGTGGATGTCGTTAAGTCAGATCTCATAAAAGAATTTAGCATTAAAGACCTAGGTGTAGCTAACACTATACTAGGCATGCAAGTGAGCTTTGGGAAAAATGGTATTTCCCTAAGTCAAAGCCACTACATAAAGTCCTTGTTGGACACGTGGGGATACAGTGTCAGTAGCGCATCTGAGACACCATACGACTACACTAACCGCCTAAATCCCAATGAAGGAGCTATAGTTAGACAGTTAGATTATTCTAAACTGCTTGGTAGCCTCATGTATGCCATGGTCCGTACTAGACCTGACATAGCCTTTACGGTCGGCATGTTGTGCAGATTCACTAGTAATCCGGGTAAAGACCATTGGAACGCTTTGGGTAGGCTCATGCGATACTTAAAGCACACTCAAAAGTATACTTTAGTTTACACTGGTCAGCCTTCAGTTCTTGAAGGTTATTCTGATGCATCATGGTGCTCAGAATTAAACGACAGCAAGTCCACTAGTGGTTTTGTGTTTACACTAGGAGGAGCAGTTGTAGCCTGGAAGTCCAAGAGGCAATCTTGTATTGCTCTCTCTTCTATGGAATCCGAACTCTACGCTCTTGCGTCAGCAGGAGAAGAATTCGAATGGTTGAGAGATTTGGTGATGGACATTCCTTTGTCGAGTCTGAAAATGAGCTCTGTTGCAGTTTACTGCGACAATCAGGCTACTAAAACGATTGCTACGAACACTTTGTTCAATGACAAAAGAAGGCATCTCAGGCTGAAACAATCCTGGTTGACCACTCTCACAAGTCAAGGGATTATGTCCCTTATTGATGTGAGATCGAAAGATAATGTTGCAGACCCTTTGACCAAAGGATTGAATAGAGCTCTCACAATCAAAACATCGGGGGGAATGAGATTAAAGTTCATAGAAATATGAAACTTTCCTCCGCAGTTTATGTTTTAACAGTGAGAACTTATAGTCACAACATTCAAGCATCTAAAAACAGACTGAAAACCCAAATAATTTTTGATGAAAACCCAAGATGGTATGGTGCCGGTTATTCCACATTTGATAACCAAGCAACTTTCTCATTGTAAGTTGATTCAAGAGTTATTCAACTGGAAATTGAAAGTCGTTGTAAATGTTAATCTAAATATTATTGGTCACAACACATTATTCCACATTTGATAATGTTGCACGTGATGTGTGCCCACATGTGTTGGTGAGGCACATAGTGATCAGTAATGAGTAAGATAACGGGTCTAGTCCTAGTTAGACTGGATGAGATGCTGACAGAGTTACTTCACCGTTGCTAGAAGTGCTAAACTCATTTAGTAAGAGCTAGTTTACTTTAAACGTTACTGCATATGATTATGAATTCATAGAGTCTGACTCGTGAAATTCCTTGCAGGCTACAGTGGAGATTATGGAGGAGATGTAGCATGGACATGGATGACGATGATCTACTAGACGAGTAGAATCATCAAACGTTTAATTTCATGTTATGTTTTGTAATAATTATTCAGACTATATTTTTTGGGATAGAATCTGTGGTTTTCTGACTTGTCGTTTAGGCAAAAACCTTTTCATATGCTGATTAGTATGATCTATCATAAATGCTTTGTTTAGTTTGTTTATTATTTTGTCTACTCTCCAGCACCCCGAAACGTTACGTTATTTGTCACGAATATATGAGTGTACAACCCTCATTCTCCGAGGGTGGACCCCCCCCCCCCCCCCCCCCCCCGAGGCCACGTAGGCAGAAGTCAAAGTCAAAGAGGTCAACACAGAGCCCGGCAGTTCAAGGCAGAAGTGGAGAAGACCTCGGCAAGTATGCAGGCAATACTCGTCAGGTTGGCGCGTATGAAACAGAAGACCTGGCGACTATTGGCCCGGCGTGTGCGAGCAGCACCCAATACTCGCCAGATGGGCGACTGTGGCATGATACTCGCCGAGTAACCCATAGTCGCCAGGTTGGGGGCTGGGCTATAAAACCCGCCCTACCCTTTGGTTTTCCTATAAATAGGACCCCAGGGGTACTTGGATTGGCACCTGGACTTGAGCTTTTGGACCCCGATTCCCGAACTCTCGAGCCCGTCACCCTTGCTTTCAGCCAAGTCGGTGCCTTCCCTGTACCAAGCTCGACCACTTTGGTTTCGGAGGGGAAGACTCTCTTGAGCTTCTGGGTACGTGGTGGGACCTCCCTGCCAAGCACCTGGGGTCATGTGTGTCGCTCTTCTAGCTCTTCAGTCGTCGTCAGTCAGGTCATCTCGTCGGATTGCTGGGCGAGTAGCCTCCGGCTGCATCGGTCCGAATTTTGAGGTCAGGATTTTCCTGGCGTCAACACTTTGGTGCGGTGAGCGTGGACCGCAGTCGTTGGAAGAAAGTTTAGCAAGAGGTCGAGATGGTCGTAGTTGGCGACCATAAGGAGGTAGTCGTCAATTCGTCCGCAGGTGGCGAGTTCGTGACGCTAGCAGTTTTCGAAGCCTTCGCGCAGCGCATGGAGGGAGCCATGCGAGCATCGTTTCAGCCGCGCGCCGAGGTCACGGCGACCTCGCCGCATCGCCCAGTTCCGTCCGAGGGAGGGAGTCCCCCTCGACGAGCAGGAAAGGAGCACGTTGAGGATGAGACCGAGCGACCAAGGAGGTCGCAGTTCTACCAGCCAGCCTCGCAAGGGATTCGCTTTCGCGAGCCGGGCGAGCAGGCGAGGTACCAGGATACTCGCCCATATGGCGAGTATGGAGGTGATACTCGCCAGGTTGATGATCGTCGCGGGCAGGAGGGAGGAGCCCCTTCTGCGAGGAGATCATTGCCGCGCCCGTGCCAGAAGGGTTCAGGGACCCAGCCTTGAATTACTATTCGGGAAAGGAGGACCCCGTCAGGCACATCCAATGGTTCGATGATATAGTCTCTATCCGAACCATGTCGGACGCCTTCAAGTGCAGGTTGTTCGCCATCACCTTCCGTGCAAAGGCCTGGGACTGGTTCCACCAGTTGCCCGCCGGCTCGATCTACTGCTTTGAAGACCTGTGTCGTGGGCTGACAACCCGATTCGACACAACCCGGAAGCTGAAGAAGGAGGCAACGACCTTGTTCTATCTGGTGCAAAGGCCGGATGAGGCGTTGGGACCTTACATCGAGCGCTTCCAGGAGGAGGTTCTGCAGATCCAGGAGGTGGATAATAACATCTTGTTGCTGGCCTTGACATTCGGCATAAGTCAAGGCCTCTTCAAGCTGGTGCTCAGTGAGAATCCTCCCTACTCCTACGACAACCTCATTCAGAGGGCCAATAAGTTTGTCCGGGGAGAGGCCTCCAACCCTGACTTCTTGGCAAGGTTGGCACAGGTGACCAGAGGCGACCGTGGAGAGAGAGATGGAATCCTTGAGAATAGGAAGAGAGAAGAGCCCCGGAGGGAGGAGAAGAAGAGGCCGGAGCGGCGTGAGGAAAGGGGAAGAGAGGAGAAGAAGAGGGAGGAGCCCTGGAGGAAGGAAACCAGGAGGAGCGTGGAGAGAAGGCCCGTCGAGTCCCCTGAGCGTCAGGAGGAGGGAAGGCGCTACCAGGTTCCCGTCAACCGGCCACCTTGGAGGCCGGCCGGACGGCACCAGCGTCAGGATCAAAGGGGGAGGTCCCCGGAAAGAAGGCCCTTTCGCCAGCCAGAGAGGCGTCAGGAGAGGAGGAGAGACGAAGCAATGGCGGTAGACGGGCGAGGCCGCCGACAAGGAAGGAAGAAGCAGAAGCCAAGGAGGCAGCAAGCAGAAGAGGTTCCCCTCTACTGTGACTTCCACCAGGTGGGGGGACATGCCATGGCTGCCTGCCCAGACTTTTGGGAAGCCCGGAGGAGGCTAGCAGCAGGAGAAGGTGGAGGGGAGCAGCGGAGGATAGAGGCCCCTGCCGAGCCTCAGGCAGGGTAGGCTGCCGTCGTTCGAAGGAGGAACGAGGACCGGGTCGACCAGGGAGGTCGGGGAGACCTGGGCCAGGGAGGCAGAGTTGGGGTAATCCATGGGGGAGCAGGGCTGGAAGCTTCCCGCAAGGGGAGCCTCCATCAAATCTACCGAAGGAGTGTCGCCACGACCTCACAAGCACCACCCCCGATGGAGGAGATTACCTTTTCTGAGGAGGACATGCTAGGGAATGAGAATCCCTTCCATGATGCCCTCGTGATTCAAGCCGCGGTGGAGGACTTCACCGTTGATCGGATTCTGATCGACAACGGTAGCTCTGTAAACGTCATCTTCAAAGGGACGTTTGGCGGACTGGGAGTCGAAGCTGCTAGAGTTCGGGCATCTGATGGTCCCCTCTCCGGCTTCTCCGGAGAGAAGAAAGAAGTGGAGGGAGGAGCAGATCTCCTTGTAACGCTCGGTGGCACCTCCATCAGCTGTCGATTCGTCATCGTCGACGCCCCGAGCTGCTACAGGGTCATCTTTGGGAGGCCGCTTCTCAACGCCTTCAAGGCCGTCCCATCCTCCTACCATCAGTGCTTGAAGTACTGTAAGGGAGACGTCCAGGTGAGGATCAGGAGCGATCCAAGAGCCGCTAGGGAATGCTATCAGAGCGCCGTCAGTACCATCAGCTGGATGGCTGACGCAGAAGAATTCGGAAGGGTGCTGGAGAGCCCGGCCAGGCTGGAGGTGGCCGAAGAAGTTGAAGAAATCGAGGTACTCTCCGCAGCGGGAGTGCCTGGGTTGCTGAAGATCGGCGGGTTGATGAAGACCGAGGAGAAGATCGAGATGGCGGCGTGTCTGCAAAAGAACGTCGACATCTTTGCTTGGAGCGCAGCCGAGATGCCAGGAGTCGACCTTGAGGTTGCATGTCATCATCTCAACCTGGATCCCGCTGTCCAGCCCGTCCGCCAGAAGAAGAGGAGAACCGCCACCATCCTCGCCAAGCCAATTCGGGAGGAGGTTAAAAAACTGCTTGATGCAGGTTTTGTATCAGAGATCCAGTACCCAGGCTGGGTCTCCAATGTTGTAATGGTGAAGAAAACGGGGGGTAGCTGGAGAATGTGTGTAGATTTTTCCCTGATGAATAAAAGTTGCCCGAAGGATTGTTATCCCTTGCCTCGAATCGACGCGCTGGTTGATTCAGCCGTCGGTTTTTCTGTGATGAGTTTCCTTGATGCATTTTCAGGATATCACCAAATCCGAATGCATCCCCCTGATTGCCGCGATGTCTCCTTCATCACCGACGATGGCTGCTACAACTACAAGATGATGCCCTTCGGTTTGAAGAATGCGGGAGCCACCTACCAGCGGATGATGGACCACATCTTCGAGGGACAAAAGGGGAGGAATCTGGAAGTGTATGTGGACGACCTCTTGATCAAAAGCAAGAGCGTCCATGAACACATAGCCGATCTGGTGGAGACCTTCGCGACGCTAACAAGATTCAAAATGCGACTCAATCCGGCGAAGTGCGTCTTCGGAGCGGGAAGGGGAAAGTTCCTGGGGCATCTCCTTACCCCGGAGGGAGTAGAGCCTAATCCCGACAAGGTCAAGGCGATCCTGGAGATGTCATCCCCGAAGACGATGAAGGAGGTCCAGCGGTTGACAGGAAGGCTAGCGGGTCTTAGCCGCTTCCTCTCAAAGGCCGGAGAGAAGTGCTCTCCATTCTTCAAAACACTCCGCAAAACCGAAAGCTTCGAGTGGTCCGAAGAATGTGAGGCGGCGTTCGAAAGATTGAAGGAGCAGTTGACTCAGACACCTCTCCTTCAGAGCCCAAAAGAAGGTGAAGACCTGCTCATCTACCTAGGAGTAGGAGCAGAGGCAGTGAGCTCCGTTTTGGTTCGGGAAGAAGGAAGGAAGCAGCTACCCATCTACTATGTCAGTCGGGTGCTGAAGAAGGCGGAGCTGAAGTATCCAATCCTGGAGAAGCTTGCCTTCGCCTTGGTGGTATCAGCGCAGAAGTTCCGGCCTTATTTTCAGGCCCACTCCATCCAAGTGGTGACTGACCATCCTCTCCGCAACGTCCTAGAGGGAGTAGAGCATTCAGGGAGGTTGGCGAAATGGTCGGTAGAACTCAGCGAGTTCGACATTTCCTTCTCCCCCCGAGTAGCGATCAAGGCCCAGGCAGTAGCAGACTTCCTGACTGACTTCTCGACGGAAGCAGAGCCTGGAGAAGAGGTGCTCGACCCAATTCCTTGGAAGATGTTTGTGGACGGAGCTTCGGGCAAAAGTTCTGTAGGGGTGGGCATCGTGCTCGTCAGCCCACAAGGAACAAGAATCGAGCAAGCCGTCGAGATCCTCTTCCCCGTCACAAACAACTAGGTAGAGTACGAGGCCATAGTGGCAGGCTTGCGCCTTGCCAAGGAGCTAGGGATCCGTGATGTCCGGGCTTTCACGGATTCAATGGTGGTCGCGTCGCAGATTCAAGGCGAGTTCGAGGTACGCGACACCATCTTGCAAAAGTATTTGGTAAAAGTGAAGGGGCTGATTGGAGGTTTCCAGTCCTTCTTCGTCGAGCATGTGCCCAGGGAGGAGAACTCGGCAGTAGATCGCCTTGCCAAGTACGGGCCAAGGGCTGGAGGAACTATCACCGAGCTATTCCACCCGTCCATTGAAGAGGGAGAGATGATGGAGATTGAGCAACGCCACTCGTGGATGGATCCCTTTGTAGCATTCCTCGCCACCGGCCAGCTTCCAGCAAGTGAAGGGGACCAGAGAAGGTTTCGGTACAAAGCGGCGTACTATCTTTTGCAAGATGGGGAGCTATACCATAAAACCATTTCAGGCCCCCTAGCCAGATGCATCTCTGAAGAAGAAGTACCCCGAGTGTTGGAAGAGATCCACTCGGGAGAGTGTGGAAGCCATTCCGGGACTCGCACTTTGGAGCAAAGGATCGTGAGACATGGTTACTTCTGGCCTACTATCCGGAAGGACGCAAAGATCTTCTCGAAGAAGTGCCAGAAGTGCCAGCTCTTCGCCCCCCTTCAGTTGCAGCCGGCCCAACAGCTCTGATCGATCACCTCCCCATGGCCGTGTGCCATCTGGGGGATGGACCTGATCGACCCCTTCCCTCAAGCAAGTGGCGAGAGGAAGTTCGTTCTCGTCATGATCGACTACTTCTCCAAGTGGATCGAGGCCAAAGCCCTGGCCAAGACCACCTCTCAAGTCGTGAAGAACTTCATCTGGGGAGAGATCGTCTGCAGATTTGGAATCCCTCTCGCCATCGTCACCGGCAATGGTCCCCAGTTCGCCAGCTTGGAACTGGAGGACTTTTGCAGGCAGCTAGGAACCGACCTTCGGTTCGCCTCCGTACATCACCCAAGGAGCAATGGCCAGGTAGAGGCCGCCAATAAACTGATCCTCAACTTACTGAAGAAGAAGGTGGAGAACCTAAGAGGTAACTGGGCGGACCAGCTCCCCTCGGTCCTGTGGGCTCTGAGAACCACTCCTAGCTCAGCCACAGGGGAAACACCGTTCAAACTCTCTCACGGGTCGGAAGCTCTCATTCCAGTAGAGTTTGAAGTCAGAAGTCCAAGGGTGGTAGCCGCGGAAGACGGAAACGAAGAATGGCGACTAGAGAATGAAGAGGTTCAGAAGCTATCTCTCGACTACATTGAGGAACTCCGAGATTTAGCTTCGGCCAGGCAAGAGGAGATCAAGCGTCGAATGGCGAAACATTTTGACAAAAATGTCCGCCTCAAGCACTTCCAAGTAGGTGACCTAGTCCTGAAGAAAGTGGACGCAGCAGGAAGATCAGCAGCCGCCGGGAAGCTCAACCCGAACTGGGAAGGACCTTTCGTCATCCAGGAAGCACTCCTGACAGGAGGATACCGCCTGCAGAACCAGGAAGGCGAGCTGCTCGGGAACACCTAGAGCGACGATGACCTGAAAAGGTTTTATCCCTAAAGGGGAGTGTGTATATCTCTCATCCTTGTCAATTCATTTCTTTGAATAAAATCTACATCTCCCTGAAACATGGGACGAGGCAGCTTCATTTGCATCCACAAAGTTTTCAAAATATAGAAGTCAGGTGAAGTCAATCTCCACGCTAGGTTGGAACACGAGCCTCCGACTTAACCCTCGTAAAAACTTAGAACGGATGATGGGACAGTGCCTCGGGTGTGCGTTCCCTTAAGACCAAGCCTCTGCAATGACGGCTGAGATCAGCTCCCCCCTTGCATGTTGGCCATGGTTCCCACCGACCGCACTTCTCATCCGACTGTAGAGATTACCAGGAAGAAGTCTGGACGCCGACCTTCCGATTCGGCGAAGAGAAGATCGACTTCACTAGCTCAGGGGACCCTTGAATAAAGGTGTCATGTACCCACGAGAGCTAACAAGCTCGCAACAAAGCTTTTCGTTTTCTACATTAATCATATGAGTTAGTATGCCTGAAGTGTGCTTAACTCCCTGCTAAACTCATTGAGCAACAGGAAGCAGGTCCGATCCACATCCAGCATCCAAGTGGGATGGAGGCCTCGGGATGATATGTCCCTTTGAACCTCCCCGACTGCCACTCCCTGCTTGACGTCGTCCTACATCAACATTCACCGTCGCAATCACCGTCGCAAGTAGGAACACGGGCCTCCGGCTCAACCCTCGTAAGAACTCAGAACGGATGATGGGACAATGTCTCGGGTGTGCGTTCCCTTAAGACCAAGCCTCTGCAATGACGGCCGAGATCAGCTCCCCCCTTGCACGTTGGCCGCAGTTCCCACCGACTACACTTCTCGTCCGACTAGAGAGATTACTAGGGTAAAGTCTGGAAGCCGATACTCCAACTTGAAAAGGGGGGCGATCGATTCGACCGGCCAAAGAATGGAAACATTCCGGCATCCAAGTAGGATGGAGACCTCGGGAGGGTGTGTCCCCTTGGCCCCCCCCCCCCCGACTGTCGTTCCCTACTTAACGTCATTCTTCGTCGACATCTGGTATCCAAGTAGGATGAAGGCTTTGGGATGAGGTGTCCCTCCGGACCTCCCCGACTGCCGTACCCTACTCCCTCTCTCATAAACAAACTCCCTTAAATAATTTTAATGGGCTCTGCACCAGGTACAGAGCGAGGCCTTGAGATTGAGCATGTGTCCCTCGGGATCCTCCGAGTATCCCCCCCCCCCCCCCCACGACGCGACTCCATCAAGGAAAACATTGAAGAAGGTGAGTATGGCTGTGCGAGCATACAAAGGCGAGTATACAGGTGCGAGTATGTCTGTGCGAGTATACAGTGGCGAGTATGGCGAAGCACTCACTCTCGCCTCGATCCTAAGAGCCTAGCGAACACTCAACCTCGCCCCGAGCCTAGGAGCCTAAGCGGCATTCAGACAATAAAGCAAACACCAAGGAAACAGGCGAGCAAAAGCTTTGACTTGTTCATATGTAAATATTTGATGTCTATTACAAAAAAATCTTCAAGGTGCTTACAAAAGGTCGCCGGGCGAGCAAAAAAGGGTGCCCAGGCGACTAGGCGACATTCTCGCCATCAATATCTACATCTGGCTCGTCGCCACCATCGTCGCCACCATCGTCGTCATCAACATCATCATCGCCATCATCATCATCATCGTCATCCTCGTCCTCGGAATCGTCATCCACAGCACCACTGGACGGCGGCGAGGATGCTCGCAAGGGGGAGGTGGACTCCTCGGCGAGCAGCGCCGGGATAATGTCCTCCACGGTCAGCTCCATCGCCGCCGGCTTCAGAAGATCGTCCGCCTTCAGCTGGCTCAGAATGACGGTCCCGGTAGCTCGCGCGATCTCTCGGCGAACGCGTGGCATATTGTCGCCATGCATCCGGATCTGCTTGCCGACCCTAGAGGGGCCCGCCACCGCTGGCTGTTGCTCGGCAGGCCGAGTTTCCTGCTCAGCGATGCGAACTTGGGCGGCCTCCAAGGCCAGCCGAGTGTCGTCCAGCTCCTTCTCCAGCTGGGACACCTTTGTCGCCATCTCCACCTCAGCGACCTACAAAAACAAGAAGACACGCAAAGTCAGCAAGATATTCGGCAAAGTGGAGACTATCTCGGAGGCGAGTATCATAGAGAAGCGAGTACCTCATGCTCCTTCGCCTTGAGCCCCATGGCGATCATCTTCTTCGTGCTGATCCGGATCACCTCCTCATACTCTAGCAACCTCCTCGCCGTCATGTGCGCTAGCTCGGCGGACCGCAACAGAGATCGCGAGGTCTGGTGCGCCAGGTACTCGGCAGGCTCCTCTCGCAGCCTCTCAGCGTCCTCACGACCATAGATGGCATGAAGCACACCCTGATCCTCCCAGTCCTCTGACCAGGGCGGAAGGTTGGAGCTCAGAGACACCACATGGTCGTCCTCCGACCAGGCGACTAGGCGGCGACTATAGGCGTCCTCACCACGAACACCCAAGTTGAAGTTAGGGTGGGTATAGGGCTCACCAGCCTCAGAAGGGTCCGCCTTCTTGCCAAGGTCCCGGTGAGCGACCTCTTTCTTCTTCCTCGAAGGCTCGGAGGGCTCGCCCCTCCCCTTCCGCTTCTTCGACAGCCTGGAGCTTTCGCCGCCGATCAAGGGTTCATCGCCTCCTGGCGACAAGTCTATGGGCGAATAAACCCCATCCCTGCGAGCAGAGGTCCCCGCACCTCCCTGTGTGGAAGCCGTCGCCTTCACCACCACGGGAAGAAGCTCACGCGGCATAACCTGGACTGCTGCAATAAGAGGAGTAATAATTCCGGTTAGTCGCCAAATTTGAAGACGAAGAGCGAGTATTGTGAATACTCGCGCAGTAGATTACCTTCGCCGGCGAAAACCTCAGCGAGTTCATCCACTCGCCTCCTCCAGAACACCACATCAAGGCGGCGATTCGTGAAGGACTCGAGCAGTTTCTCGCCACCCTCGCTTAGGAAGGAAGCCCCGAAGACGCTCTCCGGTGGCTGGAAGGACTTGTCGGGGATCGCTTGAAAGTCGCCAGCGATGACGACTAGTCGCTCTCCCCAGCAATGATTCTTGTTAGCGGTGCCGACCAGCGTGCAGACGTGGCTGCAGAGGAAGACGACGCCCTCGCCAGTCGCCATAAAGTGGAATACTCGCCTAAAGACCGACAGGTCGAAGGCTATTCCCTGGTCGCGGAGGTAGCACAGGTATCCCACGATCATCGCCACCCATTGGGGTTGATCTGGACAGGGACTATCCCAAAGTAACGGAGTATCTGTGAGAACTCCATCCACAATGGTAGTCGTAAGCCCACCTCGAAATGACGAGTAGGGAGTACCCGCTCGTTGGTCAAGAAGGTGTTTAGTCGCTCGCCCTGGCGAGGAAGCCTAGCGACAAACCCTGGCGGGAGGTACTTCGCCTTGATGACCTCCAAATCCTTCTCAGTTGTGATAGACTTCTTGAAGGTGGTCGCCGCAAAGTTCCTGGCATGATTGGCACGCCGGATGGTCGCCTCGTCGGTCATCTTGGAAGAAAGGAGGAAAGAGAGGCGAGTATCAAAGAAGACAAGAAGAGAAGAGAAGACAGAAGATACTCGCGCGAGAATTGGAAAATCGCCAAAGCGTAATTAAGACTCACCCACCCCCCTATTTATAGTGGTCGGATAACTTGGCTTATCGAGCACGACGGCGCGATCAGGAATAAGGGGGTGGCGAGTATTAAGTTGAAGTCGCCAACTCAACAACGCGCGTCAGCAGGAAGTCGACCTCCAAGGCGAGAAGACCTGCAAGAAAGAAACATGAACGAAGCTCGCCATGCATAGGCGACCGGCGGACAATACTCGCCAAAGTTAAAGACGATAGCAAATTTTGACAAAAATCCATCACAGGAGAAGAAAGCAGAGCAAGCAATAAAAGGCGAGTTTTCTAATACTCAAATAGTTCAGAGTTACAGGAATGCTCGCCAAGGGCGACTTAGCACAGAAAGAAGAGGAGTAAAAGAAGACAGCAGCTAAGGAGGCGCTTGGAGGTTCGCCTGAGTGTCTGGAGGCTGAGGATGTCGCCCGACCTATCCCAAGCTGCGAGCTCGCTTGAAATGCTCGGCGGCTACAGACATCGCATCCTCGCCCTGACGCAGCTGATCCTCAATCCTCGCCAGCCGACCGACCGAGCCCATGCTCGCGCGCATCCCCACCATCTCATCATGGTGCAGCTGTTGGCGATGTTCGAGCCTCCCAACTCTGCGCTCAAGCTCGCTGACCGACTGAAGGCGAGATTCAGTGGCGACCAGCCGAGTATCAAACTCTTCCAGTCGAAGAACTCGCGCCTCCAACTCAGTCAGGCGACGATGAGCATCGCTGCTCGCTAGACGCTCCACCCGCGACTCCACCTCCATCAGGCGACGATGAGCATCGCTGCTCACCAGGCGCTCCACTCGCGATTCAACCTCGGACAGGCGGCGATGAGGCTCGCAGATCGCCAAGCGCTCTAGCTTGGACTCCAGCTCCAGGATCGCGCGAGTAGCCCTCTCCTGGTACTCGCGAGATGGAAGCCCGACCGCGTCGATCAAAGCTCCTATGGGAGTATGAGCGCGAGCTGCGAAAAAGGTTTAAGTATTAGAACTTAGACGACGAAAACAACAAAGTAAAGACAAGGGCGACTATTGAAGACGGCGACTAAAAACCTGGCCGAGGACTGCTAGAATGACGGCGAGGAGAGACCCTTGCCCGGCGAGGAGATGCGTTGCGATGATGGTCGCCTTGCCGCGAAGAGCCACCATTTGCCGGATCCCGGCTGGGAGGCGCGTTCCCCCGACCGCGATTATCGACTGGTCGTCCTCCTCCCCTTGCAGGAAAAAAGCCCGAGGAGCCCCCAGTCCCGCCACGGCGCGAGGACTCGCCCTGATGAGTCGAAGGCACAGTAGAGATCGAAGGGCGCTGATCGCCCTGAGGAGTAGCAGAAGGAGGGAATGGAGGAGGTGGCGGAAGCCCACCTACGGGCAGCTGCGAACTACTCGCCGTTCCCATGGACTGAAGAGGCGGAGGAGGCGGAGGCACGATGCTCACCAGTGGATCATGTTGCCCGCTCATCGGCCTCTTCTCCAGCGAGGAGCTGTGGAGAACTCGCCCCGAGCGACCTCCACCCCGAGGCGAGATCATAGGCGACGACCTCAACGGAGGCACGACCAGAGGCTCCTCCTGAGCTCCAATAGTGGACGAATCTGCGAAGAATAAAAGAAATATTCAGCATCTCGGCCCAAGTCGAGGTCAATCAAAGAAGGTGGCGAGAAGGTAGCTCCCACCTCACGCAGGAGCGAGATTCTCCGGTTGCTTTTGGGTCGAGGTCCCAGGCATGCTCGCTCCCTCGGCGACATTTGGAGCTGGAAGATCAGCAGCCGGCGAGTCGCCCTCATTAGAGAGTCCCAGGTCGTCCAGCAGCTGCTGGTGTTGGTCGCCCGGAGGAGCGGCGACCTCACCCTCAACGACTTTCTTCTTCGCCTGCATCTTTTTCTTCTGGGCAAGCCTCTTCCTCTTCTTGGAAGAGGGAAGGTCGCCAGATACGAGATCCGGGCAAGAAGGGAGCGAAGAGCCATCAAACAGGCCTACAAGACCAGCCATAGCCGCCTTAGCCTCGGCAGCATAGTCGCGCACCATCTTGAGCGAGTTCAGAAACGTGCCATCAGAGACCCCTGCCCCTCTATTTATAGAGTTCGAGCGTCGGCCAGCGAGAGGGCGAATATAACCCAAATACTCGCCGGCAGGAGAGCTCGTCGAATGAAGGTTGGATGATTCTTTCCGAGCAACTGCGTTGCTCGCAAAGAGCGGGGATTGTGTACAACCCTCATTCTCCGAGGGTGGACCCCCCCGAGGCCACGTAAGCAGAAGTCAAAGTCAAAGAGGTCAACACAGAGCCCGGCAGTTCAAGGCAGAAGTGGAGAAGACCTCGGCAAGTATGCAGGCAATACTCGCCAGGTTGGCGCGTATGAAACAGAAGACCTGGCGACTATTGGCCCGACGTGTGCGAGCAGCACCCAATACTCGCCAGATGGGCGACTATGGCATGATACTCGCCGAGTAACCCATAGTCGCCAGGTTGGGGGCTGGGCTATAAAACCCCCCTACCCTTTGGTTTTCCTATAAATAGGACCCCAGGGGTACTTGGATTGGCACCTGGACTTGAGCTTTTGGACCCCGATTCCCGAACTCTCGAGCCCGTCACCCTTGCTTTCAGCCAAGTCGGTGCCTTCCCTGTACCAAGCTCGGCCACTTTGGTTTCGGAGGGGAAGAATCTCTTGAGCTTCTGGGTACGTGGTGGGACCTCCCTGCCAAGCACCTGGGGTCCTGTGTGTCGCTCTTCTAGCTCTTCAGTCGTCGTCAGTCAGGTCATCTCGTCGGATTGCTGGGCGAGTAGCCTCCGACTGCATTGGTCCGAATTTTGAGGTCAGGATTTTCCTGACGTCAACAATGAGGAGATTGTAAGTATATATTCAGACGAATAACGAGCTCGGGGGCTATGCGTGTGGAAACCCTAGGTATTCTACTATATATACCTAGCTGGAGGCAACGGAGAGTTAGTTCCACTTAGACTTTCCTCCGGATGTTTAGACTATAAGTTATATTATTGGATGAACATTGGGCTGTTCTGCTGTTCATCTGCCAGAGTTTATATATATATTATAGATATTTTAACTTCAAACTCTACTTTTTTAGGATTTAATATTTTTAATTGTAGATTTGGGCTTTTCCTGCATCAATTTTCTTTAAGATAGAATTTATCAATCTATTAATTTTCTCTCATTTTATCTGATACAATCTTTCTTTTAAAATGGAGATTCTGACAAATTATCATCCTTTATGTGAGAATTTTACTTTCTGGTGCCAGTTGGACAGTATCTTTAATTTTTTTGACCAATAAAATGCTTCCTTTATGAGTGAATGAACACTTAGAAGAGAACTATAAAGTGATCATCTTTTTTAGAAAACAATTATATCTATCCCTCTCTCTCTCTATATATAATATATATCTATAAATATATATTTCTATCCACTTCTAGTTTAGACAGAAGGCAACCCTGTTGCAAGGGGGTAATTTTTTGGTACAAGTAGCATGCACAGAGCTGTGCACGCTATGTAACAGTTACAACCGTAATTTACAAATAAAATGTAAATTACGCCTGTAACATGAAATTATGCTGTAACAGTAATGTATGTTCTGCAGTATGTAACAGTTACAACCGTAATTTACATTACTGTTACAGCATAATTTCAGGTTACAGCCGTAATTTACATTTTACTTGTAAATTACGGCTGTAACTGTTACATAGCGTGCACAGCTCTGTGCACACTACTTGTACCTAAATTTTTTTCCTTCAGTTGCAAGGTGCCTAGTTCCATGTTGCAAATTCCTCAAGACAGACAGTTCAAGCCTTCAAGGCCCCTTGGGTTAAATTCACAGATAAGAGCTAATGTGTCTCTTTCATATGGGCAACATGCCAACAACGTCTAACTCCTGCTCAATTGAGGCGGCATCTATTCCAACAAGCTTTTCTTACTTCTCCTCATCTATGGTTCTACATTTTAGCTCAAATAAACAAAAAAAATTACACTGCTATTTTATGCTTCTGATGAATTTTTCTTATTTCTTATCCAATGAGGACATCCTTTTTTTCCTATCCATCCTTTTTGTAAATCATGGTTAGTTTTCACCTATTGCAATTTTAAGTCATTAGTTATAAACCTTGGTTGACTTACATGCTTGTTAAGCACTTACCAATATTTGTGATCCATGTTATTTCAGTCATGATTGAATCTCCTCTTCTCTAACAATACAAAATGCGTAAGCGCCACACAATAATGAACCATGTAGAATCAGGTTGGACATGAAGAGTTGTTAATGCTCACACGCTTTCATTGATCAAATCTTTTCATAAACATTTATCATAAATTAACATTCAACACTTCAAAATATTCAAATTCTCTGTAATACCTAAAAATAATAGGTTCTACAATATACATGTAATAGAAAATATATATATAATTAAATGTCGCCCATGAGGAAATTCCAAAGAAAATCAGTGGTTATTTTTATTTAATTAAATCGCGTTATTTGTCGCGTGATTTTGTATATTTGGCGGAATTTAATTTTATGAATTTAAAGTATTTTAATTAATGTGAGGTGTATTAGCGTGCGTGGATTAATAAATAACTGTTGGATGGGTGAAATTGATGTGGAACCGGCTTAATCGGGTTTAATTGAGGCTGGATGGTTGGCTTGGGCCGGTTCATTAATTTGGGTCTGCTGTAGCAGCCGGTCGGTCTGGCGTAATGTCGGTTCACGCGATATATTGAGTTCTCGATTCTTCTTTCCCGTCTCATTTCACTCTCCCGCACGCGGCTTTCTCTCGACGTCTCCCTCTCCCGTCTGCTCTCTCCACCGACGAATCCGCCAGGTTCCCCTCTCCTTCTTCCTCTCCTCTCCTTCTTCCTCTCCTTCCTCACGGAATTGAATGTCTCCTGTTGGTGGCTGCTAGGTTGGCGGCTGCTAGGGTTTCTTTGGAAGGGGGCCGGCTGGTATTCGTGGCTGGAGACTTCCGGCAGCGCTTTAGTTCTTCTTCCTAAGGATTGTAAGCTCTCTTTTATGCTATTTCTATGTTCCTAATTTCATATTTTGCCTAATCCGAATTAGGGTTTTGATTTTCATGCAATAGGTGATTAATTAGGGATTTATTTTTGGGGTTTTGGGTTTATTGGTCTTAAAGGGCTAGGATTTTGCCTTATCCATGTGTTTTGATTTAAGTAGGGCTTCGATTATGTGTTGTTCAGTTAAGGGTTTAGGTCTACCCGAATTTTTGCATGATGAAGGGGTATGAAAGGGGATTTCTTAGTAGAGGTTAGCTGATTTCGGTGTCTACTATATGATTATAGTGTTGCGAATGCGTATGTTATGGGAATTGCCATTGTTTTCTACCCTAGCCTCGTACGGAACCTATGTCATAATTGCTTAATAAATGTGTAAATTACAGATACTAAGGAGGATGGCATCAGAAGGTGATCGTGACGGTGATGTACGCCGTGAAAAAGAGAAAGAAGCGATTCATGTGAGGGTTATCTCTTTAATTTATGCTTTACTTTTCATACTATTTTCTTTTATGTAAATGCAAGTTAAATTGAATAGTAAATCTATTTTCATGCCTGTGCACGCATGTTTTTGTTGCATCACTGATAAATGGAATTCGCTTAAAAATGCAGATACTACTGAATAGCGAATAAATCTGAGGGGATAATAAGAAACATATAACTTACTTCACATATGCTATACGTATTAAATTGAAGTGTGATACATGATACACAACAAATATATAAACAGATAAAGCGTTATATGCATCGATGCATGTGTGATGTTAAGGGTAACATGATGTGGTATAAAATGAATGTATGGTCCAGTTACTGATTGCACTGGCTATTCATTATGAATCAATCAGGTACTGATTGCACTGATGATGATTCATGACCCAGAAGGGTCGGGCCCAAATACTGAATACTGAATATTGATCACTGAATACTGAATACTGAATTCTGACACGTGAAACCCTTAACATTACACTTCTCAATTAAAGGAAGAAATTAAAGGAAAGAACGTAAAAAGGTAGAAATGAAAGAAAGTTCAAATAGTTTTACTGAATAAACGACACATTTTACTATTTACAGTTCTAGCTCTTTACTGCACACTGCTACTAGCCTTGCTTTTACTGTTTACTGCTTAGCTCCTTACTGTTTATTATTATATGCATATTGTTACTTAATCCTTTTGTTTTGCCTGTACAGCGGTTAAAGAGGTAAATTCTCACTTAGTCTTTGTGTTGAAAAGACTAACCCCTCCATATATATATATATATATATATATATATATTTAGGGACCCAGCGACAGTAGACCTGCAGTCCCTGGTGATAGCAGATATCCGGAAAAAGGCGGTGCTAGTAAAGTAAGAAGTACATGTATTTTGTTTATAGATATTAGCATACTGTTATATGGATGTTTTGGCATAGTGTAGTGGCAAATTTTTGGCCTGTCTTTTGTACAACCTGCTTCTAATGAAATATAAGTTGAATTTTGTACTGAATGCTTACTCATTGTGTTTTAAACTGCTATGGATATTGAAATACTGCTCATGATATACATTGTACATTTGTGGCGGTCTTCGGGCCGTTACAATTTTTTGGTATCAGAGCTAGGTTTGTTCGATACCCTTGGCCACAATGAGTATGCATAATTGTATAAAATGATGACTTGGAATGTCTGTCCCGAAAAGATATTCTTTCATAAGAAGCTAAGACGTTTTACATCTTGGGCCAGGAACCTGCTTTCGTGTATACGTCTAGGAGGACTCGAGACATTCTAGGAGGACAAGAAGAGATTCCTGAAAGCATGTCCACAGTAAGTGGTAGCTGGAGTGGAAGCGGGCAGTCAGCCCATCAGTCTGTTGCCGACATTGCTCGTGCGATTGCAGAAGCTATCCGTATGGTGCGGGACACCCCTCCTGCAGCTTCTCAGGTGGTGCCTCCTCCGCAGAAGGAAGTCGATGTTGAGCTGAAGCAATTCTTAGAACTAAAGCCTCCTACCTTTCGTGGTGGATTGACACCGATTGAGACTGAAGATTGGATAAAGAAGATTGAGACTATCTTCCGAGTAATGCAGTACCCTGAAGGTAGAAAGGTGGATTTGGCTACATTTCTGTTTGAAGGTGAAGCTAGACGATGGTTGGATGATCTGATGGTGAGCAAGTTAGCAGCTCGGAAAGAACAAAAGATGACATGGGAAGAATTTGTGCGTGAATTCACTAGTTGGTTTGTGCCTCCTGCTGAAAAGCGGCGCTTACATGAGAAGTTTTTGCATTTAGTTCAGGGCAATCGAACGGTAGCGCAGTATGAAGCTGAGTTTTCTAATCTCGCATATTATGCTGGACAGTGGGTTGCTTCTGAGGATGACAAATGTTTCTTGTTTCTGTTGGGCTTGCGTGATTCTATTCGCTCGTATCTAATACCGTTGGACATTAAAGATTATCCTACTTTGGTGGACAAAGCTAGAAAAATTGAAATGGATCAGGAAAGAACGAGGAAAAGAAGAGAACTGATGGGTAAAAAGTCATTTGAAAGCTTTATAGACTCCGCGAGATAATAAGTTATATGCAAAATTCTCGAAATGTGAATTTTGGTTGAGGGAAGTGACATTTCTGGGCCACATACTCCACTATAGTAATCAATAAATAAAAAAGAATAGTATGCAAGATCCTATCATTTAATCACTTCTCTTATGTGAAACATTTATAAACATGAAATTCACCCACAAGTAAAATATATCAAAACAATTATCATTTATTAACAACTTATCTGAACTATTTGGGGTCGCTCTTATTTTCCCTTTTTTCTTGTGAAGTGTTGCTTTATATGTTAAAATGTAGCTAGGAAAATTATTTTGAATACCTTTCATTTATTCTTAACATGCACGAACTATCTAAGTCTATTTTTTATTGTCTTAATCCTAATAGTTGTCATTCTCATTATTCCTCTAATGTATTCATTTCCTTCATTTATTTTTTCTAATTTTATTATGCATCCATTTTAACCTTCTTATTTAATTCACAAACAACTTACTATTTAATGACTTACCACCTACTATTAGGCTAAAATTTACCTTTAAATATCTACGATGTTCTCTTAGCCCATAATATTGTTGAAGCGCAACTTCTTTTAGATATCTAGCCTTAACTCTTGTGAATTAGATTTAAGGTACTTAATCTTATCATGCACATGCATATATTTATCTTCTAACTTGATAAATTCATATTTATTACTATCACGACCACTAAAATGGTATATCATATGTCTAACTTTGATTTATTAATTCTAATTCCTCTTTTGGCTAAACAATATATCCTTTTGTTTATCTTTTAACTTGTGTCATTGAATGTCTTGATGGGGATCAGCCGCATGATCAACTGTGGAGATCAGGCCGCCACTCGACGGTGCCTGCTCCTGTGTACTTGTGCACGAAGTGTTGATCGGATTGGTGATCCGAGATCACGAGCACGCCCGAAGCGCCATTTTACTATGATATGTATTTTCTTTTATTTTGGGACTTTATTTACTAGTATTTGGACACCAGGCGTAATGAACAATCATAGCCGTTCACACCGGGTGCCCTAGCCCTCTTTTATTATCAATAAGGGGTGATGACAACCATTGTGGGTATTGTTAGCTTTGTGAAGAAATTCAAAGCCGACAATCATATTGTGGTGCGAGGCCGCGAGACCCTGGGGCGCGACTTCCCAATTTGTATCTTGTTTCCCTCTAGTTTACCCCTCTTGTAATCATATTCCCACACGATCCTCACTCACTACAACCGCTAATCATTAGTCCTTCTCTCCTCATTCCCGACAACCGCAAATCGCTCCCATCGATCGTCCTTTCCCACCGAAAACAACACAACCACAACTCAATATCCCTTCCCCATCGAAGATGGCATAGCCACAACCTTCCTTCTCCCATTCTCGCTGCAAAACGTCTGCCTGCACCTCTGCCTCCAGCTGCATGCCTGTTGGGGCAAAAACTGTCACCCAATTTTCCACACTCAGCGACCGCCTGGGGGAGTTCGACGGAGAGACCGGAGACCACAATCGACCGGTTACTAACCCTGCGAAGGCTTGGCGAGCAAAAAGCGAAACACAGAAAAGAGGGGGCCACTGGCAGCGACGTACACCAGATTTACCCGCCGCGACGAATACCACTTGCAGCGTGCAATGTTATTGCTACAGAGAATGAATACAAGAAAGTTCGGGCGAATACAAAAGTGAGCAAAGGAAAAAAAAGGAAACCGAGAGACGAATTTAGTAATTGCACCTACAACATGGTAGATTCTGGCCTAAGTTCTATCCCCTTTCGAGCAACCCTTGCCCCTTATTTATACTTGAGGGTAAGCTGCCCGAACGGTTGAGGGCATTTAATGCAGCATTAAATGCACAACCACCCGAGGTACACAAAGAGTCGGGTGGCGGGGGGGGGGGGGGGGGGGGGGGGGTGAGAGAAGAGACCGCGCGGTAACTTCGTGCGTTGCTGCCGAGGAGAAGGGTCCTCGCGGGCCCTTGGCGATTACCCGCCAAGACTTCTTTATCGAGCAATTGAAGAGGTTTCCGGGAGAGCGCGCGACCCCTGCCAAGCATTTCTGTGCGCGCCTTTAATGACGAGAACATGCAGATTCTCGGATGACGCCCACGAGTGCTTCTGAGTGCCCGCCTGGCTGCTTTGTGACCGGCGCTGGCAGTGTTGTCCGTCATCACAAAATTTAGGTTAACATAGTCCCCGCACTTTTTTGAGTCCGTGCGGGCTCCGAAAAAGTACATTGGTAACCGCAAAGGCTGCGACTCGATTTTTGTGCCTCCGGAAATCTATAAAGAATGCGCCTGTCGCAGAATGTAAGTTTAGGAATTTATACATTGTGTTTGCTCGTACCTAGGTTAACCCTTTTATTTACAGTCGTTCTGATGCTGCCCGACTCGAAACCGTACACTCCGCCCGGGAACACTCTGACCGTAACTGAGAAGCGGCGCGCCCGACGTCAGCGAAAAACGGATACTGACGCGTCCGCTCAGTCGACTCCGGAGGGGGATCTTCTCGACGAGGCGGGGAATTCGCTGATCAGTTAGGGACCAGAGTTCGTAACACTCAGCGCCGGGCTCCCATCTTGGAGGGAATCTACGCAGGTTCTTCCACATGCTCTGGCGGTTGCAGCCGTCACCTATGGCTCGAAGGATAGCCAGGAGATAGAGGCGGTTCCCGCGGAGGAGCTTCCTGCGAGGGCTGCGACGGTGACCCTGAGGGCGCTTACTTTCAACAACACGACATGTAGCGTCCTTGATGACGCCTTGGCGGCGAACTCTCGCCTGCGAGAGAAATTGAAGGTATGAGTTGATTTTCTAAAATACCGTTTACCTTACCTACGCGGAGAGTCATGCTTTTGCGGGCATTCTTGGCGTAGGCGAGGAATACGGTGGACAATCCGAGATTTCGCAAGGAGTTAGTCCGGCTCGGCAGGCGTTCAACGAAGACGACGCTCCGCCTTCTGAAAGAGAAAGGCGCCCAGAAGCCGGAGTATGCGGACATTGATTATGCGACATTATTCGCTGGCCACGACGACGTCGCGGTCTCAAGTTGGAAGAAGACTCTGCCGAATACTGATCGCGAGCCACATGCTTGCTTGAGTTCAAGGTTAACCAGCCGCGCCGCTATCCTTGCACATGTTTTCTCCTGGTTCTTTAAATTCCTGTAACAGATGTAAGGAAAAATATATACATAAACAATTCATTTCGTACCTTGCATGGATTTCTAAAGGTTGTATCTGTAGCAGGATGTCCGTTCATAAAGAGTAACGACTGCGCATGCACACACGTATTTCTGCGGACACTTACTGCTTCGAGTGTCTTAAGAAAATCGACTAGGAGGCCCGGTGTCGGGCGTTCGCCAACCAGGACAAAGATCAGGGTGGCATGTGCTGAGTCGGTGTGAGTATTTGCCGATATGAGCAACAATGCGCGAGAATGCCGACCAGGAAATTCCGCACCAGGTGTCCGCCTTGTAGAATAACAGATAAGGCGGAGTATGCGAATTAACGTGCAGGCCCTCAATAGTATGAATATCCTTACGCGAGAAGACCGTCCAGGCGACCCTACCTCGGGTGTCCGCCTATTAGAGCAACGAGCTTTACAGTGTGCGCGAACATGCGGGTGCTCGCCAGTGTGAGGCACGATGAGAACCAGCCAGGCGCCCCCATCTCGGGTGTCCGCTTATTAAAATAGAGTGTCAATTTTCACGCGGGCACTCGCCAATAAGAGACAATGAGAAACCACCAGGCGACCCTATTCCGGGTGTCCGCCTATTAAAGTAGAGACTACGGCGGAGTGTGCGAATTATTATGCAGGCACTCGCCAATAAGAAACGATGAGAAACCACCAGGCGATCCAATTCTGGGTGTCCGCCTATTAAAGTAGAGACTAGGGCGGAGTGTGCGAATTATCATGCGGGCACTCGCCAATAAGAAACGATGAGAAACAACCAGGCGACCCCATTCTGTGTCCGCCTATTAAAGTAGAGACTAGGGCGGAGTGTGCGAATTATTATGCGGGCACTCGACAATAAGAAACAAAACCACCAAGCGACCCCATTCCGGGTGTCCGCTTATTAAAGTAGAGACTAGGGCGGAGTGTGCGAATTATCATGCGGGCGCTCGCCAATAAGAAACGATGAGAAACCGTGGGAGTCGGGAGAATAGGCTCGTGGCGCTTCCCTCGGCCGGGGCCGTTCGATGGGGTTATGGGTGTCCGAAGACAGAGCGCTCCTCCGAAAGGACGCCCTGGGGGGAGTTAAGACGTCCACTACTCGCACTGAGGTGTCCGTTGTCAGAGGTTATGGCAGCCGATTGGGCATATAGACATTAACGAAGCTTCCTGTGTTGATGAGGATCCGGGCTACGGTGTAGTCGCCCAGGATCGCTTTGATGATAACCGCATCGTGAAACAGATTGGTGGTTCGTGGGAGATCTTCCTCCTTGAACATCACCGCTCCCCGAAGAGGCGGAGCCAACGATGTCGAGGCGACCTCTCTCTCTAAGGCGCTTCAGGCTCCCTTTCCTTGAGGACTCTGTTCCTGCCCCGCCATGTTTGTAGTGGATATACCCTAGCGGGCCGTCGCCCTCGATTTCCACACAGTCTTCCTCCTCAGTGCCTTGACCAACATTGTTACCGTGCTCAATGTTGCCACACCTTGGGGTGCTTGGCCCCGCGTCTACTTTATCCTTCCCTTTTAGAGAGGGTGCTCCCCCGACGCCGCCTTCAGGTGCTTCAACTTTCCCTCCTTCAGCAGTTTTTCTACCAGGTCGCGGAGGACCCGACAATTTTCTATATCGTGACCGACGTCGCGGTGAAACTTGCAGTAGAGATTGGGATTCCTGTTTCCATATCCCCCCTTCATGGGCTTATGGGGCTTGAAATCCGGCTGTCGGTGGAGAAACTCGACGACCTCCTCCATAGGGATACCTATGTCAGTATATTCTTCTGGCTCATTTCCCCATTAATCGGCGGAAGCCGCCAGTAGGAGTGGGGGTTGCTGTTGCTACCTTGCTGCTGCTGCTGGAAGTGCCCTGGCCTCAACTGCTGGAAGTGTCGAGGTCCTTGTTGATGAAAATTTCCACCCTGCGAATTCGGGGCTCGGAAGTCTTGACGAATGTTGTTGTTTCGCTGGGGTATGACAGGAGGGCGACTAGAGGAGTTCTGCGGACGCTTTGCTCCTAGGTCTGAGAGGTTCGCGACAAACTCCTCGTTGTTGAGCTCTCCCTCGATGAACAGATTCGCTTGTTCTATGAGCTCACTGTAGGTTCTTGGCTTTCTTTCGTTGATTGAAAACTTGAACAACCCGGGTTTCAGGCCGTTGGTGAAGGCGACCCGATAGACCTGGGGGTCCATGTCAGGGACTTCCATGATCAGTCCTTAGAAGCGGTCCACGTACTGTCCCAACGTCTCCTTCGTCCCTTGCCGGATCAAAAACAGAGCATCCACATTTATCTTTCGCTGCTTAGAAGTGGCGAACCTTTGCAGGAAGTCTTTCCTCAGTTCTTTGAAAAAACCGATCGAGCCAGGCGAGAGACTATAGAACCACTCTCTTGCCTTCCCGTCGAAGGTGGTGGACAATAGTTTATAGCGCAGTCCCTTCGAAAGGGGCTGCATAGACACAGTCACATCGAATGCCTGCAGATGATAGGCGTGATCTTCTTTTCCTGAGAAGCGGGGGAACCGCGGCTCCCTGAATCCATGAGGAGCGGTCTCTTCCGCGATGACGAGGGTGAACGACGAGTAGCTCTTCGTTCCTTCGTCAAATTCCGGTCCCTCGAAATCTAAAGTCCTGCCCCGGTATGCGGCGGTGGTTTCTCAGAAGAATTATTGGCGGAAGCGCGTGTCCTCGCCACGCGGTTGCTGTGGAGGCGGATTCAACGATGGTGGGGGCAACATGTCGGGAGTTGCGGGCTCCCGAGGGAGCTCGGCGGTCTGGGCGTGCTCCCTTTGGTTGACTAACTGGGTGACAAGAGCGAGTAGCTGGTTGAACTCACCGTGGGTAATAGGCGGTTCCTCGCGGGCGTCATGCGGCTGCGGAGACTACCCGGGCTGCCCGCCAGTCATCAGGTGATTTCGCTGGTCAAAAGGAACTGAAGGTCGCGTGTTCGAACAGTTGGGGCAAAACCTATCATCCAACTTTCCACACTCAGCGACCGCCTGGGGGAGTTCGACGGAGAGATCGGAGTCCGCAATCGACCAGTTACTAACACTACGAAGGCTTGACGAGCAAAAAGTGAAACACAGAAAAAAGGGTCCGCTAGCAGCGGAAGACACCAGATTTACCCGCCGCAAGAATGCTCCAGAGAATGAATACAAGAGAGTTCGGGCGAATACAAGAGTGAGCAAAGGAAAGAAAAGGCAATCGAGAGACGGACTTAGTAAACGCACCTACAACATGGTAGATTCTGGCCTAAGTTCTCTGTCCCCTTTCGAGCACCCCTGCCCCCTTATTTATACTTGAGGGTAGGCTGCCCGAACGTTTGAGGGCATTTAATGCAACAATAAATGCGCAACCACCTGCGGTACACGAAGAGTCGGGTGGCGGGGGTGGGGGGGGGGGGGGTGAGAGAAGAGACCGCGCGGTAATCGCGCGCGCTGCTGCTGAGGAGAAGGTTCCGCGCAGGCCCTTGACGAGTATCCGCCGCGGCTTCTTTGCCGAGCTGTTGAAGAGGTTTCCGGGAAAGCGCGTGACCCCTGCCAAGCATTGTTGTGCACGCCCTTGCTGAAGAGAACATGCGGATTCTCAGATGGCGCCCGCGAGTGCTTCTGAGTGTCCGCCTGGCTGCTTTGTGACCGGCGCTGGTAGATGTTGTCCGTCGTCGCAGGATTTGGGTTAACAACGCCCTTCCTCCACCCCAACAACAAGCCCCATACCCACCTCTAGCTGCAAGCCCTTCATACACCTCCACTTCTAGCCGTACGCCGTCCCTCCACCCAAGCCACACCTCCAGCCGCAAGCCCTTCCTCTTCCCCCCACCCTAGTCGCAAGCCCCTTCCTCCACCTCCAGCTGCGCCCTCCACCTCATTCCCCAAGTCGTGGCCTAAGCTTGCCCCACTGTTACAGTATCCGCCACTACCGCTTGGATCCACGGCTACTGCCACCGCCGAATCTCTCTACTGACGAGTATCTTGTATTGTTTCTTATTATCATACCTTATTAAATATTGAAGATTGTCGTATATTTGCGTGGGATTTGGTAATTGTTGTGCTACTTGTTTGTTCTCGTTATTTTCATGCATGGTCATTAGTGAAGGTTTTTGGCTATAACCCTCCGTGCGAAGGGGAATGTGATTTGTTCGCTCAATTGAAAATTATTGTGAATGTCGTACAAGACTACTAGCTTTATTTAGTTTTTGTTGCTACATTTATTCCGGGCTAATTGTAATCATACATGCATCATATAGGATTTGGATTGCACAACCGACACCACTTACATAGGTTTGCATTAGTGTTGGCTCTCTTCCATAGCTTACCATGCGTCTTGTCTAATTGATCAGAATTAATTTATCTACAAATAGCACATATCAAACTCACTTTGGATGTCTTTTGCAAGCATTTCTATAACTATAATCAACACAAAGATTTGGACTCGATAGTAATTCTTCATGTATGCATGCTATGTTTTAAAATTCTTCCATCACTCCACAAGTACTTCTTATACTAGGGGGTACTCGATCCTGTAAATATCTTTCAACATACATTTGAGACACATTTATGTCCTAATGCACATCAAATGAATTCTTGTAGTAATATGCTATTTATTTTTTAAAATCAATAAAAGTCAAATGAAGAGCTTTTCATTACTTCATACTCTTTTGTACCAATTGTCTTAACACAAAAGTCACTTCCATTATAGATATTCTAGACATATAACCAAATTGATTATATGATATTGACATAATTTTCCTTAGCATAAGTTCCATAATAATATTTGGCTCACAATTCAATTCTTTTATAAATGCAGCATTGAACATCTCCTTTTTTCTCAAATATTGATACCAAATATTTTATTTCTAGTCATTTAACATCCTCTTAGTTTTAATTTTTTTATTAAAAAGATTTATCAATCAAATCATTCCTATAATTCTCTTTGTTCTCCAAATCTGAATGTGTATTTTATTATGTCTAATTGCCTATAGAACTGTGTTTATTACAAAATGTTGTCCATTCAACTTGAACACTTAAACCAAACCATGCATGTAATGTGCTCTTAAGTAGTATGTTTCTTCCTTTTATTTTTTGTTGTGCATAGTTATTTTTTTCTTCAGTTGAAGATGTGTGATTTGGTTGTTAACTGTAGTATGATTGAATTTTTGCAATACCTTACCATTGTAAAAGGGCTTAAAAATCTTCATAGATAAATGTGCAACCTACTAAAAGTTTAACAACAACAGGCAGCTCTGCAGCAACAGGTTTCTCAATTGGTACAACAACAGGCACAGTTGGCGACTGTTCAACAACAACAGGCAGCTCTGTTACTTCAGCAGCAACAACATCTTCATCAGTTACTGCAGCTTCAACAGCAGCACCACGAGCAGCAATCTCCACATGTTCCGGGCTTTACAATTTCAAATTTTTTGAAGGGATCACAGCCTAGCATACCTGCTTCTGGGACAATAAGTCAATTAATATGCGAAATACAAGATTTGGTGTCACAGGTATTTGATGATTTGCTGCACTTTTCCACTGCATGCTTTACATTTGCAAGTTGGGTATAGTACTCAGTACATTCTTTTGGTTGACTATGAATAATTTTTTTTTACAATAATTAGGTTGTTCAACATGTTTGTTTTGATGCAATTTATAGAAGGTTCCCAATTTTAAACATGTTAAGTATTAATCGTAATACCCGTTAACAATGGTTTAAGCTTCTAGGTGGAATTTTTTTTAATGATTCATGTGAGAAAATTAAAAACAAGGTTTATTTTTGTTTTTGTCAAGTTATTAAAAGATTGACAAAAGTAAATTAATATTTTTAAAGATGCAAAGAAGTAAACAAAATGAAATACCATGGCGTTCTAGAAAAGTTAAAGGGTAAAATAGGGGAAAGAAAGCAGTGAAGAACACAATGTTAAGAGGACTGGATTTTTTTAGTAACTCAAGTAATGAGGTTTTGAAGAAGTTTTTCTTTTGAATTGCTGAGACATCCGAATTAAATTGATATTTAGAAAGTATTCTTAAATATTTTTCTTGCTGTATAATTTATGTTGGTTGTTTTACTAAACCACAAAATATATGAGAAAAGCTAATGATGTCAGAAATTTGATCTTAACTAGATAACGGGAGGCTTGCTGCGTCTGCCAAAGGCAGATCTCGAGGAGACTACCAAATCTTTTAACCCTAACAATGAGAAGAAATAAAGAGAGGAGATAATATCTCGCTTCTTTTTCCATGGCCCAAGAGAGCCTTTAAATAGAACTTTCAAAATGTCCATTTTGCATTTTTATTAAATACTCTGACTAATTGTACGTACATAAAATAGAAGAGGCAAGATATGCATTTTAAAGTTATTTTCTTACTTTAATTAACAACACTGAACACAACACATAATAACCCATACTGCGGACAAGACGTCTTCGACTGAGACCATAAATTCCTCCATTCCTGCAATTCAAGCTTTTGTCTTCAAGTTCGAAAGTGGATTGAGACTCTAGAATTCTATGGTTTTTTCTCCCACTATAAGAGCTCTTTATAAAAAGTCTCTAAGATGGAGGTTGTAATAGCCCCCATTTGTTGAAAACCACCACAATTTAAACTTTTCATTTCATTTTAATTATCATCAGAGGCACAAGATTAGAACATTTACCATGCATAAAATAATTATCATTTCATGACAAAGTAGTAAAAGAAAAGTGCTGGAATAAAAGATCATTTCATTTCATTAACATTTTTTTACATGATACATAACCATCTCAATATATAATATACAAAAGTTAGGGATTTTAACAAGGAAATGCAACAACTACAACACTGGTGGTGCAAAATTTGTCACCCAACTTTCCACACTCGACAACCGGTTCGGGGAGTCCGGTGAAGAGATTGGAGACCGCAATCAATCAGTTACTAACCCGCGGGGGCTTGGCGAACAGAGAACAAAGAAGAGGGTTTCGCTAGCAGCGGCGAACACCAGATTTACCTGCAGCGGCGAATACCACTTGCTGCGGACAATGTTATTACACAAAGAACTATTACAAGCTAATACAAGAGTGTGCGCTGGAAATAGAAGGCAATCGAGAGACAAAACTTGCAATCACACCTACAACATGATAGATTTTGGCCCAAGTTCCGTGTCCCTCTCGAGCATCCCTGACTCTCTATTTATACTTGAGGGTAGGCTGCCCGACCAGTTGATGACATTTAATGCAGCATTAAATGCCCAACTACCTGAGATACACGAAGCGTCGGGTAGCGGGAGGAGAGAGAAGAACCGCGCGTGCTATTACTGGCCAAAGAGGAGGGATCCGCGCGGGCTCTGAAGGGTACCCGCCGCGGCCTCTCTATAGAGTTGCTGAAGAAACGCCCGGTGTAACATCCTCAAAACTTCTAGACCCCTTAGCTTCAATTAGGGTGAGACAAGTGGTGAGTGTTGTGAGTTTGTGCTAGGTTGCAACCTTAGAACACATAGGGTTAGGTGAACTCACATGTGATCTCCTGTAGGACTCAAGTCAACCTAAGTCAAACTAGCTCAACATGAACTCACACCTACAAATTGATTCCACCAATAGATGATAAACACTCCAAGGAATGCTATGGACCCAAAAGCCCCATAATGAGGTCATCAATTTGACCAAATTGACCAAAGTCAACATTCCCCCAATTTTGGTCAAAATCACACCTGTTGGTCAAATTAACTCAAGTAGGCCTTCACCATGACTCAACCAACCTTGGGTAGTGTCAATAGACTCAAGACCAACATATTGGGCCAGTCAACACATACAATTGACCAAGTCAACCCAAAAGTCAACATTTGGTCAAATATGCCAAAAATTGGCTTATACGAAATCAAACCAAATCCCTATGGGCTAAGGCCTCAATAGGAGGCCCAACCTGCAGCCCAATGGCAATTGACCATGCATGTCCTCAGTTTTGTGGAGGGATTGACTTGCAAGGGGGTAGAATTGGGATTTCCCCCAATTTTGAATGAGACAAAGGAGGGGTTAATGAAGTTGATGCCACATGGCATGCCCCCCCCCCCCCCCCCCCCTCTCTCCCCAAAGCCTCCTCTCAGCTTTCCCAAGAGAATCCCAGCAGTTTTGGTGAGGTGGCAGCCAAGTGGAGGAGAGAAAAAGGGAGAACCCAACCAAGTGGCCGTCCACACTAATGGCAACCTCCTCATTCCAATGCAATGGAGCCAAATATTCCCTCCCATGGCAAGAATTCGAGCTCAGGAATTAAATTCTCATGAGCTGGAGGCCTGGGGTTGGCTGGCTGAGAGGTGCACCTTGTTGAAATCGCCAACCTAAAATGGCTGCTAACAAAATAGTCACCCTCAGCCCAAATGGATGACACCATCAGCTTCAGAAGGGGGAGAGCAGTCGGAATAGCCACCTGGAGTGGAGCTTTTGCTGGAGAATCAAGGTTTCGAGCAGGATCGCCGGAGCTCGCCGCCACCATGCCGCACCGCCACAATACCCGCTGTCAGCCCTATTTCAGGTCTGGTTTCTCCCCCTCTCCCTCTGTGCTAGAATCTAGATCCATTTAGGAGTGATATCGGGCTCAAACGAGCTCGATTCCATGCGAGATTGAGGGAGAAATCCGAGCCTTTTCTTCTTGCTCGGGATCGCCGGAGAGGCCATCTCCGGTGGCCGTGTCGCCGTCAAACGCTAGCCACCACCTCAACAGAGGTGGTGGAGGCGGTGGCCGGCGGTGGTGGGCAGGAGGTTGCCGGGAAAAGTCGTTGGAAGTTGGCCCAGGCGCGGCGAATCGCGACCGTTGGCTCATCGGGGAAGATGAAGCAGAGCCGTCGGATTTGGGCTGGATTGTTATGCGCAGACCGTGAATGTTCATATAAGTAAATATATATTATATGTCACATTATTTCTGATTTTTGTAAGCTTATTTTGAGGCCTTTAGAGGCCATATTTCGAAAAATCCCCAGAGATAGGAATTGTAGATCTGGACGCCTACTTTCATTTGAAAGTGAAATCAGGCCAATTGGTTAAATCTAGGGCCCACAACACTCATTTTAGTGAGGCTGGTCAAAATAGAAACCAGATCTTTGAACTAGTGTAACTTTTTAATGCCAAGTCTGATGGACTTGAGATTTTAGCCATGCATGCATGTGCCTCATACCTAGCTTAGGTTTAAATATTAGATTTTTTGGAGAATTTTTCTATAGTTTTGTTCAAAACTTAGAAAATTAAATAAATGGAATATTTGGAGTTATATAACTCCTAATGACCCCAAATTTTGGTGGGGTCTTCTTTAGGTCATGTATGGGATCTGGTTAAAATTTCATCACATGTGCATGAGTGGATTTCTCTGAGCTTCAAATTGAAGTTTTGGGACTTAAGAGTTAAATTGGGGTGCTAATAGTCAATTTGGGTTTTTGAACTTTTTGATGGAATTGAAGGTGGGAATCACCTTGCATGCCTCTGAAACCTTGGGGTTTTTGTATGTCATGAGGATATACATCTTTGACATAAGTCTCATGACCTTTGGAAATTATTTTCTTAAAGTTTCTAAGTAAATTCAAATTGCCACACTTGTAAATTAATGAAATTTATGAGATTAAAACAACTATAAAAAATCCCACCTTCTAGGCAATCTTTTTATGACATTAAATATCCTTAGAAACGATCTCATGTGGTTTAGATGAAAATTTAGGGTAGCTCCTTTACAAATTATGAAATGCCCTCCATGGGCAATTTAATTAATTATTGAGAAATTTATATATAGAAAATGTTGATTCTCTGGAATGTGTAGCTTTATGATGAGGCACATCAGTAGGAGTAATCTCATGTGGCCTAGATAAAAATTTAGCTTAGTTCCTTTACAAGTTTTGAAATATCTTCCATGGATAAATTATTTGATTATTGAGAAATTATGGCTAAATAATCCCTGGTAAATTATGAAACCTTGGATTTGGTGTTTTTAGATGATTATTGTGCTAGGTTAATTTTCTCAGAATTTATAGAGACATATAAATGGTAGTTGTAGTGTAATCCCTTATTGGCACACCATTTGTATTAAATAGTAATTATGGATAAATACTCTGGTAAATTATGAAACCTTGGATTTGGTGTTTTTAGATGATTATTGTGCTAGGTTAATTTTCTCAGAATTTATAGAGACATAAATGGTAGTTGTAGTGTAATCCCTTATTGGCACACCATTTGTATTAAATAGTAATTATGGATAAATACTCCCTGGTAAATTATGAAACCTTGGATTTGGTGTTCTTAGATGATTATTGTGCTAGGTTAATTTTCTCAGAATTTATAGAGACATATAAATGGTAGTTGTAGTGTAATCCCTTATTGGCACGCCATTTGTATTAAATAGTAATTATGGATAAATACTCCCTGGTAAATTATGAAACCTTGGATTTGGTGTTCTTAGATGATTATTGTGCTAGGTTAATTTTCTCAGAATTTATAGAGACATATAAATGGTAGTTATAGTGTAATCCCTTATTGGCACGCCATTTGTATTAAATAGTAATTATGGATAAATACTCCCTGGTAAATTATGAAACCTTGGATTTGTTGTTCTTAGGTAGTTGTAGTGTAATCTCTTATTGGCACACCATTTGTATTAAATAGTAATTATGGATAAATACTCCCTGGTAAATTATGAAACCTTGGATTTGGTGTTCTTAGGTGATTATTGTGCTAGGTTAATTTTCTTAGAATTTATAGAGACATATAAATGGTAGTTGTAGTGTAATCCCTTATTGGCACACCATTTGTAATAAATAGTAATTATGGATAAATACTCCCTGGTAAATTATGAAACCTTGGATTTGGTGTTCTTAGATGATTATTGTGCTAGGTTAATTTTCTCAGAATTTATAGAGACATATAAATGGTAGTTGTAGTGTAATCCCTTATTGGCACACCATTTGTATTAAATAGTAATTATGGATAAATACTCCCTGGTAAATTATGAAACTTTGGATTTGGTGTTCTTAGATGATTATTGTGCTAGGTTAATTTTCTCAGAATTTATGGAGACATATAAATGGTAGTTGTAGTGTAATCCCTTATTGGCACACCATTTGTAATAAATGAGAAATAAAGGTAAATACTCCTTGGATTAGTACGAGACTTAAGATTTGAGGTTCTTAGACCAATATTATGCTAGTGTGAATTCATCAGAATTTATAGAGAATCGTAGATGATACTTATTGCGTAAAACTTTTCTTTCATCCCATCTATCTGAATAGAAACTATGATTAAGAATCCCCTGGAAGAGTATGAAATGTAGACGTTGACGTTGTTAGATCATTACAAATTGTGAACCTATGGTAATAATTGGAACTCATTTGGATATGATATAATCAAGATTGCACCATAGGAGTCAAATCTAGCTCAATCTCATTTGGTCTGCGAATAGTAAAACTGATTTATATGATTTAGACCACCACTGACCTTCACACATAGAACTATTAACTCTTGATTATTATGAATGCTCAGATTATTTGGAAGAACACCTCTAAGGGCATCATGAGAAATAAGGGTTGGGGTGCGTTTAGCAAAACTATAAGTGCAGGAATTTATAATGATATAAAAAGGAGGTTAGACCTCATCAAGGGCCCCACAAACAACCCATCTGTGTTAAATGATTATATGGAAGTAAAACTACCCTTAGCTGGGTGAGCCATCTTAAGGTAAATGCTCAAGGGCGAAGTCGAGAAGTATCTAAGGCAAACCCTGGATTAAGGATGACGAAGAATAGGAGTGTGGGTTCAAGTAAGGTTGAGAATGCTAATTGAATGTGTGCAGTTCCTCGGTGAAGAAGAGAACTCGAGCTTAGATTGTGACGACGGGAGAGTCAGCACCCGGTCACAATTGGTGGTGTTGGAGTTCAAAAGAACTTCCCCACTCCTAAGAGCCAAGTTTAACTCATCTTATAGATTTGATGTAATTGGAAAGGAAAATGAGGATCAAGTAGAATGTGGTAGATACCAATAAGATTAAGTGCCTTGGGAAGAGGAAGTTCGGGGTGTCAGCCCGCCACACTTCCTAGTACCGCTGCGAGCCCCTCACCGGGTAACCCTTCGGAAGTCCATGACTAACCCTAAGCTTCTAAGATCAACTAAATTGTAAACAAGACTAGTTAAGTAAGAGAACTTGACAAGTTATCTTTCATCCCAAATCGGCTCGGGATATATAAGGAAGGACTGGGATAGTCCTGCGAGCGGTATGCTCGGGATATATAAGGAAGGACTGGGATAGTCCTGCGAGCGGTAGGCTCAGGATATATAAGGAAGGACTGGGATAGTCTAGCGAGCGGTAGGCTCGTAGTTTAAATATAAGACTAGTGTAGTCCTGCGAGCGGTAGGCTCGGGATATATAAGGAAGGACTGGTATAGTCCTGCGAGCGGTAGGCTCGGGATATATAAGGAAGGACTGGGATAGTCCTGCGAGCGGTAGGCTCGGGATATATAAAGAAGGACTGGTATAGTCCTGCGAGCGGTAGGCTCGGGATATATAAGGAAGGACTGGGATAGTCCTGCGAGCGGTAGGCTCGGGATATATAAGGAAGGACTGAGATAGTCCTGCGAGCGGTAGGCTCGGGATATATAAGGAAGGACTGGGATAGTCCTGCGAGCGGTAGGCTCGGGATATATAAGGAAGGACTGAGATAGTCCTGCGAGCGGTAGGCTCGGGATATATAAGGAAGGACTGGGATAGTCCTGCGAGCGGTAAGCTCGGGATATATAAGGAAGGACTGGGATAGTCTAGCGAGCGGTAGAATCGTAGTTTGAATATAAGACTGGTGTATTCTAGCGAGCGGTAGACTCGTAGTTTAAATACAAGCCTAGAAGTTAGTCTAGCGAGCGTTAGGCTCGTAGTTTGAATATAAGACTGGTGTATTCTAGCGAGCGGTAGGCTCGTAGTTTAAATATAAGACTGGTGTAGTCTAGCGAGCGGTAGGCTCGTAGTTTAAATATAAGACTGGTGTATTCTAGCGAGCGGTAGGCTCGTAGTTTGAATATAAGACTGGTGTATTCTAGTGAGCGGTAGGCTCGTAGTTTAAATATAAGACTGGTATAGTCTTGCGAGCGTTAGGCTCACTATATATTGCTTTGGGTTAGGTCCTGCGAGTAGTAGGCTAGGCATTTTTTTTATTAGAGGCATCGTTGTATCAAGTAGTACGCGGATACCCTGTGTGTTCTTAGGGGCGTACGTAAGGTCTAGGTTGGGTGATGTCACTCAAGCCTAAAAGTGGACAGCCCGGTCTACTGCCCTGTTTGCCTCAACAGGGTACCTGAGCGGAGACTCGAATAGAGGGCTAGAGGTGGTGCTTACCAGATAGTACGCGGATACCCTGTGTGTTCTTAGGGGCGTACGTAAGGTCTAGGTTGGGTGGTGTTACACAAACCTAGAAGTGGACAACCCGGTCCACTGCCCTGTTTGCCTCAACTGGGTTCCTGAGTTGACACACTCGAACAGAGGGAACTACAAAAGGTCTGTACGTTGTGGGTGAGTTGCATGTGTATGAAATAATAATACAAACATTGCATCATTGCATTGCACATCATAGCATATCATTTCTGCACGAACAGAGGCCTTATCGTATAAATCCGTATGTGCTCTTTTATACGATGAGTTTACTTCTTGCCAGATCCTTAGCCTATGTGCTTTTGTGTGTGCATATAAGTTAAGGTTACATCCCTAGCTGCTCTAGTTATTACTTTACTTGCTCTTTGTTACTGCCACTATAGTTTTTCTTGTATTGTTCGCTCTGCATATGATCCTTATAGTAGAACTGTTAAAACAATCTTATTCAGTACGCTCTTGCCAGTTTTACCACTTATCATCTGCCTTGTTTCTATTACCCCTTGTTTTTCCTCCGCTTCGTCCTCCCGCACGGTGCCTAGGAGTCGCGGGGGGATGCGGGGACAAAATCGGCTTAGTCTTTATGACTAACGGTCGGTTGTGACCGTAGGTACCCGAGGTGATGGAGCCCCAGCTAGAAGAGGAGACAGGACCTGAGGAGCTTATGCCGCGCATTACTTCTACTACAAGACAGGTGTTCGAGAGTTGAGAGTTTGTTTAGCTTCCGCATAGATGTAGAGTGAGAGAGTTTTTGTACTTCACTTGGATATGTACCGGGCTTAAGCCCTTTCTCTCCTTTACTTGTTGTACTCATTGATGGACTTTTTATATTTTGTTGTATAAATGTGTGATTATGGACTTGGTTTTGTTTATTTTCCTTCTTAGCTCTTGTTGGCCTGTTGATCGTTCTGCCGGCAGGGTCGGCGTCTTGCGGAGGCAGCTAACTCGGGTGTTAGTGTCACCGTAAGGCGGCGGTTCTGGGCATAAGATCCGGAAGCTCTCCAGGTGCGGGAGAGGGATCTTACACCCGGGAGATTGTGGTAACTTGGATTGTAGCCGTGCGCGTCCTCGCCGGGGGAACGCGCGGGCTCGTGGACAGTGCCCGCGGATCCTGCTGAGTGTTCGCCTAAAACTTCTGTGACCGACACCGAGGGATACTGGCTGTGGTCGCGGACTCCGAAAAAGCACACTGATAACCGCAAAGACTGCGACTCGATTTTCGCGCCGCTGGAAGTCTATAAATAACGCGGGCAAATCCCCACTGGGACATCTCACTTGCGCTACTTATCTGTCCGTTCGAACTCTTTGTGGGAAGATGACAAGCTTGAACGAAGCCCTCCTGGCTAGGCTGATGGGAGAAAAGAAGCGGGATCCTACTAAAGTGCCCGCGGACACCAGCAGGCCGGTGAAGCCCACAAAAAAGAAGATAGTCAACAGTTCTTCCGAGAGGCCGCTGATAGTGAAATCCCCTGCGAAGCCTTCAACGGTCGTCAAAATGGCCGGTCAAGCTCCTGTTCAGCAGGCGATGGTCACCCTCTCCGATATGAAGAGGCATATTGCGACTTTCCCAAATGCTGGAGCGGCCCCTCTAGGTCAGGAAGTCAGGAGCGGCTCTCTTGCGAACTTGGAGACCGTGCCCGCTCCGCCGACGAGCACATCCCAGAAGAAGACAAAGACGAAACGCCCCAAGAAGATCAAAATTGTCAAAGCTGGTTCGTCGGAAGTAGGAAAGGAGGATGCTCCCGTAGTGCCCGCAGAGGCCTTGCTAAGCCCGACGGAGAAGTACGCACCGAGTACATTGGAGACGCCGACCAAGAGGCCGGGGCAGAAGATCACCACCCTTGCAGACCCGGACCCGTTCCAGAAAAAGGCTGATGAAGAGCACGCTGGACAACACTGATTCTCACCGGCGAATTCCCTGGAGAAGACCAGCGGTGGAAAGTAGTCTATCGATGGTGCGGTTGGTGACCGCCTGCAGAATGATGCCGTGCGTGTTGACTCGCCGACTGATGACGGCGGACACCTCCAGTCCGAGCCAGAGAGGAGAGTGAGGAAGAGGGTGAGGGAAAGAAAGAAGAGGGGGAAGTGGAGGACGAGGAGAACGTCGGGGAGGCGGACCTCCCGCCGGACACTGGGGCGGGGAAGGCGGCTGATTCCGTCGGGATGCCGGCCGAGCCGCTTCCCGAGGTCGCGGACAAGCCATCTGAACCCGCATCAGAGGAGAGGAAGGAGAAGAAAGAGAAAAAGAAAAGGAAAAGAGAGGTCGAACTTGGGGGAGTGAGCTCCTCAGGGCTGGCGAAGAGAGGCTCCTTTGTGAAGGAGGCGGTCTCCAGGGACCGTAGACAGAAACTCAGGGGGAAGTTTGCCTTCGAATGGGAGGCTAGTGCGTTCACACGGGGTGTCCTTTCTTCTTTCCCGTCAACTAAGCTTTAACCTTGTCAAAAAACGAATTGTACTTGCATATCTTTGATTGCATCGGACTCTCCTGCGGACGCCTAGGCTGTTACTGTCTACAGATTGCAAAAGGAGCTGGAGGCGGTGAAAAGGGAGTTCTGGACGTCGCGCTCGCGAATCGTCCGACTGGAGAAGGAAATGGAGATGCTGAAGAAGAGTGTCGTGTGCACTGCTGAAGGCAACCATCCACCCACGCTGTGGATTGGCTCGACGCTTGTCTTGCAGAATCCGACGCACCCGTAAGATCTCTTTCGGAAGTACGCGAAGAAAGTTAGAGATGATTTCCGCGCTGTGCACGTATCAGGCGCTGAGCTGAAAAAGTCCCTGGTGAGCGCGCATAGCGCGCTCGTCGAGATGACAAACGACTTAGCATTCATAGGGGTAGAGCGGGCTCCCTACGAAGAAGCATAGACATTGAGTGTTGCGAGGAATTTTATGTTTGTAATAACTCTGTTCTCTGCTTCGAGGGCATTCTATGCCGAGCACCCTAAGCGCCTGACTTGTTATTTTGTGCTTCTATTTCTTGATATTTGTGATGCTGTGCGAATACTTTTTTCCTTGGCTGTGAATATGTGTGCGCACTGAATTCCCTGCAGGGACGATGCCGGGGTGAAGCGGTTAACCCTGGCGCACACCACGGGAAGTCATCGTTACCGTCGTTTCGCATTTCGAGGTAGGGGCTTCCGCGTCTTCTATAAATAGGGCTGGTTTTTCCCATTTATTGCGTGCAACCATGAGCGATTCAGAGGTTGAGCGAGCTCCTCCTGCGGGTGCGACGCGGACCAATTGCGCGATCGCCTTCCTTAAATGTGAACCGCGTGCGCCCGCGATCTCTGACGAGGAGTTCACGACCTTTCTTACTAGAGTCCGTGCTGATCCTAGCCTTTACATCACACGGCTTCCATAGGTCGGGGAACACCTCCATACGGTGTTTGAAGACAAAATAGTCCTCCCGTTCAAACACTTCGATGCGGGATGGACCCTCCCCATCTTCCCGGAGATGGTGGAGATCTTGAATTTCTTTGGGATAGTACCCGTGCAGCTCTCGCCCAACTCCATTGCGGCAGTGTCTGCCTTTCCTACTTACCCACGTCTGCAAGGCGTCCGCTTCAGCCTGACCGTCTTTCAGAACCTCTTCCATGTGCGCGCTCATCAGCGCGGTCACATGTACATAAATTCCGACAAACTCCGGATCTTGAATTTACCATGGTGCATGGGTGGTTGCAGCGGTTCGCCATCTTCAAGGCAGATTTTGGGGGACTCATCACGCTCCCTGACCCCCAGGAGGAGGTGATATTCAAGAAACCGCCACTGGCCATGGTCGTGGCATATATTGTAATTGATTGTGTTAAAAGATTTTAAATCTCTATTTACCCACTATAGAGTATTTCTCAGTTATTATTCCAAACTTTCAGGGTGGACGAGGTTCATCGAGAGGGCGGTGGTTTCTCAGGGGGCTGGGCCTTGCCGACACTCGTAAGCTTGCTCGGGATTCTTTCTCGCGGGGGAGCACGATCACGGCGAGGCAGGTCTCTAGCACGTCTCTCTGGGAGTGGTGAAGTATCCCGGGGATCGCTCGGGAGATCATCATAATGTGGGGGTGGGGTTTGTCCTTTTGGTATGTTTAACTGATCGACTATAGTGCAACTCTAGCGATGTCATTCCTAATGATGCCAAACTGGGCTCCTATCTGCTTAAATCAATCAAGTACAAGTCTCTAGAACTCTGTAGACGTCATGTCCGAATTTGAACTGACAACTCGATTGACGGTGTGAGGTTCTGGTTAGACATAGATGATCGGAACAACCTACCATTACGTACCATGTAATGTGGCTCAACTTGCGTGTATTTCTTATTGACTGCGAGATGACCATATCCCCCTCGTCCTTCATGCGGCAATGGCTTGAATGATGCCTGTTTTTAGATCTTTTATAGGGTTCTTAAAGGTGTTAACATTGTGAAGGAAATCTGTAAAGCTAAGGGGGTTGTTTGAGGAATGTGCTTGCTCTTCGACTTTACTGGGGATCCTCCTATGGGTGACTTCTGCATCGGCCCATTCTTACACTCTTGTCTTGATAACTCCCACAAGTAGGATGGTGCAAGCACAACTTTGATGGGGGCAGTTAACCATGGCTTAGGAGACACCTTGTTGGTGATTCAATAGATCCAGGGTGCCACATTTTGCTACGATACTCATTTCAAATAGGTGGAGGATGTCATGGAGTGGGTAGGTAGTATTTTTTATTGTCACACGACATGACTTTAGAGTTGCTAATAAAGATGCCGACTGTTTTGTTGTCATAGCGGTTGAGATGGACTATTTTTCTTACTTCGAGGTAGATCTTCTCATTAAGCTTAAGGGGTGTGTGACTGATGATCAAGCGGGTCTCTTGTATGAAAGAATTATTGATCATTAATAGATATCTTCTACCAAAAAAGTGTCCAAAAATATACAATGGAAGTTACTCAGGATGATCTACTTTATATTTAACACCTCTGGTAACACTTAGACAAAAAAGAATAGAAATTGAGGATTCAGTAAGCTGATCTTCTACCAAAAAAGTACCCAATAAAATACAATGGAAGTTACACAAGATCATTTGTGTAATTTTATATTTAACACCTCAGGTAACACTTAGACAAAAAAGAATAGAAATTGAGGATTCAATAAGATCAAATAGTTGGGAAAATGTTATTGTCGATGATGTCCTTCAAAATTTTAAACAAAATATATGTAGATTTCTTTAATTTTCTTCTTCTTTCTTTAGTTGCTTCAGGTATTTTTCCTGCATGATAACTGGCCAACAAATCTGAGATATTCATGGTCCCTAATATTTCTAAAACATTTTGTGTTGCTGAGGGGAATTAATTAAAATTATTGTTATTGAAATCATTTGCTGAAATCTGGTTTACCAGAATAAATCGTTAGGCAAAATACGGCTGTGATTTTTGATATTTTGAGGCTTGAAGTACTTAGTTTGATGGTATTTCAGTTTCATGTTTTAAGTTTATGCTTCAATTTGAATAGTTTCTAATCAAGAAAGAAGGAATGATGAAGCACATGTTGCTATGAAATTATTCAATCTTTTTACTGTTATTAATCGCGAACTATTTGCGAATCGAATATTGAATCATTCACGAACTATTTGGTCTGTGAACAAAAAAATGGATGGATTGCTTAGGTGAGGTCGGGCGTTCACCAGTGACGACTCATAACCACCGCTTTCACGAACGCCACCGCCGTGCCAAACAAGCACTAATTCGGTGTGCCGGCGATAGCAAAAAATCTAAATACATTTTTCTAAAAAAAACATATGCTTTTCTTCTCTCTTGTATTGGGTTGTTCGCTCTTTCTCATATGAATGTTTTGGTGACAGCTTTTTGGGTTTGGATTAATTTGGACTTCAGTCACCTTATCAGATTAAAATGTGATTATATATGATCAAAAAGTAATCACGTACGAGCAAAAAATATCATAAAAAAATAACATGGTGTGCTACAATGATTATTAATCAATCCTTTTACTGCTATTTTTCTCCTTATTTAATCCTTGTACTGCAGTTTTTATTGATCTACAAGCACCTCATGACTTTCATATCAACTATACAGGCTTTTTTATTTATTTCTTTTTTTTCTTCGGATGCACAAAAAACTATTACTTATGTTTGTGTTGATATGGTTGTTTGACTGCAGACCCATGGTCATCTGCACAAAAAACATCTCAAACGTGTAATTAAGAAGCTTTTAAACTTTTAACCCTTAATACTGTTTTGCTTCATGTTTATTCGCCGACATTGACAACCTTTAAATAAATAAATAAAATGGAAAATCTGCACATGGGCCGCACTTTTTTCCTTAGTTTTTTACTATTATCCTAAGAAAATTTGATGATTCTACTCGTGTGATACTTTTCATCTGCTGTTTTTTTGTCTTTACCTTATAAGAAGGAGCCTTGGCGCAGGGTAAGGTTTGTCTACATTTCACCCTTGTGGTGGGACCCTTCCCGGGACCCTCGCTGCGCGGGGATGCTTTGTGCACCTCATGACTTTGATATCAACTATAAAAGCTTTTTTGTTTATTTCTGTTTTTCTTCATATCTTCCAAAGAAAATAGAGGTGGTCACGTAGTTACTTGTGAAACTATTACTTATGTTTGTGCTGAGATGGTTGTTTGACTGCAGGCCCAGCTTCATCTGCACAACAAACGACTCAAACAGGTAATTAAGAAACATTAAAATTTTTGAACCCTTAATACTATTTTTGTTTCATGTTTATTGGCCAACATTGACAACCTTTATGTTGGAATTAAAACTAGTAGCTTTAAGAATTAATGACCCTGCTATATTACTTATTTTTATTGACAAAGAAATATAAATTACTTATTTTAACTTCAAACAATTTACTCAAGGATTTATTGAATTTTTTTTGCTTAAATGTTTTTACTACTATCATAATGATAAAATTTGATGATTCTATTCGAATGGTATTTTTCACCTTGTAAATTTTGTCATTACCTTATAAAAAGGATCTCATTGTCGCTACGGCTTTTCTAATTGTGGAAGAGAGCTTGAGACATTTCCTTGACATCTCTTGTGCTCCGTTTGGCACAACGGTGACGGTAATGAACGTGGTGGTTATGAACCGTCGTTCGTGAATGCCCAACCTCACCTATGGAACTTCATCAACTTTATGTTCAAAATTACTTTTCTTTTCTTGGTGGCGTCCATAACCGTTGTCATGCCAAACAACATTTTATGACGGTGAAGTTTTTGTCTAAACTTACCGGAGCAACATTTTATGCCGCGTCAAATGGTGCCTTAATTAATCAATGGAAGGAAACATAATCAAGTTTGTAGTAGTATGTGAAAAGCTATAGTATTCTTAGTTTTATCTTTTCTAATTCTCTCTTTAGGGAAATTGAAAATTGAATGGAAGTTGAAAATTGAATCAGGTGAGGATTGGAATTCCAACGGATGGAAAGTGATGCAGCAAACAGGCTGGAAGCAATTCAGCTTAGGGATTCGATGGAGCAACTTTCTCCTCCTGCTGCCAGCTCCCATGTTTCTCTACCTGCTGAATTACTCTGTTGTGCAGATTTCTCTCCCTGCTGAATTACTACTGTCTACAAAAAATCATTAAACCTCTTCCTTCATCCACTTTGTAGTTAAATCCTTCTGCCTTACTGTCCTACAAATTATGCCTAGTTTTTTTTTTCAAGTGCCCTTCATCGAGGACTATTAGGTCTGCTAGATCATATGCCACCATGTCCTAAAACATTTCTTGCTACAGTGGGGCTGGTTGGCTGAAAAATGGTGGGTAAATTAGGAACATTTTATTTCTTCTCTGTATCGGCAATTTATCAGAACAATAGTTCAGTCCTGTCATATTTATGTTCAGGCTCACTTCTGTCCTATCTTATAATGTCTTTCTTTTTACACATGCCAATGTATTAGTATATATATTAGAGCAAATAACATGAACCTTTTGTGCATGTATTTTTTAGTGTATAGATATTTTATCATTATTATTATTTTAACCTAAAATTATATATATATATATATATATAAAGTACATTTCAAATGGAGATTGTACTATAGATAGATTTTTTTTATGAAATATTTATTATGGTAAAATGTTAAGAATAAATATAGATTTATACCTAATCATGCACTCTCAACCTGATAATATTGATGTGGATTGTAGACCCTCCATTAAAAATAATGCAGTGGAGTGAATGTTTTTCCAATGGCTGAGGCTTTCTGTAGGCAATATAAGTAGCATATTATTAGGTTATTATTCTTGGGTTATATTCACATATTTAACTACATAGAAATTATTTTCTTTAGAAATAGGAAATTTGAAATGTATATTAAATATAGAATTCTTTCTAATAATACTAAATGTTTTAAAATAATCTATAGCACGTTGCCATTATTTATCTAAGTTTGAGCCTAGACGAGCGCTCGAAGTCGGCCTGAAATGGACTTGTGCTCAAATAGACTAGAGCCGGCTTGAATTTCCATGAGAAGCGAAATTGGAAATCAAGAGCGAGAATACCATGCACGAAGTGGGGATAAAATCCTAAGGATGATGAGAAACTGGCCCACTATTTAGGCTCCGTCTGACACGACGGTGGCAGTCATGAATGCGGTGGCTATGAACGGTCGTTCGTTAATGCTCAAAATTATTTTTATTCTCTTGTCGGTGGTCGTAACAGTTGTCATGCTAAACATACATTCTATGACGATAACGTTTTTGTCCAAATTCACTGGAACAAAAACGCCACATCAAACGAAGCCTTGGTCAATTTCAAGACCGTAGCATGGAGAATACCCTCAAAATCTTAAGAGTTGAATTGTTGCATAGTTCATTTGGATTGGATGCGGGCTCAATTCAAGTCAAAATTCAAGCTAATTTTCTGGCAATCATTTTATTTTTCTTCCCCTCCTTTTAGTTATTATGTGCGCATAGACAAAATTGACCTACACATAACATTGCTCTTTTATTATACATTTAATAATTGGATATACGGTGAAGGCTTTCATCTGTGCATCTCCTTCAGTCATGTTGTTTCTATGATTGCCCTGATGACAATTTTTTCTGACCAGCGCGGTTGTCACACCTGCCCTGATGACAATTTTTTTTGGTACGCAACCTGTACCTTATTCTCCATACGCGCATAAATACCTTTTCCTCGCCAGGGCCCCATTCTCATTTCGACAAAATAAATTTCAAAAGTTCCGCTGAGAAACCCTCTCGTCCCCTTCGCCGACCCCGTCGTCGACGCCCTGCCTCTGCAGAGGAATCAATTTTTTTCCAGAAAGGTACTCGCAGACCCTGAAGCCGACGGCCTATCTATTCGACATTTCTGGAGGAAGAAGGTGCAGAGGACAAGCTTAATCAGAAAGCTAGTGGAGGAGGTAATGTTCTCTCGGCTTTAGATCAACCATCTGGACCTTCCTACCAAATACTGCAAACTACTTTTTCATTTTCCATTGACGGTTAGAACACCACCAACGAGTGTCCGACGACTTTGTCATTTTCCTGCTTTGTTTTAGGGTTTATTCTGCTTCCAATGTATGTGTTGTTTTTATTTTTTTGGTACTGATTTTTTTTTTGCCTTTTTATGTTGCAAATCCGGCTGGATCAGTGCAAAACTGGCTTGATTTTTGGGAATTGTATATTATTGGAGTAATGCATTGAAACACTAGGGTACAAATGTATTTTGTAGATAATTATGTTGTAATCAGTTGCCAATATCATAGATGGATGGTCACTCTGCAGGAACTTAATTATTTAAACTCTAGTTGTGTCATTTCCACTTTCAAGAAGAATGCAAAACCACTAATTGATGTGCTTTTTGAAAACTCAAAGGTGTTGCTAAGGGAAGCTCTTTTGCAAAATTTGTTTTCAATACCTGATCTGACACAGAATATTCCACTGTTGCATAGGCATATGAGATTATATAAGCCGAAAAAGAAGACATTTCTTTTTGGTAGACATTACGTCCAATTCACTTGTAATGAGGTGACATAAATTCTAGGCCTTCCCTATAGGGGAGAGGAGTTCACTTTCAATAGAGCTCCTTATTCTGAAATTAAGCAACAACATATACTTAATTAGCTCACTCAACTTGTTCATGAAGGGGCCTCTCCTGAAATCAAAATGCGGAGGGTTAATATAATGACTAAGTACGTCTTGTGCAGGTTTTACTTTCCATTAAAGACATAAGCAATTCCTATTTGTTTACGGAACTTCGAAGGGTTGGATCACTTCAGAAGATACAACTGGCCTAAGAGAATCCACCATTTTCTATAAGAGCAGTTTGAGGATTTGCATAACCTAAGCTGCTTACAAGAAGATCCTTCTAGCCTGGGATATCTGGAGGGATGTTCGATCATTCTTGTGGTAAGAGAATGATGGTTCATATTTATTGATTGTGATTTTCGTTTAAAAATCATACTATAACCTTTATTATAGGTTTGATTCTTTGAACATAGCAAACTGCAGATTCCAGTAAATGAATTCGCCACACCAAGATTATTTCGGTGGTCTCCGAAGACAAGTTATAACTACAAGTTTTGATCAGACTTAACTACAAAATTGACTGTGAAAGATCAGGCAACCTTTATTTTTTTGATTTGTCGTCAGTTAATTTTCTCTTATGTAGGTTAGGGAAACATTTGTGTATACTTCATTAGAAGAGCATGTGTTGCTTGGTATGGAGGAAGAGGAGTTTTCCTTTGAAGAGAAGGTAGTAAGAATGAGATGAAGAAAAAGCAGAAGACAATGAAAAGGAAGTTGGATAAGAAGTAGGAGAAGAGAAAGAAGAAATTAAGCCAGGAGAAAAAGAAAAAGAATGGAGGTGAATATGGAAGCAGTTATTTACCGAGAGATAACTGATTTAAGGGAAGTTATTTCTGAGCAAATTAGAGATTTGCATAGTTTCTGGAAAATTTTTTTGACTCTCATTTCCCTCATCACTCCCACAACAAATGTTAAAGATCATACAACACCACCCGTCTCCCCAGCTGTTTATGCATCATCGGCTTCGTCACCCGTTCAAACTATAGTCCCGAAGGCCCAGTTTCATCGGGTCGGGTTGAAAAAAGAAGAAATCTCTGCTCTAGTATTTCAATTCTCTGGTAGAAAATATATTTTAAAAAAGGTTGGGGAGGTGATAGATTCAATGTCGAGCCTCTTTCCTGATAGACACTCTTAATTGTTTAACTATTTAGCTCCTACATTTGGATTTTAAAATAACTTTTTCGAATTGCAGTAATTTTGTTATGTTTAAAAGTGAAAACATAAATATGACAAGATCTCATTTTGAAGATCTTCGATGTAATGGTTGGTTGAGTGATACACACTTGGATGCGTATGCTGTTTTGTTGAGCCATCGTAGAAGTACCAACCCAAAAATTTGAACAACTTTTCTTTATGTTTCGTTAAATCACGCGGTAATGTTACTTGGTTAAATTTCAGCACGACATTATATATGTGAGAATTTAAAAATAACAGGAATTTTTATTTTCAAAAAACTAAGTATTACAAGTGTATTGCCTCCTTTATATAGACTAGGAGGGAAACAGTAAAATACAAATATACGATGTGAGACTAAATACAAATACACAATACTCAAGAGAGCTGGGCGGTCTGGGCGATCAGGAATATTGAGACCGCAGCGACCTCTGCGATCTGGAGTGAAACCGGGCGGTCAAACGTCAGGAGGAAGGTCGTGTGACAGAGGATACCGTCGGACGGTTAGATCGTTGTGGCGAACACTCCCCCATAAGGGAGAGACCGGGAGGGCCAGACCGCTTCTCTCCATAAGAAGCGATCTGGTATATCCGAGATGAACCGTCAGTCTTGTACTTGGAGACCGCTGAGACCGCTGGCTCTAGACCGCTTGGAGAGGCGGAATGATGCTGACCTTCACAAGACGTGATCTCGCATACTTGAGGAGAAGTGGCGGTCTGATGCTGGGAGACCGCACAGGCCGCAGTTATAAAACAGTTGTCTGATAGGGCTGGAGATCGCCGACCTTCATCTTGCACAATCTCGCATATCTGAGGAGCAGCGGTTTGATTCTGGGAGACCGCACAGATCGCTGACTCGAGACTGCGCAGCTTCAACTTATCTTTAGCCGGCGCGATCTGGTACATCAGAGGGGAAGCCGCGGTCTGATTATTGGAGACCGCACAGACCGCTGGCTTTGGATTGCGCGGCTTCAAACCTTCGAGACCGCTTGGCTTCAACACTCCCCCGCAAGCTGGAGCATATATATCAATCATGCCTAGCTTGTTACACACATCGGAGAAAGATGAAGATATAAGTTTGGTGAAGATATCAACCAGCTCTTTATCCAAAGTTACGAAGGGAGTGCATATTTGTTTCTTCAAGATTTCTTCCCTGATGAAATGACAGTCCACTTCAATGTGTTTGGTTCTCTCATGAAAGACTGGGTTATGAGATATATAGATTGCAACTTTGTTGTCACAGAATATTGGCAATGGATGATTGTAAACTTCTCCTAAGTCTAGAAGGAGAGTTCGTAACCACTTCAACTCGCATGTAGTTTGGGCCATGCTCCTGTAATCGGCCTCAACACTTGATCTGGATACTACTGCTTGTTTCTTACTCTTCTAGCTCAACAGATTTCCTCCCACTAAGGTACAGAACCCAGATGTGGATTTCCTGTCTCCTTTATCATCAGCGTAGCTAGCATCTGAGTAGGCTTCTATCTTGAGATGGTTATTCCTTTGGAACAGAAGTCCCTTCCCTGGAGATCCCTTAACGTATTCTAATATCTTTAAAGCAGCTTGAAGATGACATTCCTTCGGAGCTTGCATGAATTGGCTGACCTTCCCAACAGCATAGCAGATATCAGGTCTTGTTACAGTTAGGTAGATGAGCTTGCCTACAAGACGACGATATCTAGTGCTATCAAGTAGAGGAGGAGAGTTGTCAGTCCAGAGTTTGTCGTCTCCAATTGTCATTGGATATTTAGCAGGTTTAGCACCCAGAAGACCTGTTTCCTTTAGAAGGTCAATAACATACTTCCGTTGTGAGAGAACAATGGAGCTATGCTTCCTTGAGATTTCAATGCCCAGAAAGTACTTGGGAGTCCCCATATCTTTGTGTTGGGGAAATGATTTATCTTAACCCCTAGAAATGAGTAGAAAATGAGTTCTCAGAGTGAAAAATTAGTTTAAGTAAATATGCGTCGAATAGTAATCGACGCAACGTTGAAGTGTAGTCTACGTACCTCTCAGAATGAGTCGAAGTAACTCTAAACAGAATTCGACGTAATCGTAATCGACGTAACTCTGATTTCTAATCGACGCACGTCGATTTCTATGACATTCAAAATCGCGCCAAATCTCTTTCCTTTTTTTCTGTAGATCTGAATTTATGGAATTATATTATTCTATTATAGCCGTTCAGAATTAAATCTTTCCTTCTAATTGATTCTTGGCTAATTTGATTAAGATTATTATGGATGTTATTTGAAAATTGAATGCTTCTTTCCTTCTACAGAAATATTAATTATGGAAGATTTCTCTCTTACCATTTTTCTGTGAGCTAATTTATTATTCTCTTATAGCAATATTTTTGAATAAACATAGCTATAAATACACAAGGAGGTCGACAAAGAAAAAGAAGAAGTGATCCACTCCATTTTGAAAAAGAGGAAAAGCTCCCTAGAGAAAAGAAAGAGAAAATTGAGAAAAGTGAAAGAGTGCTGCAGCAAGAAAAAGCCTTATTCTTCTTCTTCTTCCTTCTGAAGTCATACTGCTGCAAATTTCTGAAAGCTCTCACTGAAAGAGAGAAAGGCCTACAATCTCCTTCTCACTATAGAAGAGAGATTACATTCACTATACTTGTGCTTCTAATCTTCTTGCTAGGAAGAAGATTCCTTCTTGCACAAACTGTTTCTTATTCTTCTTCTTCTTATTATTCTTATTCTTATTTCAATTTCAATAGTGTAAAAGAGTTTTAAGAATCTCTCTTCAAAAAATTTAGTTGTAGTGGTTCTAAGAGTCTCCTTATCAAAAGACTCAGACTGGTTCTAAGAGTCTCCTTATCAAAATACTCAGTGCAAGATAGTGAATTCCTACCAAGGGGGGTAGAAGAATGGACTACCCAAAGTTTGGGGAACCACTATATTTCTTTGTGTTGTGTTGTGATTTTCTTTTTGCTATTTTTTTCTTTATTTGCTTAATTCTTGCTGGTGTGTGGGAAGCTTAAAACTGTGAATATTATATATATATATATATTTGTTAACTTTGCACAAAATATTTTTAAATCTCTATTCACCCCCTCCCCTCTAGAGAATTCTAGTGAGGTTAACTGTGCACTTTCACTTTGGTCACAAAGTGTTGGAGAAGATGTTTCTTTGTAAGGGAGACACCTTCAACATCATCACCTGTGAGAAGGATGTCATCAACGTATACAGCCAGAACAACCATTCCATGAGATGTCTTGCGAATGAAGAGAGAGTGATCCGCAGAACTACGCACAAATCTAATGATCTTGATAACTTCATTAAATTTTTCGAACCAGGCGCGAGGACTTTGCTTAAGACCATAGATGACCTTCTTTAGTTTACATACACGAGTCTCCCCCAGAGCAACATACCCTGGAGGTTGCTCCATGAAAACAACCTCTTGAAGATCACCATAGAGAAATGCATTCTTGACATCCAATTGAGAGAGTTGCCAACCTTTGTTGATGGCCACAGAGAAGAGGACCCTGATGGTTGTAAGACGAGCGACAGATGAGAAAGTGTCAAAGAAGCTACTCCATATGTCTGAGTAAAACCTTTGGCAACCAAGCGAGCTTTGTAGCGGTCAACAAAGCCATCAGCACGATATTTTATCACAAAGACACATCTACACCCAACAACATCTATCCCAATAGGTGGAGGAACAAGAGTCCAAGTGCCACGGTCCTGAAGGGTGGAGATTTCATCATCCATGACAGCCTTCCACTGTGGGATGGCAAGAGCCTCCTGATAACTGGTTGGGGTGGCAGTATCTGTAATAGCAATAGCAAATTCCCTAGCAGAGGGGGTAAGTTGTGCGTAAGTTACAACATCGTGAATAGAATGTTGCGTACATGAGCGAACTCCCTTTCGAAGAGCAATAGGGAGGTCTTCAGTGGTGACTGTATCTGCAGGAGAGTCATCATCGGAAGAAGATAGTGCTTGCCCAAGAGTCGGGAGAGAAGGCCCCGGAGTAGGAGGACAGGTGGAAGGAGATGCTGAAGGTGGTGGAGGGAAAGGAAGAGGTGGTGGAGTTGGGAGATTAGGTGGTGGTGGTGGTGGAGAGTAAATGAGCGGTGTTGTCGGACTAGGCGCAGGAGGCTGCGCTCGTTAGCACGGTCAAAATCTAAAATTTTCGGATTGGTCTGCATTTAGTAAAAATCTCGGAATTTAAAAACTTTTCAAAAAAATCTGAAAATTTTTCTGTAGCTTCCTGCACGTATTTCAAGCAACATTAAAACTGAAAATTTTTCGATACGTCCTCGTTAGGTCGGCCTGAAAATTGGAAACGTCGTAATTCTGTCCAGTTGGTCTGCGAATAGCGGTCTGGAATTTATAACTTTTCTGCGAACTTCAAAAAAAAAAAATTTCTGAATATTCTACTTAATCTTTTCAGTAAGAAAATTAAAAAATATATATATATTTTAACTTACCTTAGTTATTAGGCGGAATAAAATTAAATTTCGTAAAATTTCTGGTCCCGTTGTTGTATGCCCACGAGGCGTGGTACGGAATATCTCCCAACCGCTTCCACCATGGCAGACAACCATGATGACGATCACGCTCCTGCAACGATTGCGGAGCTTCGAGACGAGTTTAATGCTAAGTTCGATGCACTCACACAGTTAATACAAGGGTTAGCAGTCAATCAAGCGGCGCCTCGAAATCCCGTTGCAAACCAACGAGATGAGAGACCAAACCATCCCCGTCATCAGAATGATGAGCAAGCGCCTCGAGCTCCTCAGGAGTTCGATGTAACTAGAGCCGTGAAAATTGATCCACCGTCATACGATGGAATGGGTGAACCCAAATATTTTTAAACTGGATTATGGAGATCGAGTGTTACTTTGAGTGGAAGAATCTGACGGATGGTGAGAAGGTGCGAGTTGCACGGATGATGCTTTTGGGTAGAGCCAAAACATTCTGGTTGAACGAAGAGAGGCGTTTAGGTACCGTGAATGGGGCACCCCCAATTGGGTGGGCTGCCATGAAGGCACTTTTGTCTGACTAATATGTCCCTGCGTATCATAACTCAAATGTTCGACGAGTTAGCCACTCATCGTCAGGGTAGCAAATCGGTATCGGAGTATATGGGAACTCTGAAATATATGATGGTGCGGTGTGACATACGGGAAATGCCCGAAGTTACATTATCTCGCTTTCGTAAGGGACTTAACCCAGACATCCAAGGCAAGCTTTTGCATTATGGTCACACGGACCTTAACACGACATTCAATGCTGCTTTAGACATAGAGAAGCACAACGCTTACAAGTCCAAGGGACGAGCATTCTAGAAGGGAAAATCCCTTTTAGGAGCCCCACCTTCGTCCTCCATGAGGGACAAAGGAAGATTTCGATCGACTGATTCGAATTCGGTAGTTATCACCGCTAGGAACACTAGGAATCCCACGGGCGAGAGAGTTTCGGTAGGACGGATTAATAAGACAAACGCCACGTGTTATTCTTGCGGGATCCAAGGACATTACTTTAGTGAATTCCCCACTAAGAGTAAACCACTAGCACTTTTAGAATCCACGTCCGATCCCGCCGAGATAGTCTATGAAGCCGGTACTGAGTCTGACGCCGAGCCGAGTGATATTGATGACGACTCTTTTATGATGGTTATGAGATGTATTCTGAATACACCACGTGCGACGGACGATTACAATAGGACAAATATTTTCTCGGTAAATTTTAAGAACGGTGACAGGTGGTGTAAGCTAATAATCGATAGCGGTAGTAGTATGAACGTCGTTTCGGAGAATGACATCACTCGAATGCACTTAGTCACAGAGCCCCATCCACATCCGTATAAGATAGCCTGGGTAAACAAAACGTCTATCGCAGTTTCTAAACGATGCTTGATACCGCTTACGGTGAAGAGCTATGTCGATAAAGTGTGGTGCGATGTCATCCCTATGGATGTATGTCACGTTCTACTAGGACGTCCATGGCTTTATGATTATGACGTGACCCATTTTGGCAGAGCCAACACTTACGAGTTCAAGTTCAATGATAAGACCATTGTTTTGAAACCCACACCACCTAAGGACCCGTCGATTGCTTCCAAGGACACAGTGGTGCCTGCGGAAAAGAAAACCATAAGTTTTATAAGTAGGAAGGAGTTAGAACGCGAGACCTTTCTAGATGGCGTCATTTATGCATTAGTATGCCTACAAGCTAAAGAAGATTCACCGTCTTTAGAGAACCTACCGTTATCCCTGCGCACGTTATTGGAAGAATATAAGGGCGTCTATCCGGTAGATTTACCTTCCAAGTTGCCACCCATCAGGGACATTCAACACGAAATTGATTTCGTCCCGGGCTCATCCTTGCCTAATCAACCCCATTACCGACTTAATCCCTCCGCACATAATGAACTACAAATATTAATTTCCGATTTATTAGCAAAGGGATTTATCCGCCATAGTAAAAGCCCTTGTGCCGTCCCTGCCTTGTTGGTCCCGAAGAAAGATAAGTCTTGGAGGTTGTGTGTAGACTACCGGGCCATCAATAAAATAACTGTCAAGTATAGGTTTCCCATTCCCCGTTTGGATGATCTATTGGATATGTTATCCGGTGCCACCGTATTCTCAAAATTGGATTTAAAGAGTGGTTATCACCAAATAAGGATTCAGGAGGGAGACGAATGGAAAACGGCATTTAAATCTAAGGACGGGCTTTACGAGTGGTTAGTGCTAGGAGAGGGACTCACCAACGGACCTAGTACTTTCTCACGATTAATGACTCAAGTATTTAAGCCATACATGGGAAAATTTGTCGTAGTCTATTTCGATGATATTTTGGTGTTTAGTATTTCGCCGATCGATCATGAAACTCATTTGCGAACAATCCTTACTACATTGCGCCAAGAGAACTTATTCATTAATTTTAAGAAGTGCGCGTTCGGTGTGACTTCCGTGGAATTTTTAGGATACATAGTGAGTGCCGAGGGTATACATGTTGACCCTAAGAAGGTCCAAGTGATTAAAGAATGGCCGGAACCACAAAATATTAGGGAGGTTAGGAGTTTTCATGGATTGGCCACGTTTTATCGACGATTCATTCGCAATTTTAGTAGTATCATGGCACCAATAACTGAATGTATGAAGAAGGGTGATTTTAAATGGACCAAATCGGCTACTAGCGCGTTCCAAATGATTAAGGATCGGATGTCCGAAGCCCCCCTACTACGGTTGCCGGATTTTAATAAAGTGTTTGAACTATCATGCGACGCTTCGGGGATAGGAATTGGAGGGGTGTTAAGCCAAGAGGGACATCCGGTTGGGTACTTTAGCGAGAAACTTGCGGGCCCAAAATTAAATTATTCCAATTATGATCGTGAGTTTTATGCCGTAATACGTTGTCTCCAACATTGGCGACACTACCTTATATCGAAAAAATTTGTAATCCTCTCGGATCATGAAGCGCTAAAATTTGTAAACTCTCAAAATAAAATCAGCCCTCGGCACGCCAAATGGGTCTCCTATCTTCAGGAGTACACATTCATTATTAAGCACCTTAAGGGTACGTTAAATTGAGTGGCGGACGCCCTTAGTCGTGTCACTCTGTTATTATCTAAAATGGAGGTGACGGTAATAGGATTTGAACGCATTAAAGACGAGTACGTCCTATGCCCGGATTTTAAGGATATTTATTTAGCCGCTCAGGAACAGGCTCCCTCTACTATTTCGGCATACTACATTCGTGACGGTTATTTATTTAGGCATACGCAATTGTGTATTCCCCGCTCTTCACTACGCCATTTCATTGTATGGGAGCTACATAGTGGAGGGCTAGGGGGACATTTCGGCCGGGATAAAACGATAACACTAGTGGAATATAAATTCTTTTGGCCGGGGCTTAAGCCAATGGTTAATAAGATCGTTGGGAGTTGCCGTGTGTGTCAGTTAGCAAAAGGAAACAAGACCAACGCGGGTCTTTATACACCTCTTCCTATTCCGTCTGTTCCTTGGGAGGACGTTAGTATGGACTTTATTTTGGGCCTACCTATGACATTTCGGCGACACGATTCCATCCTTGTCGTCGTCGATAGATTTTCTAAAATGGCATATTTTATCGCTAGTCACAATACCAACGATGCATCCCATGTTGCTAAGTTGTATTTCAAAGAGGTCGTGGCGCATCGGGGCGTTCCCAAAACGATATTGTCTGATAGGGACGTCAAATTCACTACTTACTTCTGGAAGACGCTTTGGAAGCTAATGGGTACAAAACTTATGTTTTCGTCGGCCTATCATCCCCAAACGGATGGGCAAACGGAAGTGGTCAATCGAAGTTTGGGTGGATTACTTCGTTGTTTAGTAGGCGATCATAAAGGTACGTGGGACCTTATTCTTCATCATGCTCAAATAACTTACAATAATTCAAGGAATAGGTCCACCGGTTTGTCTCCGAATGAGATTGTACATGGTTATAAGGCACCCGTGCCTCTTGATTTAGTGCCGCTACCCCCATCTTTTAAAACTAGTCATTTTGCCCAGGATTTTGCCTCGCACGTTCACAATCTCCATAAGCAAATTAGCGAGACGCTAGCTAAACAATATGCTATTTATCAATCGAATGCTAACGAAAATAGGCGAGCGGTCAACTTGAATATTGGTGATTTGGTAATGGTTCGTCTAACCCCTGAACGAATGCCTTCAGGCACTATAAAGAAATTAGCAAATAGGAGAGCCGGTCCTTTTCGAGTGTTAAAGAAGTTGGGCGAAAACGCATATTTATTACAGTTACCCGCTGAGTGGGGAATCTCCCCTGTTTTTAACGTTTCGGATTTAACGCTTTATGTCGCTCCACCACCTGAACTTTCTGCCTCTCCGTTTAATATTTCCACTACAACTTCTAATGGGGTGGGTAGTGAGATTGTTTCTGGATCGCCCTCTCCTACGGACTCTACGGGAGGTAAGCCACCTGTTGATGATGAAACTTCTTTTTCTTCTTTGCCTAACGCATTTCCGAGGTTTTCCCGGACCGTTTTCTTGCCTGACAGGATTTTGCAGGATGCTGTGTTTCCAACTCCCGACGGTGATGTTCACAGGTTCTTGATTCGATGGAATTGTCGTCCTGCATCGGACGACTCTTAGCTCTCCGCGTCGGAGGTGAAGCTACTTGATGCGGATCTCTTTCGCCGTTATGTTCCAGCCCACTCATCGGTGATGAGTTCTTTCGAGCGGGGGAGGATTGATGGCGACAGCCACCATGACGGCCAACTTGAAGACGAAGATGACGGACATGGCGCACTGGTTGATCATGGAGTTGCGACGGAAGATGATGATGACGGCCCACCGGCTAAAGACATGCGGCGCCGTGGCGGCCACGGCTACAATCTTCGTCCACGGCGCAAGAATTAATTCTTATTTTTATGTTTGCTAAGTTATGACTTAAGTTAATTATGGCTTGCATTTTATTATTTTATTTTGAACTATTAGTGTGCAATTAGCACTATGTTTGGTGTGCTATTAGCACTTGTGTTGTAAGGCCTATATAAGGCCAAGACTTTAATTAAAATGGAGATTATTATTTTGCTTGAAAAATTGCCTAAACCTAATCTCCTCTCCTCTCCTCTCCCCCTCATTTTGCCGCCGCCCCCCTTGGGTCTTCTCCAAGATTCGGCCCCCTCTCTCTCCCTCTCTCTCTCTCTCTCTCTCTCTCTCTCTCTCTCTCTCTCTCTCTTCTCCAACTCTCTTTTCCGTTTCCTCTTCTCCCTCCTCATACCTATCCTCCCCACGAAATCTTCTTCAACGAATTCCCTCTAGCCGACCAATTCTTGGAGGAGAAGACATCAAGTGCAAGAGCCTACGGTTTGGTGAATCTCTCCGGTGCAAAGGCGAGGAAGACGAACGAGTTTCCTACATCATTTGGAGCCCCTTCCGTGTTCCAAAGGAGAGCGATCATTTCCTAGTGGATCCAATATCTCGGATCTACGATTCCGAGAGGGGTAACGAAATTCTACTCAAGAGAACTCCTTTCTTAGATTGTTTTTGTGGTGGACGATTTTAGCGTGATTTCTCGAAGCAAGAAAATTTCTCGCGGTGTTTTCTTTGGTAGATTTGTATTTTTCGTTTGATTTTCCGGATACTATCGAAAGGATTGGCGAACCTTGTTATTTTCTTGTTGGGGAAAGATCAACCGTTTTGCGAATCGGGATTTGTTTTGGTGGATCTTTCTTTGGTACAACAACGCTCGTACGGACGCAATATTCGTCCTTTTAGCTTGATCGGATCTTGGCCTATAGCCGTGATACGATCTCTAGCGGGTTGGCTATCCGCACGTTAGCGCGAGAAATAAATAGAATATTTGTGCTGCTGCGTTTAGTTATTGTGCGGAATCGAGAGAGTGTACTGTGTCGTGATTATCCTAGACGTCACCCGTGTAGGCTCGTAGGATCGTGCTACATCAGGTGACATCAGCGGAAACATATTGTTTGCGAAGAAGGGGATCATAGCACCGGTACCCTTTCTGAGTTGGAGAATAACCAACAAAGATTCATTTAACTGCCCGAGGAGAGAGTTTGTACCGACCTGGGGAAGGAGTGTGGACAGACGCAGTACAACCGAACACCTTGAAAGGTAATGAAAAGGGTTGTGAGGTGGGATATAGTAGAGAGAAGGGGGTGGAGCCTTGAAGAAGGGTGGAGGGAATGCAGTTAATGAGATAGCAGGAGATGAGGATGGCATGACCCCAATAGGTTTTGGGCATATTCATCTGGAAGAGTAAGGTGCGAGCCATGTCGAGGAGGTGACGATTCTTACGTTCCGCTATCCCATTTTGTTGAGAAGTATAAGGACAACTAGTCTGATGTATAAGACCCTGATTCATGTAAAACTCAGAAAATTGATGAGAAACATACTCTTTGGCATTATCAGTGCGAATAGCCTTGATAGATACTCCAAACTGAGTGGAAATTTCATTGTAGAAAGTTTTGAAAACAGAAAAAAGTTCTGAGCGTTCTTTTAACAGATACACCTAAGTACATCGAGAGAAGTCATCAATAAAAGTAACAAAATACAAACTACTCCCACCTACAGTCTTGGTAGGAGAAGGATCCCAGATGTCCGAGTGGAGGAGATCAAAGGGACGAGTCGAGCTACGTCCATGTTTGGCAGGGTAGGAAGCCCGATGGTGCTTTCCTAGTTGACAAGCTTCACAATTGAGATGAGAGGTATCCCTGGTGAGGTGAGGTAGAAGTTGATACAGCAGCCGAGGTGGAGGGTGACCAAGACGGAGGTGCCATTGATGGAGAGAATCAGAGACGGTAGAAGCAGAGTGAGCAGCAAGAACGTCAAGGAAGTAGAGGCCTCCACTCTCAGTCCCAGTAGCAACTATCTCCTTCGTATGAAAATCCTGAAAATAACAGTTAGTCGGAGTAAACATAATAGAGCATTGTAATTGTTGAGAGAGAGCCTTGACTGATAGTAAGTTGCATGGAAAAATAGGCACATAAAGAGTGTTCTGAAGAGAGATAGTCGGAGTGACTTGAACTATTCCAGTCCCACACACATGTGAGGGAGAACCATCGGCGGTTAGAACCGGAGGTAAATTCTTGTGCTCTAGTAATTGGGAGAAAAGGTGAGGGTTCCCTGTCATATGATTTGTTGCGCCAGAATCAATAAGTCATTTACCTTCAGTAACCACATGCACGCTACCTGAGGAGGTAGCAACAGAAGCAGACGGTGATCTAGTATCCGGTTGAGAAGCAGCAGCCAGAGGGCGAAGGTGAGGATGCTTGAGATAGCAACGATCAATTGTGTGACCCTTCCGACCACAATGAGAACAGATGGTGCCGCGGAGGTCCACGACCACCAAGAGATCCACCACGGCCACCGGGGTGAACACGTTCAGCCCGGTGAGCAAAGCTCTCTAGAGGAGGGGAAGACAACAAGGGTCGTTGGAGAAGGGAGGTAACAGCAGAGACCCGAGCAGCGATGGTATCAAGAGTTGGAGATTCAGCTTCTCCAAGGATTTGTTGTCGTATCATATCATAGGACTCCGGAAGACGGAGAAGGTAACACACAACCAGGAGCTCTTGGAAGTGTTTATGCTGTTCAGCAAGATCAGCAGAGAAGGGGCGATGCTGAAGGAGTTCAGCCCCAAGGGCCTGAACTGCTTGATATGCTGTGGTGGGATCCATGGTTGGGCGGGCAAAGAGATCAGCATACAAGGTGTAAATGCGGGAGGTTTTGGCGCCTTTGGAGTAAAGGGCCGCAAGATGCTTCCATGCTGCCTTGACCGTCTCATCATGACGAATGATAGGAAGACACTCATCAGAGAGACTGTTAGCAAGCCAGCTGCGGACAAGAGCATCGCTAGCATCCCAATCATCAAAGGTAGCAGATCCTGTGGGAGGAGGATCATCGGTGAGATGGTGGCGTTTGCGTTGAGAGCGTAAGAGAAAGGTGAAGGAGGCACTCCAATCAGGATAATTAGCTCCAGTGAGCATGGATGTGGTGCCAAGGTTGCCCGAGGAAGAGGTAGAAATAGCCACAGGAGTGGGCGGGGGGGGGGGGGGGGGGGGGGGGGTGTAACATTCACAGAAGGGGTACCCATGAGAGAGATCGCGCGGTCTCGCGGATATAAAGGAGATCGTGCGTACTGGAGGAGGAAGAGAGGAGATCGCACAGATTGTGCGGTCAGAAGAAAAAGAGACCGGTCGAAGAGATCGATCGCTCTGATACCATGTGAGAATTTGAAAATAACAGGAATTTTTATTTCCAAAAAACTAAGTATTACAAGTGTATTGCCTCCTTTATATAGACTAGGAGGGAAACAGTAAAATACAAATATACGATGTGAGACTAAATACAAATACACAATACTCAAGAGAGTTGGGCGGTCTGGGCGATCAGGAATATTGAGACCGCAGCGACCTCTGCGATCTGGAGTGAGACCGGGCGGTCACACGACAGGAGGAAGGTCGTGTGACAGAGGAGACCGTCGGACGGTTAGATCGTTGTGGCGAACACTCCCCCATAAGGGAGAGACCAGGAGGGCCAGACCGCTTCTCTCCATAAGAAGCGATCTGGTATATCCGAGATGAACCGGCAGTCTTGTACTTGGAGACCGCTGGCTCTAGACTGCTTGGAGAAGCGGAATGATGCTGACCTTCACAAAACGCGATCTCGCATACTTGAGGAGAAGTGGCTGTCTGATGCTGGGAGACCGCACAGACCGCGGTTATCAAACAGTTGTCTGATAGGGCTGGAGATCGCCGACCTTCATCTTGCACAATCTCGCATATCTAAGGAGCAGCGGTCTGATTCTGGGAGACCGCACAGACCGCTGACTCGAGACCGCGCAGCTTCAACTTATCTTTATCCGGCGCGATCTGGTACATCAGAGGGGAAGCCGCGGTCTGATTACTGGAGACCGCACAAACCGCTGGCTTCAGATTGCGTGGCTTCAAACCTTCGAGACCGCTTGGCTTCAACAATATAGTATAGTAGATGTTGCTAGTTGTAGTCTGTTCAAATCATGATCAAATTAACTTTTGATGATTACAACTGCAACAATGTAAGAGAAGTGGTTTCCAAGGTAGCGAGATCAAGGTTTCCTACATTACACCCGCTAGCGTCCAAGTTACTGAAATCCTTGTAATGCATGTATTCATTGAAGCTCATTGTGCATTACTGGTTTGCACTTTGAAGGAACGACGTTGATATTTCTACGACTCTCTATCTAATCCAAAACATCGGGAAGCATTGCGTGAAAGAGTATGCTAATTTTCTTTTTATAAACCACTAGTTTTGAGTAAATGTTTAAATAATTAAAGCCTGACTTTCGGGCTTTGTACGTGCATATATATCAATTCTTTATGGAGACGCTAGTGAAGCTCTTCCATATGGTCTGGCTGATTGGCCTGTTATTCTCGTTCATGATGCCCCAACGCACCAGGACAATGGAAATGACTGCGGGGTGTTTGTACTGAAGTACATGACGACGGTAGTAAAAAGACAAAATATATTAGGTGGACAAAAAAAAGTGGCACAGAGATATGCCCAAATTTAGAGTTGAAATAGCTGTAGAGATGTTACAATATAAATTGAATGATGGCGGTGTTGTGACATAACAAACAAACTACATATTTTGATTATGTTATGAAATCCTAGCTGGGATCCTCTATATGCTATGTCAATTCATTCAACAAAAACTAGTAAGCATGCTAACTCGTTTGTCTGGACATCGTACGAGAACATGTTGTCTTCCATTTGCCTTTCCTGAAATATTTTCAACAAGCTAATGGTGTCACCATTTTCTATCAGTGCTCTTCGTTCACGTTGAACATAATTATACGCATCAGACTTACAAAACCCGTCATTTTCAAATCCATCAACTTCACCAGCTATGAAGTTGTATGCGTCGACCATTCTGATCCCAGCTCCCGCCATATTCTTCAGAAGACTGTCTTGAACGTCAGATATATTCCGATGAGATCTCAATAAATGACTGTCATCTTTTAAAACAAGCGAATGATTGTGTTCCTTTACGAACCTTGTCACCTCCCAATTTTTGCCCTCTCTATCAGCATTAAAATGCAAGCAAGCCAAGCAACCAGTATGAGTATCAAGTGGTGCAGGGGATCGCCCTTCTGGTAGTCTGACTAGGCGAGTCAGATTCAGCGATCCGGTTGCGTCGACATTCAGGGGTTGAGCCCGAGCAGGGATGAGTCGACTGGAGCAGGTCGGCTGACGCCTCAGGTTTTTTTGGGGCGGTGCTTTATGCAGTGTTGCTTCGCGTAGTTGGTGCTTCGTGCAGAGAGTGCTTCGTGCAGGTGGTGGCTCCGGATCCCGAACCAAGGTGGTTGATTGTTATTGTTTGGTTCGGTTTATGCTTATATATATATTATATATATATATATATATATATATATATATAGAAGGAAAAAAGGGGGAGGATATATATATAGTTATAGGTTTTAGGTTTCTGTAACTGTGAATAACCGAGCAGCCCCCCTTGCGTGGTTTTCGGCTGGAACCGCCTGGGAGAAACCCAAAGCCGCAAGCCTGGAAGTGCCGCCTGGGAGAACCACCGCCAACCTCTCTCTCTCTCTCTCTCTCCCGTTTCTATCTCTCTCTCGTGCGACGTGGACGCCGCCGGCCTCGTGGTGTTTCGCCATTGGAGGGAGGTGTTGCCGGTCTTGGAGGTGAGCCGCCGGCGTTGGAGAGGGAGTTGTCGTCGGGCTTGGCGGAGATCGCCGTTGACGTTGAAGACTTGCGTGTGTGCAGTTAGCCTTGACGGCGTCGGATCTCGGTGGTGGCGTTTGTCTCCGGTGGCGGAGTTGGTCTCCGGTGGTGATTGCGGTTGAACGTCGGACTTTGACGTTGAAGGTTCGGCGAACCTTGTGCGTCCGCTAGGCGGATTGCAGTCCAGATTTCAGATTCGGCCGCGGATCGTGCGTGTTCGGAGCATCCGCGGCATTCTCACCAGACGGTTTATTTTTCTCCTGTTTTTCCTTGTATTTGCATTTATATATTGTTTAATTAATATATATTTGTGATTGTGCGCCGGCGGATTTTGCCGGGCGCAGTTTTGGCCTACTATTGTGTTCTTGTTTCCCTGCATATTTTATAGCTGTGCTCTGCGGTTTGCATCTATTTTCCCAACAATTTTTGCCCCGGTGAGTTTGTACAAAAACGCCACCATCATAGAATGCATGTTTGGCATGACAACGGTTATGACCGCCACCAATAAAAGAAAACTATTTTTGCACATAAAAGTGGACGAAGTTCGTAAGGTGCGGTCGGACATTCACGAACGATAGTTCATAACAATCGTGTTCACGATCGCCGCCACCATGCCACCCAGCCTTAGTACTGCAAAAATTTACTAGTCTTATCTAACTTGCCCACATTATATTAAGTTTTGGTTCATCAATGATTGTTAATAAATTTGACATGATAAATTTAAGTGAAGCTAATTATATTCTTGATATGAAAATTAATATATTTACTAAATATTACTCAATTATTTTGTTACATGCAACAGAGAATGTAAACCAATAATAATTAGAGAAAATGTAATAAATTAGAGAAAATGTAAACCAATAATAATTATCATAAGTATCTTGGATGTTAAAATGATTATTTTGAATATTGCATGAATCGTGGTAGACTAATTTAAGAAAATTATCTCCAAAATTTCATTTATAACAAATTCAGTATCATTTATTATAACTTATTGTTATAACAAATCAATAGTATGTCTCATAGAACAAAGAAATTATAATAAAAAACAAATAATTTTCTACATTTATGATATGAGACTATAAAGCAATACATTTATGAGTAGTGTTACGAGCACATCAAGAATGACGCCCTCTCCGAAATGAGGAGAGAAACAGAGGAGGTAAGCCGGGCGACTTCTTCCAAATCCTGGCATGCAGGCTTAGAATCTCCCTCGGCGCCCTCTCCTTCTCCTTCACCGAGGCATGGACGCGCAGCAGGTCGCTTTCCTTCCCATGGAAATCTCGAATCTCTTCAACCACAATCATTTTTATTCCCAGCCGCGCATAATACCTCTAAATCAATCAACTGAGGAGTTTCCCAACTGAATTCATGAGGATTAATGGGCGGTGTTGACGTCCTCCGTCGGCGGGTGCTCATCTTTTCCATTCTCCTCTCTCTTATTCCTCCACCCTCTGCATCCACATTCCAAACAAGCATGTTTCTGGAGCTCGGCAAGTCACTCAAAGACAGCCACACGATGTCCTCCGCCGGCGGCAATTTTCACCTCTGATTCTTCAATCTCGGTATGGCACGATGAATTCTCCCCGGACGTCGTCTGGGTCGCCAACCGGGATTCCCCTATCTCTCACTCCACCGCCTCCTTTGCCACTGCCGACGACGACAATCTCGTCGTCGTAGACGATCACAACAGATTCGTTTGGTCAACCAACGCAACTTTTCCATCTAACGACTCCACGGCAGAGCTCACGGACTACGGAGACCTCATGGTCAACAATTCCGATGCTACGGCATGGGAAAGTTTCGCACTTCCCACAAGTTTGACGAGCAAGGGAGGGGGAGGAAGGAGAGGGAGAGAAGTTTTCCTTTGATCGGGTTGGGCTGTCATTAGCATGATTGGAAATAGAGAAAAAATAGGCTTTATGTTGTTTTTCTTTTATTTAATGGTGTGCCCATAACCATTCTTGGTGTGCCCGTAACACCACTCTAAATTATTTTACTCTAAGGATCTTTTGCACTTTATATGAACTTATCATTAGTGGATATTCAATGTCAAAATATTTTGAAAGGGAAAGAAACTAATTGTTGAGGTGAAAGTGAAAGCACGCAAATTATGAAACTAAAACACAATCATATTCCTAAGATTTTGTTGATATGCTCTAGTTATGTCTTAAGGTTGACTTTATAACTCTTACGGGCCGGTATCAAGAGCAAAATTTGTGTCGGGTCCCGGATGCCAGCCGGCATCCCGGATCAATGAAAATTCACGAATTCCACAATAGATTGGAGCCCGCGCTGGACAGTACGATGTGCATATAACAATTTGCCATGGGCCCCACTATATGGTGGAATTTCATTGGTCCCCGAGGGAAAATAATTTTGTATGTTCAACGCAGCATGCCTTGGTGCGTGGATAAATAGTTTTTTTTTACTAGGGCCCACCTCTCATTTCGAAATTTCGGAGCTCCCTGTCACGGGCTTATAGTTTGTGGCGCGTCCGTGACCATCAACTCGCATGCATATGGCATGATAAGCCATATTACGAAGAAACAAGGCTTCAAAGGTGGCGAAGACTTCGGTGTGGGAGCCCTTGTTACAACAATGGCTTAATACTCAATACAGGCATACACAAGGAGAGCGTAAAGCGGATCGTGCATCATGGAGCAAGATCCCTATGTGGGCACTACGGGATCGTGGCTTGGTCACAACGTCTGTGTGGAAGACCATGTAGGGCATGGAGGATACGAAAATGCGATGGAACATGGCCGATAGTTCACAAGGGATATGCACGACCGAGCCGTCATATGTGCAAAGAGGAGATGAGGTCATGGCGTGTCTGTGATAGCCATGACACATGGTGGAAAGCCTTAGTGCAAAGGCTTAATCTTGTCATCCAGGATGGTGGCAAAGAATGGCAATGGTGGTGGCGTGTCAACATGACAAAGAAGACCGATACTTGTTGTAGAAGCATTGTGTTCAAGCATAGAGTGGAGTGGAGGGATTACTCCAAGAGATATGCAAGGCACCAAGACAAGGATCGCACTAGGAGGCATGGGGGTATGCCTCTCATGCAAAAGATGGCAACAAGATGTGCTAGGCTGGAGCACATTCGTGATACACTTTGGCGTAAACGAATACGGAAGTCTCCAGAACACTGGAGAGAGGTCTTGAAGATGACGGAAGCTTCCAGAAGGATGTGGAGTCTTCCAGGCTATTCTAGAGTCATGCGGAATGATCTAGAATATTATAGATTGGTATGGATACTACTAGACTATTCTAGAAGAAGTTAGAATAATCTAGAATGTATTAGTGAAGTGTAGAACCATCTAGATAACTCTAAGAGTATCTAGAATGGTTTGGAGTCTTGTATATATTGGGAGTAGTCTAGAATTCTCTAGAATACTCTTGAGGGTTGTGGATTAGGCTTGTATATAGCCATGAAAGAGTGTAGAGATGTATAGATGGATCTAGAATAGAGGGTTTCTAGAGTCTTCCCTTGGTTGGAGGGAAAACCCCTTGGAAGCTATAAAAGGGGATGAGGATTCATTTGTAGAGACATTCAGGCATTCAGACATTTAGAAAGATTCAGAAAAGCATTCTTTCCTCCACCAAGCTCTCTTGCCATTCAAAGCTCTTTGATCTATTACTCTCTCTCTTGCTCTCCCTTTCTAAGTGTTCTCTTATTCATCTTGCCACCACGATCGTTGGAGAAGGCTGACTTAGCTAGTTGCGAAGGGCGCACGAGGAGCTAAGGCCGCACGCGACATTGTCAAGGGGATAAGTCCGTGACATCCCGCCTCAGTTCGCCGCCCTAGTGCTTCTCCGCCTCTTCGCCGGAAATCTCTTCGCCAGAAATCTCGCTGCAAAACTCTCGCGACCACCAAATACGATGGATCTTCCTCACCATTCCCGTCGTCAGCTCACTGCTTGTTCAGTTTCCGGCGAGGTTTGGTTTCAGCTCACTGCTTGTTTCAGTTTCTGGCTGAGGAAATGGACACTGTAAGCCAATTTTTTGTTTCAGCTCATTCATCATTTTTGTCCCGAAACGCTACTTTTTCCTCATTCTTCCGCCCCCTTTAACTCAGTTTCTTACAATTTATTTTTCAACTGCATTTAGTATAAAATTTTCAACTGTTTTTAAAATGGACTGCATTTTATTCCTTATTTGCAGTTCGATTTTAGTTAAGAATATACTAACCTTCATATGAATTTTCTCAAGTCAAAAAACAACCTTCACACGTTTTATTCCTTATTTTGCATACTAAATACAACTGCAACTACTACTAAACAATGCGACTGCAAACAAACTCTAAAACTAAAAACAACTGCAACTACAACAGCTCACTCTGAACCGAAAACAATAGCTCACTTCGTCTTCCGGCTCCAATGGAGAAGCTGACGACAACGAAACTTCAAAGGAAATGAAAATAGAAAAAATGAGGTAGGCTCGCGAGAAGATTTGATGCTACCTACAATAAAGCGGCGAGATTTTCGGCGGAGCAGCGAGATTTCCGGCGGAGAGGCGGAGAAAAGCAAGGGCGTCGAACTGTTGCGGCGCAGGAGCTCCAAAATTTCGAAATGAAAGTGGGCCCCAGTAAAAACAAACTATTTATTCACGGACCAAGGCATGCTGCGTTGAACGTATAGAATTATTTTCCGTCCCCGAGAGTATCCGGGACCTGGACCCAAAAAAAAATCGTAATTTAAATCTCTTCAGCCAGTGATTATGTCTCAGAAAGAACACAAGCATTGAATCACAGTTGGTTATTTCAAAATCCTGAAGATTTCAGAATGAATAATTTCTTCCTCCGCCAATTTTTTCGCTTAGAAAATTCGCTCTCACCTTGCTCGCACTCTCTAGCTTTGAGCATTCAAGAACCGAAAAGCTTACAATATAACCAATTCGACGACTTGTTCAAGTTGAATTACTAATGAAGTACTGGAGAGATTATGACTTGTGTTGTATCTTCTCTCTATTTCTTATTCCAAAAATTATTAATTTAAATTCTTTTGTTGTTTTTATGCTACCGTTTCTAGTAAACACTACCTCAATCATATCATCCACGTGTTGTTAGCCGTAGTTAGGTGTTATAATTGATTATGAACAATTAAATTTTAGTATATATGCCAAAAAATAACTATCCATGAAGTTTTTAAATACATTTAAATTACAATAATTGTATTTACTGCCACAATTTTGGGCCATCACATTCATCCCAAATGAAGTGAGTTTTAGGTTAATCTAGGGCAAACAGATTCAGGCTCCATTTGGCGCGGCGTTTTTGCTACGATGAGTTTGGACGAAAATGCCACTGTCATAGAATGTGTGTTTGGAATGACAATGGTTATGATAGTTGTCATAGAATGTGTGTTTCTTTTGTTTCTAGGGCAAACAGAAAAACACGATGCGATTTATGTGGTTCGGCGAGGAGCGCCTACGTCCATGGGGAGGGGCTATGAACTATCACCGGTGGGGGAGAAAAAGAAGAGGCCAATACAATATTACAACTCCACACACTAAAGGAAACCCTAACGCCTCTTATTTATAGGCGAAATTAGGGCAACCCAAAAAAGACCAAAACGCCACTCAAACCAACAATCTCCACCTCATCTCTTATTTGAAACAGAACAAATATGAGATGACAAAATACACTAAAACACCAAATCGGCTGCACCAAGGTGTCTGCCTACGTACCCCCCCCCCCCCCCTCCCATGGGATCAAGCCACGCGTAGTTCTTCAAAAATGCCCCTCAAGGCACTCACCTCTGAGCTCGAACGTTCACCAAACTTTTGCAATATGTGAACTTTTGGACTTGAAGCACCTTCGTAAGCATGTCTGCTGGATTCTCCTTGGTATCAATCTTCTTCAAAAGAACCTCGCCTGTCTCGATTAAGTCGCGAACAAAATGGTACCTTACATCGATGTGCTTGGTACGAACATGATGCACTAGATTTGTCGCCAAGAAAATCGCACTTTGATTGTCACAGAAGACAGTTAAAGCCTTATGCTCCACGCCCAGATCATCCAATAGGCCTTGCATCCAGATAGCCTCCTTCATAGCTTCAGTCACTGCCATGTATTCAGCCTCTGTTGTAGATAAAGCCACTGTCGACTGCAGAGTCGACCTCCAACTCACTGGACCTCCTGCCAATGTGAATAAATATCCGGTCGTAGACCTGCGCCTATCTATATCACCTGCATAGTATGAATCGGTGTAGCCCATACACAACCCAACACTGGACTGATGCCTCTCATATACTAAGCCAACATCAACTGTACCCTTGAGATACCTCAGAATCCACTTAACTGCTTGCCAATGACCCTGCCCTAGATCATGCATGAATCTGCTCACCACGCCAATAGCTTGTGCAATATCTGGCCTTGTACAAACCATGAGATACATCAAACTGCCTACTACACTGGCATACGGAACTAGCTTCATTCCCTTCCTCTCCTGGTCATCTTTAAGACACAAGTCAGCACTTAATTGAAAATGCGCTGCCAATGGTAGACTCACTGCCTTTGTAGTGTCATCAATCCCAAACCTCTTCAGCACCTTCTCAATGTACGCTCTTTGAGTGAGCCAAACCTTCCCATCTTTCTTGTCCCTACCGATTTCCATCCCAAGAATTTTGCGAGCCTCGCCTAACTCCTTCATCTCAAACTGCTTTGAGAGCTGCTTCTTCATTTTGTCAATTTCTGTCTGGCTTGAAGCGGCAATCAACATGTCATCAACATACAATGGGAGATAGATGAACTCGCCAGTAGCTAATTTCTTGAAATATGCGCAATGATCATACTGACTCCTTGTGTACTTCTGTCCCAACATAAACTGATCGAACTTTCTGTACCACTGTCTCGGCGACTGCTTCAAACCATAAATTGACTTGTCCAATTTGCACACCAAGTCACTCTGAGCCCCATATCCAGGTGGTTGCTTCATATAGATCTCCTCCTGCAGATCTCCGTGCAAGAATGCAGTCTTCACATCAAGCTGCTCCAAAATCAGACCATACTGCGCTACTAAGGCCAAGAGAACACGGATCGACAGATGCTTGACAACTGGGGAAAACACCTAGTCATAATCGATACCTTCACGCTGAGCAAATCCTTTCGCGACCAATCTTGCCTTGTAACGCACATCAGCAACACCATGAGATCCTTCTTTCTTTGCATACACCCATTTGCACCCAATTGCTTTTCTTCCCGGAGGTAACTTCACTAATCTCCACGTTGCATTTTTATGAAGAGAAGACATCTCTTCATCCATCGCCTCCCTCCAAAAGTCTGCTTCAGAGCTCTCTACAGCCTCCTTGAAGTGACTAGGGACTTCAGCCTCAGATGCTGTAAGTGCAAATGCAATGTGGTCCCTCAACCAAGCTGGTTTTGAGACATTTTGTCTCCTGGTCCGGCTCCTGGCAATAGAGTCCTGAACATGACTCTCTGCCTCAACTTCCTCCACCTCCTGATCATCAGTACTTCGTACCTCATCAGCAGTCTCATCACATACCTCATCAGGAATGAAGGGAATTGGTGGAACAAATGAAGTCACATCAAACTCCTTCTGAACAGTAGTAGTGATCGGCTTGGAACTCTCCACCTGATCTGAGTCACGAGGCTTCAGCAAACTCGCCTCATCAAAAGTAACATCTCTGCTAATGACAATCTTCCTCTCTGTCTGATCATACAGTTTGTAGCCCTTGACTCCACGCCTGAAGCCAATGAAGACCGCCTTCTTTGCACGTGGTTCCAACTTGTCATTTCTCACGTGATAATAAGCTGGACACCCAAACACTTTCATGTGCACATAATCTCTAGCAGGATGCCCCGACCACATCTCCTTTGGTGTCTTCTTTCCAATAGCTGCAGAAGACAGACGATTCACATACTCAAGGGCTTCAGCCCAGAAAATCCTGCCTAACCCAGCATTAGACAACATACATCGAACCTTTTCCACCAAAGTCCGATTCATTCGCTCTGCCACCCCGTTCTGCTGCGATGTCTCCCTGATAGTGAAGTGATGCTCTATACCTGATCTCTGGCACTCTTGCAAGAACACATTCGATGTGTATTCGCCTCCATTGTCTGATCTGATACATCGAATTTTTTTGCCAGTCTGAGTCTCAATCCACTTCTTCCACGTCACAAATATCTCCAGAACTTCGCTCTTATACTTCATGGTGTACACCCAAACATATCTGGAATAATCATCAATGAAGGAGACAAAATATCGTCGCCCGCTAAAAGATGTCGTCTTCGTCGGGCCCCAAACATCCGTGTGAACATATTCTAAAATACATTTTGCACTGTGGACGGCAGTCCCAAAAGATAATCGTGTTTTCTTGCCAAGCACGCAATGCTCACAGAAATCCAATTTGCAGCTTCTTGCTCCCTTAATCAATCCTTGCCTTGATAAAGCCTGAAGGGAAGCCTCTCCAGCATGAGCCAGTCTCATATGCCATAAAGTAGTGGCATCTAAAGAATCATCAGCAACGACCACAGTCCTAGTAACTATACTCCCCTGAAGATAGTATAGGTTGTGGTGACGAACTCCTCTCATGACAACCAAAACTCCGCGTCTAATCTTCAGAACTCCTGCCTCGATCACTACCTTGTAACCCTTGGCTTCTAAAGCCCCAACAGACAGCAAATTCTTCCTGATATCCGGAACATGTCTGACCTCGGTCAACTCCCTCACTGCAATGTCATGCATCCGAACATGAATACTCCCAACACCAACAGTGCGACAAGCCTGATCGTTGCCCATTGTAACAGCACCAGTATCCAAAGACTTGTAAGCACAAAACCACTCCCGATTGGGACAAATGTGATATGTAGCACCCGTGTCCATAATCCAACATGAATCATCAGTAAATAAGCATTGAGGAGTAACATAAAGAGAAACATCAGACTCACCACCACTAGTAATCTCCTGAGTAATATGGGTCTTCGCCTCTGAGGAACCTCCCTTATTTTTCTCTTTTAACTTGGGGCAATCCTTCTTCCAGTGACTCGTCTCCAAACAAAATGCTCACTGATTGTGCCCAAGACTGCGACCACGTGGCTTGCCACGCTTCTGAGTATCGTTACTACTCTTCTTGTGCCAATTCTTCTTTTTCTCAGATCTGTCCCGATGAGACACAAGTGCTTCGGCCGACTCCGCCTTCGATGACTCTTTATCCCTTCGACGGAACTCGTGATTCAACAACGCCGTAGACAACTCACTGTGCTTTAAGACATCCTTCCCATGAATGAGAGACATAGTGAAGTTCTCATACTCATCTGGAAGCGAATTCAATAGAAGAAGTGCCTTGTCTTCATCGCCAACATCCTCGTCCAAATTTAACAGATCTGCCAAAAGTTTCGTAAACTCATTCGAATGCTCATCAATCGAGACTCCACGTCTCATCTGAAACCGATACAATCGACGCTTCATGTGGAGACGATTCTCCACGCTCTTCGTGAGATATTTATTTTCCAGCGTCCTCCAAAGGTTTCCCGCAGAAGTCTCCAACATAACCTCATATTTGATCTCCTGAGTCAGGCAATTTCTGATCAACCCGCAAGCACTTCGATTCATCTTCAACCAAACTTTTTCTGTCATCCCATCAGGACATTCGTCACCATCAAGAACGTCCTCCAAATTTAGAGAACATAACGCATCCATCACCTCGCATCGCCACATGCCAAAGTTACATTTCCCGTCGAACTTGGTAACATCAATTTTGACTGAATGTGAGCTCGTATGATGGACCGTTGTTTCCACTGCCCCGGAAGATGAAGAAGCCGCACCGGAGTCTCCCATTTTTATTTTTTCAGTTGATCCCAAAACAAAAAAAAATAGAAAACCCCAAAAATTATCTCTTCACCGCCTCCAATCAAGAGAAAAATTACCTCTCCACTACGAATAAGGAGCACGCCCAAAATAATCTGAGTGTTGCCTCTTCGAAAACAAACGGACCTTCTTCAAATCAATGATGGCCGAACAACTGCTCCAGATCGGCGGCGTTTTCAACGATGGCAGCCAGAGACAATTTGGAAAAAAAAAACTCCAATTTTTTTTTCACACCTTCTGTACCGCCGAAGGAGAGAACACAAAAACAAAACTTTTTTCCGCTGCCCTTTGTGCCTGGAGAGAGCGCCAAAACCAAAATTCTCTTTTAAATTCACTCGGGGCTTGCGCTAATAGGAAAGAGAACCTTTAAAAAAAATCCTTTTTTTTATTTCTAAGATGGCGCCTGTGCTTGTGCCAGAGAAGGAAACCGAGAAAATTAAAATAAAAAACTTCCTTTTTGCTCTCTCCGCCTCCTCTGTCTTTGCGCCGCCTGAGCCGTGAGGGAAAGAAAAAAAGCCACTTCTAATTTCTCCGTCATGGTCGCCGCCGTTGCAAAGGGAGAAGAAAAAAATATTGGCGCCGCACTCCTCCAAGAAAAGAACGCTATCCTTTTATTTTTATTTTTCCTGCTCAGCGATGCACACCTCCACAAACAGGAACCCTGCTAGCGCCTCCTACGACCAGATCTGCGCCGAACGGCCCTCTGAAACCAGCGCCGCCTCCAACCTCCTTGTTGGATCTGCTTGTGAACACCGGCCGCCTCAAACAAAATCGCACCGCAACCTAGCTCTGATACCACTTGTTGTGCGAACGATGCGGAAAAAACCAAAATCACACAACCACAAACAAAAGAACACGATGCGATTTACGTGGTTCGGCGAGGAGCGCCTACGTCTACGGGGAGGGGTTATGCACTATCACCGGTGGGGGAGAAAAAGAAGATGCCAATACAATATTACAACTCCACACACTAAAAGAAACCATAACGCCTCTTATTTATAGGCCAAATTAGGGCAACCCAAAAAAGACCAAAACGTCCCTCAAACCAACAAACTGATCGCCTCAATCACTTTCATGTGCGTTCAATTACCCTTAATTTAAAAAAAAAACATAAATGAGTGTATTTGTCTATTTGAGTTCATTTAAACAGTTTTCAATTAAAAAAAATTTAATCAAAATATTTCAATTAATATCTCACCTTTTGCGAAAAAAAATTTATTAGAATAATTGAGCTTTCTTTCTTTAAAATTGACCTAAAATTCAAGGATTATTACATTAGCACGACTACGCAATATTTTCATTTAAATGTTATATGCTTACAATTGGCGAGAAGTTATGATATAATGTAATAATAATATATATAATAATAATAATAACGGCCGGCACGTCTTCACAGCTTGACGCGTGGATTAATAATAATAGTTCAATATTACCCCTCCCGAATTTCAACTCTTGCACGATGGTGTAGCTAGATAAGTAGAGGGCGTTTCCGTCAACTACAATGAGGATATTCAACTGCCGGCTTTCTTCTTCTTCCCCGTGTTTTACCGCCATTTTCTGAAATAAAATCGGCTAAAATTCCGAGAAACGCTCCTCCGTTCGCCCACCAAAACATCCATGGAGAAGCGCAAGTCCTTCTCGCGAGTCATGTTCCCTCACAATCGGCAGCACTCCGGCGGCGCCGCCAACTCCGGCGAAGCTCCGGCCCTCATCCACCCCACCTCCCCAACCCATAGTTCCGACTCCCCTGTCCGCCGCAAATCCATCTCCACCGGCGGCGAATCCCCGACATCCGCCGCATCCCTCCTTCCCAGCCCCCCTCGACAAAAGAAATCAATCTCCGATGCTCCCGGAAAGCTCCGAAAGCAGCAATCTGCTGACAAGATCCATATCTCCGGCGCTCTCTGGCCCTCCGCCAAGAACCCCGGCCCGGCCGCCGGTGCCATCACCACGCTTCGAGATCACTTTATTGAAGATAACAAGTCCGAAGAATACCTGCCAGCTGAGTTCATACCAACGCATGCCTCAAGCACCATCTCCTCCCGCCGACGTGGGGGTTCCGATTCCCCTGCTTTGGAGGAAAATACCGTCGGCAGTGGACGCAAAGGTAGGGGGCGGCGATCCAAAGAAAACCACCAATTCGGCGGACCGACGCGAAACCACTCCGGTAAGGCCCGCTCGCCGAAGAAACCAGGAACGCCGCCTTCTCCGTCCTCCTCCTCCTCCTCCGGGCCCGTTCCACCACAGGGCAGATTCTCCGTTGACGAGAACGCGCACGGCAGAAGAAGATCCGACTTCGGACTCGACTTTCCCAGCACAGAATCCGACCGTAGCTCTGCCCGGAACCCCTCTTCCAGGACCTCGCGAGCTCCGATCAAGACCGTCAAAATCAAAAAATCGGGATCTCCTGTCCGGCGATCAAAATCCCCATCGATGCGGAGCTCACGCTCTCCGGTAATGCACAATTCGCATTCTCCGGTGCTACTCCGGCGATCCGGATCGCCGGTGGAAGTGGCCGTAAAGGGAGCTATCGGACTGCGGCGGCAGAGCCCTGATAAAGGATGGGCCGGTGGTGGGATGGGGAGCATAATCAGTCTGGGGATCGGTAATTTGTTCCGGAGAAAATCCTTCTCCGGCGCCCCGGTAGCGTCGACGGAATCATCATCTGCAACGGCCGCCACAACTATTAAATCGTCGCCGGCGAGAGGGTCTGCGGCGATTGCTCAATCTCCCGCTAGAGGGGTTCAGCCGGCGACGTCTGTGGCGGAGTCGCAACATAGCTTGAAAATGGCGCACAACCAGTTGCTGCAGTGGAGATTTCTCAACGGCAAATCGATCGCCGTTAACAATGTCAAGTCAGCTGCCGCCGAGGTAAACTTGTCGTCGCCGCTTTGCAACGAGTTTATTAATTATTAAATTCTATTAATTTTTTTGCTTTATCTTACAAAATTCATAAAATTTATTTTCTCTAGTGCTGCATGCATGGGTGGACCCACATAGAGCAGCTCACACTGAGTTTTAAAAATAGTATATTTCAAAAAATAATACGATGAATTTATTAATTGTCACATATATTATATGGGTAAATAATATTAGCAAAATATTGTTGTTAGCTCACCTAATTAAGTGCGTATATTTTGGTATTTTAGTCATGAGTTCAATTCTCACGTAGTGGTACATTTTAATTTTTTTTATAAATATAATAATTCCTTGCAATATTGTTTTGTAAAAATATTTTAAATATTAATTGAGATTGTGTTATTCAAATAATTCATAGATAATAATAAATTAAAGTTTTCAATTAGAGTAGTGTTAAAAGCTGGCCAATATTCTCTATTTGTACCATAAATATCAAATTAAACTTCAAAATATGTGTTACTTAAAGGGAGTTGATATTAGCAGACCCGAACTGGATATTCGCAATCCATTGCTATTCGTAGTCCATAAATTTTATTTGTAGTCCAGAATTATATTTGCACCCCACTCTCATCTCAAATAAGCGAAACACTTTGCTGATTTATTAAGCACTAGAAGCCTAGAGAAACATCTTAAAGACTCTAAAACAATTTAAAAACCTAGCAAAAAAATAAGTTAAATGAAATGCATAGAGGAATCAACTCTAAAACAAGTTAAATGACATGCAAATCTTCCTCTAACTAGAAAACTGACTACTTTTTTGTGATTTTCGCTTAAAAAATTCCTTCTTTTTAGCGGACCCAGGATTTTTGTCTAACCCGGGCACCAATTAACAGGTACTAGGACTTACCTCGGAAATGTCAAAAGACGTTTTCTACATCGATAATTCTCTACCCAATCCAAAGTGGAAAGAAATTGTATCGACAATTGCGACTAATAGAAAACAAAATAATTATTTCTCATTCAATTCTCATATAAAAACAAATAAATGAAATCTTCCTTTTCAATTCCCCTAAACCAAGATTCTTCTCATTCAATGCCTCCAAACTAAGTAGATCATTTACAAGGTCAATGAATAACTCTTAGATTCAAGACCTTGTCTAACAAACACCATCTTCTCAGCCTTCTTATTTGCCAATCTCGCAAATATATAAACATGTAGGCTACCTATGGAGAGATCCGTTGGAATATTTTCTTCTATATTTCTGTTGCGGAACGCTTAGGGCTCTTGGTAGACCGGTCCACTTGAACCACCTTAGCTCGTGAGCGAACTAAGCGCGCAAACAGTCAATTAGAGATTTGTCGAGTACGCTGAGACTTTTTAACGTGGAAAACCCGAAAAGGGTAAAAAACCACGCGGCCGGAGCTGTGCCGACCAAACTTCACTATCTCCTGGGGGGTTACAATTTGGACGCTAAAACTCTAGCGCGACAGGCCGCTGCTCGTTACAATGATGGAGAAAGAGAGAGAACTCCGAGGGTGACAGGCCACCTCTCGGAAAAACTAAGTTTTTTTCCCTTCTGAGAACCAAAGTGAGAAGGCTAGTCGCCTTTTCCTTCTGAGAACAAAAGTGAGAAGGCTAGTCGCCTCTTCCTTCTGAGAATGCTGGAGAACGCAAGTGAGAAGGCTGGTCGTCTTTTCCTTCCGGGAATGCTGGAGAACGAAAGTGAGAAGGCTGGTCGCCTTTTCCTTCCGGGAATGCTGGAGAACGAAAGTGAGAAGGCTAGTTGCCTTTCGGGATGATGAAGATCTTCAAGTCCACGAAGGAGATCTTCAAGCGGCGAAGGAGAATTCCGCAAAAGTCTGTAAGGAGCTCTCCCGGGTCCAGAAGTCAAGGTCCTTTCAAATGAAGCCCTGGGGCTCCTTTTATAGCTTTAGCCGGGGGCGGTCCGGTAATTTTGCCGTTGGCAGTTTCCATAAATGCTTGGTGGACGAATCATATTTTCCGATTTGGGGCACACAGATCGCCATTTTTCGTAAATGACCACCTTGCCCTTCGGGCAGTTTGGGCGGCTCGGGCAGTTCGGGCAGTTCCGTTGGAGGTGAAAAAAGCGACTGGCCGTTCCTAAAAAATGAGAAATCTGAAAGACAAAAAGTGAGAAGCCTGAAAGACAAAAAGTGATAAGCCTGAAAGACAAAAAGTGAGAAGCCGGAAAGACAAAAAATGAGAAGCCGGAAAGACAAAAAGTGAGAAAGCTTCCTGACTTGCGCTTAGAAACGTTCTGAGCGCGCGCTAGTGCTGAAGCGTTCTGAGTGCGTAACGAACTACGGGGGCACCTCGGGCGGACGGCGAATCGGGGGGTCACCCCCTAAAGAACGATCGGGACCTTCGGCGAGGACAAGGGCGCCGGACCGCACCCCAAGGGGGTGGGCACGGCTGCACACCCCAGAGAAAAAAGGGGGGCCGCACCCCCTAAGGGGTGCGGCTTGGCCGCACCCCAAGGGGGGTGCGGCTTGGCCGCACCCCCTTAGGGGTGCGGCTGGGCCGCACCCTTCTGGGGGTGCGCCTCGGTCGGCCGCACCCCCTTGGGGGGTGCGGCCGGGCCGTACCCCCAAGGGCGGTGCGGTCGGGGTGCGATCGGGTCGCTCTCTCGCGGCGGGGGGGGGGGGGGGGTGTAGCCTGCGCGCTACCACGCGCTTTCGTGCGCGCGGTAGCGTACATACCTGTGGCTTGTGCGCTCTTTGACCGTTGACCCCACCTCTCTTTTGCGGGGCTTTCTCTAGACGCGTCCTAAGGCCTTTACTGGTGCACAACAATTCCTATATTAATATACAAAGTGATATATTTTCGTTTTTTAAAAACTTTAACAGAAACAGCAGATATATATATATATATATATATATATATATGAATAGCAATATTAATAAAATTGCATGAAGATGATGAGAAATAAAATAGAGTAATTTATAGTTCAGAATCGAGCCTGGGTAAGGCGTGTGGTCACTGCCCTAAAGAAGTTGCACCACCCTCCGGCAGGGCTTTCAACCGATGCTCACTCCTCCATGGTACAACACCCGGCTAGATCCCGAAACTCCGATGTGCGCGGACACTGAAGAAGCACAGAGCACCCGAACAACCACTTGATGAAGCAAATGTAAAGAAGAGGAATCACGTAGAAGATCGTTAAAACAGAGAGAGAAGAAGAGCATGTGAGAGCGATCGTTCTTTTTGAGAAGAACTACAATATATAAAGCCAGCAAATCTCCGGAAAAAGGAGGATCTTGAAAACGGCAATATTAAAATCATAATAAGTATTGATGGTTATAATTGGAAGGATCATAATCGGGAAGATAAACGTTGAATATTTCCAACATAAATAATGGCGAGAAACACGCGTAAATGAGCGGTTAAGAAAACGCGTAAAACGAAAGTGCTTGGACTTCTATTCGACGCAGCGTCGAAGCCCATTCGACGCAGCGTCGAAGCCCATTCGACGCAGCACGATGCGAGGCGGGTGCGTCGAAATCAATTGGACGCAGCTTCGACTGGAGTCTATCCTATCGACGCAGCTTCGAATGCCAGTCGATGCAGGTTCGAGTTCTACTCGACGCAGCACTGGCAGTCGACGCGACTTGGAGTTTCACTCGACGCAAGTCGACTTCTAATCGACGTTACTCTGAATAAAAACTCAAAAACTATTTTGTACAAAAATTACAATTCAATTCATCCCCAAATCTCGATCCGGATCCGGATCCGGTCCGGTGCGTGCGCGCGCGCGCGTGTGGTTCATAGTTTCACCTTATGTTTTTTTGAACAAATAAGAATGAGTGAAAACATGTATATACCCTCTAGCTAGAAAACAAATGAGCATGGTGGGACTAATGGGTTCATCCTTTCATTTATGAAAGGTTTCCCTCCAAATTATTTGGGTTCCCTCCAATTTGGTTTTGGAGCTTTTCATCTATAATGAGGAGCCAAACACCAAACACCATACAAGGCTCCAATAAATATTTATGAAATGAATGTTTATAATTAAAATTTCTAACAGCACAATCTAGTACTCAACTATTCAACACAATCGAAGCCTAAAGGTGCATTTCATGTGAAAAATATGCTAAATTTTTTTAAGATTACAGCTTAGGACTTGTAGCTTAATCAAGACACAATCATGATTCAATTATGATTTCTCACTATGGAATGAAATCATTATTTCGAAACAGAGCAAAAGATTTACATCTAACAGAACCACAAGGAAGTGAATCAAAACATGATATATTCAGCTAATAATCATGAGAATTAAAGAGCAAAAGATTTTTGAATTTAATTACCCGATCATGACTCCTGATAATCCAGCAGCAACAATATCACTCCAAAACTCCAAGTTGGGGAAAATTGGATTACTTTATCATGCAAAAACATGTGCAAAAAATAGGTAGAAGGAAGTAAGGAACTACACATAAATTTTGAAAAACATTTGCATTTGGAAAAACATATGCATATAAATTTCATAACATCATAACATATAAATTTCATAACAATTTCAAAAAAGATTGACTTCCTCCTCCACTCTCACTAATCCAGTCAATACAAGTTTGAAGCTACTAATCTGCATCCCCATTTCCCCCAAAATTTCACTATATGCCCTAATTCCAAGTTCCAACTACTGAAACTGCAGAAATTATACTTAGAAAATAGAAGGATTCAAGAATACATGCTGTATGCTGAAACTGAAATTAAACTCTTTTAGAGAAAAAACAGAAATTGAAGAAGAGTCGAAAAGAGGCCTCTGCTAGTCGGTACAAATTGAGGAAGAGTCGAAGAGTCCAAGAGAGTCCTCTGCTAGAGAAATCAGAAGAAATCGCTGAAATCCGGATCTCTGAAATCGCTGAAGCTGCGAAACTGCTGCCCGCCGCTGGTTCGTGACAAGCCGGAAGAAATCGCTGACGCCGGAAGCGGAAGTGCTGGGCTTTCGCAGTCGCCGGTCGCAACACTCGTCTTCGTTGGCCGTCACTTTCACGCAGCCATGCTTTCACGCTATTGCTCTGAGTTAGGGCGAGTCGCTAGTCGCAACACTCGTCTTCGGAAGCGGAAGCGGAAGGAGGCTAGGAGCAAAGCAGCGAAGGAGGATTTAGGGCGAGTCGGCGAGAACTTGCGTGCGATTTCAGCTTTTCATACCCAGGCATGTGCCCGGGTATGCCCAAAGGTGGGTCCGCCCTTGATCTAAGAGCGGGAAAGACGACGCGGCCGATAGAACTACGGCTAGGGTTTAGGCAACGGGAGAAGAGAGATGGAGAGAAGGTTATTCGATGGGGTGCGATTAACGAGAATTGGACTGCGAATAGAATTGGGACTTTCACCATTTTGGGGGTGCGAATAGCAAGAATTGGACTGCTAATATCAACTCACTATTTAAAACACTCCAATATTTGATGCCGCTGGAGTATGCGTCCCATTCAAAAATTACCTCTCCCCACGTATATTACTTGCAAATATATAACAATACTGCACAAATGTTAATTTACTGCACAAATGTTAAATATAATATATTGATTATATTTAATCAATAATAAAATTTATTGGATAAAATATATTTAATTTTCTTATTATATTATTATGATAATTGGAACGGACATCTAATTAGAAATATAGATTTCTCTTTTATTATTTTACAACAAAAAATTATTAATTAATTAATTTATTTATTGAAAATGCAGGAGGAATTGGTGAGGGCATGGGTTGGGTTGTCGGAATTGCAGGTTTCGGTGGCAGAGAAGCGGTTGCTGTTGGCCAAACAGAAACTTAGCTTTAAGCTCAAAACCACGATTCCTCCTCAGGTAAACTAATTATAATTAGTGACGTTATTAACCATAATTAATTACTCATTATGTTTAACTTAGATATAATACAAAAAATTAATTGGTGACCCATGCTCATAAATGAACTTAATTCACCAAATTAATATTGCGCAAGAACAAAATCTACATTACAAAGTTTTGGAGAACATAGAAGCTGAATCAGCAAATGTGTTCTTCGCCAAAATTGCAGCCCTTAAAGTCAGCTTTCAATAGCCTTTTTAACTTCAAAAATCTATGGTCAAAATACGAACACTGCACAAAATTAAGAGTGCGCGGGAAGAAGGGGCGCAATACTGCGCACTTTAAAGAGACGATCGTGCACCTTGTGCAAAATTTCAGAACTTGTCCCGCAAGCTCCCAAATGTTTAGCAATTCATGTCATTTTGCTCCCGAGGCACACATGCATCATACATTGAGGAATATTCGTAATATCACATGATTATAACACAAATTAAGGGCGAAATAATAGTGAAAGGGAGCAAAAAATAAGCATATATATATATCACTCATCAACTATTCTTTTCAATTAAGCTCATTCGGTGTCTGTTTAGAACTCATATGGCTATCTTTCAGCATAGCTTTTAAAGCCCATGCGGCGGGCTACCATGTAAGAAAATACATGAGTTCGTTTCTTCCTCACAAAGCAGAACATCAATATGCTATACATATTTCAAACTTAGGGCTACACAAGGGATAACAATATTCACCCTATGTCTATGATCCTGCATTCTATACGACGATTATTCAGAGTGTTCAATGATAATGCAGACTAGGCAAAGACCTAAATGCATTATTCATATAACCATCACTAATTCAGGTCACATCCACGAATACGCTTCACAAAATATGTCTAATTTGGAATCAATCACCAATTCCTCCTTACGGAGTTTTGGAGAATTGTGTTGTCATCTTCCGGCGACCAACATTGGGATAGGTTAGGATCGAGTATTCGTCTAGCATGCTAACGACGTCGGAGACCTCCTTCAATTCCATTGCTTGTGTTTTAGGCTTCCGTGAATGAGGTCAAGGTAGCGCTCGTCCCATGTATCGAGGAATGTTGCTGTCTCGCCTGATACCATTTGCAACGACTCGCCCCATAATATATAATGTTTTATGTTTTGATTATACTCATCTCATACTAATCTAAACTCTAAACCCCACGGATTTACCATTTTCGTAAAGTGACGTACGAATATTTTCTATGACGTCACTCATCGCAGAATTATTCCTACCTTAGCTCATTTAACTGTGGAGTCTTAGGCTCTGTTTGGGAGCCCGCTTTGACTCCATTCCATTCTGAACGGACCGGAGGACAGGTGTTTGGCAACAACCAAATTGCTATCATTTTAAAACGGCCGGTTTAAAACTTGCTTTTTCCTCCGTTTTGAAAAGGCACGGAGACCTCCATTCTCCCTTTCAAAACGATCGTTTGGGATATTTTTTAAATTTTAATTAATTTTATTTAATCAATTTAACTCCTATAAAAATAAAATTATATCCATAAATCGGTAAAAAATCCACATATATAATACTTATTTTTGTTTAAAAAAATTCAAAAAAAATCCGCTCGAAATAAATAAAATTTATGTGAAGATAATTTTGAAAATAATTTAAACCGTCACCGAAATGAAGTTTACCCAAACAAAACCTCAGTTTTGAAACTACAGTTTTGAAAATACAGTTTAGCATCTCCGTTTTAAACATCCCCTTTTTAAAATGACACCGGTATCCCAAACAAAGCCTATTAATAGAATTGATCCACAGTTTACTTTGATGCTACAAAACCAAGCTCGGCTTTGATTTGTTAATTACATTTACATGGCGGGTTAAAAATATATATTATTTTTTAGTCTTCTTTATTGTATATATATAATAATACCAAAATTTAGTTTTATATTATGATTCTAATTTCTAAATAAAAGAAAAATATTCATTTCATATTCAGATAAAAGGTCTGGAAAGATGGGGGAATATGGAGAAGCAGCACGTGGCAGCTGTTTCCTCGACCAAAAACTCTTTTCACGCTGTTGTCTGTCGGCTTCCGCTCACGGACCGTTCCAAGGTGTGTGCATAATTTTAATTTAACTAATTAGGAGAATATTTATTAATATTCAATAAATAATCAATTATGTCATTTTATTATTATTATTATTATTATTATTTAATTTTCATGATTCCAGGCTGACACCCAAATACTCTCGATCCTTCTCCGGCAAGCCACAAAAGTAGCTGACGCAATAAATTCAAACTTAGCAAAATGCAATTCCATGGTATGAACCTTATATAGCTAATATATATATAAATTTTATATCTGAGCGTCTTCGCACTGGGCTATGCCCGTGCTCGATGCTCTCGGCTGGTCTTCGGCCGCATCAATGCGGGTTTCACGTTACTAGGTGCGAGCGGCGAGGCATTCACAACGTTGAAGATGAGCGCGGCACGGCATTGATGCGGCCGAAGCCCGCATTGATGCGGCCGAAGCCCGCATTGATGCGGCCGAAGCCCGCATTGATGCGGCCGAAGCCCGCATTGATGCGGCCGAAGCCCGCATTGATGCGGCCGAAGCCCGCATTGATGCGGCCGAAGCCCGCCCGAAAGCATCGAGCACGGGCGTAGCCCGTGCGAAGATACTCGTGTGTGTGTGTGTGTGTGTACACACTGTGGTGAAATCGGATCGAGTTAAGCCGCGGTAGCGCAACGGAATTTCACGAATGAGCAAGAACCAGTGTCGCGCAAAATAAAATACGGAACGAGATTCTAGCACACACATACGACACAAAAGATTACGTGCTTCGGAGTATGAGACTCCTACTCCACAGGGAGAGCGCGCCGAAAGATCCACAATAAATATGAGAGTTACAAGATACAATAGTGAGACAAAAGACAAAAGATATCGTCGAGCGATGTCTCGCACTGCCACCGGGCCCAAGACCCGCCGCCGCTGCTTCCGCACGCCTGGACCACCGCCCTGCTGCCGCCGCTCTCACCGGAACCAAGTTCCGCGGCTGTCGCCGGCCTGGATCACACTGAGGGCCTCCGCCGCTGTTGAAGAACTCCTGGAGCCACCGCTACCGCCGCCCGCTGCTTCCACCTGAAACAGCCCGAAAAGCTCCCTTGGCCTGAGGCCGCCTGTCGCCGCTGGACAGATTCGCCGCCTCCTTGCCGCCGAGCTACTGGCGCCGCTGCTGCCGCTCACCTCTCTCAACTGTCTCCTCCCTCCTGGGGAATTTGCTTGGCGTAAAGGATGGCTGGGGGGGACCGGTCCTATAAATAAGAGCCAAATAAAATCTCCCGTAAATATGTGATAATCTGCAGATTTAGGAAAAATGCTAAAAATGGGTAGCCGGAATAGGAAGAAAATAATCCTCCTCATAATGAAGAATCATAAATAGGATTAACCCAATAAGAGATTTCTTAATCAAAGATTAATCCTCACAAGTAACAAACCCCTCCCACGGATCGATGACATGGCGCGATCCGGACGATCCATGCGCGTGTGAGGTGTCACGATCCTAACAACACACGAGTGACAGTGCACGGGGCCCCCGTACCCCGCTCGACAGTACCAAACCTCTGATCGGGGAGCTTCGCCCACCCCAAATTGATGCATCGTTGCGGGCTTCGCCCACATTCAAGCGAAACAATTAAAATGATGTGTCGATGTGGGTTGCGCCCACATCAAGGCGGGTTGCGCTCTTAACATATACGTATGAGTACTCAAAACGACTGTAAAAAAATAAATCAAAATTACAATTTTTATTTAAAAAAAATGTACGCTTCGACATACAAAAATTTATTTTTCTCACACACTCTCTCTCCTCTTCCTCTTCCTTCCGCCATCTCTCTCTCCCTCTCTCTCTCTCTTTCTTTCTCTCTCCATCATTGAAATACTTGAATGAATCTTTAACCGTCTCAGTGATTCTAAAAGTATTTCTTTTTAGAATATATATATATATATATATATATAATTATTACGAGTGACAGTGCACGGGGGGCCCCCCGTGCCCCGCGCGACAGTACCCGGCCAGCAGCGGCGGGCTTCGCCCGCCCCCACGGCGGGCATCGGGGCGCCCGACGGGCTTCGGGGTACCCGACTCATAATTAATAATGATTAATTTAATTAATAAATTTAAATTCATTTTAAAGAAAATGAATTCACGGGTGATGTGATTTCTAAATGTATTTTTTTTAAAAAAGCAAGTTTTTTTTAAATGTTTTAAAAAAAATAATATCAAGGTTTTGAAAATCGAACCGGGCATCGAACCGGCAGAGGGAGAGGTTCAAGGTCGAATCGGTCCAACCGGTTTAACCGGGATTGAACCGTTTTATATATATATATATATATATATTAGAAAGAAAAAAATTTAATGCTATATAAAAAAATTTGCACAAAACATAACCCATGGGGCATAATATGTATATCAATTTATTATTATATGTAAAAAATAGTTCTGGAATCTTCATATCTCCATTGTAGGCAGAGTGGTAAAGGTTTACATTCCTGTATGAGAGGTCGCCACTTCGATCCCGGGCGGCCGCATTCTTTAAAAAATTTATAATTTTTAAATTAAAAAATAGTTTAAACCCCGCTCAAGACCCTATAACTGTAATAAGCTGGGCCCACAGGCCTGCCCCGCCCGCAACCGGTTTTTTTCAAAATAGTGGGGGTAAGATAGTAATTTCACTTTGTAAGGTAGGAGTCCTATAAAATTTATAGGTTTAAGACACCCTATCAAGGTAGGTTTAGGAGACCTAGGGAAAAAAATGGACGGTCGAGATTGAATCAACGTTCCAGGTTGATCGAACGGCTGAGATGTTGTGATGAAATCAGATCGGACGGCTGGGTTTAAATAGAGAAATTTCATTGTTAGATCGGACGGTGAGTATTGATTGGCAGGACATTACACCGATAAGCCTATTTTCTTATATAGTAGTATAGATATTATAATCTCTCGCTCTCCGGTCTCTCTATATATATTATATATTAATATATTATATATATAATTATTATAGGGCGTTGTTATCCACACTGCAGTTTTAGCTATCCGTGCTCTTTTTGTATGAGTTATTACGCGTCTTTTGGAAATACATATTGTTCATGCAATTTTAGGAAAATTGTTAAACATGAAAGTTGTAGATCTCGCCGAGATCTACAACGTCCGTGTTGACCACTTTTTCTAAAAATGTACGCACAAGACGTATTGTCACTCTGATTGAAACATGACGTAACTATAGCGAATTTTTATAAATACGCTTTATACATGCATTTTTAGGAAAAAGTGTTCAACACAAAAGTTGTAGACCTCAACGAGATCTACAACTTTCGTGTTGAACATTTTTCTTAAATATATATGTACAATACATATTTCCAAAAGACACGTAATATCTTGTACAAATAGAGTGCGGATAGTCAAAACTGCAGTTGCGTATACAGCGCCCTTATTATATTATACTCTATTCTTCTCTCCCTCTCCGCCTCTCTACCTCTCTCTCTCCCGTCTCTCTCTCTGTATATTATATATAAATATATTAAATATATGTATAATTATTATATTATACTCTCCGCCTCTCTCCCTCTCCGCCTCTCTCTATATCTATTATTAAATACGATCCTGCCTCTCTCTCCTTCTCTCTCTCTCTCTCTCTCTCTCTCTCTCTCTCTATATATATATATATATTATATATTATATATTATAAATATTTTATTTTGTGTGTGTATATATATATATAGACGCATGCATTGCTGTTTATATTTTTTTTCAATATTATTGTTAGTTATTCCAATTACTAATTTTGTTATTAATCAAAATAATTTCATAGTATCTAAATAATTTCATTTTACAATTAATAAAATAATCTCAGGAATAACCACTTTTAATAATATACTTGATTTTAATGGGAGTTGGGGGGCACTCCAAATAAACTGCAAAATAAACATCAAATTATTTTTAATGCGGGTCTGAGATAAACAGACCAGCTATAACAGATCATTGTTAATTACAGGCCAAATTAAAAATATCAAAGAGACGTATATATGAACCCGTAAAGGTGATCTGTCGATAACTATATTTTTCAATAGCGCGAACTGTCAATAGCCACATGTAATCTGTCATTAAATTTTTTCCCTTAAATTATTATATAAGCCTACTCATTTGCTTAAAATAAATTGCGCGGGTCAAAATGTATAATTAAAAAAAACCTCTAATGTTGTAAAAAATTTGCATTTGTCTTAGTTTAAAACATGCAAATATTATTTAAAAGGTAAAAATGTTCAATTTGTAACAAGAGAAGGGCATTATATAGAAATATTAAAAGGAAAATATGAATTCACATGGTTATTGTTGCGGAACGCTTAGGGCTCTTGGTAGACCGGTTCACTTGAACCGCCTTAGCTCGTGAGCAGGCTAAGCGCGCAAACAGTTAATCAGAGGTTCGTTGAGTACGCAGAGACTTTTTAACGTGGAAAACCCGGAAAGGGTAAAAAACCACGCGGCCGGAGCTGTGCCGACCAAACTTCACTATCTTCTGGAGGAGTTACAACTTGGAAGCTAGAACTCGAGCGCGACAGACCGCTGCTCGTTACAATATTTGGAGAAAGAGAGCTTCGAGGGTGACAGGCCACCTCACGAAAAAACTAAGTCCTTTTCCCCTCGAAGACTGCTAGTTGCCTTTCTGGAGTTGAGAGGGCTGGTCGCCTTTCCCTTCTGAGAATTGCTCGTCGCCTTTCGGAATCGAGAAGGCTCGTCGACTTTCTCTTCTGAGAACTGCTTGTCGCCTTTCGGAATCGAGAAGGCTCGTCGTCTTTCTCTTCTGAGAACTGCTTGTCGCCTTTCGGAATCGAGAAGGCTCGTCGTCTTTCTCTTCTGAGAACTGCTTGTCGCCTTTCGGAATCGAGAAGGCTCGTCGTCTTTCTCTTCTGAGAACTGCTTGTCGCCTTTCGGAATCGAGAAGGCTCGTCGTCTTTCTCTTCTGAGAACTACTTGTCGCCTTTCGGAATCGAGAAGGCTAGTCGACTTCCTGGAAGATGAGAATCTTCAAGTCCCGAAGGAGATCTTCAAGTCCCGAAGGAGATCTTCAAGCCCCGAAGGAGAATTCCGCAAAAGTCTGCAAGGAGCTCTCCCGAGTCCAGAAGTCAAGGTCCTCTCAAATGAAGCCATGGGGCTCCTTTTATAGTTTTTGTCGGGGGCGGCCCGGTAATTTTGCCGTTGGCAGTTTCCATAAATGCTCGGTGGACGAATCATATTTTCCGGTTTTGGGCACACGGATCGCCATTTTTCGTAAACGACCACCTTGCCCTTCGGGCAGCTTGGGCGGCTCGGGCAGTTCGGGCAGTTCTGTTGGAGGCGAAAAAGGCGACTAACTGTTCCTGAAAAGTGAGAAGCCTGAAACCCAAAATGTGAGAAGTCGGAAAGACAAAAAGTGAGAAGCCGGAAAGACAAAAAGTGAGAAGACGGAAAGACAAAAAGTGAGAAGACTTCCTGACCGCGCTCAGAGACGTTCTAAGCGCGCGCTAGTGCTAAAACGTCCTGAGTGCTCCCTCCCCTACTGGGGAAGGCGGATAGGCGGGCGGCTGCACCCTGCGCGGAGGGAGGGGCGGGCGACCGCGCCTCGAGGGTGCGCAACGCGATCGCTCCTCGGGGGGGGGCGCGGCATGGGCGCGCCCTAGAGGGGGTGCGGGCCGAGCACGCCTCGGGGAAAGGCGGCTTGGCCGCACCCCAAGGGGGGTGCGGCCAAGGCCGCACCCCAAGGGGGTGCGGCCAAGGCCGCACCCCATGCGTGGGGTGCGGCCAAGGCCGCACCCCATGCGGGGTGCGGCTAGGCCGCACCCCGTGTGCGGGGTGCGGCCTGCGGCTAGGCCGCACCCCGCGCGGGGTGCGGCTAGGCCGCACCCCGCGCGGGGTGCGGCTAGGCCGCACCCCATTCGTGGGGTGCGGCTTGGCCGCACCCCGGTGGGGCGCGGCCGAGGCCGCACCCCGCGCGGGGTGTGGCTGGGCCGCCCCCCTCGTGGGGTGCGGCTGGGCCGCACCCCATATGCGTGGGGTGCGATTCGGCCGCACCCCAAGGGGGTACGGCCAAGCTTGCGTCGGTTTTACGCGTTTTATTCCTCCTGCCGAATTAGGAGGGGAAGAGTTTTTGGAAACACCCGTTCTTGGAAATAATCCGCCTTTGGAAATTATCCGCCTTTGGAAATTATCCGCCTTTGGAAATTATCCGCCTTTGGAAATTATCCGCCTTTGGAAATATCTTGCTGCCTTTTACGGACATCCCTGCTAGATACTTTTATAAATACTAGACTCCTATCATGAGTACCCATCATAAGCCCCCCAAAACCGTCGGAGTCCAGAACTTGAGAAGGAGTGCGAGGGTTTTTTTAAACGTTTGCGTGTTGGAATCGGTTTGGCGTCGAACAATGGTTGGGGTAAGTAGATTTTGCCTTTAACTTTTTGAAAAAAGGAGCGGGGAAATCAAACGGCCGGCGGCGAATGAGGGGGCGCGGTGAGCGGTGTGCGAGCGGCCGGAGCGGCCGAAAAGGCGATACCCAGGGGTGACCGCGCGCGGGCGGAGCCGGCGGCGGGGCGCCCGGCTGGCGCGAGCGTGCCCCCGCGCGCGCGTGCGGCCCCATGCGCGCGGGCGCCGCGGTGCGCGCTCCTGCGCGCGGGTGCCGCGCGCCCGCGCGCGGGTGCCGCGCGCCCGCGCGCGCAGGTGCCTCGCGCCCGTGCGCGCGCGCGGGCGCCGCGCGGGTGCCGCGCGCCCGCGTGCGCGAGTGCCGCGCGCCCGTCGCGCGGGTGCCGCGCGCCCGGGGGCGTGCGGCCCCTTGCGCGCGGGCGCCGCGTTGCGGGCTCCCGCGCGCGGGTGCCGCGCGCCCGCGCGCCCGTGCGCGCGGGTGCCGCGCGCCCGTGCGCGCGGGTGCCGCGCGCCCGCGCGCTCGTGCGCGCGGGTGCCGCGCTGCCCGTCTGAGCGCGCGGTGCCGCGTTGCGCGCTCCCGCGCGCAGGCGCCGCGCACGGGTCCGCGCGCAGGTGCCGCGCTGCGCTCTCCCGCGCGCGGGTGCATTCGTGCGGTCGGTGCGCGTGGGCCCCTGCGTGCGGACTGTGCCTTTACGCGCGGCTGCTCCTTGCGTGCGGGTGAGGTTGGCGGTGCGGACCTCTGGTGCTTGCGTGCATGGTGTGCGGTGAGATGCTTCGTGGTCTTTTGGATTTTCCATTACGGCTCGTTTTTATGTGTTTGCTCTTCCTTGCAGGCTTCGAAGCGGGGCGGCCAATCGAGGCCGATGCGCTTACGCTCCTCTCTAGATAGCGCGCGAATCGAGGTGTGGCGCAAGCGGTTTGGATTGCCTCCGAGCGTCGAGATTAAGATTCCAGGGGCGGAGGAGCGTGTTCAAAATCCTCCTACGGGTTACATAACACTCTCCGAGAGTTGCCTGAAGTCTGGATTCCGAATTCCTCCACCGGAGGAGGCTATTGAAATATTCCGGTTCTGCGGCGTCCCGATCACCCAGTTCACGCCTGCTGGAATGGCGAACATCATGGGGCTGGTGGTGCTTTTTCGGGAACACAGTACGCGCTTTTCACTTGAACTTTTCAAGGATTGGTGTGAGGCTACAACCGACTTGGGCGGACGGATTGAGGTGCGGAGCAACAAAAGTTGGTTCCACTTTGGCGAGAAGGCGGATTATCGCCACGGGAATACTCTTTATGGATATGTTCGGAATCGTTGGGAGCTGCCCGAGCTTTGGAGGTCGCTTCCTGGACGCTGCCGCCGACTGACCGGTCGGGAGGACGAGTTCCTTCCTCTCCCCGGCTTCCCTGGTCGAGATGGGCTGTCAAAAGCTTTGTTCAGTGTGTACAACTGTGTGGAGGAGAGTCGGTTGCTTGCGGTGGGGCTTTCTTGGGATCCTGAGCGGGAGGCTGCGGTTCCCCTGGAGCGTGGGAAAAGGAGAAAGATTGTCTTCAGGAATGGAACTCCTAGTTCGGGCTCTGCTCCGCCGGAGCCTAGGAGCCACGATCATGAAGCTGGTCCGAGCCGTCGTCGGGGGGAGCCGATTGCTCCCGACCCGGAGGTCGAGATTCTGGCGTCCCCAACTGCTGAGCAGGTTGCGCAGGGAGACTTGCCGCCACCTCCCCCTCATCCGCCGTCGCGGCGAGTTTCCTCGTCCCTCCAGGCGATGACTTCTGCGGTAAGTCCATCTTTCCTTGTCTGGGTCTTGACTTGTCTCTGCCATTGTTGTTCGTGTTTCCTGATTGTTTCCTTCGTGCTGGCAGGCGAACGTTCTGACCAACGTTGCCCTTACGTGGAACGACTGCTATGTGGGCCTTAAGGATAGTTACATCTCTCTCCAGGAGGAGCTGAGCGTGATGAAGAGGGACATATCCGCTTTACAGAAGAGGAGAGATCGCGATCTGTCCCGTATTAAGCAGCTGGAGGCGGACCTTTCTTCTTCCCAGTCCGAGGTTGAGAAGCTGCAGGAGGCGTATGGTGGAGATAAGGCGCTTGCCCAGGACGCGCTTCGTCAGCTATCCGAGGCCCAGGGGGAGATGTTTCGCATGGAGGGGGAGCTGGGCTTTCTTCGGAGCGAGGTGGAGCGGCTGTCGTCGGTCGAGCGCAGCCTTGAGGACGCTAAGGCGGCCGGAGTTGCCGAGTTCCGAGACTCTCTTGCTTTCGTCGAGGAGCGGTTCCAGATGGCGGAGGAGATCCGCGCCGAAGTTATGACGAAGGAGGTCGAGCCCCTGTTGGAGGACGAGCGTGAGGTCGCCTTCCAGCGCGGTATTCAGAAGACCCTTCGCTTGGTGGGGAAGAAGTTCGGGTGTGACACTGCTGGCCTTGGAGCGGGAGATCTTTCGGAGGATGAGTGCTCGGACGCGGCCGAGGATTGATACAGATCGCCCACTATTTTCTTGACCTCCGTGCTGTTGTTTGTTCATGTGTCGTCCTGAGTTTCGTTCTGAGTTTTGTTTGTATGGTTGTCTGCTTCGCACGCAGCGTTGAGCTGACGCGGTTGTATCCTCTTATTGAGTTTGTCGTGTTTACTTCTTCGTACGATTCTGCTTATCTGATTGTTAGCACCTGCATAGTTTTGGTTGTTTTCAAGATGAGTTTTGCACGAGACGAAGCCCGCGGCTTTCAAATATATAACGAGTTAGTTTGCGCAAGTCTGTGCTTGCGGCTTTCTTGCACGAGTCTGTGCTCGCGGCTTTCAAATGAATACATATATAACGAGTTAGTTTGCGCAAGTCTGTGCTTGCGGCTTTTCGCGCGGTTCTGTGCCCGCGGCTTTGGTGCACGAGTCTGTGCTCGCGGCTTTTCGCGCGGTTCTGTGCCCGCGGCTTTGGTGCACGAGTCTGTGCTCGCGGCTTTAGTGCACAAGCCTTTGCTCGCGACTTTTTGCGCGGTTCTGTGCCCGCGGCTTTGGTGCACGAGTCTGCGCTCGCGGCTTTGGCCGGTGAATAGCGGGGGTATTCAAACCGGGGGTGAACGCAGGGGGGGCAGGCCCCTACGACACCGGGACTCGACGGCGGAGGAGAAGGGCGAACCTTCAATCGACGGCGGTGCAGAGTCCCCGGGACAGGGCCCCGAAGCGGTACCTGCAGTAGAATGGATTGAAGCAAGTAGGATTTTATTAGAAGATTAATACTGATACATTCGTAAATGCAGTCTTGCGATAAATTTTTGACACAGGCTTTCGAGAAGGTGGCGTCGAGCCTTGCTGGCGCTGCGTTTGCCCGAATCTCCGTAGTTGTTCAGCTCGGTGGGCAACGGCGGCCCGGAGATTGGTCTTCGCTGGCCGGCGTCTTTTTGCGGAAGGCCTCCAGGTATCCCAGCTGGATAAGGCGTTCGATTTCTTCTTTCAGTCGGGCGCATTGCTCCGTCTGGTGCCCTCGGCCCTTGTGGAAGTGGCAGAATTGAGACGAAGCTCCCTTGTGCAAGGAGAGCTTCCTAGGCCAGTGGATGAGTTCGCTATGACAGATTACGGACAATATATGCTCGCGTGGTGTGTTTAGCGGGGTGAAGTTCTGAAGGCCTTGATTTGCTAGCTCTCGGGAGCGGTCTGCTTGGTTCCGAGTGGGCAGTTCGGCTTCCTCGGGCTGCTGTTGCCGTCCCTTTCTCTTGCGGACTGAATCGTGGGGCGGCGAGTCTGTTAGTTTCTGAAGTTTTTCTTTTCCAGCTATCGCAGGAGCTGTTTGACCTTCTCGTGAACCCTGTATCTCGGCCCTTGATTTCAGCGACGGGTTGCTGCTGATCCAGGAGGGCCAAGGTGCGGTCGTGCTGAGACTATGTATTGCGCTCTTGATGGTATTTCCTTTGCTAGCCATGCGTCCTGACATTGAGACGTCGTGGTCCATGGCGTCTAGTAGGAGGCTCCCGAATATTGCGTCGTAGGGGGAGTCCGCTTGGGCGACAATGAATTGTACGTCATACTGGATCGGTTCAGCACGTGCTCCTACTTGGACGGGGAGGGTGATGACGCCTATAGTGGGTATCGTGGTTCCATCTGGGAGCTCTGCTCTGCTAGCCCTAAGCTTGAGGTTCCCGCTTAGGAGCTTGAGCCGAACTATTGCTGCCAAGAACAGGACGTTGAAGGAGATGCGGTGGGTTATCAGCGCCTTCCCCAGCTCACAGGGGGGACTCCCTATGCTTGCATCCAAGATGAAATCCATCCATGCGCAGGGGCGCTCTTGGTGAAAATTTGGGCCGACTTTCTTTGATTGCCCGCTCCGTTCCCCTTCTTCTAGGTGGGGTTGTTTGCTCGCACCGGGCTTATCGCCTTTCTGGGTCTTTGCCGAGTAGGACTCGTGTTGCTTGATGAACAGTCGGGAGAACTCGGAGAAACTATGGATCGCTCCGCTAGGCAGGGCTTGATACCAGTGGAGAGCGTCTCCGTGCAGCGTTTTGGCGAAGATTTTGCAGCTAGCTGGGTCGGGAAGTCCGAGCTCCCGTGTTATTATCAGAAAACGATTAACGTGCTCATATGGATCTTCTGCCCCGTGGAATTCCTTGTCGTAAGGGAGCTTTAGCCATGACGGAACTGGGTACTCCAAGATTGACTTCGAGAGGGGTGATCGCCTTTGTTGGCGTTGGTCATTGCTTGAATCATGCCCTCCTGCCGGCGGGGCCGGTTTGCCTGCTGACTCCGGCCGAGGGGGCCGGATGGGTGCGGCAGTGAGCGCTCTCTTTGCCTGGTTTTCTGGAATCGAGGAGCTGTATGCGTCGGACAGTTCAGGGGAGATGTCCACTCTTGCTGGCTTCGAGGATTCCGGCGAAGGGGGGATTGCGCTCGGGAATCCTTTGCTTCGGATTTGGGAATCCATTCCCACAGACGGCGCCAAACTGTTGCGGAACGCTTAGGGCTCTTGGTAGACCGGTTCACTTGAACCGCCTTAGCTCGTGAGCAGGCTAAGCGCGCAAACAGTTAATCAGAGGTTCGTTGAGTACGCAGAGACTTTTTAACGTGGAAAACCCGGAAAGGGTAAAAAACCACGCGGCCGGAGCTGTGCCGACCAAACTTCACTATCTTCTGGAGGAGTTACAACTTGGAAGCTAGAACTCGAGCGCGACAGACCGCTGCTCGTTACAATATTTGGAGAAAGAGAGCTTCGAGGGTGACAGGCCACCTCACGAAAAAACTAAGTCCTTTTCCCCTCGAAGACTGCTAGTTGCCTTTCTGGAGTTGAGAGGGCTGGTCGCCTTTCCCTTCTGAGAATTGCTCGTCGCCTTTCGGAATCGAGAAGGCTCGTCGACTTTCTCTTCTGAGAACTGCTTGTCGCCTTTCGGAATCGAGAAGGCTCGTCGTCTTTCTCTTCTGAGAACTGCTTGTCGCCTTTCGGAATCGAGAAGGCTCGTCGTCTTTCTCTTCTGAGAACTGCTTGTCGCCTTTCGGAATCGAGAAGGCTCGTCGTCTTTCTCTTCTGAGAACTGCTTGTCGCCTTTCGGAATCGAGAAGGCTCGTCGTCTTTCTCTTCTGAGAACTACTTGTCGCCTTTCGGAATCGAGAAGGCTAATCGACTTCCTGGAAGATGAGAATCTTCAAGTCCCGAAGGAGATCTTCAAGTCCCGAAGGAGATCTTCAAGCCCCGAAGGAGAATTCCGCAAAAGTCTGCAAGGAGCTCTCCCGAGTCCAGAAGTCAAGGTCCTCTCAAATGAAGCCATGGGGCTCCTTTTATAGTTTTTGTCGGGGGCGGCCCGGTAATTTTGCCGTTGGCAGTTTCCATAAATGCTCGGTGGACGAATCATATTTTCCGGTTTTGGGCACACGGATCGCCATTTTTCGTAAACGACCACCTTGCCCTTCGGGCAGCTTGGGCGGCTCGGGCAGTTCGGGCAGTTCTGTTGGAGGCGAAAAAGGCGACTAACTGTTCCTGAAAAGTGAGAAGCCTGAAACCCAAAATGTGAGAAGTCGGAAAGACAAAAAGTGAGAAGCCGGAAAGACAAAAAGTGAGAAGACGGAAAGACAAAAAGTGAGAAGACTTCCTGACCGCGCTCAGAGACGTTCTAAGCGCGCGCTAGTGCTAAAACGTCCTGAGTGCTCCCTCCCCTACTGGGGAAGGCGGATAGGCGGGCGGCTGCACCCTGCGCGGAGGGAGGGGCGGGCGACCGCGCCTCGAGGGTGCGCAACGCGATCGCTCCTCGGGGGGGGCGCGGCATGGGCGCGCCCTAGAGGGGGTGCGGGCCGAGCACGCCTCGGGGAAAGGCGGCTTGGCCGCACCCCAAGGGGGGTGCGGCCAAGGCCGCACCCCAAGGGGGTGCGGCCAAGGCCGCACCCCATGCGTGGGGTGCGGCCAAGGCCGCACCCCAAGGGGGTGCGGCCAAGGCCGCACCCCATGCGTGGGGTGCGGCCAAGGCCGCACCCCATGCGGGGTGCGGCTAGGCCGCACCCCGTGTGCGGGGTGCGGCCTGCGGCTAGGCCGCACCCCGCGCGGGGTGCGGCTAGGCCGCACCCCGCGCGGGGTGCGGCTAGGCCGCACCCCATTCGTGGGGTGCGGCTTGGCCGCACCCCGGTGGGGCGCGGCCGAGGCCGCACCCCGCGCGGGGTGTGGCTGGGCCGCCCCCCTCGTGGGGTGCGGCTGGGCCGCACCCCATATGCGTGGGGTGCGATTCGGCCGCACCCCAAGGGGGTACGGCCAAGCTTGCGTCGGTTTTACGCGTTTTATTCCTCCTGCCGAATTAGGAGGGGAAGAGTTTTTGGAAACACCCGTTCTTGGAAATAATCCGCCTTTGGAAATTATCCGCCTTTGGAAATTATCCGCCTTTGGAAATTATCCGCCTTTGGAAATTATCCGCCTTTGGAAATATCTTGCTGCCTTTTACGGACATCCCTGCTAGATACTTTTATAAATACTAGACTCCTATCATGAGTACCCATCAGTTATCATCTAGCGAAATAGTATAATATATTTGTAATATATTCCAAGATATATAAACTAAAATTGATGATTTTTTTTCATATTTACAAAAGTCTGATTTAATAAATTACTTGGCAGGCTGGAAAAGCAGTTCCTTTGGCTGCAGAACTTGCTGATATTGCCTCTTTAGAGAAGCCGCTCATTGAAGAGTGTTATGACTTGCTCAGATTAGTATCTAGTATGCAGGTATATATACTCATAATCTACCTATATATATATATTGTAATGACCCAAAGCCGACCCTGAGGCCTCAACTGACGTCGTCCGGGCTGCAGCCCAATACACCCCAACCAACTCTCCGCCCCTGGTTGACGCTGGGATTTGAACCCGCAACCTCCTTGATAAGGAGCCTTCAAACCACTCCTCATCACCAATTGAGCTGGTTTAAAGGCTCCTTATCAAGGAGGTTGCGGGTTCAAACCCCAGCGTCAACAACCTGCCGTGGCCGAGAGATAGGGGCGGAGAGTTGGTTGGGGTGTATTGGGCCGCAGCCCGGACGACGCCAGTTGAGGCCTCAGGGCCGGCTTTGTGTCGTTACATATATATATATAGATATATATATATATAGGGCCATTTACTAACTTTGCTAAATTACTGAGAGCACCCCTCTTAGTTTCGAAATTACAAAAACCTCCCCTTAAGTTTTCATTTCATTACAAAAATCTCCCCTGAAGTTTTCATTTCATAACATCAATGCAACAAAAATACTCCCCTCGGTGAACAATGTCCAAGGGGTATTTTTGTTCATGGATGTAACGCAATGAAAACTTAGGGAGGTTTTTGTAATGCAATGAAAACTTAAAGGGAGATTTTTGTAATTTCGAAACTAAGAGGGGTGCTCTCAGTAAATATGCTAACTTATAGGGGAGGTTTGAGTAATTATTTCTATATATATATATATCATTCATCTAAAATATTCCTTTATTTATTTATTTCATTATTAATTCCCTGCACTTACCAGGTTCAAGAGGAAAGCTTGAGGTGTCAGCTTATTCAATTAAAATCATAGTTGTGTGGAAGAGGACTTCAGACAAGCAGTAATATTTAATGGATTTTGTAAATAGAATAATTTTACATTTTATTTTTTAACTTACAATTATGTGTCACTGATCTAGTGTTAAATGATTTGTATTTACCATACATAATGAATTACTTACATATTAAAAGTATCACTTTATAAATAATAATATCATATTGATGAGAGAAACATCATCACATAAGAAAATAGCATTGTTTTATGAAGCATCAATATTCAAAGTAAATCAAATGTTAGAATCATACTTTTAAGCTTAAAATAAAGGAGAATATTTTAGGTAGATGTGATTATGTTTGAGAGCGGTTTTGTTTAAGCGACCACGTGTGAAGTTGTAATAAGAAAAAGGAACAGCGTGAATGCACCAAACACGTTTTAGGATAGAGGAGTTCATGACCCCAAAAGTGCGGGGAGAATTGGCAACAAAATGTCACTTTGGGGATGGAGTCTTTGTGACTATAGCGAGTCAAATACTTATCCGCGTTTCTCTCCCCCAAATTTTAAAATCTCCACAAATCTCCCGCCCCATTTCACTGAGACCAAATCATTTTCTTGGATTATTATTATTATTTATATAAATAACTTCAGAAGTATTTGAAACAAACATATTGAAAAAAGATAGTCTGAAACAAACATATTGAAAAAAGATAGTCTTCTGAGCCATATGATCCTAAATGAAATGAAAAACATTTCTATATATTTTGTCCTTTCATAAAACTTTGCTTGTGTGCGATATACATAACACTCTTATTGTTACCCTGAATGAATGTAAATTTTAATAGTCGTGCCTAATTCATTGAGTACTCAATAAACAAGATTGTTTCAATCATTGTTTGAGTACTTTTATGTTGGTAAATTTCAGCAATAAATCTGACCACAACACTATTTTTCCAAGAATTATACTTCCTTCAAAGAATTTACAATAACCCCAATAGATTATCTTTCACCCTGAGAATCGGCCCAATCAACAACAAATAGTTGAGTTCAATCTCAAAATATTAAGTCTTCACTAAGAGGCTTCTTCAGGTGAAGTATGCACATAACATACAGTCAATATGTCATAATAAACCATTGCATATGATGACTAACTAAGCCACATAGAAAATATATATTTTTATTTGGTGACAATCAATAAATAAGCTTACCCACAAGATAATGATATCAACCACGATCATCTCAACAAGAGCTACTAATGAACCTCCGTGTTATAGTACAATAACCCATAATAATGTTGACATAGGAAGAAGCAAGCATCAATGTCTTTTTAAGAAGATCAAATTTTAAGAGGATAATGAGCACAATTATAATAAATATAACTCAATAGATGTATCTCAATAGATCAAGATTTTTTATCCTAAAATACAAATCAATTATGTTATATTGTATATAATTTCAATTTTCTCATTCTATATAATCAACATGCACTAAGAGAATATCAATATCATGATATATGTCCCATGCACCAAGGAGTGAGTTACTTGTCTTGCTTCTACAAAATTTTAAACATGTGAATAAATAGTTTAAATTGGATTTGTAGGGGATTGTTTAAGACCATATAACTAAAATCTTTTTGAGATAAAACAAAGAATTCTCCCTAAGGGTTTTGGGCTATGTGGTTGGTCCATATACATATATTCTTATACATTTCCTCATTAAGGAAAATGTTCTTGATAACAAGTTGATATAACCACCATTTTTTGCCACATAAGATAAAGGAATGCAATACATTACAATTGATAATAAAAGAAAAGTACTTTCCTAATTATCTACAAAATTCAAGATGTTCATGACATTTAGACACGTGTTGCACGTGGGGAAGACGCATTGGGACCCATTCTAGACTAGTTAGACCATGAACTTTTGGTATATACACTATGCAAGGCCAACCTAAGCATGGGCGAGTCCCACGTAATTTGATAGAGATTTTTATGAAAATACTTTGTGAATGATGAGATGGAGTATTGTATCAAACGAAACATGATAGTTAAGACTCCCACGAGATTCACGGCCTATTTACTGTAAGTGAGATTTTCAAAATAAATTGTGTTACAATATATAGAATCATATTGAAATACAAATCCATATTTCTTGAAAAGGAGATTTGCATGGAGAGAATTGTTTTATTACTTTGAGACATTTTCAGTGTTTTAAGCATCATTATGCATCAAGACAAACTCCTTAAATAGTGATTTAGTTGGGGTAATATAGCAGAAGCAACTTTATCGTTTTGTGATTAGAGGTCGGGATCACATCAATGTGCGCAGATTAATGAAGCCATAGTACGGTCCAAAGAACGCTCCCAAATTATAGAACGAGAATTTGGTAATCTTATGCAGTTGTATGGTATGCAAACATGCTAGAAAAGTGCATTGAGGTTGGAAAGTTAGTGATATGTTCTTGTGTTCTAAAATATGTTTTAGCCAAAATTGTCTATTTGGTTCTTATATTTTCTCAACTTTATGAAATCAGCCCTTATATTTTCTAAGTTTGTAAAATTACAGATTGCACCCCCCTCTTACTGTTGAAATTACAAAAACCTCTCCTCAATGTTACAAAACATAACATTTACCTCCCCTGAAGTTCACATTTCATAACATTCATGCACAAAAATACCCCCCATTCGGGAGAGGTTTTTGTAATTTCAATAATAAGAAGGATGCAATCTGTAATTATGCTATCTTTAAGGGGAAGTTTTGGTAATTATTCATGCATATCTATACTATTATATAAAGATATAGAGTTATGGTGTAACCCGGTCCGCCAACAAATCTACGCCGTCCGATTCTCCTTATCGGTTCGATAAGGAGAGAGAGAGGGATAGAGGGGAGAGAGGGAGTGGGGCCCACAATTAAGAGAGAGAGAGTGAGGGGAGAGAGAGAGAGTGTGGCCCGCAATTAAGAGAGAGAGAGAGAGAGAGGAGAGGGCGGCAGGGAGAGAGGGAGGGGAGCGAGGGTGGGGTTTGTTTTTTGGCTTTAAATTTTAAAAAAAAAAATTTATATATATATATAATACTAATATATAATTAATATATAAACAATTAAACATTATATATATAGAATTAATATATACATAATTAATATATATACATAATTATGACAGTGCCGGGGGCGATCGAAGCAAGTCGGGGGCGGGCAAAGCCCGCCGGGACGGGCAGTGTACTGCCGCGCGGGGCACGGGGGTCCCCGTGCACTGTCACTCGTATATATATATATATATATATATATATATATATATATATATATATATATATATATATATATATATATATATATATATACACACATATGGTGGCATTACTCAGGAGTCATTAAGGGTACTATAGTCATTTACAAAACCAACCTAAACACATTTTATTTGAACTGTAGATTCCCCTCCATGACTATGAGAGCTAAAACAAGTGTATAAATTTATGCCCTAACATTTTACTCATGCAATTATCCTCAATCAACCCAGGGATTGAATTTCACAGTCATCTAAATGACAACTGATAACCCACTCAATCACCAATCACTATAACAAAGGATGACAACAGATGGCAATCCTTATTCATTCTGGACATTATAATCCTATCAAATGAACCCATGGAATAAACATCAAAGGGTCGCGATTGGATCGCGGATGCCGAGCTCCGGGTCTTCAATTTTTCGAGAACATCCCGTTTGTTAATGACGAGAAGTCATACTCTTTTCCCGACTGGGCGGCGGTTGCAGGAGTCGCGGCAGACGAAGATATCCGCGTTGCTCCGTTGATCAGCGAACTCGAGTTAGCGGGATAGACACTGCATGTTGTATAGTGCTCATTAGCATAAAGGAATAATTACCAAAACTTCCACTTAAAGTTTGCATAATTATAGATTGCGCCCCTTTTACTTTTTAAATTGCAAAAACATCCCCTGTAACTTTACATTTCATAACATCCATGCACAAAAATGCCTCCTTAGAGTAAATTCCTAGGGGAGAACTTTTTGTGCATGGATGTTATGAAATGTAAACTCAATGAGGAGGTTTTTGTAATTTCAAAAGTAAGAGAGGTGTAAGCTGTAATTTACCAAACTTAGATGGGAGGTCCCGGCAAATCGCCATATTATATATATAAGAAAATCAAAGCGAACTGAAATTATGCAACTCACCCGGGTGTAGGAAAAGACGAACCGTGATGTCCAGGATACGTGGGTCTAATGTTCGCGCTCTGTCGGATAGAGAAAGAAATGGTGTCGGAGCGAAATAATGGAAAGAGGCATGTGAATTCGAAGGAATACCTGAAAACCAGTCGGCGGAGCCATTCCTGGAGCGAAGAGACCGAGAGTTGGCCAGTTTTGAGTAACGCCATGTGGAATGGAATTGCTCAATGGAATGATTGGAGGAGAAACACCGGATTGAGCTGCGGCCATGAGAATAGCTTGATGTTGTTGGGAAATGAAGGCAAGCTGCTGCTGATGGATGGCGTACGGAGAAACCATACTTGACTGCAGGAAGCATCAATATAAACAAAAGAATTTTTTTTTATCCAGTTTCTTATCAACACAGTATAGTGTAGGTGAAACTAGAATATCATTTATAGAATTTTGCGTCGGTTCAAACAAATCATAGATGCAAACAAAAGGAACATTTTTTTTTTCATTTTCTATTCCATGTCTGTAAAAGAGAATGCAGTGAAAGGTACAAAAACAAGAAGCTGCCGCAGCCTTCAATTTTGCAGCTCGAGTACACTCCGATGATGCTAATAATTTAGTTGACATAGGACGAATCTATAGGGGGCGGAAGACGACCAACTCTATATGAACATGGCCACAGGCATGTGCGCAACGATGAACAAAAATAGAACTACTGTAGCAATTATTACCATGCAACTACACAGTCAACACAAATATCTGACGCACAATTAATTAAATAAGAAAATTAAAATTGCGCAGACAATCATAGTCGAGTACAATGAATTTTAATTAGGGCAACAAGTAACAACCACGCATAATTGGAAGTGCGAAAAATACCGAATGCCAGTCGAAGAAGAAACACAAGTCATTGAAAGGAAATTAGTAAATAACCAGAGCAAAATTTCACTAGTAATAAAGAGTGCATTTGTATAATGTAGATGCCATTGAAAATAAATGTAGAGACTCGCCAAGTAATAGAATCCAAAATGGAACTGAAATAAAGGGTGGCTAGGGGTAGGAGTGGGAGAGATGCAATGGATCAGGTGCCCGGTTTTATACGGGTCTGATTTGGTATTTTAGGATTTTCAGATTTGGGGGATTTTGGGAGCTTTCGGGTAGAGGGGGCAGGGGTTGTTGCTGGATGCTGGGTCGGTATAGGAGAACATGGTGGCTGGGAGGGCAGGGGGAGATCGGGGAGGTATGGGGTTAGTAGGGCTGAGAAAGCGAAAGGGAGGCTCATTGGTGCTTGGGTGGGATCCCAAGCAGTCTTCGGGGAGCTTTGTTGGGCCGGAGGAAGTAGCGGGAAGGGCGTTGTGAGGCTCGAGTTGTAGAAACGATGGCTGTAGGCTGCTCGATGGGCTTTGGATGTGTTCATCGGAGCTCGAGTGGGGTCGTCGGAGCTCGAGGAGTCGTCAGGGAGCGATGGTGAGACGGAGGAAGTGGTGGTGAGGACGTTGGGGCTTCGGCACCCCGCGCACAAGCTTCGACACCTGAATAATCTAGCGGCAATATTTTCAGTCGTGACTCGTCTACCTTCTCTAATATAAGCTATAAATATAAACTTTAGGTGAATTTGGTGAAAAACCACGTTGAACGCGATGGCGGTCTCTAATCGTCCATCTGACGATCTTAAACCTATCGATCACAAAAATGGATTAAATGACGCATGGACGATCTCCAACAGTAATACTACACAAACATATCTGCAACCCTAATTATTCTCTATTGCTATTGTGAGGCCATTGGTAGATACAAGGTTTCAATAGATATAGATATTCCGACCAACATAGAGCCAGTTTCGCTTATGAGATAGGCTGAGTGAAGTCAGTATATGACGATCCTCCACATTTTAATCATCTAACTCCAGTATGTCAAAGAGATTTTCGGAAGGATGAGCAAAGAATGCTTTGAAGAACCGATGGGTGTATAGGGGAAGTAGGGTGATTCCTCTTTTACCTACATGATGCAAAGCTAAGCAAATGATAAAGGTATTCAGTCAGAAGTCAAGAGTTGATTTTTATGACAGTTATGAAGATTAATCCATAAAGAGTTTTTTGGGGTCCGAGAGTTAGGCTCAATTTGGAGATTAAGCTTATGGATGTGAAAACAACCTCATTCACAGTGATCTAGAGAAGAAGCTTTAAATAGAGCAGCTCGAAGGTTTCCGGGTGAAGGGAAAAGAAAGCTATGTTTCTCATCTAAAATAGAACTTGTATGGTCCGAAGCAAGTTCCTGGACAGTGACACAAAAAGTTTGAGTCGTTCATGGCAGATTATTTACAAGACTCTGGATCATTTTGTACTTGTGAAGCACTTTGTGGGGGAAGATTACATAATATTGCGGCTCTAAGTTGACGGCATGATGATTTTCAATCAAAATAGTTGAAGAATTTTCGAGTCGAAACGTCAATTGAGTACAAACTTCTCTACGGAAGTCATAAGAGCAGTAAATATTATCCAAGGAATGCATATCTATCGAGATAGGAAGTTGAAGACAATGTGGTAGTCTTAGGAGAGATACATTCAAAAGATTCTTCAGAGATTTGGGATGAACCATGCGAAGAAGATGACTCTTGCAGCTTAGTTCAAATTTACAGCAGATCAGTGTCCATCAAAATAGAGATATGGTCTGCGCCAGGATTGACATTACTCATGCAGTTGGTACAGTGAGCACTTACCAATTCAATACTGGGAGAGAGCACTAGAGCGCAATGAAGTGGATCTTGAGATATCTTCAAGACGCCTCAAATTTGAAGCTCGGCTTCAAAGGTGATGAGCCGAAGTTGTTATGCAACATAGAAGTTGACATGGCTGGAGATGTCAACTTGGAGAGATCCACCTCACGGTACCTGATCATGATTGTAGAGGGGAAATGTCATGGCAATACATATTACAGAAGTGTGTTGTTTTATCTACAATTGATACCCAGTTTGATTTAGTGGCTGAGATTGGTAAAGAATTACTATGGATGAACAAGTTCGTCAAAGAGTTGGTACTTCCACAAGGGCAGCAAGTTTTGCTTTGTCAGTCTGAGTGTTTTTCATCCCGGTAAGAAACCAACGCTCAACTCCAAAAGTATATTGGTAGTCAATATCATTGGATACGAGACTTGTTAGAGGAGTTGTAGAAAGTTTATACTTATGATAACGGAGCGGACATGCTCACAAAGATCGTGCCGACAATGAAATTTGAGTACTACAAAAGATTGTCGGAATGGAGGTATCCTCTTCCTAGTCAGGAAGGGGAAGAACTGTTAGGGATGAGGTTCCATGTTACGGGCTCGCCGCAGAACGTTGATAGAGTTACCGGAGGATGGCCGGAGGCGGGGATGATGGAGGAGGATGTTGTGGAGCCGGAACCGTGACTGCCTAAGTGGGGTGTGCTCGGAGAGAGAGAGCTACCACAATCTCATACAAGACAAGAAAATAGACAAATTCTGGATATCTTCTCATGACCCAAAGAGTCTTTTAAATAATATTACATAAGGACATAAAAATAAATAAATCCTACACTTGGAATTACATAAAAAGAACTATAAAAGATGCGATATTAATAAAAATATAAAATAACGACAGATAACGGATGAGATCGGGAACATAACATCCCATCCTTCCTTGAAATCGAGCTTGCCCTCAAGCTCGAGCTTAGCCCGGTCGGTGTGATCTTCGGTTCCTTAACTTCGTAGATGACACTGATGCAGTGATTCCAGAGGGGCTCAGAGAAGTAGAGCAATTTGATAGACGCATGATGATGACTGTCTGGTGGATGTGGACGATCGAGACGGACCAATGATCTTGTGGAACGGGGATTAAGGTGGTCAGACGTGGTGGAGCCAGTAGGGTGGCACTCACAAATGGAGTGGGGTTCAGAGCGGACAGAGGTTATAGCTATAGAGGAGAATATTGGATGGAGGTGGCTGTCAGAAAGAATGGCACGAGGATCAAAGCCAATGAGGTCCGCGGCATGGAAATAAACACCTGGGTCTGGAGGAGGCTCACAGGAGTCGGTGGCAGCATGGGTTGCGGCAGAACAATCATCGGGTTTGATGGTTGCGCAAAGATTAGATGACGAGAGAGCGGATTCCTAACAGTTGATGAGTTGACGATTGTGGCAAGGGAGACTTGGTGTCGGGCTTGCGCTTCTTGATATCGGGCTTCAACGGCGACAAAGGACGCCAGAAGAATGCACATTTGATCCTGAAGTTTAATCAAATTGGCGGAGAAATTACCCATGTTGTTAATTAATTTGAAATAATCAATTATTTACAGAAATTAATAATTAATTAATCAATTATAGTTGTGATGTAGGCAGCCGCGGGTTAATTAATAGCAAATTAGCACAGGGCTCAAAATAGGAGCATACGCAGTTAAAGTAGGGGCACAGGACTTTGGGGCGGCTTGACGACAAAACACTGATAGTAGGCAGGTGAACAATGCACATTGCTAGAGGTCAGCACTAGAATCGAAAACAAGATGAGACTCGTTCGCTTACGTGGGGCTCGAAGGCAGAAATATGCGACGAAATCGGTGTGGTGAATCGGACATTGGGAACAATGACGCCACCGATGCTGGATACAACGACGAAATCAGCGCGGCTTGTTCGCATGTAACTACGACTGAGAGATCGTAGGCGTGTGCGCGGTTCGATCATGTAAATCTCGTAGATGATGAAGACAGTTGTTTCCCCAGGAGGAGCTGCTGGTGTTGCCATAGATCGGTGATGAAAGAGCTATCGTTGACGAAAAGGGAGTTGTTGCTGTCGACAGAACGTTTGCAGGGACCTGGAAGACGCTGACAGCATAGGGACCCCCTTTACGCGTGCATGAACCTGGAAGGTATTTCCGACTGAAAGTGTCGCGGGAAAGGCTTGCGGCAGTGGTGGAGGAGGGAGATGCTCTAATACCAAGTTATTACAAGCTCGTCGTAGAACGTCGATAGAGTTGTCGGAGGATGGCTGGAGGCGGGGATGATGGTGGAGGATATATTGGAGCTGAAACCGCGGCTGCCTAAGCGGGTGTGCTCGGAGAGAGAGAGAGAGAGAGAGAGAGCTACCATAATCTCATAAAAGACAAAGAAATAGACTAAACTTCTTAATACCTTCTCATGACCCAAGGGGTCCTTCAAATAAGATTACATAAAAACATACAAGTAAATAAGTCCTACACTTGGACTTACATAAAAGAACTTATATAAAACGAATTATAAAAGATGTGACATTAATAAAAATATAAAATAGAGACGGATAACGGAACAGGATAGGGAGCATAACATTCCCCCACTAGGTGAACCCCTCAAGTAAATCAAGTGCAATTGATTTCGTCCTTCCAACGTGCAAAGGTTTGAAAAGGAGAAACCTCGACTTTCCAAAATCTCTTGTGCTTAATAATCTATGGTTGGTGAAGTAATAGCAACCATTTCCTTTGAAAGCATGGTAATATATAAATTTGTGGTAATTGAATAAATGGAAGAGATTTTCTTTGAAACCATGTCAATATTAGAAGTCCCTGGCAAGTGAATTGTCTATTTAACAAGGAGAGTTGCATATCAAGTTGGGTTTTCTAGTCACGATAGAGTGAAAGCACATCGCATGTGCGCAGCGGAATATACAAACAAGAACAACCCTAAACAGTTAAAGGATCTTGCGATTTCATGAATCTAGAAATAGGAGAAGCAACACTTTGCAATATACCTTATAGGGATTGAGACAACACTCAACCAAGGTGCTCCAAGATCTGATCCCGAAGACAAAGTCTGAGTTCCAAGCACAGAAATCGATCTGCACCCCTATAGAAGTTCACACAAGTGAAGGAGAACCCCACGACTCTTGTCGAATTAGATCTGGGATGGAGAAAGAATACCCTCTACGTCTGCACGGACTGCTAGATCCGACGACAGGGAGAGGCGGCGACGGCGACCCTTGCGGAATGCAGACGGAACTTCGAGAATTTCGCTCGTTCTCGGGAAAACAAAGAGGTCGACTATTTCTCTGTCGTCGAATACATCTGACCTAATCTCTTTATCGCTTCTTGTTATATACCCAAGGCATAAAACAGGCTATTCGCAGACTCAAGACTCTATTGGAATAAATGAACAGATTCGTCGTGTACAGGAAATTCGTCGAGAGATTTCGACGATTAGTCGTGACGAACTAAGACGTGTTCCGTCGAGACAATCTCGACGATTCGTCGAGTACATCTAATTCATCGAGACAATTTGGCAAATTCGACGAGTCGAATTAACACATATATCGTCGAGACATTTCGACGATTCGTCGAGTACAATGCAATTCGTCGAGACACTCTCGACGATTCGTCGTGTACATCTTTTCCCGTCAAGACATTCTCGACGCAACTATAATTGCTCACAGGATAGGTCCTCCATTCATATCCAATATGAGTAAGGCCAACACAATCCTTCATCCAACTTCTCGAACACTTTTATGTGCGACCCTATAGACTCATATTGCGTTGACAGTAAGACTAACTACTTGATTGCTTTGAGATCACCTTGGAAAAACCAACATATCATTCCTAAACTGTAACAGCCTGCAATAATAAAAAACCTCAAAGTGGAGATTGATATTTTGCCTGGTAAGGAAGAGCAAGACTTCGCGAGGAAGGCACCTTCGTAGAAGGAAGATGAAAAGGCTGAAGAAGAGCCAAGTTGTTTGAAGAGTTTGTTCAAAGAGACAGATGACAATGTCATTGGTTTCATTGTCCCTAGCTTACTATTTCTTTATTTATTTTCATTCTTCAAGAAGTTGTGATGTCCATATTGGATTGGCAGGAAAGCCACTGTGGAGTATTGATTGTGATCATCTCTATTTTTAGTAGAAACTTTTGGGTGGAAATCCGATCGTCGCATGATTTTCACCCAAATTAGGATTTTCACATAAAAATGTGTGCCCATTTGTGATTGTTCTATTGTTTTTATGTGTGCTGCTAACATTTATTGTCAGTGCTTAAATCGAATTCTCACAGTTATCTCACTCAAGGATTTGAAACCCAATAAATTTAGCATCAAGTTCAGATTAACAACTAAAAAACTGTGCAAGTTGACAAATATACAGGTACATTGTCTGTTAAATACTGAAAATATGCCTTGAGTCCTTAACACTTTCCATTAACCTACTCAACCAAGAGTTCACAAGTGAGTTTGGTTGCGCATAAGACGATTATGGGCATAGCGCTTTAAGAACTCTAATGGGTAAGAGCTAAAATGGGGGTATCTGATGACCTTAAGATTGTGTTATGTGTTCGCCGGAGTAGTGGCCGAAGGCGGATGGGATACTTTGGAGCCGGAACCACGGTTACCTACACGGGGTGGTACTCGAGAGGAGAGAGCTACCAATATCTCACACAAGACAAGACAAGAGAATAGAATACTTCTTGGATACCTTTTCATGACCCAAGGGGTCCTTTAATAAGATTACATAAGGGCATACAAATAAATAAGTCTCACACTTGTCCTTACATAAAAGTACTTACATAAAACGAGCTATAAGAGAAGCGACATTACTAAAAATATAAAAAATTGTCGGATAACGGAACGTGATTGGGACCATAATATCTCATCCTTCCTTGACATCGAGCTTGTCCTCATGCTCAAGCGTGGCACGATCGGTATGATCCCCGGGTTCCTTAACTTCGCGCCAGAATAATTCTTTGTAGCCTAAGGTCAGAGTAGATGCATCATTGGGGTAGGGGCTCATGGCGTGCTCACAGATGTCACAGAGGACTGCAGGGATCTAGCGTGGCGTGGGCGTTAGCTGAGGAGAGTCTGTCATTCATAATGGTTGGTGGTGGGGCAAGTGTGTCTGCTGAATGTGAGTCACGACGATCAAAAGTGGCGGCGCCGACTGGGGAACGATCACCGGAAGGAATGACGCCAGAGGGGCCGGCGAAACATGTAATTGGAGCGGAGGGCGCTGAAAGGAGGTGGCTGACAGCACAGTTATCACGGGTTACAGTGGAACAATCAACGAGTTCGATGGTGGTGCAGAGATCGGAAGACGAGTGAGCAATTGTTTATGTTTGTGTGCGGCGAACAGGTCGTCGAGTCTGGAGAGGAAGATGGCGACGCAACTCGCCATTTGCCGCGGCGTGAGAGGCTATCTTGGCCTCCAAATATTCGTGTCGGGCCGCCTCAGACGTCATTTGCAATTAATGAAATAATATTAGGCAGCAGACTTGAGGCACGGAACGTCCACTTCTCAAAATAAAGTATGGATTGTGTGCGGTCACGAAAGGCGCAGAGACACTGTCGGAAGCAGAAGGAGCTGGGCTTGAGGGGTTTGCGCACGTGACAGGAGATGAGGGCGTCGATGAAGGGAGAAGTCGCATGCTGCCCACGATGCAGAGGCCTGCAACAGGTAGTTGGCTCGAAGAGGTGTCGTCGTCTGCTTCTCGGGGGGGGGGGGGGGGGGGGGGGGGGCTCAAACAGGAGGGAAGAAGGCTACATTTGCACAGGGGGAGTCGCGGAATCGACGGACCTGTCAATCGATGCAAGCGAAGAGAAAGTCGAGGGAAAACAAGGGCCAACGAGGGCCTCGTCTTCACCAACGAGGGCTAGGGCGTGCGACGAAATCGTCGATGCAGAGGCCGCGGTTGGAAAACAGTCGACGGAGCCCGTCGATCGATGCAAGCGGAGGAAGTCGAGGGAAAACCGACGCAACTCGAGGATGCAGGAATTCCTGGCGAGGCCGAACGGCGAGGCGCATGAAGAAGACGTCGGCAGTAACGACGACGAATGAGAGTGTGTTGTAGCTGGTCTAGGGCGCAGACTGTTCAGAGGACGTCGAAACGTCGAACCGGAGAGAGTTTGCGCATGCGGGGAGGATCAACCTCGCTCTGATACCAAGTTTGTTATGTGCTCGCCGGAGTAGTATCCGGAGGCGGAGGGGATACTTTGGAGCCAGAATCGCGGATGCCTAGGCGGCGCGTGCTCGAGAGGAGAAAGCTACCAATATCTCACACAAGACAGGAGAAGAGAATAGAGTACTTCTTGGATACCTTCTCATGACCCAATGGGTCCTTTAAATAAGATTACATAAAGGCATAAAAGTAAATAAGTCTCACACTTGTCCTTACATAAAAGGATTTACATAAAACGAACTATAAAAGATGTGTCATTACTAAAAATATAAAAATAGTGTTGGATGACGGAACGGGATTGAGACCATAACAAATTAATTCCTAATCCTATGTATCATTTAAGTTCCATTGCGGCCCTATTAATCACAATTGGACGACTTGAAATTAAATAAAGATAATACTTGGATTATGCTCTGAGCTCAAAATCTTATAAACATAAATAACCTCTTATAAAAATTTTACTTATATCCAAATGAATCATTTTTGTCAGGCCATCAAAAACTCCCAAAAATCAATTCATTTCTGAGCTCAATAGAGTGGCTCGAAATACAAATCAAATCAATTTCGGTTGATTTTTATGGCAAAATTCAAGTGAATTTATATACTAATTGCTATATAGAAGAAATAACTTATGTTTTATATTGGATCTAAATGAGCTTAATAGATAACCCACCAAAGACCATAATAAAAAATATAGGCTAATAGACATTCATGATAAAACTTTGGAGGAGGCAACAAAATAAGTTTGAGCAACTATGGGTCCGTTTGAGCCAGAGTTCCCACCGCATCATTGTTTAGATCTAGGATGGTAATGAGTAGAGCTACCGTTTAACGGAGGAACATCAAGCTAGCAGCGTTCTGCAGTCAGCACATCCTACTACATTCCGTGTCAAAACGGCATTTTCATGCCCAATGACGCGGTTTGGCCTCTCAGTTCACAGTCAGAGTTGAGCATTGGAGGTAAGAGCGAAAACGCCGTTCACAATCTTCATGTCAATCAAGGCCTAATTCAAGAATCAATCGACGTATTGATGTAGGGTAGACTTGTGAGTGTACAACTATAATGCAAACCTAGCGTGAGTGCGGGGGAAGACGAATCTCTTTTCTTTAACCCTAAATGCGACACACACCAATGACGTTTTTCACATATAGTAATAGAAGAATAATTTGCAAGCAAATATTTTAAAAGTGTAGCAAAGCAATTTCTTTAAGCAAGCGGGCTTTGGGATTTCCTCCGCGTGGAGGGACAAAGCGTAAGCGCACAGCGAATAATTCCTTCAAGCCAAGGATTAATCCGAAACATAATTCTACAAATGCAAGAGATCCGTTGTGGCATCATGATCATATAGTTAGGGCCTCCCGACCAATACGTGGGCGGCATCCATGGGTATGACATCACACCACACTTGATCCTCAAATGTAGCCAGACTGATCGAAACAAGGCACCGCTGGGTGACTTGGATCGCATTCTTATCCACCCAGATGACACGATAAGGGTGGGGGTGAGGCTCAGCCTTCACCTGCATACACTCAAGACCTTTTTAGGCCACGATGTTCACACAATACCAGTATCTATAGATAATTTACAAGGACCGCATGCACTAGGGAAATAAGTATAGAGGATAGTGGAGCGTCACCAGTCCTCGTACGCACATGAGGTGTGCAATACGCGTCTAACTACTCCCACACCCAGTGATCTCTCGGCATCACTATCCCAACCATCCTCTACCGTGGCCATAATCTCCTCATCAGCTGTATCCTCAACCTCAGTGTTGGGATCGCTGTCCTTAATGAGTAGATTCCGCGTGGGGCACTGCGCCTCCACGTGGCCTCTACCAGAGCATCTAAAACATTGGATGCCCCCAGACTTGGGAGCACTTGTGATAGTCGCCTTACCTTTCGCATCGGCAGGCGCATGAGAGGATGTAGGTGCGTCTGCGTTGGTCTAATAAACGTAATACCGTCCGTGCGTGCGGGAGCCGGTCTCGGCCCAGTAGAGCGGAGGTACAACTCATACTCCAAAGCTAACTGAAAAATCTACTCGACCGTCTCAAGACGGTGTGGAATGAGTTTCCAACGGATATCAGTCCTCAACCCAGCTCGAAAGAGTAATGTTGTCGCTATGGGCTCCTCTAAAATGTCACTCCGAACGACCAACTCATCGAAGCGGGACATGTAGTCGGCAACAGAGAGGGTTCCCTGCCACAGATCATACAGTTGATCTCGATAAGATGCAGGAAGGTATTTATCCTTCAACCTATGATTTATGTCCGCCCATCTGGTGATGGGGTAACAGCCATCGCGGTCTAGACTCCTCTCAAGACTCGTCCAAAACATATTCACTAGACCGTGAAGCTTCATTTTTGCGAAGCGGACTCGACACTCGTCACTCATCTCGTACCACTCGAAATAGTGGTTCATGTCTAAGAGCCAGTCATTGAAGGCCTTCGGGTAAAGATGACAATCGAAGGAAGGAGCATCGATGTGGATAAGTCGGGTGATGTCGTCCTCCTGGGGAGGGATGCCTCGACGGGGCTCTCGATAATCCTCACAATAATCATCGTGGTCGTTGTTGTGTCGAGCAGGTGGGGGACCGCGCTTTCTACGACCTAGATCATAATGGTCCTCACAATCATGCCCACGATCCCTCTGACCCGGTGGTGGAGGATGTCTAAGTATAATATAGGTGGGTTCCTGACGTCGCTCATATGTGTGGTTGGGGTTCCGCCTCATAGGTGGTGTGGGGCCTCGATGAGGAGCCTCCCGATGATGTCGATCCAGAGGGGGGGATACCCCTAGGCCGAAGGTCGGGAGGAGGATGCACGTCGGGGTCCCCCGCATAAGGGTCATCCTACTGCGTCAATGTCTCCCTCGGGTTCTCTAGATTTTCAATACGCGTATTCATCTCGGCGACGTCATGACGAAGATCCTCAAACTGGGTGCCTACGACATCAAACGATCTAAGATTAATTGTTGGAAATCAGCAGGGGACATGCCCGAATTCGAGCTAGTCTCCCGATCGTCAGTGACACGAGAATCAAACATAAGGGATCTAAAGAACCTATCACTATGTAGCATAAAAGTGTTCCAAACTATGGGCTCTGATACCAATTGATGTAGGGTAGGCTTGTAAGTGCACAACTATAATGCAAACCTAGCGTAAAGTGCGGAGGGAAGACAAATCTCTTTTCCCTAACCTTAAATGCGACACATACCAACGACGGTTTTCACATATAGCAATAGAAGAACAATTAGCAAGCAAATATTTTAAAAGCGTAGCAAAACAATTTCTTTAAGCAAGCGTACTTTGGGCTTTCCTCCGCATGGAGAGCCAAAGGGTGAGCGGACGGCAAATGATTTCTGCAAGCCAAGGATTAATCTGAAACAAAATTCTACAAATGCAAGAGATCCGTAGAGAAAAGTACACAATCACATAAATAAATGTAGAGAACAAGATTCACACAACAATGATAATACTCATGAAGGGGAGGCCGTAGCGTGGAGATCCGGTGATTCACGGGTGCTTGGTGGCTGTCCGGGAAGAGACGGCTGCTGTATGGTGATTAGACTCAGGGCTTTGCGGGCACAGGAACAGGGCTTTGGGTACTGGAAATAGGCGGATTGTGAGGGGAAACAAGAGACTCTCGGAGGGCTGCTGTAGAGGAGTACTTACGGCAGTTAGGCGGGTTGTTAGGAGGGGGGATTTGGGGCTCTCGGTGGAATCAGAATAAGGAATTAGGACGGTTGTAGGCGGAGGGGGATTTGAGGCTCAAGGTGGAATTAGATGAAGGAATTAAGCGGGTTGTAGGAGGAGGGGGATTTGAAGCTCACAGTGGAATCAGATGAAGGAATTAGGCGGGCTGTAGGAGGGGGATTTGTGGCTCACGGTGGAACAGATTAAGGGGATTAGGAGGGTTGTAGGAGAGAGGGGTTTGAGGCTCACGGTGGGACAGGAACAGTCATTCCTGCAGACTACAGGGGAAATTATTTGGAGGATTGCCGATTGAAATGTCAAGAAGTTCTTTAGGGATTTAGGGTTGGGAGATGTTGCGGTATAGGAAGGAGATACAAGAGGGTGCAAGGAATAGCTAGGAGTCGTCACCTAACACATAGTCGTCACCAAGAGGAGATCGCCAGATTCTGGGAAGCTTTCTTTCTCCAAAATCTGCAATAATCCAAGGTGGTTTCCCCCTATTTCTATTTGAAAGAAACTACCTAGGGCATCCCTTACATCAATGGTTGTGATTGACCGTTAATGCAACGAACCCGATTACAATAAATAAAAACTGAAAATTACAATGTAATATATGAAAAAGCATGTAAACAAAAATCCGGATACATTCGTGGAGTCGGGTAACCAATCCGGTCAAGTTCTCCTGTGCGAGTACACAATCATGCCCCCCCCCCCCTCCCCCCCCTGCGGCTCGCCATCTCCGATGGGTGATCCTCATCACCTATCTAACTATGTTTTATTAGGAGAAGACCAAATGGAGCTAGAAGTCCCGAAAATCTGGATTCATATCTACACATCTCCTATGGGAGATGCAGTATTCCCAAAAATTATTTCCAAAACTTGGCTACAAAGCCACGTGAATGCAAGGAGAAAGCGAAGAAAGTGAATCCTACAAAGAATTATATGTAGAATAGTGGGAAGTTTTTGAGTGGAATAGTTGGGGAAATGAAGCATGCCAATTTAGAATAGTAAATAAAGAAAAGACTGACCTTCTCAAATAGACCCATTATATCATTCTTCACGTGTGTCTGTGATTTCAGGGGAGTAACCGCTTGTGCTATAGATAGCGAATCTTTAAATGGATCCTCACTTACTTTCGCAGACTGAGTGAAATTCCCAACTGATTTTGCGGTAATATTCGTCTCTGCAGCTGCCAATAACAGATACAGTGAGCAGTACATCAAAATAAGCAGTGAAATATAAATACTACATTTAACCATTACTACACCAGAAGATTTCATTATCTACAAGTTAATTGACTGAGCATGGTATAAAGATCAAAACACGAGAATAAAGAGAATAATGTAATGGCATAGTGCTTTAAAAATGGGAAATTTACAGTTAGATTACTATCTTACACTGGAATCCTGCCCATGAATTATCTTCGGTTGGTGATGAATCTGACTCATTTGTTATTGAACTGTCCATAGAGAGCAAATTAAATAGATCGGTAGCATAATCAACTTTTGGAGGTAGTGTAGGTTCAGCAGGTGGGACCGGTTGAGCTTTAACTTGAGTTGAAGCAATATCAACTCCAGGGAGAGTCGTCTCTACAGCTTGTGGAGTATCAGCCTTTGGCAGGACAGGTTCATCATTTGATTCAGTGGAAACCTGCTTCAGTTTAAAGAAGATTCAGGTTATATCTCACTGATTAAGGTCCTATTTGGGGCGGCGGATCACGCATGGCGCGGATCCGTGGACGCTGGACTGCAGCCGCGGTCTGGTTCCCGCAGCCAAAAATTGCGCGGAATCCACAGCCTTCCGATAATTTATGTTTGTGCGCGATAGGCGAAACACCAAATTTCCGCAAGCTCTGCATTGCGCACGATCCACCACCCCAAACAAAACTATCCGAAATCTTTTCAAGACAGATGGAGATAATCAAGGATTAGAGACCCAAGGCAATCTCAAGTTAAAGATAACTTTAAATATAATATTCATTGCTGCTCAAAATAAATCAGTATTTAAAGTGCATAACTATTATTGAGCATGGCTAATTATTTATCCAACAACATCAAGAATCTGAACATACCAAAGCACAAAGTACACCGAGATCCTGTAATTCAAGATTTATTGTGCATCAAAATTGTAGAAATGAATATAGCTAAAGATTCTCCACCAATATCATATCCCTTCTTTAATCACAGAAGATCTGCTCACTCTGCTTTAATTCATTCAGATGTATGGGGCCTATCTCAAACTCCAGATAGATCCCATAATAGACAGTGTGTATCCTTCATTGACAATTGCACACGTACCACTTGGGGTGACTTCATGAAAACCCCAATGTGAAACTTTTCCATGTTTAAAATCCTTGAACCACATGATTGAGACCCAATATGATACCAAAATAAAAATTCTCAAGAAGTAAAAATGAGGCCGAATATTTAGATAGGCATTATCAAAAGTTCTTGGATGAAAAAAAAGGATTAAACCAAATCTCTTGTTTTTCTACAGCCCCAAAAGGGTATTGTTGAACAGAAACATCATCACCCAACTCAAGTGCCGGTCACTCTTCTCAATGAATGTTTCTACAAGGTTTTCAGGGATGCTATATTAACATGCATATTCAGTCTCATGATCGTGGCAAATTTGATCCCCATGCTATTAGATGCATGCACATTGGCTACTCTTCATCTCAAAAGGGTATAGATACTTCAGCCATATTTCTCGTCAGGTATTTGTTTCCATGGATGCCACCTTATGGGAGCAATAGTTTTTTTCTTCTCATGCGGAGAAATGAATGAGATTCGAATCTCATTCCTATTACCATGGGAGGAATCTTTTCACAGCCCTTAATTTCACAAGGAGAAATCGAATGAGATTCAAAATTTCGTTCCTATTACTATAGATGACCTCATGGTCTCCTTCCATCACATCCAAAGGCAAACTTTCATCTAGAAACTATTTACCAAAAACACAGAGGACCTACTCTAGTGATCCCCGTGTTGTCATTTAACCAAACTCATTACTCATCTTGACAGAACCACAGGGTTCAAACGATTCAGATCAGGAAAACTTACAAAGTGAATGGAATAAACAAGTCAGTAAGCATTCTGCCTTGGGAACAAATGCTGTAATTATCTCCACCTTTTTGATGACTTGCCCATTGCATTTCAAAAAGACATTAGATCATTATACTCAGCACTCTATATCCAAATATTTATCTTATGTTTCTTTATGTCCATCCTTCCATGCCTATGTTTCCACCTTCTCTTCCAAACTATTCCGCATAAATGGCAGGATGTAGTTACCATACCTGAATGGAAGGAAGTTGTCACCAAAGAGATAAAGGCACGGAAGAAGATTTGTATGTAAAACTTGATACCTGTAGAAGTTTTATTAATTAGTCCATGTAAAGGCCTAATGTGAAGACCCTTTTTTCTCATGTATAGATTAGTCTCACATCTTGGCTTGGAGTTGAGTTTTCACTCCTTCACCCTATAAATATAATATGTGTACAAATACTTGTCTTGTAAGATGTTACGGCGATCGACGAGGGAGACGAGGGCGAGGGGCAACCTCCGGTGTGACGAGTTTACCAACGCCGGGGGCGCGGCGGGCGAGCCGTTCCGACATAGCCGACGCCGTACCAAGGAGGCGTTTTCTTTTCTGCATTGCTTTTGTATTTCCTTAATTGCCGTATTTTCATATGCTTGATTATTAGGGTGAAGTGTTTCTCTCTCTACCCTTCCTGAATTTCTCTCTCTCTCTCTCTCTTGTTTTCGCTCCCTCTAAATTTTCGAAACCCTAACAAAGTGGTCCGACCTGCACTCTTCCGGCCGCGCCCAAAGCCGATCCAGCGACCTAAGGTCCCGCGCTCAGTCTAGATCGCGTGCTTCCTCGCGGTTTTCGTCCTGATCGCTCTTCGCGGTTTCCTCGTCGAGCGCTCTTCGCTGCGTCCTTCGCGGGACCGCCAACTCTAGCCAACACTAGCCACAGATCTAGCCTCCGTCGAGCGCTCTTTGCCGCCAACTCCAGACACCGATCCAGCCTCTGCCGAGCGCCGTCGCAGCCAACTCCAGCCAACTCCATCGCCGAGCGCCCTTCACCGTCAGCACCAGCCACTGTCGGGTCATCATTCGACCCAGCCAGCCTCTCCTCCGCGTGCATGCCCCCTCGTTTGCGCTCCATGGGCAACCCAGACACCACGCCGTCCCTCCCGGCCACCGATCCAGCCATCCTTCGCTGCTTAGAGGACCACAACGCCTCGATTGCCTACCTGCAGGCCCTAGTCTTCCTCATGGACTCCAAACTCGACTCCCTACTGGCCGTCCGCCCCTCCACTTCCGCCGCTGAGTCGTCGTCACTCCTTGGCGCTCCTCCAGACACCGCCCCGACTGCGGTTTACCCGCCTGACGCTGTCCCCAGCAGCCCCTGTCCATGGGCGTGCCGTTGAAAAATGGCACACCTCCCCCCTCACTGGTAAAGAAGACGAGATCTACAAAAGTAACATTGCAGAAAACAGCAGAAGAAGCACGCAAGAATAAGAAATTAGCAAATATCACACTCACGGATGCAGAAACAGGAAGCAATCATCGATCGCGCAGACGTTGATCCCACAAGAAGGAATAAGGGTCGATCATGCAGGAATAGCGAGCATGTATCGATCACGCTAACAACGACGATGCTCCAAATAGACGACGCAATGACGAACCAAGACACAGTGTCGTCAGACATCAAAGTGGACTCTCCCAATCCCTTTCTCTGATGCCATGTAAGTAGTATCCGATGAGAGGAGATGAAGACTGCAGAGACCGTGCAAGCCGTCGAGCCCTTGTCAAACCTTTTAGGTTTTGCACTTCAAAACATGTCCAGGAGGAGAATAATATGTGTGAGGAAGAGGGGGTGTAAATAAGTGGTCTCCATGTGACTCAGTTCTCGTGACCTTCTCACATATTATATTACTTGAAATCTAATGTAAAGGGAAATGTATCATTAGAGCAAAACAAAGGCATAAATATTGGGATAGCCAAAGATCGCGAGAAACATGTAATTACTTAATTCATAACAAAAAGTGGAGAAACAAAAAGAACTAAATTTCACATTATGATGTTTTAAAGTATAAAAGAGGTGATATAATCCTTATTATATCACATCTTTCCTTTTCTTTTACATGAATGCTTTCATGCAAGTGATAAATGTAAAAGAGACAACAACTCGAATACAAGATCACCTCTCATTCCCATTGATGTGGGTTTTGTGCACTTGCAAAACATAAGTGTGTTCGTTGTTACAGTCTTGGCACATCAGGCGTAACTGTGACGATGTCCTTGAATTATTCCTGCACAAGATGAGCAATGTGCGGCAAAAATGGTGCCACAAGATGGCTTATAGAGCAGAGCGCGAGGATTGGTAAAAATGTTGCAGAAATGTGGCGAGTTGGTTGGCAATGGATGGTCACGACCATGAGTGGAGTATCATAAGAGGTGTAACGTGAAGCCCAACCATGATATTTCATGGTGCAGAAGGATGAGGAAATCTTCAAAAAATGGAGAGAATTCATGAAGATGACAAAAGGTTCTAGAACAATATAAATACTCCATAAGTATTCTAGAATTGAGTAGAATAATATAATATGTTACAAACATGTGTAGAATGTTCTATAGAACTCTAGGTATGTGAAGTCTTCTAGAATAATGCAGGTTCGTGTATAAGAGTCTTGTGCATAAGAAATAAAAATATATTTTGAGTTGGAATTTTCTAAACAAGTCTAAGCGTGGAGAAGTCTAGAAGCTTCGTGATAGTCTAGAAGCTTCGTGATTTTGTGGGGAAAGTGACAAAGGCCTATAAAAGGAGAAGGCCTCCCTCATTTTCATCTATCCACATTTCCATCCAAGTTTTAGAGTTGGGTCCTTGGAGTCCTTAGTTTGTGGGAATCTCCAAGTCGTTATGTGTTGAGTGCCAGATTTGAATCTTGTTTGTTGCTATGTCTAGTTTGAGTGTCTTTGTAATTGTCATTTGTAACTGTCATGAGGTGTAATGGAAATTTGATTATTCATCCATTCTGCTGCATTGTTGGGTGAAACGCTTACTTGACTAGACTTATTTGTAATGAAAAATAATCAAGTGTCACATGCACCATACGCTAGAAATATGTGGGAATGATAGTTGGTATCAGAGCTAGGTTCAGTAAAGTTGGGCTAGATTGTGTCAGGTTGAGTCAAGAGTAACCATCCTGGGTGAAACAGTGTTGTGGTAAAGATGGGCTCAAGGAAAAATATGCATATGCTAGTTCAAAGTGATTAAGCTATTGGTTTGATGCAAAAGTTGTGCAAAAAGAGCAAAATCCCACAACCTAAGGAGTTCAAAGGCTTGGGGACACCAGAGGAAGTGGACAACTTCATTGCAAACATGGAGCAGTATTTCTGAGCAAAACAAGTAGGCTCACTTCGTTTGGTGATGGAAAAGATGTATATGCAGTATCATGCTTCTTTATGGTCAAGTATGAAGATTGACATGAATTTGGAGGAATTGGAGAGGGAACTTCAACAGCGGTAAAGACCTCAAGTATGAAAATATACAAGGGATGAAGACAGGGTTGAAATGATAGTGCATCACAGATGTGTGTGAAATGTGTTCAAGAGACCTCATCCATTTGAGAGGAACTTGAAGCCACAAGAAAGACATTTGTGCTTAAACATATGTGCTACTTTTGCATGTGAGATCACTACCTACCAAATTGTCCATCAACACTATTGTTGCAGGTCATTATGGAAGACAGACAATAAATCAATGCTAATTATTTTGCTAAGGGAGCAAAGTCTAGGCACCAAGCTGATGTTGCTCATTTTGTTGAAGACCAACTGATTAGGCTTGATGATAAGTCGGGGTGCAATTCATAGATGGTGGAGGTAGTGCAGTCAATTGATGGTGTTGTCAACCACATTGAAGACATGCAGGATGGTGAAGAATTGATTTATCATGTTTGTGAGGATGGTTTGTTTGGTGCGATCAATTTGGTGTTGATGAGCATGCCACAACTTGTGCAAAGGTATGGATTGGTCTGTAATTTTGCATAATAGCACTGTGTTATGCACTTGTGCAAGATTTCGAAAGATTCTTCTGCAATTTTGCAAAATTATCTAATGTTTGTGGGTCGTCGCCCTTCGATGGTGCATCATTGCAACAAAGACATCGCAAACCTAGATATGGGAGGATGCCACCTGCAGCTGGTTCGAGGCTCGACTGCGGCTTATGTTGCAAAAGTTTGAGGATGAAACTTGGTCGCAAGCTGGTGCAGCAAGGCTGCGACGAGGGTGTCGCAGGATTGACAGGGGAGAATGACACAGTCTTGGAACATGAGGCGTAACTATGACAAAGTCCAGAATGAGCAACCCGGGGCAAACAAGGCGTTGTAAGATGGCTTGGAGCAACTATCAAAGATGTTGCGGGAATGTGGCACGCACATTGACAATAGATGTCCACGGTAATGCATGGCATTATCACAAGGGGGGCATATGGTGAAGTCCATCCATGATATTTAATGGTGCAGAAGGATCAGAAAATCTCTGAAAAGTTGGAAAGAATTCATATAGATAATGGAAAGTTCTAGAACAATATGGAGTCCTCAAAGAGTATTTTACAGTTGTGTATAATACTCTAGTATGTTGTAGATATGTGTAGAATATTCTAGAAAACCTTCTAGAATAGAAGTGTGGTAAAGTCAGAAGATTTTAGACAAGTCCATGTGTGGAGAAGTCTAAAAGTTTTATGATTTTGGAGGGAACGATGAAGGTCAATCAAAGAGGAAGCCCCTTATTTCTATCCAAGTTTTGGAGTGTGTTGGGTCCTTTAAGTACTTAGCTTGTGGGAGTCTTCAAGTCTTTGTGTTGGGTGTTCGGGTTTGAATCTTGATTGTTGGTGTTGAAACCAGTTTCCCGGTCTCAGCGTTCGAAAGGGGGTTGCGACTAACCCTTACTTGACCTAAGCCTAGACCCTTGACCGGTCACTAGGAACTGAAAGACTTGGACTTGATGAACACTTGAATCCACAAATGGACCCCTTAAGCTGCAGCGCGGAGGTCCCACCACATACCCGGAAGATCTTAGAGCGCTTCCCCTCCCAAGCCAATGCTGAGCCTGGGCACCTTGGAGGGCACTAAGAACCACCTCACTGTCAGCTGAAGGATGACAAGGGAGGGGGGTGCTTGCTCACAAGACACACGCAGGGGGGGGGGGGGTAGTGACCAACCCTTCCCAAGGTGCCCATGGGGGTCTATTTATAGACTTCCCAAAAAATGGACTGCTGATAGCAAAAATCCTGCTATCCGCAGTCCAACCATGACCGCAATCAACCACGCATGAGGGGGGCGAGTGGGACTCGAAGTGCCCACTCCCCCCCCCCCCCCCCTCACGGGAGGTCATACCGACCTCCCCACCCATGCCGGGCGAGTGGGAGGAGAGGTGGGCGAGTGGGGGGGGGGGGGGGGGGGGGGGGGGGGGCTGCCCCCACTCGCCTCCCTAAGGGGGAGGTGGCCAAGTGGGGGGGCTGCCCCCACTCGCCTCCCTAAGGGGGAGGTGGCCGAGTGTGGGTGGGGGGGGGGGGGGGGGGGGGGGGGGGGCTGCCCCCACTCGCCTCCCTAAGAGGGAGGTGGCCGAGTGTGGGGGGCTGCCCCCACTCGCCTCCCTAAGGGGGAGGTGGCCGAGTGGGGGGGCTGCCCCCACTCGCCTCCCTAAGAGGGGGTGGCCGAGTGGGGGGGCTGCCCCCACTCGCCTCCCTAAGGGGGGGTGGCCGAGTGGGGGGGCTGCCCCCACTCGCCTCCCTAAGGGGGAGGTGGCCGAGTGGGGGGGCTGCCCCCACTCGCCTCCCTAAGGGGGAGGTGGCCGAGTGGTGTGTGTGTGTGGTGGGGGGGGGGGGGGGGGGGGGGGCTGCCCCCACTCGCCTCCCTAAGAGGGGGTGGCCGAGTGGGGGAGCTGCCCCCACTCGCCTCCCAAGAGGGGGTGGCCGAGTGGGGGAGCTGCCCCCACTCGCCTCCCTAAGGGGGAGGTGGCCGAGTGGGGGGGCTGCCCCCACTCGCCTCCCTAAGGGGGAGGTGGCCGAGTGGGGGGGCTGCCCCCACTCGCCTCCCTATGAGGGGGTGGCCGAGTGGGGGAGCTGCCCCCACTCGCCTCCCAAGAGGGGGTGGCCGAGTGGGGGAGCTGCCCCCACTCGCCTCCCAAGAGGGGAGGTGGCTGAGTGGGGGGGACTTCCCGCACTTGTCTTGCTTGGCCATTCTTCCCTCTCTCGGGTCATTCCTTAGCCTCGCTCGGCTTTGGTCTACTTCGTCGCGGAACTTTTCCTATTACAACCTCACCCGGGTCGGGTCGCACCGACTCGGAAAATATGAGGGTTGTACACAATCCCCGCTCTTTTCGAGCTTGCCCCAAGCTCGGAAAGAAAGCTCAACCCACCGATTTGACGAGTTGGTGGGACCTGAGGGGAATCCACGAAGGGACTTGCCAACGGGACATCCTTGCCGAGCTTTTCGGCTGATCCTGACTTGAGACGGAAGGTGAACCTTTTTCCACTAAACACCCCTCCTATGAGCCGAGCTCAACTGGAGGTGGAAAAAGCTCAACACCTTAGGTCGAATTGACTTCGATTTGAGGTGGAGGAAAGACTCAGCACCTCTAGTCGAGCCGGAGCTCGACCTGAGGTGGGAGGAAAACCTTTCTCCACTAGATGCCCCTCCTGCGAGCCGAGCTCAACAGGAGGTGGAGAAAGCTCAACACCTTAGGTCGAATTGACTTCGATTTGAGGTGGAGGAAAGACTCAGCACCTCTAGTCGAGCCGAGCTCGACCTGAGGTGGGAGGAAAACCTTTCTCCACTAGACGCCCCTCCTGCGAGCCGAGCTCAATAGGAGGTGGAGAAAGCTCAACACCTTAGGTCGAATTGACTTCGATTTGAGGTGGAGGAAAGACTCATCACCTCTAGTCGAGCCGAGCTCGACCTGAGGTGGGAGGAAAACCTTTCTCCACTAGACGCCCCTCCTGCGAGCCGAGCTCAACAGGAGGTGGAGAAAGCTCGACACCTTAGGTCGAATTGACTTCGATTTGAGGTGGAGGAAAGACTCAGCACCTCTAGTCGAGCCGAGCTCGACCTGAGGTGGGAGGAAAACCTTTCTCCACTAGACGCCCCTCCTGCGAGCCGAGCTCAACAGGAGGTGGAGAAAGCTCAACACCTTTAGGTTGAAATGATCTTAACCTTGGGTGGAGAGAAACTCAACACCTCTAGTCGAGCTGAACTCGACCTGAGGTGGGAGGCGGGAACTCCATACCTACCAGGGAGCCGAGCTCACCTGGTGGGGAGGGACTCAACACCTAACAGGGAGCCGAGCTCACCTGGAGGTGGAGGGACTCAACACCTAACAGGGAGCCGAGCTCACCTGGGGGTGGAGGGACTCAACACCTAGCAGGGAGCCGAGCTCACCTGGAGGTGGAGGGACTCAACACCTAACAGGGAGCCGAGCTCACCTGGAGGTGGAGGAAACTCCACACCTAACAGGGAGCCGAGCTCACCTGGAGGTGGAGGGACTCAACACCTAGCAGGGAGCCGAGCTCACCTGGAGGTGGAGGGACTCAACACCTAACAGGGAGCCGAGCTCACCTGGAGGTGGAGGAAACTCCACACCTAACAGGGAGCCGAGCTCACCTGGAGGTGGAGGAACTCAACACCTAATAGGGAGCCGAGCTCACCTGGAGGTGGAGGAACTCAACACCTAACAGGGAGCCGAGATCACCTGGAGGTGGAGGAACTCAACACCTAACAGGGAGCCGAGCTCACCTGGAGGTGGAGGAACTCAACACCTAACAGGGAGCCGAGATCACCTGGAGCTGGAGGAACTCAACACCTAACAGGGAGCCAAGCTCACCTGGAGGTGGAGGAACTGAACACTTAACAGGGAGCCGAGCTCACCTGGAGGTGGAGGAACTCAACATCTCTAGTCGAGTCGAACTTGACCTGAGATGGAGGGAACTCAACATCTCTAGTCGAGTCGAACTCAACCTAAGATGGAGGGAACTCAACATCTTCCAGGGAGCAGAGCTCAACTGGAAGTGGAGGCAGCTCAACAAGAGCCCGCGCGCCGGTTTCTCTTCTCGCCTGCTGAAGCCCAAAGACAGCTAAGGGAGAAAGGAGAGAGAAAGAGGCGAACCTTCGAGGGCAGCGACGGCTGCCCCACCTTGCCCTGCTGAAGCCGAGTGTACTCGCAGGAGGATTGTGACGTCAACGACCCAAGCCCTGGGGAGCCGCCTTCATGAGGCGGATGCTCTCCGAGACAGCTGGAGGGGAGTCTCTGCCGATGACATCCTGCATGGGTTCTCCCCTTCTCCTGCGCAACCCGACTCGTCCCCTTGCAGCGGTGGCTATTCCCCCTGAACGTGAGGGTGGCTAGGGACTTCTTCTCTTCTTTGGATCCTCGTAGGAGCCATGTATCTCATGCATACCTGTTTCCTTTAATCTTTCTCCCTTTACTACTTGAGGATTTGATACCTTACTTGAACCGATCATTAGGTAGTTAATCGATCCGATGAGCCTCCCATCTGCCGACATGACTGAGCCCGGAGAACGGTCTGTAGTCAGGGATCTTACCGATTGGAGGTGGAAGTACCCATCCACGTCCTAGGTACTTTAGCCTACCTGGAGGTAGAGGAACTCAACGCCTTCCAAATCCGACTGGAGGTGGAAGTACCCATCCACGTCCTGGGAGTCTTAGCTCAACCGGGGGTGGAGGAACTCAACGCCTTCCCAATCTGACTGGAGGTGGAAGTACCCATCCACGTCCTGGGAGTCTTAGCTCAACCGGGGGTGGAGGAACTCAACGTCTTCCCAATCTGACTGGAGGTGGAAGTACCCATCCACGTCCTGAGAGTCTTAGCTCAACCAGGGGTGGAGGAACTCAACGCCTTCCCAATCTGACTGGAGGTGGAAGTACCCATCCACGTCCTGGGAGTCTTAGCTCAACCGGGGGTGGAGGAACTCAACGCCTTCCCAATCCGACTGGAGGTGGGAGTACCCATCCACGTCCTGGGAGTCTTAGCTCAACCGGGGGTGGAGGAACTCAACGCTTTCCCAATCCGACTGGAGGTGGGAGTACCCATCCACGTCCTGGGAGTCTTAGCTCAACCGGGGGTGGAGGAACTTAACGCCTTCCCAATCTGACTGGAGGTGGAAGTACCCATCCACGTCCTGGGAGTCTTAGCTCAACCGGGGGTGGAGGAACTCAACGCCTTCCCAATCTGACTGGAGGTGGAAGTACCCTTCCACGTCCTGGGAGTCTTAGCTCAACCGGGGGTGGAGGAACTCAACGCCTTCCCAATCTGACTGGAGGTGGAAGTACCCATCCACGTCCTGGGAGTCTTAGCTCAACCGGGGGTGGAGGAACTCAACGCCTTCGCAATCTGACTGGAGGTGGAAGTACCCATCCACGTCCTGGGAGTCTTAGCTCAACCGGGGGTGGAGGAACTCAACGCCTTCCCAATCTGACTGGAGGTGGAAGTACCCATCCACGTCCTGGGAGTCTTAGCTCAACCGGGGGTGGAGGAACTCAACGCCTTCCCAATCTGACTGGAGGTGGAAGTACCCTTCCACGTCCTGGGAGTCTTAGCTCAACCGGGCGTGGAGGAACTCAACGCCTTCCCAATCTGATTGGAGGTGGAAGTACCCATCCACGTCCTGGGAGTCTTAGCTCAACCGGGGGTGGAGGAACTCAACGCCTTCCCAATCTGACTGGAGGTGGAAGTACCCATCCACGTCCTGGGAGTCTTAGCTCAACCGGGGGTGGAGGAACTCAACGCCTTCCCAGTCCTCTTACCGATTGGAGGTGGAAGTACCCATCCGCATCATTGGTGCTTACCTTCACCTGGAGGCAGAGGAACTCAACGCCTTCCCGATCGGTTGTTGAACCGCGAGTCGACCTGACGAGTCCCCCATCTACCGGCATGACTGAGCCCGGCGGGGGATCTCCAGTCAGGGATCTTAGATCGGGGCATTACCCCAGAACCCTTTTTCATTCCTAGTTCGTCTATTACAACTTCACTACCCTACGCCCCTTCAGGGCACTTCATTACACCTCGCCCTTCTTGAGCACTTCACTTACATCTCGCCCTTCCTGGGCACTTCACTTACATCTCGCCCTTCCTGGGCACTTCACTTACATCTCGCCCTTCCTGGGTACTTCACTTACATCTCGCCCTTCCTGGGTACTTCACTCGGCCGCATGCTCCTTGGCCGTCTTCTTCACCACTTCCTCCGTCTCCTCAACTTCTTCTTGGTCTTTCCAGGTGAAGTTACTCCCCCTTGGTTGGACGGGGGCGTTCCTATCACCTCCCTGCCGGGGTAGCTGGTCCTGGGCGAGCTGCTGAAGAGCACTCGTTCCTGGAGGTTCAAATCCTCCTCTGATACTGGCTTTCTCCCTTGCTGACAGGTTCTCCCTACTTCCATCAGAGGTGGTGAGGCGATCCTAGGTGCAGGTGATGTCGAGCACTCGCCGCGAGTGGAGGGTGCGGCCTGCATGAACTCCAGGATTTTCTTGCTGAATTCGTCGAAGTCGCTCTTCTTCACGTACTCGCAAGGCGGAGGCGGGTCTCCCAACTCGTCGCTTCCAGCCATGAGACTTGGCTCAGAGTTTTCCGAACTAGTCGCTTCCACCCTCACCGCACCAGAATGTTGAAACCAGTTTCCCGGTCTCAGCGTTCGAAAGGGGGTTGCGACTAACCCTTACTTGACCTAAGCCTAGACCCTTGACCGGTCACTAGGAACTGAAAGACTTGGACTTGATGAACACTTGAATCCACAAATGGACCCCTTAAGCTGCAGCGCGGAGGTCCCACCACATACCCGGAAGATCTTAGAGCGCTTCCCCTCCCAAGCCAATGCTGAGCCTGGGCACCTTGGAGGGCACTAAGAACCACCTCACTGTCAGCTGAAGGATGACAAGGGAGGGGGGGTGCTTGCTCACAAGACACACGCAAGGGGGGGGGGGGGGGGGGTAGTGACCAACCCTTCCCAAGGTGCCCATGGGGGTCTATCTATAGACTTCCCAAAAAATGGACTGCGGATAGCAAAAATCCTGCTATCCGCAGTCCAACCATGACCGCAATCAACCACGCATGAGGGGGGCGAGTGGGACTCGAAGTGCCCACTCCCCCCCTCACGGGAGGTCATACCGACCTCCCCACCCATGCCGGGCGAGTGGGAGGAGAGGTGGGCGAGTGGGGGGGGGGGGGGCTGCCCCCACTCGCCTCCCTAAGAGGGAGGTGGCCGAGTGGGGGGCTGCCCCCACTCGCCTCCCTAAGGGGGAGGTGGCCGAGTGGGGGGGGGGGGGGGGGGGGGGGGGGGGCTGCCCCCACTCGCCTCCCTAAGGGGGGGTGGCCGAGTGGGGGGGCTGCCCCCACTCGCCTCCCTAAGGGGGGGTGGCCGAGTGGGGGGGCTGCCCCCACTCGCCTCCCTAAGGGGGAGGTGGCCGAGTGGGGGGGCTGCCCCCACTCGCCTCCCTAAGGGGGAGGTGGCCGAGTGGGGGGCTGCCCCCACTCGCCTCCCTAAGGGGGAGGTGGCCGAGTGGGGGGGCTGCCCCCACTCGCCTCCCTAAGAGGGGGTGGCCGAGTGGGGGAGCTGCCCCCACTCGCCTCCCAAGAGGGGGTGGCCGAGTGGGGGAGCTGCCCCCACTCGCCTCCCTAAGGGGGAGGTGGCCGAGTGGGGGGGGGGGGGGGGGGGGGGGGCTGCCCCCACTCGCCTCCCTAAGGGGGAGGTGGCCGAGTGGGGGGGCTGCCCCCACTCGCCTCCCTAAGGGGGAGGTGGCCGAGTGGGGGGGCTGCCCCCACTCGCCTCCCTAAGAGGGGGTGGCCGAGTGGGGGAGCTGCCCCCACTCGCCTCCCAAGAGGGGGTGGCCGAGTGGGGGAGCTGCCCCCACTCGCCTCCCAAGAGGGGAGGTGGCTGAGTGGGGGGGACTTCCCGCACTTGTCTTACTTGGCCATTCTTCCCTCTCTCGGGTCATTCCTTAGCCTCGCTCGGCTTTGGTCTACTTCGTCGCGGAACCTTTCCTATTACAACCTCACCCGGGTCGGGTCGCACCGACTCGGAAAATATGAGGGTTGTACAGTTGGTATGTCTAATTTGAGTACATTTGTAACTATCTTTAGAAATAAGGGGCTTCCTTATTTGGCTAACCTTATTTTCAGTGAAAAATAGTCCAGCGCCACACACACGGTGGGCTAGAGATCTGTGGGCTAGACATGGTGCTGATAACTTTTTTACCTTAAATCGTATAAGTCAATTGAATTCTCAAACAATAGTAATTAACAAGTCACTTTAATGATTCATGCTTCATACAATTTCCCTGCAAACATACTCATACCAGAAATAATGTAAGAAAAAAATATGAATTTTATGCTACATAGTTAGATTCACATACTCTGGAGCCTTGAGCAGATGTCTTAGAAGCCGCCGCAATGTTCTTCTTTACAGATTGAACTGGAATTTTTTTAATCTCCTCCATGGACCCTGAACTATTGCGACTCCTAGGCACAACTCTATCCACAGGCATCAGTTTGGGTTCATAAGTTCTTTCCTCAAGTACTTTTGAAGATTCAGAAATTTCATTCCTTGGTATCCATCTTTTGTCATTATATCTAGCGATAGAAAATTTCAAAGTTATGAAACAAATTATGACATTAAACGAAATTCAATGAAATGCTGAAATGCATAAATACAAGTAAGAAACGCATACTTTGCCCGAATAAAATTTTCAATTCCAACCCTGTCATAGTTCGAGGGAAGTTCTGCTTCCCAATAACTATTTGACTTCTCATTTCCCATCGCTGCAAAAAAGCAGTTAAGAAGACCAAGTTTAAAGATTGAAGCAAAGTAGGTGAAGTCCTTAGGTTTCCTACTTTTCTATGAGCTGAGGTAGCAGGTTATTTACATTGTATAAACGTAACCTGTTCTGGAAGCCACGTATCCAGTGTAGCAGACCTCACCTGCAATGACCATCATCAATAACCAATTTAGATGGAGTGGATATACAACTTGGAATTTTTAATAGGACGGTATAATCATGGTTCATTCACTTAGATTCGGCAAATGACCTTAGAGATGTGAACCCCCAGACTTCTATGTACTCCAGAGCATTGCATGCAAATAAAGATGCCCAAGTTTACACTTGCCCATCGTGGAGCTCTGCAATAAGTCAAACCGACAACGAAATCAAGGTATTATATTTTAATAATATAAAACAAAAGTGTCATACCAAGCGCGGACAAAGATACATGCCCAGTAAACATAGCATGATGCATCCTAGAATGCTATGATAATAATTGATGCAAATTTAGATGCACATATCCTGAATTAATGTGATCTAGGTATCGGCGTCGATTTGGAAAACTATTAAAAGATGGAAATAAGAACTTCAAAACAAATTGAAATGCTAATCAGCAATGGGAAAACCAAGTAATAAGCCTTAAGTAAAATTCGTTGGTATATGAAAAAAAACATAAATTCTATAAAATAATGAGCGATATGATGTAATAATGTTATTACTTCACATTAGTAAAAAAATACATATGCATGTACACATAAAGGTGGGAGGAGTGACACCTCAACTCCAAACCACAATGTGGCACTAATCTATACAAGAGAAGTATCTCCTAATAGGCCGTAAAGTTGGGCATTTATGTTGGGCTTTTACACATTTCTTTTATACTCCTCCGCAAACTGGAGCAAACAGATTGTAGGTGTCAAGCTTGGAAACGAACTATCAGTAGAGGGGGCGAGGCAAGGCCTTGCTGAACACATCAGAGATTTGATCGGCAGTTGGAACATACCACAAACCAAGTTTGCGGAGTTGAACTTTTTCCCAGATGAAGTGACAATCTACTTCAATATGCTTGGTGCGTTCATGAAAAATTGGATTCTGGGCAATATGGAGGGCAGCTTGATTATCGCAGTAGACGAATGTGGAAGAGGGGAGAGCAACACCACGATCATTAAGAAGACTCCAACCAAATAAGTTCAGAAATGGCTGACGTCATCGAACGATACTCAGCCTCCGCAGAGGAGCGTGCCACAACCGTGTGCTTTTCACTACGTCCACCCTCGGGGGTCAAGCCCATCTGTTGAGCCACGTCAAAATTGAGCTTTGGATGAATCCAAAGGAGAACAGAAAGGCGATGATTAGTGAAGACAGTACGTTAGGAGCTGACTTATATACTATTGATGTGAAGAATCGTTAAGCGGCTTTGAGTTTAATTGGGTAACCTTCGTACAAGCTCACCCCCCTTCTAGTCTTTTGATTTCACCTTCATTCAAGGAGGGTTACTGACGCAGAACGAATCTATGGGCAGCGAAAAATCCGCGACCTAACCCTACATGCTATGCAAAGCCCGACGGGTTAGTCAGAAATTAGATAATAAATAATAGCAACATCCCACGCAGATAATTCAAGACAAGACAAAATATTTTATTAGGGCGAAAACAAGCTTAGACTTTCCTCCGCGTGGAGGGTCAAAGAAAGAGCGCGTGGCGAATAGACCCTGCAAATCACAATAGTAATCTAAAGCCAACAATTACAACACGAGGGATCCAAATAAACATACAATCCAACTGATAATAATAATGCATAAAATAATAAGTCCAATACAACGAAATCTCACCAAATAGTGGGCTGACCAAGGCACTGAAGAATTTGGGTCCGTAGGTCTAGATCGACGATCGAAGGTGGAACCGGAGGCATGACGGAATGGCAGTGGCTGTCCTAGGTGGAAAGTGGGGAGATCGGGCCGGAAACGGGTAGATCCGACCACTAGGAAATAGATCTGGGTGGGGGTGGATAGATCCGACGCATGAGGGCGGATACGGGGTGCGGGATGGCGTGTGACGGTGGAAATAACGGATCGGGACACGAAACCCTAGATCTGGACTGATCTAGAGTTTTAGGGTAGAAGGGAGGTGGATCCACGTGAGGGAAGGAAGGGGGTGGTCGGTTAGGGCTGGGGATGGGCGTGGGGCTGCTGGAAGGGAGATGGGAGGCCGTCGGCAAGGAGGAGGGGAGGCTGGAGACAAGGGTTTGGGCGGCTGAGGGCTGGCGGCAGGGAGGAGGGGCTGTTGTGGGCTGGCAGCAGGGAGGAGGGGCTGCAGTGAACTTGCGGCTGGGAGATGGGGCTGCTGTGGGCGCGGGACAGAGGAGAGGCGGAGGGCAGGGGGAGGGAGGGGTGGCTAGGCGGCTGGCTGGGAAGGGCAAAAGGAACCGGCGGCTGGAATAGGGAGGGGAGAACTATAGACTAGGAATAGTGAATTTCATTTTTGAACAGTAAATTTGAATAGGAAAAAAATAGTGGATTTCTGGACAGCCAAACGGTGGCTGTTTGGGGGGGCTGTTGGGGGCTGCGGGAGGGAGTTTGGAAGGGGGAAAAGAGGGCTAGGTTTAGGGGGTACCTTGGGGAGGGAGATACAAGCCTAGGAGTCGTCACCTAGGGTTTCACGGAGTCGGCACCGTGGAGGGATCGCCGGATTTCGAGATTTCTCTTCTCCAAAATCTGCAATGCCTCAAAACCAGCCACTACATGTCTACTTATAATAAAACAAAAGCTAGGGCATCCCACAATCGACGGCTATGATTGGCCGGAGGTGGGGCCACCCAAATACATCAAAATAAATGCAAAAATAATAAACTAATATATCAAATTGATTCGCAACGTGAATCTGAACACATCTGCGGAGTCAGATCGTCGATCCGGGCATGTCATATATGGAAAGTTGCCAAATCAGCCCCAAATGGGCCCAAAGCTCGTCCTCACCTCTGCTCCGCATCAATCTCCCCGGCTTGAAAGAATTCATCTCCCGATGAATTGGGATCGGAATTCTTTCGTTGTATGGCAGGTAAACCTCGAAGAGGTCCACCAGAGGTCGCCTAAGTGTCGTCGATGGAAGAGTGTCCTCACCAATCGACTCTCCCCGATTGAAAAGTTGTCATCTCCTGTAAATGGAGACGGTCGTACTGAAGTCGAAGTCCAGGGGTGAATCGATCACGCTCTGCTGCAAGTACCAAAGTGTCACCAACGTCTGTAGTAGTAATGCACTGGCGGAATCTGGTCTCCATGAAGCTCTCAACGCTCAACTCATGAGTGGTGGATCCTGGTGCGAACGGCGGCGCGGTAGGTAGAACCAAAGAAGACGAGTCCCCATGTGGGTGGGTGTCATAAGTGGGTGAGTAGTGGTGGTCATCAGACGTGGGTGGGCTATGAGGGTGGTGAGGCAACGAGAGTGGAGGTGTGGGCGGCTGGAAGTCCTCACTGCTTGGGTCCACATACTCGCGAGGCTCGTAGTACGACGTCATATCTTCAACACTAAATACCAGGTGGAAACCCATACTTGCAGGGATATCATGATCGTAGATGTTTGCTTCGATCTGTCTCATGATTATATATGGACCCATTCGCCTAACGCTCAAGCTTTTAGCAAGCCTCGCACGGAGCCTCACAACGCAGATTCTCACCATCACTTGTTCGCCTTCATGAAGTACCTGCACTTGCCAATGCACATCCGCATGTGATTTACAAGATTTATTACCAATATGGATTACTCGTCGGACCGACTCATGACACATATGCAAACGATGAACAGACAACACAACAGACTCATGCAAATGATGACGAAACGACTCAACAGACTCATGCAAATGATGTAAATGAGACATGACGGACACAACATACTCGCTATGGAAAAGGCTAATAACCACTTGAAAATCTACCAAAGGAGGTGGCCTATCAGGAGACTCTCTCGGAGGAGTGTAGAAAAACTCATCTCGTGTGAGACGAGTGCTTAGATGATCGAGAGAGACAGCTATACTCAAATGCGAGCTCGTAAAGATCCAAGTGTCTCTCAGGAAACGTGTCACATCAGGGGGCTCACCAGGAGGTGTGTAAGAAAAGTCATCTCGAATGCGACGACCTCCTAAGTGAAAATCGTGTGCACCGACTAGAAGACGTGACTCTCGAGTGTGGTGCGTGTCCCCGAAAAGAAAGAGCTCGTCTGGTGGGTCAGCAGGTGGTGCATCCCAAAACTCAGCGAGAGTGCGATGTGTCAGCAGGTGGTGCCTTAAATATTGGATGCTCCTCACAATATCCATCCTCTGGGACGGGGTCAGGGACGATAATGAAAGAGGCTTCCATAAATTGATACTCATACAAGCGGGGCTCACCTGAATCCCATGCTTATCAGGATGTGGCGGATCATCCGGAGGCTCAACTGGGGGCTCGTCGTAGAACTCGTCACTAGGGTCATGGTCCTCCAGATGAGTATCATTGTGAGGGGTAGTGTCCCCGTGAATGGATGACATAGCCACTACGAGATCAACACCAAGCTCTGGTCTCTTGGTCGTGATGTGACTCAGGGTAATGACAATGGGAGAGCGACATAGATCTACGCTCATGAATAGGTCTGTGGGTGCGGTGTCAAGACGTGAGTCCAGGGTAGGGGTGTTAATCAACCCATGACATGCCAGAGGTAGTCGTGTAGGTGAGGGGCACGACACTATAGGCTCAAGAGGTCGCTCAGGCTCACTTTTAGTCAGGGTCACGAGAGACGGGTCACAAACAAGATATAGGTCACTGATAACTTCTCATAAAGAAGTTATTTTATTCCATATTTTGCACTCATCCGTCTAATATATTCCATAAAAATGTGCTTAAATGTATTAAACATGAATGATTTGATATATGGTGAAAGTTAGGACTTATCGACATTTTTACATGTCTTCGTTGCAGAAATTCAAAAGTATCTAGCGTAAACGGTCGAAGGATATGCATATTTGGAGTGCAGAAAATATGTTACAACATATTGTTGTAGTTCAGGAAAAGTTGTTACAACATATTCTGCGCTGTTTGGAGCAGTTTAAGGGATGCAGAAAATATGTTATAACATATTATTGTAGTTCACAAAAAAATGTTATAACTGTTGGATTTAGTGTGCAACGTAGGGATGAAATTTAAAAAAAAATTTAAACACAAACGAAAACACAGAAATTTGGATCGTGTTCATCTCATGGCAATTGCGAGATAATTTTTCACGTCGTTCAAAATTAGTAATCACAAACTAATCTAAACCATCACAAAAGATTAGAGTTGTACCTCTAGAGATAAATCTCTAGGTGAAGAGCGGATCTCCGATTTTGACGCGGCGAGGCGGAGAAACAAAAACGCGCCGATGAAGAGACAAGATCCGGCTCCAAAAACTCTAGGTTCACCTTGAACCCAAAACAGCCCAACTACCTCTACTTTGATGAGTAGAGGAAGAGGAACAAGCTTTAGACAGTGCTCCTATTGCCAGGTAACTCCAAGTGACCGAACCACTCCAAGGTGCCGGCGAATAGAAGGAAGAATGGAGAAAGGCTGCTCTCTTTTACCGTCCAAGAAAACTCCTCTCGCAGCCCTTCACCGACTAAGAAAATAGTCAAGGAATGACTGCCGGAGAACCCACTGTAGGAAAGGGTTCGAACGGCCGCCGGGGAATCTGCTCAGGAGGAGGAACCGGGCAGTCAGGGAGAGAGGAAAGCAATGTTTATTTTCTTCACCGGCTGAACCTTATGGATTCACGCCACCTTTCTCCTATTCCTTTTTTTTAACGTAATAAAGGGAGAGAAAGAGAATCCTATATTTAAGGAATTTCAATAATTAGAATTTAATTTCAGCTTTTATGAGGATCTTTATATATTCCAAAAAAAAACTGAAATCCTTTAATTAGAAATTCAATTTCAGCCTTTAAGAAAAACTGATTTCTTAATTGGGTCTTTATCAAATCCAAAACTGAAATCCTTAATTAGAAATTCTAGAGAATTTGAATTCTCAATTAGTGTGCTAAAATATTGTACAAACGAATTATTTATACAATGCCACCACCATCATTTCTTCCCTGCCAAAACTTATTAATTAATGTGATTGTATGTAACGCCACGAGCTACATATATTATTTAGTCAAGTTATCGATTCTATAATGGATTCAATCATTATATCAATAACGCCTAAACAAAGAAACACAAATTAATAACTGTCTAAACGTGTCGCTTAACGACAATTGCTATTCGCACTCAACCAAGTATTTGAGTCATATAACTATGAAAATAAATACACAATTTGAGTCGAATGCGGCTGTTTCTGTTCATTTGGTGTGACCTTTATTGAGTGACTGAGTCGTCTAGTCGATAATATATTTATATATATCATGGGCTATAAGAGGCTTTATCACTGCATTATAGCTGACCAGACAACACAACAACTAGGTAACACAAATATAGATGACCCGTGTCTATGCATGTCACATGATATCATGAATGTCCCGCGGGAGAGGTTAGTGTCATTCCCGCAGCACATTCATCTTTCTTGGCTTCTCAAGCAATGTATTTTATAACTACTTTCAGTTATATTGCATGCCATACAATCTCGCTTTGCCAAGGGGCCCAGTAATATCATAGCTCGATGTAACTCGAGGGACAAATGATACTATCGATGTGTAAACCTAATCCGCACAAGTCACACAACGAGTTGCAGTGTATATTCCATCAATAGACGATATTCAACTGTTACCATATTGTATGCCCTGTGAAGGCAGGTTCACAAATCTCATATCTACATTCAATAAGACACGTTGAGATTATCGATGACACTAAACACAATCCATACGATATCTCAACTTAAGATTAGGTCTGACTCAATATGTATAGCTTCAACCTATATACATATTCATATGATTAAACGATAACTTTTATCAACATTTGTAGAACTACAATGTACTTTAATTCATATGACAATCCAAGGCGGTGGTCAATGTCCCACTCTGACCACCATGATTGTGAGCATGTTAAACTAAGATCATGTGATGGAACTCAAGCGTTCTACTGTTCAAGACCAAGAGCATCTTCTTGAACTACCATGAGACATCACTATACGATCTAGGGACAGAATAAATTAATTATTCGCAAAACATAAACTAAATAAATTCGAAGACAACTTTCAAAACACAAATCCTTCAATAACATGCTGACGGGAACTGAATTTTCAGTTCCGAAATATTTAAATTCTTGGCAGTTATGACAACCACAGCAACCATCCTTTCGGTTTTTTAAACTCCTATTGAGATGGACTAATATAAAAGGGGCGAAGAAGAGAGAAAGGGGAGCAATCCATCATCATCTTCAACATTTTCGAAATCTAGGAGAAGAACTAAGGCTTATAAGAAGGAGACGCACCGGATCTTCATCGAGGAGGACATTTGCGAAATTCTGAGTACAATTTCCTGCAGCGTTTAGATCTCTAAACACCATGCCTTGTAAGATCTCTCTAATTTCGTTGTGTTTGATTTTCGTGATGAACTAAATTATCTTAGTCTTGTATGTTGTGAGTACTTTAACTTGTTGTGATGTTTTGAACCTTAATTCTTCGTCATGAATGTTTTAGATTATATCTTTATTGAATTTATGATGTTGATCTTGGAAATTTTGGGTTAAGTTTTCATCTTTAAATTTGCTTGGCAAGATTCGAGAGAGGAGTCAGGCTAGATGAATGTTTTATTTTGCGCGGCAAGATTCGAGAGAGGAGTTGCATAATTATTTCACCAAAGTTCCCGTCTTTATACTACGCTGCAAGATTCGAGAGAGGAGTGACATAAGTGTATCATACATTTAATATATTGTAGAAGGGAGAAAGAGATTTCGTCTTCTCAGTAGCAACATTGATTTGTGCACTTGATGTTATACTTTATTGTTGCCTAAGTTAGAGATAACTAGGAGAATAAGGGATAAACGGATACCGGATATCGAGAGATAACGTGGTCCACTTTCAAATCGTTGCAAGATAGTTGTTTTAACATTTCATATCGAGTCACTTTAAGAAATCATCACAGTAAGCAAAGGAAAGCAATGTACGAGACTATTTTTCTAAACTGATTAAAAGTATTTTTAAGTAGTCGTTGTTGTAACTTGTTTTAATTTTTATTGTTTTCACAAATCACCTTAATTAATCCACTTGGATTTAAAGAAAAGGTTAAGCTAGTAATTGCGAGCGTTAGATTCGACACTTCCTCGTGGGAACGATCTTTATTCACACTTTATTTCTTGATCCGACACGTGCACTTCCGTATATTTGTTTTCGCGTATCAAGTTTTTGGCGCCGTTGCAGGGGAGGTACGATCTAATAGTTTATTTCTTGCAATATTAGTAAGTCCTAAGTATTTAGAGATCAAGTTTTTATTTTAAGTTGTTTTTTTTTATTTAAGATTTCTGTTTAGTACATGTCCAGATATCGGAATACTCAAGTACTTCCGCTAAATTATGATATTGAGCGCACATGTAAACAGAATAGAAAAAGTCGTAAAGTGAACCAAATTATTCATCCTGAGATGGATAATAATAGACATGTTAATGAAAATGGAAATGAACATGAGGGTCCAGTAAACCCTAACGGACAAGTTGAACAAAATGTTCAACCTCCTGAACCAAGAATGACTTGTCGGGATTATAATGCACCTTTAAGAGGAGGGCTGCATTTTAGTATTGTCAGACCCCCAATCGAAGCTAACAACTTTAAAATGAATTCTACAGTTATGCAACTAGTACATCATAGTAAATTTGGAGGTCTAAATCATGAAGACACAACTGCTCACTTAAGAACATTTTTACTGATTTGTGATATGTTTAAATGCAATGGTGTGTCTGACGATGCAATCCTATTAAGATAATTCTCATTTTCTTTAGAAGGGAGAGCTAGTGATTGGTTAGCCTCAGTGGGGCTGCATTTTAGTATTGTCAGACCCCCAATCGAAGCTAACAACTTTAAAATGAATTCTACAGTTATGCAACTAGTACATCATAGTAAATTTGGAGGTCTAAATCATGAAGACACAACTGCTCACTTAAGAACATTTTTACTGATTTGTGATATGTTTAAATGCAATGGTATGTCTGACGATGCAATCCTATTAAGATAATTCTCATTTTCTTTAGAAGGGAGAGCTAGTGATTGGTTAGCCTCAGTGCCACCAGAGTCGATTACCACATGGGATCATTTGGTTGAGAAATTTTTAAATAAATATTTTCCACCTTCAAAGACCGCAAAGCTTATTAGGGACATTTTAACTTTTATGCAAGGCCCCGGGGAAACTCTTTATGACGCTTGGGAGCGTTATAAGGATTTATTAAGAAAAATGCCCACATCACGGGTTAGCCCAACACCAACAAGTTTCCAAGTTCTATAATGGGTTACAAACCGCAACTATGATTTTAGTTGATGGTGCTGCGGGAGGATCATTAATGAAGAAATACCCTGAAGACGCTTATACTATTCTAGAAGATCTAACATCTAATAACTACCAAGCTTTTGAAAGACAAGGGTCTAGCAATTCGGTAGGAGTCCACCAAGTTGATCAATTTACATCAGGATTTACCAAATGCACCACTCACTGTAGAGCAACTAAATCAACTAACTGAGGAAGTAAATTACATTGGTGGACAACCTAGGAAAGTTCCATCTGGTTTTGCAAATCATTATCATCCGGAGTGGCGTAATCCTCCTAACTTCTCATTAAAAAATAATAAGGAATGAATCAACCATCAGGATTTACCAAAATGTAAACCCAATACAAAATCCACTTCCTAATAACCAAGTGAACTCTAGGAAATTGACCGATGACTACATTTTGGGAATGTTCCAAAAGAATGATTCTAGAATGGTTTACATTGAATCTTCTCTTCGATCCATGGAATCTACATTAGGTCAACTAGCAAATGCGCTAAGTCAGCGACCAGTTGGATCACTACCATCTGACACTACACAAAATCCCACACAAAATTCTCAACCTAATCAATGTAAGGCTATAGCTTTAAGGAGTGGGGTAGAAATAGCTAGTGGAGAGGGGTTGTTGGAGAAAATTAGAGAAGATGAGCAACGTGAGAGCACTAGTAAAACAGATAAAATAGAACAAGAAAAGCCTGTAGAGAGTAAGGAACCGAAAGTAGTTGAAGTGGAACAACAAAAGGTTAAGAAGAGAGAAATTGTTTATCCTCCTCCACCGTTTCCATCTAGGCTAGCAAAGACGAAGCTTGACAAGCAATTCCAAGAATTCATGGAAATCTTTAAGAAACTTACTATAAATATTCCATTCGCAGAAGCATTAGAACAAATGTCTAGCTATGTGAAATTCATGACAGATATATTTTCTAAAAAAAGGAGGTTTGTAGATAAAGAGATTGTAGCGCTAACAGAAGAGTGTAGTGCAATTTTACAAAAGAAACTACCACTAAAATTGAAAGATCCCAGAAGCTTTACGATCCCATGCTCTATAGGAGTGAAGTTTTTCGGTAGAGCATTATGTGATTTGGGAGCTAGTATAAACCTCATGCTCTTATCTATCTACAAGAAATTAGGCCTAGGAGAGATTGCAGCGACATCTCTTACCCTCCAACTAGCTGATAGAACTTTAGCTTTTCCTAAGGGAATTGTTGAAGATGTAGTGGTTAAGGTTGAAAATTTTATTTTTTTTCCTTACGGAGGGCACTTTATGTGAGAACGAACTGCTATTAAGGTAATAGAGGCCGACTTTTACTGACCAACATTGTTTAAGGACGCTCATATATTTGCTAAACAATGAGACAGATGCCAAAAGACAGGAAATCAGGATCGCAGGGCTAGTATGTCATTGAATAACATTTTAAAAGTTGAAGTATTTGATGTATGGGGTATCGATTTCATGGGTCCATTTGTAAATTCAAATGGAAACATTTATATTTTATTAGCGGTGGATTATGTCTCAAAATGGGTGGAAGTCATAGCTACGCATAAAAATGACGATATGGTCGTGCTTAAATTCTTAAAGACAAACATTTTCACTAGATTTAGTGCGCCTCGAGCTATTATAAGCGATAGTGGATCGCACTTCTGTAATACACAATTTAAAGCACTTTTACGAAAGTATGGAGTGACACATAAAGTCGCTCTGGCTTACCACCCACAGACCAACGGCTTAGCTGAATTATCAAATTGGGAGATTAAGTCTATTCTAGAGAAGACATCGAGCACTACACGTAAGGATTGGTCGCAGAAACTGAACGACGCATTATGGGCATATAGAACTGCATTTAAAACACCCATAGGTTTGACCCCTTACAAAATGGTGTATGGAAAAGCATGTCATATCCATGTCGAGTTAAAGCATAGAGCAGATTGGGCAATCAAGAAATTAAATTTTGATTTTCAGGAAGCAGGTAAAAATAGGCTATTTCAACTAAATGAACTAGAGGAATTGAGATTGAATGCGTATGAGAACGCAAGGTTATATAAGGAGCGTACCAAGAAATGACACGACGCTAGAATTATGAAAAGGGAATTTATCAACGGACCATTAGTTCTTCTATACAATTCTAGGTTGAAATTATTTCCCGGAAAACTCAAATTTAGATGGTCAGGGTCGTTCCGAGTGCAAGAGTTTTACCCTTATGGGATTATCACCATAAGAAACGAAAAAGACGGGTCTGAATTTAAGGTTAATGGACAAAGACTTAAGCACTACTTCATGGATGATGATCGATATGAGGCGACGGTTATTACCCTAGCTTAACTCGTCAAGTTTAGAAGGTCCTGCCGGGACAAGAAATTAGGCGTTGCTTGGGAGGCAACCCAATTTTAGCATATATAATTATGTATTGTTAAATCTGAGTGAGTTTGTAGTTAATTAAATAATTTAGAGAGGTCTTGTTACAATAAATTTTGTTTAGCCAAAAAAATATGTTACTAACAAGTTTCTTGCTGTTTTTCTGTGTTTATACGTGATAGAGAGGTGATTTCCCGGTCCAATCAAACCAGAGCGCCGAATTAATTAATTCCAGCGATTATTTCCTAAGCCGGTTCAATTGAGTCGTGGCCTGATTTAATATTATCCCCCCACCCGCGTATCCCAGTGATTTACAAATAGGGGCGGACGCGAATCCTCTGTAGTAGGGAGGGTTCGACAGATCTTCTGAAGACGGGAGCGCTAGTTGAAACGGGGACTAGTTGGCGGTTGGAAGATGATTGATCGGCAAGTGCTACAGAAGATTTCAGTGTCACTAACCTAAAATCCTCTTTCAATCAAAGATCAAACCTCTGTAAGTTCTCATTTTAGTTCCGATTTTAGATCTTGCTAGTAGGAATTTTATTCAAATAGCCTTTTCTCGCTAGATCATGTCGAGTAAAAGAGGGAAGAGGAAAACTGTAGCACACAAGGATGTCCGTTTCGTGAATGACGAGGGTTTAAAAACGAAACCCTTTATCTTTGAACGTGGTTTTGACATCGAACTGAAGGGTTGGAGTAAGAGTTATGTAGACCAAATCCAGAGACAGGGCTGGAAATCCTTCTGTCACCCCCGAACTGAAGCAGTGCTACCATGGGTATATGAATTTTATGCAAATGGTAACTTCCATGAAGATGAAAAGGTATTAGTAAGAGAAAAGGAGGTACATTTCTCTGCTCAAGCAATAAACAACCACTTTGATTTACATACTCCTGATAAGGATGAATATGAGTTAAAAAAGGTACCATCACACCCGATGAAGTTGCTGCAGCTCTATGTCACACAACGAATATCGAATGGGCTAACCCTAAAAAAAAAAAATTTCATTCTGCAAGCTGCACTAGAGAAAGCAAAACTTGGATGTTGTTTGTAAATGCTAGTATCCTGCCCACCAAACATGCAAATCATATTTCCATGGATAGAGCATTATATATTTTTTGTATTCTGAAAGGGGCCAAGTTAGATGAAGGACAAATAATTTCAACTTGGATCCGCCAGACATTGGCAAATGATGGAGAAAAGCAGTTGTGGTTCCCTACTTTAATAACAGAATTATGTCATAATGCTGGTGTAAATCAAACGGATGTTGACGTTTGCACTCCTGTAGCCCATCATATAATGGAAAAGGTTATTATTGCAAATATTAAAGTAAAAACCACTTCTGCCCGAAAGCACACAAGCAACAAACCAAGTTCATCCACTTCAGCATCCGACCCCATTTGGATTGACTTACCAGCTGCTGATGATACCGAACCAACCATTCTGTTTGATAATATCGAATATATGAAGGCGTACCAAAGATGTCAGCATTTATATTTTAAATCTAGACTTGAGCACATGTATCAAAATCAAGTTAAACTGATGCGCAAAGCAAAGATTGTAGTGGAAGAGACAACCTACGTATTACAGTCTCAGTTTGATTTTATGGGCTACTTGCTGACAGGCGACAGGATGAGATCCGAGCCTACTGCAATTGCCAACCCAGAAGACGACATCGAGAGTACTCAAGAAGACGACAACGAGAGTACTGAAGAAACGAGTGAAGCAAAAACTCCTGCACGTTCCTATTTTTAATCTACTAATTTTGCTCTTTCAGCTTTCATGAAACAATATGTAATATTATTTCTATTTGGTGGACTTGATCCTACTGATGGTGTTTTCCTTCTTGCATTTTATATATCACCTACTGTTCTTGTATGTGATGTTGGCATTACTGTTGGCCTTGTTATTTAACAGAACTTTTCAGAAAATCTTAAAGCCTTCAATGTTATATAATATAATATGGTGTTAATTTCTGTAAAAAATATCATGCATACTTTCCTCCAAACATGGAATATGTTTAACACTATATAAGGTCAAATATTCAAATTTGGAGACAAGTTTCTTGTTGGCTTGGTGTATATACGTATGCAGGTAAATCATAACTATCCATCCCTGACAAAGAATACACAGTCTCTCCATAATATAAGATGGATGAAAAGTAACATACGGCAAAATCCTTCTACATAACGGTTTCAGGGTAGTGTTTTATTTCAATTGTTTTTACTTCGGCAATTCAAATTTTACTCCAACCACTTTATGTTTGATAGTATGCGATTTTTATTGGTATGAAATATTTTTTGATAGAGACTCTCACACCCTCACACTTAAGCTTTTGATAGTCTCTATTAAAAAATATTTCATACCAATAAAAATTGCACTATCAAACATAAAGTGGTTGGAGTAAAATTTGAACCGCCGAAGTAAAAACAATTGAAATAAAACACTCCCCTGAAACCGTTATGCAGAAGGATTTTGCCGTCTGGTACTTTTCATCCATCTGATATTATGGAGAGACTGTGTATTCTTTGTCAGGGATGGATAGTTAAGATTTACATGCATACGTATATACACCAAGCCAACAAGAAACTTGTCTCCAAATTTGAATAGCTGACCTTATATAGTGTTAAACATATTCCATGTTTGGAGAAAAATATGCATGAAAATTTTTACAGAGATTAACACCATATATTATATAACATTGAAGACTTTAAGATTTTCTGAAAAGTTCTGTTAAATAACAAGGCCAACAGTAATGCCAACATCACATAATAACAAGAACAGTAGGTGATATATAAAATGCAAGAAGGAAAACACCATCAGTAGGATCAAGTCCACCAAATAGAAATAATATTACATAAATTGTTTCATGAAAGCTGAAAGAGCAAAATTAGATGATTAAAAATAGGAACATGCAGGAGTTTTTGCTTCACTCGTCTTCTTCGGTACTATCGTTGTCGTCTTCTTCAGTACTCTAGATGTCGTCTTCTGGGTTGGCAATTGCAGTAGGGTCGGCTCTCATCCTGTCGCCTGTCAGCAAGTAGCCCTTAAAATCAAACTGAGACTATAATACGTAGGTTGGCTCTTCCACTACAATCTTTGCTTTGCGCATCAGTTTAACTTGATTTTGATACATGTGCTCAAGTCTAGATTCAAAATATAAATGCTGACATCTTTGGAACGCCTTCATATATTCGATATTATCAAACAGAATGGTTGGTTCGGTATCATCAGCAGCTGGTAAGTCAATCCAAATGGGGTCGGATGCTGAAGTGGATGAACTGGGTTTGTTGCTTGTGTGCTTTCGGGCAGAAGTGGTTTTTACTTTAATATTTGCAATAATAACTTTTTCCGTTATATGATGAGCTACAGGAGTGCAAACGTCAACATCCGTTTGATTTACACCAGCATTATGACATAATTCTGTTATTAAAGTAGGGAACCACAACTGCTTTTTTCCATCATTTGCCAATTTCTGGCTGATCCGTGTTGAAATTATTTGTCCTGCATCTAACTTGGCCCCTTTCAGAATACAGAAAATATATAATGCTCTATCCATGGAAATATGATTTGCATGTTTGGTGGGCAGGATACTAGCATTTACAAACAACATCCAAGTTTTGCTTTCTCTAATGAAGCTTGCAGAATGAAAAATCTTTTTTTAGGGTTAGCCCATTTGATATTCATTGTGTGACATAGAGCTGCAGCAACTTCATCGGGTGTGATGGTACCTTTTTTTAACTCATATTCATCCTTATCAGGAGTATGTAAATCAAAGTGGTTGTTTATTGCTTGAGCAGAGAAATGTACCTCCCTTCCTCTCACTAATACCTTTTCATCTTCATGGAATTTACCATTTGCATAAAATTCATATACCCATAGTAGCACTGCTTCAGTTCGGGGGTGACAGAAGGATTCCCAGACCTGTCTCTGGATTTGGTCTACGTAACTCTTACTCCAACCCTTCAGTTCGATGTCAAAACCACGTTCAAAGATAAAGGGTTTCGTTCTTAAACCCTTGTCACGTGTCTTAGCTTCGTCATTCACGAAACGGATATCCTTGTGTGCTACAGTTTTCCTCTTCCCTCTTTTGCTCGACATGATCTAGCGAGAAAAGGCTATTTGAATAAAATTCCTACTAGCAAAACCTAAAATAGGAACTAAAATGAGAACTTACAGAGGTTTGATCTTTAATTGAAAGGGGGTTTTAGGTTAGCGACACTGAAATCTTCTGTAGCACTTGCCGATTAATCCTCTTCCAACCGCCAACTAGTCCTCGTTTCAACTAGCGCTCCCGTCTTCAGAAGATCTGTCGAACCGTCCCTACTACAGAAGATTCGCGTCCGCCCCTATTTGTAAATCACTGGGATACGCGGGTGGGGGGATAATATTAAATCAGGCCACGACTCAATTGAACCGGCTTAGGAAATAACCGCTGGAATTAATTAAATCGGCGCTCTGGTTTGATTGGACCGGGAAATCACCTCTCTATCACGTATAAGCACAGAAAAACAGCAAGAAACTTGTTGTAACATATTTTTTTGGCTAAACAAAATTTGTTGTAACAAGATCTCTCTAAATTATTTAATTAACTACAAACTCACTCAGATTTAACAATACATAATTATATATGCTAAAATTGGGTTGCCTCCCAAGCAGCGCCTAATTTCTTATCCTGGCAGGACCTTCTAAACATGACGAGTTAGGCTAGGGTAATAACTGTCGCCTCATAACGATCATCATCCATGAAGTAATGCTTAAGTCTCTGTCCATTAACCTTAAATTCGGACCCGTCTTTTTCGTTTCTTATGGTGATAACCCTATAAGGGTGAAGCTCTTGTACTCGGAACGGCCCTGACCATCAAGATTTGAGTTTTCCGGGAAATAATTTCAACCTAGAATTGTACAGAAGAACTAATTGTCCGTTGATAAATTCCTTTTTCATAATTCTAGCGTCGTGCCATTTCTTGGTACGCTCCTTGTATAACCTTGCGTTCTCATACGCATTCAATCTCAATTCCTCTAGTTCATTTAGATGAAATAGCCTATTTTTACCTGCTTCCTGAAAATCAAAATTTAATTTTTTGATTGCCCAATATGCTCTATTATGCTCTAACTCGACAGGGAGATGACATGCTTTTACATACACCATTTTGTAAGGGGTCAAACCTATGAGTGTTTTAAATGCAGTTCTATATGCACATAATGCGTCGTTCAGTTTCTGCGACCAATCCTTACGTGTAGTGCTCATTGTCTTCTCTAGAATAGACTTAATCTCCCAATTTGATAATTCAGCTAAGCCATTGGTCTGTGGGTGAAAAGCCAGAGCGACTTTATATGTCACTCCATACTTTCGTAAAAGTGCTTTAAATTGTGTATTACAGAAGTGTGATCCACCATCGCTTATAATAGCTCAAGGCGTACCGAATCTAGTGAAAATGTTTGTCTTTAAGAATTTAAGCACGACCTTAGCGCCATTTTTATGCGTAGCTATGGTTTCCACCCATTTGGAGACATAATCCACCGCTAATAAAATATAAATGTTTCCATTTTAATTTACAAATGGACCCATGAAATCGATACCCCATACATCAAATACTTCAACTTCTAAAATGTTATTCAATGGCATACTAGCCCTGCGATCCAGATTTCCTGTCTTTTGGCATCTGTCACATTGTTTGGCAAATATATGAGCATCCTTAAACAATGTTGGCCAGTAAAAGTCGTCCTCTATTACCTTAATAGCAGTTCGTTATCCCATAAAGTGCCCTCCGTAAGGAGATGCACGGCATTTCTCTAGTATACTCGGAACCTCTACTTCTGGTACACATCGACGAATAATTTGGTCGGGACAAATTTTGTACAAATATGGAACATCCCAAAGGTAGAATTTCACCAAATGGAGAAATCTCTTCCTTTGTTGATAGTTCATATCTGGTGGGAGTACATTGTTAACTAAATAGTTAACATAATCCGCATACCAAGGAATGCTACCTTCAGTGATAGCTAATATTTGCTCATCAGGAAAATTCTCTCTGATTTCTACGTGACTATTCTTTTCATGCTCCTGTTCTAAATGTGATAGGTGATCAGCAATGGGATTTTCAGCCCCCTTACGGTCTTTGATCTCAAGATCAAATTCCTGTAGGAGGAGAACCCATCTAATAAGTCTTGGCTTTGCATCCTTTTTGTCCACTAAATACCTAATAATTGAATGATCAGTAGAAACAATAACCTTAGAGTTGATTAAATAAGAACAGAACTTGTCAAAAGCAAATACTACGGCTAATAGTTCCTTCTCAGTGGTGGTATAGTTCACTTGAGCATTCATAAGCGTTTTACTAGCATAGTAAATAATGTGAAAGACCTTGTTTCGTATTTGACCTAACACGGCTCCTAGAGCATAATTACTAGCATCACACATTAGAATAAATGATAATGACCAATCAGGTGCTATAACAACAGGAGATGAAACTAAACTTTGTTTTAATATTTTAAAAGCTTCCGAACACTTATTATCAAAAATATAAGGTGTATCTTTTTCAAGTAGACTACATAACGGTTTGGATATTTTTGAGAAATCTTTAATGAAACGTCTATAAAACCTCATATGGCCTAAAAAGCTAAGAATGTCTTTGACATTCGTTGGTGGAAGAAGTTTGTCAATAACTTCAATCTTTGCCCTATCAACCTCCAAACCTTTGTTTGAAACTTTATGGCCTAACACGATTCTTTCACGTACCATAAAATGACACTTCTCCCAATTCAAGACCAAATTGGTCTGAACACATCTCTCTAACACCTTTAATATTTCCAAGCAGTCATTAAATGATTGTCCAAATACAGAAAAATCATCCATAAAAATTTCTATTCCCTCATCTATCAAATCAGTCAAGATAGAAATCATACAACGTTGGAAAATAGCGGGTGCGTTACATAATCCAAAAGGCATTTTTCTAAATGCAAAAGTACCATAAGGACAGGTAAAAGTGGTCTTTTCCTGATCTTCTGGTGCAACCATAATTTGATTGTAACCAGAATATCCATCCAAGAAACAAAAATATTCGCTTCCCGTTAATCTATCTAACACTTGATCAATGAATGGTAATGGGAAATGATCCTTCCTAGTAGATTTGTTTAGTTTCCTATAGTCCATACAAATTCTCCAACCAGTTACAGTCCTAAATGGTATTAATTCATTATTTTCATTTGTAATGACTGTCATTCCACCTTTTTTTGGTACACATTGCACCGGACTCACCCACTTACTATCAGATATAGGATAGATAATGTCGACATCAAGCATTTTATAATCTCCTTCATTACTACTTCTTTCATCGGGGGATTAAGCCTACGTTGATGTTCAATAGACCCATTTGCGTCTTCTTCTAATAATATTTTATGCATGCAAATGGATGGGCTAATCCCTCTAATATCGGCGATCGTCCAACCCATTGCCCCCTTAAATTCTCTTAGCACCTTAAGTAGTTTTTCTTCATTTTTCTGATCTAGTGACGCATCTTATGATGACCGGCAATGTTTTATTTTCTCCAAGAAATACATATTTTAAGTGTTCAGGTAAAGGCTTCAACTCTAACATTGGAGGTTCTCGAATAGAGGGCTTCATGGTTTTAGGCTCGCTAGATCTTTCTATTGGTTCAATTTTTTTAACAAAAGGTAGACTTCCATGTAAGTCAAAAGCTTTAACACATTCTTCTAATTCTAAATCATCTTCCTATTTTTCATTAGTTAATAATGTTAACAGCAATCTGTATCAGGTATCAGGTATCAATTCATTAAACAATTATTTACTCCCTACAAAACAACCTCACAGAGGTGGGAGCAATCTGTATCACCTCACAGGGGTGGGAGCAATCCGTATCAGGTATCACTTCTGTCATGTCTGACGGAACAATGGTAGACAGAGTGGTGTCCTCGGTGTGGGAGGAGCTGGTACTGTAGAGGTCAAAGTGAGGATCCAACTGACCAGCTCTTGCGGATCTCAAAGACTGTTCGTAACGAAGGGCAAGCCGATACGTCTGCTCGATGGACTTTGAGCTATGATAAACCACTTTAGTACGAATGTCTGATCGAAGGTCAGACCGAAATCTGCAAGAGGTCATGGATGGGTCCTCTCGGATATCGCTCCTCACAACTAACTCGTCAAAGTGATCCTTGTACTCAGCGGCGGACATGGATCCTTGTTGAAGGGAAAATAATTAGTCGAGCAAGCGAGTCTGATACGACGACGGAAGATAACTCTGACACAATATACGCTTCATGTCCACCTAACTAGTGATGCGATGTAGACGGTCTCGCTCACGGGTCCTCTCAACGTTAGACTAGTAAGCCCTCGCCTGATCTAAAAGTTTAAGTTTCGCAAACTTGACGCGACGTTCACCGAATACCTCAAAATGATCAAGATAATACTCCATATCCACGAGCCAATAACTGAAAGACTCGGGACTCGATGAGCCGTCAAAGGAAGGGGCAGCAGTACGAAACTGAATCTCAAGATCTCTCTCGGAACGACTATCCTCATAATAATCATCCCTAAGGTAACCGATACATGTCGAATGATCAACACGATCCGCTCGTGTGTACGGATAAGAACGACGATAATCATCATACTGATCGTCTCTAGCATAGTGAGGTCGTGTCGGTGGGTCAACACGATCTCTGGAAGTGGTGTACTGCGTTCGTGAATAATCATCGTAGTATAGTGAGGGTCTCCCTGAAGGGGATCTATGAGGGCGGGTGCAAGTGGACTCAAGACCTCCAAAGTGAGGAGAGGAATAATTGTGACACCTAGACATAATGAAAAACCTATAGACTACGACTGCGTATCGAAAAGTGTGCGCAATCTGCTCTAATACCAATTGACGCAGAACGAATCTATGGGCGGCGGAAAATCCGCGACCTAACCCTACATGCTATGCAAAGCCCGACGGGTTAGTCACAAATTAGATAATAAATAATCACAACATCCCACGCAGATAATTCAAGACAAGACAGAATATTTTATTAGGGCGAAAACAAGCTTAGACTTTCCTCCGCGTGGAGGGCCAAAGCAAGAACGCGTGGTGAATAGACCCTGGAAATCACAATAGTAATCTAAAGCCAACAATTACAACACGAGAGATCCAAATAAACATACGATCCAACTGATAATAATAATGCAGAAAATAATAAGTCTAATACAACGAAATCTCACCAAATAGTGGGCTGACCAAGACACTGGAGAATTTGGGTCCGGAGGTGTAGATCGGCGATCGAAGGTGGAACCGGAGGCATGACGGAATGGCGGTGGCTGTCCTAGGTGGAAAGTGGGGAGATCGGGCCGGAAACGGGTAGATCCAGCCACTAGGAAATAGATCCGGGTGGGGGGTGGATAGATCCGACGTATGAGGGCGGATCTGGGGTGCGGGATGGCGTATGACGGTGGAAATAACGGATCGGGATACGAAACCCTAGATCTGGACTGATCAAGAGTTTTAGGGTAGAAGGGAGGTGGATCCACGTGAGGGAAGGAAGGGAGTGGTCGGTTAAGGCTGGGGATGGGCGTAGGGCTGCTGGAAGGGAGATGGGAGGTCGTCGGTAAGGAGGAGGGGCGGCTGGAGGCAAGGGGGTGGGCGGCTGAGGGTTGGCGGCAGGGAGGAGGGGATGTTGTGGGCTGGCAGCAGGGAGGAGGGGCTGCAATGAGCTGGCGGCTGGGAGATGGGGCTGCTGTGGGCGCTGGGCAGAGGAGAGGCGGAGGGCAGGGGGAGGGAGGGGTGGCTAGGCGGTTGGCTGGGAAGGGCAAAAGGAACCGGCGGCTGGAATAGAGAGGGGAGAACTATAGACTAGGAATAGTGAATTTCATTTTTGAACAGTAAATTTGAATAGGAAAAAACCAATGGATTTCTGGACAGCCAAACGGTGGCTGTTTGGGGGGTTGTTGGGGGCTGCGGGAGGGAGTTTGGAAGGGGGAAAAGAGGGCTAGGGTTAGGGGGTACCTTGGGGAGGGAGATACAAGCCTAGGAGTCGTCACCTAGGGTTCCACGGAGTCGGCACCGTGGAGGGATCGCCGGATTTCGGGATTTCTCTTCTCCAAAATATGCAATGCCTCAAAACCAGCCATTACATGTCTATTTATAATAAAACAAAAGCTAGGGCATCCCACAATCGACAGCTATGATTGGCCGGAGGTGGGGTCACCCAAATACATCAAAATAAATGCAAAAATAATAAGCTAATATATCAAATTGATTCGTAACGCGAATCCGAACACATCTGCGGAGTCCGATCGTCGATCCGAGCACGCCATATATGGAAAGTTACCAAATCAGTCCCGAATGGGCCTAAAGCTCGTCCTCGCCTCTGCTCCGCATCAGTTATTTCGGTAATGACTAGTTCTCCCCTTGTTCTAGGCTGGGGAGAAAAAGTGTCATATAAAATGATTTTAGGGATAAAGGGTCAGATTGTGAAAGAGAAAGGGTTGATTACTGATTAGCTTTAACAGCTTTATACACGAGTGCTTCTTCACACATTGGGGAAAACAATGGGAATGGAGAGGTTTCATTGCCTCTCTAGTCATGTCATCTTCATCGCTATCATTACCCGACTCAGCTTCTTCGCCCATCTACTATCGGCTACTGAGCCTATATCTGTGAATTCACCTCTTTCTATAAGCTCAGCTCTCTATTTGGACCATTCACCTCTCTTTCTATAAACTCACCTCCCCCTTAAAACCTTCGGACCCTTTGTAATAAGCGTTGGGGTTTTTGTATCAAAACATTTCTATTTTATACGATAAAATAGTTCAAAAACTCTCTCTCACTCACTACAGGAACTCATCTATTTTATACGATAAAGTAGTTCAAAAACTCTCTCTCACTCACTACAGGAACTCAAAAACTACGAAGAAAATTACGTTAATAGTTTATTAGTCAATAGTAGAAAAACTCTGAAGATCCTAAGCGTGGCTAATTTAAAAAAGTAAACATTATCACAGTCAAGAAAATGATTAGAATTCCATGGAAATATAAATCCATGAAGAAAATTGCATCTGCAGCAGTACCATGTATCTCACACAACACTCATCACCTTAGCAATAACAGGAACGGGGAATTTTAAGGCATACTACTAGGTCAATCAAAGGAAACACTGTAGCAGTACTTCTTAAACAATACTAATAGAGAAACCCCGAGGAGCTATCCTTCTTTCAGAATAGCAGACAATTTGCTTCGAACATATATACTAGAACTGAAAGTTACAAGAATTGTAGTCAGGTAAAAAAAACATACGTAAACAAAACGAGACTCAAGATGTAAAAAGAACAACATTAAGAAATTGACAGTTGCAAAAATGATGCATATTAATCATCCTTACTTGGCCTTACAGTCAGCACATTCTCTGTTCTCTGGCAATTTGAGAAGTCCCTCCAATATCTACAAATCAAAAAACGGTTTTTTCAAGAAGAAATTAAGTACAATCACCCAAAAGCTTGTGATCAGCCAAAATAACAAACCAACAAAAAAATCTAATCAATAAAGGAGGAACCTACTGAGTCATATATGCTTAGAGACCTCAAAAGCATAGACATTAATAAGGGAAAATTAAGAAGCACATTTCAAATTGCATGAGAGCACATTCATTTCGATCTGCATAAATAAGGTGTCCAACAAACTGCGGTCATAACATTTCTCTCCTCCTTCAAAGCGAGCTTATCTTCAACCTCAAAAGAGAGTTCTGACTTTTGGATTAACGAGGTCAAGAGCTAATCCTATTACTTTGACGTCAGATTCCTTTATCTCCCGCCAGAAAAGCATTTTTTTGCTATGGGAACTGCAATGGATTCCAATGATGAGAATAACTGGTCGATGGTTGTGTAAGAAGCTGGTAGAAAAAGGGTAATGTTGAAGAAGGGCCCGTTAGTTAGAGGAACAGGAATTCAATCTTTGTGCGGCAAAATTACCATTTTCGATTTATGTTCATCCTCATCATTGCTAATGTAACTTTCGCATATGGTTCTTCCTCTTCGGCTAAAGATATTGCCATTGTTACCCCATATGACGATGCCTCATTGTCCTCTATCTTATAAAATTCACATTGTTCATTAAACCTTTTATTTGCTAGTACTGTCACTCGCACCTTGAATTGCACAATAACATTCTTCAATGGATCTTATGTTTTTTAGAACCTTACGGCAAAAAGGGGGATATGCACTGGGACCGAGTGTGGTGGCTTCTACTATCTAGATACTCCACACCATGTTGCTTGCTAAACTAAAATTCACTTGTAACAACATTTGCACTTCTTCAACACCATTATCATCTTGATCATCCATTTTAACCCGCGTGAAGAAACTTCTTTTAGTCTTAGAATGTCATCATATTAGTTGGGAAGTACAAACGTGTGTAATGACCCCCCCCCCCCCCCCCCCCAAGTATAAAAAAGGGTTGAGGTCATTTTAGCCTTATTCATAGTATTGCTTGGGATACATGTAGGACTCCTTTTTTTGGATAAAATTATGTAGGACTACCTCTACCATGGTCTTAGATATTTTATGGCATTTATCGATGCTTACTTTAGAGTTACTTGGTTGTGTCTTAAGAAGAACCGTAGAGATTTGTTATCTATTTTCTTACTTCATGTGTTGAAATCTGAACCTAATATAATACACATGTGAAGATTTTACGGAGTGATAATACCCCTAAATACAAAACATTCACCCAGTTTCAAATTTATTTGAAACAAATGGTATTATTATTCAAATTTTGTGTGCTCACATTAGATAAAAATAGAGTCACAAAGTACCAAAAACGATCTGTGGAGGTTACTAGGACTCTGATGTTTCAAATGAATGCCAGGAAATTTTGGGGGAGCTATTCTTATCACATACCACCTTACGAATAGGATCCCCCCCCCCCCCCCTGTGATTCTTGATATGCAGGCTCTTTTTCAAGTGATTCACCCTGGAGAATCAGTTATTTCTCCTTCCCCAAATCTTTGGATATGGAGTTGACAAATTTGAGCCACTAAGTGATTCTTAACATACAAACATCTTTTCAAGTGTTCCATCCTGAAGAATTGGATATTTCTCCTCCCCCAAAATCTTTGGATGTGTGAATTTTATTGATCGGCTATAACTTGGGGCTAACAGACTGATGTAACATGTGTCGCATCATGGCACTGTTACTTTAAATTTTACCCGCATATGTATCGTGCATATTTCAGGGCGTGTTTATTTCTTTATCATGCATGTTGTTGTCTATGTTCACGCATATATTAGTTTATTTTGTATCGCGCATATCACTCATGCTCGTTCTTGGGGCTTATTGGGGTAATCGTCTAGTAAACCCTGAATAAAAGATCCTTCAAATTTAAGTAGCAAGATAATTCGGGAAAGTAAAAAATTTAAAAATAAGGTATCTAATTTTACATTTTCGGAATTACATTATTAGGAAAATATCAAAATCTGCATTGATTTGTAAACACTTGGAATTTCTAAATTTTAATACCTGTTAAACCATCTATTGATTAAAATTTATCCTATTCATAAAACTATTAAAAAACCAAAGCTCCTCCTCAAACGACAGTCAGTAAAAAAAGCAAACAAAGATTTATTTCTCTGTTCGTGCTCCTGCCGACTTTGCCCACCCTCGACGGCACCCCCAGTCCCGTCAATCTTCGAGGCCGCCACCTTCAGAGGCCTCGTCGATCAAGGATGACCCCTCCTCTTCCTTCCGCAGCCCAGCCCGGCACCTCCTTTGTCGGATCAAACACCTAGTGCCTCCGCCCTCTGTTGCTGATTAGTCCCACACAATTCTTATCGATGACGCTCCTCCATCCACCTCAAGATCCCTACGTCGACCAACACCCGACAACCTCATCAATTCCTCCCCAGAACCTATCAGGCCTCCACCTTGCTGCCCTCCTCCCAACCACCAGAGCTTCGTTACGCCTCCTATATTGGTACCTTTCCTCCACAACTCAGTTTCGAGCGAATCAGGACCTAGTACGACAGGCCACGGTCAATCCCAAGAGTCTTCAGGTTAACCCAAGTTCATTCAGCTATATTTCCATGCTAAGCCCGGATTGGTTTCGACACTGCACTCCTTAACCAAAGGTATACCTCTCGCCGTTCTCTCGCTAATATCTTGTTAGAATAATCCTATGATTTATTTATTTGATCATTATAATCTCAAGGCTTGCCTTAAATAATCGTTGTCTCTTCATTCTTAACTAAAACAAATCTCGTGTTGTTCTTCATTCATTACTCTTGCTCGTGGATTATAATTTCATGTCATTCATTGCTTAAGTGTTGGTTAATTAAGAGTGGCAAGCTAAGCCCTAGGTTAATTACCTTGTTTACTTGCTCATCGAGTCGTAAACGTGCTTATTCATGTTATTTGATCTCAAAAATAATTTAACTACTAATTCATCCTTTTCGGATTACATCAAAAATGAGCCTAAAGCTTTAGGTATTCTCACACTCGTAAGGAATATCAGTGTTATAGCCCTATTTTTCATTATTCCTAATGAATCAATTATTTCTTGATGCAGGACAGGCGTCGCACCTGACCTGTCAGTTGGTGATGAGAGCGCTGGTGAAGGCCTCTTATAAAGGAGGTCGGGTGTTCGATCCCGAGCCTCAACAACACGCTGCATGGTGGTGACTCCAAGGCGGAGACGAGTTGGGGTGTATGGGTTGCAGCCCTGATGAAAGCAGCCTTGGTGGACTCCAAGGTGGGCCCCCTGGTGGGACTCTAGGGTGGCAGGCAGGTGTGACGCCTGTCCTGCATCAGGACGGGCGTCACACCCGCCTGCCACCCTGCGTCCTGGCATCATACCCCGGCCCAGGGGTCCCACCGGGAGTCCACCCAATAGGCCTTATCAAGTCCGCGGTCCGTACACCCAACCCATCCCCAGCCCCACCACAGGGTCGATAGGTTGTTGAGGTCGGGGCTCGATCCCCCGACCTCCTTGATAAGAATCCTTCAGAGGAAGACTTATCACCAACTGAGCCGCGTTTTTATGATGTAGGACAGACGTCACACCTGCCTGCGACCCTGGCGCCTGGCGTCGCACCAGCCCAGGGGTCCCACCCGATAGGCCTTATCAGGTTCACAGACCGTACACCCCAACCCATCCCCGGCTCCACCACAGGGCTGATAGGTTGTTGAGACCGGGGCTCGATCCCCCGACCTCCTTGATAAGAATCCTTCAGCGGAAGACTTATCACCAACTAAGCGGATCAATTGGTGATAAGTCTTCCACTGAAGGATTCTTATCAAGGAGGTCGGGGGATCGAGCCCCGGCCTCAACAACTTATCGGCCCTGTGGTGAAGCCGGGGACGGGTTGGGGTGTACGGTCCGCGGACCTGATAAGGCCTATCGGGTGGACTCCCGGTGGGACTCTTGGGCTGGTGCTACGTCAGGCGCCAGGGTGGCAGGCAGGTGTGACATTTGTCCTGCATCATAAAAGTGCACTTTTATGATGCAGGACAGGCGTCACACCTACCTGCCACCCTAGAGTCCCACCAGGGGGCCCACCTTGGAGTCCACCAAGGTGGCTTTCATCAGGGCTACAACACATACACCCCAACCCATCTCCGCCATGGAGTCACCACCATGCCGCGGGTTGTTGAGGCTCGGGATCGAACACCCGACCTCCTTGATAAAAGGTCAGTTGGTGATGAGAGCGTTGGTGAAGGCCTCTTATCAAGGAGGTCAGGTGCTCGATCCCGAGCCTCAACAACCCGCCGCATGGTGGTGACTCCATGGCGGAGACGGGTTGGGGTGTATGGGTTGCAGCCCTGATGAAAGCTGCCTTGGTGGACTCCAAGGTGGGCCCCCTAGTAGGACTCTAGGGTGGCATGCAGGTATGACACCCGTCCTGCATCATAAAAGTGCACTTTTATGATGCAGGACAGGCGTCACACCTGCATGCCACCCTGGTGTCTGGCGTCGCACCAGCCCAGGGGTCCCACCGGGAGTCCACCCGATAGGCCTTATCAGGTTCGCGGACCGTACACCCCAACACATCCCCGGCTCCACCACATGGCCGATAGGTTGTTGAGGTCGGGACTCGATCCCCCGACCTCCTTGATCCGCTCAGTTGGTGATAAGTCTTCCGCTGAAGGATTCTTATCAAGGAGGTCGGGGGATCGAGCCCCGACCTCAACAACCTATCGACCCTATGGTGGAGCCGGGGATAGGTTGGGGTGTACGGTTTGCGGACCTGATAAGGCCTATCGGGTGGACTCTCGGTGGGACCCTTGAGCTGGTGCGACACCAGGCGCCAGGGTGGCAGGCAGGTGTGATGTCTGTCCTGCATCATTTCTCCTCCCCAAAATCCATGGATGTGTGAGTTTTACTTATCAGTTATAAGACTGGCAAAAAGTTATAGGTATTCTCATACCCATAAGGGATATCAATGTTATAAGTCTATTTTTTCGTCACTCCTTTGTTGGTAAAGATCAGTATTTTGGATATCGGTCGACATAGGTTTTATGGGCAAAACAACACATTTCCGACATTTTTTTGCAAAATATCCTTTTTGAATATATCGGCCGATATATCAGCTATCGACCGATATATGGGCCGATATATCGGCCGATATATCCCGATGGTATATCAATTGACTCTTTTAATTTATTTTATTTAGCGTATATGGTTTAATAAATAACAAAACGACACTATTTCGTTGTCTTGGTTGTTTTGTAGCCTAGCTCTCGACTCTCTTCCTACATTCTCTGGATTTCTTACTTGCGCCAGCGCTTTGTCGATGTCAATTCTGCTTGGATGTAAGATTTTGGGATGGGGATTCCTTATCTTCGATCGTTGTCGGCGACTTCTGGGTTTTCTTATCTGTGTTATACCGTTATTACTTGTGTAACATAACATGTTTATACTAATTTAGTTGATTTATAATTTCAGTAAATATTGAATTGTTAATATATCAACATATGTAAATTAAAATAATAATTATATGTATATAAATATTTAAATATTGAAACCCGATATATGAAATATGCCCGATATATCCCCTGAAGTATTAAAATCAACATGAAAAACCCAAACTGACGTGTCCCCGACATCCGACATATGCAACCTTGGTAAAGATACGACTTTCTTTGAGTCAATAACTTGTTAATCTACGTATTTCATTAGTGAACAATGTGAAATGTTAGGGTAAAAAATATGTGTGGTGGGTCTAATGAGGATGGCTATCCTAGTTCTTCATCTAAATGTCCTTTGACATATAGGTTTTGAGGGTAAAACGAGATTTTTTTTCTGAAAAAATATGTTATGTCCGTTGGTGAAATATAGTCCGACATCCGATTTTCCCGATATATCGACTGACATAACTTTTAAAAATATTGTCCGCTATTTTATTTTTGATTATGTTAACAATAAACATACTTAAATTACATTAATGCATTACATTATATAATGCTCAAATCGATTAAACGTATTATTTCGTTCTCTTTCATAGGTGTTATAATTATAATCAAGTTTGTATAATCATTTCATATTATATATTTATTAGTTTATATTAAGCAAAATAGTAAATTATTTTACACATTATTAGTTGCTTTTAATATATTTTTATTAAACAAAAGAAGGTTTATTTTCAATCAAGAACGTTTACTTAAATAAAATTATTGTATAATATTAAATATATTTTATAATTTCTATATTTGTATTTGTTTTGGATACTAATTAGTAGTAGTCATAATATGTTCCTAATATTTTATTTTGAATACTCTTCTAATTTATTATTGGAATACACATGACTCAATGTTGTTCTTTTAATTTTTAATTTTAGAACATACAAGTATACTGTTATGTGCTCGTCGGAGTGGTGGCCGGAGGTGGAGGGGATACTACGGAGCCGGAACCGCGGCTGCCTAGGCGGGGCTTGCTCGGAAGGAGAGAGCTACCAGAATCTCACACAAGGCAAAGAAGAGACTAGAATAGTTATTGAATATCAATACAAGACCCAAGGGGTCCCTTAAATAGACATACAAGTGGCAAAATAGTAAACATTCCTAACACTTGGGCTTACTTAAAACTAAGCGATAATAAGACCGAACAATAACACCAGATGATAAAATAAAACCGTAAGATAATAATCGGGCACAAAGCCCATAACATCTCTCTCGCCGTGCAAAAAGAGCTTGCCCTCAAGCTCAAGGGAGATCGACGACGGTGCCCACTTCACCCGACCCCTTCGTCATCAGAATCCTCCACGTGCAGATAAAAAGATTTTTTGCACCGATGAGCACGAGTAAACTGCTCGTCGTAGTTAAAACATAACTCGTGTGTGCGCCGGTCAGACATTTTTGTATGAGAGTATGAGACAGACAACGGATCTACGGGGTTTGGGTGCCCTCGACACGTCCCTCCGGAATCCCTAGGTTGGTGGGGATGTAGGCCTCCTGCACCAACTGAAGTCGACGGTTGCACAATCCTGCAAAGCACATAGCAGGCACCAAGCCCCGGGGGGCTCGAATTCAACGTCCAAACGTAGTCGATCGCGTAGCCCGACGGTAAAGATGACGACCTGCATCTCAGGGGAAATTGTCATGTGCGCCAGAAGAAGCTGAAATTGTTCTAGATAGCCATTAATCGGCCCTGTCTGACGTAACGTTGTGAGTTCCCTCAGGGGGTTGCTGCAAATCGGGGGCCAAAGCGCATGTTGCAGGCCCGCTTGAAGTCGCGTCAGATCAGTCCAGGATTGTCCGTCTGCAAACGGGCGAACCATAACTGTGTTGTATCGAGCATGAGGAAGGAGGCCAGAGTGATCCATTTTGTCACTGGTGTCTGCTGATGACAAAAAAATTGTTCGCATTTGGGGAGCCAGTCTAAGGGATCATACTTGCCATCAAAAATTGGAAAAGCCAACTTGGTGTAATGGGGCATAATGTTGCCCTCATGTGGTATCGTGGTCGGGGGATCAGGTTGAGGAAGCAGCGGTGGAGGCGCCTGACTGCTGTAAGCATGATCAGTAGGCGGAGTAGTAACGATCGCAATGGCGGCGGTCAACTCATTAAGCTTGTTGGTGAGTGTGTTCATGTCTGCCCAATGACACACTTCGGCCTCGAGAAAGCGTCCCTCTATGGATGTCATGCACGTTTGCATGAAGTCCCTTATAGAATTTAAGAGTGTGGGCGAGTCCCCCGTAGTGCGGAGGACGGTCGACGATAAAGCGGAAGTAGCATGGGCTAAAGAGCAGTTGATTAGACGGTTGGATTCCTCAGAGATGGCTGAATTTGGGTGCAGTGAGAGTCGCGACGCTTCCCAATGATGCCAACCAATTAGAAAATACCCCAAGCTAGAAGGCAGGCGGCTCAAGATGGTACAAAAGGTAGGCGGATATGGCTGAATTTGCGTGTTGGAAATAGAAGACAGACGGCTCTGTTCGTCGCTGGATGGGACGCGTTGAAAGAGTCGTTGGAGGTTGCAGCAGAGCTGAATGGGACGAGCTTGCTGGAAGATTCGCTGGTAGGCGATGTTCGTCGCTGGAGACGCACTGTTCTGGGACATCGAAGGCAGCAACGTTGTTAGTCGCTGGATAGGACGAGCTGGAAGAGTCGTTGGAGGCTGCATCAAAGCTGGATGGATGATCTTGCTGGAAGAGTCGATGATAGGCTTTGTTCGTCGCTGGAGATATGCATGCGGCTGGAAGAGGCATCGTTGGGCTCGACGAAGACGGTGTGGCCCCTACGGCTCCTGCCGGAGTAAACGAGACTTACGGACGAGGCGACTGCTTTACGCGTGCTGGAACCGAAAGAAGGTAGGGATCTAGGGTTTGCAAGTTGTTGACTGCGACTTCGGTGGTGAAGAGGATCGAAATGTTTCGGATACCAAGTTGTTGTGTGCTCGTCGGAGTGGTGGCCAGAGGCGGAGGGGATGCTACGGAGCCGGAACTGTGGTTGCCTAGGCGGGGCTTGCTCGGAAGGAGAGAACTACCAAAATCTCACACAAGGCAATGAAGAGACTAGAATAGTTCTTGGATATCAATACAAGACCCAAGAGGTCCATTAAATAGATATACAAGTGGCAAGATAGTAAATAGTCCTAACACTAGGACTTACTTAAAACTAAGCGATAATAAGACCGAAAAATAACATCAAATGATACATTAAAACCCTAAGATAATAATCGGGCACGAAGCTATAACATATACTTAGAATATATTTTTTATTTATGAGATATAGAAATCCGATATTTTAAAATATCTCTGACATGTCTACGACATCTGATATCCGACATGTCGTCGACATCTGAAATTTACAACCTTAAATTATAGTGTTTATTACTGTCGAAGCCAGTGACCCTTCTCTAGTCTTTGATTCATTCATATTTTCTTCAAATAAATCTCCTCCTCTAATCCATACAAACTAAGTGGGGCAATGGCATAAAAAGGTAGATGAATCACCATATTTACCGGTGTACCAGTGTCTCCTGATTTTTCGTCTTCTAAATTGTGGGCAACTTGGATCTAGGTATTGATCTACACATTGCTCCCAAGGATGGTAAACTGATACAAACACAAACTGAAGATTGCACTAAATATGAACATAAGATACAAACTCGTGAGACATGGTCGTCCCTTCAAATAAGTGTTACAAAGACCTCCAAGATAAAGATTAACTTACAGAAGCCATCTCTATATAGAGAGTGGGCACTCTTAGGCTCTATTTGGTTAGGCGTTTCACGCTATTACGTTTCAGCAAAACGCAACGCCAGCGCTCTTTTTCATTTGTTTAACCGCCTATTTTTCGAGTCGCGCACAAACACTCCAGCGTGAAAAACTCGGCGTCCCGAAACCCTATCCCCGTGCTCCAGTTTGTCGCGTTTAGAGCTTTGAAGGGAGGAGGAAATCCGCTGCTCACAACGGCAAAGGTCTCGCGCGACTCCGGCGTCTCTCCCGGCGGGTCTTCTACGACGGCATCCAGGGTTCACGTCCAGGGCTCGCGTCGGCATCCAGGGTTCGACGGCATCCCGGCGGGTCTTCTGTCGGTTTCTTCTACGACGGCATCCGGCCTGCTACCAGGTCTCGCGTCGGCATCCAGGGGTCGGCGGCTTCCAGGGCATCCCCTGCTCTTCTCTAACGACATCCCCTGCTCTTCTCCGACGACATCCAACAGAATCGTTCGGGATCTGGGAGCTTGGATCTACATAATTTTCGGCCTTTTCGGGTGTGTTTGCTGCGAGGTAAAAAACTTGGATCAATTTCTGCTTGGATCTACATAATTTCTGCTTGGATCAATTTCTGCTTGGATCTACATAATTTCTGCTTGGATCTACATAATTTCTGCTTGGATCAATTTCTGCTTGGATCTACATAATTTCTGCTTGGATCAATTTCTGCTTGGATCTACATAATTTCTGCTTGGATCAATTTCTGCTTGGATCTGATTTCTGCTTGGATCAATTACCTGCATATTATTGTAAATAAAATGCTTTGATATTTTGGTTTACTTCTGGCCTAGATGAGAATGTGTATGCATCTTTTGAAGGAATGATAGTTGAAAATAGATAAGTGGTCTTGGCATTTTACTGGTAGATAAATTATTGCTGAAGCATTACGAGGAAGGAAAACATTGATAGTAGTTGTTCAGATTGATTTTTGAAGAACAGTTTTAACACTTGTAGCAGATGTATACATTTATAGATGCTGATCACTTCAGGCCTGCAGAGAGCAAAGTTATATTTCCTATTCACTCTAGTTTAATATGTCAATTTCCAAAACTTTTTGTTAAAAAGAATTAGCATGGGTAATTTTTCTTGAAAAGGAATTAGCATGTCAATTTCCAGAACTTTTTGTTAAAAGGAATTAGCATATGTGTTATGTGTATGGTGATTGTGTGTGTGAATGTGTTGTGTGTGTGTTATGTGTATGGTGATTGTGTGTGTGAATGTGTTGTGTGAATGTGTAGTGTAGTGTTTATGTGATTTTTTGTGAGTTTACTTGATTTTATTTTTTCGTACATTCTCAGTCATTATGGGTAAACATAAAGAAGGTGGTGTTAGCGCAAATTGGGAGGCCAACGATGTTTTGATTTTCTGTGACTTATGCTTGAAAGAAATAGAGTTGGGTAATCGCCCAACCACACACTTTAGCAGGGATGGGTGGGCAAACCTAACAACAAATTTCTTTGCTCGCACCGGAAAGATGTATGATCGAAATCAGATGAAGAACAAGTGGAATCAACTAAAGAAAGATTGGAAGTTATGGAGGGAGCTAAAGGGCCGTGAGACAGGTTTGGGCTGGGATCCAATTCGCAAAACTATTGCCGCTTCAGAAGATTGGTGGAAAGAACGCCTCCTAGTATATATTTATTTTTTAAGATTATTGTTTTCTTGTAAATAGTTTTATCAGCCTGTTAAAACATATTTATTTTGTCTATCCCAGGTTGTTCCGACGGCAAAAAAGTTTCAGTTTGCTGGCATATCCCCTGATTTAGAAGAGAAGCTATTTATGATGTTCAGCCAGGTCGTGGCTACAGGAGATCTTGCTTGGGCACCCAGTTCAAGAAATTTTGAGCATGAGTCGATTGACGAACATGACGTAGCCGAAGATGACACACAGAACATGAACGAGACACCTTCTACTGATGCAAGGAATAAACGGACGGTGAAGGGAAAAAGCAAGATGAGTAATAAGAAGTCTAGGAGTTCGGCGATAGAAGACATAGCTGAAACATCGCGCATTATTGGGAAGTGCATGTTGGAGCCTCCTCGCATTCAGATATCTTCATCGTTATACACCATTCCTGAGACTGTTGCAGAGCTCGAGACTATTCCGGAGGTTATGGATGATTCGAACGTGGACTTATACCACTACTGCCTCATGTTTCTGAGACAGAAGCAGAATCGAGAAACATTTATGAGCATTCGGCGGGAGCGACGTCTACCATGGCTGCAGGATTGTTTTGGCAAAAAATTAGAGTAGTTGGTTCTATGTTTTTCCTGTGATCGTATCAGACACTTTCTTATGCTGATGTTTATCTATGTTTATCTTCTGTACTGTTATTTACTTTCTTCTTTTTGTTGAACATTTTATCTTAGGATGATAGCAATGTGATCGAATCGTACACTTATCTATGTTTATCTTCTTGTTGATCATGTTATATGAGCTAGGTGGATATTTATATAATTTTGAAAATAATGTAGTGTACTTGTCACAGGTTTACAATGTTATCTTCGGATGGTAGCAGTTCTGGTGAGGAGACTGAGTAGCAAGTAACCGCCTGGTTTTATCGTAATAGAGCACTCAGTGGACAACAATTTATATTAGCAGCGAATAGCGAGTTAACCGGGTCTAGTGGTTTCTCTAATACACCTTGCATGACATCAAGCCAAACAGGAGCTAGGTGGATTGGTGAACTACTCGATGGACACCCTTTAAGATTTTTCAGCGCTTTTAGAATGTCCAAGGTAATATTTGCAGATCTGCTTACACTTCTCACACAACAATATGGATTGCAAGGATCCAGGAGAACTCTACCACGAGAAGTGCTTGCAGTTACATTGCATATTTTAGGTCATAATATACCAATGCAAATTGCAGGCGAACGATTCCAACACTCTACAGAAACTATTAGTAGATTTTTTGCAAAGGGTATCACTGCTATAAAGAGATTATCTTCTGATGTCATCACCCCTGTAGACCCCCTTTTCAATGATATTCCTCCGCAAATATTGAATGACGCTCGATACATGCCGTTCTTTAAAGACTGTGTTGGAGCTATTGATGGAACACATGTGGATGCTCGAGTTCCTGCTGATCAACAAGCATCCTACATTGGCCGGCATGGCACAACAACGCAGAATGTTATGGCGGTTTGTGATTTCAACATGTGTTTCACCTTCGCATTAGCAGGTTGGGAGGGCTCTACTCATGATAGCCGTATATTTCAGCGTGCTCTTATGGACCCCAGTTACAATTTCCCGTACCCGCCACCTGGTTAGCCTTTCACTTCTTGATTACCTCTTTTTTAAAGAAATTTTTAAGATTATTAGTTATGATCGCTATTACTCACACATAGATTGCACTGTATAATTTTGCAGGCAAATATTACGTGGTAGATGTCGGATATCCATTACAACGTGGTTTTCTAAAACCGTATTCAGGTACACGGTATCATTTACCAGATTTTAGAAGGGGAAATAGGCCTATACAAGGGCGCCGGGAAATATTCAACCAGGCTCACTCGTCCTTGCGCAGCGTCATAGAACGTTCATTCGGAGTATGGAAAAAGAAGTGGAAAATACTTAGAGATATGCCGCCATACAGTTTGACAAAGCAACGAGACATTGTGATTGCAACAATGACTTTGCATAATTATATTCGCAGACACCCATCCCACTCAGACAATCATTTTCGTGCTTGTGATGAAGACGAGCATTTCATTTACCCGGCGGGCCTTCAAAGAAGAACAGGACAGAGTACTGAAAGCTCAAGTGGAGACCATGTTAGAGGGATTCGAGTAGGGGTGGATGAGATGGTGGCATTGCGTGACTCCATTGCCGATCAACTACACCGAGCATGAACATTTTTTTAGTTCCTGTATGTGTTTATGAGTTCCTGTATGTGTTTGCATAGTTCATGTATGTTTGAGGTTTATTATAGTGTTCGAAAATAATTTCAAAAAAATCTCTAATATAAAATTTAATAAAAAAAAATTTACAAAACGCCACCGCAGTTTTGCCAAACGGTTCTCAGTTTTGAACAGCTCTGCAAACACAGAATAACCAAACAGAACTCCATTTCCAGCTGCAAGTTTCCAAAATGTTACGATCCCCTCCGTTTTGGGGTTAATTGATGGGAAGATTCTAGAGAAATCTGGAGTCTTGTACATAGGAAGGCGGTAGAACAATCTAGAGAATTCATGACTCTTGTACATACCGGAATTGTATAGAATACTCTAGAATAGTAGGGGTCTAGAATATTCTTTGGTTTGGAGGGAAACCTCTTTGGGGCCTATAAAAGGGGAAGGCCCCCCTCATTTGTATTCATCCAAGTTTGGAACAAGCATTTGAGTTCTCTTGCTTACTTCTTCTTGTGTACTTGTGCTCTTGCGTTCTTGTTCTCGTTCCCATTTCCACCACAGTTTTCTTAGAGCGAGGCTGACTTAGCTAGCCGCGAGGGGTGGCAAGAGGAGCTAAGGCCGTGCGCGACATAGTCAGGGGGACTAGTCCGTGACAGTTGGTATCAAAGCGAGGTTGACCGAAGTTGACCCAGGTTCACTCAGGTTCAATTTGTGGTGCTGCTATGGCGAATGAGACAAACAACTCAAGCATTGTTGACGAGCGCGGCAGGGAGGTCGTAGATCAACAAGGCAGGAAGAAGAGGGATCATAGCAAGACGCGTGAAGGAACTCATGTGGATCAGGCTGTCATGATGCTGGCCGATCGAGTTGAGAAGTTGGAAGGTAACTTCGAAGCTCTTGAGGCCCATGTCCTTGGAGAATTTGAGTCCATCAAGGAGTCTACCCAGACTTGTCTTGATGCTCAGCCGGCGTTGGAGGAACGCCTTGCTAGGTTGGAAGATGCCATTCAAGCGATGCGGATCGGCTTTGAGGATATGAAGGAGGAAGTCACCGTTTGTCGCCGAACCGTGGCTAATGGTGGAGGCAACATGGCAATGGGCAACCCAAGGATGGAGGTTCCTAAGCCCAAGCCATTTGTGGGTAAGCGAGATGCAAAGGAGGTAGAAAACTTCATTTGGCAAATGGAGCAGTTCTTCGAGGGGTGTAACCTCGTCGACGAAGCCGCTAAGGTACGGCAAGCCTCTTACTACTTATCAGATGTTGCTTCTCTTTGGTGGCGAAGAAAGCAGGCCGACATCGAGAAAGGCTTGTATCGTATTGATACATGGGAGGAGTTCCGGCGTGAACTCAAACGGCATTTCTATCCGGAAAATGTCGTCTATGAAGCTAAGAAGAAGCTGAGGGAGTTAAAGCACAAGGGGAGCATTGCGGAGTATGTCAAAGAATTTACCACCTTGATGCTGCAAATTCCTAACATGTCGGATGAAGACTTGCTATTCTTCTTCGTGGATGGTCTTCAACACTGGGCTAAGCAGGAATTACAAAGGCGAGATGTCAAGACGTTGGATGAAGCAATTGCCACAGCGGAGTCCCTTATTGAGTACCAACGACACCCAGATGCAGCAAAGGCAAAGAAAGACAAGGGTGATTACGGGAAAGGTGGGGGAGAGAAGCGGGATGGCAAGAAGCCCACCTTCCAACGGCATGATACTCGGAAGGAATATGAAGAGAAGAAGAAGGCCTTCATTCCGAAAGGAGGATGTTTCTTATGCAAGGGACCGCATGCAATGAGCAGTTGTCCAAAGATGGGATCGCTTTCTGCAATCATGGAAGGCAACGATGCGGGAAATTTTGGAGAAGGTACTTCTACTCAAATGGGTTCATTACAGTTACTTAATGCTTTGAATGTTAGACCTACTCCAGCCCCATCAGCAAAAGGATTGATGTTTGTGGAGGCAAAGACAAACGGGAAGGCCACCAAGGCCTTGCTCGATACGGGGGCAACGCACAACTTCATGACCGAACAAGAGGCTAAGAGACTTGGCCTGAATATCTCTAAAGGTGAAGGCTGGTTGAAGACGGTGAATGGGAAGGCGAGACCGCTGCAAGGAGTTTCACGCGGAGTGGAGCTGCAGTTGGGAACTTGGAAGGGCCAAGTGGACTTCTCTATTGCGCCGATGGATGACTTTCAAGTTGTACTTGGCATGGATTTCTTTGAGAAGGTACGAGCTATCACTATGCCTTTTTGTAGATCCATGTGCATTATGGAGAAAAGGTCTCCATGCATGATCCCAGCGGTGGAAGGGCCACCAACGAAGGGAAAGCAGCTATCGGCTATGCAAATAGCCAAAGGCGTCAAGAAAGGAGAGGTGACTTACTTAGCCACCTTGAAGGAGGAAGTTGCGGCAAAGGATGAGGAGGTACATCCTTTCATTGTGCAAGTCTTGGAGGAGAATCAAGACGTTATGCCAACCGAGCTTCCGAACAAGCTACCGCCTCGGAGGGAGGTGGACCATGAGATTGAGCTGGAACAAGGGGCGAAACCACCTGCGATGGCGGCATATCGCATGGCTCCGCCCGAATTGGAAGAACTTCGCAAGCAGCTAAAGGAGCTACTTGACACGGGGAAGATTCGTCCATCGAAGGCACCATATGGCGCACCGGTGCTCTTTCAGAAGAAGAAAGACGGATCTTTGCGGATGTGTGTAGACTATCGGGCACTCAACAAGGTAACGGTCAAGAATAAGTATCCTATTCCTTTGATCGCTGACTTGTTTGATAGGATGGGGAAAGCCAAGGTCTACACCAAGATGGACTTGCAGAAGGGCTATTATCAAGTTCGAATTGCTGAAGGAGATGAGCCGAAGACGACGTGCATCACTCGTTATGGGTCTTACGAGTGGTTGGTCATGCCATTTGGCTTGACTAATGCACCGGCCACGTTCTGCACTTTGATGAACAGGATATTCCATCCCTACTTGGACCAATTTGTGGTGGTTTATCTCGATGACATCGTGATCTACAGCAATTCTATGAAGGAGCATGCGGAACATCTCCGCACTATCTTTCGAGTCTTGCGGGAGAACGAGTTATATGTGAAGAAGTCAAAATGTACGTTCGGCACGGAGAAGGTCTCATTCCTTGGACATGTAATTGGACATGGCCAACTGAAGATGGATGGAGCCAAGATCCAAGCGATCATAGATTGGGAGCCACCTACAAAGGTAACCGAGCTAAGATCTTTTCTTGGACTTGCAAATTACTATCGACGGTTTATCCAGGGCTATTCGAGGAGAGCAGCCCCATTGACGGATTTACTAAAGAAGGAGAGATCGTGGGCTTGGGATAAGGGATGCCAACAAGCCTTCGAAGATCTAAAGCGAGCAGTGAGCACCGAGCCCGTGTTATCATTGCCAGACTTTGGAAAGGAGTTCGAGGTCCAGACGGATGCTTCCGACTTTGCCATTGGTGGAGTCTTGATGCAGGATGGGCATCCCATCGCATATGAAAGCCGAAAGCTGAACGAGACGGAGCGGCGATACACCGTCCAAGAGAAGGAAATGTCTGCTATTATACATTGCTTACGGGTATGGAGGCACTACTTGCTCGGGGCGAAGTTTGTGGTCAAGACGGACAATGTGGCCACAAGTTACTTCCAGACGCAAAAGAAGTTGTCTTCCAAACAAGCGAGATGGCAGGACTTCCTAGCGGAGTTCGACTATTCCATGGAGTACAAGCCCGGGAAGGCGAATGTTGTTGCAGATGCCTTAAGCCGCAAGGCCGAACTTGCCGTAATGTCCACGGTGAAAGGGGAGTTGCTGACCAGGATCAAGGAGGGGTTGCAACAAGATCCGTTGGCGATCGAGCTAATGAAGGCGGCAAGGGAAGGGAAGACCAAACACTTTTGGGTAGAGGATGAACTCCTCTACACAAAGGGGAAGAGACTGTACATCCCAAAGTGGGACAACCTACGGAGGGAGTTGATCAAGGAGTGTCATGACACTCGATGGGCAGGTCATCCTGGCCAAAAGAGGACCATGACGCTAGTGGAGATCTTGTACTACTGGCCGAAGATGAAGGAAAGCGTGGATTTGTATGTGAGGACATGTCTTGTGTGCCAACAAGACAAAGTGGAGAATCGGCAACCAGCGGGATTGCTTGAGCCTCTTCCAGTTCCAGATCATCCATGGCACACCGTGACGTTGGACTTCATTAGCGCTCTCCCCAAATCAGAGGGATTTGGATCGATCATGGTGGTCGTAGACAGATTCTCGAAGTATGGGACATTCATCCCATGCGCAAAGGACTGCACAGCGGAGGAAGCGGCCCAAGCATTCTTCAAGCAAGTGGTAAAGCATTGGGGGCTTCCACAAAATATTGTGAGCGATCGGGATCCTCGCTTCACGGGGAAACTTTGGACGGAGTTGTTCAGAATGTTGGGATCACAACTAAACTTCTCCACAAGTTTCCACCCGCAGTCCGACGGGCAGACCGAGAGGGTAAATGGCTTATTGGAGTGTTACTTGCGGCACTTTGTGAGTGCTAACCAGCGGGATTGGGTAAAAATCTTGGATGTTGCTCAATTTTCCTACAACTTGCAGAGGAGCGAGTCTACGGGAAGGAGTCCCTTCGAGCTGGCGACCGGGCGTCAACCACTCACACCGCACGCATTGGCCATCAATCCAGGAGAAGGAAAAAGCCCAGGAGCATTTCAAATGGCTAAGTCTTGGGAGGAGCAGAATGACTTGGCCAAAGTCTGCCTAGAGAAAGCAAGGAAGCGCATGAAGAAATGGGCGGACGTGAAGAGAAGGCCGCAGGAGTTTGGCCTAGGAGACAAAGTGATGGTAAAACTCCTACCCCAACAGTTCAAAGTAATGCGGAGCATGCATAAGGGGTTGATAAGGAGGTATGAAGGACCGTTCGAGGTGATCGGCAAGGTAGGAAAGGTGTCATATCGCCTTGATCTACCTAACTCGTTGAAGATTCATCCGGTCTTCCACGTAAGCATGTTGAAGCCTTATCATGAAGACCAAGAAGACCCAAGGCGAGGAGAATCACATAGAGCGCCTCCGATCATTACCAAATCATTCGAGAAGGAGATTGATCGGGTGCTATCCCAGAGGGTGGTACGGCGACGCGGAGTCCCGCCAAGTACTCAGTACTTAATCGGATGGAAGGGATTGCCAGAGTCTGATGCTACTTGGGAGACGTTAGAAGACTTGTGGCAGTTCAAGGACTTCATTCAGCAGTATGAGGCGACGAGGACGACGCCAGGTTAGGTGGGGGAGAATGTTACGATCCCCTCCGTTTTGGGGTTAATTGATGGGAAGATTCTAGAGAAATCTGAAGTCTTGTACATAGGAAGGCGGTAGAACAATCTAGAGAATTCATGACTCTTGTACATACCGGAATTGTATAGAATACTCTAGAATAGTAGGGGTCTAGAATATTCTTTGGTTTGGAGGGAAACCTCTTTGGGGCCTATAAAAGGGGAAGGCCCCCCTCATTTGTATTCATCCAAGTTTGGAACAAGCATTTGAGTTCTCTTGCTTACTTCTTCTTGTGTACTTGTGCTCTTGCGTTCTTGTTCTCGTTCCCATTTCCACCACAGTTTTCTTAGAGCGAGGCTGACTTAGCTAGCCGCGAGGGGTGGCAAGAGGAGCTAAGGCCGTGCGCGACATAGTCAGGGGGACTAGTCCGTGACAAACAGCTTCATTTACAAACCTGCATTTCCAACAGCTCTTTTTACAACCGCAACCGCTCAACCAAATGAAGCCTTAATAAGAAAAAAGACCAAAAGATAAAATGTCTGAACTCCACACCCATAAAGAAAAACACCCATAAAGAAAATGAGATGGATGGGGAGGTATTGAGGGTAGAAGAATACTTCGGGTTACGAATGACAAAGTGAGACAAGGATGTCGAGGGCGGCGAGGTCGGGTGTCGCAAAATGCAAACCTTTAGTCGTGCGTGATTTTATTGATTGAATGCTTGGATTAAACCAAATTACAAGTAGAAGAGGTCTCTATTACAATGTTCAAATAGAGGTAGTGAATACTCCAAACAGAGCTAGTGAACACTCCAAGCAGAGCTAGCGAACACTCCAAGCGGAGCTAGCGAACACTCCAAGCGGAGCTAGCGAACACTCCAAGCAGAGCTAACAAACAGTCCAAGCAGAGCTAGTGAAAACACCAAGCACAGTTAGCAAACACACCAAGCAGAGCTAGCAAACACCACAAAGGGAGCTAGCGAACACCCCGAAGGGAGCTAGCGAACACCCGAAGGGAGCTAGCGAACACTCCAGAGAAAGTTAGCGAACACACTAGAGAGAGTTAGCGAACACTCTAGAGAGAGTTAGCGAACACTCCAGAGAGAGTTAGCGAACACCCCAAGGAGAGCTAGCGAACACCCCAAGGAGAGCTAGCGAACACCCAAAGCAGAGCTAGCGAACACTCCAAGCAGAGCTCCCAAATACTTCAAAAGAATTCTCAATTACTGTTATGGAGAACTCGCAATCGTTGTTCCACGGGTCTAAAAAAACACTGCTTCACTAAACTTGCAAACTCTGTACTGAGAGCTCGCAAACACTGTACTGACAGCTCACCAACACTGCTCCATTGAGCTCGCCAACACTGTACTGGAGATGTGAGTACTAGGAGGTCTCCTGAGCCAGCAAATATGTGTCATTTGATTACTGTTCACGCCCTATTTTATAGGAGTTGGGGTCCTGCCCATGGCTAGCTTGCAAAAAGGTGGGCTACCCAAGCAGAAATACAAGGAGAAGTAGCGAGCTTGGAGGCCTAGAAGTAGATCGTGTGAATGTTGGAGAAAGGCCAACGGGTTCATAAGAATAAGTTGCAAGCGGTCGGTAGGCCTGAAACAGGTGCGGTTTGGTGCGGTTTGAGTCCAAACCGCAACCGCACCGAAGAGGGTCGGTTTTGGATTTTACAAAACCGCACCGCATCCAAACCGTGCGGTATGGTTTGGCATTGGTGCGGTTTGGAGTCGGTTTTTGCGGTGCGGTTTTGGTTTTTGCAAAGTTACCAAAACTTATCAGAGTTAATTGTGACTAACCAAATTTGTCATGAAAAGGGGGTACTCGCCATGATAAAAAATACATTACCAAGCATCTAAAAATACATTACCAAGCTAAATTAGTAGACTTGTTTCACCTGGAAGATTATTAAAGCTCCTGCCACTCTCTTGAGTCGTCGTCGCCGGTCGGCCGTCAGGCTAGAGCAGAAAGTTGCATTCGGCAGTCGGCATTCGGCACTCGTGCGCTCGTGCAGAACAGGAAGTCAGGAAGGAGAAAATAAAATTTTCAAGCCCACGGGTTCACGCGAGCGCATTAGGTAGTACCGCATTAGGCATTTAGATATAATGATAATGAGCAGCCAATGAGAATAGCTGATTAAAATTAATAAGATATAATGATATATTATATAGTTAGATTTATACGATATACATATGCTTAGGTAGTGAGATAGTTAGATAGTAGATTAGGATATATTAATATATTATATTATATATTTATAAGATATAATATAAGAATAAAAAATACAAAATAAAATTATATTTTAATAATTGCGGTGCGGTGCGGTTTATTCAGTTTTGTCAAGGTAAAAAACCGCACCGCACCGCAAATCATGCGGTTTTCGAAAAACCAAAACCGCACCACAACCAAACCGTTCGGTGCGGTGTGAAAACGGTGCGGTGTTGCGGTTTTTTGCGGTTTCGGTTTTAAAATTTCAGGCCTAGCGGTCGGTGATCGGCGATCGACTGGCAGTTGTCCTAAGCGGTCGGCAATCAGTTGTCCCAAGCGGTTGACGATAGGCTATCCCAAGCTGTCGGCGATCAGTTGGCCAAAGCGGCCGGCGATCAGCTGGCCAAAGCGGTCGGCGATCAGCTGGCCTAAGCGGTCGGCGATCAGCTAGCCCAAGCGGTCGGCGATCGTCTGGCCCAAGCAGTCGGCAATCGGCTAGCCCAAGCAGTAGGTGATTGTTGATCGGTTGTCCCAAGCCATGGGCGATCGGATGTCGACTGTCCCAAGCGGTCGGCGATCTACTGTCAACTATCCCACGTGGTCGGCGATCGGTGATTGGCTGCCTTGTAGGGTGTTGTGTTGTATCTGAATTGTTGAGGACGCCATCTGCGAGTACAATGGTTGTACTCGTGCAAGTTGGACCAATGATGGGGGGGGCGCAAACTTTTAATGCAAGTTCGATCATATTTACAAAGATCTTTCCCCGGTTGATTTTATCTTGGAGGTGGTCGCCGAATTCCGGGTTAATAGAATCCCCGCATTTTTCGAAGTTCGCGAGAACTTCGAAAAAATAAAGACTACCCGTGAATGTTGTGACCCATCTTCGATGTACCGTCTTTCAAAAAAATAGTCCGTGAGTTTTAGTCTTGGAATCACTTTTCAATATGCATCATTGTTCGTTGATTGCTGTTGTCATCCTTCGAAAACAATTGGCGAGTTTAGCGGTTATTTCCCCGGTGGTCTTCACCCGTTGTGAATATCACAGAAAAGGCGTGGAGGAAGAAGCTTGTGGCCTAGGTAAAGACCGAACGCTCCGGAGAAGGTGCGATTTCGCCAAATTTGTTCATCAGGAGAGATGAGTAAGGACCGTCCCCAAGCGTCAAACCAACCTTATCCCTCCTATATTTTCGCATGATGAATTCTTTGATTGTTGTATGATCCATGTGCTAAGAGAAAATAGGAATGATAGTGTGTAAAAGAGAAATGAACGTGAATACTTGATATAGAGCTCATGATCACTTGTTTAATTCATGTACTTAAGAGGAAAGTCAGATAAAGAAGTCAAAAAACATAGTGAGTGTGAATAACTGGGGAACACGCAGAAGAGTTCATTATTGCAGCTCCCATACTGTATTACTGAGCCTTCAAAGGTGGAGGTTTCTTAAAGCCTGGCTACTTCTGGATGATCTGAACGATCTCTACCATGGGAAGGTTCAGGTCATCGTATCTAAGTGTTCGAGGAGGAGTATAGGACTGGATGGGATGGGCCTATAGAGATGTAGGCGACATGGCTAGTAGCAGAGGCTGTGCAGGCCTGTTCCAAGGAGGGAAACGAGATCGAGACCGTTTTATTTGTTGGAAATGTCGTGGGGTTGGTGGCCATTGATGACAGAAGTGTTGGAGAGAATGCACCTTTAGATTTTGATGTTCTCTTTGCCGTTGGTTGTCTTCCTCTTCACCGAGAATAATAATTAATATACCCTAGCCACTTGTTGGAATATCGCCCCCCCCCCCCCCCCCCCCCCCCTTCAAGCTAACATTATAAACATCCATCATTCCAATCCCGAGAGAGTACATATGAAGAGTTTTACTAGAAAAACCTTCGCTAAACATATCAGCTAGTTGATCCCCGGTAGACACAAACACAATAGTAATGGTTTGGTTCTGAATTTTTTCCCGCACAAAATGACAATCGATCTCTATATGTTTAGTCCTCTCATAAAAGACAAGGATATTGGCAATGTGGATAGCAGCTTGATTATCACAGTGCAGGTTTATGGCCTCCTGGACAGGAAAGTGTATGTCGCCCAAAATACATTTAACCCATATCAACTCAGAAGCCGTAATGGCAATGGCTCGATATTCTGCTTCAGCAGAAGATCGGGCAACAACATTCTGCTTCTTACTCCTCCAGGAAACAAGATTGCAACCCACGAAGATAGAATATCCACTTGTAGACCTTCTATCAGAAGAGGAGCCAGCCCAATCAGCATCACAGTATCCGTGAACTTTAAGATGACCATGATTTTGATAAATAATGCTTTTTCGGGGTCCTTTTTTAAAAACTTAAGAATCCGAAGAGCAGCGTGATAGTGATGAACTTGAGGATTGTACATAAATTGGTTAATCAATCCAACAACAAATGAGATGTTGGATTTGGTGATAGTTAGGTAAATTAATTTCCCCACAATGCGTTGGAAGTCAAACTTCCTTTCAAGATTAGGAGACTCATCCTTGTGAATATCATAATTAGCATCCACGGGGCTATCCACAGGTTTCACTCCCAAATATCCAATGTCACTGAGGAGATCCAAGACGTATTTGCATTGAGAGATCATAATCTTTTGGGCAGACCTAACAATCTCAATTCCAAAAAAATATCGAAGAAGATCCAAATCTTTAATTTCAAAGGTGGAGGCCAATTCCTATTTAACAAAAGTAATGTGTTAATCATCAGTTCCGATGAAGATGATATTATCCACATAGACAATAAGAGTAGTCGTGTGTTGTCCTTTTTTGTAGATGAAGACAGGGTGATCATAAGTACAGGGGAAATTCAAACTCAAGAGTTAGACACTTAGCTTCTCAAACCAGACCCGAGGTGATTGTTTAAGGTCATGCAAAGCCTCCTTAAGACGAAATCCATGTCCTTTCAGAACTTGCATGGCAGGAGGGGGAGTCATATAGATTTCTTCCGTTAATTCACCATGGAGAAATGCATTCTTCACAACGAGCTGATATAAAGACCAAGACTTGTGGGCAGCAATAGATAGCAGAATTCTGACCGAGTTGAGTTTAGTAACATGGGCAAATGTCTTCTGTAAGTCAATCCCATCAATTTGGGTAAAGCCCTTAGCAACAAGTTTTGCTTTATGTTTATCAAGAGTGTCATCTTGAAGATATTTGATAGTACATATTCATTTACATCTGACAATATGACGCCCATGTGGAATAGAAACAATTTCTCAAGTATTTTGACGTTGGAGGGCAATCATCTCCACCTCCATAGCTTTCTTTCAGTGAGGATTAGACATAGCATCTGAAAATTGTTAGGAATAGGAATAGAGGAAATTGAAGCAAAATAAGACTTCATAGATAGAGAGATAGAGTGATACCCCAACATATTTATCAATGGGGTATTTGGTACGACCACTATGAATTTGGAGAGAAGATAATGTATCTCCATATGTGGTCTCAGTGTTTGGATCTGGCGGAGTGGTGGTGGATGGTGGAACATGAGTATGACTGTCTTGTTCAGTTCTTCTTACTTGCTTCCTTTGGTAGACTTGGAAATTCTCCCTTCTTTTATAGACACGCAGATCATTTGTACGAACTTCCTTTTCAACCTGGACATCCAAGCTACTAGGAGATAGAACATCCACAAGTGCTCGAAGTGGCGGCATCATACAACCCTCATCTTCAGACTTATCTTGATATGCTACCTTTTTTCTTCTTCCGAATAATATGGAGTGTACTCAAAGAAGGTAATCCTTCTATGCAAGAAAGGAAACTAACACTTATACCCCTTTTGGTTAGCAGCGTATCCAACGAAAACAACTTTTATTGCTTGAGGACCCAATTTATCCTTATATGGTCCCATGATATGTACAAAGGCAACACATCCAAAAACTTTAGGAGGAAGATTAAATAACGGGAGATTTGGACATAGGAGTTTTAGAGAATACTTCCCTTCCAAAGTATCAGAAGTCATCCGATTAATTAGGTAGACATAAGTGAAAATACTTTCACCCCACAATCCCTTAGGGACATCCATCTCTTGTAATAAACGAGTAGCTTCGAATAATATGACGAGTTTTCCTTTCTACCACCTCATTTTGTTGATGAGACTCAGGGCATGAAATTTGGAAAATAATGTCATGATCTTCCAAGAACCTCTGAAGTTCCCCACCTGTAAATTCACCTTCATTGTCACTTCTAAGAATTTTAATTTAAGCATCAAACTGTGTCTGCACATAGTGATAAAATAATCAAAATATCTCATCCACTTTATTTTTCCTTTTCATAAGATAAACTCAAGTAAAACGAGAGTAATCATCAATGAAAGAAACAAAGTAGCGAAATCCATTCACAGAGCAAAAGGGAGAGGTCAAAACATCAGAATGTATCAAATTAAAATATTTAACACTGCGACTACTACTAAGAGCATAGTTGGTTCTACAATATTTTCCAGGTTCACGAGATAGACAATCAATTCTAGTTTTAGTCATATCAAAAGAGCAAGGGAAAGCAAACTTCGAGGTCTTCAAACTAGCATGCCCAAAACTTTTATGCCACAACATCAACCGATCAGTACTTAATTTTATAGCACCAAATGCATGACCAATGTCCATAACATAAACACCGCCAGACTCATGTCCACCACCAATCGTCTTCTCACTCGCCAGATCCTGGAAAACACAATGAGAAGAAAAGAAAGTAATAGAGAAATTCAGTTGTTTAGTTAAACTGCTCACAGAAAACAAGTTGGTAGGAAATGAAGGAACAATTAAAACAGATTTGAGGGAGATATTAGGAGAGATTTGAATAATCCATTTACTAGTCACCAATGCAAAAGATCCATCAGCAAGTCTAACACTGCCAGATGCAGGAAAGACAGAAGTAATCCCACTAGAAGATCCAGTCATATGGTCAGAGGCTCCCGATTCAATGATCCAGGGCGGAGACAACTTCATAGCAGATAGAGAGGTAGTTTGAACATGAGCAGCAATACCAGACATGTCTGTAACAAGAGGTCTACCAACACTAGCATTCAGGGCATTTAGCTCTCTAACTAAACTTTCATTTTCAGCCATAAGGTGACATGTATTCTCCAATATGCCGTACATAGCAGTTTGAGATCTCGCATACTTTCCATTAGTACTACAACTCCAACTTGGAGGTACCAAGTTGGGATGCAAGTCCCAACACTTATCCTTCTCATGCCCCTTCTTCCCACAGTGAGGCACTTCATCTTACTTCTATCTTCGTGCTTTATGCTTCTAGAATTCCACTTTCTTTGTTCAGCTACAAGGGTTGATTTCTCATATCCCACATGCACTTCAGTATGCAGGGTGTTGATACGACTAGCTTCTCCCCGAATATAATGGGCAACAATCTCCAAATCAGGAATAGAATCTCTTATTAACATCTGAACTCTTTGAAATTCAAGCTCTGAAGGAAGGCCAAAAAGCATTTCAAAGGCCCTTTGTTGCAAAAGTTCAGTTCTGTAATCTTCAATGGTCTGAACAGCAGAGTATTGGTCAATTTTTTCCCACTTATGGGTCAATTTACTATAATACCCCTCAAAGTCATTCATATCCGTCATATGTATGTGTTCAGTTTGAAGTTGATAGATCCTTGTCAAGTCCTTTTTTGAATAATTTCGTTCAATTAATTCTCACATTTCTTTAGTTGTCTGACAGAACAAGAATTGACTTGCAATCTTGGGTTCCATAGAGTTGGCAAACCAATTAGTCACGGTAAGATTCTCACCTTCTCATTCCTCATACGAAGGGTCGGTCTTGCCTTGAGCAGGTTTGGATCAAGTAATAAACCCAAGTCATCGACGGCTCCCAATGAATATCCGCATAGACACGTCATGAGAGAAATTTACATCTGAACTTCCTCCACCATAATATTTAGATTGATCAACTTCCCATTCAGGGACATTAACACTCTTTAATTTGTCCCCCCATTAGGAGAACGCGAGCACACATGAAGAAATCGGGATGACAGAAAGAGACCGCTAGCGCACCAGCCCAAGCAGCTGGAAGGAATCAGTTGGAAGGCCAAAGGAATTCAGATATTGTGCCGCTTGAAGGAATCGTGTTGCTGGAATGAATCCAGATACCGTGCAGTTGGAAGCAAACAAAGATTGAGAAAGGAAACACGTCGTGGTTGCAGATTGAGGAAACCCGTCGTGGTTGCAGATCGAGGAAACCCGTCGTGGTTACAGAACAAGTAAACTCGTCGTGGTTGCAGCTGGAAGCAAACAAAGATCGACCGCAAACTCGTCGAGACTGCGACCTTCTATGGCCGATTGATATCGAGCAGCTTGATGCGAGCGAATAAGCAGCAGGAACCCGTCGTTGAGGAAGGACCGCCACACGTGACGCCAGGAGGACGGGGCTAGTGTCGAACGAACCAGCGGTCGAATGAAGCCGCCGACGATGACGGGTTGCAACCGATGGAGGGCTTCACCCCTCTGATACCATGTTGGAGAGAACGCACCTTTAGGTTTTGATGTTCTATTTGTCGTTAGTTGTCTCCCTCTTCGCCGAGAATAATAATTAATAGGCCCTAGCCACTTGTTGGGATATTGTCACCCCCCCCCATGAGTCTAGGGTAGCTTTCCTTTTAACAGGAAGTTCTTCCCATGTTATGGTATCAATGGGATGGACTCAGGGAGATGCTTAGAAACACGGTTGGGATGATCAATGGGAGGTTGAGTGAAAGAAGAGGTTTCCCCCCGCTGTCGTTGTATTATTTGGGTGAGAGAAGAAACGAAACAAGGATTGGTTGTTTCTCCCACAAAGAAGTGTTTGGTCATACTGATAAGGTCTCCGTAAGAGTTGGGTGGCCTTCGGGTTACTTCAACTTGACGAGCCCTTCCTGTAGTCCACACATCAGGGAGACCTGGTACATAGTCGGGCCAACATAGTGGCATAGGGTTTTAGATGCTCCTTGTTTGATCTGAAAGAGCGCTTGAGGGTCACTCTTCCGCTTCGTTGAGGTAGTAAACCTCAAAAGAAGTTCTCTCTTAAGCTCCTCAAAAGAATTGATGGATCGGAAGGGTGGCTTATAGAATCAGTCTTTGGTCTTGCCATCAAAGGTCATAGTCAGTAGCTTGCAGCGGATACCATCGAATAGGTTCTGAAAAGAGATGACAGACTCGAAGGCCTGCAAGTGGTGGGTTGGATTTTCTCTCCCGGTGAACCAAGAAAGGTGAGGTTTCCTGAATCCGACTGGGACGGGTTCTTATCGTGGCATCTGAGAAGGGAGAAGGTTCCTCCTCCTTTACAGGGTCAGTGATTCCTTCAAAGTCTAAAGATTGTGAAGGCCCAAGAATCACAACCACCATGTAGAGATCGCGCTAGGTACGAACGAGATTTTCATCATCAGATCGCAACCTAGGTGCGGTTTGGACTGCAGGTGGGTGTACATCAGAGATCGATGCACCCTGGCAAGAGATTCGACCTGCTCTGAAAGTTGAGTAACCACGGACAGCATGAGGTTGAACTCACTCCTACAGATGGTCGCTTCATAAATGTTGTAGAAACCCTCGGTAGACTTCTCTGTGGCGTCTCACACAATCATTGTAACACGTTCGCCAACTACCCTGATCTAGAAATCGCGTGTTCATTCTGTTGATGTAAAAAATGCTTCAATTCCACACTCACGGGGAAAATGAGATAGATGGGGAGGTATTGTGAGCGGAAGAATATTCCGGGTTATTAATAACAAGGCAAGAGAAGGATGTCGAAGATGGCGAGGAAGGTGTCGCACAAGAACTTTTAGTCATGCGTGATTTTATTGATTGAATTATCGGATTACATCAAATTACAAGTAGAAGAGGCCTCTTTTACAATGTTCAAATAGAGTTAGCGAACACTCCAAGCAGAGCTAGCGAACACTCCAAGCAGAGTTAGCGAACACTCTAAGTAGAGTTATCGAACACCCCAAACTGAGGTAGCAAACACCCAAGCAAAGGTAGTGAATACCTCAAAGAGAGTTAGTGAACACCCCCAAGAGAGTTAGTGAACATTCCAAGTAGAGCTAGCGAACAATCCAAGCAGAGGTAGCGAACACTCTAAACAGAGTCAGCAAACACTCCAAGCAGAGCTAGCGAACACTCCAAGCAGAGCTAATGAACACTCCAAAAGAGTTCTTAAATCCTGTTATGGAGAACTCGCAATCACTGTTTCACGAGTCTCGCAAACACTACTTCATTGAGCTCGCAAACACTGTACAGAGAGCTCCCCAACACTGCTCCACTGAGCTCGCCAACACTGCTCCACTGAGCTCGCCAACACTGCACTGGAGATGTGAGTACTAGGAGGTTTCGTGAGCCAATAAATCTGTGTCATTTGATTATTATTCATGCCCTATTTATAGAAGTTGGGTTCTGCCCATAGGTAGCTTGCAAAAAGGTGGGTTGCCCAAGCAAAAGTACAAGGAGAAGTCGTGAGCCTGGAGGCCTGGAAGTAGATCTCGTGAATGCTGGAGAAAGGTCGGCGAGTTCATAATGAGAAGTTGCAAGAGGTCAGCGATCAGCTAGTAGCTGTCCCAAGCAGTCGGCGATCGACGATCGATGATCGGTTGTCGGCTATCCCAAGCGGTCGGCGATCGACAATCGGTCGTCGGCTATCCCAAGCAGTCAGCGATCGACAATCGGCTAGCCCAAGCAATTAACGATCGACAATCGGCTAGCCCAAGCAGTGAAAAGGAACAAAAGGAGGTGTGCATGACTGGTGATTGACGTGGAAGGCTGAAAGAGCTCAAGGATTTTGAAATAAAGGAGATCTCAACGGGTATGATCAAAGTGTGGGATGGAGAAAAAAGGTATAGAGGTATGTTTCAGAAGATGCAGCAAAGTCAAAGTTGGTTGTGCAACGACATCTAGGGTGGTAAAGGATGAAATTGTAAGCAACCATGAGCAATGGAGGGCTGCGTCGATGAAAGAGGGAGGGCAGTAGGGGTGGAGCTTAGGATGGGGCATTGTGAAGTAGATCTCATGGCACTGTGGAGTGGTATGGGTGTTGTTGCTGGGGATAGGGTGGGTGGATGAGGAGGCTCACACATCACTGGGGGCATGGGAGTGAGGTTGTATGTGATGATAAGGTTGGGAAGTAGAGTATGGGGTGTCGTTGACGTGGAAGATGGAGTAAGAAAGATAGTTCTACATGCTAGGGCGTCGACCTGAATCAATATGGGAACATCATAGGATGGCATCGTCCTTGACAAGGGTGGAACAAAGAAAGTAGTTGTCCTAGGGAAACATAGATGCCAATCTACTGGGTGGGGGAACCTGAGCATAATATTGCAGTGTGTGTCGATCATGGAAAAAGGGTTTTGTCGTTGTTAAGGTGGTAGAAGGAGAAGGTCGGCATGGCAGAATTTGATGGTGGAGGGTAGTCAAAAAAGTTGCCAGAGCAGGAGTAGGAGGAGAATGGTGTTGTTGCTAGATATTTGGTAGAGACTGAGAGATGTCAGGTGGATGATGGCGAGGAATATGGTGGCGAGAAAGTGAGGACATAGTTCAACCGTGAAAAGCACTAGACATAGTGAGGAGGTCAGTGAGTTTAGCATCGAGAGACGATCAAGGTAGGCGTCCATTAAGGAGAGAAGGGGGCTGATCGGCTAGGGCAAAGGTGAGGAGATAATACGATATTAAGGTCTCATGTTGGACACCCCCATCGGGCCCCCAAACATTGTCATGAATTCATCCCTTTTGTGCCTCAACAAGGGAGAAATTTTCATTATCCACGACCAGCTCCACCTCGCCATTTTCAGCAGATGAAGCCATTGCGACCTTATCCCCCCCCCCCCCCCACACACACACACACAACAGAACAGACCGAAGAGACCTCTACCTCAAACCATACAATCAGTATCCCTTCCATCCCAACCTATCCAATCGTACACTCCTCGTGGTCCCATATATGATGATAATCAATAGGAGTACACTGACCTCATCCGGCCTATGGAGGAAGTCGTCCAGATCATCCAGAAGGAATCATGTTTCAAGAGGCCTTCCCCCTTCAAATTTGAGTAAGACAATCGCAACAGGGAGCTCTTCGGCGGGTTACATAAAGTCGTCGGGAACGATACGGAAAGTTGTCGGGCTCTCTGTCATTTGAAGAAAGGATGCTCAAAGCGAGCAAACTGCGAGAATACGTCACCCGCAAACCTGAAGACAAGCCGACATCCACCAAAAGGCAGAGAAGTGGATGAAGTACATTTTCCACAGGGAATGCATTGAACAGGAAGATGTTGGCATCCTCGATAACATCAACTGCATCTGTGAGTGCATAGAGCAAGATGACGTCGACCTCCAAGGTCAGATCAATTGCATTCACGGAGGAGTTGGCTCGAGTCTTCCAGGAAAGCCAGTGTGGGGTAGGTCTATCGACGAGAGGTTGCTTCTACCTCTCAAATTGCTCCATCTCGAGGAGACGTCATCTTCAATGAGGAAGATCTCTCTAAAACCGCCAACCCCTTCAACGATGTTGTAGTCATTAAGGTGATCCTCAAAAACGATTCGGTGTCTTGAATCCTCATTGACACTGAAAGTTCTGTTAATGTAACTATTTAAGCTTGTCTTTGAGGCTATGAACACGGGGAATAGGTTACATGTTTGTGATGGACCTCTCTACAAATTTGTTGGAGAAAGAAAGACTATTTGAAGGAAGTGTCACACTTTTCGTCACCATGTGCAAAGTGACTCGTCAAGGAACATTCGTTGTAGTGGACGCTCCAAGCAACTATAACGATATCTTTGGTTGACCTCTCTTGAACGAGTATCAAGCAATTGTCTCTACTTACCACCAAGTTCTAAAATTTCGTACGGGAGGCAAGTCTGAAGTGATCTTCGGATCACTCGCGAGTGTTGCGTATGATCCGTCAATACAGTAATGAAGCTACCTTCTTTCGAGGAGCCGGTCATTACAGCTAACGAGGTTCCCTCCAGAGCTAAGGATAAAGAAGAAGTTATCTCCGTCAATACTAAACTTGAAGATAAAGAAGAAAAACTCTTGATTAGCATTTCCTTAACTACTTCAACGTCTCTACCAGAACAAAAAAATCAACTATCTTGGTAGGATCTGTTAGAGGAAAACTGCAGTACTTCCTAAAGGAAAACTTTATTGAACTTTTTCTTTATTGCCCTATGGGAGAATTTATTACTGTAATGGTGAAAATTATACCGAATAAATATGGAATGAATAATTGTCACCAAGAAATTAATAAATCTTGCCCTATGGATCTTTGTTTTCCACCTCGAATAGATCATATAAACGATTTGAGTAGGATAATCAGTATCTAGAGATATAGTGGCAAAGAAGATCGATGCCATCAAATCAACGAACTCAATCCTAGAACTTGATTTTATGGCACAATGATACCAAAAAGCGACCGTTATAATTTTCAAACCCGCAACAAAGCTGACACCAGGACTTACAGCATTGGCATACACAACAAGCATACATCACACCTTAAAAGTAAGATACTTTTCTCCAAGATGAGCACATCTTTTCTAGTACAGAGCTCGCGAACTCTTCACATAATCTGCAAGCTCTGTTGTAGATGATTCATGAATTGATCACATGATCTCTTCAAGTCATGCGAATTCTCCATCCCCAGATTCCTCAAATCCGCATAATACGTAATGATTCCTTGACATATACTTTTAAACTCTCGTCGGTACCAACTTGCATCTCTGTGCATGGAGGTCGTCGAGTCATAACTCCCACAAAGACCACATCTCATTAGAATTGCTCTTGAATGTGCAGTGGTTGACCTAATCTAATATTAATATCATGTGATGATCTTTGGGCACGCGTTCTATCTCTCGCCGACACTTGTCACACTTTATTACTAGATCGATTACTGTAAAATCCACTATCATTACTATCGCTGGTATTGTTTGCGACTTATATATATGGTATGTTGATCTAATAGACATGATTGTTCAGCACTGTCGCGTATCAACAGAGTACTCGCCGACACTAGAAACACTTTTCTAAGGACAAGTTCTGTGTCTAATAGATGTCTTAAGCCCAACTAGGTGTTCACTACCTGTCAGGCACCAAAGTGTTTTAAAAGTAATTTCGAGAGCTTTAATGTTTGTTTTTCAATTGCTCTCATATCCTAGAACACATGGTCGCTAAACGTCTTTAGAGTTCTGACTTACATTCTCTTTTTGCGAGAACCGTCGAAAAATATCAAGAAATCGTTGATGAATGCTGAAGATTCAGATGAATGTTCAGCCGAGTACTCGCAAACGAATCCAAACCAATAAAAAATAAACATAAGAGTAAATGATAAACAACAGTTGTGAAGAGTTCTTTTTGTACTACTATTAATCCTGTTACATTCATAAAAGCGATCCACAAAATCACAAAAAAAAATGCATTTGCATATAGCTACTGAGAGGTGCTCGTTGAAGTACTGGAAGTCACGTATTGTTGCTGACGTGTCACGGAACTTGTCGAAGTCGCGTTCAACCCAAAAAACATGTGCATGATTGACCGACAGCACCAGGTCCAAGCCTTCGCCAGTTCTTGTTCCTGTAGAGGGCTCAAAATCCAAAATTGAAAAATCCTTCGCGAGCTCCTACAAAAGGGGTTTAAAGGCTCAAAATGCTAAGGTGCAAAAAACACTCACAAGCTCCTACACTGATATTGAATGCCCAACATGCCACACTTGAAAAGGGCATCCGGATGCTCTCGCTTTAGTAGGGATCAAAAGCTCAAAATGTAGTATATTACAAGAGTATTCACAAACTCCTACTCATTCATTCCAAGATTTTTAATTTTCTGAATGGTATCCCCAGCATAGTCATGGTTAATCTTCAACATCTTCCCAATGCTTTCCTTAAATCTCCGGTAAGTTCTCATGGACACCTTGCGAATTCTTTACGAATCAGTACGAATAAAATTTGAATGGAGTACAGACCTACTATAAAAATTATGAATGGAATGAAATGGAATTCGTTATCGCTTGTGAAAGCACTCACGCCCTCTGTATTTTGGAGTCCCAAAGCAATATGAAGTGGTCTTCTCCAGTGTCACAAACAGGGATTCACGGAACTTACTATAAGCAATAAAGTCACATTTGCTGACATTACGACGCATAGTTCACAACTTCCATTATTCAATTTTGAGCAGCAATCTCTGACACGATACGACCATTATTATCTATCTTGTTAACACGAATTTAAGACAAGGATTTGATAATCATATGATAATATCGCAGAGCTGCTAGTATTTCCTAAGATTATAAGATAGAATTCGCAGATAGTTCTTAAGCTTCTGGCACTCTCCTGCACTACATGATCAAGGAAGTTCATATCTTATCAATTGTAGAAATGTTTTCACAGACCTTATCACACTGAAAAACTCTTTTGTCATTAAGTCATTCACACTCATTCTTGATATATCTACAACAATGTCATAATATCTTATTCTCACTCACAATTTATTTAGGAGTAGTCTTAACATTTAAGATCGATCACATTCTCTGCTTCTCTCTTTGACCCCCGACTCAAAATGTATGAGGGTCGAGAACTCGCGGGCATTCAATTTTTTTTGAAGTCTCTAGAAAGAACTTAAAAATGCAGGGATTCTATTTACCCAAAGTTTCGCGACCCCTCTCTTTTATGGATGTAAAGTGATACTCGCTCACACGATATAAATTCACGACACCTCCTCTAAAGTTAGTCAGAGCTCAAGGCTCCAGAAAGTACTCGTATAGCGTTTCCAAGACCTAACCGATCTCAGAATAGTATGATTCTTGCTAACACTTTGTCGTGTTCGCATACTGATGTATTCCAAAATCTCAATATTGATTTTAAATAGTAATTTTTTAGTTCAATTTAAAATCATGTGGCGCTAGTGGAATTTCACGAGCAATATTATGTGATAACCGATATAGAGTTCGCAAGCACGCATAGATGTTAACTTTTGGACACATTCCGCAACATCAATTAAATCATCCACAAGCTATTCAACGATAGGAAAACAACGAAATTTCAAATAGACGACAAACAAGCAAATGACAACTAAGGCAAGCTCTGATATTTTACGATCATATAATATTAAGCATAAATATTCATCTAACATGTTATGATCAAAGAGAGGGAGAGTGTTACGCGTACGCGCGCATTATTATTGTACTTCTTACTGTTTTAGGGTTTTGTCATGTGAGCCCCCCCTCCCTATATAAGGAGGCGGTTTGGGAGTAGTGGTCATCTTTGGATCATCTAGGTTTTGGGCTCTCATTTTGAGAGAGAGGGATCATAGGAGGACCCAGCCTCCTTGATCTTGGCCGGAGTTCACTCCGGATTGTATCTGCGTTCTTGATTAATGCAATCTTGTCTCGTTCTTCCTTCTAAATCCTAACAAGTGGTCCGATCTGCCGTCTTCCGGCCGCGGTTTCCGCCGCCCGAACCCGATCCGGCGCCTCTTCCTCGATCCCGATCCCGTACCAGCTCCCGCGACGACCACGCCGATCCAGCGCCTCGTCCCGATTCTGCGTCGTCTTCCGCTACAGCTGCCGATCTCGTCTTCCGCGTCGATCCCGTTACAGCTGCCGATCTCGTCTTCCGCGTCGACCTCGCTACAGCTGCGTCGACCTCGCCGATCTCGTCTTCCGCGTCCTCTTCCGCTACATCATCCCAACAGCCGATCCAGCCCCCTTTCTGTTTCGCCGCACAGCAGCCTTTGCCGACCTCCATTTCCCGTTCCAGATCCGGCCGCCCTCCGCCGCACAGCAGCCCTGCTGCCGATCCAGCTCCCCCCTCTCGGGTTCTTGCGGGCATGCCACGCCGTTCCAGCCGTCTAATGGGCAACCCAGATCCCACGCCTTCTCACCCAACCACCGATCCCGCCATTCTCCGTCGGTTGGATGACCACGACAGTTCCATCGCATCGCTGCAGGCCCTCATGTTACGCATGGATGCTAAGCTCGACTCCCTCCTGGCCGGCCGCCCTCCGCAACGTCGGTGGCGGATTCGCCGCCCCTCCTCGGGACTCCCCCAGAACTCTTCCATGCAACAGCCCCCCTGCCCGGGGTGTGCTCACCGGGCACTCGTTCCTTGGATGTCCCCTCTTTCAACGGCACCGATCCTATGGGATGGATTGCTAGGGCCGAACAGTTCTTCGAGATAGAGCAGATCTCGGAGCCACAGAAGGTCAGCACGGCCTTGATTGGCATGGAGGGCTCCGCCCTCCACTGGGTCCGCTGGCTCCGCCAATCCTCTCCCGGCCTCACCTGGACAGCTCTCACAGAGGCCCTCATTCAGCGGTTTGATCACCGCTACCCCGGCTCCATGATCGAACGCATTTGCGGACTCCGTCAGACCGGCCCCGTTGATTCGTACGTGGATGCATTCATCGAGTTGGACACCCATGTTCCGGGTCTCCCACCCGACCATTACTTGGCCTACTTCATGCACGGCTTACAACCCCACATCCGAGCCCGCCTCCGCACCCTGCAACCGTCAACTGTCCACCAAGCTATGAACCTCTCCCCACTGTTGGAAGCCGAATTCATGGCCACGTCCGGGGACCCTCCCTACCAACCATATTTCCCTCCCCCGCCTAAACCTCCACCACTGCCACCTCATCCTCCTCGGCCAACCATTATGGGCCCACGCAACAACCGTCATATCCCCACTCTCCGTCTTTCCAACCAAGAGTACCATGACTTGCGGAGCAAGGGTCTGTGCTACCGCTGCAAGCAACCCTACTCGCCTAATCATAATTGTCCTGCCAAGGAGTTCCGGGCACTCATCGGGGATGATTTGGATGAGATCGGTGCGGCTGCCTTGGATACCATTCTGCTCACGGATGTACCGCCGGACGGAGATCCCGGCACCTCTGCGGCGGCCCACCAGCGGGCACATTACTACTAAATTGCGGGCGGTACTTCGACCTTGGGGTCAAGGTCGATTTTCTGGCGGGATGGATTGTTACGCGTACGCGCGCATTATTATTGTACTTCTTACTGTTTTAGGGTTTTGTCATGTGAGCCCCCCCTCCCTATATAAGGAGGCGGTTTGGGAGTAGTGGTCATCTTTGGATCATCTAGGTTTTAGGCTCTCATTTTGAGAGAGATAGGAGGACCCAGCCTCCTTGATCTTGGCCGGAGTTCACTCCGGATTGTATCCGCGTTCTTGATTAATGCAATCTTGTCTCGTTTTTTCTTCTAAATCCTAACAGAGAGTTATACCTCAGGTGGTGTTGGGAGTCGGGCAGGAAATGGAAGTTGTGTAGGATGTAAACAGTGACGGGGACGACCCATTCTGTATAGGGAAACAGTGAGCAGGTTGGCTATGAGCGATGGAGGCCAATCGGAGGGGAAGGTGATGATGGCAGGGATTTTTGTGTTGCTGGACGATAGGGAGAAAAGTTGCCAAAGACTTGGGCAGGTCGTGGAAATCGGCGGCAAGTCCAGCGAAGCTACTTCCGACGACGGGAAGAGGGAAGAATGGCGAAGAACTCGTCGAAGCTCCTAGCAGTAGGAGAGGAAAGGTTCACCGGGACCGGAGAGGGCCTCTGACAGCGGCGAGGGAGTTGGATCGGCAAGGAGGTTGGAATGAGGACAGATGGGCCTGGATTCCGAAATAGAGAATCAGTGTCTCTGTTTCGAATTCTTCTAGGCATGTGTTTTCAAAAGGGCAATCTGATTTATTTATAGAGAAAGGCATGTTTTGTTTTGACCAAGTGGGTTGGCCTGCTGGTTGGGAAACTGGTAGGCAGCAGTTTTGACCACGTGGTGTGGGAGGGTAGAAGTAGGTAACATTCTTTTTTATACCTTTTAATATTGTTTTATTTAAAGTAGGTTTGCTGGCAACCTATTAAAAATATCTAAGGAGTTTTCTTTGTTTTTAATAAAAGCGTTGTTAATAGCACCCCGAATTAGGATATTAGCAGTCCTAAAATTATTTAAATCCCTCATTTTTTTAACTTTCTCTTCCTAATAACCTTGCTAATAGCACCCCTCCTTATATTCCAAAATACTCTAAGCCCTAACACGCAAACCGACCCCTCTTCGTCCCTCCCGAAAACCGGCGCCCAGTTCACGAGAGAGCTCTTCGTGATTTCCCGTTTCTCCTCCACGTCGTCGGCGGATCCAGCCATTTTTCGGCATTCCGAAAGCTCCACCAGCGATTCGCGCCCTTCTCCAGTCCTATTGAGGGGTTCTCTAGGTGGGCTAACAATTTCCCAACCTCTCATCCACATCGCCGACGGTTTTTGACTCTCACCTCACGCCGACATTGGCTTCTCCAGTCATTTTGAGGGGTCCTCTCGTCGACATCGGCATCTTCCGCCCGTTTGAACAAGGTAAGGTACAAATCCGAAACCCCCCTTGGTTCAGATTTTTTGAAACCTAAAATCTGAAAAAACCCTAATCTTCTTTGCAGTTTTTGTTCTTGGCATTGTTGGAGAGGGCTTCAAGTAGGCATTTATAGTACTAGTTGGCTTAAAGTAGGTATATGTCGGACTCTTCCAAGTTGTTTCAGATTTTTGAAACCTAAAATGTGAAAAAATGTTACGCTGACGCGCGTATTATTATTGTATTTCTTATTGTTTTAGGATTTTGGCATGTGAGCCCCCCTCCCTATATAAGGAGGTGGTTTGGGAGTAAAAGACATCTTTTGATCATTAAGGTTTTGGGCTCTCATTTGAGAGAGGGATCATTGGAGGACCCAGCCTCCTTGATCTTGGCCGGAGTTCACTCCGGATTGTATCTGTGTTCTTGATTAATGCAATCTTGTCTCGTTCTTCTTTCTTAATCGTAACAAGTGGTCCGACCTGCCCTCTTCTGGCCGCGGTTTCCGCCGCCCAAACTCGTTTCGGCACCTCTTTTCCCCGATCCCGTCCGCTCCGTTCCGCGCTCCGCATCCCGTCCGCTCCATTCCGCGCTCCGCCGCGATTGCCGACTTACGTTTCCTTCCTCGATCCCGATCCCGCTCCAGATCGCGTCCGCGGTCCGCACCCTCCCCCGTTTCCCGTCCTACCACTGATCCAGCTTCCCCGTACCAGATCCGGCTGCCGCTCCAGCCCTCTTCCCGTACCAGATCCGGCTTCCCCGTCGCCGCACAGCAGCCCGGCTGCCGCTCCAGCGCCCCCCAGTCCCCCCCCCCCTCCCCTTTTCGGTTTCTTGCGTGCATGCCACGTCGTTCTAGCCGTCTACTGGGCAACCCAGATCCCACGCCTTCTCACCCAACCACCGATCCCGCCATTCTTCGTCGCTTGGATGACCACGACAGTTCCATCGCGTCGCTGCAGGCCCTCATGTTACGCATGGATGCTAAGCTCGACTCCCTCCTGGTCGGCCGCCCTACCGCCTCCGCAACGTCGGTGGCGGATCCGCCGCCCCTCCTCGGGACTCCCCCGGAACTCTTCCATGCAACAACCCCCCTGCCCGGGAGGTGCTCATCGGGCCCTCATTCCTTGGATGTCCCCTCTTTCAACGACACTGGTCCTATGGGATGGATTGCTCGGGCCGAACAGTTCTTCGAGATACAGCAGATCTCGGAGCCACAGAAGGTCAGCACGGCCTTGATCGGCATGGAGGCCTCCGCCCTCCACTGGGTCCGCTGGCTCCGCCAATCCTCTCCCGGCCTCACCTGGACAGCCCTCACAGAGGCCCTCATTCAGCGGTTTGATCACCGCTACACCGGCTCCATGATCGAACGCCTTAGCGGACTCCGTCAGACCGGCCCCATTGATTCGTACGTTGATGCGTTCATCGAGTTGGTCACCCATGTTCCTGGTCTCCCACCCGACCATTACTTGGCCTACTTCATGCACGGCTTACAACCCCACATCCGAGCCCGCCTCCGCACCCTGCAACCGTCAACTGTCCACCAAGCCATGAACCTCTCCCCACTGGTGGAAGTCGAATTCATGGCAACGTCCGGGGACCCTAACTTCCCATCGCCTCCGTCCAACACCCCATACCAACCATATTTTCCTCCCCCGTCTAAACCTCCACCACTGCCACCTCCTCCTCCTCGACCATCCATTTATGGGTCCACGCAACAACCGTCATATTCCCACTTTCCGTCTCTCCAACCAAGAGTACAATGACTTGCGGAACAAGGGTCTGTGCTACCGTTGCAAGCAACCTTACTCGCCTAATCATAATTATTGTCCTGCCAAGGAGTTCCGGACCCTCATCGGGGACGATTTGGACGACATCGGTGCGGCTGCCTTGGACACCCTTCTGCTCACGGATGTACCGCCAGACGGAGATCCAGGCACCTCCGCGGCGGCCCGCCAGCGGGCACATTACTACTAGATGGCGGGCGGTACTTCGACCTTGAGATCAAGGTTGATTTTCTGGCGGGATGGATTGTAACGCGGACGCGCGTATTATTATTGTATTTCTGATTGTTTTAGTATTTTGGCATGTGAGCCCCCCCCTCCCTATGTAAGGAGGTGGTTTGGGAGTAGAAGACATTTTTTGATCATTAAAGTTTTGGGCTCTCATTTGAGAGAGGGATCATTGGAGGACCCAGACACCTTGATCTTGGCCGGAATTAACTCCGGATTGTATTCGTGTTCTTGATTAATGCAATCTTGTCTCGTTCTTCTTTCTTAATTGTTCTTAGCATTGTTGGAGAAAGCTTCAAGTAGGCATTCACAGTCCATGTTGACTTCAAGTAGGTATATTTATGTCTCTCTATCCTCTTTTTAACTAAATGTGTTGAGGGTTTTGCATTGAGGTAACATAGAAGAAATGTAGGGTGGTATGTATATGTTTTTTTAGAAAATTGTATGTGGTTTGTGTAGGGTGCAATGAGTGTAGAAATGCCTAAGTTGCTCGCAATGGGTGAGCAACCAAACACTATCCAAGTTGATGTGTCCACACATTTTCCTGATGATATGTTATTCTCAAGTAAAAATGAGTTAACACAATGGGCCCGTAAAATTGGCAAAGAAGTGGAGTTTGTAATTACAATCCAAAGAGCGGATAAAATTACAGAAAGAGTTAGACCTAGGGTCTTTCTTGGTTGTGATCGGTCAGGATTTCCACATGATAGTCAAAGAAAATGTTGGGTCAAGAGAAACTTGCGAAAGTCTGGTACAAAGAGATGTGGTTGTTTATTCTCACTTCAGGGGCAAAAAGAAGCATGTTCAGAAGAATGGAGAGTAGAACTTAGAAATGGGGTGCACAATCATGAGTTTTTTCATTTAGAGGCACACTCCTAGGTTGGTCGATTATTTGAAAAATGAGCAAAATGTTGTAGAAGAAATGTATGCAACAGGTGTGAAAGCTAGAAAAATTTTAGTAACATTGAAGAAGAGAGATCCCTCCAACTGCATAGTAATGCGGACTATTTATAATGAGAAGTTCAAGCTTTATAAAAGAGAGTTGGTCGGAAGTACTCCTATTCAATTTTTGTACAAAGCTATTAGAGATGTTGGGTATGTTACTTACAATAAGGTTAACTCTGCGGGAAACCTTGATAGTTTATATTTTGCACATCCCACATCGATTCACTTAAGCAAAATGTTCACAGATGTTTTTATAATGGATTGTACTTACAAGACGAATCGATATCGATTACCATTATTATCGATTGTTGGAATGACATCAACAAATTTGACTCTTTTCTCTTCCTTTGCACTTATGTGTTTCAATAGTAACCTAAAACAAGATTCATTACCCGGTGTCTTCATTATAGATCATGAAATTGCTTTGCTAAATGTTATCAAGCTTGTCTTTCCATCCACTAGAATTATATTATGTCAGGTTCATATTAGCAGAAATATCCTTGCGCATTGCAAGAAGTTCTTTAGGCAGGGGAAAGAATGTGGAGGGTTCTTAAACATGTGGCACCAATTAGTTGGCTCTATAACTGTACTTGATTTTCAACAAAGATTCAACTCATTCCTAAGCATGTACTCAGAGAAGTTCCATAATGTAATAAAGTATGTGGTTACTACTTGGATTGAGCCATACAAGGAGTATTTTATTTCTGCATGGATAGATAAGTATTTACACTTGGGAAATTGCACAGCCAACCGGGTAGAAAGTGGACATAGCCAACTAAAACGTTTTCTTGAAGTTTCTATTTGCAATCTAACATCTGTTTGGAAAGTATTTGACCAAATGCTTACACTTCAACACACGGAAATTAAAAGATCATTTGGTCAAAGTTCGATTCAAGTTAACGTTAGATTTAGAGGTTCACTATATTTTGAGTTGCTTTGTTCAGTTTCAGTTTTTGCATTGGAGATAATAAAGAGGGAGGAAGAATTAGCTAGAAGTGGGTGCGTTGAAGCAAAAGATTGTTTACACAAGGTTAGGTCCACAATGGGTTTACCGTGTGCTCATGAATTGTTGATTTATATGAATCAATCCAATGTCTTTCCTTTTTGGATGGTTCATAAGCATTGGATGTTGCAAATCCAGAAGCAGTACATGTTAAAAAGGAATGTGAACAAAAGCATGACATACATATGGAGTTGGAAGGCATACTAAGCAAGTATGATAATATAACTGATTTGCAAAGGCATGAAATGAAGAAGAAATTATGAGAGATATTAGATCTAACCACAAGTCAAACTTTGGAGTCAATTGTGCCCAAAAAATTAAAAGGCCGGCCGAAGGGAAGTTCAAATAAGGTTAAAATAGTGGACTACAGATCAACAAAGAGAAAACCTTCTCTTTTTGAACATGTTCTTATGCGTGAGCAACATCAACTACAAAGCAAAGTACAACTACAACGCAAATCAATTGCTTCCGGAAAGAAATTCCTCTCTAAAGTTTGTAAAGAAATGCCTCCATAAATAGCAAACTACATGGTTGATGCTATAAATGTGTCCGGGGATGGTCATTGTGGATATAGAGTGATAAGTGATGCTTTGGATATGGGTGAAGATTGGTTGCGGGTGTGCCTTCAACTAAAAAATAAAATAACATGCAATGTTCAACAATATTCAGAAATCTTTGGAAATACAAGACTAACAGAGTTAATATCATCTCTTGATTGTATGGTAGTTCCTGCTCCACTTGACAAATGGATGACAATGTCGGATATGGGCTTAGTCATCGCATCGTGCTACAATATTGCAGTGGTTCATTACTCGAGATATCAGTCATTTACATTTCTGCCTTTGCGTTCTGCACGCCCGGAAGACTTCAAAGTGGCATTCATCGGATTTGTTAATGGCAACCATTTCATCTGTTTACTTAAACGCGAGGAGTGTCCGCTTTCCCCTATATTTGCGGTCTGGACAAGATATCATAGTACGGTGGCGGAAACATGGGACTTGCCAAATATCTCACGTGTTAGAGCTTCCGGATCCAAGAATACAAATTTGGAGGTTGTCAATTTGTTGGAACCATGACATTAGGTAATCCAATGTATTAAACTTAATTTACTATTACTTTATTTTTTACAATAATTTTCTAATTAATTTTATGTCGTACTAGGTACAATGATATGTTTTGGAGTTTCTAACTACTATAGTATGTAGGTTACAAAATGCAAAGGAATATTAAGGTACGATTCATTCAATATTTTAGTTTATTTATAATATTGGAAGATACTAATATTATTTTTTGGTGTTTGTAGGTTGCTAAAGCAAGGAGATTTGATGAAATTTTGGGTGGTCTTATGTTTTGTTTTCATCAAATTGCAATATTACATATATTATGAACTCTCTTGATGTAATGATATGGTTTAGATTATCAAATGTGGTTGGAAACATTTGAAAAAAATGCATTTTTTTGTTTTCTGGATGGTGTGCTAATAGCTGCTTGGTGTGCAAATATAATTTTATGGGGTGCTATTATCACATGACGGCTATTAGCGACTTTCGGGGTGCTAATAACATTGCTCTTTAATAAAGACTGAATGAAGGGTTTTTTTGCACACGCTGCCAGAGGACTGAATAATAAGGATATTAAATAGGAGTCAAAGTAGGTGGCTAGTTGTTTTTTAATTAGCAGAAAAATTGGAGTTTTCTTATGTTTTAATTTAGGGCATTAAATGAGAAAGGATAAGAATAGTGAATTTGGACTTTTGTCATTCTACATACTTTCGGCAATATAATTTCTGAAATTAATAATTAAATTACTTAATTTAAAATTCAGAAAATTAACATACTTGATTATAGTTAAAATATTATTTCAAAGATTGCCCTAATTATTACTTAGCCTAATTTGACGGACCAATTTATTCAGGGTCTTATTGGTCGGTCACACCAATAAGCTGAAAAACTTGCACGAGTGATATGCGTAAAAACACACGGGCGTGTGCTAATACCATACGCAAAACATAGCACGATATTTAACATGCGCGGAATTAAAGGAAATAACAAGCGCGGAAATAAAGGAAATAACAAGCGCGAAGACATGCGCGACATTAATAAAAATGCGGGAAATAAAAGTAAAATAAGATGCGACTCGGGTTGCATCACAGACACTCAACTGCTCTCGTAGACGCTCCTTTTGTTCTCGCAGATGCTTTGCCTTACGCGTCGACGTCCTTATGTTCTTATAGGGCACACTTGTATTTACTTAGCTTATTGTCTTTATCTGGCCACTCGAGCAGCATCTTTTTCATGTAACTGTCTATAGTTAGTACCCCTACTAGCATAATTAGGGGATGCACAGCACCTTGGTGGCACTAGCGTCTGATCCCCCGAACTCGCGTAGCATTCGCTCTTCTGAAGCAGTGCTCATGAGCTTCAACTTGTAACTAAACTTTCATTCATTCAATAAAATCACGCACTACTAAAGGTTCGTATTGTACAAAGCCTTGCCTCGCCGTCTCTGAGTCTCTCTTGCCTGACCATTCATGACCCAGAGTAATCATCAACCAATAGTACCCCATTTTCTCTCTTTTAGTGTGAAGAGTGAAACCAAGGCACCTTTTGCCCCAACATCTCTCACTTAGTATAGATCGCCTATAATAATAATTTCTCAGTCACCTATAAAAATTTGGCAGTGTGATGAGCGATAAAGTCAATGATATGGAATACTTTGAGTGAGGATCAACTGAAAATAACATCATATGTCCTCGACGTCGATGACAACAAACTTGATGAGCTTTATAAACTTCACCCGATTATCTCCACGGATTAATAAATCCCAATCTCACGATTGACTCATTCCATAGGATTACTACTACTCTTTGATTTGATCCATATAAACCAAAATACTTTATTTAAGATATATTTATATAAAACATCAGAATCAATATGGAACAAACGCAATAATCAAGCAAATTCAGACCGGAATAGCATTTGATTCAATAGAAGAAAATATCAAACCCTATATCTCCTTCAATCCCAAGCAACTACTAATAAATGTCTACTTGATCAAACTTAACTAATAAATAGCCCATAAATGAAACAAATATATCTCTACAAAACACCGATAGGATAGGAAGAAAATACTCTTGGATCTACCAATTCTCCAGTTCGCTAGAAATTGGATGTAAATCCAGATTTTTGATGAGACGGCTCGATACTTATCAGGTAAAATATTAAAAGAAGGTAGTCGAATTGGTACCTTTTTATGCTTGGCATTGAGCTCTTTGGTAACAGAGGCCTTCCCGTTCATGGTGGCGATTCAAACCCAGACGAAATCAAAATCGAAGGAAGGGAAGATGACAACAAGAATCTCTAATAACACGATAGCAGCGTCCGAGGGGAAAAAAGTTCTCCTCTCTCTCCCCCGCCCTCCGATTCTCCTCTTTTGGAGAGAGAAACATAGAAGAGAGAGAGAGAGCGGGAGAGAATCCGATCGAGGTCGGGGAGAAGAAGACGAGGAGCAGCGCAGACAGAAAACCACGAAAACGATCGCTTGACCTCCTCCTTCCTTTCCCCTCTCTAATTAATCATTATTATTAAAAAAATCGAATCATTTTATTCGGGTAGATAATAATCTTCGAGCAATTTGTTCCCTGAAATTGACTACATGGTTATGCGGCGATACAAGCCGGATGGCATGGGATCTGCAGAGGGCGCCAATCGTCCATATGCGGAGGTTTAGGCGTGCAAAAAAAAAACCTGAGCCTGGTTGCCCGGCCCGGGTCTGGTTAGGCCCGGGTCTGGTAAGGCCCGGGCCAGACCCAGGCCAGGCCTAAGGGTGCTCATCAGGCCTCCTTATTTGGCAAAAGCCCGGCCTGGTGCCCAGCCCGAGCCAGGCCTAGGCCCTGCCAAGCCCAAGACCCGTTTTTAACATTTAATATTGGGGAAAGGCCCCAACATACTTGTTGGCAGCAAGAGCTGTCATGTGGCAGCTTCGGCTGCCATTTTAAACGGCAGCTAGCTGCCATTTGGAAGCTAACTAGCTGCCAAATGACAGCTAGCCATTAGCATTGGGGTCTGCTTGGGCCTGGTTTTGTGGGCTCAGCAGGCCTCATGATTTTGTAAGGGCCTGGTCTGGGCTCGATTTGAGGTGGGCCCGGCCTGGGCCTGGTAGCAAAAAAGCCCGGGCCTCTAGGGCCTGGGCCCGACAGGCCTTATTTACACGCTTGTGCGGAGCGCACAATTTTTCGGTGCGGGGGAAATTTGATCGTAAAAATTGGTAATCTAACGTTGAAATTCATCTGAAAAATCGAGTTCGATTTTTTCAATCGGAAAATTCAGTCCGATCCAAACTCCAGTTAGATTTCCCTCATCAAAATTTGTGTTTGCACTATTTTGACGGTCAGATTTTCCCCGCACAAAAGGATCGTGCGCTCTGCGTACAAAAAAAAATTCTCGTGGGACCCTGGGGCTTGGCAGCTGGCGATCACCGATCGCCGACTAATAAGAGTCATTGTCGATCGCCGGTAGGGAAGAAGCGCGTGTGTATACCGCCAGCGTCACAGGAAGGACAAAAGGTAATTTGAGTTGCACGGTAGTTTGTAAACGGTGCGGTTCGATTCGTTTCGTTTTCAGGTGAAATTGAAACCAAACCGAATAGCCTCGTTTTACAAACACCCAAACCAAAACTGCACGGTTTGGTTTTTAACCTCCGGTCCAATTTTCCTAATGTTTGAATACACCACTAGTTTACATATGATTGGTAATAATCCACCCTTAGTGTATGCTTATCTATATTACAAGGTGTTTGGCAGTCCATGTAAGTTCTTTTTTTTCAATTAAGTGGATCAAACTAATCGAGTCAACTCGGTCGAATTCTTGCTTTGATATGAGGATCTCCCTCGAATGTGAGTCAAATTAGTTTGCGTGAATTGTTGAAACTCGTGATAAGTGGGCTAGACGAGTTCGGAACATCATTGCACGAGCTTGGTCTACCCTTGGCGCGTTCGAATCGATCAGTTTTAATTCGCACGTCCTATTGAATTTTACGAATGAACGAAATTGATATTAATAAAAAGATTAAAGGGTAATTTAGTAGAAACCTCATCTTAATCTTTTCATCCCTTTCCTAGGCAATTGATAATCGATCATTAAGAATTAATCCAAATTCATTTTTCACAATCTGAACATGAACAAGTAGGACTGTAACAGTTCTGTTTGGTTCGATTTTTAAGCAAAATCATAAACCGAATCACCCCTTATTGGTTCCAAAAAATTGGAAATGAATCCAACTGTGCAAACCATTGGAACCAAATCAAACCGAACTGAATGGTTCAGTTCAGTTCGATTTGATTCAGTTTTTTGTGGTTTAAAAAAAGAAATAAGAATATATAATCTTAGAGAAAATTTTAAAAAACATAGTTGCATGCTTGCATAGATGATGTTTATGTCATGGAATGAGAGGATAAAATTCATCATTCATAAGCATATGCACCCAAAGTTTTAAAAGATTATATGTCATAGAGTCGAGAGGATAAAATTCATCACTCCTAAACATATACATTTTGGGAAGTAAAAAAAAATAGAAGAAATTTTTTTTAAAGATTATATGTCGTGGAAATGAGAGAATAAAATTCACCATCTCCTAAAAATATACAAAATATTTTCTTCTATGTCAATATTAACCGCTTTTAGCATATATCAATTGCATATCCGAGATATTTAGGAGAGAGCTTAGTTAATATTTTGAGATTCTCTAAAAAGTCTCTAATGATGTTAAAAGTTTCTATAATTTTAATCTTAGATTATTTTACTTAATTTAATACAATCTTGTTTATGAAGATTTAATTAGAGAATTTTAAAACTAATATTTATTCTACTCAAATCAATTTATGAATCGTGATTTATTTCTTATAAATCTAAATTTTATTTCAAAACTTATTTTTGATATGAGTCATGTATTATTTAACGTGCATAATTACACTACAACAAAATACACTTTTAGTAAGGACTAAAATCGTTACAAAAGGTAACTAATACCGTTACACAAAGTTGTTGTAACGAAAAATTTTTTATGTGACGACCTTTACCTGAGCTCGACGCTAATAATTCTCGTAAAAAATTTTTGTTTGTCGTTACAAATAATTTATTCGTGACAAACATTACTTCCTCACAATAAGATGAGTTATAGTAAAGAATATTTCATTACAAATGTTTAACTTCTTCCCCACTAAAGAAATTATATTTATATATCAAATATATGAATATTTCGTTACAAATGTTTGATTTCTTACTCACAAAAAAATTATATTTATATAGCAAATATATTGAAATTAATTTATGAGTACAAATAATTATAATAAACATTACTCTGTTATAATAATTTGCCAATAATTATTTCGTTAATTATTATATACCTTCCTTACCAAAAAAATTCATTTATATTTTTAAATTTTCAATTTCTAATTTAGATGGGTACGCATGATTTTATTATAAATATGAATTATTATTTAAAGTACAATATAGTTTTATATTATGTAATAATATTTTATATTTATTCATAATTTGTAATTAAAATATTTAAAAATAGAAATCATTATAGGTTTAAGGAACTAATATACTTTTCATATATATAATTTGAATAAAGTACGGGAAAGAAAAAATATGCCAAATTAATAAAAACAAAAAAAAAATACAAATATTAAATTTGAAATACATATAGTAGCTAGATAGAGTGCAAGTGTCATCTCATCTATAACAAAACAACATTACATAACAACAATAAGATCAAGATATTTTACAAAACACATCAACTTCTACACTTTCTGACTAATTCATCTTCTTCCTCACTTTTCGTTCGAAGCTCCAACTACCTAAAAATAAAAGAGAGCAGTTATTAAAGGGGGCATCAACACTTTAAAGGGGGCAAAAAGGTAATATAAAGAGAATTCATGGGTGTGATGTGAAAATGTGTAAGCTTTACAAGACATAAAGGTTTAAAACTAATACTTAGATGAAATTTAATACATAAATAGTTCATTTGATCAGTACAATACATAAGCATTGAATAAGATAGCTGAATAAGCAGTTGAAGAACCCTAAACATGCAAGTTCATTAGAGTAATACAATGATAGATGTAGTTGCAGCAAACTACATGAAGCAAATCAACCCTAAACTATCATTGTTCTCTCCTGAGCTATATTACCCCATGAAGGTCTGATGAAATAGTGGTTACTCCTTTTCCGTTACTCACTCAATCTTCTGCCAGTTCACAACACAACACACTCACTGCACAGAAAATAACACACACTTCACAACACAGCACTCAACGCAGCTGCACACACATCACTCACAGTTGCACACACAACATAACTGCACACAACACTCAGCACAACTGCACACACAACACTCACGCCAAAGAGTTTGTTGCAGCTGTAGCAAACCCGCTGCTGCAGTTTGCTGCAGCTGCAGCAAACCCGCAGCTGCAGTTTGCCGCAGCTGCAGTTTGCCGCAGCTGCAGTTTGCCGCAGCTGCAGTTTGTTGTAGCTGCAGCAAACCCGCAGCTGTAGTTTGTCGCAGCTGCAGTTTCAGCTGCAGCTGCAGCAAACTCGTTTGATGCAGCTGCAGCAAACCCGTTTGATGCAGCTGCAGCAAAACCGTTTGATGCAGCTACAGCAAACCCGCAGCTGCAGCAAACCCGCTGATGAACAAACTATGGTGGTCATGATTATCAATATAGCAATCAAACCACATGATTATGAAATCCTAATTCTATTATAAAGACGATAAAACTGAATGCAATTGACGATGCACATGAGAATGCCAAAGTAGCAACATCACTAGGATTAGAGTGTCGAAGCCTAGCACTTGAAAGAACATCGTAAGACTAATGCGGAACGAACTGGGTGAGTGTCATAACTTCAGCCTTACCACCAAGAATTGCCTGCAATGTAGTCAAACAATGCAAACTGAGATGTGCATTTGACTTTGGAATTCAAAAAACGATTCTGTAACACATGAAACTGCATATAGATAGCAAATAAAAGTTATGAGTGGCTACATCAGTTATGACACAAATCATTGACAAGTAAAATGGAACTGATGTATTTAGATAGTTCAATATTGAAACCAATCCATTTACAAAGAAGATGGTGACAGTTCACAAGAAGTACATCGTTGATGCAAGAAAACTGCATAGGCCCAAGTTATATCTAGAAAACTGACAGTTTACAAAGAAGCCTTAAAATGATGTATCCCAAGCTATATCTAGAACATGGTGTCATTTGAAGAAGTACAGAGAGCACATCTTGAGTTGTAATAATTGCATAAAAAATAAGAGATAAAATATGCAAACTCAATACATAATTATATTGGGATTAACTTTACGTGAATGCACACTTATGATAAATAATTCAGTTTGCAATCATCAGCATAAAAAAACTACACATAGTGTACAAGGCTCCCATCAATGAAGGTTACATAATGAGTGAGATAAAAAAAAACTTCAGTACACAGGCTACAAGAAAAAGAAGTATCTTGTTTGTGTGATTAGTCAGAAAGCAAACTAAGATCAACCCAAATTTCTAGTGCAGATGTAAGACCCAACACAATCTCAAATTGGAAAAACAGTTTTCAATTTGCTTTGCCTTTAATTTGCGACTCAACAGTAATCTTGAAACAACATAGGCCCTGCAGCTGCAGTTTGCTGCAGCTGCAGCAAACCCGCAGCTGCAGTTTGTTGCAGCTGCAGCAAACCCGCTGCTGCAGTTTGCTGCAGCTGCAGCAAACCCGCTGCTCCACTTTGCTGCAGCTGCAGCAAACCCGCTACTCCACTTTGCTGCAGCTACAGCAAACCCGTTGTTGCAGTTTGCTAAAGCTTTCGCTGCTGTAGCATGATGTACTTAGGCATTAGTGAGACATTTAATTGAAACCTCCCCTGTAAGTTTGCAAAATTACTGGTTGCATCCCTCTATCTTTTGAAATTACATAAAGCTCCCTCGGAGTTTACATTTCATAATATACTTGCTCAAAAAAGATTAAATATTTGTTTGTGCATGCATGCTATGAAATGAAAACTTATAGGGGAGGTTTTTGTAATTTGAAAAGATAGATGGATACAACCTGTAATTATGCTAACTCCTTCGAGAGGTTTGGATAATTATGTAAACCCAATGATGTAGTATAATTTGTTGCAGCTGCAGCAAACCCGCTGCTGCAGTTTGCTGCAGCTGCAGTAAACCCGCTGCTGCAGTTTGCTAAAGCCGGAGCAAACTCGTTGCAGTTTGCAAACTCACTGCAGATTTATTTATAAAAAAGACTTGGGTTGAAACTATAAGGAAAGACATGATGTACTTAGGCATTAGTGAGACTATAAGAAACCATCAAACATAAACCAATGACTAGACCAAAATGAATTCAAATGCTCAAAAGGGGGAAGTAAAAAGGGAAACTTGTTTGGACATTCCAAATATAAATAAATATGCTTTATCTAATCTGCAATATGTACAAGAGCCTAAATTAAACACATCATAGGAAATACATCATTTGTACGCTTTATAAGTACTGTGAAAATAAATATGTGAAAATAATAATAGAAGAAGAGATGAGGAGGGAAAGGAAGAAAGAGCTCACAGGGGAGGGTTTTTCAACCAAATAACACCAAAACGTCATCAAAGTTGGCCATATTTTTCCAAAACAGCAGTCAACATCTCCTTCAACTCATTATGTTCTTCTTTTAAAGCCGCAATTTCTTCATTGTGAGTTTGAATCAACGCTTCCTGCCTTTCAATAAGCTTTGTCTGGGATGCAATATGAGAGCTGGAATTGCGCAATTCTTCTTCTGTCGAATTTAACTTCTCTTTCAATTGATCAGTGGCCTCGTTAATTATTTTCTTCCTTTGTCTGGAAGGAACGACACCATAGCCTAATCCTTTGTCATAACCATACTTATTTCCAAGTGCTTTTTTTTATAATTTCTCTCTCGGACATTAAGCTTTCACCGTCAGATTCAATTGTTGATGATCTCAGCCTTTCCATTTCAAGCTGTAAAATAATGTTACAATAGAAACATAAGTTATCACTGACAAACATCAATTCTCTCTACTAGTTTAAATTCTGACTTACATATGCTGCTTTAGCTTTCTCACTAACAAACACATCATTCTTATTATGAGTGTTAGCAAAGTTCTCAACAGGACTTTGATTAACCTACATATGAACATAATATTAGAGAATATGAGGTAGTAATCAAAATTTACTAATAATATCATTACATTACCATTTCCAATAGTCGTGAATGATAGGATTTGGAACCTGACGTATGAGTAAACAACATTTGTGATCTATTATCAGCGTTAGTTTTGGACCTTTTCTGTTATTATTCAAATTCACATATGAGTGCATGTACTGAAGCTTTTACTAATCATATACATATATATATATATTAAACAGGATTTTGTAAATTACTAAAATTCACCTTAAAACTCTCACTGTCGAAGTAATCGCACAAGGCACACCACTTCTCGAGTGAGATCCAATCAAACGGGCTACAAACTCTTGGATTCTTTCCCAATGCAACATATTCTTTATAAGTTGCAGATAATCTCCCTCTCCAATGCGTATAACTACGCTGAAATATCTCATCCATATAGCCCTTTACTAATTGATCTGTAGACCATCCCTTTATATCAAACCATTGCTACAAAGGAACAACATATATATTTAGTTATTCCAACCAAATTGAAAAAAAATGTCATATACAAATTTACTTACATATAATCCAGCATATACAGGAAGTATACGTTCATTTTCAATTTCGCTCCAGGGGGTCAAGAAATCCAATCCTGGACTATGTCTAATAACAACGCCTATCCCATTTGCTAGGTGATTTGTAAAACGACATGGTTTCTTGAAGCCTTCAGGGAACTCAATCTCAAGCAATTTCTTATCCTAAAAAATGTATGTTATCATATAGTGTGATAGTATATAACTTTCAAGATAAATAAAACATACATTTTCTTCAATAGTTTTCTCGATAGATTTTCCCGTGCTCGCCCCATGACCTCTTTTTTTACTAGAGCTTGCCACTGCAAAATTAAAGAAACATAATAAATATATGGTTCTAGTAAATAATAAACATCGGTATGAAATATAATTAAGGAATGCTTACCAGTATTATCAGATATCTGTGGTGGACTTCCATCATCAAATTCATTAGCCGCAACATCATCATGAAGATGATGTGATCCAAGAGATGATGGATGTGCATTAGATGAAGGTGTGGTTGGTAGACTAGGCGATGGTGGTAGACTAGACGATGGTGGTAGACTAGACGATGGTGGTAGAATAGACGATGGTGGTAGAGTAGACGATGGTGGTAGAGTAGACAATTCAACAACATCATCATTTGTTGGTTCATCATTAACCAACGCTTTACTCCTTGTTACAGGGCGACGTAGAATGACATTCTTCGGAGGCATTTTTCTGCAAAGTAAATAAGATACAAATGTTAAATATCACATTAGAATAATATTCAGTCACAAATATGAAAAGTAAGAATTGGACTAGAGTTTCATCATAATAGATAAGAAATAAACTTGACGCACCATGGCTCATCTTGAGCATGAGTAGCATACATGGTATCATCATTGTCATCACAATATTGCACAAGTGTTTCATCATCTTCACTTGTAGACTCATCTTCGTCAACGTTATCATTATTATGTTCCTTCTCTTCGGGAATTTTAGTTAGATCTTCCACATTTATAATATCAGGTTCTATATATTCTCTTGCTAGAAATTGCAAGTTATGGTCCCCAATAACAAATATCAATTCATTATTAGAAGACTCATGTTGTTGAAAAACCTCTCGAACCATAGACTCACCTATGTTATCATTCATTTCCTCCATTTCTAGGTCATCTTGTTCCTTAATATCCCAAAGGTGTCTATGACATATAAGCTGTGCAATTTTCCAATGCTCACCTAGTTTTGTGTCATCGACATAGAACACTTGTTGCACTTGGTTTGGAAGAACAAACAGATCATCACTATACCAACGAGATCTTATATCAATGCTCACAGTATTTATTTTTTTGCATAGTCTTTTTCCCACCAGTGTTAAACCATTCACACCAAAATAATACTACTTTATTTCCATGAAGATAGGTCATTTCAACTACTCTTGTCAATACTCCATAAAACTCAAGCATTTCATTTTGATGTTCCCCCTCAACAAATAAACCACTATTTTGTGTGGTTCGACGATCATCTCGTTCTTTTATATGAAATCGTACTCCATTAACAATACAACCAGAGTAGAATTTAGTTAAATATGATTGTGGACCATTTGCCAATGCCCATAACTCTTTAGAAATGCCTCTAGACTATTTGTGATGCAATCTATTTATCTATACATGATAAACAAAAAAGTTGATTGGTTAAGTGAAATTTTAAATTAACAGTATATGAGAATAATTTCGTTATTGGACCTTACATGATCTTGAAACCAAGAATGAAACTGTTCTTCGTGAGTTTGGTCAATGTTCCTATCATTTGCCCTTTTTAGCTCCTTCATGTGCATACTATAAAAGACAATAAGTAACTTAAATTTAGATATAAAAGACAATGAGTAACTTGAATCTACTAGCTCCTACATGTTTCGAACCTTTTAAAAGCATCCACTTCGTTACAATTATTTAATATGAATTTATGAGCTGCATCTAGATCTTTTTTTGAAAGTGCATGACAACGGCGGAGAGGTCCAAAGGGCCTCATTTTTAATGCAAACACAGACAATTCACACTCTTGTTGAACCTCTACTCCATCATCATTTCTTTTATCTTTGTTAAACATTGTTTCTATTTCATTTAGATACATTGACATAAATGTCAATGACTCTTTTACAATATATCCTTCCGCTATTGAACCCTCTGGACGAGCTTTATTACGTACATAGCCTTTAAGTGATTTTAGAAACCTGAAAAGACACTCAATAATAAGAACAACATATTTTTTGTTTATGCTATGTATGAAGATGGTGTAAGAATGCATAAATAAATTTACCTTTCAATAGGGTACATCCAACGTGAATGAACTGGGCCAGCAATATTTGCCTCCTTTGGAAGGTGAATAACTGCAGTTTTCTACACTTTCTGCATTTTAAATGTTTGTTTAGCATATTTGTCGTAAGTCTCAACGCCATTCCATAAATCTTTCAATTCTTCTATCAATGGTCTAAAATAAATATCAATATCTTTTCCAGGTGCACGTGGGCCAGGAATTAGCAATGACATCATAAAAAATCATCTTTCATCCCTTTGTATAATGGCATATTATAAGGAATTAGCACAACTGGCCACATACTATAAGAAGTACTCATATTTCCAAATGGATTAAACCCATCAGTCGCCAATCCAAGTCTAACATTACGTGGATCTGCGGCAAAACTAGGATAGTTTGCATCAAAACTCTTCCATGCAGGTGAATCCACGGGATGACTTAAAGTACCTTCTATCTCTATATGCTTCTCAGTATGCCACCTCATGTAAGATGCAGTTTTAGAAGACATATAAATTCTTTGTAGTCTTGGTTGTAAGGGAAAATGCCACAAAACCTTTTGAGGAATCAATTTTCCTTTTCCATCGTTATATTTCCAACGTGGTTCTTCACACACAGGACATGCATCTTTCTTCTCATTCTCCTTCCAAAATAGTGCACAATCATATTTACATGCATCAATCTTCTTGTACCCCAAACCTAAACCAGAAAGAAGTTTCCTAGTCCAATAAAGAGACATTGGAATAAGATTACCTTCTGACATCACATCTTTTAGTAATTCAAGAAACATGTTTACCGATTTATCTGACATCTTGTCCATTACTTTGATATGAAACAATTTAACAATGAATGATAACAAAGAATATTTTTTGCAACCTGGGTATAGTCCACGTCTGGCGTTACATAATAGACTTGAAAAAGTTTTACTATTTTCTTTTGTAGTATTCTCAGGAAGTTCTACATCTCCAATCTCTTGTATCATATCTACTAAATCATCAATGGCTTCAATATCATCCTTTTCCTCAAAATTATTTCTAGGATTTTGAGAAGATTCACTACTATTAGTATTGAACCCAAAAGAACGTGTCATTTTAGTTTCTCCATGATGTATCAAATCATTATAGTACTTATAAAACCCTTTCACATGCAAGTCTATTTTAACTTCAATAAAACTCTTTGGTTTAGTGTTTCGACATACATTGCATGGGCAAAGAATTTTATCTCCATAATAAATAGCGTTTTCCCGTGCAAACTACAGAAATAAGTCCACGCCTTCTGTATAAGTGGAAATAAACCTATCTTGTTCATAAATCCAATCTTTATCCATAACATGAAGCCGCCTATAGGAGAAAAATATTTAAAATAGATCCATAACTTGAATTCAATCCACAAAAACCTAACTTAAAAATGATTCGAAATTATACCACTATACAGTGCAAGGGAAGAGTTCAAAATCCAAACTTGAAGCTTTCCCAAGCAATGCCGGAAGAATACGTGATGCGGTGGAAGAAGAAGATTAGAGATTAATTAGGTTTTCTCATACAATTTCATATAAGAAGAAGATTAGAGCATATAACATTTGTGCCCAAATCACACTCACAGCAAGCACGGGATAAAAAGTGAAACATTTGTGCCCAAATCAAACCCTAAATCCATACACACAGTCTAGGGCTTGAAATCAGGGGATAAGATAGTCAGTCGACGGTCAACAGCCTTGCATATTCGCACCCCTAATCCATAGTGCAGTACAAGGTTACACATACACACACTTACACACAGATTCATACCCCTAATCCATATATCCGCACCCCTAATCCATGCATTCAGTGACTGAAGAATGCTCACACACACTTACACAGACATTTTCACTCTACGAGTTTAGGTATACCTCAAGGAGATGATGAAGAACGCTAGTATCGCGTGATCAGGAAGAACGATGGATCAAGAACACTGCTGGATCAAGAAAAATGCATGAGAAGAGACGCCGGAGAGGGTATCGTGAGGAGTCGTGTCGATTCGCCGGAGGAAGAAGCGAGCCGCGATCAAGGACGGGATGGGGGTCGAGGGTTTCAAGAATATGTTTCAGGGTCGTCGACGGTTTCGAGATAGAGTTGCAATTAATTAGTTTAGAGAATATATGTTTATGGAGGGAAATTTCCCTCCAAATAATTCAACTCATAATTTTAAGATAAATATTTAGGTACGTATGCGCATCAAATTTGGGAGGTGCGAGATCGTAGGATTTCGCGATCAATGGTCGAGATGCATCTCCCGCAAAAACATCTGAAATACTTCTTCAATACTGATTTATCCACCGTTGGATCTCGCAATCCTACGGTCGGATCTGCTCGCGCACCTCCGGGAGGTGCGCATATGTACCCAAATATTTGCGTAATTTTAAATGGGGTCATTTATGCAAATTTATTACATAATTTGATATGTTGACTCAACATTCTATATAGACTCACTTCTGAGACTTAACAATCTATATAGACTCACTTCGGCAGTTCAACAATTATTTTGGTCTAAGACAGAATGTTAGAGATCCCCTTGATGAATTATATGAATTATACGATGTTGCCTTGTATGCAAATCTATTGGTTTGTTGGTTGTTAGAGGTACTTGGAGTTATCTGTGTGTATCTAGCTATCTGTGTGTCTATGTGCGTGTCTATGTGTGTTTGTGTGTGTGTCTATGTCTGTGTTATCTCTAGCTATGCGTGACTGTGTCTGTGTGTGTCTGTGTCAATATGTGTTTGTGTATGTGTAATGTGTGTGCATGTGTTGTGTGTTTATGTCTGTATGTGTCTGTCTGTGTGTGTGTCTGTGTCTGTGTGTATGTGTGTATGTGTGTATGTTTCTGTCTGTGTCTGTGTCTGTATCTGTGCTTGTGTGTGTGTGTGTGTTTGTGTCTGTGTCTGTGTCTGTGTGTATGTGTGTATTTGTGTTTGTGTCTGTATGATCTCTAGCTAGCTATATGTGACTATGTCTGTGTGAGTGTGTGTCTGTGCAGTGTGTCTGTGTTAGTCGTCTGTGTCTGTATGCGTCGATGTGCATGTGTGTGTGCCTATGTGGTCTCTAGCTATATATGTATATGTATCGTGTTTGTGCCTATCTGTGTCTGTGTATGTGTGCAGTGTGTGTGTCGTCTGTGTGTGTGTGTGTCGTCTATGTGTGTGTGTGTCGTCTGTGTGTGTGTGTCTGTGCATGTGTGTGTCTGTCTGTGTGTCTATGTGTGTCTGTGTGTGTGTGTGTTTGTGTGTGTGTGTGTGTGATTGTGTGTGTGTGTGTGTGTGTGTTTGTGTATATGTGTGCGCGCGTGTGTGTGTCAGTTTGTAATGAGATACAAGAAATGAGGAAATGATGTGCGGTCAAAAATGCATGCAAGTGCAAAACACACGACAGTGCATAAAACGTGCGCTCGGGCAAAAAACACGCGCCCGAGTGAAAAACACGTGCCCGGGCGAAAAATTTCTCTCTCGGGCCAAAAATGCTATCCCGAGCCCGCGTCGTGCATGCGCGTGCTCGGAGGTGGTCGCGCGTGCGCACGAGAGTGTCTTTGCGTGCGTCGGGGCCCGTGCGCGATAGTTATTTTTTTTCTAAAATTATGTTAATAAATTAATGTCAAATTGACATTCATTTTTAAATTTAATATTTTTAATTTTTGGATTATTTTTTTTGCAAAATTTATGGAGAATTTTTCCTCCATATATTTTATTCATGAAAGAGAGATGTAGAGAGTAAGAAAAACTTTTATAAAAATATTTCTAAAGTCTTATAAAAACTGTATATAATAGTTTTTATAAAATTTTATAAAAAATTTATATAAAGAAACTTTATATATCTTTAACTAGTATATATAAAGAAACTTTAAAATGATTTTTTGTTAAAATATAAATGTTTTAGAAAAAAATAATTATAAAATATTGATGTATATTTTTGTACGGTCATTTTGAGTACTCATATGTATATGTTGCCGGGTACTGTAGAATGCGGGCGCAGCCCGCTCGAATGCGGGCGCAGCCCGCTCGAATGCGGGCGCAGCCCGCTCGAATGCGGGCGCAGCCCGCTCGAATGCGGGCGCAGCCCGCTCGAATGCGGGCGCAGCCCGCTCGAATGCGGGCGCAGCCCGCTCGAATGCGGGCGCAGCCCGCTCGAATGCGGGCGCAGCCCGCTCGAATGCGGGCGCAACCCGCTCGAATGCGGGCGCAACCCGCTCGAATGCGAGCACAACCCACTAAGAGTCAGCGAGCACGGGCGAAGCCCGTGCGGAGCTGCTCGTAAAGTTTTATATAAAAACTTTATATGAAATTTTTATAAAAACGTTTTATATAGTTTTACATAAAATTTTATACACATTTATATATAATTAAATTTATAATTATAATTTATTATATATTTAATCGGTTATATATATATTAATTATAAAGGTATGGCCGTGCTCGATACTCTCCTCTGTGACCGTACACCGGCATCGACGGTATCTCCGCCAAAACTGTACTCTCCCACTCTCAGACGCTCGATCGATCAACTAACAGTGCATAGGAAAAGTGCATGTGCCCCACACGACATTATTTACCCCCGCCTCGACAGTGTCCCAGTGCGACGACGCTCATGCAGCTCGCAAACCCCTGCGCGCGAAAATACCAAAAATTTAAAATCTTTAGTCTTGCTTTTTTAAACGCTACAAAAAACGTCGTCGTAGACGTCTCCTTATGTGGCGATAATAAATAAATAAAATTATTTTTTTAGTAATAATATATTTCTATTTATACAAAAATTTAAAAGATACATTAGAATTTTTCATGTTACGATATTTAATTAATAGTCATCTCTCGCGCGCCCGTAAGAAAAATGCATGCTTAGGCTAACAGTACTTGCACCCATGCAGTTGAAAAATGCGCGCCCGCGAGAAAATGCATAACTATCTAGCTAGGCTAAAACGTGCCCGGGTGAGAAAAAGAATCAGTACGAAAAAGCGTGACCGAAAAATGTGTTTTTGAAGAAAACGCTGCTGAGCGAATAACTTGTGCGCAAAGAAAATTGTGCTCCCGAGCCAAAAAGTGTGCGCAGTCAAAAACACGCGCCCTGACAAAAATGAACTCGGGAGAGAATGAGTGATGGTTCGAAAATGCGTTCTCAGGCGAAAACATGCTCCGGGGCAAAAATGCGCCTGGGAGACAATGCGCCCGAGCAAAAATGCATGCTAGTGCAAAAACGCGCCACCGGACAAAAAATGCGCGCACAAGTGAAAAACACATGCTCGGGCGAAAAAATACGCTCTAGGACCCAAAATGCGCACTCATGTTTTAAAATTTAATATATGTATTGTAACAAAACTTTGGTTACAAAAAATACTTATTGTAAGGAAATTCTAGTTGTTACAAATACTTTCAAGGTATTGTTACAATTGCTGTTTATTGTGAGGATATTTTACTGTTTGTAACGTAAAACTAGTTTTGTTACAAATACCTGCACTTATTGTAACAAATATTTAGTTATTGTAACAAAATATAAAATACTTGTTACAAAAAACTAATCTTTTGTAACGATAACAAAATTTCGTTACCAGTTGTAGTTATTAGTAACAAATTTTTTTTCGTTACAATTTAGTCTTTACTAAAGGTGCAGTTTGTTGTAGTAATTAGGAGTAATTTTTTTTAAAATGTCTTATGAATTCTTCTCATACTTATGAATTGATTTTGCTCTGAAATAACAAAAACTTAAGTATGTTGATAGTACAATATATATATAATAATATTTATGTATTAAATAAGTATCTTTCTATTATTTTGTCTTAATTATAGCATAATTTCCTTTATTTTACATTTTTCAGCTAATTTGGGATGTTAATAATAATTTGGAGCTTACAGTTATAATCAGGAGAAGATTTAAAGCATTTCTGCCAAAAGTTCAAAGTACACGCTCTAGGTCACGGGCGTGACCTAGGGCGTGACATGTGTTCACGGCCACAACCTTCTCCAAAAATCCAAAATCGTATTCCAGCTCTTTTAAAATTACAAGACCTTGGTCACGGGCATGACCAAGGGGCGTGACTCAAAGTACACGACCATGAGCCTTCCCAGCAATCCAGAATGTCGGACATCGCATTTTAAGTTTACACGCCCTAGGTCACTGGCGTGACCTAGGTCGTGACCTTGACACGCCTCCTCCAACCATGTTCCTACCATTGATTCAACTTGTCGTTCAATTTTAAGGCTACACGCCCTCGGTCACGGGCGTGACCCGCCCGTGACCGAGGGCGTGACACGTCCAGTAACACTCAAATTAACTCCAGATCGTGCCATTCCACAGCCGTTTCAGATTCGACTAGACACGCCCTAGGTCACGAGCGTGACCAAGAGCATTTACTTAAAGTTTGGTGCCTATAAAAGACAGTTGCTGCCAAGATGATAGGAATCCAGTCCTTCTTTCAGATTGGGTCGATTTTACTTCATTTCATGCATTTTTTTTATGTATTCTACTTTAATTCTTGCAAATTCAATTTTTTAGCATAGTAATTTATTTCATGCACTTGTAGTCTTTTGCCTAGTTATAAAATGGTTTCTCTTTCATTGTCATTTCTTTTCATAGATTAGAATTGCAATTTACTATATGTTTTGCACATTTCAATTCCTAGAATAATATTTAATTACTTGCACTTGTATTCCCTTTTGTCTTCTTTTTCCTAATCATGTTTAGCTAGTTCCTTCTAGCATTTGATCGGATGATGTCTACTGGAATTATAATTATGTAATTATTTCTCATTAGCTTTGAATGTGAAAATTACGATTTACCTTTGATGTATCTTGCTTTGATTTCATATTGCCGGTATATGAAAATCAATCTTTGATTCATATTCTAGATGGATGAGAGGTCCGTGCATACGAAGAGATCACTTATTGGTAAAAAGGAGTTGCATGCACTCCTCGAGAGAGGATGACATAAATATTCCGGATTGGAGTCAAATCAAATAGTGGGGTTCTCCTCGTAAAGCAACGTTAGGGGTTTCGACTGACCGAGGGGTCTTAATCGATCACCTATGGTTAGTTGGTAGTATTCCTCGAGAGAGGTGTTATCATGTTTGGGAACCTTCGCGGTCTAGTTATTTTCATCAATTGCTTATGAAATTTTGATTTGCTAATTATTTTACTTAACATTGATTCTCGATCAAATGTTTTCTTTATTTAATTATTTTATTCTCAATACTCAATCTTATGTACCGTGAAAATAATAATAATTTGCGTGAGTAAAAGTACTCAACATGTACAACCCTCATATTCTCCGAGCCGGTGTGACCCGACATGAGTAGGGTCGTTGTGTTACCCGTAATCCGTCAAGACTAAATCGAAGGTTAAGCTGACCGAGGCAAGTCGGTCGACCTCTCGGAGGCGACCGAGACCGAGTAAGGCCAGGAGATGACCCAAGAGAGGGAGAAATAGCTAAGCAAGCCGAGTGGGGGCAACCCCCGCCCCCCCCCCCCCCCCCCCCCCCCCCCCCCCCCCACTCGGCCCCCTCCCTTGTGGGAGGCGAGTGGGGGCAACCCCCCCACTCGGCCCCCTCATTTGAGGGAGGCGAGTGGGGGCAACCCCCCCCCCCCCCCCCCACTCGGCCCCCTCCCTTGTGGGAGGCGAGTGGGGGCAACCCCCCCACTCGGCCCCCTCCTTTGGGGGAGGCGAGTGGGGGCAACCCCCCCCCCCTCCCCCCCCACTCGGCCCCCTCCCTTGTGGGAGGCGAGTGGGGGCAACCCCCAACTCGGCCCCCTCCTTGTGGGAGGCGAGTGGGGGCAACCCCCCCCCCCCCCCCCCCCCACTCGGCCCCCTCCTTGTGGGAGGCGAGTGGGGGCAACCCCCACACTCGGCCCCCTCCTTTGAGGGAGGCGAGTGGGGGCAACCCCCCCTCCCTTGTGGGAGGCGAGTGGGGGCAACCCCCCCCCCCCCCCCCCCACACACACACACACACACACTCGGCCCCCTCCTTTGAGGGAGGCGAGTGGGGGCAACCCCCCCCCCCCCCCCCCCCCCACTCGGCCCCCTCCCTTGTGGGAGGCGAGTGGGGGCAACCCCCCCACTCGGCCCCCTCCTTTGAGGGAGGCGAGTGGGGGCAACCCCCTCACTCGGCCCCCTCCTTTGAGGGAGGCGAGTGGGGGCAACCCCCGCACTCGGCCCCCTCCCTTGTGGGAGGCGAGTGGGGGCAGCTCTTCCACTCGGCCGACCCCCTTTGAGGGAGGCGAGTGGGGGCAACCCCCCCACTCGGCCCCCTCCGTTGTGGGAGGCGAGTGGGGGCAGCCTCCCCCCCCCCCCCCCCCCCCCCACTCGGCCGGCCTCCCTAGTGGGAGGCGAGTGGGGGAAGTCCCCCCCACTCGACCGTCCCCCTTAGGGGAGCGAGTGGGGGTGACCCTCCCTCCGCTCTCCTGATCCTCCTGCGAGGGATGGAGTGGGCACTCCAAACACCACTCGCCCCTCCTCATACGTTGATTGTTCATGGTCATGGTCGGACTGCAGATAGCAGAATTTTGGCTATTCGCAGTCCGATTTTGGCTATCCGCAGTCCATTTTTGGGAAGTCTATAAATAGACCCCCATGGGCACGTTGGGAAGGGTTCGTTCCTACCCCCTCCCTCGCGTGGTCTTGTGAGCAAGCACCCCCCCTTGTCATCGAAGGTTGACGGTGAGGTGGTTCTAAGTGCCCTCCAAGGTGCCCAGGCTCAGCATTGGCTTGGGAGGGGAAGCGCTCTAAGATCTTTCGGGTATGTGGTGGGACCTCCACGCTGAAGCTTAAGGGGTCTGTCTCTAGACTCTAGTTATCATCAAGTCCGAGTCTCTTAGTTCTTAGTGACCGGTCAAGAGTCAAGGCTTAGGTCAAGTAAGAGTTAGTCGCAACCCCCTTTCGAACGCTAAAACCGGGAAACTGGTTTCAACATTCTGGTGCGGTGAGCGTGGAAGCGACTAGTTCGGAAAACTCTGAGACAAGTCTCATGGCTGGAAGCAACGAGTTGGGAGACCCGCCTCCGCCTTGCAAGTATGTGAAGAAGAGCGACTTCGACGAATTCAGCAAGAAGATCCTGGAGTTCACGCAGGCCGCACCCTCCACTCACGGCGAGTGCTCAACACCACCTGCACCTAGGATCGCCTCACCACCTCTGATGGAAGTAGGGAGAACCTGTCAGCAAGGGAGAGAGCCAGTCTCAGAGGAGGGTTTGAACCTCCAGGCACGAGTGCTCTTCAACAGCTCGCCCAGGACCAGCTACCCCGGCAGGGAGGTGATAGAAACGCCCCCGTCCAACCAAGGGGGAGTAACTTCACCTGGAAAGACCAAGAAGAAGTTGAGGAGACGGAGGAAGTGGTGAAGAAGACGGCCAAGGAGCATGCAGCCGAGTGAAGTGCCCAGGAAGGGCGAGATGCAAGTGAAGTGCCCAGGAAGGGCGAGATGTAAGTGAAGTGCCCAGGAAGGGCGAGATGCAAGTGAAGTGCCCAGGAAGGGCGAGATGTAAGTGAAGTGCCCAAGAAGGGCGAGGTGTAATGAAGTGCCCTGGAGGGGCGTAGGGTAGTGAAGTTGTAGTAGACGAACTAGGAATGAAAAAAGGGTTCTGGGGTAATACCCCGATCTAAGATCCCCGACTAGAGACCATTCTCCGGGCTTAGTCATGCCGGTAGATGGGGGACTCGTCGGGTCGACTCGCCAATTGGTAATTGGACTGGGAAGACGTTGAGTTCCTCCACCTCCAGGTGCGCTAAGCACCAAGGACGTGGACGGGTACTTCCACCTCCAGTCAGATTGGGAAGGCGTTGAGTTCCTCTGCCTCCAGGTGAAGGTAAGCACCTAGGACGCGGACGGGTACTTCCACCTCCAATTGGTAATTGGACTGGAAAGGCGTTGAGTTCCTCCACCTCCAGGTGCGCTAAACACCAAGGACGTGGATGGGTACTTCCACCTCCAGTCAGATTGGGAAGGCGTTGAGTTCCTCTGCCTCCAGGTGAAGGTAAGCACCTAGTACTTCCACCTCCAATTGGTAATTGGACTGGGAAGGCGTAGAGTTCCTCCATCTCCAGGTGCGCTAAGCACTAAGGACGTGGACGGGTACTTCCACCTCCAGTCAGATTGGGAAGGCGTTGAGTTCCTCTGCCTCCAGGTGAAGGTAAGCACCTAGGACGCGGACGGGCACTTCCACCTCCAATCGGTAAGGGGACTGGGAAGGCGTTGAGTTCCTCTACCTCCAGGTGCGCTAAGCACCTTGGACGCGGATGGGTACTTCCACCTCCAGTCAGGCTGGGAAGGCGTTGAGTTCCTCTGCCTCCAGGCAAGCTAAGCCCCTAGGACATGGATGGGTACTTCCGCCTCCAATGAGATTGGGAAGGCGTTGAGTTCCTCTGTCTCCAGGTGAGGTAAGCACCTAAGACGTGGATGGGTACTTCCACCTCCAGTCAGGCTTGGAAGGCGTTGAGTTCCTCTGCCTCCAAGTGAGCTAAGCACCTAAGACGTGGATGGGTACTTCCACCTCCAGTCAGATTGGGAAGGCGTTGAGTTCCTCTGCCTCCGGGTGAAGGTAAGCACTCAGGGTGCATGCGGGTACTTCCACCTCCAATCGGTAAGATCCCTGACTACAGACCGTTCTCCGGGCTCAGTCATGTCGGCAGATGGAAGGCTCATCGGATCGATTAACTACCCAATGATCGGTTCAAGTAAGGTACAAAATTCTCAAGCAGTAAAGGGAGAAAGTAAGCTAAGAAATTCATTACAATGGTAACTGGTTCAGTGATAACATATGTTACATTAGTCATTACTTCACCCCTATTGGTGCATGCAGGATTAAAGGAAACAGGTATGCAGAAGATACATGGCTCCTACAAGGATCCAAAGAAGAGAAGAAGTCCCTGGCCACCCTCACGTTCAGGGGGAATAGCCACCGCTGCTAGGGGACGAGTCGGGTCGCGCAGGAGAAGGGGAGAACTCATGCAGGATGTCATCGGCAGAAACTCCCCTCCAGCTGTCTAGGAGAGCATCCGCCTCATGAAGGCGGCTCCCCAGGGCTTGGGTCGTTGACGTCACAATCCTCCTGCGAGTGCACTCGGCTTCAGCAGGGCAAGGTGGGGCAGCCGTCGCTGCCCTCGATGGTTCGCCTCTTTCTCTCTCCTTTCTCCCTTAGCTGTCTTTGGGCTTCAGCAGGCGAGAAGAGAAACCGGCGTGCGGGCTCTTGTTGAGCTGCCTCCACTTACAGTTGAGCTCTGCTCCCTGGAAGATGTTGAGTTCCCTCCATCTTAGGTTGAGTTCGACTCGACTAGAGATGTTGAGTTCCCTCCATCTCAGGTTGAGTTCGACTCGACTAGAGATGTTGAGTTCCCTCCATCTCAAGTCATGTTCGACTCGATTAGAGATGTTGAGTTCCCTCCATCTGAGGTTGAGTTCGACTCGACTAGAGATGTTGAGTTCCCTCCATCTCAGGTTGAGTTCGACTCGACTAGAGATGTTGAGTTCCCTCCATCTCAGGTCATGTTCGACTCGACTAGAGATGTTGAGTTCCCTTCATCTCAGGTCAAGTTTGACTCGACTAGAGATGTTGAGTTCCTCCACCTCCAGGTGAGCTCGGCTCCCTGTCAGGCGTTGAGTTCCTCCACCTCCAGGTGAGCTCGGCTCCCTGTTAGGTGTTGAGTCCCTCCACCTCCAGGTGAGCTCGGCTCCCTGTTAGGTGTTGAGTTCCTCCACCTCCAGGTGATCTCGGCTCCCTGTTAGGTGTTGAGTTCCTCCACCCCCGGGTGAGCTCCGCTCCCTATTAGGTGTTGAGTTCCTCCACCTCCAGGTGAGCTCGGCTCCCTGTTAGGTGTGGAGTTTCCTCCACCTCCAGGTGAGCTCGGCTCCCTGTTAGGTGTGGAGTTTCCTCCACCTTCAGGTGAGCTCGACTCCCTATTAGGTGTTGAGTTCCTCCACCTCCAGGTGAGCTCGGCTCCCTGTTAGGTGTTGAGTTCCTCCACCTCCAGGTGAGCTCGGCTCCTTGTTAGGCGTTGAGTTCCTCCACCTCCAGGTGAGCTCCGCTCCCTGTTAGGCGTTGAGTTCCTCCACCTCCGGGTGAGCTCGGCTCCCTGTTAGGCGTTGAGTTCCTCCACCTCCGGGTGAGCTCGGCTCCCTATTAGGCGTTGAGTTCCTCCACCTCCAGGTGAGCTCGGCTCCCTGTTAGGTGTTGAGTCCCTCCACCTCCAGGTGAGCTCGGCTCCCTGTTAGGCGTTGAGTTCCTCCACCTTCGGGTGAGCTCGGCACCCTGTTAGGCGTTGAGTTCCTCCACCTCCGGGTGAGCTCGGCTCCCTGTTAGGCGTTGAGTTCCTCCACCTCCAGGTGAGCTCGGCTCCCTGTTAGGCGTTGAGTCCCTCCACCTCCAGGTGAGCTCGGCTCCCTGTTAGGTGTTGAGTCCCTCCACCTCCAGGTGAGCTCGACTCCCTGTCAGGCGTTGAGTTCCTCCACCTCCAGGTGAGCTCGGCTCCCTGTTAGGTGTTGAGTCCCTCCACCTCCAGGTGAGCTCGGCTCCCTGTTAGGTGTTGAGTTCCTCCACCTCCAGGTGATCTCGGCTCCCTGTTAGGTGTTGAGTTCCTCCACCCCCAGGTGAGCTCGGCTCCCTATTAGGTGTTGAGTTCCTCCACCTCCAGGTGAGCTCGGCTCCCTGTTAGGTGTGGAGTTTCCTCCACCTCCAGGTGAGCTCGGCTCCCTGTTAGGTGTGGAGTTTCCTCCACCTCCAGGTGAGCTCGGCTCCCTATTAGGTGTTGAGTTCCTCCACCTCCAGGTGAGCTCGGCTCCCTGTTAGGTGTTGAGTTCCTCCACCTCCAGGTGAGCTCGGCTCCCTGTTAGGTGTTGAGTTCCTCCACCTCCGGGTGAGCTCGGCTCCCTGTTAGGCGTTGAGTTCCTCCACCTCCAGGTGAGCTCGGCTCCCTGTTAGGTGTTGAGTTCCTCCACCTCCGGGTGAGCTCGGCTCCCTGTTAGGCGTTGAGTTCCTCCACCTCCAGGTGAGCTCGGCTCCCTGTTAGGTGTTGAGTTCCTCCACCTCCGGGTGAGCTCGGCTCCCTGTTAGGCGTTGAGTTCCTCCACCTCCGGGTGAGCTCGGCTCCCTGTTAGGCGTTGAGTTCCTCCACCTCCAGGTGAGCTCGGCTCCCTGTTAGGTGTTGAGTTCCTCCACCTCCGGGTGAGCTCGGCTCCCTATTAGGCGTTGAGTTCCTCCACCTCCGGGTGAGCTCGGCTCCCTGTTAGGCGTTGAGTTCCTCCACCTCCGGGTGAGCTCGGCTCCCTGTTAGGCGTTGAGTTCCTCCACCTCCAGGTGAGCTCGGCTCCCTGTTAGGTGTTGAGTCCCTCCACCTCCAGGTGAGCTCGGCTCCCTGTTAGGTGTTGAGTTCTCCACCTCCAGGTGAGCTCGGCTCCCTGTTAGGTGTTGAGTCCCTCCACCTCCCGGTGAGCTCGGCTCCCTGTTAGGTGTTGAGTTCCTCCACCTCCAGGTGAGCTCGGGTCCCTGTTAGGTGTTGAGTCCCTCCCCCACCAGGTGAGTTCGGCTCCCTGGTAGGTATGGAGTTCCCGCCTCCCACCTCAGGTCGAGTTCAGCTCGAATAGAGGTGTTGAGTTTTTCTCCACCCAAGGTTAAGATCATTTCGACCTAAAGGTGTTGAGCTTTCTCCACCTCCTGTTGAGCTCGGCTCACAGGAGGGGTGTCTAGTGGAGAAAGGTTCATTCCTCACCTCATGTCAAGTTCAGCTCGACTAGAGGTACTGAGTTTCTCCTCCACCTCAGGTCGAGGTTAATCCAACCCAAGGTTTTGAGCTTTCTCCACCTCCTGTTGAGCTCGGCTCGCAGGACGGGTGTCTAGTGGAGAAAGGTTTTCCTCCCACCTCAGGTCGAGCTCGGCTCGACTAGAGGTGCTGAGTTTCTCCTCCACCTCAGGTCGAGGTTAATCCGACCCAAGGTGTTGAGCTTTCTCCACCTCCATTTGGGCTCGGCCCATAGGAGGGTTCTTAAGTGGAGAAAGGTTTTCCTCCCACCTCAGGTCGAGCTCGGCTCGACTAGAGGTGCTGAGTTTCTCCTCCACCTCAGGTCGAGGTTAATCCGACCCAAGGTGTTGAGCTTTCTCCACCTCCAGTTGGGCTCGGCCCATAGGAGGGTTCTTAAGTGGAGAAAGGTTTTCCTCCCACCTCAGGTCGAGCTCGGCTCGACTAGAGGTGCTGAGTTTCTCCTCCACCTCAGGTCGAGGTTAATCCGACCCAAGGTGTTGAGCTTTCTCCACCTCCAGTTGGGCTCGGCCCATAGGAGGGTTCTTAAGTGGAGAAAGGTTTTCCTCCCACCTCAGGTCGAGCTCGGCTCGACTAGAGGTGCTGAGTTTCTCCTCCACCTCAGGTCGAGGTTAATCCGACCCAAGGTGTTGAGCTTTCTCCACCTCTAGTTGGGCTCGGCCCATAGGAGGGTTCTTAAGTGGAGAAAGGTTTTCCCCCCACCTCAGGTCGAGCTCGGCTCGACTAGAGGTGCTGAGTTTCTCCTCCACCTCAGGTCGAGGTTAACCCGACCCAAGGTGTTGACCTTTCTCCACCTCCAGTTAGGCTCGGCCCATAGGAGGGTTCTTAAGTGGAGAAAGGTTTTCCTCCCACCTCAGGTCGAGCTCGGCTCGACTAGAGGTGCTGAGTCTTTCCTCCACCTCAGATCGAAGTCAATTCGACCTAAGGTGTTGAGCTTTTTCCACCTCCAGTTGAGCTCGGCTCATAGGAGGGGTGTTTAGTGGAAAAAGGTTCACCTTCCGTCTCAAGTCAGGATCAACCGAAAAGCTCGGCAGATATGTCCCGTTGGCAGATCCTTTCGTGGATACCCCTGAGGTCCCACCTACTCGTCAAATAGGTGGGTTGGACTTTCTTTCCGAGCTTGGGACAAGCTCGCAAAGAGCGGGGATTGTGTACAACCCTCATATTCTCCGAGCCGGTGTGACCCGACATGAGTAGGGTCGCTGTGTTACCCGTAATCCGTCAAGACCAAATCGAAGGTTAAGCTGACCGAGGCAAGCCGGTCGACCTCTCGGAGGCGACCGAGACCGAGTAAGGCCGGGAGATGACCCAAGAGAGGGAGAAATAGCTAAGCAAGCCGAGTGGGGGCAACCCCCCCCCCCCCCCCCCCCACTCGGCCCCCTCCCTACTGGGAGGCGAGTGGGGGCAACCCCCCCCCCCCCCCCCCCCCCCACTCGGCCCCCTCCTTTGAGGGAGGCGAGTGGGGGCAACCCCCCCACTCGGCCCCCTCCCTTTGGGGGAGGCGAGTGGGGGCAACCCCCCCACTCGGCCCCCTCCCTTGTGGGAGGTGAGTGGGGGCAACCCCCCCCCCCCCCCCACTCGGCCCCCTCCTTTGGGGGAGGCGAGTGAGGGCAACCCCCCCCCCCCCACTCGGCCCCCTCCCTTGTGGGAGGCGAGTGGGGGCAACCCCCCACTCGGCCCCCTCCTTGTGGGAGGCGAGTGGGGGCAACCCCCCCCCCCCCCCCCCACTCGACCCCTCCTTTGAGGGAGGCGAGTGGGGGCAACCCCCCCCCCCCCACTTGGCCCCCTCCCTTGTGGGAGGCGAGTGGGGGCAACCCCCCCCCCCCCCCCCCACTCCACTCGGCCCCCTCCTTTGAGGGAGGCGAGTGGGGGCAACCCCCCCACTCGGCCCCCTCCCTTGTGGGAGGAGAGTGGGGGCAACCCTCCCACTCGGCCCCCTCCTTTGAGGGAGGCGAGTGGGGGCAACCCCCCCACTCGGCCCCCTCCCTTGTGGGAGGCGAGTGGGGGCAGCTCCCCCACTCGGCCGACCCCCTTTGAGGGAGGCGAGTGGGGGCAACCCCCCCCCCCCCCCCACTCGGCAGGCGAGTGGGGGAAGTCCCCCCCACTCGACCGCCCCCCTTAGGGGAGCGAGTGGGGGTGACCCTCCCTCCGCTCTCCTGATCCTCCTGCGAGGGGTGGAGTGGGCACTCCAAACCCCACTCGCCCCTCCTCATACGTTGATTATTCATGGTCATGGTCGGACTGTGGATAGCAGAATTTTGGCTATTCGCAGTCCGATTTTGGCTATCCGCAGTCCATTTTTGGGAAAGTCTATAAATAGACCCCCATGGGCACCTTGGGAAGGGTTGGTTCCTACCCCTCCCTCGCGTGGTCTTGTGAGCAAGCACCCTCCGCCTTGTCATCGGAGGTTGACGGTGAGGTGGTTCTTAGTGCCCTCCAAGGTGCCCAGGCTCAGCATTGGCTTGGGAGGGGAAGCGCTCTAAGATCTTCCGGGTATGTTGTGGGACCTCCACGCTGAAGCTTATGGGGTCTGTCTCTAGACTCTAGTTATCAACAAGTCCGAGTCTCTTAGTTCTTAGTGACCGGTCAAGAGTCAAGGCTTAGGTCAAGTAAGAGTTAGTCGCAACCTCCTTTCGAACGCTGAAATCGGGAAACTGGTTTCAACACAACAGACCCGTGAAATATGACACTTAATATTTGTTGGATCTTTAGGCGCCCTTAGACTCGGGGGGTGAATAAGGACTTTATAGATTTTATATATTATTTAAAAATATCAGAGTTTGTGACCAAAATATCAGAATATTTAATAGGAAAATATATTCTAATATCTCTGATAAGATTATATTGAAGATTACGTTTTAAAGAAAACAGAATTCTATTTTTCTCCACCACCGCTTGCGCTAGTGCTAACGCCCGATGCTAGTTCACAGAAGTTGAATTCCTCAAGTTAATGATCAAAACAAATCTAACAATAGCTAGATTTTGCTTTAATGCTTTGATGAAAACATAATTTAAAATATTTTATAACTTGGAAATAACATCAAGATAATAAGACAAAGAGAGACATGATTTTATTTCTCTAGAAATTGAATACAAAAATGTTTGATTTCTATAACGCTAGAAATCAAGGCTAATATAAAATCCCTTTTTGATGTTTCACCGGTCCTTCTCCCAAGGACCGGTTGGCTATAACCTATCTTATCCCAAATAATGCCTCTAGCCACCCCCTAGATCTAACCTAGACCTAGTCGCCACACACAAGGCGGTGAATTCCTCATAAACCTTGCAAGGCCTAGTCGCCAACAATTGCGGCGAATTTCCCACGGAATCCTTTCCGGAAACCGACGTTCTCCCCGAACGATTTCTTCATACCCGTTACAAAAAGATAAAATAAAAGATATTACAAAAAAATGTAAGAGAAACTCCCCAAGCAATTCTGAAGGTGAAGACGAAGACGATGGGGAAATCGGTGTTCTTGATGCGTTCGCCCTTCGTGTTGAATATGCGTTGTAGACCATCTCTTTCAAATTCTTTTTTGATCTTCATGTTTGTAATGCCCATGAATTTTTGATGATCATTTAATTAAATAATAACTATGACATAAAAGCATTACGTTAGCGTGTAGTTAGCGGTGCTGACCCGAGTGTAAGGATTTACTCTAAGATTAGAAAATTTACAATAAGTAATTTTAATAACAATTGCCAAATTCATGGTCATACATCGAGTAAATTAAATCGTAACTCTTAATCGGCTCGTTGAACCTTGGTTCCGACTTCGTTGTTGGTTTCGGAAGACCGACATTTGTCTTGGGTGCGATTTTTGTAAAAATCCGAGTTAGTTTTGTCCAGATCGTAAATTTAAGCATAAAACTTGTATAAATTAATATTAAATAAAATTTTCTAAACCCTAGTATAAAAAGGACCTTTGTTAGAAATTAGGATTTATCTCTTCTTCATTTCCGCCGATTAGACCCATCGTGCGATTTTAGAGAGGATCGGCGTTCTTCCGGGAGCTTCAGACGGCTGCTGCGTGAGTTCTCGTGGACGAAATCTTCGATGGAGAGTAGATTTGGAAAGCTCTTGCCGAGACCTTCGCGGTGCGGTGAGTATTTCTAATTTCATGGATTTTTGGTGTTGGGGTGTTTAGCCATAAACCCTATTTTTCGTCGATATGTGGTCTATCTCGTCGACATGAAGACTGTCTAGTCGATATGTAGCCTGTCTCGTCGACATGAATAATGTCTCGTCGATATACACTGCTATTATTATGCAGAGTCCTTCCAGTAGATATTCAGATACTCCAGTCGACATAGACTTTGAAATTTGGCTAAGTCTTTTTCTGGCCGATAAAGACTGTACATACCTTTATCTTATCTGCACTCATTCTAGTCGACATTGCACTTGTCTTCTGATCATCTAGTTGATATTAACTTAGCTGCCGAGCTTCTAGTCGGCATAGTTATATTGAAATATTCTAAGTACATTGACCAACAGACTAGCTCTTGTCTGAACTCCTTCTAGTCGACACGAGCCTTGTCGACATCTGGTCTCATCGACAAATTGCCTTTGTCTGAACCTTGTCTAGTCGAGTTTTCACTTAGTGTAATTTTGATTTTTCCTGCATTATTCTTAAGTGCTTCTACCAGTTTTATGAGTAAGTGCACATAAATTAGATCATTGAGAGATAGCCATAAAACACAAGAATCAAGACAAAACATCAAATACAAGCTGAGTTATCTTTATCTTGAGGACTACTTCAAGTCAGAAATATTGTGGGCAATTTCCCAACAATTAGGGAGCCCTTCCCCATCATGGAAGATCGATTGATTAAATTCGAGTCCCTCCTTCGCTTGATTGTTAGGCTGAACCGATCGATCTTCCACTTCGCCCCACTTCAGTGCCCGCAAATCAGCAGACATGAGGGAACGAAATCGTACCGAAACTCCCACATTGAGACCCAAAGCATAAGATGACACCATGTATTCTTGATCTATGATCTTTACATAGTATTATCGTTTGTTAGTTCTTGGAAAAATAGAGCTTCAAAGCTGTTGACCGGAAGAATTCTTCATTTGTATATTTTACTTTGTGCAAAATATTTATATTAACCTTTGAAATCTAGCCTAAGTTTGAGAAAACTCTTTCAACATTTATTGTTCTCGTATTAAAATTTAGCAACTGATTTATATATTTTGCCATTTTTTATATATTACTTTTAGGTGCGATCAAAATAAAAAAAAATTGTACACTATTTTGGGGGCACATTTTTCTACTCTGGAATTGAATTTGGAAAAACAATTTTAATGACTTTTATGATATATTTAAATCCTAGAATTTTGAAGTTGATTTCTTACCGCAGGTTCTTGATTGATTTAAATTGGAATAATTTGAGGAGACACATAAGAAAACATTTTGGAATTCCTAAAACCTAGCTATATATTTTTTCAAATTTATATTTAATAAAATTGAGTTTAAAAGTAAATTAAATTATTGATAATCTACAATTTTAGGGTATTTTATATCATGAAATTTTAGGGTATTATATTAAAAATATCTCTACTATTCATCGCTTTGGCTCCGTCAACTCATTACTAATCACATATTGTAAGGAATATGATTAATTAATAATTCTTTTTCCATATTTTATTTTAAAAATTAAATGTTTTAACTAAAAGTAACTTAAATTACTCATATTTGTAAAGATTTGATTGTCATTAGCACTGTCATTAATATATTTTTCAATTAGTTTTTAATAATTTGATGTATATTCAAGATCAAATAGAAAAATATTAAGGTCACCAATGACATTTAAAATATGTTTTAAGAAAACTGATTTTGATTTATATGCCCCCCCTCTCCACTGGCCACCCACAAGAAAATGTTTTATATAATCCTAAACCTTAAACCCTAAACATAATCAGGGAAACAACCCTCTCATGAAAACCCAAGCACCTGAGAGCCAAGCAAGTAAACCCCACTCAATCTGATCATATGCCTTGGACATATCAATTTTAAGAGCCATATTGTCACCCAACTAGGCTCAACTGAAATGCAAGAAGAATAATATCTGTAATTAGACAACCCGGGATAAAGGCTGATTGACAAGTTGAAATGATAGCATCCATACTTAGGCTCTGTTTGGTTGGGCGGTTGCAGATGGAAAGTTGCTGATGGAAAGCTGCTGATAGAAAAATTGCTGATTCTGAAAAACAGAGTTTTGTTAAAAAACTGTTTGGGTGAAATGAAGTTTGTAAAATGGAGTTTTGAAAAAATTGTTTGGAAACAAAATGAAGTTTTGAGTGAATTTTTTTTTCCATAAGATAATAAAAAAGAGCACATACACAATAAAAAAGAACAGAGATCGCCATCGATCGACAAGCTTGATCGACCAAAACAGAGGAATCCCAGAAGCTACAGGAAAAACAGAGATCGCCATCGATGTCCCCGTAGACGTCCATACTCAGCACGACAGCGGGATCGCCATCGATGTCCCCGTCGACGTCCATACGCGAGCTCCTCGTCGCCGTCGATGTCCCGTCGGAATGGATGCTGAAGCTCGGCGAGAAGCTTTTACGCTCGGGGGAGATTCAAAAGATGGATCAGATGCAGGAAGCGGCGGTTGAAACAGGGTGGGGGAGCAACGGATTGGCCCTAGTGTATTTCTGCGTTTATTAATAAACGGCGGTTCAGACAACAGCCAACCCAAACACCACTTTTATGCTAAACGGCGGTTTTGCTCAACCGCACCGCGCCCCATCAGCCCAACCAAACGCCACCTTAGCTTCAACCTATTAGTGATGCACTTCATATATCAATATGATATACGACGTTGCACAAGCTAATAGAGAGAAACTGCTTGAGGGACGATGATGATATATGGCTTGTCGGGATGAGTAACATATTAGTGCGTGGAAGTCGCGAGAGGATATCCCTTCATTCAAAAAATTCAGCACAAGGGTTGTGACTTTTGAGGTGACAATTTTTAATGTTTTTTTTTGAAAAAAAAAAGGTGGAAGGCCATCCGGATTGGGAGACTTGAGAGGAGACATATGAGAGAGCGAAATATACCTCTGATGATGAAAAGGGGTTGCAACTTGCAAAGGCAACAAGTGCCTACAAACCTGAGCGGGAAGAAAACTGGCAACCATCATCATCAAAGATCCATGCAACGGTATTCTTTCTTCCTCTGGGCCGAAGCACGCACATCGAATAACACAGAGTTAAGATCCCACTTTGCAAGCCACACAACCTTCCCCCTCCGCAGCCACTTGGAATCCTCAGCCATCAAAATGGTCAGAAACAAATGCGCCCAGTATGAAGCAGAGCACACCCAATCCAGTCATTCCCTAACCATAAAAGGAGTTGCATGCATGCCGATTAGACCAAGTAAAGAGGTCACCCATAAAGCTCAAAACTGCTAGTTGACAATCAAACATGGCCAGCCGAAAAGCCTGAAGTTGCCAGTTCTGTCTCCATTGGGTACTCTCCATCTCCGACTCGAGTATAATCTCATTAAAATCTCCACCACAACTCCATGGCACGAAAACACCTATGCCAATTGTCGCAACATTCACCATGTAAGTCGTCTAAGTGGACTTTCGGGTGACCATAGTACTCGGTAAACCGCCATGCCGGTCACAAATTATTATCATGGATTAGAACATTGATGTGATGGCATGAAAATGACCCGAGCTATAAGTAACATTCTCTTCATACTTTTAGTTCCATGCGCGTTAATTACTTGAGCCCCACAGTGCATAGAGTAAGTCCCAGTTAAGACACCAGGCACCAAATATACTAGGACAACCTAATTTATACACCATGAGCCATATTAGATCTTCCTTAGCCCAATTGAATACATTGAACTTAATGTGAAACAAAGCTTGCCCTAGTGAGCCACAACATCCCATATTCACTCAAACAGGTTGTTTCAACATCCATGGGTGTTCTTGACCCACCAGTGGGCCAAAAGCATCCCATTATGACTTATGAAGCGAACTACAACATAATTTTGAATTAAAATTAATTAAATGATTTTTTATTAATTTCAATTAAATACAGATTTAATTGAATTTAAATTTACTTTAATCAAATAAATAGAATTAAAATACAGTGGAGCTTTGCCAACTAAAACCCATGCCTCATGAGCCCATAAGGAGACCCCCACAATAACCCTAGCCTAAGAAATGTTTTAAGTGTTAACCCATGACCCCCCACAATAACCCTGCCCTTATGTTTTAAGTGCTAATTTCTAACATTTTTGAAAAACCATCCCACTCCATACCTTTCACATGCCTAGAATCAAAGGAGGATTGATTCATTCCTCCACCCAAGATCACCTGCATGCCCTGATGACGACGGAGCTGGCAGCGGCGCCCACCATAAATATTGTTCACACTTGCAAGAGGAAAGTTCAAAATCACCTCTACAACTATAAATAGAGCATCTAACCCCTAGCAAACTAATCCCATGACTTTTACGAACCAGAATGAAATCACAGTAGCTGCGCGCCCTCTCCCCTCTGTCGATCCCTGACGATGGAAAAGAGGTATCTCATCTATTCCTGAGATGATGGCCACCAACAAGAGATTGGGCCGCCTCCACCTAATCTCTATGAGCTCCCAAACTTCCCCTCACATATAGGTACTACACAAAGCTCCAACGAGCTCCCTGGCTACCAGAGAGATGATTTTGATGAGGAGGAGCTCTCAGACCACCCTCCTTACTACCACATCCAACCACCGACTCCGGTGGGGTGAGGTAATGGGTTGGAAGTACCACCATTGACTTCCCAAAGGTCCATTACGTGCACCCATCACCGGAGAATGTGAGGAAATATGGTTTTCAGCTGCCAAAATAGACGAAACCCACAGTTTCCTCTATTTTGGCTGTCGGGCCAGCGCACTCGCCTACCACCGAAAAACCCATCTAGGACTATGGCCAGGGGTTCTAGTACACCTCATGTGGCTATAGAGGCTCACAAAGGGGCCAACTACATGGGGTCAATGGATCACATGCATGCATTAATCTGAAACATTGATCCTATGCAAGCATAATCAGAGTCGTTCACAACTTAGGATAATGATTGGAAGAATTTCAAATTTGATGCCCCATGCTAATGCTCAAATTAACTGTATAGCATAATCAAATTTGTTGGATCTGCTTTAGGATATATGCAGCTCCACCTTAACTAAAGAAAAACCGCTACAATTTTAATCACTTGCCCCTTTTCTGAGCTAATTATGAATTATATCGATGCTTATGAGTAAAAGTGACAACATAAAAGTTGTATAAAAATGTATACTATACAACTTTGATGAAAATGACTTTTTAATTTGAGCATGGTAATGCACTCAAAAAGGTGCCCATATTAGGCTAATCAATAACTTTTTCTGTTTATCAAATTTTTTGGAAACTTCACTCAATTGTTTGGACCTCTGGTAAGAAAACACTATTCAAAACTTTTTAGTTAGGAGCCTCTATAGCCCTAAAAACTCAGCCAAACTTGCCAAAAAAGTAATAAATTTGTCATTTTTGAATATTGTAATGTTTGATGAATTTCAAGCTAGTTTGGAGGCCATATAGGCACTATCGCAGAAAACTTTGAACACCACAGTTGCATCCCTATATATTGGCTACAATTTTGTTATTCATGACCTCTTCATTAGGAGCCACCACAGCTCTCAAAAAAATTAGCTAAGGTTGAAGAAAAAATTATCCAAACTTCAAGCTCAATTTTTGCTTTGTAAATATTTGTGAAAACTTTAAGCTGAATTTTGAGGACCTTAGAGTCTAGACTGGAAAAAATTCAACAAGGGAAAAGTTGTAGAAAAATATATTGTCTACAACTTTGCAGAAGAGTCTAACTTATTTTGTAGCATTTGAAGAGGTCAAATTAGCCCTCAAACAAGGCAACAAATAATTCAAAAACTTCAATCAAATTTGATGAATAATTTCATAAATTTAAAATTATTTTTGGAATACTTGCAAGCCTCAAACAAAAATGTCATGAATACCAAAGTTGTAGGCTTAGGTATCTACCCTAAACTTTGGTATTAAGCTCTTCCATATCCGAGGTCATTTGATCACCCCAATTGGTGCCTCAAGTTAGGAAATTTTTTTAGAATTTTTAAAATGGAATGTTGACTGTGGAAATAAACTGGGAAAGTTACGATCAAAATGATCATGCAAAAATGTGTGAACATATACTTATAGAATGGAACTTATCCACCATGAAATCATTGGATGTAATAATGAAATTATGGAATTAAACGAGGACCATGGGTAAGCTTATAAAATGAACTTAATGCACCATTTTTATTAAACATTCATATGCATGCTTGCGTAATGGATGGGACGTGTGCACAAATAGGGTGAGTCCATCGTCTACCCGGCTAGGTCACACTAATGGGTGAGTAGGGCGATGAACTCTGGTTGATTCAGATTATGGGTGACAGTAGTCTAGCTACCTATCATCTTAGTCAGAACCCCTCTCCTTGTGTGATATGATTCCGCTTGTTTGGATATACATATGAGTATGTGTGTCCACATCGTAGTACTAAGGTTTAGTTATGGCTTAGGCTTGTGATGTGACCAAACCCTAGAAGTGGGACTGACTTTATGTAATTAATTAATGACTGAATTTAGTTAAAATGTCATAATGAGAGGAATTTATACACATTATTTTGTACAACTAATTATAAATTGTATTTAATTTAATTAAAGGCACCACATTTTGTCTAGTCGCCCTCTTTTGTAAAAGCGACCACACTTTCTTTAAAATTATTAAAGGCACTCATAATTATTAATGACACCATAATATTTTTAAAAGCAACAAACATAAATTTCATCAAAATAGGGAAATCACTGAACTACAACATAAATTTTAGCAAAAATGGAAAACACTAAAAACAAAAAGTCATTAAATTTCTCCTCGTTGATGTTTTAGGTCTTCATATTCCAACAAAAATCAAAACAAAATAGAATAATTGCACAAGGAATATGCAATATAGAAATGAAAAAAAAAAAAACAGTAATGCTTGCTCAACATATCAAAAATCCTCCAGACCGATAACCGAACTACTTTTCATGTTTGCTTGTGGAAGTGTAACCTGTAACATGTATATAGATGCACAGGTTTCTACAATTTGCTCATGAAATCTTCAACATGGCATGAATAGCGGTGGCAACGAGCAATGTTCACTTAAAAGTAGCAGAACAAAGTGATTTTCATTTATGAATCCAACTTAAATTATTTTTGGCATTGTCGGTGGCATAGAATGTAGTGGAAGAAATGCAAAAAAATGATCACTTAAAAGCTCTACTACAACAACATTATATCAAGATGTGATTACAACCTATATGGGGTAAAGACATCCACTTGTCAATTGAGGAGGGTCATTGTGCAATCGAGAGAGTCTAGCAACTGTTTTATCTGATGTTGTCGAGAACTGCATCATATAAAGTTTTATGATTTTCAAGTTCCAAGTAGAGATCTTTCCTTACTTATACCCAATCTACACTCTTATCCAAGACTTGGATAGTAACCTAAAACCTGCAATGTCCATCGTGAAGTGCATCTACCACATCTAATGTTCGAAGAAAAAAGTTAGCAATTGTACATGCACCTGAGTACCAAAATTTATGTTCTATGAAAGTGTTCTTAACTGATAATTTGTCCTCTTTCTTGCTGTCAACTTAACACTTGATCTTAGCATTTTTTGCTTATTCTTTTTACCTTCAATGGCGACAAGCCATTCAAAATGAGATGGTTCCGGTTTTCTTGATTTCCAATCATTCTTAAAAAAAAATTAGTCTTCCTTATGGTCTTCTTTTTAATCGTAAAGGCACCAAAGGCTTTAACGTTTAGCTAGATGACAGATCTACTAATTCTCAAAGTTTTCTTTTTATATTTATTTTTAATCAGTCAAATTAGTAAATATTTGAACAATGGCTTCAACTTCATTATTAACACCAATGTCTTCTCTATCTTCTGGTTTTCTCTCTTGCAAGGTCAACTGCTTCCAATACCTATATATTAACCATATGTAGGTTTTTAAATGATTAATGTTGGGAAATAGCTCATGTGAGTAAGGTAAACCCAATGTTAACCTTTTCTTATGTGTGCACTCTTGAGCTTGCTTAAATTGTATTCCTTTGCTTACCAACTATTTTCCCTCCCTAATGCACTCTAAGGCTTTTAGAGATACATGCCCATTAGGTTTGAATATAAATATCCTCTATACTCTTTATTATCTTGTATACAACTTCCCCCCAAAAGATCTCTTAATGTTAGTATGTTGAATTTTGATCATTTTTTTAAATATCTTCCATATGGTAGTCAATTTTCCAATACTAACCTCAAGATTTTTGTAAACCGACTATCTCACTTTCAACTCAATTTGTACTAGAACTACTCAAATGTAGGTACTTATCTATTTATGCAGATACAAAATATTTCTCGTATGGTTTAAGCCACGATGTGGTGACATAATACAATGCTTTTGAATAATCTGAAGAAAAGTCATGCAATAGGTGAAGTCATTCTCCATTGCTACTTCAATCAATCGTTGTCATGCATACATAGGCCGCTCGAATTTTTTTCCTTTGCTAAAAAACTTCTTGCAATTGGCTAATATATTCATATTTATCTGTATTTGACACTATTTTTTAATATGGAAATGCAGCTTTGATTGCATCCATTAAAGCAAGCTCTCTATCTGTAACCAATACAATAGGTAGTGAATTTGGTTCGAGCATAAAATAAGCATTGCAATCAATTTGTACTTACAACTATTTTGTTGAAACTGACATAGTCCTCCAAATTGATACACTTATACATAAACTGCATTGGGTTGCCTCCCTCTATTTATTTTTTGTTTAGCCACACTCTCTCATTGTAAATTGTACTCATGGTTGTATTTGCATAACAACTTTTTTTACTGTGACTAAAATTTCCTATGGTTTTACTCATGATGCATATATATCCTCGACTAACTTTACCCCATCATGATCTAATTGTCCTGCATTTGTGTGTGCTTCCAAATGAACAAGCTTATGATTATGCTTTCCGCAAAGTACAACTATCTTTCACTCAGCAATAATTTACAAGTTTTTGTCCTATAACGGAAAAATGACAATCACACCTCTTACTTGATGATTTTTGAATGTCTTTCTTTACAAAATCCTTCTTGTTTTGATTGGATCGATAATGGCCCCATCTATTGCAACCTAAGAGCACACGCAATGTGCGACGACCAATAATCTAATTTGAATATCTTATCATAGAAACAAAACTTAAAATTCGACCAACTTTTTAAACCCAATCAATTAAGGATTTGACAAAAATACTTGGTCAGTCTCAAAATGAATTTTCACACCCACTTTAATTTTCTTAGCAGATTCGTCAATGTGCGTGGTCACTTTCAATCTTACTAACATCATCATCAATACACAATTCCATATTTCTACTTCTCTCCATACTGCAAAAAGGCACAACATACACTCACATATGCCACATAATGAACAAACATTAAAATTAAAAAACCACAAAGATTCACCAAGCAAATACTTAACGCAAGCATACAATACCTTCGAAGGGGTGATTTCAAGGAATTGAGAGGGATGATCGGAAATTTCCCACTTCCAGATCAGTGGAAAGCTTTGCCAAAGATGTGAACCAATCAAACATAAAAAAGAGAAAAATCAATTATTGCAATGAGATTTGGAGAAAATTGGTGTGCAATTTCAAAACAAGGGGAACTTTTAAACTAAATCAAAGAACATCCCACAATCCACTAAGAACATCCCACATTTTATATAAATCAGATTTTGACACAAAATCTATTAAATCCTACTTAAATCTAGAAAGTCCATTGTAAGGGGAACCCAACATTTAACCTAAATCGAATCCAAATATAAAAACCTTAGTGGTTTCGGTGTGGATGGTGGGCACCAACGTCGAAGAAGGCTGCCATCAATACATGTTGTACTGGCATGGATCAGGTCAAATAAGGAATCTGACGCCGGTGTCGAAGAAGTACGTGTCGATATCAATGTGGAAGAAGGCAGACACAGTTAGCATCGACATCGAAGTAGGAAATTAACCACTATCGACGTTGATGTCTGTGTCAAAGCAGGAATCCGGCATTGAGACTGCGAGAGGGTTTCGTCATGGGAGAGGAAACACTGGAGGTCGAGGGTGCCAGTAAGGGTGAGTGCTAGTTGTGTTTTGGGGGGAATAATTTTAGGGTTAAATTTTAGGAAATTGTGGTGTGAATAGCCGAATATGGAGTGTCTTTAACAATTCCCTTAAAAACCCATGTTTATATTAAACAATTACATCCAAGAATATTAAGGGCAAACTAGGGATGCTTTCGAGTCGAGTTCGAGTGACTTGGCATCTCCTCGAAATTGAAATTTTTGAGTCAACCTCGGCTCGAAATCGACTAACAATCAAACTTGATTTCATGTCGAGCCGACTCGACCTGAAATGGCTTGATTTCGAGCGGACTAGAAACTGATCGAGTCGGCTCAAAATTGAGCACCTTTTACTCTTTATTTTAACTATGCTCAAAATTAGATTGAGTCCGCTTGAAATTGATCATATAAAGCTTTTCAAGGCTTTACTTCTTTAGTTTAGATTAAGACTTGTGTTTTTAATTTAAAAAATATATTAATAATGTTTTAATCAGATATTTTAACTATGCACTATTTTCTAGATATTATAAGTAGTAGAAAGCTAGAGGGTGACAGGTCACCACTCGCTACAATGTGTGTTCTGTAGAGAAAGAAACTGAGTCTTCGAAAGGCTTGAAGAAGATATTCGAGCACAAAGAAGATATTCGAGGGGCTTGAAGGAGATCTTCAAGGGAGTCTTCGAATGCTGATGGAGAACTCTGAATGATCTTCGAAGGAGCTCTCTCTGGCGCTGAAGGAAATGTCCTTTCAAATGAGAGCTCTTGGCTCCTTTTATAGCTTTTGGCAAGGGCGACTTGGTAGTTCCGCTCTCGTAATCACCATAACTACCCGACGAGCGAATAAGGTTCCTCGATTTGGAGCACACAAATCGCTATTTTGTGGAAATGACGATTTTTGCCCCCCGGACAGTTTGGGCAAATTGTAGTGCGCCCCTGAAGGAATTCGGGGCGCAGTTAGCGCGGAAGTGTTCTGAGCGCACAGTTAGCGCTGAAGTGTTATGAGCGCGCAGTTATCGCGAAAGTGTTCTGAGCGCGCAGTTAGCGCGGAAGTGTTCTGAGCGCAGTTAGCGTGAGAGTTTTTTGAGTGCACAGTTAGCGTGGAAGCGTTGTGAGTGCGCCGTGAGCGCAAAGGCGTTTTGAGCGAGCAATGAGCGTGCGCGGAGGCTTTGTCCCGGAGTACGCGCGACCTAGGAGGCGGCGGCGGTCGAGGGACGTCGTCTGGGCCCACGTGTCGAGGCCACGTGTGGGTGTGCGCATGGCCAGGGCCGCGTGAGCATTTGCACTTGGCCCGAACCACGCGCGTGGATGCGCGCGACTGGCCAGGGCCGCGCCAGAGGTAATAATCATTCCCGGGGTATGCGCGTTTCAATTATAATCATTTTATTGATGTGGTGGTCATCCATTAATTCTGTGTACTAATTTGTTAGTGTATGGCAGTATGGGTGAAAAGATTAAATATAATTAATATTTTTTTATTAAAATAACTATAATAAATATACACTTCACACCCTCGTCATCTAAAACCGTTAAGTATTTAACGGCGGAAGTTACTTCATATGACTATTTCAAACATGACAAAAAATTCAGGAACCTATCTCAAATTTAGGTCAAAGTTGAGTGCTTATTTAGGTATTTGGCAAAAAAAATTATAATTATATTTATAAAATTGAATGAAGTCTAGCTGTCTAGCTATGAATATTGGAAAAAAAAAAACAAAATATAATAATTGAAGAAGGAATAGATTAATGGTATGGATACATTTGGAAGAAGTGAAATGAAAATTAGTACATCAAGTGAGGGTTCAAATGAGAACATTCATTATAAATGAGGCCAGGAACCATCTTTCTGCATACTCGATCAGGCAATACGACAATATATAATCTCCAGTCGGGCGATAACATATTAATGGAGTTCTTCCGAAGAATAATGCTCCTCCTCCTTATCCTTCTCCCAAACATTGGTGAGTACTCTATTTTCTCTCTCTCTCTCTCTCTCTCTCTCTCTCTCTCTCTCTCTCTCTCTCTCTCTTTATATATATATATATACTAGTGATAGTGCATGCCCCCCCCCCCCCCCCCCCCGTGCCCCGCGCGACAGTAACTGGCTCACAGAGGCGGGCTCCGCCTACCCCTGGCGCATTGCTGTCAGGTGGCCTTCGGCCGCATCTAGGCTTTTATAATATTAGTCTTATTTTTTATGATTTTGAGCTCGATTTGTATCTTATTTGAAAAGGTGATGAACATGAAAGATGTAGATCTCATCGAGAAGAATAACTTTCTTGTTGATCACTCTTTGATTTGATGTTGTTTAGAGCCCCGATTTAAGTCTCGAAAAAGATCACGTCGAATCGGGAGCCTAAACGGCTTCAAATTAAAAACTGATCAACATGAAAGTTATTCGCCTCGATGAGATCTACAACTTTCATGTTAATCACTTTTTTAAATAAAATAAAAATTAAGGAGAAATCTTAAAAAAACGTTTCAAATCTGATTGGTGGCGTCCCATTACACCATTAAGAGGATTTCCTTATAACACCTGAAGACCATGAAAAAAATTTCAGCCGATCAACGGAGGTGGTGGACTGCCAATAGCTAATCTCACAAATTTCACTATTCAGAACTGTGATTCCTCCCGATGCCCACCGCCACCTCACGCATCTCCCGATGCCCGACCGGAGCCCACCGGCGAGATCGCCGGTGGCCGGCGAACCAGCCGGGAGTAGTCCGGCGGTGCTCCGATAGGGCCATCGCCGGCGGTGGCCCTGACCGTGAGGCTCACTCGCCGGAATCCGGCAAACCTGCCGGTGTGCGCCGGTCAGGTAGGCGGGGGCTCCCGCTGAGGAGAGAAACATTATAATTTAATATATAAATATATATGATTTAATATATATAATGAAATATTATAAATATACATACAGAAATTATATATAAATTATCTATATACTTTAATATATATAATGACAAAATAAATTATATATCTAACGGAGAGAAACATTATACTTTGAACGGTGTAACACCTGAAGACAATGAAAAAATTTTCAGCCGTTAGATCGAGGGAGGGGGTGGACTGCCAATAGCTAATCTCCCAAATTTCACTATTCGGAACTCTGATTTCTCCCGATGCCCACCGCCACCTCACGCATCTCCCGATGCCTAACCGGAGCCCACCGGCGTGGTCGCCGGTGGCCTGCAAACCAACCGGGGGTAGTCCGGGGAACCAGCCGGGGGTAGTCCGGCGGCGCTCCGGCAGGGCCACCACCGCCGGCGGTGGCTCGAACTACCCCCGGCTGATTCGCTGGAGACCGGCGAACCTGCCGGTGTGCTTCGGTCAGGCAGGCGGCGGCGGAGAGAAACGGGAGGGGGGCAGACGGAAACGGGAGTGGGGCGGCCAGAAACCTTTCGGGCCATATTTCGGTCAAATCATACATATTTTAGAAAAATGTTAAAAAGCTTGAGATTATATATTCCAAATTCATATATACTTATATTATATATATAAGTGACAGACTCGGGGCTCCGCCCCTACGACAATCACGATAGTATTTCGATCCCGACAGTACCTTGACCATGTCGCCCTCGCCGCTCGTAAATAGAATACATAATAATTTATAACACAATTTATTAATACAAATTAAAAGTACATATTATAATTAATATGACTGCCCCCTCTCTTTCTCTCACTCTCTCCCGCGTGAAAGTTGACCGTTGCTCCTCTCTCTCCTCTCTCTCGCCTCTCTCTCTCCCTCTCTCTCCTCTCTCTCCTCTCTCTCTTGATGAATGGAGTGCTATTTTTAAAAATTGGCATGGGTAAATTTGGATGTGTCAATGGCGAGGAAGTTTCAATGTTGCACCAAAGCCCACTTCTTTTTTATATAATACTATATATCTATACATCTATACATATATATAAAGATATTTAGCTTTCTACAGTAAAAAAAAATCCGTAGCAGGCGTGATGAAGAGCGAGGGAGAGAGAGGAGAGAGGGGAGAGGGTGGGGAGAGAGTGGGGAGAGTTTCGGTGCAGAGAGAGAGGGGAGAGTAATATAATAATTATATATATATCTTCTATACTATTATATAAAGATATAGAGTTATGGTGCCGCCAACAAATCTACGCCGTCCGATTCTCCTTATCGGTTCGATAAGGAGAGAGAGAGAGTGAGAGAGGGGAGAGAGGGAGTGAGGCCCACAATTAAGAGAGAGAGAGAGAGAGAGAGAGAGGAGAGGGCGGCAAGGGAGAGAGGGAGGGGAGGGAGGGTGGGGTTTGTTTTTAGGCTTTAAATTTTTTAAAAATTTAATGTATATATATATATAATACTAATATATAATTAATATATAAATAATTAAAAATTATATATATAGAATTAATATATACAGAATTAATTATACATAATTAATATATATACATAATTATAACAGTGCCGGGGGCGGGCGAAACTCGCCTGGGGCGATCGAAGCAAGTCGGGGGCGGGCAAAGCCCGCCGGGACGGGCAGTGTACTGTCGCGCGGGGCACGGGGGTCCCCCGTGCACTGTCACTCGTATATATATACAGATATATGTTTATACACGCATCACGGTTTCTCTCTACATCCGCGCTTTCGACGAACGCTGGCTCCGTTCGACGAATACGGGCTCCGTTCGACGAACACGGGCTCCGAACAACGGACGGGCGATCGACGAACGGCGGCCGGGCGAACGACGAACGCGGGCTTCGATCGACGAACGCAGGCTAACGGGCGATCAACGAACGCAGGCTAACGGGCGATCGACGAACAGCGGCCGGGCGAACGACGAACGCGGGCTTCGATCGACGAACGCAGGCTAACGGGCGATCGACGAACAGCGGCCGGGCGAATGACGAACGCGGGCTTCGATCGACGAACGCGGGCTAAAGATATATGTTTATACACGCAACGCCCGTGTTCGTCGAACGGAGCCCGCGTTCGTCGATCGAAGCTTATTCGTCGATCATGCGTGTGTGTGTATATATATATATATATTTAAGATACATATAATATTGGTATATATATTTATTAAAAATTTATATATATACGAGCATCTTCGCACGGGCTACGCCCGTGCTCGATGCTCTCGGGCGGCCTTTGGCCGCATCAATGGGCAGATATACGAGCATCTTCGCACGAACTTTATGCGGGCGAAGCCCGCATTGATGCGGCCGAAGGCTGCCCGAGATCATCGAGCACGGGCGTAGCCCGTGCGAAGATGCTCGTGTGTATATATATATATTATTGATGTGATTGTAATATAAATTCCTCTATTTTTGAAGTGATGGGGGCTTTTCACACAACACTTTCCAGAAGTATAGATATGGATTATATTTGTGACAAGAAGAGCTGCAATAGTGCATGTGAACATCAAATTAAGGGAAATGGTTGTTACTTGAGAAGCAGTTACTGCATGCCATGGAGTAAACAGTGCATCTGTAATTTTTGGAGTGGCAGCTTCTGTTGTGTGTTTAACCCCAAGATCTGCCTCAAAAAAGCCACTAAAAATACATATGACATGGTGGATGGAGGATTGTAAGATGGCTTGAAGAACATTTTCCAATAGTATGCGGAGTTTCTTAATTAATTGAGCCGAATCTTACAATATGCATGTGTCGTTTGTACTGTGTCGTTTCTCTCAGCCATCGTAAGATAGTTTTAAATTCATGTAATAAGTTTATATGCCTCAATTCACCCTCTCCTCTTGGGAGCAAGTAGTTTCATCTCTTGACCCTAGCTATTTGGTGTCTCAGACTCTCGGGCTAAATTTTGCTTACTCTTTGATGTTAGTCGAGCTATGTGGCTAGCTCTCTCTTTTTTGTGTTGGGCGCATAGTATATCTTGTGTAATTTGGTTTAATTATCAAAAGAGTTTCAATTAGAAGACTCGAGTTATTCACTCTCCTGCTCTCGAGCAACACAAAAATTTCTCATGGATGGAGACCTAGGTACGACATATGATGGGATTGTTGAGAATACACTTGCATGATTAATGTATGTCCCCTTCAACCAAGTGATTTTTAATTTGTTGGGCGATTGATTCTAACAAAGGGCACAATAATAATTGGTATTAAATGCACCTTGGAACATATTTTCAAAACCCATCATCTAGGCACTTGCACATCACATCATGACTTGATTAATGTTTCGATCTAGTGGATTGAGAGTAGAACAAAAGTCGGGAAAATCGGAGCAATTAGGTGGAATAGTAACGAGCAAAGCAATTTTTACTTCATTCGGATGCTGCGAGTGGAAATGAATACATGGTCGGTAGCTTTGTTCTCAGAGAAGGAGACAAAATGCTGACCATCGGTAGAACTCAGATATAATCACGAAAGTTAAACCTTACGGATACCCCAATTTCCAGAAAACTGAAATTGAACATGTAATCAAAAACATGCTTGGAAAAATGATTGATTCGAAATAGTGCCTCTTCTAGCTTTCTCTACCCCAATTTTATTAACTAAAAAGAAAATTGGTATTTTGCAATAATGCGGGGACTATTGCTCTTTAAATGTCTTTAAATGTCGTCACAGTTCAGGATTCTTTTCTCATGCCAACGATAGAAGAACGGCTAGATAAACTCCATGGAACTCAGATATTTATAAAATTGGGCCTTCAACTCGAGTTTATGGGCATGCCATTACAAATATTCTTAGAACAACATTTTGAAAGCACCATTGGCAATACAAATTTATGGGCATGCCATTCGGCCTGATGAATGCTTCAACCACTATTTAGGTTCTCATGAATTCGCTTTTTCAGCCCATATTTCACAAGTTTGTTTGAATTTTATCGATAAGATACTTGTGTGCACAGGTGTTTATGAGCGGAGGGAGAGCACATTTTTTATTGTAGGTAAGAAATTTTGCCTATATGAGAGCACATTTTTTAAAATTAAAGAAAAAACATATAATTTTTTTTTTAAATTAAAGAAAAAACATATAAATTAAAGAAATTGTAAATTTTGTAATAAAAGGGGTATAATTGGAAAGTTCAATGCTTCTAGCACTTTCATTGTTGTCATATTCCCCATGAAATGACCTCCGTAAGGAGAGTTGTGACATTTTTCCAACACAGTTCTTATCTCTCTTTTCGGTATGCACCGTCTCACCACACTGTCGGCTCCAATTTTAAATAAATAAGGATCATCCCACAAATAAGAACGTACTTGATGCATAAATCTTTTCTTTTGTTGATAAGATAAATCAGGAGGAAATTTTTTGCTAACTAAATAGTTCACGTAATCAGCATACCAAGGTAATGAGTTTTCCGAAATAGCCAATATCCACTCGTCAGGAAATCTTTCCTCGATTTCAGAATGCACTAACCTATTAGGAGGTTCAATCCTAGAGAGATGATCGGTGACCGGATTATCAACACCTTTTCTATCCTTGATTTCTAGATCGAATTCTTGTAACAACAACACCCAACGAATCAGTCTCGGTTTAGCATCCTTCTTCTCCATAAGATAGTGGATAGCGGCATGATCCGCGAACGCTATCACTTTGGTGCACATAAAAGGTAAGATCTAAACTTTTCAAAGGCAAAAATCACGGCAAGTAATTCTTTTTCGGTCGTGGTACAATTGATTTGAGCCTCAATTAGAGTTTTGCTGGCATATGCAATGGTATAGAAGACCTTCTCTCGTACTTGTCCTAAAACAACTCCGACGGCGTAATCACTAGCATCGCACATAAACACTTATTGTCAAAATGAAACCTTACATCTTTCTCAAGCAAACCACTTAACGGTTTTGCGATCTTCGCAAAATCTTTGATAAATCTTCTATAAAATCTTGCGTGCCCTAAGAAACTTCACAATGCTTTTACATCTTAGGAGGTGGTAATTTCTCAATCACCTCAATCTTCGCCTTGCCTACTTCTAACCCATTTTTAGACACATGATGGCCAAGTACTATACCTTCTCGCACCATGAAGTGACATTTTTCCCAATTCAAAACAAGGTTAGTTTCGACACAACGAGAAATCATTTTTTCTAAGCAGTTCAAACATTCATCAAATGATTTTCCGAAGATGGAAAAATCATCCATAAAAATTTATATGTCAAGATCCATAATATCAGAAAATATAGCTATCATACACCATTGAAAAGTGGTCGATGCATTGCACAAACCAAACGACATTCTCCTAAATGCAAACATTCTGTACGGGCATGTGAATGTCATTTTTCTTGGTCTTTCGGATTTACCGTAATCTGATTATAGCCGGAATATCATCTAGAAAGCAAAAGAAATCATTTCTAGATAGTTTATCTAAGGCTTGATCTATGAAACGCAACAAGAAATGATCTTTTCTAGTGGCCTTATTTAATTTCCGGTAGTCCATGCATATACGCCAACCCGTGATTGTTCATGTGGAGATTAATTCATTCTTTTCATTTTTTATTACGGCCATCCTCCCTTTCTTAGGTACACATTGGACCGGGGAGATCCACGAACTGTCCGAGATGGGGTATATTATTCATGTATCTAGCCATTTGATAATTTCTTTTTTAACCACCTCTTTCTTAGGTAGACTAAGACGGCGTTGATGCTCTATAGACCCTTCGAAAGATTCCTTCAAAAGGATTTTATGTATACATAGTGAAGGACTAATTCCCCTAATGTCCGCTATGGACTATCCTATGGAGGGTTTATATTGCTTTAAGAGATTTAATAATTTTTGTTGTTGTTCCGGTAATAATTCGGAATTAACTATGACCGGTAGTGTGTCATTCTCTCCTAGATATGCATATGACAGATGCTCAGGGAGTGGTTTTAACTCAAGAATAGGCGGACTAATAATAGAAGGTTTATCCGCCCTAGACTTCTCCGACATGTCTAGTGGTTCCGACTTACGGTTGAATGTCGGTTGACATGCAAACACTTCCAAACAATCTTGAATCTCTTCTTCTTCATCAGACTTTTTCATCATCGGTTAATATATTCGTTACCACTTCATCTACACAATCTTGGATATCATTCAAACCATAGTCATAAAGTGTTATACAATTTACCTCCTCCATACCATCCTCTTCCCTATGAGGAAATTTCATTGCTCTAAGTATATTGAATGTGACTTGCTCATCGTTAACTCTCATGGTTAACTCTTCCTTATGGACATCAATCAAAGTTCTCCCGATTGTTAAGAAAGGTCTACCTATAATAATGGGTACTTCTTTGTCTTCTTCCATATCCAAAACCACGAAGTCTGCTGGAAAAATGATTTTTTCCACCTTGACTAAGACATCTTCAACAATTCCTTTTGGAAAGGTAAGAGATTTGTCGGTCAATTGTAATGTTAGCAAAGCTTTAGAAATCTCTCCCAATCCTAACTTCTTATAAATTGATAGTGGCATCAGATTTGTGCTCGCCCCTAAATTGCACAAAGTCTTTCCCTCAAATTAATACCCAATAGAACACAAAATTGTGAAACTTCCGGGGTCTTTTAATTTTGGCGGCAATTTCTTTTGGAGAATTGCACTACACTCGTGGGTGAGCGCTACCGTCTCATTCACAATAAACTTTCTTTTCTTATTTAAGATATCTTTCATGAACTTAACATAACTTGGCATTTGCTCTATGGCTTCGGCGAAGGGTATATTAATTGGCAGTTTTTTAAATATTTCCAAAAAATTTTGGAATTGTTGGTCTGGTTTACGTTTTCTTGGCCTTTGAGGAAAAGGTGGGGGTGGATAAATAATTGCATTATCTTTCTCCCTAGACAACTTAACATTCATTTCACTCGTTCTTTCCCCTATGACTTCTGCATCTTCCTCCTCATTGCCATTACACTCTTGACTTACTTTTTCATTAAGCCTACCAGGATTATTATTCTCCACATCTGTAACGCCCCAGGTTTTTCTTATAATTATTTTATTAAAACATATGGGGTTAATAGTAATTATTTGGAAACAAGATATTAATTCAGGGCGTCGATGCGAAGAGGCGTTACCGTTTTTGGAAACGTCGTCGTTCATCGAGTCATTTATGCAATGCACGTTAAGAAAATATCTATTTAGAAATATATATACGTATATATCTAGATTTTTGAATGTAAATAATTACTTTATTATATATATAAACATATCCGTAGATATCTAAAACCACCAAACTATATTAGTATATATAGAGAGGCAGACATAGAGATTCAAATTGGCTTATACCTGTGCTTATGTTGGCTCATATGTACCAACTCGAATAAATAAACGCATAAATAATTAACCTATATATAATACCTTATATATACACATAATAAATTTAGGTTAGGAGATTTAGGATTAAAATCCCTTCGACAGTTCGACCTCTCCCTTTTCTTCTTGTGCAAGTCTCGAGCATTCTGGGATAAAGCGAGGGTTTCTCGGAGTTGCCGGCGTCGGAGGCGTAGGCCGTCGGTGGGGTTATGGTGGTTGCCGGGGCCTGTTTCCGTTGTCGGAGAGGGGTTGCGGAGAGGTCTCGTTGGGTTCGGCAGTGGTTGCGAGGTCTTCCGGCCGGGATTTCGCTTCGACGAGTGGCGTCGGCTCCCGAATCAGGCAAGCAAACTTTTCTTCCTCCTCCTCCCTCCTTCCTTTGCTCTGTTGCTCTTCTGGTTTGGGCCTATGCTGGTAGATATGTGCTTGTTTCATAATAATTGGGGAAGGGCTGCTGATAAGCCCTTTGATTTGGAAATGCCTTATGTAATCGTTTTTTTTGTGTTCTTTCTTTCCTCCTTGTTGAGGGGGCTGTTGCTGCGAATGTATTGTTGGGGAGCTTAAGATGGCAGCCTTTTTATTTAGTTCACTTAATCTGTTTTCCTTTGGGGGCTGTTCTTATGCTATATAATTGGGGGCTGCTCTTGCAATACCCGATAATTTGGGGGTTGTTTTCATACTTTGTCGTTGGGGGCTGCTTTTAAAATACCTAGAAACGTGGGGGGGGGGGGGGGGCTGTGTTGCTTTTCCTTATGGGGGCTGCTGGTTTGCATTTCCTTATAGGGCTGCTGGTTTTGCATTTCCTTATAGGGCTGCTGTTTTGCATTTCCTTATGGGGTTGCTGCTGTTATGTCTTCTTTATGGGTCTGCTGCTGTTATGCCTTCTTTATGGGGCTGCTGCTGTTATGAATCCTTATGGGGGGCTGTTGTGTAGCTTTTCTTTATAGGGGGCTGCTGTTTTGCTTCTTTATGGGGGGCTGCTGTTTTGATTTCTTTATTGGGGGCTGCTTTTGACTGTCTAATTGAGGGGCTGCTCTATATAGTACCAGTTGGGTGCTGCCTTTAGTTGTTCCTGTTGGATTCTTTGGTTCTGCTTTGCATTGTTCCTGTTGGTTTTATAGTGGGGCTGTTCGTATAATTCCAGCTAGGGGTTGCTATACAAATACATATACATTTTCCCTTCCTGCTTGGGTTTATTTTGGGGCTGCCTTATAAATTTTGGTCGGGGGCGGCTGCACTGGGATCCTTGGGAGATTTTCTGTTCTTTTGGGCTGCCTTGCACCACTCTTGTTGGGTTTTATTACTCGCAAAATTCTGCGCGCGTCGCTTATAAATAGCTAGAAGTGAATAACATTATGGTGGTTCTTTTGGCTAACTCCACGACATCCCTAATTGAGTGAATTTGGATAGTTGCGGCCAGATTGCTCAAAATCTTCCTTGTTTATTTTTTTATGTCGGTATGAGGAATTAGGGACTAAATTCTCCGGGAATTTCTGTGTCTAGTTCTCGATGATTCAACGAAGCCCTTAAATCGCTAAACTTGAAAGGGGTGTAGATAAATTTCGGCTTCGAACTTTATATCCGTACCGGTTATCGTCAGTTTCACACTTGCAGTAGGATATCTATGCTATTGTATAATTTTTGTTTGCATATGTGCCAGTAGCAGATTCACTCCCCTATATTAAGCATAAGACCCTCCTCGAGCGTCAAACCACGCATGTTGCTAATAAGTTTTGTTGGATATGATTTTGACTGGAGTGTGGGTGGACGTAGGGGCCCTCACCACAGTGGTTTTGGGTGAACCGTTGAGTATTGTTCTGGTGTTTGGCCTTCGTGATGAGTTCACCTTCGTCTCGTTCCGACACCAAGCCTTGCATGGTGTCGTCTCGCTAAATTCTTCGACCTTGTTGTAAGTTAAGTGTTGATCTATTGATTAACTGCTGAATCCAGTGCTTACTAATCCTCTCGTTTTGAGTTGTGGATAAAAACCGTTTGTCATCCTGTTTTCCCTGTCTGACACTCCTCTGTTTGTTCTGTGGGATTTATGAGCTAAGTATGTCATGTTGTCTAATTATCCGGGATAGTTGTGGTGAGTGGTTCTTGATCCCTATGATCTTCATTGTCTAATGTCCCGAGTGTTCTCAGGTGAACTGCACCGTGGTATAGTTATATACTTATATATATATGCATATACTTATGTATATGTTTATGCACCATGCTTCTGGTGCTATGTGTGAGTCTGTTGAGCGTGTGAGCTAAAGGTCACCGCCACAGTGCCTCTTTTGGGTTGTTGGTTTGGGTGGATTGGAGTCACCGCCGCAACACTCCTGTTTGATTTTTGGGCTGCGGGCGTTAGTGGAGATACCACCGTCGCAGTGCCTTCTTTTGGGGGACACTTTTCCCTCGAGTTGATCAGTCTCAAGTTCTTATAAACATATATGCTTATATATGTGTATTATGATATTATATATATGACCATCACCTCTGAGCCGCAATGGCGGACACGTGGTGGGCTTTGATTGTTTTGGCTAATACCGTCTATTGCAGGCTTTTTCCCTTACCGAGTGCACTCGTTTGAGCTGGCTCGAGTTGTTGTAAGATTATTGATGTTTATCTACTTAGTTTCCTTTCTGCACTCTTTTACTTCTGATGCTGCTAATCTTGGTTTTCTTGCACCCTTTGGGCTGAGGCATTCTTTTCTTATGAATGTCTCAGGTTCAGGTCTTTAGCTGCCGCAGGAGTTAGAGCGGCGTTGTTCGGGTCTCCTGTCGAGGCCCTTCCTCTCTTCTAGGTAAGAGGCAGTTTTTTTTTGTTCTCCTTCTTTCCTGCGGGTTCGTGTCTGTCGTTGGCGCCCGTATGGCTTTTATCCTTAGATTGCTTGCTAGTAGTTTTGCTGTTACTTTTGGGTTGTTTACCTACTTGCTCTCTGGGAAGCTTTATGCTAGGATGCATTAGTTACTTTATTGGTATAAAAATGTCATTCTTGCATATCATGGTTTTAAATAAATATCACATACTTTGAAGGTCTTAGAAATTCCTTTCTTACTATACTAAACGTAGATTTATGCATAGAAATTCTCGGATGTTGATCTTCATGCTTATGTAGGCTAAAATGAACCGATTTTCCGCTGCGTATATATGTATAGTTTTCTACTTGTGGACTAGATTATCCAACAGACCGAGGGACGCGGTCTTAAGTTAAAAAAATGAAAAAAATTCTCCTTTTTAATCCAAACATATATATGTCTTTTATAAATTTATCGTAAGGAGTGTTTGCCTGAGCGTCTGTAGTCGTCTCCTGCAGGCGTGGCATCATGACGCGTATTTTTCCCTTGCTCTGATAATATGTATTATATTCTTGGGAAAATGCGGGTTGTGACAACATCCTTGTGAAGATTATTATATTCAAGTTGATTATTGTTATGATTATTTACCAACTCTCTTCCACTTCGCAATGTGACAGCCTTACATTGATGATTATCACCCTTAGGATTGGGTGTGGTATCCGTCGGTAGTGTTCCTTGTGGTATAATGCTCAAAGAGGCACAATTTGTCCTAGTTGTGATTCAAACGCATTGATCCTTCTAGACTAGAAAAATGCGCTTCATTCTTTTGCATAGATTCTATAATGATTTCATCAGTTAATTTTCTAGAAGGTCCTGCTTGATTATGATTATGGTTTTGATGAGGAGGATTAGAATTTGAATTAAACAAATGTGAAGGAGTTGAACCAGAATTGTTTTTCCAAGAAAAGTTTGGATGGTTTCTCCATTCTTGATTGTAATTATTTTCATAAGAATTATGATTCCGTTTATATTGTCCCCCAATATAATTAACTTCTTCATTATTACCTACAAGTTGCTCAATTGTTAAAGTGGGATTAGATGTGACCTATAGTAGGAGTGAATATGTTATTGACTTGTGGGGTCATTTGATTTTGGTGTAAAGTCAAAGCTTCTAACCTCTTATTAATTGAATTAAATTGAGACGTCATTTGGGCTGCAAATGACGTCAATTGGTCTACTTGATACATGTAACATCACCAAAACTACTAGACCCCTAGGAAATTTTTGTCATGACAAAGTCATGACAAAAATAGAACAAGAAATCAAGGATACCTTGATGATAAGTTGAATGCACCAAGTGGGCCAAAGAGGCCCATAAACCTAAGAAAGCTTGTAGAATTGCACCTGGGGTGCATTTAGCAAATCTTAATTTCTTAGCCTAAGAGTGGCCAAAAGGCTTCAATAAGACAAATTAACCTCACCTTGACCCTTTGATCATTCTAGAGTAGTAAGTAAGTCATTAGGGACCCATGGGGTCAACCAATTTGGTCAAAATTGGCTAAAGTCAACTTTAGGCCAATCTAGGTTAAACCTCCATAAATAAGGACAATTGGACTCCAAGTGATCAAATTGGACCCACCATCATATGACAACCACCCTAGGGGACCTAATGTACCCAAAAGCCCATCATGGGGCTACCAATTTGGAGAAATTGGGCAAATTACTAAAAAACCCCAAATTGATCTATATGTGCTAAAACCCTAAATTGACCTTCAATTGACTCATTGTGATCAAATTGATCACCCCTAACACTCTTAGACCACTTAGGGAGTCTAATGGTTCCACATTGGACCCTTGAGATAAGCCAATTTTGGGGAATTGGGCAAAATTACCAATTTGCCCAAATATCAACCAATACTCTTTATGGTTCAATTGTCCCCCAATTGGCCAAAGTGACCTAGCACAACCCTCCCTAAACTCTAGGGGAAGTAAATAAGGCCTAAGTAAACCAAATTGCATAACCAATTTTGGAAGGATAGGACAAAATCACCCAAATGCCTAAATTGGCAATTTGGTGCAATTAAGCCCCATATGACCCCACCATGACTCAATTCCTCTTGGAATGAGTCCATAGAGTCCAAGACAACAATGTGGATCAGTCACATTGAATGGTGTGAGCTTGAGTCAAGCCCAAACCCAAAATCCTCAATTTGGCCTATTTGGGTCAAGTGAGTCAAACCCAACTCATACCCATTTGACTTGGCCTAGCCTTAGACCCAGTAGGTTCAACCCCACCTAATCAAGCCCACAAGGGGGCTGCTTTTCCTTGGACCCAAATGGGCCCAAGAAAGGGGTTCACCAAGGTGGTGGCCGGCCACCACCAAGGATGAATTCAAGAAGAATTCATGGAGGGGTGGCCACTTGGCCACCACCCCCTAATTCCTGGATTGCTCTCAGCTTCCCTAAGAAATTCCAACAGGTTTGAGCTGACATGACAGCTGTTGAGAGGGGGGAAGAAAGGGCTTGACTTCACCTTGTCGGCCACCTTAATGGCAACCACCCCTTTTCAATACAATAGAGCCAAATCTTCTCTCCCCTGGCCGGGAATTGATGAGGGGAGTTAAAACTTACTGAGCTGGAGCTGTAGCAGTGGTTGCTGAGGGAGGTGCTACCTTGTTGAAATCGCCACTTTAATGGCTTCCAACAAAACAGCCACCCCCAGCCCAACTAGCCATTACCACAAGCTTCAGGATCGAGAGAGGAGAGAAAGCCCTCTGTTTACTGAGGAAATCGAGCTCAGCCGCACCAAGCTAACCATGGATGCCGGAAATGGAGCTCGTGTCTTCCTCCGCTGCAACACCCGTCGCCAAGCCCGCAACCAGGCAAGTTTCCTCCTCCCCTCCATCTGTGCTAGATTATTCATCTCTCCTCCTGTCGATTTAGCTGAACAATGGCGATTTCAGTTTTTCTTATCATGCTCCAAACCACAAAAATGAAAGGTGTCGGGGACTTCCTCCGGCCACCTCAGGCCTAACGGCCACCACCAGTCGAAAGCCCTATGTCGACTGGTGGTGGTGGCTTGGCCGTTTTGCCGGTGATGGCCGGAGCTCGCCGGAAAACAGCCCGCAAAACAGCCTAGGGTGAAGGATTTATGGCCCTTGATTTCATCGGGGACGATGAAGGAGAGCCGTTGGATCTGGGCGAAATTGTTAGTCGCAGACCATAAATGAATATTTACATGATATGTATTATATGTCACACAATATACAGCCACCTTAGATATTTAATTAAAAATACCTCCTCACATTTCCTGAGAAAACTTTGAACATCAGTATTGTAGCCCTTGGACTCTATTATTTTTAGAAATTTAGTTCACACCAATCAGAGCACTGTAGCTCTCTCAACACCATTTTTGGTGGGGCTGGTCTTGGAGTAAATTAGGAATTGAAATTGTAATATCTTTCAAATGACAACCCCAATGATACTGAAATTTGAACCATGCATGTATATCCCCTTGGACTACCTTGTGTCAATAATTTAGATTTTTAGGGGAAGATTTTCTATAGTTTTGTCCATTATTTAATTTATCAAATTAATGTGATTTAGGGAGCTAGACACCTCAAGTTGACCTCAAATTTTGGTGACACACTTGTCTTGTCTGTAACATCCCAATTTTAAAAAGGGGTCTAGCCGGTTCAGTTGAACCCTTGGAAGAGCTTAGGCTGGGTCATAGGACAACCACGACTCGACCTTCACCACCTAATGGTGGTCATTTAGAGAAATGACTGTTTTGGGCAGCATCGTGCTTCGCCACAACGTCAAAATTGTTCGTTGAGCATACGTGCTCGAAATTGACTTCTGTCAGTTGCGCTAAACTCGTATGATCGATACGAGTGCAACATAATTCGTTTCGTTCCAATCCGAGGTCATTTGGTGAAATTGACCGTTTTGAGTACCGTAGCGCGTCACGGCGATGCAATTTTAGAATATGGAGCATACGTGCTCCTAATCGACTTCCGTCAGTTGCGTTAAACTCGTATGATCGATATGAGTGCAACAGAATTCGTTTCGTTCCAATCCGAGGTCATTTGGTGAAATTGACTGTTTTGAGTACCGTAGCGCGTCACGACGATGCAATTTTAGAATATGGAGCATACGTGCTCTGAATCGACTTCCGTCAGTTACGTTAGACTCGTATGGTCAATATGAGCGCAACGGAATTCGTTTCGTTCCGATCCGAGGTCGTTTGGAGAAAACGACTATTTTGAGTAATATCGAGAGTCGCAACAACGCCATTTTCAAATGTTAAGCAAACGAACTCCGAATTGAATTCCGTCAGTTGCGTTAAACTCGTATGGCCGATACGAGTGCAACATAATTCGTTTCGTTCCAATCCGAGGTCGTTTGGAGAAAACGACTATTTTGAGTAATATCGAGCGTCGCAACAACGCCATTTTAGAATATTGAGCAAACGAACTCCGAATTGAATTCTGTCAGCTGCATTAGACTTGTATAGCCGGTACGAGGACAACAAAATTCGTTTCGCTCGATTCCGACGTCGTTTAGTCAAGTAAATAAAAATAAACGTTCGTAAAATTATAAGATTTTCGAGATACGTAAACGTTGGATTTCAACCCTGCCACGTCCATGGTGACCCGACAGTCGATGACTCGGACCCATATTGACTTTGACCCACCATGGGGGACCCACCCGATCGAGAGTTGACTTTAGTCAAACATCCCTAAAATGAGATTTCCTTAGGAGAATTTGTTTCCAATTAGTGCCCCCACTTGAAGCCCACATACCAAGGTCCTCATGGGCTTTGATTCCCATTTAGGGAGCCAAGAAATTGGGCTTGGACCTAAAGCAAGAAGCCCACCCACTTCTCCCTTCTCTTTCTCTCTCTTTCTTCCTCTCTTTCTCCCCACATGACTAAATAGCATAGCTAGCCTAGGCCTCATGGGGGTACAATCCTCCAATTGGAGGCTGCCACATGCCTTTAAATGGCTGGGAGGGGCTCAACTCTCTCCTCCATGGAGAATAATCTCACATCGGGGAGAAGAGGAGGGGGGGCACCTCAAACTCCTATATAAGGACCCCTCTCCCCTCTAGCTAGACACACACCCTCTCCCCCATCTCAGTCGAGCCCATCCAAACCCCTGCCGGAGCCCCACCTCGCCGGAAACTGCTAGCTGAACCTCCACCGCCCTCCACCACCTCCAATGGCGGAACTCGCCGAAAGCTCTCGGAGGCCCCAAAACAGGGTGGGATCTTCTCCTCTCCTCCCTCCCTAACTTCCGGATGCATCGCATGCAAACTCCGGCGACCGGAGCGCCGCCGCCGCCCTCCCTCTCCTCCATGCAGATTTTGAAAAAATTAACTCCGGCGGTGGCCGGCGGCGGCAGGCCGCCGGACCACCGCCGGAGGGAGCGCCCGCCCCCGTATAGTCGGCCGGGGGCGGAGCCACGGCCGGCCGGTGGCCGGACGCCGGCGGGGAAAGCCCGCAAGTGGGGGAGGCGGCGTACAGGAACGGAACGGCAAGTTCCTGAAAAAATTTTTTGATAAAATTTTATTATTATATTTTTATAATATTTGATTTTTCTGGGTCTTATATAGAGCCCAAATGCAAAAACTTTGAACATCAAAGTTGCTCATCTTGGCAAGGGCTAGCTCCTGTAAAAATTTCATAATTTTCAGAGGAGATTTATTATTTTTAGAAATTAAAATACTATGATTTTTGGGGTTTTTGAATTTCCAGAGGGCCGCGATAGTGATAGAAAATTCTGAGAAAATTATGGGACCTTCCTATTACTGTTCCACACTTACCATAATTATTTAAGAATTTTAGAGAGAGAGATATTTAAAATATGAACCAAAGGCATACGGAAATAAGGAATTCCACGAAAAAATTAGGAACCTCATAAAATATAAGTAAACTCCTATGAACGGAGAAAGAACAGAATTTCCTCCTATGAACGGAGATGGAACAGAACTTTCCTCCTAAAAACGGAGTCGACTTTGAAGCCTCCTGTCATGGAGTGATTGGACTACTAACCTGTTTATTTATTTACTTAATTCAGTCTCGTACTGGTCCTTATTTACTGCTTTCAGTATCTTTAAATCCAGTCTCGCACTGGTCCCCCGCATCTACTTTCTGTACTTTCAATTCTCCAGTCTCGCACTGGTCCTGATATTATGGCCTCTGCTTTCGGCCTATTTTACTGCTTGATATCATGGCCTCTACTTTCGGCCTATTTTACTGCTTGATATTATGGCCTCTGTTTTCGGCCTATTTTACAGATTGATGTTTTGGCCTGGCCGCCGCTTGTAGAGCAGAGCGGACAGTTCGATGTTTTGGTTTTTCTTCTTTATTGCATTTAATTTAGAGTTGACGTGAAGCTGGGGCATTCCTTCAGCGTCAACCATAAATAGTGCCGAACTGTCCGCCGCTTGTAGAGCCGAGCAGACAGATCGATATTTTGTCATGTTCTTCTTTATTGCCTATAATTTAGAGTTGACGTGAAGATGGGTCTTTCCTTCAGCGTCAATCCTAAATAGTACCGAACTGGCTGCCGCTCTCGCAGCAGTGCAGACAAATTGATGTTTTTGGGTTTTATTCCGTATTGACATTAATTTAGATTTAACGGGAACACCTTGTGCCTTCGAGAAATAATTTCTACGAGAATGAAACTTTGTGCCTTCGAGAAATAATTTCTACGAGAATGAAACCTTGTGCCTTCGAGAAATAATTCCTACGGGAATGAAATGTTGTCTTCGAGAAGTAATTCCTACGGGAATGAAATGTTTCCTTTGAGAAATATTCCTACGGGAATATATTGTGCCTTCGAGAATTATTCCTTCGGGAATATAAAATGTGCCTTGGGAGAATGTCGGATGGCCTATGAGTTTTACTCTAAGGCAACCCGCACGACGGACGGTCTGGGAGGGCAACCCGTGCGAAACTAATAGAACTACGTGGGTCTGAGACCGTATGCAGGATGATACGGAGTACGTAGGCGGTGGTCGTGGGAAGACTGCCTCGGCCCAATAAAAGTCCAAATATCCCCTCCCTTATAACCATATTATTATGTTATGTGTTAGTAGGAGTTGGATTCTAATCGTGGTTCTAATAACTCGTCTTCAGCACAGGTGATAGGTGCGGATGAGAGACAACACCCATGTGTGGATGAAGCCACAGAGCAGGCTACTTCAGGTACATAGTTGTTAAGCCGCATCCCTTTTGTTGTGCCCCACCTCACGGCATCTATATACTAGCAATAAATCCTTGATGGACATGATTTAAAGCGGCGAAGGTATGGAAATTATTCATACAGGTCTTGAGTTTAAGGTTTCTGTGATAGTTAATCTTCCGCTATAATACTACGTCTTCCGCTAAGTGTTATAAAATACACTCTTTGATGATGTCTTCCGCTAGGATGTCGCTTCCTTACTCTGTTAATGTGTAGTGACTTTCGCTTAACACCACCCCAAAGTGTGACCTTAGAGTGTTCAAGGAAGGGGGTTGAAGAAGCTAATACCTTCACCCTTCGTGATCGCTTCGGCGTCATGCAAAAGGGTGGTGTGCGATAAGATCCCCCGGTCGGACCGTCGATTTTGGAGGGGGGGGGGGGTCTTACAAATGGATCAGAGCGCAACCGATCTTGTCGACCTATTCGTGATCACAGAAACACCTATTGCTCCGCTAATCGTTGTAGCGTGGTTCGGGACGAACCACTGCAGCGGAAGCGGTGGTGGACATAAAAGGTAAAAGTTGGCAACAAACTTGGCATATATATGAACATTTTCACTCGAACTTATCAAATTCAGTTTTAGTTATTTAAAATATTTTTTTATGAATCAGATCAACACTTAAATGTCTTTTACCACATCTGATCTCAACTGATGTTTTACCTTGTCCCCATAAAACACTTTCATTAAACCCTGAAAATAACCACTTCAAATCTTGAACCCCCGGGTTTAAGCCTCTTTGTTTTATTGGGATTAAATACTCATTTTCAAAATTCCATTCGAGGTAAACTAATCAAATTTTGTGTCCAATATGTGGATTTTATTACTAATTTCTAATCCCAGGTTTAAGCCTCTTTGTTTTATTGGGATTAAAATTATCGTTTTCAAAATTTCATTTAAGGTAAGCTAATTAAATGAAATTTTGCGCATTGCTCTAACGATTGCAAATATGAAGTATGCTTTGACTTGATCAATTTGACGATCTGTTGAAAATAAAGTCGTGCAATCGTAAAAGAACTATGATAAAATGTTAGTCTTTTCAATAACGTTAATATTTCAAGAAATGATTACTGAGGCGACGTGCTGGATTGAAGTAAATTTGTGGCAAATTTATAAAAGCTTGTATACAAACCATCCTAAAAGTACATTGTTAGTATTCGCGGGACTTGCAATGTTTGCATACTCAGCCAGCCGGGAAACCTCGTTAAAAAGGGTAAGCCACTGAGGACCCGAAGGTGATGGTTACCTATTTTATTGCTTGTATTTTAAATTGCTTGCATTGGGAAAAGTGGCGGGTCGGTCATGCCCGTAGACCGTACGTATCGGTGCGGGAAGGTTGACGACTCTAGGCGACAGGGAGGTGTGCACCCCGGGAGCTCGGTTGTATCTTATATGCCCCGTTGGGTCCCTCCGCTGGTTGGCCAAATTTAGTTATTGCCGGATGTCTCCTACGTCCGAGGGTACACGGGGTTGGACGTTGGGGCCTGGGTAGTGCGGTACATCCACACCCAGAAGTGGCAGGACCGGCCACTGTCACCGCCGGCCACATCGGTGAGGCCCGCGGGGTTCGCTACCCTGCAAAAAGAAGCGGTCAAAATATGTCAACATAAAGAGCAAACTGGTAAAACGTTATATGTGATTACCATGGCGGGACAGTCATGCCTAAGGACCATTCATACAGGAATGGGAAGGTTGACGACTCATGAGGCACTAGGGAGTGTGTGAACCCCGGGAGGTTATTTATTATTTCCCCGCAGGGTCCCTCCGCTGGATAGCCGAATGTTGTAATTGACGGATATTGCTCACATCCAGGAGTACACTGGGCTGTACATTAGGGCCTGGGTAGTGTGGTACGTCCACACCCAGAAGTGGCAGGACCGACCACTGTCACCGACGGCCACATCGGTGAGGCCCGCGGGGGTCGCAACCCTGCTGGAAGAAAAGCGGTCAAACTGTTTCAACATTGTGTGTTGAGTTGTGAGTACTCGTTATGCATGACTTGCATATGCATCAAAACATACATATTCGCATATGCATCATTTGCATCAAAACATACATATCTGCATATACCATTAACGTATAACATTCGTATGAGAGTTGGTTATATGTTTATGGATTTTTACTGCTTATTTGCAATTTTATCTGTACCATTAACATATAACATTCGTATGGGAGTTGGTTATATGTTTATGGATTTTTACTGCGTATTTGCAATTTTATCTGTACAATTAACATATAACCTTCATATGGGAGTTGGTTATATGTTCATGGATTTACTCTGCTTATTTACAATTTTCATCTGTTCCACCAATATATAACATTCGTATGGGAGTCGGTCATATGTTGATAGGTGTTACAAAAGCTTATGCAAGTTATAACTTTTATATGTTCCACTGACACGTAGCCCCGTAAGAGAATTAACTATATGTTGATGGATTTTTACTATGTGCCTTTCAAACACAACTCATAAATTTTGTGTTTCAGATATGCAAACCCTGGAAGGTGTTGAGTTGCCTCCACTTCCAGCTGAGCTCGGCTCCCTGGAAGGTGTTGAGTTGCCTCCGCTTCCAGTTGAGCTCGGCTTCCTGGAAGGTGTTGAGTTGCCTTCGTCTCCCGTAAAGCTCGGTTCACGGGAGGGGTATCGAGTGATGAAGGGTCCCTTGTTTCTCACGATTAGATCAATTTGAATCGTTCAAGCTACCCCGTAGTTCACGTATGCTACTTGTATAATACATGGCAGGAGACATCAACACAGCTCGTTAGGTAAGACCAAACCAAGAGCCCCTTAAAATTTGGGATCGTTCGACACCTATAGTGGTCTACAGTATGTCCCGTTTTGAATCCCCATGACCCACTCGTATTTTCAGGGACGAAAATTTTCTTTGTTTTATTGGTTTGTAACATCCCAATTTTAAAAAGGGGTCTAGCCGGTTCGGTTGAACCCTTGGAAGAGCTTAGGCTGGGTCATAGGACAACCACGACTCGACCTTCACCACCTAATGGTGGTCATTTAGAGAAATGACTGTTTTGGGAAGCATCGTGCTTCGCCACAACGTCAAAATTGTTCGTTGAGCATACGTGCTCGAAATTGACTTCTGTCAGTTGCGTTAAACTCGTATGATCGATACGAGTGCAACAGAATTCGTTTCGTTCCAATCCGAGGTCATTTGGTGAAATTGACCGTTTTGAGTACCGTAGCGCGTCACGGCGATGCAATTTTAGAATATGGAGCATACGTGCTCCGAATCGACTTCCGTCAGTTGCGTTAAACTCGTATGATCGATATGAGTGCAACAGAATTCGTTTCGTTCCAATCCGAGGTCATTTGGTGAAATTGACTGTTTTGAGTACCGTAGCGCGTCACGACGATGCAATTTTAGAATATAGAGCATACGTGCTCCGAATCGACTTCCGTCAGTTACGTTAGACTCGTATGGTCAATATGAGCGCAACGGAATTCGTTTCGTTCCGATCCGAGGTCGTTTGGAGAAAACGACTATTTTGAGTAATATCGAGAGTCGCAACAACGCCATTTTCAAATGTTAAGCAAACGAACTCCGAATTGAATTCCGTCAGTTGCGTTAAACTCGTATGGCCGATACGAGTGCAACATAATTCGTTTCGTTCCAATCCGAGGTCGTTTGGAGGAAAACGACTATTTTGAGTAATATCGAGCGTCGCAACAACGCCATTTTAGAATATTGAGCAAACGAACTCCGAATTGAATTCTGTCAGCTGCATTAGACTTGTATAGCCGGTACGAGGACAACAAAATTCGTTTCGCTCGATTCCGACGTCGTTTAGTCAAGTAAATAAAAATAAACGTTCGTAAAATTATAAGATTTTCGAGATACGTAAACGCTGGATTTCAACCCTGCCACGTCCATGGTGACCCGACAGTCGATGACTCGGACCCATATTGACTTTGACCCACCATGGGGGACCCACCCGATCGAGAGTTGACTTTAATCAAACATCCCTAAAATGAGATTTCCTTAGGAGAATTTGTTTCCAATTAGTGCCCCACTTGAAGCCCACATACCAAGGTCCTCATGGGCTTTGATTCCCATTTAGGGAGCCAAGAAATTGGGCTTGGACCTAAAGCAAGAAGCCCACCCACTTCTCCCTTCTCTTTCTCTCTCTTTCTTCCTCTCTTTCTCCCCACATGACTAAATAGCATAGCTAGCCTAGGCCTCATGGGGGTACAATCCTCCAATTGGAGGCTGCCACATGCCTTTAAATGGCTGGGAGGGGCTCAACTCTCTCCTCCATGGAGAATAATCTCACATCGGGGAGAAGAGGAGGGGGGGCACCTCAAACTCCTATATAAGGACCCCTCTCCCCTCTAGCTAGACACACACCCTCTCCCCCATCTCAGTCGAGCCCATCCAAACCCCTTCCGGAGCCCCACCTCGCCGGAAACTGCTAGCTGAACCTCCACCGCCCTCCACCACCTCCAATGGCGGAACTCGCCGAAAGCTCTCGGAGGCCCCAAAACAGGGTGGGATCTTCTCCTCTCCTCCCTCCCTAACTTCCGGATGCATCGCATGCAAACTCCGGCGACCGGAGCGCCGCCGCCGCCCTCCCTCTCCTCCATGCAGATTTTGAAAAAATTAATTCCGGCGGTGGCCGGCGGCGGCAGGCCGCCGGACCACCGCCGGAGGGAGCGCCCGCCCCCTTATAGTCGGCCGGGGGCGGAGCCACGGCCGGCCGGTGGCCGGACGCCGGCGGGGAAAGCCCGCAAGTGGGGGAGGCGGCGTACAGGAACGGAACGGCAAGTTCCTGTCAAAAATTTTGATAAAAATTTTTTGATAAAATTTTATTATTATATTTTTATAATATTTAATTTTTCTGGATCTTATATAGAGCCCAAATGCAAAAACTTTGAACATCAAAGTTGCTCATCTTGGCAAGGGCTAGCTCCTGTAAAAATTTCATAATTTTCAGAGGAGATTTATTATTTTTAGAAATTAAAATACTATGATTTTTGGGTTTTTTGAATTTCCAGAGGGCCGCGATAGTGATAGAAAATTCTGAGAAAATTATGGGACCTTCCTATTACTGTTCCACACTTACCATAATTATTTAAGAATTTTAGAGAGAGATTTAATATTTTTAGAGTGGAGAAACCTTTGTTTTAATTATTTAGGAAATAGTCACTCTTCCGAAATGTCTCCAAAAATTATAGGAAGCTCGGGAGGCTGGATCGCACCCTCTAAAAAGTTTGGGTAGTTTTAAAAGTAAAAATATCGACGCGCAGTTAAGGTCGCAATCGTGAGGCGACGCCGCTAATTCGATAACGTCCGGATATTTAAAATATGAACCAAAGGCATACGGAAATAAGGAATTCCACGAAAAAATAAGGAACCTCATAAAATATAAGTAAACTCCTATGAACGGAGAAAGAATAGAATTTCCTCCTATGAACGGAGATGGAACAGAACTTTCCTCCTAAAAACGGAGTCGACTTTGAAGCCTCCTGTCATGGAGTGATTGGACTACTAACCTGTTTATTTATTTACTTCATTCAGTCTCGTACTGGTCCTTATTTACTGCTTTCAGTATCTTTAAATCCAGTCTCGCACTGGTCCCCCGCATCTACTTTCTGTACTTTCAATTCTCCAGTCTCGCACTGGTCCTGATATTATGGCCTCTGCTTTCGGCCTATTTTACTGCTTGATATCATGACCTCTGCTTTCGGCCTATTTTACTGCTTGATATTATGGCCTCTGTTTTCGGCCTATTTTACAGATTGATGTTTTGGCCTGGCCGCCGCTTGTAGAGCAGAGCGGACAGTTCGATGTTTTGGTTTTTCTTCTTTATTGCATTTAATTTAGAGTTGACGTGAAGCTGGGGCATTCCTTCAGCGTCAACCCTAAATAGTGCCGAACTGTCCGCCGCTTGTAGAGCCGAGCAGACAGATCGATATTTTGTCATGTTCTTCTTTATTGCCTATAATTTAGAGTTGACGTGAAGATGGGTCTTTCCTTCAGCGTCAATCCTAAATAGTACCGAACTGGCTGCCGCTCTCGCAGCAGTGCAGACAAATTGATGTTTTTGGGTTTTATTCCGTATTGACATTAATTTAGATTTAACGGGAACACCTTGTGCCTTCGAGAAATAATTTCTACGAGAATGAAACCTTGTGCCTTCGAGAAATAATTTCTACGAGAATGAAACCTTGTGCCTTCGAGAAATAATTCCTACGGGAATGAAATGTTGCCTTCGAGAAGTAATTCCTACGGGAATGAAATGTTTCCTTCGAGAAATATTCCTACGGGAATATATTGTGCCTTCGAGAATTATTCCTTCGGGAATATGAAATGTGCCTTGGGAGAATGTCGGATGGCCTATGAGTTTTACTCTAAGGCAACCCGCACGACGGACGGTCTGGGAGGGCAACCCGTGCGAAACTAATAGAACTACGTGGGTCTGAGACCGTATGCAGGATGATACGGAGTACGTAGGCGGTGGTCGTGGGAAGACTGTCTCGGCCCAATAAAAGTCCAAATATCCCCTCCCTTATAACCATATTATTATGTTATGTGTTAGTAGGAGTTGGATTCTGATCGTGGTTCTAATAACTCGTCTTCAGCACAGGTGATAGGTGCGGATGAGAGACAACACCCATGTGTGGATGAAGCCACAAAGCAGGCTACTTCAGGTACATAGTTGTTAAGCCGCATCCCTTTTGTTGTGCCCCACCTCACGGCATCTATATACTAGCAATAAATCCTTGATGGACATGATTTAAAGCGGCGAAGGTATGGAAATTATTCATACAGGTCTTGAGTTTAAGGTTTCTGTGATAGTTAATCTTCCGCTATAATACTACGTCTTCCGCTAAGTGTTATAAAATACACTCTTTGATGATGTCTTCCGCTAGGATGTCGCTTCCTTACTCTGTTAATGTGTAGTGACTTTCGCTTAACACCACCCCAATGTGTGACCTTAGAGTGTTCAAGGAAGGGGGTTGAAGAAGCTAATACCTTCACCCTTCGTGATCGCTTCGGCGTCATGCAAAAGGGTGGTGTGCGATAAGATCCCCCGGTCGGACCGTTGATTTTGGAGGGGGGGTCTTACATTGTCATCATTTAGCCCTGGTAAAAATTTGGGAGTAAATAGACTATTGCATGTTGGGTATTTACACATGCATGTCTCTACTCAAAAGGCATTATGGTGTGCCACTAGCCAAAAGAGTTGTATTGTCTATTCAGCTCATATGGCTAAGTGTTGGCTCCTGAAATTTTGACCACACTCTCTCTATAGTATAACATATTACCCAGAGAAATTTTGGATTTTTGGGATCAAAATTCTTAGGTATATGACTAAAATGAATTATGTCACACTTCTTAATTTATGAAATGATTATATTGAAAAATGCTTGGAAAATTATAAAACTCTGGGTAGGGAGTTTTTAGGTCATTAAGATGCTATAGTAAATTTCTCAGAATTTTTAGAAGTCATAAACTTGTACTTGATGTGTAAAGTCCTATTTGTCCACTCTTTATATTAAATGGAGATTATGGTTATAACTTCACTGGAAAATCATGAAACTTAGAATTTGATGTTTTTAGATCCTTATTGTACTATAGTAGTTTTCTCAGAATTTCTGGAAGTCATGAAGTAGTACTTGATGTGTAAAGCCCTATTCTCACCCTATTTATACTAAATGAAAATTTGGGTTATAGATTCCCTGAAAATTTATGAAATATAGGATTTGATGTTTTTATGTTATTATTGTGCCCTGGTAATTTTCTCAGAATTTTTAGAAGTCATGAACTAGTACTTGATGCGCAAAGCCCTATTCTCACCCCATTTATACTAAATAAAAATTTGGGTTATAGATTCCCTGGAAAATTATGAAATTTAGGATTTGATGTTTTTATGTCATTATTGTACCCTAGTAATTTTCCCAGAATTTGTGGAAGTCATGAACAAGTACTTGATGTGTAAAACCCTATTTTCATATCCTTTATATTAAATGGAGATTAGGGTTATAACTTCACTGGAAAATTATGAAACTTAGGATTTGATATTTTTTAGATCATTATTATGCTGTAGTAATTTTCTCAGAATTTTTGGAAGTCTTGAACCTGTATTTGATGTGTAAAGTCCTATTTGTACACCTTTTATATTAAATAGAGATTATGATTATAACTTCACTAGAAAATTATGAATCTTAGGATTTGATGATTTAGATCATTGTTGTGCTTTAGTAATTTTCTCAGAATTTTTGGAAGTCTTGAACTAGTACTTGATGTGTAAAATCCTATTTGTACACCTTTTATATTAAATGGATATTATGGTCATAAACTCTCTGGAAAATTATGTAATTCTGGGAATCAAGATGTTAAGTTAATTACTATCTCTGGGAATTTTTATTAGCAAGATTTAACTTACTGATAGAGTACTTCCTTTGTAATTTAGGTTAAGACAATTGGATAATTGATTTTAAATAGAAGTCAATTTAAATAGAAATAAGTCAAAACTCTGGTCAACACCTAATTTACTCATTATGAACCTATGGTAAAAATTGGAACTCAATTAGACATGATAGGGTTACGATTGCATCATAGGAGTCAAACCAATTTCAATCTCATCTTGGTCTGTGGATAGTAAAAACCGAAGTATTGATTTAGACCCCCTACTGATCCCCACACACTCAAGTATTAATTCCTGAATCATTGGGTGCATTATAGAGAGTGATTAGTGGTCATTCCAATTTGTGACAACATATAATGTAGAGTTGGGGTGCGTTTAGTACTTCAGTGATTCGGGGTATACAACGATATGATGAAGGGACGAAACCATAGCAAGTAAGGGTGTGATGGTATAAGGATTGAGACCTTTAGTTGTAATTGAGAGATAACATGAAGAAATAGTCGGCCCCTAGGAGAGGTAGAGTTTAGGCGTTCAATTGAACATCGACGCTCGTTAGTTCGAGACAGATGTTAATCCACCCAAGGATTTGGAACAATTGGAGAGCAAATAGGTATATAAGAATGGGTAGTCACTAATAAGAGTAAATATCCTAGAAAGGGGAATTTGGGCTTCAGCCACCATCGTATTCCCTAGTACGGATGTAAGCCCTTCACCGGGTAGTCCACGGGAAGTCCAGGATTCACCACAAGCTTCTAAGATCAATTAACAATAGACAAGAGTAGTAAATTAGGAGATCTTGAAATATAATCCCCCTCCCAAATTTGGGATGGATTGAAATAAGGACTAGAATAGTCCTGCGAGCGGTAGGCTCGAGATATAAGAAAGGACTAGGATAGTCCTGTGAGCGGTAGGCTCAGGATATAAGAAAGGACTAGGATAGTCCTGCGAGCGGTAGACTCGGATATAAGAAAGGACTAGAATAGTCCTGCGAGCGGTAGACTCGAGATATATGAAGAGACTAGGATAGTCCTGCGAGTGGTAAACTCGAGATATAAGGAAGGACTAGGATAGTCATGTGAGCAGTAGGCTCGAGATATAAGGAATGACTATCATACTCCTGCGAGCGGTATGCTCGAGATATAAGGATGGACTAAGATTGTCCTGCGAGCCGTTGGCTCGATTTTTATAAATGTTGGTTTAAAATTACGAGCTGAAGGCTTGGTGGTAAGAGATAATACATATTTGCATATGCATAAGATGTGGTGGGTCTTCGGTTCTGGCTTAGTCGTCACACCGATAACAGTTTGTTGACTCTGCAGTGCTAGTGGTTTGATTAAGGGTCAGGTTATTTTACTGCGCGTCCGACGGGACGGATTCCCTAAACCCTGCCTGGCCAAATCCAGCAGAGTATGCAGGAGCTCGTGAGTACCGAGTACCGGTATCACAGCGTACGTTAAGGCCTAGGTCTGGTAGTATGACTTACCCACCTAGGTGAGGAGACACCCATTCCTCTACCACCGTTGGACCACGACGGGAGGTGCCCAAGAGGTTAGCTAACTCCGAAAAGTGGGAACTAAAGGTCTGTACGTACAGAGTCGTGTGCTTGAGTTGCACCATTGCATTGCATATCATATCATAACATTCTTGCATAAAACAGAGACCTCGTCGTATAAACTAGTATGAGCTCCTTTATACGAGGAGTTTACCTTAGTGCCAGATCCCTTAGCTTATGTGCTTTTGTGTGTGCATATAAGTTAAGGTTACATTCGTAGCTGCTCTTATTTACTATACCTGCTCTTTTTCTTATACTGTCTTTTACTTATTATTGTCACACTTACTCTTGCTTGTATAGAACTGTTAATCCTTACTTGTTTAATATTTGTATACCCTGCTAGTCTAGACACTTATCACCTGCTTGATTCATTACCCTTTGATGTCCTCCACTTTCTCCTCCCGCACGGTGCCTAGGAGTCGCGGGTGGAGGCGGGGAGGAATATGCTTAGTCTTATAGACTGACGGTCGGTGGACCTCATTATTACAGGAGAACCAGGAAGGGCAGGACATCCCCCAGAGGGAGGCACATGAGACGGTGACCAGACCTGGAGTCGGAATCTCCGCTGCTGCTGGGAGAGCACCGGTAAGCAACACACGTCATTTACCTACTCTGCACATCTACCTAGTACAGAGGGCAGAGTTATATGTTATTGAGGGCGTCGAGCTGTGTGAGTGTTTGGACTGCTATATCTTTGCCAGGAGAGAGGCAAAGAAGAGACAGATAGATCGGGCTTAAGCCCTAGTTGTACTTCATTACTATTTCCGCACTCTGATTAGTACTATGTTATTTATGATTATCTCATTTTGAACATATATTATTTATATTATGTGATTGTTGTGGACAAGTGCTTCTTGTTTACTTAACATATCTGTGATTATGGTTGGTCTGGATGATGATGATGAGCCGGCAGGATCGACGTATTGTGGCGTCGACCATTTGGAGTAATGGTGTCGCCGCAAGACGGCGGTTCTGGGCGGTAAGACCCGGGAAAGAATGCAAAAAAAGAGGGTCTTACAAGCTGGTATCAGATTAGCCAACTTCGATCCAAAATAAGGAAGTCCACAACCCTTTACTGATTTGCCAATTTGGAGTAATGTTTATTATCTTGTTTTTCAGATCTGTATTCTTTTAAAGAGTTTTTCGGAAAAATATATACATGTTTAGGATTATTTGATAAAATATTCTAACAGAAACTTGGACAAATGACCACTTTTTCCTGTACGAATTACCCTGTGTGATCTTCAACTTGGCAATGTAAACTGTGTTATTGGTCTTGACCTTCTTATAAATTTACTGGTACCATGGTCTCATTATTACTTCTCGTAGCATGTATTTGTTAACCCAACCAGCTTTTCCATTTACAACAGAGTTCACACGAAAGCGTGGTGGGAATCCCATCTCCACAACCTCTTTTGGTGCCTGTAAAGTTAAGCCCATCGAAAAAGAATATGAAACATATCACTTAGACCTTTTACCCTTTACTGAATACCTTACGACGAGAAGAATTAGATGAATTAGACAATCATAGTCCCTATGTTGTTCTAAACCAGTTGCACACACTCCTAGAAACTGGTAATCTTGACATTGATCGATTTATTAGCATCTTAGAAAAAGATGAGTTTTTTGGAGAAAATCCTCAAAGACATTGGTAACGAAATAAGTTAGTATGTAAATTAGATCTTCAAGATCCCAAATATCATATCTACACTAAAAAGATTGACGACGCTAATGAAAATATAACTGATTTTAATATGTATATAAATGAGCTATTAAAACCCCAAGTTATTAGACAAAGTAATAGTCCTCATAGAAGTCCAATATTTATCGTTAGCAAACACAGTAAACAAGTTCGCGGTAAATCTCAAATGGTTATTAATTATATATGCGTAAATGATAATATCGTAGATAATGCTTATAACATTCCCGATAAAACTGAATTACTTAATAGCATTCAAAATCAATATTTTTTTAGTAAATTTGATCTTAAAATTGGATTTTGGCAAATACATATGCATCCTGATAGCATCCCTTGGACAGCTTTCACCTGCCCGCTTGGACATTTTGAATGGATAGTCAATTAGTCATGTTCTTTGGCCTTAAAAAAGCTCATAGCATATTCCAACGTAAAATAAATGATATTTTAAATAAATATAGAGCCTTAACAAGTGTTTACATAGATGATATCTTAGTACATTCTCGTACTACAGAAGAACACAAGTTATTTAAAATTAGGCTTAGAAGAGTTTATGAACCATGACTTAATCATTAGTACAAAGAGAACACAATTTTTTTGAAAAAAATATTAAATTTTTAAGTGTGGAACTAGGCCATGGAAATATTAAGCTTCAAAAACATATTAGTTAATAGGTAATAGATTTCCCCCCAATTAACACCACTAAGCAACTTCAGTAGTTCTTTGGTTTCATTAATTATGCGCGACCTCTAGGAAAATTAGCAGGACCATTATATAGTAAAATTAAAGGAACATTGTAAGAATTTAATCTATAAGATGTAAAACAAATTGATAAAATAAAAAAAAAGAGTTAAAGAAACTCCCAAACTTAAGACTACCATTAGATACAAAATATTTAATTATAGAAATAGATGGATGTGAAACAGAATGGGGAGCAGTACTCCAATGCAAACCTCATTAATATGCTAGTAAAATGAAAGAACAAATACGTAGATACAATAGTGGAAATTTTAAAGAAAAAAATCCCGCCAGTAGCATTGACCAAGAAATTTTAACTGTCTATTATGGCTTAGATGTCTTCCGCCTTTTTATCCTAAACAAAAAGAAATCTTAGTCAAAACAGATTGTCAAACAATTGTAAAATTTTATCAAAATAGAAATAATAAAAAGATAAGTTACAAATGATTTGACTAATTTATTAGATCACATTATTAATAAAAACTATAAGGTTATGATTGAGATTAAAGGATTAGATAATAAGCTTGGAGACCAACTATCAAGGATCCTTAATGGATGATATAAAAAGAATTCACACACTGCATGTTGAAAACATGCGCTATATTCGAATATTTAGAACAAAGCTGCCAGAAGTTGCTCCTGGTAAATAATAATTTAGCTAAAGACATAGGAGACATTAAACAATTTATAATTACCCTTCATGGAAATATTGTACGCAAAATAGCAAGTGTTACCTATGAAGATATTACAACTGAGAGTGGCACTACCAATGATTAATTTCTTTTGAATATGGATCATTAACAACTGAAGCATTTCCAATTTGATCCTTTCCAGCTTCAAACCTACTCAGATGGTAGCCATCTATGATTCCGAACAAACCACATTGTCACCCAACTTCAACAATGCCTTATATCTAGACAACCTGTGGAACAGTAAAAGAGCTAAAAATTTCAATGATATTATCGAATGTGTAGCAAGAGCTCTCAGTTAAGAACCTTGTCTTCTACCCCTGAGAGAGCTCTAGATTCTTCCTTCGAAAATCTCCCCGAGTTCTCATTCAGCGCTTGAAGATCCTTTCGAAGATCTCCTTCAGCGCTCGAAGATCTCCTTTGGAGTTCGAAGATTCCTTGAAGACGGTTCAAAGATCTTAATCAGCTTTTGAAGATGGTTCGAAGATCTCCTTCTGTTTTTGAAAACAGCTCGAAGATCTCTTTCGGTCTTTGAAGATCCTTCGGAGCCTCGACGATCTCCTTCGCTCCTCGAAGACAGCTCGAAGAACTCATCCAACCCCGTCCTCTGAGCTCAAAGCTCCCATCGCTTCCGAGCACGCGAAAGCTCCGGTCGCTTCCGAGCACACCAAAGCTCCGGTCGCGTCCGAGCACGCCAAAGCTCCCGTCGCATCCGAGCACGCCAAAGCTCCCGTCGCGTCTGAGCACGCCAAAGCTCCCATCGCGTTCGAGCACGCCAAAGCTCGCGTCGCCTCCGAGCACGCCAAAGCTCGCGTCGCCTCCGAGCACGCCAAAGCTCGCGTCGCCTCCGAGCACGCAAAAGCTCGCGTCGCCTCCGAGCACGCCAAAGCTCGCGTCGCCTCCGAGCAGGCCAAAGCTCGCGTCGCCTCCGAGCAGGCCAAAGCTCGCGTCGCCTCCGAGCACCCCAAAGCCCCCGTCGTCTCCGAGCACGCCCAAGTTCTAGTGGGCAAAACTGTCATGTCTGCAAAAGTGGCAATCCATGTGCTCCAGATCAAGGAACGTGATTCGCCCGTCCGATAGTTATGGTGGTTACAACAAGGCAATTACCAAGAGCCACATATTTCAAAAATTATAAAAGGAGCTCAGAGCTCTCATTCAAAGGACACATTGCCTTAAACACCTGTGAGAGCTCTTTCGAAGATCCTTCACAGTTCTCTTTCGGCGCTCGAAGACTCAATTGAAGATCTCCTTCCCCTTTGGAGATTCCTCTTTGGGACTTATAGATTTTCCCTTTATCTTTCTTCTCTCACCCCCCGCGATGAGCGGTGACCTGCCATCCTCTCACATTCTTCTACTTATTACACACAAAGATATAATACAGTTTGGTCGGCACTGATCCGGCCACACGGTTTTCACTCATTTCGGATTTTCTACGCTAAAAAGTCTTCTTGTTAGCTGTCAGTTCTCTACTTTAACTGTGTGCGGCGTCCGACTCGCTCTCGAGCTAAGACGGTCCATCTCGACTGGTCCACTGAGAATCGGGTGACCCACAACAATATCAATACATAATAACAACTTAACGAAGAAAAAATATTTTTTTTCATGAAACAATAAGATAATACCTTAAAAAATTCAACAATGGTGCTGTAAACTGTGAAAATGCTAGAGAGAAATCAAAATTTTTTGAAACCCTAAATATGAAGAAACATCAAAATGGAAAATAAATTCAACTATTTCATCAATGTATAGTAAAAAATATTCCACACATTCATTAGAAAGGAGAGGAGAGAGAAAAGAGACGAAATCATACCAAAAAATTGAGATCCAGGGCAAGGTTTGAGTGGCCAAAACTGAAATGAGCAGCAGTCAGAATAACTAGAGGTGTATCCGACCTTTAAGGGGCCTTCACCGGTGACCTTCACAGGCGTTCTTCACCGTTCGGCGGCATGGGAGGCGGGGCGATCGATCGACTCCATGAAGTGAAGGTTGTGGGCGCTCGGTCGACACCTGAAAAAAACCTAGGAGGAAACAAAATGAGGGGCTGCGTTTAGGAGGGGAAAAAATGATGTTTTTGTTTTCACAAAGCGGGGCTACTAATAGTCTGCTTATATAAAATGAGGTGTATCCGACCTATAGAGGATGCTTATATAAACTTGTTTTTCTTTAATTTAATTTAGGGTGATGTTATGGGCAAACCGCTTTTGGCTATGGGCAAACCATCAAAACTTAAAAAAATACGTACTTTTTGAAAATACGTCTTATAGGTGCATTTTAGGAAAATTATTCAACATCAAAGTTGTAGATCTCGTCGAGATCTACAACGTTCGTGTTGAACATTTTACCTAAAAATGCACGGGTTATGCGTATTTTCAAAATGTGCGAGATTATTGTGAAATGTTTCGTGCATTTTGAAAATACGCCTAACCCGTGCATTTCTAGGAAAAATGGTCAACACGAAAGTTGTAGATCTCGACTAGATCTACAATTTTGATGTTGAACACTTTTCCTAAAAGTGCACCTATAAGACGTATTTTTCAAAAGCGCATATTTTTGTAGGTTTTGATGATTTGCTCATAGCTAAAAGCGGTTTGCCCATAACATCACCCTTAATTTAATATACAAACAGAAATAGTGAAATATTTGAATATTATATATCTGTAAATACTGGAACTGTCTCGAAGCCTCTAGAATTGCTTAAAACGGGTCCTTCTCCTTCAATCCGAACACTGTTCCCGCGTTCCGCTCCCCGAAATCACGATAAGCCGAGCTCAATTCCCTTCACTTTTTCCTCATCTTCCGATCGTTTCCTTCTGTCCTCCATTCTTCCCTTCGCAGGCGAAGCTGCGGCGAGACTTCGGCGGTTGCGAAACGGACGACGGCGGCCTGCATACATCGGCGGGGGTGATCTCTGGTTTGAAGAAGACGAGCACGGTGGCAGCCTGATTCTCTGTCTTGCCCTTCAGGTGATGATATCTTCCGCCCTAACATCTATCTTCCATTTTCTAAACCCGCGATTTCGTTGAAGAGCCTATTATTCTATTTCGAGGCGCTTTAATCTATCTTGCAGCCCATCGCTCTCTTCTGTGTACATCAGATTATGGGTTCGTTTGCAGGGTGTATGCGCTGCAGTTAGTAAGAAAAAGGTTTCTCATTTTCGTGCCCTTGATCTATGTTTTCTTAAACATTTTATTGCGAAGAATTTGATTATTTGAAGTTTATTATCATTTTTTTTAATTTGTGATTTTTTATTTATATCATGAAATGACCAAAATCCTTTTTAAGAAGTAGCTTGGTGAAATGTAGAACATGTATACTCATGTCTCTGTGTTGTCTATGTAGTGATTCATTTCATGATCCTGATTAGTGTAAATTCCATCATGCGCACTTGATGGAATATATGCTGCTTACATAAGCAGGATGGAAGGTTATATTAAAGAAATTATCACATAACTTTATCTATTTTTTATTTATTTTCTCATTAATTTTTTCACATGGATTTTTTCTCCTTGAAAATCAACCATTCCACAAACTTGAACCACCTATCGTCTCCTCACCAGGCCTTACACGCACTCACGTGCCTACCTTCTTTGATTCTCCTCCTCCGCTTCCCACTCCTCCGGTCGTGCCTTCCCCTCGCTGCTCCTCCTCTTTGTGTCTACTCCTGCCGACATCCTCGGTCTACTACCTTACAGTAGTCGCCCCGCCTACTGATGCTTCACAGGCCGCTGATCCGGCACTAGCCTCTACTGATGCTTCGCAGGCCGCTGATCCGTCACCAGCCTGTACTGCTTACCCTATTTCAGCTTATGTCTCTCTGCACCGCTTATCTACGGCGCTTCACCGGTTTCCGACCTCCTTGTCCTCTATTTCCACCCCCACTTCTCTACAAAAGGTTCTTCGACATACAGGGTGGAGGGCCGCTATGGATGAGAAAATAGCTGCTCTCTGGGCTAATAACACCTGGGACCTTGCCCCTCTTCCTTCTGGCCACACATGTGTTGGCTGCAAGTGAGTTTTCACTGTGAAGCATGTACCTGATGGGGCGGTTGAACGTCTGAAAGCTCGTCTGGTCGCTCGCTGTTTTACTCAGCAACATGGCCTCAACAACGACGAAACCTTCTCACCCGTCGCAAAGTTGAATACTGTCCGGGTTTTGATCTCCTTGGATGTTCATCGACATTGGTCGTTACATCAACTTGACATCAAGAATGTCTTTCTGAATGGCGACCTCACTGAGATCGTCTATATGCAACAACCTTCTGGTTTTGAGACCACGGAGGAGTCTCTTGTGTGTCATCTCAAGAAATCTCTCTATTCTCAAACAGTCTTATCGGGCTTGGTTTGATAAGTTCAGTCGGATTGTTCACGATGTTGGCTTCACTCGGAGCTCGGCTGACTTCTCCCTCTTCACTCGACACCGCCCGACAGTCACTGCGATACTTTTGGTATACGTTGATGATATTCTCATCACAGACGATGATCTCAACGGTATATCCATGCTCAAGAAACATCTAACATCTGAATTTCAGACTAAGGATTTGTGGCCTCTCCGTTATTTCCTTGCATCGAGGTGTCTCGTCGAACTAATGGTCTCGTTATTTCTCAACGAAAGTACTGTCTTGATTTTCTTCATAACGCATGCTACTATGGATGCAAGCCCACTGACTCACCTATGGATGCCAACCTCAAGCTCTACACCTACGCTTCCGATTCTGATCTACTCCTTCCTAACTCGAAGTACTATCGTCGTCTTGTCCGCAAACTCATTTACCTTACTGTTACAAAACCTAATATATCCTTTGCAATTGGGGTGGTCAGTCGCTTCTTGCATGATCCACGTATGTCCCATCTCCAGCCCGTTGAACGCATCCTTCGGTATCTAAAAACTGCTCCGGGACAAGGACTTGTGTATAAGACCTCCTCATCTCTTGTTTCCTACTCTGATGTTGATTATGAGGGGTCTCTCGATGATCATCGATCAACAAGTGGGTACTGCACATATTTTTGTGGACATTTTGTCACCTGGAGGAGCAAGATGCAATCTGTGGTTGCGAGCTCATTTGCAGAAGCTGAGTATCGATCAATGACTTTTATCGTTTCTGAGCTCACATTATTGGAGAATCTTCCGTGTGACCTAAGTGTGAAACTCCAATCTCCAGCTACACTCTTCTATGATAGCCAAGCTGCCATTCATATTGCCAAAAATCCAGTATTCCGTGAACATACTAAGCACATCAAGGTCGATTGTCACTTTATTTGAGAAAAGGTTCAGCTTAAAAAATTAGACCCAAGACATGTGTCTGCTGCTGGACAAGTTGTTGATATCCTCACTGAGGCCTTACCTCGATCACTATATCATCAGTTTTTGTCCAAGCTTGGCTCCTACGATTTGTATGTTCCAGCTTGCGGGAAAGTGTTGAATTAATTTGCATGCAGTCAGGGCGGTTACCTATTTGTAACTGCCCAATGTTGGTCGATTTGAAGGTCGGGCGGTTACCCAAGTGTAAACGCCCGATGTTGACTGTGTGGAGAAGGCCGGGCAGTTACCCATTTGTAACCGCCCGGTGTTGGATATTGATATACTATGTATAAATGTCGGGCAGTTACCCATGTGTAACCGCACGGTGTTGCTGTTTAGTTAATGCTACCGATTGTAGTCCGCGGGGGGGGGGGGGGGGGGGGTTACCTTTGTTGTAACCACCCGAAGTATTTAGTCCCATATTGCAAGTTGTGCATTCTCTCTCCTCTTTCTATATACAGAGGGGCGCACCCATATATTATTTAGATTTTTGAAATATGAAGCCCTATTTATTTCAACTTCTCACACATCATAGTTTTCCAATTTTTAGTGCTAAATTTGCATGTTAAATACTCTTGTTTTCTCATTATTTTCAGTAGTTGATTGTTTGTCTTTTCCGAGGCTAGATGATATTGTTCCTCAAGATGCATATGTTTAAATTTCCAAACTGAATTAATGTTTATTTTTTTTTAAATTTCCAGTCTCTTATGCTCTTACTTGAATCACAGCTGCTGTTTATGGAAATTGATGAGGAGAAGCCTCAAGAAACTCGAAGATTCAATCCTACAAACAATGATAAGAAAGCGTCTGTTCATGCTGAAATAGAGAGAGTGTCGCGGCTTCCCGCCAACAGCAACTATGCAGTGCATCGCTTGAGGATGCTGAACAAAATTTTGAATCTTATAACCGTTCAAGTAAGATATTTTGATTGTTGTACGATTTATTATGTTGATTACATCTTATTGTGATCTTTAATTTAGTGGCGCTTCTTTTTTAGTCCAATAAATCCAAGTGTAGTAGATTCTTGATTTGAATACTTGTTGTCACATCAAATGTAATATCATTTTATGGCTCATATCTTTATAACTTTTAGGGGTATTTCATGATATGAGTCACTCCTTACTCTTATATTTGAGATTTTCACCAACGTTTTAGTAGTACTTCATGATGGTTGATCAAATAGCAAAACTCTGTGCGTTAGTACTATATTTGATGCCCATCATCTTTGATTGACTCGAATGAGGGCAATGAGGTATCATATACCAAGCTAACCTGCCCAACTGGCTCCATGTGGTGCCAATAGTAGTAGGAGCATGGCTTAAATGTTACGATGTTGATGTTGCAAAACGCTTTTGCTATTGGCATTGTCATGTCCTCGTCAAGACCACTGTAATGGGAAGGGTTGGGGCCGTTGGGCCTATCAAATTAAATGCCGCAACGTGGCATCCGGTGATTACCAAACACCTAAAGCCTCGTTGGTCCTTATTGTGGTCTACTAATGCGAAACTTTATTATGGTGAAAATGGATTTATCCCTTGCTTCCAAAATTCTATCTTTGGTTAGGCAATAAGAAATATTTCTAGCCTCTTTCAAGTGGGTACCTAGCTTACTTCCGTATAAGTCGGGGATCTTCTTTTGCAACTCTTTATCTTTCTCCCTTTACTTACACTTACTTTTTGCAACAAAGATTATTTACATTTTTGCTCTTCACTCAATTGATCAAATTCTTGTCCATATGAGATTTTGATTAATGATTAGGTTAAAAATGATGAGTTAGTTCAAACATTTTTAGATTTGGTGAGCATGGACTTCATGGTCCCTATAATAACCTCAACCTACCATTACACGATCTTCTAGCTTCTGTCCCAACATCAGCTCTTCGTTTATATCAAGTATTGCTCATTCGGGTGTTCCCAGGTTGCATACTTGGGTCATGCTATCACAGTCGTTAAGCTTTTGATAGTTTCAGATGAGGTTACTGCTGTGACTCACTACCCAACACCCATTTCAGTTCAAGTTGTTCGAGATTTCCTCGCCCTTATGAGTTACTATAGACTATTCATTTGTGATTATGGTCATGTCGCCCGCCCCTCCCTCAACTAAGGGTTCCACCGGTAAACCCTTTACATGGCTAGCCATAGCTCAGTCGGCCTTTGCAGACTCACAATGGGCTTTTTGTTTTGCTCTCTTTCTCCCAATGCTCAATTTGTTGAAATATTTTGTGGTCGAATGCGATGCCTCAGGCACGGTGGAGTAAGTGCTAATGTAAGAGGGTAGACCAATAAATATTTCAGCAATGCATTCACTCTCCAGTTCGGACTAAGTCCACCTAGGACATGGAGCTCATGGCTCTGGTCGCAGTCGTATCTTCTTGGCTGCCACTTTATTATTCTGACAGATCATCGAAGCCTCTGTCAACTTCTCCATCATAAGATCACTACTTCAACACAACAATTGCGGATCACCAGATTACTGGGCTATAATTTTTCGTAGGAATACAAGTGCAGCTCAACCAACTAGACGACATACTATCTCCCATGCGAGGATGCTTATGGCACCTTTATTTTTATCCTACCACAACCACATAGGTTCAATGCAAGTCCAGTACTCAAGAGGTTTGAAGCGACCCACCACTATGTCTCCTTCATCCACGACTTGAAGCGGGATCCAATGGTCTATTCCCTTTTGCATCTCATTAGCAACAAATTGTTCTAGCATAATCACCTGGTCGTGGCTGAGTCTGTTCCTTGGACACTACGACTGCTCCACAAATTCCACTCTACTCTTATAGGGAAACACCTGAAGACCTTCCTAACATACTTTCATATAGCGGGATCACTTTATTGGCGCTTTATGCATGTAACCGTTTATCTGTTCGTTACCAACTGTCTTACGTGTCAATGCACCAAACATGACACTTTCCTCGGCATGCCTTCTCCTAACCTCCCATTCGTGAGGTCATTTCGGAGGGAATCAACACGGACTTTCACATGTTTATGGTGCTTTCAAGGCCACAAATGTCTCTTGGTGGCAATGTTTTAAATGTCGGCCGACATGTCCGACATGTCGGTCGACATGTCCGACATGTCGGTCGACATGTCTGATTTGGGAAGAAACCGATATAGATTTTAAATTTTACATTAAAAAATCGTTTTTAATAATATCGGTCGATAAATCGGAAATATTCCGACTTATCGGCCGATCCGATATTTTCTTATGCGGCCGATATTTTGATATTTTGTCACATTTTCATGTTTGATGCATGATCAAACCTTCTTAATAATTCTTAAAAATTTATGCCCTACAAAATGTTAATGTCATAATGACAGCATTATAGAAAAATAAATATTATAATTGTGTACTTATGTTTGTAGCTTTGGATGAACAATATCTAACTGCTTAGACATAAAATCAAAATACATTTTTGGATTTTCCACGTTCTGTAACTTATGCTTCCACTTGCAATAGCATGAAGAGTACTAAAGCTCAATTATTATTGAATAATTTAGCATGTATCAGCATTAGAGATTATACAACAGAACATTTGTTACCCGGAGAGTTTTTAAGAATTTGTCAAAATAATAGAATAAAACTTTGTGGTTAACAGAAATAGTCTAGAACCGTATCAAACATACTCATCATTCCTTAGGAGCAATTTGAGCTTCAGAATTAAACCATATGCGGTCTGCTATAGTGCTATTGAACTAGTAAAAATTGAAAATGCATTCCAACTCTTCAATTCTTGCAACTGTAACTGTTTGCCAATATAAATAATAATAAAAAGCTTATAAACAAATAGTAATATATTATGTTAGATGCATAAAAACATGATAGATGCATAGTTATATTATACTTACTAATAATTTATGTTTTAATTTTGAAACCCGACATTTTCAAATGTCCCTGACATGTCTCCGACATCCGACATCCGACTTTTAAAACCCCAATCCGATATGTACCCGACATCCGACATTTAAAACTTTGCTTTGTGGTAGTCAGCAGGTACTCCAAGTATGGTCATGTCATTCCGGTGAAACATACACAATTAATTCTATCTCATTGTTCTTTATTCCTCCATGGGTTGCCACAATTAATCATCACCAACCACGACTGACGGCCAAATGCTGGTATTGAATCATTCTATGGAGATATAACCAGAGCTTCTTAATAATTATGCCACTAGTACCAGTAGGTCTCGTAAATAGAATTTTGGTATAATGCCTCCTACAACTCAGCAGTGGGCTCATCCCATAAGTTGTTTAGAGTAGGCTGTTGGATTGGTAGGCACCCTTAGAGGGGGGATGAATAAGGGTTTTCAAAAACTTATATTATATTTTGAAAAGCTTTGAAATAATGCGAGATTAAGACAATAAAAAGTCTAGTAAAACAATTGAAATAAAGTATAGACAAGCTTTATTAATATCAAATAGGGTTTTACAAAAGTTGATTTCAATAACGCTAGAAATCGGTGACGATGAATAGTAGACTCTTTTTGTTTTCTATCCCGACTCGCATCCTCACGAACCGGTGACCCTAGCCTATCCTCCCCGGATTCGGCCTCAAGCCGCTCTAGCCAACCCTTCCCCGGATATAGCATCGAGCACCCCCTAGACCTAGCCTAGATCTAGTCGCCAACACGAGGCGAATTTCCGCCATAAGTCCTACCCAGACTGTTACGCCCGACGTCATTACGAGGTTATTCGGCTATTGGGCACGTCGACCAAAGGAGAAGGCGGAGGAAGACCGGGCTGAACCATCTGGTTCAGCTCGCCAATATTAATATAAGGAGCACCGGGGCTGAACCGCACCGGTTCAGCCCTATGGGGGCCGGCCGGCCCTAGGGGTTGGGTGGGCATAAATACCCAACCCCTCCTCCTTAGTTAGTATGCAAGAAATATTATCAGGTATTTTCCTTAGGCTCTCTCAAACCCTAGTTCTCTCCCTCTCGAATAGCTCTTCTCCTTCTACGTTCGTAACAATTGGTATCAGAGGAGTCGTCCTCCCAGATTTTTTTCCGGATTCCGGCGCTTCCGGACTGTTTCCAGCGACTGCTTCTCCCGATCGACTGCTTCTGCCGATCGACTGCGTCTGCCGATCTCCAGCGTCTGCTTCTGCCGATCTCCAGCGACAAAGCCGATCGACTGCTTCTCCCGATCGACGGTTTCCAGCGCTTCCGCCGATCGCCTGTTTCCGCCGATCGACCGCAACCCCTCGCCTGTTTCCGCCGATCGACCGCAACCCCCGCCGATCGACTGCTTCCTGCATCCTGCATCCTGTTCAAGTCTTCAAGGCAACTCGCAAGTGACAAGCTTCAGTCAACTTCGACTTTGGCTTCGATTGTGCATGCTTGTGTCCGTCGTGTCCGCGCCTCACCATGGTGACACGCACCGATGCCGAGAATGCACGCTTGGCCACCATCGAAGAGAACTACGTTGGGTTATCGGACAAGGTGGCGACGCTCGAAGAACAAGTGAAATCCTCCCATAAAAATCTAGAGGATCGCTTGGACGCGCGCATGGAGGAGATCAAGAACTTACTCGTGCAAAATCTGAAAGGAAAATCCCACGCGGCGGAGGGATCCGAACCCGAAGCATCCTACCATCCCCCGACGCAGAACGACATAGGAATCGGAAGTGGAACGCAACACGGGGCCGGATCCGGGTCTACGGGAGGCAGCATCCACATATCGGGATCGGTGGCACCGAATGGGCCGTTCGGCGCCCAGTACGCTTGGAACGGACCGGGAATGCAGCTGGGTTCCTCGTGGCGGGGTCCAGGGCAGGGAACAACCCCTTTTCGACCTACTGGAGCGAATGCGATCCCACTTGGGGATGTGGCGGGCATCCTACCGATGCCACCGCCATATGGAGGACCGGCGGACTATGGAAATGGCAACCCATGGGGTGGAGGGCAACAAGGAGGCTACGGTCTGGACCGGGGACGGCCTGGGCCCGCAGTGGCTCCAGCGCACCCTTACCAACCAGCACAGGCAGAACCACGATCGTACATGCAGCCCAAACTGACACGTATGAACTTCCCTAAGTTCAAAGGCGGCGATGCCTTAGAGTGGATCCAGAAGGCGGAACTTTTTTTCAAGTACCAAGAGATCCCGGCGGGGCAGTGGGTCCAGTTGGCGTCTTTTCACCTGGAAGATGACGCTTTGTGGACAAAGTGGTTTATGAGGGGACGCACTTACGCAGCCTGGGAGGAATTTGTGGAGTCCTTCTCGGCTCGCTTCGGGCCTCTGGAGTACGAAGACGTAGAGGCTATGTTACAGAAGCTGCGACAAAAAGGCTCAGTTACAGAGTACCGGACAAAGTTCGAACGGTTGGCCAACCGGGTCAATTGGGAGGAGAGTACGATGCTGAGCTGTTTCATATCCGGATTGACGGACCATTTAAGAGACGAGGTCCACGCCTACATGCCACGCAGTTTGAGTCATGCCATCAGCCTGGCCAGGATACAGGAGGAGCGCTACAATCGGCAGAGGACTCGGACGACAGGTCGGGCACCTACGGGTGCAGATGTACCCAAGCAAGAACCACCTACCGGGGGCCGCCCTACGGTGACGAGGTTGACGTGGCAGGAGCTTCAGGCCAGAAAGGACAAAGGGTTATGCTTCAACTGCGATGAGAAGTATACCCGCGGGCACGCTTGCCAGAAGGTCCAGGTATTCATGCTACAGGAGGAAGCGGAAGATGTTACTCGCACTGCAGAGGAGGGAGAGTTGGTTTTTGACGACTTTGTCGTATCCCTCTAGGCCCTGGAGGGGGGTACCCCATCTCCGACCTTACACTTGCCTGGGAGGGTCGGCAGGGAGACGGTGACGATCTTGATGGGCAGCGGGAGCACTCACAACTTCATCCAACCCGGTGTGGCCCGGAAGACGGGGGGTGTCATAGATCGCAGCGCAGCGTTCCACGTCAGAGTGGCAGATGGACGTACACTGCAATGCGAGGGAGTGATGAAAGGGGTGGAGCTCCAGATATAGGGATACACCGGGCATATTGATGTTTACTTATTGCCAATCCGGGGTTCTGACATGGTGTTGGGCGCACCGTGGCTGCATCAACTTAAGCGGGTGACCTTCGATTGGGTCCAGATGACTATGGAGTTCAGCCAGCACGGTAAGGGGTACTGCTTGGAAGGCCTCAAATCGTCTCAGGTCAAGAATATCTCCCTCCGCAGTGTGGCACCGGTTAGTACGATGAGTGGAGCAGCGCCCGCGTCTCCAACAGAGGTCTCGTCTCAGATGCACGCCAGAGCCGGCTTGTTCCGGGAGCCTCACACTCCCCGCCTCCAGCTTGAGGACAAGCTGGTCCTTGATGGGGGGAGGGAATGTTACGCCCGGCGTCATTACGAGGTTATTCGGCTATTGGGCACGTCGAACAAAGGAGAAGGCGGAGGAAGACCGGGCTGAACCATCTGGTTCAGCCCGCAAATATTAATATAAGAGGAGCACCGGGGCTGAACCGCACCGGTTCAGCCCCTATGGGGGCCGGCCGGCCCTAGGGGTTGGGTGGGCATAAATACCCAACCCCTCATCCTTAGTTAGTATGCAAGAAATATTATCAGGTATTTTCCTTAGGCTCTCTCAAACCCTAGTTCTCTCCCTCTCGAATAGCTCTTCTCCTTCTACGTTCGTAACACAGACCTAGTCGCCAACATGAGGCGATTTCACTAACCGTTTACAAGAAATAAGAAATGAAAATAATTAAAAACTCCCTCTTGATGAACTTCTGAAGTTGGAGACGAAGATCCGCTGTAGAATAAGCGTTATAGAAGTGGACTTCGTTTGGATCCGGCGTGATGAGATTCTCCTTCAGAAGTTTGCAGAACTTTGGTAGGACATCAACTTTCGGCCAAGGCAGCCTCTGGAATTCTAGCTCTCAATCTCTCTCTCTGATGTCACTGTGAAACGAGAGAAGAGGGGTCCTTTTTATAGCCACAGCGCTAGCGCCTGCGCTAGTGGTACCGCCGGCGCTATCCCATTTTAGGACATATTCTGCGCGACAGAATCTTCATTCCGAGGAAACATTTCTTTCTTGCCTACTGTGCTCCGCGCTATCGCCTGCGCTATCGGATACCGCCAGGCGCTATCTCCTTCTATAAGTACTCCCGGAATTTGCGCTTAAGCATTCTTTTCGTCGATCGAATTTTCGTCGAACGCAACTTACAGTTCGTCGAGCGAAAGCTAGCGCCAGCGCTAGTACTAGCGCGCCGCGGTAGAGTAAGCAGTTCGTCGAGCGAATTTTCGTCGAACGCAGTGATGAGCATTTCGTCGAGCGCAAGCTAGCGTCAGGCGCTAGGTGCTACCGCCGGCGCTAGTAGGAGTGTTGGATTTGATGGCTCAATTTTGGGGGCAACCTTCTTATGTAATCCTTGAGTCATGTGGACTTTGTTATCCTGCACACTTAAACACACAAGAGCAAATACACATAGGATTTGTTATTCTCAAACCTAGGAGATGCGGAAGACCATGTTCCAACAAACTCCCCCTTTTGATAATAACAAATCCATTAATGATAAATCAAAGCATTAATATATAAGCATGATGAAACTTACTTGTGTGTGTGTGAGAGTGATGACTTAGGATAATTATCGATTTTAGCATTTAGAATTGCTCCCCCTAAGTGAATGCCCCTCTAATATGTAAGTTATCATCTTAATTAAGCATGTTAGTTTTCTATTTTGATAGCAGATTATATTTATCATGTTAGTTCTCCCCCTTTTGTTATTAGCAAAAGTGGGTAATGAGACACCACTTAAAGTTGATAATAAGATAAACGCATGATCGAGCTTGTATAGAGAAGAAAATGATAAGGAGTTTTTAGAATACTTTTCATTGAAATAGATCAGAGTTTTGAGTATCACAATATTTTCATAAATTAGAGTTTGTAGCATAAACAAATACAAGGTAAATGTAAAGTTGCGGAAGACTTAGAAAAATATAATCAAACATCTTTTGTAAGACATGGTGATTCATAACAGATATATGAGTTCAATTTTATACAGGATGTTTTGTAAATCATTGTTCAAGTAAAATCTTTAAATAAAGTAACCAAGCATGAAATAATGTTACAAAAAAGAGAGTACTATAATGTTATGTTAATTTACAATTTCAAAACATACTAAACATTGTAGAGAGCATGTTAGGTTATCTAGTGCATTTCATAAATAAAGAGTAGTATAGAATTTGCATTAGGATCCAATCCTCATGAGAAGAAGTGTTATGGAAGATAATGATGTACACATAAGTGTATTTTTGAGTAGTAAACAAATGTTTTAATCAAAAATACAAGAGATATATAAAGTAAGAACACAATAAAACACAAATAATTTCACTTCCACACACTTCAATGCACAAAAAAAATGTACAACTACCAAAGTGCTTTGCACACACAATGCTCATTAAGACTTATCAGGGTGCAAAGTAGTGCTTGGAGGATCACATATTTTATTTTTAATGTTGAGACTAGTGATCCGGTGTACTTAAGAGTAAGTGGTTTTATTTTGAAAAAAAAAGGTTTGATTTGCACAAGATACTTTACTATTCTTTCCAAGGTGCTCAACCTCACAACGCTTATTAAGACCTATCAGGAGGTTCAAGTAGTGCTTGGTGGAGTTATCTGTCACTTTATTTTTTGATTTTTGTTTTGTACAAAGGTCTTCGAATACACTTGTTTTGCAAACTAATATAATTTATGAAAAACATAACCACTTTTCTTAACTTTTAAAAGTGTAAATAAAGGAGTATAGGTAAGATACTTGTGCAATTTTAATTCATTGTACTAATACACAACATACACAAACATTCTTAGATTAAACACATATGTAGACAATGCCAAAATAAGTGAGTGAATAAAGATCATTATCAATCATAAAACATTTACTCATACTTAGAGGCATGCTAAGCTTAGTTCTACACAACTTTTATAAGACAATTGATGCACATATTACTAGATATATCAAAGCATGATAAAAACACTGTTCAAAGTAGTTTGAAAAGATAAATTGCAACATTATAGAAGTTCTAAATAATAGATTAAATCATGCTCGATTTTCATAGGAAAATCCATACCGTTTTTTTTATAGTTTTAATGTTTTATATTTTTGTATTTGATTTTAAAAAAATAGACTTTAAACAAAAGACAGACAAAAAAGGCAAAACATATTTTTTTTTGTAATTAGGCTTTTGTATTTGATTTTTGCATAAAAATAAACTTTAAACAAAAAAGCAAAACATATATTTTTTTGTAATTTTGCTTTTGTATTTTTGTATTTGATTTTTCAAAAATGAAATATAATCAGAAGTGCAAAAAGAAATAGTACATATAGATTAATATATTTTTAAGAAATTTTCAGAATTTTAAATACAGAAAAACGAATAAGTGCGCTAGCGCTAGCGCTAGCGCGGGAAACAGTACACGATTTTTTAGGATTTTGAAATTTTTAATTGTTGATCTTGATTTAGTGTCCCAATAGTAGTTTCATGCTGAAATTTCAGATTTTTAGAAAATGTTTTAGATGGTTTAAAATTACAAAATTGCGTGTGCGAATGTCTTTTAACTCGAAAGATCTAGGACACCTAACTCAAGTCGTAATAATCGAAATCTAGCATCGGGAAGAGGTTTAGTAAATATGTCAGCGAGTTGAGAGTCTGTGCCAATGAAACTTACTTTTACATGCTCTTTCTTAATGTGATCCCTAATGAAATGATGACGAACATCGATGTGTTTGGATCTAGAGTGGTGTGCGAGATTATATGTGAGGTCAATTGCGCTTTTGTTGTCACATTTAAGATCAATGTTTTTGAGATGAAATCCAAAATCCTCTAGTGTTTGGCTCATCCATAACGCTTGTGCACAACAACTACCAAGTGCGATATATTCGGCCTCCGTGGTGGAGAGTGCAACCGAAGATTGTTTCCTACTAAACCAAGCTACTAAAGAGGGTCCTAGAAAGTGACAAGTACCGCTAGTGCTTTTTCGATATAGTGAACAACCGGCATAGTCCGAATCGGAATAGCCGTGGATTGTGAATGAATCATTGTGTGGGTACCATAATCCTAATTTAGATGACCCTAATTGATAACGAAAAATACGTTTTACCGCTTTTAAATGAGATTCTTTTGGATTAGCTTGAAAGCGAGCACATAAACATACGACAAACATTATATCTGATCTAGATGCACTTAAGTAAAGAAGAGATCCTATCATTCCTCTATATAACGTTTGATCAATGGAAATTCCGGATTCATCTTTTCCTAGTTTTAAAGAAGCACTCATAGGAGTAGAAGCTTGTTTAATATTTTCAAATCCAAATCGTTGAAGCATATCGTGAACATATTTTGTTTGGCAAATAAAGATACCATCAGTTCGTTGTGAGATTTGAAAACCAAGAAAATATGATAGTTCTCCTACAAGACTCATTTCAAATTCATTTTTCATTACTAAGACTACTTCATTACACAACTCTTCATTAGTGGCTCCAAAAATGATATCATCAACATATATTTGTAAAATAATTAGATCGTTATTATTATGCTTAATGAAGAGTGTGTTGTCGGCACTTCCCATAACGTAACCGTGCTTTAACAAAAACGATGTAAGTCGATCATACCATGCACGGGGCACTTGTTTTAAACTATAAAGCGCTTTTTCCAATTTGTAAACATGATTAGGAAATTTTTCATTTATGAAACCGGGGGGTTGTTTTACATAAACTTCTTCTTTTATAAACCCGTTTAAAAAGTCACTTTTGACATCCATTTGAAATAATTTTATTCTTTTAAAACTCGCAAATGCCAAAAATATTCGTATAGATTCTAAGCGAGCAACGGGTGCAAAAGTTTCTTCAAAATCTACCCCCTCGATTTGAGAATAACCTTGAGCAACTAAGCGTGCTTTATTTCTTATAATCCTAGATTCACCATCTAATTTATTTTTAAAGATCCATTTTACGCCGATAATTGGATGATTAGATGGTCTATCTACTAGATTCCAAACTTTATTTCTTTCAAATTGACCTAACTCTTCATTCATAGCCAAAAACCAAAATTCGGCATTTAAAGCGGTGGAAACGTTTTTAGGTTCGATTTCGGAAACAATGCAAATATTTGAAAACGTTTCATGAAGAGATGATCGAGTTCTTACCCCAGTAGAAGGTTCCCCAATGACTAGCTCTTTTGGATGATTTTTTTGAGAAGTTCAAAACGCTTGGAGGTACATATTCATCTTCCTTGGACTTCTCCTCCTCTTCTTTGGAAGGTTCCTCTTCGTCGTGCTCCAAAGATGGCAAAGGTTCATCATTTGTACCTGTAGGAAGCTTCTCTGCACACGGAATAAACTCATCAAATTTAACATTAATAGACTCTTCAACCTTACTCAATTTTTTGTTAAATATTCTATAGGCTTTACTGGTTTAAGAATATCCAAGAAATATTCCTTCATCACATTTCTCATCAAATTTTCCTAAAAAATCTTTTGTATTAAGAATAAAACATTTACATCCAAATTCTTTAAAATATGATACGCTAGGTTTGTTTTGATAATATAATTCATACGGTGTGAGATTTAGTGATGGGCGAAGCATGACTCTATTCATTACATAGCATGATGTGCTTACGGCTTCGACCCAAAAAGACTTAGGTAATTTATATTCAGATAACATGGTGCGTGCTAGTTCTTGGATTGTCCTATTTTTCCGTTCAACAACACCGTTTTTTTGAGGTGTGCGTGGAGCGGAGAACTCATGCTTAATACCTAACATTTCACAAAAAGATTTAAAATTTTCATTTTCAAATTCACCTCCATGATCTGAGCGAATGCATTTTATTTTTAAATCTAGTTCATTTTGAATACGAGTACATAATTTTGAGAATTCGCAAAACGCATCAGATTTGGAAGAGAGAAATAAAGTCCAGCAATATCTTGAGAAATCATCTATTAGAACGAAAGTGTATATTCTACCACCAAGACTTGCGGTGTTAACGGGACCAAAGAGATCCATATGAATTAATTGCAATGGTTTTGAAGTAGAAATTTCGTTTTTGCTTTTAAAAGATGATTTTGTAAATTTTCCTTTTTGATATGGAGAACATAGTGAAGATAAATTTCCATTCAACTTAGGCAATCCTCTAATCAATTCCCTTTTTGCTAGTTTTAAAATGAGCTTTGTACTAGCGTGACCTAAACGTCTATGCCATAGTTCTAATTCATCATTTTTTGTTATAAAGCATTTCATAGATGATTTGGAAAGATCATGAAACGAAACTATGTAAACATTGTGAAATCTAGGTGCAGTTAGTAACACATTTTTTGTTTTAGGATTAACTATTTTGCAAAGATTAGTGGATGATTCAAATAATACGTCTAATCCTTTATCACACAGTTGACTTATAGATATTAAGTTATGTTTTAATCCTTTTACATAAAGAACATTTGAGATAAGAAAGGATTCGTTACCCACTGTACCAACTCCCATGATCCTTCCTTTCCCGTTATCACTAAACGTTACGATCCCTCCTTTCTTCTTTTCTAGGCTAAGGAATTTTGCTTTGTTGTCCTTCATGTGCTTGGAGCAGCCTGAGTCCAAGTACCACACGTCCTCTGTTTCCTTAGCCTTCCTACAAATCTAGAGAGAAGATGAGAGTAAAGATCCAGATACCCAAGAGGTACCACCCATAGAGTAAGTGGATTTCTTAGGTACCCAGATTTGTTTTAACGATCGTTGTTTTATATTCCTGCAAGAGCTAGACTTGTGTCCAAACTTAAGACAATTAGCACACGAAATAAAGGGAGTTGAGACCCTTTTCTGAGTTTCTACGTTGCTCTTGCTGGATGATGTTTGAACATTAGAAAAAACAGAAGATTTTTTAACAGTTGAGCTACCGCCGGCGTTAGTGGCTAGCGCCGGGCGGTAGGGTTCACTTTTATATCCGACCCCAAATTTTTCAGAACCATAGCATTGGTTTCCCAAAATCATATCCAGGGATTTTTGACCAATCCCGAATTTTTTTATGGCTATATTGATGTCATGATTTTGTTTTTTAAGAAATGTATTTTCTTGTACAATCATAACACATTTATTTTCAAATCCTTTTTTGTTATTTTCAATTTGTAAAAGAGAGGTTTTTAGTTTTCTCTCTAAGTCCCCCTTTTCTTTTGCAATAGTTTTGTTTTGTGAGAGGGCCTTAGAAAGAGAAACTTCAAGTTCTTTTGTCTTAAATAAAGAGTGCTCATACTCTTGACATGAAACCTTTCTCTTTTCAAGGGAAATCAATTTTTTTGTGAGCTTATGATTTTCTTTGATAATAGATTCATTTTCACGATTTAATATAATATTATCTTTTATACTTTGATCATAGGATTTGCAAGTTAGAACAAATTCATCATAGAGTTCTTCGAAAGTAGGAGGAGTTACCTCAGTGTCGCTAAGAACACTGGTGTCGTCATCGTTGCTTTTTGCCATTAAGCATAAGTTTGCTTCCTCCTCGCTACTTGACTCAGACGCGTTTGACTCTTCAGAGGAAGAATCATCCCAAGTTGCGGCTTTCAGTACTTTCTTTTTCTCTTTTGCTTTGTATTGTTCTTTTTGCTCATTTTGATACTTTGGGCACTGGCTCCGAATGTGCCCGGTCTTTCTGCAGTGGTAGCACTCTGGTGGTGGTCTTTCTTCTTCATCTTCGCTTCCTTTTTCTTTCCTTGATGAAGAGGAAGATCCCTTTCGTCGAGTATCCTTTTGGAAGTATTTTCGGAATGTGTTCCTTCTTTCCGGATTCCTGATGAACTTCCCGAAGTTCTTCACCAGGAGACCTTCTTCATCTTCATCATCATCTTCGATGCTCTCCTTCTTTGATTTTAGTGCTAGCGCCTTTTTCTTTGGCTCTTTGTTGTATTCATCGTGTTGAATCTGGAGTTCTACCTCATGGGTTTTGAGATTCCCAATAAGGTTCTCGATCTGGAGCGTTCTTAAGTTGTGCGACTCCGAGATGGCTGTCACCTTTGGATTGAACCTTGGAGGTAAGGAGCGAAGAATTTTCCTCACCAAGTCCCCGTCTGAGTAGGTCTTTCCAAGTGCCTTTGAAGCGTTGACGATCTTGGTGAAGCGAGTGTACATCGAGTTGATGTCCTCTTCGGTATCCATCCTGAATTTTTCATATTTAGATTCCAGTTGGAATAGCTTTGCATCTTTCACCTGCGATGTACCTTCATGAGTAACTTCCAATTGATTCCAAATATCATAAGCAGTTATGCATGCAGAAATTCTATTAAACTCAGTCCTATTTAAGACGCAATATAAAGCGTTCATTGCTTTAACATTATTTTTACACCTTAGTTTATCGTTATCATCCCATTTATCTTTATGTTTTAGTAATGTCGCCTCTCCCACTACAGTTGTAGGAGGAGAGTACCGAACTTCTACCATGTTCCATACTTCTACATCCATGGTCATAAGAAAACACATCATTTGATTTTTCCAGTAGTTAAAATCAGACCCAGTAAATAGAGGTGGTCGACTAACCCCTTGACCCTCCGGAAAAGCGAGATCATGAGACGCCATTATTCCCGGTTGTTAAGCCGATTGGAATAAAACCCCTCTGATACCACTTGTTGGATCGGTAGGCGCCCTTAGAGGGGGGGGGGGGGTGAATAAGGGTTTTCAAAAACTAATATTATATTTTGAAAAACTTTGAAATAATGCGAGATTAAGACAATAAAAAGTCAAGTAAAACAATTGAAATAAAGTAGAGACAAGCTTTATTAATATCAAATAGGGTTTTACAAAAGTTGATTTCAATAACGCTAGAAATCGGTGGCGATGAATAGTAGACTCTTTTTGTTTTCTATCCCGACTCGCATCCCCACGAACCGGTGGCCCTAGCATATCCTCCCCGGATTCGGCCTCAAGCCGCTCTAGCCAACCCTTCCCTGGATATGGCATCGAGCACCCCCTAGACCTAGCCTAGATCTAGTCGCCAACACGAGGCGAATTTCCGCCCTAAGTCCTACCTAGACCTAGTCGCTAACACGAGGCGATTTCACTAACCGTTTACAAGAAATAAGAAATGAAAATAATTAAAAACTCCCTCTTGATGAACTTCTGAAGTTGGAGACGAAGATCCGCTGTAGAATAAGCGTTGTAGAAGCGGACTTCGTTTGGATCCGACGTGATGAGATTCTCCTTCAGAAGTTTGCAGAACTTTGGTAGGACATCAACTTTCGGCCAAGACTGCCTCTGGAATTCTAGCTCTCAATCTCTCTCTCTGATGTCACTGTGAAACGAGAGAAGAGGGGTCCTTTTTATAGCCACAGCGCTAGCGCCTGCGCTAGTGGTACCGCCGGCGTTATCCCATTTTAGGACATGTTCTGCGCGGCAGAATCTTCAATCCGAGGAAACATTTCTTTCTTGCCTACTGTGCTCCGCGCTATCGGATACCGCCAGGCGCTATCTCCTTCTATAAGTACTCCCGGAATTTGCGCTTAAGCATTCTTTTCGTCGATCGAATTTTCGTCGAACGCAGTGATGAGCATTTCGTCGAGCGCAAGCTAGCGCCAGGCGCTAGGTGCTACCGCCGGCGCTAGTAGGAGTGTTGGATTTGATGGCTCAACTTTGGGGGCAACCTTCTTATGTAATCCTTGAGTAATGTAGACTTTGTTATCCTGCACACTTAAACACACCAGATCAAATACACATAAAATTTGTTATTCTCAAACCTAGGAGATGCGGAAGACCATGTTCCAACATAGACCACCTTCTATCCTTCAACACACGTTAAGCAAATGTCGTGTTAGATCTCTCGCCCGCACTCTCGTGGACAGAGATGCTCTCCATTAATTGAAATTTCGTTTAGCCCCTGCCCGACAAAGAATTATTCAAAAGACAAATAAGCACCCCATGGATGTCTCTTATAATTTCGCGATGTTGCACATGTGAAGCTTTGCCCATACTAGCAAATATCAGTCACTCATTGGTTACGCCGGAAACACTACAACAAAATCGTTATACGGTGACATTTTTTTTGTCTTCAGTGACGATTTTTAAGCGTCGCGATAGTTTTCGTAACGTTTATTAAAACATCACAAAATCGTCGTGATTGCGGCCGTCATCGTAGCTCATTGTGACGTTTTCACAAAAAACGTCACGATTAGTAGTTGCTCTATCGTGACGCTTTTTGAAAAAAACGTCATGATAGATAACTGATTTATCGTGATACTTTCTAAAAAAACGTCAAGGAAAATATTAACTCTTCCACTGTTTTTTTTGCAAAATGTCACCGTAGTTAAAACTCTACAATAACATTTTCCGAAAAAAGCGTCGCAACTTTCTTTTTGCATTTTAAGGAAAAAATGTAACAAATAGAAGTCTATGATAATCTAAACTTTAAAAACTAATTATGCATCTAAAATCTTAATTAAAATATAAATATTTTTTTTTATAAAATTAATTTTGATAAATATTTCAAATATTTTTTAAGAGTAAGTGATTAAGATATGTGAGGAGATTTTTTGCAACTTGTTGTTCCAAGTATTATATCTCTAATTATAACAAAAAGAATGAAAAATTAATTATAATGTCCACATAATACATCATCACACATTACTGAAATTAAAGAGTAAACTTGCAAAAAAATCACATTAATAATAAACAAAACGTATAAACTTGCAAAAAAATATAATCATTCACTACATTGCTTTCAATATTATAAGCGTGTAAATATCTCTTTAGCACACAAAATAACATCAATTTGCTAAAAACCTCATGAAACAAAATAAGGAGCATGTTTCAAAATTTTCTTCTATAACCATTGGCTCCATTGGCAGTTTGGCACCGGATAATGCAGCAGCTCCATTTGGTCATCTAAATACAATAGGCTTGGATATCTTCCCTGAAGAGATGTAATGTGATTTTGCCGCAAAATTTATAAATGTGATCAATTGCCTGCATAACAAATAAAATTGAAACACAACTTAAATCTTCATTCTAATTGCATCTAAGGATATAATAAATAACTTGGAAAAGTACCATAGCAATGTGGAGAACAAACAATAAAGAGACCACATGTATCCACATGAAAGAATTAAAATATGGCATAAATCAATCAATTAAATATTGACAACGAACTCAAAATGAAATTGAAAGAACTCAAAATGCTATTTGTGGAACGCATTTGGTGCACACGACCAAAAAAGTTTACCTACTGCATTTGACTTGGTACAGCTAGGACATGTTGCAAGAGATTTCCTGTTGGGAGGTGAGGCCAAATGAGTTGTTGTATACCTACAGGAATTTCCTTGGCTGCTCCTTTCTCCCAATCACCAATTTAACCCAATAACAAAACCAATAACATAGCTAGTGTGTCTTAGCATATGTGTCTCTCATTCTCTCTAGAAAACTGTGACAATATTCTCGAACAGGTGTATAACCATCAAACATGTGCAATAAAATAATAATGATAACATAATATACACCTAGGTACACAAGCATAGATTTTGGCATAATTCAGTTCTCTTGAATTTGTCCAGAAACTTGCATTTAATTGACAGATTTTTGTAGGAGAAATCTGTCCAGATTTCTTAGAGAAATCTTAGAGAAATCTGCTAAGAAATCTCTCCAGATTTCTGTAGGAGAAATCTGCAGATTTCTTTTGTTATTTCAACTTTCAAATATATGCCCAGCTTAAATCTCACCTTAAAGTTCACGACCTGAACAGGTGAAAGATGGAAGAGATGGTGGATCTATTCAAGAATAATTACAAGCTAAAAACAAAAAATGAAATAATTACTTCTAAAGCTGCATGTGCTTGACTCCTACCAGCAGCCTTTTAAAGCCTTAAAGCTGCTGGAATTACAAAACTACCCTTTTGATAGTCTACGAGGAGTTGGAATATATTAATGCAATATATACGCACCTACCTTTCAAATTAGAACAATCTCTTAAACTTTTGACCAATTTTCTCTCTCAGAAGACTCCAAAACTTTTTTCCTATTTGTAGATCAATACGGCTTCAAATTCCATATGTTTTGCTATGCTTCTCTAATCCATTCTTGCTAATATTATATGTTCTGTTTCCCTCTCAGCTATTCCCTTTCATCTTTAGCACATCAATTCTTTTCAATGTTGCTTCTACTCTTGTAAATTCTTCCGTGACAAACATCAGCGGGTTAAAAACATTTTACGTGTTGTGTAGAGCAGCATCGCTACTCAACTAAAACAAGTTTCCTACCTCTCGACTTCACCTGATCGACTGCATTTCTTGCACCTTTTAATACCAACTCTTGCCAATTTGCTGAGGAACATGTTTTAATTAACAAATATTATAAGTGCTACATTAAAGAATACTTCATGATGCAAAACTATGAAAGATATAAGGAACCAAAGGCCAGTACCTCTATTTCATGGAAATCAGTCCGGTTACGTGAAATGCCATCTCCACCAATTGATGGGCAGAAACCTGCAAATAAATAAATTTTGCTTCAACATACTAACCTTCAGGAAAATGATCAAAATGGTCCACTGATTATTTAGGACATATTGAGCTTGGCACCAACATTGTGGTCCTTCAGTTCACCAACAGAACATGGAAATGTGAGGCACATGCTAAGGACATAACCTTTCATACCCAAGAAAATGACATTTTTTCCTTCAACGCCATTAAGATTTAGTTGATTCCTCACAATAGTCATGTTTGGACAAGCCTAATAAACACATTAGACCAACAAAATATGGTTTCGACATCCGTACATTATAAATAGAAAGAGGTCATTATGATCATTTTCTCTTAACCATAAAAAAACACTCTCTAGTAAAATGTCCATGTTTTATTAAAAGCATTGATCAATATAATTTAGGGATATCAAACATCATAGGCAAACTGGCATTTAAGATATTGTTTGCAAATACCCTATTACCATTCAAACGGATTGTAACTTTAAGACTATGTTAAGCATCAGCATTGATGAAGACTAAATTATTTTGTTATTTGCTGAATGATATGTTATTAAAACAAGGACAATCAAAAGGTACAGAGTGATCCCCGATCTTGGAATTGATATTTGATGTGCAGATAGATAGAAAAATCATTTTTCCCATGTCAAGTTTCAGGATTTCTTTGGTTGTAAAGAATTGGAGGAATATAAAAGCATTTTACTTCACAGTTGTTTATTGGATGTTAGAATTAGGATTAATAGAAAAAAGTTTGAGTAGGTGATAGGCATTTTAGTGTTTATGAGATATAATAAATGGAGATATTCATGGCAATATAAATTCTCAAGGCACCGCGAGCGATCGCCAGATTCCGGGATATTCATTAGCATTTTCTTGACATTCTCTTTCTTATAATTCTTTCAGACAAAGCAAAAAATCTCACTGAAGCAAAATAAAAAAATACATGATCATGATCTCAAACTAAAAAAACACTTAATAAATAACAACAATAAAGTTATATGCAAAAATAAACAGCTTACCTGTAAAATTCTCAGAAACAAATGCACGTGAAGCATCTCTGTAGTCAAATTAACCATGCACTGTTAGTGGTGAACTATCACATCAATCATAAATCACAAATTTACAGCACTGTTAGTGGTGAACTTGCAACACGCATATACAAATAGATGGAATTAATTTAAAAAATTGTAAATGAAGAAGCTAGAAATTGCTAAAACCTTCATAGAATTTCCAGAGGTCAAATAATGATAGTGTGCAGAATCAATTATATGGACCCTAAACCCCGCAATCTTCACCTTAATCTCGTCCTTCTTCGCCGATATATCCGTGTTGACAACGCTGTCGGCGGACTTTCCGATGATCATCATTATGGCGATCCAGAGGTCAAAAAAAAGATAGAGTAAACCAATTATATGGAGTAACCTCAAATTCATGGGTCTTTTTCCCTGTTAGTAAGGATAATAATACATTACATCAATGTTTATAACATTAGCAAATATCTTTGACATTTAATAACCCAGAGATTAAATTAATCTTGTAGAGGTATATGAACACATTTGTGTGCAGATGAATACAATTCTCTCAACCTTCTCCGCAATTACCTTTCAGAAATATAAATATAGTTCATGACCTAATTCAGTGCAATTACCATGTAATCATATGAAAGAACCACTGTATGCACTTAAAATAATACAACTATACAAAGTGAGCAATATCCTTATCCTTGATGGTAGGGAAAATTTGCAACAAATAATTAATTCAGTGAACTAAACACTGAAGGAAATAGCTAAAATTATTCAAAGCACAAAGTGATCCAATTTTAATTTTCAGATCTTAAACTAAGATTTTAGATTTTGGAAAACTTAGATTAGTAGATCTGAAAAATAAAAAATATATAACCTGAAAAATCAAATTCATAAATCTGAAATCTAAGATTTTTAATTTGAGAACTGAAGAGGGAATATGTATAGATATACCTCTTCCTCTTCTTTACAGATCGCAATATCCCTCTTGTTCTTTGCTGCACCTAGCAAATCTGCTTCAAAAATTCAAGTCTGTTTTCTCCCCAAAAAATATTTACAAATGTACAACCTGAATGCTAAAATTCGTAAATCTGAGATAGATGAAGAAATGCAATGCCGAAAGCATGTTGTAGCTCCGTCCACTTCCTGCGATGGTGTAAAGAAGAGGAAGGTAGATGAAGAAATGCAATGCCGAAAGCATGTTGTAGCTCCGTCCACTTCCTACCATGGTGTAAAGAAGAGGAAGGTTGAGGAAATCTGAGAAGATGATAGAAGATATACTTCCTGCGATGAGTGAAGTAAAGAAGAGTGACGCAGGACGAATCTATAGGCGGCGATATAATCGGCGACCTAACCCTACATGCTATGCAAAGCCCGACGGGTTAAATCAAAATTGAATAATAAATAATGACATCCCACGTAGTTAATTCACAGCAAGACACAATAATTAATTAGGGCAAAACAAGCTTAGGTTTTTCTCCGCGTGGAGGGCCAAAGCAAGAGCGCGCGGCGAATAAACCCTGCAAATCACAACAATAATCTAACAAACAGCTACCATGCAAGATATTCAAAACAAGTACAAGAGTCCAATCCAATATAAAATGCTGAATAAAATATCCCAATACAAATAAGACTCACAAAGTAGTGGGCTGACCGAGGCGCTGGTGATTCCGGAGCCAGGTGTGTAGATCGGCGATCGAAAGTGGATCCGGCGGCGTGGAAATGGTGGTGGTCGCTGTCCTTGGCGGAAAGTGGGGAGATCGGGCCGGAAATGGATAGATCCGGCCACTAGGAAATAGATCCGGGTAAGGGGTGGGCAGATCCGATGTTTGAGAGCGGATCCAGGCTATGGAAGGATGTATGACGATGGAAATAACAAATCGGGGTTGGAAACTCTAGATCGGGATTGATCTAGGGTTTGTAGGCTATTTGGAAGTGGATCCACGGAGGGGAGAGAGGCGGAGGCTTGGGGTGGCGGATCTGGAGGAGGAGGTGACTATGGGATTGGTAGTGGGCCGACGGATGAACAGTGTTTTACGGGTGAACAACGCTTGCGGATGAACAGTGTTTGCGTGTGAATAGTGTTGGCGGATGAACATCGTTTACGGATGAACAATGTTTTGTGGATGAACAGTGGGGCTGCGGATGAGGGTTTTGGAGGGGGAAGAAGGAGACATGAACAGTGGGGCGTCGACACCGTGGGGTGATCGCGGAGTTCAGGGATTTTCTTTCTCCAAAACCTGCAATGCCTCAAAACCAGCCACTACATGTCTATTTATAATAAAACAAAAGCTAGGGTATCCTACCTTCAACGACTATGATTGGCCGGAGGTGGGGCCACCCAAATACATCAAAACAAATGCAAAAATAATAAACTAATATATCAAATTGATTCGCAACACGAATCCGAACACATCTGCGGAGTCCGATCGTCGATCCGGGCATGTCATATATGGAAAGTTGCCAAATCAGCCCCGACTGGGCCCAAAGCTCGTCCTCGCCTCTGCTCCGCATCAAAGAGGTGGTGAGAGCAGCGGGCAGAACGTCGTGACTTTGAAAGTTACCTGTGTAATGGACCCTGATGCCTCTTTTCCGTCGGACATGGATTTTGTTCACCTGTCGATGGAGGAGAAGAATTACGGGTAGAAAGACGATCGACGTAGTGGGATCGAAGTTGATCGCCGGACACAACGAGTTGACAGGTTTGTGCAAAGAAACTAGGGCATGAATACGATCTGACCTGAAATGAACAGAGGGGAAAAGTAATTGAGTAATTTTTTGGGGGTGGGAATTTTTTTTTATTTTCCCTCCCTTGTTTTCATGATAGTTGTCATTATTAATAATGATTATTATTAATTATTGAAAAGTAAAGAATGGCACAACAAAATTATTATTAAGAATGATTATTATTAATTATGGAAAGCAGAGGAGTGAGCTCTTTCAAAATGCATAGATAATATACAAAAATAATTTGGGTCTGGGGCGCTGCCCCCGGACCCCGCAAGGTCGCTGCCCACTTTACCCATGTCCGAACACTCTGCATAAGACATTTGATATGAGATTGGGCAGCTGAACCCCTTAAAACTCTATGTATGGGCATTTGATATGAGGTTGGTGATCTCTCCAAAACGGCTTCCGCCGCGACAAGTACCAAAACAGGGCAGGCTTGTTCTAATTTCTTTTTCCAAAAGATAGAAGTTCTCCCTTCCAACAAGAAAGTTCTTACATAAAGCTTAACCCTAACACAGGAAAAACCCAGAACACCCCTAGGCAAACTAGACAAAGGCAAAGATAAAAAAAAGGAGATCAAATTATTGATGCTTCCCTATTCCTGTCCGTCTATGGCGTCCTCCCTGAGTGCATCATCCTCCCCTTCTTGAACAGGATTCGTCCCCAAATCAAACTCCTCATCGATGAGAGATATCATCTCGGGTGGATTATTTCCGGGGTGAAAAGGAAGTAAATATGCCACTTTGAAAGTACCTGACATTGTATTTCCCGGGGAGTTCAATTTTGTATGCCTTGTCATTGATTTGTTCCAGCACCTTGAAAGGACCATTAACCCAGGGTTTTAACTTGCCCGCTCTTCCTCTCGGGAAACGCTCCTTTCGGAGATGTATCCACACCAAATCACCTTCTTTGAAGACTAGTCACCGTTTGTGTTTATCCACGCGGCTTTTGTACTTTTTATTTTGCTCAACTATGCATTGACGGACCTTGCTATGCAATTCTTTAATCGCTTGAGCGTTGGCTTCCGCGCATCAGGGTTTGATTAGTGGTTGTTATGGGAAAAAGGTCCAGAGGAGTAGCAGGATTTCGCCCGCAGACAATTGCGAATGGACTTTTTCCAGTCGTGCGGTTCGGAGACCGGTTGAATGCAAACTCAGCATGCGCAAACACCGAGTCCCACTGTTTCGGGTGATCCCCGACCATGCTCCTTAGTAGATTTCCCATGCTTCGATTCACCTTGTTTCGTTTGGCCGTCGGTTTGAGGATGATATGCATAACTAAATTGTAATTTGGTGCCCATAAACTTCCACAGAGTTCGCCAAAAGTGACTCATAAATTTCACATCACGATACGAAGTTATGGATTTAGGTATGCCGTGCAATTTAACTACCTCTTTCAGGAACAACCTCGCGATCTGGGAAGCGTCGAATGTTTTGTTGCAAGAAATAAAGTGCGCCATCTTTGAGAAATGGTCCACGACTACCAAGATCAAATCCTTGTTTTTTTGGGTCCTCGGTAAACCAAGAACAAAATCAATGCCGAGGTCTTCCCATGGGGCTGTAGGTACGGGTACGGCCAAGTAGAGACCAGCCTTGCTGCCCTTGACCTTCGCCACGTGACAAACATGGCACCTTTCAATGTAACGAGCCACATCTCGGTTTAGCCGAGGCCAGTAAAAGTGCTCTCCCACCAATGTCTTCGTTTTGTCTTCTCCAAAATGGCCAGCAAGGCCTCCCGCATGGTATTCATGAATTATGGCTTGACGAAGAGAACAATATGGAATGCACAACCTCCTTTTCATGAAGAGGAAGTCGTTCACCAATGAGAACTACCTGAAGGGCTTGGTCCGACACTTAGCCGAAGGCTGCTGACTGAAATATGGATCATCAACATACAACTCCTTGAATGAATCAAACCCCAGAACCTTTACTCGCATCGTCATTAAAAGAGTGTGCTTCCTACTGAGAGCGTCGACCACACGGTTAAGTGCCCCGACAGTGTGCTTGATGGAGAAGTTGAAGGACCGTAGAAACTCCACCCACATGGCGTGTTTCATGTTCAATCGATGCTGCCCATTGATGTACTTCAGAGCTTCGTGGTCGGAAAAAAGGACGAATTCATTTGCCATAAGATAGTGGCGCCAATGATCCAAGCTTTGCACAATGGCATAAAATTCCTTGTCATAAGTGGAGTATCGTTGTCGTGTTTGTTCAGTTTTCACTAAAAAATGCAACCGGTTTAGTTTTTTGGCTGAGAACGCCTCCAATGCCCGTGCCCGAGGCGTCGCAGTGAACTTCGAACAGTTCCTCATAATCAGGCAATTTTAACACTGGAGCTTCTGTGATCTTTCCCTTCAAAAGCTCGAACGATGCTTCGGCTGCCTTCGCCCACACGAATTTTCCCCCTTTTATGCAATCAGTTAAGAGTGAGATAATAATGCTAAAGTTTTTGACAAATCTCCGATAGAAGGACGCCAACCCATGAAAATTGGGCACTTCATGTCTTTTGGAGTCCTCCAATTGGTGATTGCGGCCACCTTTTCAGGGTCCATCTGAATACCCCCGCCCGATATAACGTATCCCATGAATGAGACTCGATTAGTCAGGAACTGACATTTTTTTTGTTAGCAAACAATCTCTGTTCCCGCAAAAGCCCAAACACCCGTTGTAAATGTTCCAAGTGCTGTGTTGTTGAGGCGCTATAAACCAATATATCGTCGAAGTAAATGACAATGAACTTGCCAATGAAACGACGAAAAATCTGATTCATCAATCTCATAAAAGTGTTGGGTGCATTTGACAAGCCGAACGACATCATCATCCACTCATATAGGCCGTCTCTGGTTTTGAATGCGGTTTTCCACTCATCCCCGGGGCATACGAGAATTTGATGATACCCACTTCACATATCTATTTTCGAGAAGACCACTGCACCATATAATTGGTCAATCAGATCATCAAATCTCGGAATAGGAAAACGATACCTGATCGTGATTTTGTTCACTGCTCTACTGTCAATGCACATGCGCCACAATCCGTCTTTCTTCGGAACTAGTAGCACCGGAACCGCACATGGACTTAGACTTTCCCGTATGGCTCCTCGATCCAATAATTCCAGCACTTGTCGCTTCAATTTGTCATGCTCCTTGGGACTCATCCGATAGGCCGCCTTGTTGGGTATAACCTCTCCCAGAACTAGATCGACGGAAGTCCCGTCGGAAGTCCCGTCGGCAACTCCTGAGGAATAACATCAGTAAAATCATGAAGGAGAGACATGATCTCGGGCGGAACAACATCTATTGCTGCATTTTCCTCTAATATCACCATTGCAAACAGTTCACTCGCATTATCTGCTTCCTCTTGGAATTCAGCCTGAGACAACAAGATGTTACTATCTTCCTTCCTCCTGTCCAATGGCGCCAAGGTGATAATTTTTCGTCTTTTCGAAAGGAGTAGGTATTCTTGAACCCATCATGTTGAGTCCATCTATCGTATTGCCAGGGTCGGCCTAGGAGAATATGACAGGCATCCATTCGCACGACATTGCACCAAATCTCATCCACATGTTTGTCCAATTGAAAATTTTACGAGACATCGTTTGGCGACCTTTACCTCAGTTCCTTTGTTGAGCCAAGATAATTTGTATGCTGGAGTGCGCTTTCCGTTTGTAAACCCAATTTGTCCACCATGGTTTATAGTAGACACCACATTTTCGCAACTACCCCCGTCAATGATTAGATTGCAAACTTTGCCACCACTCGTGCATTTGGTGTGAAAAATATTATGCCGTAGCCATGCTGCGTCCTCAAGTGTGGCGGTGTTGAGAAGGCGCCTGACCACTAGGGACTCACCAGAATCTCCATAAATTACCTCTCCACGCTCCATGTTAGGTTCAGCCCCCTCATCTTCTGATTCGTCGAAGAAAGGTCCTCCCTCCGTAAATGTGACAACTTGTTTATTTGGGCATTCCGCCGCTAAGTGACCCAAACCTTGACACTTAAAACACCTCCTGCAACTACTCGACGCTTCCGCGGGTTTGCGGATTTCCTGTGTCGGTGTCTTGCCACCCGAACCCTTTCCGGATAGTGACATGGGGTCCTCCTGACTACTAATGGATTTCCCCCGCACGTCTTTCAGTGGCCAACGGGTCGCGGACCTTATAGTGTGGCTCTTCCTTTCCAGCTGTTTCTCCACCTTTAAGGACAGCCGGCATACATTTTCATAAGTCCAATATTGTTGTAGATATATGATATCGGAGACCTCTGCTCGCAGCCCAGCCAAGTATTTGGCGATTGTTTGTTCTTTTTCGTCGACGATGTCGCACCGCAACCGTTCAAAGTCTGCTGTGTATTTCTCCACAGATAAATTATTTTGTTTTACTGAGTGATATTCAATAAATATTGTTGTAAGCTTTATACTTTTTTCCTTCCAATATTTGCTTCCTAAAAGAAATTTCAACTATCAATCATTCCCTTTCTCAATTTAGTTACCATCTTGGTTTGATTTGGTTTATGTCCGGGCGATCAGGTATCTGTCCGACTCGATCGACCCAATCTGACAAAATAAAAGTTTGGGCGTACGAATTGGCTGATAATTGAAGTTAGCCTACACGCCCCCAACCTAATTCCATCTTCGTGTCAGACATGAACGCGAATACCTCTACTACTGACCTAATCCAACAATTTTTACACATTTAGACTTCGTTTGGCGCGGCGGTGGCGGTCGTGAACGCCGTGGTCATGAACCGTCATTCGTGAACCTCCGACCTCACCTAAAAAAAATCATGCATTTTATGCTCTAAACTAGTTTATTTTCTTTATAGCGGTCATAACTTTTGTCGTGCCAAACATACATTCTATGATAGTGGCGTTTTTGACCAAACTCACCGGAGCAAATAAGCCGCGCCAAACGAAGCCTTAATTTCGTCGACCTGGCCCTGTCCGACTTGATCCTAAGTATAAAAACATGTTTTGGTTAACATTAATCTAATTAGTTTGACGATGAATTTAGTTATTCACTGAAGGACTCCAGCATTGCATACAAGCCGATTGAGTCTAGTTCTTGTTATTTCAGCACTGAATATCAGGATATGGTGTTAAAATATTTGACTGCTTTGGTATCTAAGTTGATATTGTTAGTAGAAATTGTGTTTATGGGTTGCACTAAGGCTCTGATTGAGGGGATTTATTTTCACCGGCCAAGCGGTTACGACCGCATGAATTGGACCTTAATTAAGGTCCGGTTCATGCGGTCGTAACTGCTTGACCGGTGAAAATAAGTCCTCCCAAACGAAGCCTAAATCTGGTTATTTGAAAAATAACTTTGATTACTAGTTGGGCGATTCCGATTATCTTCAGCTCTCAATTTGATTACAGTATGGGTGTGCAAAAACAACAAACCAATCTTTGGGGAATGTTCTTGAATCTTGATTCTTGGGGTCGGATGCTTGAGAACTTACAAAATATTAAATCTCTATTTTGATTTTCACTATATAATGCAAAAGATTTAAGTTTATATTAATGTCTATAAACATATTAATGTTAAGCATAAGAAGCTTGTAGGAAAATAATGTGTTATGAACCGCGCATAAAAATAAGATTTCTGACATTTTTCATAAGCATTTTTGAGTCACGATTTTGCTCAATTATGTGTGGGTATAACTGAACCAAATCGGGGACTTTAATCAATTCTTTTTGTTCTTGACTTCGGGTTATCAGCCGGTTTCAGTTCCGAACATTTGGCGAGTAAACCCGAGTTGAACCCCTAAATCTAAAACATCTTGCTATTCCAAAAATAGACACCTCGAGATAAATTCTGCTTCAATTTCATGCTCCTGATCCCTTCTTTGTTTCCTCGGCAGCGGTCTACGGTGCAGGACGAAGAACTGGAGGTGCTCCTGGCAAGCCTCTCTCTCTGACTTCGACATCCCTACGATAACTTCAATCTCGTATCACCAGAATCTTATTTACAGCTGCGAATTCCGACGCCTATGAGAATTTAACGGACTCAATATTGATGTTAATTTCAATATTGCCCTCTCTGTTGAAGTCTTGTAAATTATGCTAAGATTTTAAGGTTAATTACATTGGCCTCCTCAGGCTTCTCATAATTACATCGACCTCCCTTCTATTTTTTGAAATTGCCAAAAAACCCTCCTAAGTTTGCACATGTTAGAGTGCACCCCTCAACTCAGATCGGAGGTTTTGATAATTTCAAAAAGTGGATAGGGGATCCTTGTAATATGCAAAGTCTCCGGGGAGATTCTGGTAATTAACCCTTGGATTTTATGTGTAGTACAGGAAAACTGTATGTTATGAATAATCGCTAGCTATAACCCAATTGTTTATGTGGGGTTTGTGGATTTTTTTTTGCTTCCACTGAGTGCTGATGCTGGATATTTCTCTTTGTTTAGTGATGCATGTTCAGTTACAGCATTAACTGTGTAATTTTAATGCAGTTTCATTGGGTGTTGTAGATGTCTGAAGACATGTTTGATATGTCAGTCAACATAAAAGTTTTGAGCAGAAAACGTCATGACATTAACATTTTAAGCAAAAATGTTGTTTTGAAAATATTAAGCAGCCAATATTTCGGAGAGCATTAATTTTTTTTCATCTCTTTTAAACAACCGAGCGGTAATAATTTGTTTCGTACTTCATTTCGTGCATCTCTCTGAGCCTAACTTTGACTTCTTTTTTTTGTTTCACTCTCATTTTGTGTTTTTTGACATTTACTGTCATCGATGTTTCTTTCTTGTGTAATTTATAAATATACATCATGTGTATGTGTTTATTGTGTAGTTTATAAACATATATTATGTTTGTACATATTTATTAAAAAAATGCAATATTCAATATTGTAAAATGTTCTTGATATATCTCCATTTGTTTATAGTAAATACATTTGTAATGATCTAACTCAAATGTGTTAGATTGTTCTCTTTATAATATGTTGGATTATTCTTTGACTTAGGCTCTGTTTGAGGCAGATTTTCCTGACCAAAAACTTCTAATTGAACCGCAAATGCTATTTTAGGACCGTTTGTTTACATAGCTTTTGGAATAGTGCATTTCTAAGAAAACCGATTAATGGTCTTTCGAAAAACAGGCAGGGGCTCGCGTGTGCGGCTCAGAAATTGCATTCCCCTTCGATAATACGCTGAACATGTATCCTTCCGTGCCCTGCCTCGCTCATTCCTCACGAGCGAACGATCCTTGCCGACAAGTGCTAGCTTCTCCCTCGCGAACCCTATTGTTGTTGTAGCCCAGGCGGCAGATCCTTTGATCCCTGGCACTCCAAAGCTCTTCTTTCCGGTCAGCATATAATCCCGATTGAGCTACTCATCGGTCATAGCTACTTTTTTTTAAGATTTTCCATTATGTTTTTTTTGTTCAACTTGGCATTCTGCCTTTTTGAAGGTAGCCATCTTCTGAGTTTTTTTTTTGCTTTGATTCTTTCTACTGCTCAAGCAGAAACGCAATATGTTGGATCAGATAATGCAAGTAGCAGCATATTGAATTTCATTTAAGAAAAAGCTGGGAGAGATTATATTTTTAGTGCTCTTCCAATCTTTCTTTTTTGCAGTGTTGATTTTCCTTGGTAAGATGTTAAATTTATTAGTTTTTTAGAGCTATATTAGTAGAAATCTGATGAACCAGTCCTATAGTTATTTGTTTCTATAGTTGAAATTGTCAAATATTCAAACGTAGATTCTTCAAACAGTCTGTAGCTTTCTCATCAAGCTTTTCTGACAGCTCTATTCTCGTCACTACATTTTCACAGCAGCTTTTTCATGTGCATCAACTGCCCCAAACAGAGGCTGTGTATTCCATACTAAGTTGAATATCTCAATTCTATCATTTTCTTTTGAGGTAGTCTACATGTACTTTTCAATAGGTCGCTCATCCTGATGTGGTCATAGCCGAGCTCGCTTAATTGAGTTCGTAACTAAACTTCATCACGCGCTCTTAAATGTGCAATTTATGTACCCGGCCCCTTGTGAGCAATCTTGCATTTGGGATATCAAATTATGTTCTTTGTTTTTGCAGTAGAATTGCTCAATAACTTGTATCATTGAAGCAGGTGGAGCTAACTTGTGGTGTTTTGGAATTTATTTATTTCGGTAGTTTGTGGTGCTCGTGAAAGATACCGAGTACATTTATCATCACAAGATTGTCCCAATTCTAGTTTAACTCTGACCAAAATTCGGTCGAGCCCGATCATCATAGAGATTAATCTTGGATGATCTAAATTTAGTCGGACATACAAAAAAAGCGATGTAAATCTATGCTGCACGATTATCTATACGAGAGGTTGAAGATTTTATCAACACGTGATCTGAGCGTCACGCCGCACCCTGCCTAGTCGGTCATGACCGTCAATAGAAAGTGCCAAAGGAGTCAACTATGCTGAGTTAGGCACGCAGATAGAAACATAGATGACATCAATTAGCTATCAATGCATTTGGGATATTTAGGAAGAAAGAAAGCTAACTTGGATTGCGATATGAGCATTAGGTCCCGTTAGTGTACGATTTTGCCAAAGACGCGCCTCTCCACTGCTGCCTATTGTTATACGCGGGAGGGATCCGCTCGAAGGCATGAAAATAGTAGTGATCACCAGCTGCTTCGTGCCCCGGGTGATGGCCGTCATGCGCACCCTAAACGGTGCGGTCGTATGAGGGCATTTCATATGGCTGTAGGTGCCCGCGGTAAATCATGACCTCCAGTTGAGTCTAATGTCGTAAATTGATGTTTAGTTGTGTGAAATGCTTCTACTCCACATTTTTTTATAATAATTTTGAAGAGTGATTATGTGTCATTGTCTATTTTTCCGAGCATACCTTTTTATACTGAAAATATTATTTAGGCTCCGTTTGGTGTGTTTTTTTTTGGTCCGATAGAGTTTGAATAAAAATATCATCATCGTAGATGTATTGCAGGTTGATCCGACGGGTTGAGTAATTAACAAAAGGAAACTAGTTTTGAACATAAAAGTGGATGAAGTTCCTTAGGTGAAATCAGACGTTCACGAACGACATTTCATAACCACTACGTTTACAACCGCCGACGCTGTGCAAACGGAGCCTTAATCATTGTAAATCAATATTGTGTCAAAACCCTTTGAGCAAAATTGTGAATTAATATTTTCAAAACATTTCCATAAAATTGCAGATCAAGAAAATTTAGATACGCTTCGCGTACTAATTTTTTTTTGAACGTGGGCACACGGCTATCCCACAAAGATGTATCACATGCTCTTCATTTCTGACGAAATGGATACTATCCATTTAACGGTGTAGATGTATTGCAGGTTGATCCGACGGGTTGAGTAATCCTATTCTTTTATTTTATTTATCAAAAAAACCCGCACCACTAGATTAAATGAGAATGAGTCTTGTCCATTAGAATCACGTGCATGCAACTCATGTCATCATTCAATTCACGTACCACATAAGCAATGAACATGAAATTTAAGTGCAAAGACAAACTACATGATAGATAGACATTACAATTAAATGAAAAAGGTGAACTTCTGCCACAAAATCATGTCGATAAAAAAAACCTATTTTATATTTGTGTATCCGTGGAACTCCGGTCCTTTGTGCTCCTCTAAAACAATGAACTTGCAAATCTGAAGCCCAGTGGTTTAGAATGAAGAAGCAAACTTGTAATCTGTAACTTGGGTATATATTTCCTCAGAAAACTGAAGAAGGTCGCCGATATCACTTTTGCAAGTTACTCTGCAGTGGAGATCTGATAGTGGATCCTTCTCAAGGAGCCAAATAGAGATTCTCATTTGCGAGCTTGGTTGATCTTTTGGACAAAACTATGATCCTGCACGAAACAATGAGGATGGTGAAATAATGCAGAAGCTGTGAAGAGATAAAATCAAAGCAATGAAGAGAACTCGGGTTTTGAGACCTTTGGTTTTGTCGGAGATGCCTTCCTGGAATAATTTGGAGAAAGAGAGACGAAGTAGTATGTTTCGAAATCACGCTCTGGCGTGAAAGATTGAAGAGATGGAATGGAAGCAATGAAGAGCAGTTAGGGCTGGTGACCTTCGATATTGTTGGAGAGGCCATCATGGTTTGATTGCGAGGAAGAGCACGGCAGGAGTTTGCTGCATGTGGAGATGCAAGTGCGAAGTTGTTGGAGTGAGGCTACAGAAAAGATTGCAAAAAACAACAAATATAATAATAAGTTTGTCAAGATTACTTGAATTGAAAAAATGTGGAGAGATCGTCTACTTTTTGTGATGATTTTAGGTGTTCAGTGTTCTCATCATCTTGCAACCTCAGGCCAAGGAAAAATAGAGGCGATGACATTTCCAGAGAAGCAGTATAGGAAATGTTGGAGAAGCGTAGACGATCCCGGAGAGCTCCGCGATGGCAGAGGCGATGTTGAACAGCTCTGCTAGGGGTTCGGAGAAGGAGAGGCTAGGGCAACAGGTGCAGAAGAGCTCTGCGATGACGCTGCAACTGATTTTTTGCAAGAAAATACGGTCCCGCGGGATCCTCTACATGCGATTCATGTACATAAAATTCTCTCCTTCAATGTTGGCTCTCATGGAAGGTTACCTATCCAATTCACAGGGATTATTCTTTGAAAGTATGCTTCTCTAATTTGCTTTGTTTATGCGCTCTAATTCACACGAGGTCTAGGCTAGGAGAAGATTCAATAAGATAAATAATTAAACTTAGCATTAAAATGATGATATAAGCATATTAATAAGCATTAAAATGATATAAGCACTAAAAGGATAGAAATAAATGTTATAAGCATGCTGGTAAGTGTTAAAATGTTAAACGGTGGAGCGCAATTTTAAAAAGCATTAAAATAACATAGGCGTTTAGTTGTTCCTCAATATTGTATTTGCCCCCCATTTGGGCTTAATTTTAATAATGAGAAATATAAATAGATAGACATAATCAAGAAACTCTCACTAGACCTCCGCCCTTCTACTCGCCCCCGCGTCCATGATCCTCCGCCCTTCTACTCGCCCACGCATCCATGATCCCCCATCGTCGATTTGTTGTTGCTCCAAATTATCGACACGTTGCTGGACCTCCACAACCGCGTTCTTCACGTCTTCGACGCAACACACCACATTGCCAACAGTCTCCTCAACCTTTTCCACGCGCTTCTGCAGCACGGGATCCGAGGAGTAAAGGGATTGTCCCACAAAAAATTGCATAATAATTATGAATATTTTTTCTTTCCTTGTCTAATAATTAAACAAATATTCAATCACCTCTCTTCAATTTCCCTTTCTGCGTCTTCGATACTATTGTACAAGAAGACAAATAGCCTTCTGCCCTCCAAAACGAAGCCGTCCAATTGATTGCAAACTTTAGTAGCCAACTTAAAAGTACGGAAAGCAATAAGTGCTCGGGCTATTGGAGCAGATATTTCCATCTAAATAATAAATGTAGGATCAAGCGCAACCAACTGTCCAAAAAGCCCGGACTTATGAGAAGTGCGATACTTTTTCTTTAAGGAAGTAGGAAAGGGCGCTACGGGTCAAGTGAAGGAACGCTGGACCCAACAATCCCCCCAGCATCCAGCACGAACTACAGGCTCAGAGGTGCTCCACATGGCTCAGAGGTGGTTTTTCACATGGTCGCGACCGCCTGACCCACCGGGACCCACACAGGTAGAGAAATTTCAGGATTTATCAAGCGCAACCAACCATCCCAAAAGCCTGGACTTATGGGAAGGCCGCTACTTTTTCTTTAAGTAAGTAGGAAAGGGCGCTACGGGTCAAGTGAAGGAATGCTGGATCCATCAATAAAAAAAAAGATAAATAATTAATAAGAGACGAGAGAATTAATTTTAATTCTTCCAATCGCTCCACCTTCTCCTCTCCTCGGCAACCTCCCCTTTCTCCACCTGAATAAGGCGTTCACATAACCTTATATTTTAATTATATTTATTTTCTCAGAATACCATTTAATAATATTATATTATCGAAAGAGATGAGTTTTCTCAATTACAAATACCTATGTACTTCGGGTCCTCACCCGACAATCGAAGCCATAAATGGAAACTTCCACCCTTAATTTCCCCCACCACACCCTCCTCCATCCTCCCATACATCGCCGCTCCACCTTATCGTCTCTGCCTGGCCCCATCGGCCTCCCAATCCTCGGCAACCTCCCCTTTCTCCAGCGCAGGGTGGAAGTTTCCATTTAGAGGCGACAGATTGTTCCAAGAACTGAGTGGAAGTAGGACCTCCACTCCTACTTGGCTCGCCTCGCTGCAACCCACGACCCCATTTTCCCCCTCCATCTCGGTTTGAATTTATGTTACTTTAATTTTTTTATCTCAATGAGATCGAGAAGATTAACTATTTACTTGATTAGGTCGTAGGTTAAAACACTATAAAATATCATTCCTTTTATCAGCGCTTCAACATCGCTAAGAGAGACATACATAGAGAGATAGAGAGAGAGGTAAAAAATGGAGATCACATACATTTATCTCCAGCATATCTTCGTAGGGTTCAAACTCCTCGTGCAACTGCTGCTCGCTCACTTTCACCGGATCGAAGTGGCCTACGACAACTTTGAACTTGTAACCTTCCATTGAAGTTAGAGAATTGTATCTTGTTGTTGGCTTTGGAAAGTTGTGGCATTGAGAGAATTTATATAGAAAAGTAGTAGTTGTGGACTTGGCAGTATTTGACCGTGGACACCATCTGAGAGTTCTACATAAGCTCCCTCCCAGCTTGACGACGAACTCATCAAATCCAATAGATGCTCACCTACGAGCTTTACCCTTAAACAGATTTATTGTTTCGTGCGCTACCAGTACACGGTGCGGGAAGAGGGTGGGCCGTCCATCTTGCTTTGTATTTTGTGCATCACGATTTTTTTTGGGCGTCATTGTATTGATGATTGGATGCTCTCGATTCTAGTCGCACAAAAAGAATTGTATGGTATCCTTACATAACTATTTCTCCCTTAAACGGGACCTAACTCGGCGACCTTGCTAAAGTAAAAATAAAAGCTATAAATTCGGGAAGGACGACAAACGACTTATAATTTTTTTGATTCCTTCCGCTGGATTGCTAAGCTGGGTTAATCTGCACCGCTATAATGGTAAGTAAGCTTTGATCTGCACCATTGATTTATGGATGTTGTGCTTCTTCACTTTACATCTTTTTCACCTGAAATGTCCCATGCGCAAACCAAAAACATGATTTGTGGCCTCTGAGCAAAAGCACGCTCTGTGGTCCTTTCTCTTCCAGCTAAGAGTTCCCCTCTCTCTATTTTTGCAAGGTTTTAAATCGATGGCGCCACTGTCCTTCATTCCATGCTCCCAAATTAAAACCTTGTTGCAAGTGCAGGAGGGCTCCTTCTTATCTGCAACAAACTTCACTTCTCCACCAAATGTAGTTGCAAGAAGAACTCAGCGCAAAAATAGAGAGATCAGAACTTTTAGCTGGAAGATAAAGGACCGCAGAGCGTCCTTTTGCGTAGGGAATATTCGGGTGAGGAGGGTGTAAAGTGAAGAAGCACAACATCTCATAAATCAATGGTGCGGATCAAAGCTAACTTACCATCATAGCGGTGCAGATCAACGACCCAGCTCAGCAATCCAGCGGAAGGAATCGAAATAATAATTAATCGCCTGCTGTCCTCCCTGAATTTATAGCTTTTATTTTTATTTTGGTGAGGTCGCCGAGTTAGGTCCCATTTAAGGGGGAAATTGTTACGTAAAAGTAGCATACAATCTTTTTTCTGCAGGTAGAATCGAGAGAGTCAATTCTCAATCCAATGACACCCAAATTTTAATAAAGCGATAGCTTTGGAGGGATCTCCTCAGCTCGTGGATTGTGTTTGTAGGCAAACCAACTCTCAGTCTTTGTGCTTATAGCCTTCGGCTACACTTTAGGTCTGAAATTTTGTAAACCGATTTCTTAGTTCCAACACATTTATCATGCATAGATGGTATTCGATAAAATTTCTCATAAGAGCAATGTTTCATGGAACTCAGTGATTGATGGTTATTGTCAAATTTTGTAAACTGATTTCCTAGTTCCAACACATTTATCAATTGGTGATGAGAAGTGAAAGAACTATATAGTTAAGCGTGCTCGGGCTGGAGTAGTCACGGGATGGGTGACCTCCTGGGAAGTCCACGTGTTGCCGCTTAACTGGCTCAATTCTCATCAAAGGGGGACTGCGGTCTCCAACAACCCACTGTGCCCTGTGGTGGGACAGAGAGGGGTTGTGGTGCATGGTCTGCAGACCATCTGGTTAGGCTTAACCCTTCCGGTGCCAGCTGGGTCCCGCGTTGGCGGGCCTGGGTCGGGAGGGTGATGGCGGTCCAGCTGGGTCCCGTGTTGGCGGGCCTGGATCGTTACATATACCCTTGCACATAATAACAAATTTAGGGATGTCGGGGGTACGTACTTACATTCCATTGATACCTTAAGTACTAAGGGCGGTTCTGAAGATGACTGCGGAGTTCATCAAGCTTCCCGAAACATCACAAGCAAATAAATGGGGGTATTTTAAGGATTGTTAATGCAGGACGCCGGGGCCCCGCCGCACCCCGTGGCATCACACCAGCTAGCAGACCACGGCCAAGCACGCCTGCCAGAAGGACTACAGTCCAGGCACCCCAACCCGTCTCCGCGCCTATTCTCAGCGCGGCGGGTTGTTGAGGCTGGGGCTCGATCCCCAGACCTCATTGATAAGAACCTCTCCTAACAGGCCTTATCACCAACTGAGCTACAGGTGATGAGAGCTTGCCTGAGAGCTCTTTATCAAGGAGGTCGGGGGATCGAGCCCCGGCCTCAACAACCTATCAGCCCTGTGGTGGGGCAGGGGATGGGTTGGGGTGTACGGGCCGCGGACCTGATTAAAGACGCCTTGGTGCGACGCCAAGGTGGTCCCCTGGGCTGGTGCGACGCCAGGCTGCAGGGTGGCAGGTGGGTGTGACGCTCGTCCTGCATCAATTGTGTGGGAGCTATTGATGACATACACATTGAGGTCACTGTCCCTGTACGTAATCAAGGTAGATATCAGAATAGGATACAAGCTATCACCACTAATGTCTTAGGAGTATGTGATGCATACATGAAGTTCATATATGTTTTACCTGGATGGGAGGGTTCCTCATCAGATTCAAGAGTGTTGCATAACACATTGGAAAGGGAGGATCATTTTGAAGTTCTCGTAGGTATATATATTTGACTAGTGTATTATCTTACCGATAATACATTTTGTCATTATATAACATTAAATTTAGCAATGTAGGTTAGTACTATGTTGTTGAGCCAGGATATTTAGCGCTGATGTGCCAGGATATTTAGCGCTGTATCGCTCGACCCGTTATCATCTTCAAGAGTGGGCGACGCAATGAAATAATCCTACAACGTACAAAGAATTATTTAATCTTCGACACTCAAAGAAAAGAAATGTCATTGAAAGAACATTCGGGCTACTAAAAAAAGATGGGCAATTTTACGCTAGACATCATTTTTTGATCTCAAGCGGCAGGTACAAATATATTGTTTTTAATTATTATTAAGTATCAATATATGATTTAATATTCCTCATTTATCCAATAAGTTCAGATCATCAATGCATGTTGCATTCTCCACAATTTCTTGATGGAGAAGAAGCTACTAAATGATGCTAGATTGTTGGATGAAGTTGATGCGGAGATACTGACACAACGTACTAGCGGGGACAGTTACGAATATGAGGATACCGTTGAACCTATTCAAGCCACAAATGAATGGACCGCTTTCCGAGATAACATAGCTATTACAATGTTTAATTACTATCACACTCGACACTACTAGCAACAAATGAATATGTGGTAGCTATAGTCAGGTTACCATTTTTGCATAGTTATAGTAGTTTGTTAACATTGTTAGAACCCGAGCCGGGGCCACATCCCCAGACTCGGTTGACTGCAGTCAAACGACACAAGCATCCCCAACCAAATCTCCTGGGCGCCACCTGGGGGCCACCCAAACATGGTATAATTCCCGGGTAGGTTGTTGAGGCCGGGGATAGAACCCACGACCTCCTTTATAAGAACCTATTCAAGCCACAACTAATCCTACTATCAAGCTCGACACTACTAGCAATAAATGAATATGTGTTAGCTATAGTCAGGTTACCATTTGTGCATAGTTATAGTAGTTGGCCATCTTTTGTTAGAACCCGAGCCGGGGCCACATCCCCAGACTCGGTTGACTGCAATCAAACGGCACAAGCATCCCCAACCAAATCTCCCGGGCGCCACCTGGGGGCGCCCAAACATGGCATAATTCCCGGGTAGGTTGTTGAGGCCGGGGATAGAACCCACGACCTCCTTTATAAGAGGATTTTAACATCTCCTCCTATACCCAAGTGTTCTGCACACTTAAAATCCTCTTATAAAGGAGGTCGTGGGTTCTATCCCCGGCCTCAACAACCTACCTGGGAATTATGCCATGTTTGGGCGGCCCCCAGGTGGCGCCTAGGAGATTTGGTTGAGGATGCTTGTGCCGTTTGACTGCATTCAACCAAGTCTGGGGATGTGGCCCCGGCTCGGGTTCTAACAAACATTTTGTGTAGTTACAATTATAGTTATTTTGTACAGTTAGCGATTACAAATGATGTATGTGTACAACCCGTATTCGCCGAGTGGGTCCCTCAAGCCAACTAGCGAGACCTGGGTCAGCCAGATCATTCGCCCCGGCTAGGAGGTGGAAGTACACCCGGGTTGGTGGGGGTAAGCTGCGGAAGAGAAGGAGCAAGGCGAGTGGTGCCCTCGCGGACCACTCGCCCGGAAGCGTGGGCATTCACTCAGCTAAGCGGGTGCCCAGCGAGTGGTGCCCTCGCGGACCACTCGCCCAAAAGGATTTAAGGGGGAAATAACCATAATACCCCTTGTGGGCTGCAAATAGCCCTTCAGAACAGCGGAGTTAGGCTATTAGCAGACCAATTTGGGGTGCGGTTAGTAAAACTAAAAGGCGGATTCATGCTATTTGCAGACCAGCCTAGAAAAATCTATAAATAGACCCTTAAGGGCACCTTGGAGGAGATCCGATTTTAGAGAATCCTCTCCTCCATGCTAGTTTTTGGTCGGCTGCTAGTGCCCTCCAAGGTGCCCGGTTGAGCTCTGGTTTGGGAGGGGAAGCTCTCTAAGATCTTCCGGGTGTGTGGCGGGACCTCCTCGCTTCAGCCTTGGGTCTTTTCTTATTCTCACATCCACCGTCAAGAGAGTCTAGTGAGGGAGAAGTAAGCATCGGCTGCACCCCCAGTGGGTCCGAACTCAAGAGGCCTGTTGCAGGTTTCAACATTTTTGGTGCGGTGAGCGTGGACCGTAGCCGGTGAAGGAAAATCTCGAATTAGGTTCGATGACAGGAGATGGAGGGAATGGTTCTGACTCAGGCCACTCACAGCCACCCGCGACAGGGGAGTGGCTGGAGATGTTTGAGAAGTTCAAGCGAGAAGTCTTGCAGACAGTTCTCGCGGCAAGGAGCGAGTGCGAGACCCCGGCAGTCCCCGTGGTTCCACCCCTGCAGATCGGCGAGAACGCACCGGTGCAGCGGCCGGGGAAGGAGGTGCCAGCAGAAGGAAGTGCGCGAGATCTCCCGGGGCGGTAGCTGTTCAGCAGTCCGGCGAGTGCTGAGGTGTGCGAGTTGGGTCCGCGCGAGAAGACCATTCGCCGAGCAGGGGAAAGGAGCCCCTTTTGCGAGATGATCCTCTCGGCCCCAGTGCCAGAGGGGTTTCGTGGGCCGGAGATGTCCTACTACACCGGCAAGGAGGATCCAGTCGTGCACCTGCAGTGGTTTGAGGACATGACATCAATCCTTCCCATGTCGGATGCTTTTCAATGCCGACTCTTCGCAACCACCCTGAAGGAGAAAGCAAGGGACTGGTTCCACCAGCTTTCCGCAGGTTCCATCTACACGTTCGATGATCTGCGCCGAGGCTTTCGGCTGCGCTTCTCGACGTCAAAAAAGAGGAAGAAGGATGCGGAGGCTCTCTTCAAGATCAGGCAGAGGGAGGGGGAATCCCTGACACATTACGTGGATAGTTCCAGGAGGAGATACACCTTGTGCAGGAGGTGCCGGGATTCTCCCTCAAGATGGCGTTCATCGTAGGGTTGCGAGACGGGTTCTTCAAGATGGACCTGAAAAGAAGGCCTCCTTCATCCTTTAAGGAATTGATGGAGCGAGCAGCAGAGGAGATTGAAGGGGAGGCGGACAACCCGGAGTTCTACAGGAGGTTGGCAAAGATGAGCGAGCCCGAGGTGAGGCAGCAGGAAGGAAGAAGGCGAGATGAACCCAGGGGTCAGGGGGTCGAAAGACCGCCTCGGAATTGGAGGAATCAAGAGCCCAACAACAGGTTGGGCTGGAGGCACCAGGAAGGACCGGCGAGAGGTCAGGAAGAGGGGTACCAAGGAAGAGAGGCGGGAGGAATGAATCCGGGGTGGAGGCAGGGTCCCAGACCCCCTCACCCCCCAAGGGAGCAAGCTATGGCAGTAGGCCGAGGAAGAGGAGGCAGAGGAGCAAGAGGAGGGAGAGGAAGAGCAGGAAGAGGGGGCAGGGTGGCGTTGCCTTATTGTGACTTTCACCAGGAAGAAGGACACGCGACCGCCACCTGCCCAGAATTCTTGGAGATGAGAGAGAGAGGTCAGCCACGGCGGCAGCAGGTCAAGATCGAGGAAATGCTCCCGGAGGTGGAAGAAGACCGATGCGAGGACAGGGCGGATACAGGAACCAGGGGGGAATCGGGGTGATTCATGGAGGGGTTGGGATAGAGGCCTCTCGCAAGAGGAGCTTCCAGGCGATGTTCCGAAGGGACGTCGCGTCGACTTCCCAGACCCCACCCCCCTCGGAGAAGCTCACCTTCTCCTCGGAAGACATGCCAGATTATGAGGATCCATTCTGCGACGCTCCGGTGATTCAGACGGCGATTGAAAATTTCACGGTCTCCCGGATCCTGGTGGATAATGGGAGCTCAGTGAACGTGATCTTCAAAAAGGCCTTCGACGCAATGGAGGTGGAAAAGAAGAGGGTGCAGGCCTCCGACGGACCGCTGTTTGGTTTCTCAGGAGAGCGGAAGGAGGTCGAGGGAGGTGTTGGTCTCCAGGTGACGCTAGGAGGAGTCCCAAGAAACTGCCGGTTCGTCATTGTGGACGCTCCGAGCAGCTATAACGCCATTTTCGGACGCCCCCTCATCAGTGCCTTCCGGTGCGTGCCCTCATCGTACCATCAGTGCTTAAAGCTCCATAGTGGAGGAGTCCAGGTCCGCGTCCGAGGAGATGCTAAGGTGGCGAGACAGTGCTATGTGACTGCCGTCAACACCATCTCTTGGATGGCGGATGCTAAGAGGATGGATGAGGAGATGGCGAGGCTGGAGGGGCCAGGAGAAGAAGTGGAGAAGAGAGAAGTAGGGGGAGAGGGCGATGCCCGAGAGGAGAATATGGAGGTCGCTCGTGAGGAGCAGGAGGTCGAGTTGATGGAGGTCGCTCGTGAGGAGCAGGAGGTCGAGTTGATGGAGGTCGCTCAGGAGGAGCAGGAGGTCGAGACGGTGGAGGCGGAAGGAGTCGCAGAGGAAGAGGCCCGGGTAGAAGGGCGAAAAGCAAAGGGCCAATGGGAAGAGCCAGCCCGGCTCGTGGCGGCAGAAGAGGTGGTGGAGATGGAGGTCCTCACCCAGGAGGGAAGGGTAAAAGAGGTGCGGATCAGCGGGGGTCTCGGCCCGGAGGACAGGGTGAAGATGCTGGAGTGCATCCAGAAGAACGTGGATGTCTTCGCATGGAGCGCAGCTGATATGCCAGGCATCGAGGCGGACGTGGCTTGCCATCGTCTCAACCTCGATCCAGAAGCCCGCCCCATCCGGCAGAAGAGAAGGACCTTCGCCAGCAAGCTCGAAGGACCCATCTGCGAGGAGGTGGCAAAACTCCTCGAAGCAGGTTTTGTATCGGAGATCCAGTACCCAGGCTGGGTCTCCAACGTCGTAATGGTAAAAAAGGCCGATGGCCGCTGGCGTATGTGTGTGGATTTTTCATTGTTAAATAAGGCCTGCCCTAAGGATTGTTATCCCCTGCCTCGGATCGACGCGCTGGTTGACTCAGCCGTCGGTTTTTCTGTGATGAGTTTTTTGGATGCTTTTTCAGGTTATCACCAGATCAGAATGCACCCCCCGGACGTCAAAGACGTCTCATTCATCACCAGGGAGGGATGCTACTGCTATAAGATGATGCCCTTCGGGCTGAAAAATGCAGGAGCAACCTACCAGAAGATGATGGACCGGATATTCAGGGAGCAAAGGGGAAGGAACCTGGAGGTCTACGTGGATTACCTTATGGTGAAGAGCAAGTGCGTGAACTCTCACATCCGGGACCTCGAGGAGACCTTCGCCACCCTACGCAAGTACAAGATACGCCTGAACCCCCTGAAGTGTGTGTTCGGGGCCAGTAAGGGGAAATTCCTGGGGCATCTTCTCACCCCTTGGGGGGTAGAACCTAACCCGGACAAGGTTAAGGCCATAATGGAGCTGGGGTCGCCGCGGAACGCCAAGGAAGTTCAGCGCTTGACCGGAAGACTCGCGGGGCTGAGCAGGTTTCTCTCCCGAGCCGGGGAGAAATGCTCCCCCTTTTTCAAAACATTACGAGGTAACCAGAAGTTTGAATGGACAAAAGAATGCGAGGAGGCCTTCCAAGCCTTGAAGAGCCAACTCACCAAGGCTCCACTGCTCCAAGGTCCCAAAGAGGGGGAGGATCTATACCTATATCTCGGGGTCGGGGCAGAGGCCGTAAGCTCCGTCCTGGTTCGGGAGGAAGGCAAGAAGCAGCTGCCCGTCTACTACGTGAGCAGGGTCCTGAGGGAAGCAGAGCTCAGATACCCGATTTTGGAGAAGTTGGCCTTTGCTCTGGTCTTCGCAGCAAGGAAGCTCAGGCCATACTTCCAGGCCCATTCAATTCAAGTAGTGACGGACCACCCTCTCCGCCAGATCTTCGAAGGAGTGGAACACTCGGGAAGGCTCGCAAAATGGTCGATAGAGCTAAGTGAATTCAACATTACCTTCGTCCCTCGACTATCCATGAAGGCGCAGGTGGTGGCTGATTTCATGGCAGATTATGTGGCCGAGATGAAGGTGTTGGATCGTATGATGCCCTTAGAGGGGGGGTGAATAAGGGTGTGTCTAAAATTTAATTTTTGACTTAGTAATTTTTTAAAGAGAATTTACTTTACTAAAAAATTACTTATAAATATTTTCAAACCAATGCAATTTTAGTATTAAATCAAAACACAAATTTCCAAGATAAAGATTATGCCACAAAATATGTATTTAAAAAAAAAACATAATTATATTAATCATGAAATTTGAGTACAATAAAAATGATCTTAACAATGCTTAAGATCAAGGCACAAATAAGTTAATAAGAAATTCTACAATTTTGGTTTACCAATCCTTCTCCCAAGGATCGGAAGGCTATTGCTAGTCTCTCCCAAGACCAAGCCCAAGCCTATCCTCTAGATCTTCCCAAGATCTAGACGTAGCACACAAGGCCACGATTTCCCATCAAGCCACGCAAGGACTTGGACGCTCCACACAAGGAAGCGATTTTCCCCTAAGCCACGCAAGGACTTAGACGTCGCACGCAAGACGACGATTTCTCTACCAACGATTACAAAATGAAAAGTGAATGAATGAAAATACAATATGAAAAACCCCCTTTAGAATTTCTGGACCAAAACAGCGAAGAGCCCTTGAGAAAGTCTCCTTGGAATGCGTGTACAATCTTCGGCTTCGCTCTCTCTTTTCTTCTTCAAGGATGGGGATTTTCGTTCTCTGGAGCTCTCTGGACAATAACACTTAGGAAGGAGGCTTAGAAATCTGAAGAATTGAATTCCACAAAGTTTTGAGCCCTTTTAATAAAAAGGAGCTGTCGCCGTCCGATAGCTGCTGTCGCCGATATCCGATAGCTCCAGAGGCTGCCACGTGTCCCGCTAAAACGAAGTTTCTGCGCCGTGTTGAGGTCGTGGTTGAGACGTGGGCTGTCGGATATCCGATAGCACTGTCGGATATCCGATAGTCAAGGTAACCGCTGCATGTTCTGCCATTATCGGAAGATCGTGGGCTGTCGCCATCCGATAGCGATATCGGAAATCCGATAGCTCCTAACCACTGTGTGATAACTGCTGCACGTCCTGGCGTTATTGGCAGATCATGGGCTGTCGGAAATCCGATAGCGATATCGGAAATCCGATAGCTCCAAACCGTTGCGCAGAGATTAAATAAACGAGCTGTCGGAAATCCGATAGCACTGTCGGAAATCCGATAGCTCAAATTTCTGGAAAATGTCATTTTGCTCCAATTGAAGTCATGTTATTCTAGCACCTGTTATCTGCACACCATTAATCAAAAATAGGATCAAATACATTCGGGATTTGTTATTCTCAAACCGGACGAGTGCGGAACGCATGCTCCAACAATCTCCCCCTTTTGATAATAACAAATCCTTATAAAAAGAAATCGAATAAATCCTATTGAGATAGTGAAAAATACTTATGTGTGTACAAGTGTTGTGAGCTTAAGATCTCCATGATCTTCCCCTTAATATGAGCTCCCCCTTAATATAGTCCCGTCTAAAAACATTCTCCCCCTACATATAAACTCCCCCTACATATAAACTCCCCCTACATATATGCTTACTAAATTAATTTAGTAGTGTTAAGGGATTTAATTGATTTAATTGATTTCTTATTATCTTCTCCCCCTTTGATATTAGCAAAAGATGAATATAGAGATGACAGACTAGGAAAGAGTATTACAGAGATATGTTAGTCATGGAGAAAGAATATATGACAAGTTGGAGTACACTAGCGGAAGCTTGGTAAGTGATATGATAATGAGATATGTAATCTTAGAGAGGAATCTAAGCATTCTAGTAATGTGTTTTAAAGTATAGAATCAAATAAACTCAACCAGGATGAGATTCAATTTCAAATATCAGAGAGAGACACAGTTCAATATAGAAACTTGAATTGTTTCGGTCCAATTCTCATAAGAAGAAAATTTATAAATAACAATGAAGTGTAGTAGTGATACTTTGAGAAATAATACATATGAATATATTTAAAATATACATGATCATGGAATTGTTAAACATAACATAAATATACATAAAGCCCATACTTATGAACCAGAAACTTTGCAAATATACAAAAAAGGACCACTTTGGTTTTGCAAGACACTTTATAATTCTTTCCAAGGTGCTTAACCTCACAATGCTCATTAAGACTTATCAGGAGGCTAAGTAGTGCTTGGTGGATGATCCTTGTCAATTTTTATTTATTTTTTCAACATGTTGGGCAAAAAGAATGTTTTGCATTTGAATTTTCCTCCCAGTTTTTTAGAGGATTCATAGATGTTAAGGATATCCGAATTCACTTGCATGCCATAAATGGTAAAAGTTGAATAAGTGCAAAGTAACAAAGGTGAATGTGACATTATGAAATGTATTTTGTTATGTTCGAGCAATCATGATGTATGTATAAAATAAATTTTTTTTATATGTATTACCAAAGCAAGTGTTTGTGAGTGCTCATTGTCATAGATAAAAGTTTTCTTATACTTAGAGGCATGCGAAAACAATTCTTAATAACGATATGAAAGTGTCATCACAATGATATGATAAGATTGAACATCATAAGCATGTGTTAAGCTATTGTTAGGAATAATAACACATTAAGAATACTTTATGCAAGATACCAAAATTCTCATATTAACATGTATAGAAACAGGGAATGAACAAACTAGTGAGAAAGAAAAAATAAATTTTGGGAGCTGTCGGATTTCCGATAGCTAGCTATCGCCATCCGATAGCTCAGAAAATATAAAAAGACGTGTTTCGTCTTTTGACCGACACTTCTCTTCAGTTTTGGGAGAAATTTCGAGATCTAGAGCTCCAGGTGCCAGAAATCTTCAGATCTAAGGTGAGATTTGTGTTTTTTTTAAGTTTTGGTTAAAATTTCTCCATTAGTTTTGTGATTTTCATATTTCTCTTGAATTTCATGGAGTATTTTGAAGATAAACTGTATAAGGGTTAGTAGATCTAGATATTTTAGATTTTTGGTTGTATAAGAGATGTGGATCTTGTCTTTTGTGAGAGAAATTAGTATTTTTGTTGTATTTGTGTTTGAAACAAGATTTTCCCTTTTGTGTTGTTGTTTTTGTGTAGATCTAGATGTTGATAGGTTCAGCTTTAGAGGAATAATGATGATGAACAACAAAAATGAAGTGGTAGAGGAAGAAGATGATGAATAGTGTTTTGCACCAAAGTTTTTGATTTTTCAAAAATATTAGAAATGTTGAAGATTTGTTGCTATGTGAAAAGTGTTTAGATTATGGGATAGGAAGATTGTTGTAAAATGAAAATTTTCGGCACAAAAAAAATTTTTAGCTGTCGGATTTCCGATAGGTGGTATCGGAAATCCGACAGTGCTAGAATTGTTCCCCATATTTTTTTTTGTAAAAATTTTTTGTTATGTCTGATGCAGATATGTCTTCAAGTTGGAGATCAAGAAGAGGTCAATCAGGAGATGCCCATTCTTCGTATCAAAGTTTCTCGGCCATTGAAAAAGCACAAATAGGAATTTCAAAGATCGTGGAATTTGATCTCCCTAGGCATGAACGAGTTTATTTTTTGCTTGCTGAGGCAGGTATACTCTCAGTTATTATTCAAGATATTTTCTCTTCAGTGTTAGTCCGAGAATTTTATAATCATTTGGAGGATCCTGCATATACCAATTTGAATGGAGGAGTAAGATCCAAAATTCAAGGGCAATATGTGGAGATCACTCCTTTTGATTTAAGAAGTGAGTTTGGTCTAATGGAAAGTGAGAATATCTTGGATATTGTGGAAAATTATAGACTTGAGAGAGATTGGACATTAGTGAACATGTCATTGCATGGAAATTCCACCAAAAATCTCATATCCACTTTGACGACATTGACAGACCATGCTCGTCTTGTGCAAGATATACTAAGGCATACGATTATGTTGAAGTCCGGTGATACTCACAGTATTACGGCTCAACTTAGTCTTGTGACATATTATATAGTGGAGAATGAGTTATGTGATGTGGCCGATCTCCTCTTATCTATGATGCGATATACATACCGCCTCAAAAATCCGGATTGGAAAAAGGCACACACTCTCCCTTTGGGTGCGATTATCCAACGTATCCTATACAAGAAATACTCTTGGATAGATCAAAATTTTTATCTTGGAGATTGTTGCCCGGAGATATATCAAACGGCGGATATTAAGGGTAAGAAAAGTCAACGAAAGCCGTCGACTATGGAAATGAGAGAGCCTCCAATAGCACGTGGAGGGTCAATGCGGGAGGCACTCGACTCGTTCCAAACGAAGTTGGATAAACATATTGACGACTTCCAAGAACATAGGAGGTCATTTGAAGAACATAAGGTGGAGGTGAAAAAAGATCGGACCCGAATGCAGAAATTTATGAAGTTCCTTGTGAAAGGACTTAAATTAAAGCCTACGCCTGCGGAAGCCGCGGAATGGGAGATGCCTTCAGAGGAGGAGCCTCGTCGGCAATCCGTCAGTCATGGTCGACGGAGGAAGACAGTCATGAGGAGATCAGATTTTGACATTCCTGAAAGCAGTGGGGCTGGTAGTCGGAATGAGGAGGAGTCGGACTGAAACAGAGTTCTGGAGGATATCGCCATCCGACAGCTCCAATGCCCAGATTTTTTTTTTTAATTTTCTGCATTTCTATTATCAGACATTATGATTAAATTATTGTAATAATTTTGACTGTGTGAACATGTTTGATTTGGTGAATGTCTATTTTAAGAGATTGTTTTTCTTTTGATATGTATAAGTCTTTTGTGATTTTTTTTTATTAAAATTTTATAGGTTCTAAGTAGTGATATATTCATTGTGAAATATCTAGGATTCCCAATTCTAGCCTAAGCATAGAAAAACGGGAATCCGGTAACGGTTTAGTGAATATATCTGCTAGTTGATTTTCCGTGCCTATAAAGTTGATTTTTATATTACCCTTCTTAATATGATCCCTTATAAAATGATGTCGGACATCTATATGCTTAGATCTAGAATGTAATACAGGATTGTTAGTTAAATATATAGCACTTTTATTGTCACACTTTAATTCTACACTACTTTGTTGCATGCCAAAATCTTCTAATGTTTGTGACATCCAAAGAGCTTGGGCACAACAACTACCTAGTGCAATATATTCGGCCTCGGTAGTAGAGAGGGCAACAGAATTCTGTTTCCTACTCGACCATGAAATAAGTGAAGGGCCGATAAAGTGACAAGTGCCACTAGTGCTTTTCCTATCTAAAGAACATCCAGCATAATCGAAATCCGAAAAACCATGCAAAATAAAGGAATCATTATGAGGATACCATAATCCTAATTTTGATGTTCCAATGAGATATCTAAAGATACGTTTCACCGCTTTTAAGTGTGACTCTTTAGGATTAGCTTGAAATCTAGCACATAAACAAACGGCAAACATAATATCAGGTCTAGATGCGGTTAAATACAATAAAGACCCTATCATACTTCTATAAAGGGTTTGTTCAATTGAAACACCACTTTCATCTTTTCCTAATTTTAGAGAAGTACTCATAGGAGTGTTTGCATGCTTAAGATTTTCAAATCCAAATCTTTTTAACATATCATGAATATATTTGGTTTGACATATAAAAATACCATCATGTTTTTGAGTAATTTGAAAACCTAGAAAATATGAAAGTTCTCCAACCATGCTCATTTCAAATTCATTTTTCATAATTTGTACTACTTCATTACACAACTCTTCATTAGTGGCTCCAAAAATAATATCATCAACATAAATTTGTAAAATAACTAAATCATGATCAATTTGCTTAATGAAGAGTGTAGAATCAGCACTTCCTATTTTATAATCGTGCTTTAACAAATATTGAGTTAATCGATCATACCAAACACGAGGCCCTTGTTTTAATCCATAAAGCGCTTTATCTAATTTATAAACATAATTTGGATATTTCTCATTTATAAAGCCAGGGGGTTGTTCTACATAAACCTCTTCTTTTATATACCCGTTTAAAAATGCGGTTTTGACATCCATTTGATATAATTTAAATCTTTTAAAGCAAGCAAATGCAAGAAATATCCTAACCGCTTCTAATCTTGCTACGGGTGCAAAAGTTTCATCAAAATCTACCCCTTCAATTTGTGCATAACCTTTTGCAACTAATCTGGCTTTATTTCTAACAATTCTAGATTCATTATCCATTTTATTTTTAAAAATCCATTTAACACCAACTATAGGACGATTTTTGGGTCGTTCTACAAGATTCCAAACCTTATTACGTTCAAATTGATTAAGTTCTTCATTCATAGCTAAAAACCAAAATTCATCATTTAAAGCGGTGGAAACATCTTTTGGTTCTATTTCAGAAACAAAACAAAGGTTTGAAAATAAAACATGTAACGATGAACGAGTACTAACCCCTTTTTGCGGATCTCCAATGATAAGCTCCTTTGGATGATCCTTTGAGAATCTCAATTCACTTGGAGGCACATATCCTTCTCTTTCTTCTTCTTCTCTATCTTCTTCTCCTCTTTCTTCTTCTCTTTCTTCATCTTTTTCTTCTTCATTTTCTCCAAGTTCTTCATTATTATTCTCCATGGATGGAAGGGGTTCATCTTCTTTTCCTGTAATTTTCTTTTCTACACATGAAGCAAACTCATCAAACCTAACATGAATAGATTCTTCAACTATTTTTGTTCTTTTATTAAAAATCCTATAAGTTTTACTAGTTGAAGAATAACCAATAAAAATACCTTCATCACATTTTTCATCAAATTTTCCTAAGGAATCTTTAGAATTTAAAATAAAATATTTACAGCCAAAAACTTTGAAATAAGAAACATTTGGTTTTTTACTAAATATTAATTCATAAGGAGTTAATTTTAAAATAGGGCGAAGCATTACTCTATTAATTACATAACATGCCGTGCTAACCGCTTCAGCCCAAAAGGATTTTGGTAATTTAAATTCAGATAACATTGTACAGGCTAACTCTTGAAGAGTTCTATTTTTCCTCTCCACTACACCATTTTGCTGTGGTGTGCGTGGAGCAGAAAATTCATGTTTAATTCCTAATTCCGTACAAAAAGAAATAAACTTTTCATTTTCAAATTCTCCTCCATGATCTGATCGTATGCGTTTAATTTTTAACTCAAATTCATTTTGGATACGCATACATAATTTTGAAAATTCTGAAAATGCATCGGATTTGGAGGTTAGAAATAAAGTCCAACAAAAACGAAAATAATCATCAATCAATACAAATGTGTATTTTCTACCTCCTAAGCTAGAAATTCCAATTGGCCCAAATAAATCCATATGTATTAATTGAAGTGGCCTAGTGGTAGAAATAATGTTTTTACTTTTGAAAGATGATTTTGAAAATTTTCCTTTTTGGCAAGGCACACATAGTGAAGAAGATAAATTTCCATTTAACAAAGGTAAACCTTTAATTAATTTATCTTTTGAAAGTTTTGTAATTAACTTGGCACTAGCATGTCCAAGTCGCCTATGCCATAAATCTAATTCATCATTTTTTGATAAAAAACATTTTAAGGTAGAATTTGAAAAATCAAGAAATTTAATCATATATACATTATGACATCTAGGTGCGGTAAAAACAATTTCATTTGTTTTGGAATTAATAATTTTGCATAAATTTGTAGAAGATTCAAATAAAACATTTAAACCTTTATCACATAATTGACTAATAGAAATCAAATTATGCTTTAATCCTTCTACAAATAAAACATTTGAAATTGAAAAATTTTCGTTACCCACAACACCGATGCCGATTATTTTTCCTTTTCCATTGTCACCGAATGTAACAACTCCTCCTTTCTTCATCTCCAGGCTAAGGAACTTCTCTTTATTGCCCGTCATGTGCTTTGAACAACCCGAGTCCAAGTACCACACGTCTTCTTTGTCCTTAGCTTGCCAACACCTAGAAAGAAGAGGTGAGTAAAGATCTGGTTACCCAAGTGGTTCCACCCATAGTATAGGTAGAAGCCTTAGGCACCCAGATTTGTTTGATTTTACTTTTTCCTTCTTTCCAGCAAGAGTCCGTAGTGTGACCAAATCTATTGCATTTGGCACAAGTAATGTATTTAGAAGAGTATAACTTTTCTGGACTTTTACTGGATGAGGATGCAGTATTTGATATTTCATTAATTTTAGAATTTTTAAAAGTAAATTTTCTGGAATTTTCACTGTCGCCGGCGACAGTGGTTGTCGCCGGGCGACAGCTTCCAGATGTGTATCGGAGCCCAGACCTTCCAGATCCATGGCGTTGGTATCCTAAGATCATATCAAGTGATCTTCGGCCCATTCCAAATTTTTTCATGGCTAGTGTTAAGTCATGAATCTGGTGTCTCATTTTTGTATTCTCGGATACTAGATTTACGCATCTCCGATTAAAAGATTTCTTTCCCTCATGGACTTTGGAAATTGAAGATTTTAGATCTCTCTCTAAAATCTCATTCTTTTTAGTAAGAATTTTTATTGTAGAATGAGATTTGGAAAGAGATTCTTCAAGTTCTTTAATTCTTCCCAAAGAGTGATCACACTCTTGGCAAGAAATATCCCTTTTTCCAATAATCTTAATTTCATTTAACAATTTTCTGTTTTCTTTAAGTAAAATTCCATTTTCAGATTTTAGAAGATCATTATCTTTAAATTTTTTTCAAAAAATTTGCAAGTCTTTAAAAATTCAGAAAATAATTCATCATAAGTTGGAGGAGTTACCTCAGTGTCGCTTTGGACACTGCATTCGTCATCAGATATGACGCTCTTTCCCATTAAGCATATGTTGGCCTCCTCCTCTTTACTTGAGTCGAAACTGCTTGCATCCTCTGAAGTAGTATCATCCCAGGTTTCCGCCTTCAACACCTTCTTCGACCCTTTGTGCTTCTTTTCTTTAAGTTCTTTCAAGTACTTTGGACACTTGCTTCGAATGTGTCCTAACTTCTTGCAGTGATAGCACTCCGGTGGCGGTCTCTCTTCCTCCTCATCGCCCTCCTTTCCTTTTTTCTTCCTAAAGGTCTCCTTCTTAAAATACTTCTTAAACGAATTTCTTCTCTCCGAATTTTTCATAAATTTTCTAAATTTTTTAACAAATAAGCTCTCCTCATCTTCTTCATCCTCCTCAGAATCACTAGTTTCTTCCTTCTTAGTTTTTAGAGCCAATCCCTTCTTCCTTGGCTCCATATACTCTTGTTGTTGAATTTTTAATTCAACTTCATGAGTTTTCAAATTCCCAATGAGGCTCTCCAATTTTAAAGTCTTAAGATCATGTGACTCGGAAATTGCAGTCACTTTAGGATTGAACTTCGGGGAAGTGATCTTAAAATTTTTCTTACCAAATCTCCATTTGAGAACACCTTTCCTAGCACCTTTGAGTCGTTCACGATTTTTGTGAATCGTGTGTACATCGTATCAACCTCTTCTCTACCTCCATTTTGAACCTTTCAAATTCAGATTCCAGTTGAAATAGCTTTGAGTCCTTTACCTGCGAAGTACCTTCATGAGTGATTTCTAATAAATTCCAAATTTCAAATGCAGAATTACAAGCACAAACTCTATTAAATTCAGTGTGATCTAGTGCGCAAAATAAAGCATTCATGGCTTTTGCATTGTTCTTACATTTTAATTTATCGTTGTCATCCCACTTGTCTTTGGGCTTATCCATGGTTACATCTCCTACAACAAATGTTGGAGAAGTGTAACTAGATTCTACCATATTCCAGACTTCAATATCTAGCGCAATTAGAAAACAACGCATACGAGTTTTCCAATAATTGTAGTCTGTGCCCGTAAAAAGTGGTGGCCTACTAATTCCTTGCCCCTCAACGAACGCGTGATCGTTGTGCGCCATTACTCCCGGTGGTAAAACCGTTTTGGAGTAACCTGCCTCTGATACCACTTGTTGGATCGTATGACGCCCTTAGAGGGGGGGGGGGGGGGGGGGGGTGAATAAGGGTGTGTCTAAAATTTAATTTTTGACTTAGTAATTTTTTAAAGAGAATTTACTTTACTAAGAAATTACTTATAAATATTTTCAAACCAATGCAATTTTAGTATTAAATCAAAACACAAATTTCCAAGATAAAGATTATGCCACAAAATATGTATTTAAAAAAAAACATAATTATATTAATCATGAAATTTGAGTACAATAAAAATGATCTTAACAATGCTTAAGATCAAGGCACAAATAAGTTAATAAGAAATTCTACAATTTTGGTTTACCAATCCTTCTCCCAAGGATCGGAAGGTTATTGCTAGTCTCTCCCAAGACCAAGCCCAAGCCTATCCTCTAGATCTTCCCAAGATCTAGACGTAGCAAACAAGGCCACGATTTCCCACCAAGCCACGCAAGGACTTGGACGCTCCACACAAGGAAGCGATTTTCCCCTAAGCCACGCAAGGACTTAGACGTCGCACGCAAGACGACGATTTCTCTACCAACGATTACAAAATGAAAAGTGAATGAATGAAAATACAATATGAAAAACCCCCTTTAGAATTTCTGGACCAAAACAGCGAAGAGCCCTTGAGAAAGTCTCCTTGGAATGCGTGTACAATCTTCGGCTTCGCTCTCTCTTTTCTTCTTCAAGGATGGGGATTTTCGTTCTCTGGAGCTCTCTGGACAATAACACTCAGGAAGGAGGCTTAGAAATCTGAAGAATTGAATTCCACGAAGTTTTGAGCCCTTTTAATAAAAAGGAGCTATCGCCGTCCGATAGCTGCTGTCGCCGATATCCGATAGCTCCAGAGGCTGCCACGTGTCCCGCTAAAACGAAGTTTCTGCGTCGTGTTGAGGTCGTGGTTGAGACGTGGGCTGTCGGATATCCGATAGCACTGTCGGATATCCGATAGTCAAGGTAACCGCTGCATGTTCTGCCATTATCGGAAGATCGTGGGCTGTCGCCATCCGATAGCGATATCGGAAATCCGATAGCTCCTAACCACTGTGTGATAACTGCTGCACGTCCTGGCGTTATTGGCAGATCATGGGCTGTCGGAAATCCGATAGCGATATCGGAAATCCGATAGCTCCAAACCGTTGCGCAGAGATTAAATAAACGAGCTGTCGGAAATCCGATAGCACTGTCGGAAATCCGATAGCTCAAATTTCTGGAAAATGTCATTTTGCTCCAATTGAAGTCATGTTATTCTAGCACCTGTTATCTGCACACCATTAATCAAAAATAGGATCAAATACATTCGGGATTTGTTATTCTCAAACCGGACGAGTGCGGAACGCATGCTCCAACAGAAGGAAGATGGAGCCCCTCGTCACGTTCTGTGGAAGCTGCTGGTGGACGGGGCTTCAGGCAAGAATTCTCTCGGAGGAGGGGTGGTGCTGGAGAGTCCCCAAGGAGTAAAGATCGAGCAGACACTAGTGGTACACTTTCCAATCACCAACAATCAGGCGGAGTATGAGGCGGTGATCGCCGGTCTACGGTTGGCCCAGGAGCTCGGAGTCCATGACGTGGAGGTCCTCACCGACTCGATGGTAATAACCTCTCAGATCAGGGGAGAGTTTGAGACGAGGGAGCCTGCGCTCATAAGGTACTTGTCCAAAGTGAGAGGTCTCGTGGGAACGTTCAAAGCTTTCTCCATCCGGCACGTCCCTCGGGAGGAGAGCACCCCGGCGGATCGGTTGGACAAATCCGGTCCTCGAGCCGGGGGGACCCTGACAGACCTATTCCGCCCTTCGATTGAGGAGGGAGAACTCATGGAAGTAGAGCAGCGACCCTCCTGGAAGGATCCCTTCGTCACCTTCCTTGCAACGGGAAAATTTCCGGAGGAGGTTCCGGACCAGAGGCGCTTCCGATATAAGTCCGCCTACTACGTGCTCCATGAGGGGGACTTGTATCGGAAGACCCTCTCGGGCCTCCTGGCCCGATGCATTTCAGAGGAGGAGGTCCCAAGGATCTTGGAAGAAGTTCACTCCGGCGAGTGCGTCAGCCACTCGGGGAGCAGGATGTTGGAGGCCAGAATAATGAGGCAGGGGTACTTCTGGCCAACCCTAAGTAAAGACGCGACAGCCTTCGCCAAGAGGTGCCAGAAGTGCCAAATGTTCGCCCCGCTTCAGCTCATTCCAGCTCAGAGGCTAAAGAGTATCACGGCGCCCTGGCCATTCGCCATATGGGGGATGGACCTGGTAGGACCCTTCCCCCAGGCTAGTGGGCAGAGGAGGTTTCTCCTAGTCATGATTGACTACTTCTCAAAGTGGTTGGAGGTCAAGGCGTTGGCTAAGGTCACCTCCCAGGTAATCCGCAACTTCGTATGGGGGGAGGTCATTTGTCGACATGGGCTTCCACAGGCCATAGTCACGGATAATGGTCCGCAGTTCGCAAGCGAGGAATTCATCAGCTTCTGTGGCCAGCTAGGGATAGACCTCAGGTTTGCATCCGTTCACCATCCCAGGAGCAACGGGCAAGTGGAGGCGGCAAACAAGGTCATCGTGAACCTGCTCAAGAAGAAGGTGGAAAATCTGAAGGGCAATTGGGTGGAACAGCTTCCATCGGTCTTGTGGGCCCTAAGAACTACCCCCAACACCGCCACGGGAGAGACCCCTTTCAAGCTCTCTCACGTCTGCGAGGCCGTCATCCCCATAGAGTTCGAGGTTATGACACCACGGGTAAAGGCCGCCGCAAGTGGAGAGGCTGATTGGAGAGCCGAAAATGAGGAGGAGTTGCGGCTCTCCCTCGACCTCATCAAAGAAGCTCGGGACCTGGCAGCCATTCGCCAAGAAGAGGTCAAGCGGCGGATGGCCAAGTATTTCGACAAGCACGTCAGAGTCAAGCAGTTCGAGAAGGGAGATCTGGTGCTCAAGAAGGTCGACGCGGCCGGAAGGTCCGCCGCGGTGGGAAAACTTAACCCCAACTGGGAAGGCCCCTATGTCGTGGAAGAGGCACTAAGGTTTGGGGGGTATCGCCTTCAGAATGTGGAGGGCCAACCTCTCATCCACACATGGAGTGGTGACGATCTTAAACGTTTCTATCCCTGAAACTATGTAATAAAAATGTTTTGAAATAAGAATATTTTGTTTAACGTATGTGTTTAAGATTGATACTGCAGCTTGTAGGAAAAACCCCGAAAGCTCCAAAAATGGCCCCGAGCAGACCCGCTGTCCAGGCTCTCATCTAGCTGGCAGGTCTGAAGGCTCACTCGGAGGCAGGTTCTATGCTTAAGAAAAGATGGCCCCGAGCAGACCCGCTGTCCAGGCTCTCATCTAAGCTGGCAGGTCCAAAGGCTCACTCGGTGGCAGGTTCTATGTGAAAGAAAAGAAGGCCCGGAGCAGACCCGCTGTCTAGGCTCTCATCTAGCTGGCAGGTCCGAAGGCTCACTCGGTGGCAAGTTCCAAGGTGTTGAGAAGATGTCCCCGAGCAGACCCGCTATCCAGGCTCTCATCTAGCTGGCAGGTCCGAAGGCTCACTCGGAGGCAGGTTCTATGCTTAAGAAAAGATGGCCCCGAGCAGACCCGCTGTCCAGGCTCTCATCTAAGCTGGCAGGTCCGAAGGCTCACTCGGTGGAAGGTTCTATGTGAAAGAAAAGAAGGCCCCGAGCAGACCCGCTGTCCAGGCTCTCATCTAGCTGGCAGGTCCGAAGGCTCACTCGGTGGCAAGTTCCAAGGTGTTGAGAAGATGGCCCCGAGCAGACCCGCTATCCAGGCTCTCATCTAGCTGGCAGGTCCGAAGGCTCACTCAGAGGCAGGTTCTATGCTTAAGATAAGATGGCCCCGAGCAGACCCGCTGTCCAGACTCTCATCTAAGCTGGCAGGTCCGAAGGCTCACTCGGTGGCAGGTTCTATGTGAAAGAAAAGAAGGCCCCGAGCAGACCCGCTGTCCAGGCTCTCATCTAGCTGGCAGGTCCGAAGGCTCACTCGGTGGCAAGTTCCAAGGTGTTGAGAAGATGGCCCCGAGCAGACCCGCTGTCCAGGCTCTCATCTAGCTGGCAGGTCCGAAGGCTCACTCGGAGGCAGGTTCTATGCTTAAGAAAAGATGGCCCCGAGCAGACCCGCTGTCCAGGCTCTCATCTAGCTGGCAGGTCCGAAGGCTCACTCGGTGGCAGGTTCTATGTGAAAGAAAAGAAGGCCCCGTGCAGACCCGCTTTCCAGGCTCTCATCTAGCTGGCAGGTCCGAAGGCTCACTCGGTGGCAAGTTCCAAGGTGTTGAGAAGATGGCCCCGAGCAGACCCGCTGTCCAGGCTCTCATCTAGCTGGCAGGTCCGAAGGCTCACTCGGTGGCAGGTTCTATGCTGAAGAAAAGATGGCCCCGAGCAGACCCGCTGTCCAGGCTCTCATCTAGCTGGCAGGTCCGAAGGCTCACTCGGTGGAAGGTTCTATGTGAAAGAAAAGAAGGCCCTGAGCAGACCCGCTGTCCAGGCTCTCATCTAGCTGGCAGGTCCGAAGGCTCACTCGGTGGCAAGTTCCAAGGTGTTGAGAAGATGGCCCCGAGCAGACCCGCTGTCCAGGCTCTCATCTAGCTGGCAGGTCCGAAGGCTCACTCGGTGGCAGGTTCTATGCTGAAGAAAAGATTGCCCCGAGCAGACCCGCTGTCCAGGCTCTCATCTAGCTGGCAGGTCCGAAGGCTCACTCGGTGGAAGGTTCTATGTGAAAGAAAAGAAGGACCTGAGCAGACCCGCTGTCCAGGCTCTCATCTAGCTGGCAGGTCCGAAGGCTCACTCGGTGGCAAGTTTCAAGGTGTTGAGAAGATGGCCTCGAGCAGACCCGCTGTCCAGGCTCTCATCTAGCTGGCAGGTCCGAAGGCTCACTCGGTGGCAGGTTCTATGTGAAAGAAAAGAAGGCCCCGAGCAGACCCGCTGTCCAGGCTCTCACCTAGCTGGCAGGTCCGAAGGCTCACTCGGTGGCAAGTTCCAAGGTGTTGAGAAGATGGCCCCGAGCAGACCCGCTGTCCAGGCTCTCATCTAGTTGGCAGGTCCGATGGCTCACTCGGAGGCAGGTTCTATGCTTAAGAAAAGATGGCGAGGAAGAAATTTCAAAGGGTAACGACATCTCTCCTCCCGGTCTTAGGATGAGTGCATGACATCTCTTATTTTTGCCTTTCTTTTATTGCACTTTTTGGCACCGGATCTCTCAAAAGAGAGGGGCTTGGGTCGTCTTGGTTCAAGAGGAACCATCAGGTCGATTAAGTCCGTCCTCGACATTATTTTGCATTAGAGATCCACTCCGTTAGTGGATTAGGCATTGTGAGTGAAGCCAAAATCGCGACCGGTGGTCCGATTCGGTGATGTTGTTTAACGTGCATTTTAGGGATTTTGCTAGAAATCTGATCACGGCGAAAATGTCGTTGCGATGCCCTTATATTTTCATGTGAGAACGAACGTTGGCTTGGGTGGGAAAATTTGTGTGTGTTGAATGGCTTGTGATGCCCGTTTGTATGTGAAGGCGTAGCTTGGTCTTTGTGGTCGGCTGGCTAGCCCATGAATGTTGAAATTCATGTGTGGAGAGTGTCTCGGAAAGACAAGTCCCATTTTATGATAACTGATGATAGCGTCTGAGCTGAGGGACAAGCCCAATGACATTATTGTGGGTCATGTGTGGGTGGGTTCTAGGCAAGAGTTCTTAGCATCGGTTGTGCTTGACTTGGTGATTTTGGCGAGAACGACTGAGTTGATGGACAAGCCCGATGGCATTATGGGTTATGTGCGGGTGAGGTCTCAGCGAGAGTTCTCGGCCTTGGGCTTGTATGCCTTTGGGGGAAATGATTATTACCCATGTGGTTGTTGTGAGATGATGATGTTGTGATGATATGTTAGAATCATACACGTCATAGTGTGCATTGGGTGAAACCCAGGTTTGCATACATGTTGCATTGGTAGACCCCTTTATTTATCTGCTCAACATAGAAATGTGGATGATGCTTATGACACTCATACTTGTTGTTCTATGTTACTTCTGTTTAATTACATTTGCATACGAAGTGCTGACTTGCAGGGTGATGTAGTTCCTCGGAGTACGCTAGGACGGCCGGGAGGAGGGGTGTTGTTACACGGTTTGTGGTCAACCATAGTTGACCCTCGTTATGCCGCTTTTTCTATAATGGGTGTAGGGCAAGGATCGCAAGCTAGAGCCAGCTCGCCGGCCAAAAAGGCATAAGCCTCATGAAGTGTATCTTTTCCTGTTTTCCTGCATGTTTATGTTTTCGTTATATTGTTCCGGCTTGCATGCCGAGGTAGCATATGAATGTTATTATCCTTTGGATGTTTTGTGTTGTATGGATGATGATTTGAACATTGGTATTGTAAGGTCATAAGGCCAGCATACTCCTATGTAATTGTGGACAGCTTCTGTGTTTTTGTTAGTGTTTCCGCTGTGTATGTTCTGAGTTTTGAGTACGGTAGATTCTATATCATTTTTAATACTAAAGCTATGGCGATTATATGTTGTGGGGTCCCGACCTGAAAGTGAGTTCAGTTCTTAAGTTAAAACTTTTTGGGTTATTTAAAAGTAGTGATATATAAATATATGTAATTAAGTGAGTTATGAAAAACAAACTAACACAAATTCACAGATATCAGCACATCATAGAAAATAGACAAGCATCATAGATGACACAAAGAAATATAGTAGTTCCCCAATTAACCTGGGTACATCTACTCTTCTACCACACTTGATAGGAATCCACTACAGGTTGTTGATCAGGTGCCCTGCCACCAAGAGGGTTTTGATCAGGTGTCTACACACCAAGAGAGCTTTTGATCAGGTGCTTTAACCCAACTACAGGTTTTTGATCAGGTGCCCTGCCACCAATGGCTGTAACTTTTGAAGGGAGTTATAACCCTTTATACATGTAAAAGAAAATAGAAAATATAATGTTCTTCTTTTTCTAAGAAGACTCTAGAGATCCTGATGGGTTGTTGAGATTGGATCTTTGAAGATGATGTTGAAGAGGTCCCCCTGTCTGATTGGAATTGATGACAGTTTGTGGAGGCTTCTTCTCTTGATTGTAATAACTCTTTTCTTCTTCTGCAGTTTTGATCCTGAGCAAATGATCTTGATTGGTGTCTCATGATGAAGATGTTCTGCAAAGAAGAGTTAGCAAAAAGAAGATAAATAAAATATGTTGTTCTTATCAAGAACTCTGCATATGTGCTGCTTCTTTTTGCTTCTCTGTTTTTCCTATATTTCCTTCTTCCTGTTCTGGTTCTGCCTTATTCTCTCTTGTTCTTCTTCTCTACTCTTCTCTTTTTGTATATGTATTCTGGAGAAGACTTCAGGGCTTATTTCAATTCTTGCCCGACAAGGAAGGAGATAATATCTCTTTAATTTTCTAGATTCCTCGAGAAGATAAATTGCCGTCTTTGGCTTTTCTGCAACGGCTATAACATTTAAAGCTGCAACGGCTATAATGTTAATTTATAAAGACAGCAATATATAGCAATATATAAATAGAAATGATTAAAATACTGCTTTAATCAGATATAAGAATATTAGTCGAACTGAGAATATCTAAATTATAAAGCTGGTAGAAATTCGTCGAGCTCAGCTTCAAGTTCGTCGATCTGATTATTTAATTCGTCGTTCTGAGCTTCTGCTAAATATTCGTCGAACGCAGACTTGAGATCATCAAACGCAACTTTTCGTCGACCGCTGAGACGGGATCGTCGACCGCTGAGATAGCTGGATTTCGTCGACCGCTGAGACGGGATCGTCGAGCGTTGAGACGGCTGGATTTCGTCGACCGCTGAGATAGCTGGATTTCGTCGAGCGCTGAATGAATACCATTCGTCGACCGCAGAGCACCGTTCGTCGAACGCAGGTAGTCGTTCGTCGAACCCAGAGAACATGTATTATTTATATATATATATATATATATTATTTTCTCATGTCTCTTGTCTTAATGGAATTTGATCTAAATTATGCAAGATGTGTTATGACCATAAAGATGGATCCTAACTTAAATCAAAACTAAGGTTCCAATACGACCGGACACATATTATATGGTCATTACATGGGAGGTGTTACAATTTGGTATCAAAGCCAAGTTAGCATTCTTATTGAGATTTAGTGTAATCGGATCGCGTAAAGAGGTTGTCCACATAAGAGTATTTTGCGGGGCCATGAGTGTCCCTGTGTTCGAGTCTTGCGAATAGAACTTGATTTGTTTGTTTCCTTTCTTATGCTAGGATGGAGGCGACAATGCAAGGACGTTGAGGCGGCGAGAGGAGCCTTCGTCAAGCAGTGGTACTGCTCCGGGCCTCATGAATATGGGTGTGTCCACGACAGACTTCTGTCGCATGCTAGCAGAGGTGATGGTAGCGTCCCAAGCTACGGCGATGCCACAGTTTGCGACACCTGTCGTGCAGGTTACGACTCCTGTTACCCCGTTTGCGACGCACGTTACACCGGAGGTAGGAGTAAGGCAGGCAGAGCCGTTAGCTGAAAGAGTGTTCGGGCAAGGAAATCGACAAATGAAGTATTTTTTGAGTTTTCATCCTCCGACATTCAAGGGAGTCGGCACTCCGACGGATGCCGATGACTGGTTGGAGAGGATTCAGGAACTCCTGAAAACAGCAGAGACCCCAGAGGACAAACGTCCCAATTTGTGACTTTTATGTTAAAATGTGACGCCAAATTGTGGTGGGTGAATCATATCGGCCGTCATTTCCCTAGACGTGCCCCGTTCATGGAAGAGTTTGGGAACGCTTTCCTAAAGCGTTATATCCCCTCTTCGACGAGGTCAGCACTTCAGAGGCAGTTCTTGCACTTGGTGCAGCGTGAGAAGACGGTAGATGAGTACCTATAGGAGTTTACTCGTTTGGGTCGTTACGCGGGGACGACCATGACAGATGATGAGGAGAGGGATAACCTCTTCTATCAAGGGCTGAGAGAAAATCTAATAAATAATTATTGCAAAGTCAAATAAATAAATTGAGAAAAAAGGAAAATAAAATCTACAAATTTTCTATGGAGAACTCGGCGGGCCGCGGGCGGCTAATAGCATCAATGTCGAGAGCAAGCAAAGGCGCCGCAACACCTTCACACGGGCAAGCTTGTGTTGGTTCCACTCATTTTCGACCTTTTTTTCGATCCCTACGAGCCGAAACTCTAGCAATAATCTCATGGGGCGTGGATATGCGATTTACCTAAGGATCAGTATTATCAATAATTAATCTTTTTCTATGACTCAATAAAAATAAATTAAATCTCTATAAATCAAAATTAAATTCCAATTAATATATGAAAAAGTTAGGCCTTGGATAGCATTATTGCCAAAAAAAGGCATAGGAGAATCAACACCCTCAAATTATAGAATTTTTTTTCGTGCGCGACCCTCTATCATGCTGTATATTTCCGACAGTATAAATTTCCGCGCATGATTAATCTAAAATAAAGTCACTTTTTAATACGATCATATTGCACGAATACTTTTGCAAACAATCGACACCGTTGAATCACGAATCATATGACTATCATGCTCCCGCACGGTGATCTATTATTATGACATTTAAATAATGAATGCATAATTCAAATTCAAAGGGAAATAATGGGGAGATGAATCCAAATGAAAGCCTTGTGTTTTGCAAGAGAGGAGATCCAATGCCCACGTGGGCCCCCACACTCTCATGTCCTATTCTCACCGCCCTCTACCATCTCTTCATACTATAGTGTGTGTAATTTTTTTGGTTAATTTTGGCAAAGTATGGTTAATTATGCTAAACTATGTGGGTCTACTCTAGTAATTTTGTTCGAATGCAGGCGAACATATTCGCGAGGCGTGTTACATGCACGAGAAAGTTTTCCCTTACAAAGTGGGAAATTTTTATGGTGTGGGTAACATATCATTCTCTACGTGTGTTGTACCTTTTTTTTTGCTTTAAATTATATTAATAAGTGTTCAAAAAATATGGAATATGAATTATGGTATTTTTTACAATCAATTTTTAGTACCCGCATTTTTCACATTCAGGTCATATTTGAAAAAAAAATTGATCTCATTTTTTGATCCAAAATTATCTAATCGGATTTTTTTAATCTAGTTTGTAGACCCTAAATTAGGAACGACAATCGCGTTAGTCAAAAAAGTAATTGATCCCAACCACCAGCCCAAGCTTCGATAGAGGGTTGACAATGTCGAACTAAATTTGTAAAAAAAATGATTAATTAACACGATATAACCATATGCATGCATTGAAAATCAAGATGAGTCAGTTCATCTGAATCGGTTCATGTTTTTTTTTCGGTTTAGTTTTCGCCGTTTTCGTTTCCCTAGTGCCTCACCTTTTCCAAGAGATGCATCCGTTCGGTTGAGTGACCGTCATTTGCCTAGTAGATGTTCAAAACACCTTTTATTCTCCTGTTGTTGTTTTAGTGAAAAGACACATTTCCTTCTCCACTTGTACCAGTATTATCCAGAAAAATTGCATGCAGAGAAAACAAAAAAGTGATTGTTTTTCATTTTGGTGAAAACATCATTTTTCTCTCTCCACCAGGCAAAGGAACAAAGCAGACCACTTTCTTTTGTATTCAGGCCATAGGAAAGTGGAACCTTTTGTTTGAATATTTTTTCTATATTCCTATATTAATATACAAAATAATGTAATTTTTCGGTTTTAAAACTTTTATAAAAAACAGCAGTTCTATTTCTATGAACAACAATAATAACAGAATTGCAAGAAGGGATGAGAAATAAATAAGAGAGTAATTTATAGTTCAGAATCGAGCCTGGGTAAGGCGTGTGGTCACTGCCCTAAAGAAGTTGCGCCACCCTCCGGCAGGGCTTTCAACCGATGCTCACTCCTCCAAGGTACAACACCCGGCTAGATCCCGAAACTCCGATGTGCGCGGACACCGAAGAAGCACAGAGCACCCGAACCACCACTTGATGAAGCAAACGTAAAGAAAAGGAAGCACGAAGAATATCGTCACAGGAACCGAGAGCACAAGAGCGTATGAGAGAGCATGTTAGTATTGCAGAAAGAACGAGTATATATAAAACTCGGATCGCAAGATCTCCTCCAAAATAGGATCCAGAAAACGGCAAGAAAATAAATGGCATAATAACTATTAACGGTTAGAAAAGTAAAGATCTTAACCGGGAAGAAATACATTGAATATTTCCAACGTAAATAATGGCGAGAAACATGCATAAAGGAGCGGCAAAGAAAAGCGCGTAAAACGGCAGAACGCGTGAACGCAAATCGACGTTGCGTCGAGTGCATATCGACGCTACGTCGAGTTCTATCAACGCAAGGCTTATCGACGCAAGCGTCGAGTCCTATCGACGCATGCGTCGAATTCCATTCGACGCCACACCACTCCAGCGGGCAAAACGACGCTACGTCGAAATCTATTCGACGCAGCTCCGAATTCTAATCGACGCAACTCCGGTTAAAATGCTATGAAACTTTTTAGAACAAAAAATACAATTCAATTCAATTATTCCCCAAATCCCAAATCCGAAATCCTGATCCGGTCCAGTGCGGTGCGTGCGCGCGCGCGTGTGGTTCATAGTTTCTCCTTATGTTCTTTTGAACAAATAAGAATGTGTGAATTTCTTTATATACACTTAAGGGAAGAAGTAGAATGACAAGGTGGGACTAAAGAATACCCTTTCATCATGAAAGGCTTCCCTCCAAATATTTGGATTCCCTCCAAATTTGGTTTTGAGCTTTTCCATCACAATGAGGAGCTCAAACACCAAACACCATTTAGCTCCAATCAAAACATTTAATTTATAATGTTTTATAATTAAAATTTCTAACAATCCCCCACAAAAGCGATAAACCAAAAGCGAACTTCATAAATATAAATTTACTAATAATAAATAAAATCAAATATAAATTTGCTTCATCAAGTTGTATTTAATGCAATGGGTATAGATGGAATGGTTACCTTGAATCTATACTTAGTACTTACTTCCTCTACCGAAGAGTATAATGTGCCATAGGCTTTGAATTATAAACTTTTGACCGGTAAATTAGATAAGCACACAAAAGATTGGTTGTTCTTGGGTTATGGCGGTGGGCGCGTTAATGGCCATGCGCATTCCTTGATTTTTCATGAGTTATTTTGGGTTCAGCCCGGATCCCAAAGTTGCGGCCTCACAACAACCCCCGCATAGGTGGTGCCTCAAGAGATAATCGTAACCAATATCTCGCAAAGAAATATGCCTTTGGCAACCATTAAGAACTTAATTAAGTTCATCCTAACTTGTTACGTAGAGCACAACATCATAGGAATGGGGAGAAGATTTTCTCAACCTTATATTTTGTGCTCCCAACTACGCTACATCAACGGCTTCGTTTCTACCACATTGAACCCACTTCATGGGATCTCCAATCACATGGGTTGGGTATCCACCGTTGGCAGCAAATCATGTGGGCTTAAGCCCCATTCCCCTCGATGACAACAATATCTCCCTTCGGGACAATCCCTTGGTAAGATTATCAGCCAGATTCAATTCTGACTTTACATAGTTGAGTGATATCACTTCTTTTCTTCTTTGCTTCACGGACTTGTACCTGATTCTCATGAACTTATTCATTTTGGAATTAGTACTATTAGAAGCAGTTAAATCAATAACACTTTTATTATCATAATGTAAAGAGATAGCAGGCATGGGGTTTTCAATTAATGGAATTTCACTAAGTAAATTTTTAATCCATTCTGCTTCGGCACATGTAGTGTCCAAAGCTATAAGCTCTGATTCCATGGTGCTTCTAGAAATAACTGTTTGTTTCGTAGAAGCCCATGAAATGGCAGCACCTCCAAGGAGGAATATATAGCCCATCGTTGACTTAACGTCTAACGAATCAGTTACTCAATTGACATCTGAATATCCTTCTAGTACTCCGGGAAATCCCGTGTACACTAAACTATAATCCATAGTTCCACGAAGATATTTAAATATTCTATTTAGTGCTATCCAATGTTCATCACTTGGATTACTAGTATATCTACTAAGGCGGCCTACGGCATAGGAAATGTCGGGCCTAGTGCGGTTAGCTATGTATAGGAGTGATCCTATCATTTGTGCATACCTGTGTTGATCAACGGGTTCATTAGTATTTTTACAAAGTTTTACACTAGCGTCATATGGAGTAGAAGCGGGAATGGAATCATATAGGTTGAATTTAATCAACATTTTCTCAATCGAGTGTGAAAGAGATAATGATACGCTAGAATCATTTTTGACTAGTTTCATTCCTAATATAATGTTTGCTTCCACCAAATCTTTCATATCAAAGTTGGATGATAAATTATTTTTGGTTTCATTAATAATTTTAATTGAGTTTCCAAAGATTAAAATGTCATCTACATAGAGACATAACAAGACAATTTCATTTCTGTCTTGTTTGGCATAAATACATTTATCAAATTCATTAGATTTGAAACAAAAAGTTAAGACTATGGAGTCAAACTTTTGATGCCATTGTTTAGGTGCTTGTTTTAAACCGTAAAGAGATTTAATTAATTTACAAACTTTGGTTTCTTGGCCTTTGACCACAAAACCTTCGGGTTGAGACATGTAGACTTCTTCATCTAAGTCTCCATGCAAGAAAGCTGTCTTGACATCCATTTGATGAATGATCATCCTATGGATCGAAGCCAATGCGACTAGAATACGAAGAGAGGTTATTCTAGCTACGGGAGCATATGTGTCTAGATAATCTATTCCTTGTTTTTGGGCATAGCCTTTAGCTACAAGGCGAGCCTTATATTTATCTATGGATCCATCCGGATTTAATTTCTTTCTAAAGATCCATTTACATCCTATGGCTTTGGCACCGGGAGGTAAATCGGTTAGGATCCAAGTTTTATTTTCTAAGATAGAATTAATTTCTAGATTAATTTCTTCTTTCCAAAAGGGATAATCAGATGAGGTCATTGCTTCCTCATATGTATTAGGATCTCCTTCAACTAGATAAGTGAAGTAGTCCTCCCCATAGGATCTTTCGGTTCTAACTCTTTTGCTTCTTCTAGGTTCATCATTTTCTAAGGGTTCAATAGAAGAAGTGGATGGTTGGTTTGAGTTAGTTGAAGGTTGAGATGAGTTATTTAGTTTATATGGAAATTTATCTTCAAAATAAGCTGCATCTCTAGCTTCTATAATGGTGTTGTTAGATATTTCACTAATTAGGGAATTAGTGATGAGAAATCTATTAGCACTACTATCGGATGCATATCCTATGAAAATAGAGTCTAATGTTTTTGGTCCTATTTTCTTTCTCTTAGGTTCAGGAATTGCTACCTTAGCTAAACACCCCCACACTCGAAGAATTTGGAGGTTGGGTTTTCTTAATTTGAATAGTTCAAAAGGTGTCTTATCGCTTTGTTTAGATGGAATCCTATTAAGGATGAAGGAGGAAGTGAGCAACGCTTCTCCCCAGAGATTTTCCGGGGCACCGGATTCGGCTAACATGACATTGACCATGTTCATCAAGGTCCGATTTTTACGTTCAGCTACACCATTCGATTGAGGAGAATATGGAGCAGTCACTTGATGAATAATCCCATGTTCTTGGCAAAATTGGGTTAGTTCATTCGAAGTGTATTCTCCACCTCGATCGGATCTAAGAATTTTAATCGATGATCCTAATTGATTTTCTACTTCCGCTTTGAAAATCTTAAAATATGAAAAGACTTCATCTTTAGTTTTTAATAAATATATGTAACAATATTTAGTAAAGTCATCAATAAAAGTTACAAAATATTTATTTCCACCTCTAGTGGGTTGGCAGTTCGAGTCACACATATCCGAGTGAATTAACTCTAAAGGTTTTGAAGTTCTTTCCACTGTTTTAAAAGGTTTCCTAGAAAATTTAGATTGTACACAAATTTCACATCTAGAACTTGGTGCAATATTAAATTTCGGAATTAAATTTAAAGTCATCATTCTTTTCATTGAATCTGAATTCACATGTCCTAATCTAGCATGCCAAAAATCTGAATTTGAACATGAAATAGAAGAAGATGAAATCTGATTTATTTCTAAATCAGCAACATTTAATTTGAATAAACCATCACAAATATATCCTTTGCCAATAAAGACATCATTTAATGTTATTACAACTTTATTTGACTCTAAGACAATCTTATAACCTTTCTTCACTAGCAAAGATCCGCTAACAAGATTCTTCCTAACTCTCGGCACATAAAGCACATCTTGCAAGGCTAGTGTCTTCCCGGATGTCAACCTAAGATCCACTCACCCGCGTCCAAGTATTTGTGCCGAAGAAGCATCTCCTAAGATCACGCTTCCTCTACTGATGTCCTGAAATGTGGCAAAGCAAGAACGATCAAAACAAGTATGAACATTTGCTCCGGAATCAAGCCACCAATCTGATGAACAAGTGAGAAGAAGACTAGGAGTATAATCTAACCTGAAGATAGGTTGAACCGGTGCTTGGATCATGTTGGCCTGAGGCTTGTCTCCACGAGACTTGCCAATCACGGGTTCTGTCTTCTTGTAGAAGCAGTTGGTGGACAGATGGTTTGTGCGGCCGCAGATAAAGCACCATTTCCCTTTACCTGGGTTTTGGTTAGAGGGACCAGGCTTGGGATGATTGGGTTTTTGATGGCGGGAACCTTGACGGAAAGGTTTCTTGAAATTCTTTCCTTTCCCTTTGAAGTGATGGTGGGAAGAATGATTGCCTTGCGATTCAGTGAGATTTACTTTAGGAGCAAGGTCTTTGGGGGTTTTAGAATTTTTGCTCTTATGTTCCTCCACTATGCGGATTGTATTTTGGATTTGAACATAAGTGAGGTTTGATTGGTCATGTCTTAGTCTAGTGCTAAAGCCAGACCATGAATCGGGAAGAGAATCAATAAGACATGCCACAAGATAATTTTCGGAAAGGATTGAGCCATCGGCTCGGATCTTGGACAACATCTCATCTAGTTGATGGAGTTGAGGATTGATAGGCTTGGAAGAATCAATCTTAAATTTATGGAGGTTGGAGACATTATAGCGTTCTATACCTGCATTGTCCAGGTTATAGCGCGCTTCAAGTGCATACCATAAATCCTTAGCCGTACGATATTGGAGGAATACATCGTAAAGGCTGTCGGACAAGGCACTAAGAATGCGGTTGCGACAATGATATTCAATGTCCACTGGATCTCTATATGGGACACGCCTAACATAGGTTCTAGTGGTGTTTGCAGTTGAGGATGAGGATGAAGGTAGAGTTGAAGCGATTGCATTTGCAGCGCTAGGGATTTCAGTTTCTACAGCGGGGGCATCGAAGATGGCAGACAAAAGGCCTAACGTATTAAGCCAATATTCTATCTGAGCTTGCCAACGACGAAAACCATTTCCGTTGAATTTCTCGGGTTTGATCCCGGCAGAATCATTAGATCTAGAAGTCATTGCAGATTTCTGAAATTTAAAATATAAATAATAAATTGATGTACATGTAAACAATAAAATAGAGATGATCATTTTGATTATTTGATTTTATTTATTCTATTGATGTGGAATTACAAACTTCTTTAGATTGTTGGAATATTTTTTCTATATTCCTATATTAATATACAAAATAATATAATTTTTTGGTCTTAAAACTTTTATAAAAAACAGCAGTTCTATTTCTATGAACAGCAATAATAACAGAATTGCAAGAAGGGATGAGAAATAAATAAGAGAGTAATTTATAGTTCAGAATCGATCCTGGGTAAGGCGTGTGGTCACTGCCCTAAATAAGTTGCACCACCCTCCGGCAGGGCTTTCAACCGATGCTCACTCCTCCAAGGTACAACACCCGGCTAGATCCCGAAACTCCGATGTGCGCGGACACCGAAGAAGCACAGAGCACCCGAACCACCACTTGATGAAGCAAACGTAAAGAAAAGGAAGCACGAAGAATATCGTCACAGGAACCGAGAGCACAAGAGCGTATGAGAGAACATGTTAGTATTGCAGAAAGAACGAGTATATATAAAACTCGGATCGCAAGATCTCCTCCAAAATAGGATCTCAGAAAACGGCAAGAAAATAAATGGCATAATAAATATTAACGGTTAGAAAAGTAAAGATCTTAACCGGGAAGAAATACGTTGAATATTTCCAACGTAAATAATGGCGAGAAACATGCATAAAGGAGAGGCAAAGAAAAGCGCGTAAAACGGCAGAACGCGTGAACGCAAATCGACGTTGCGTCGAGTGCATATCGACGCTACGCCGAGTTCTATCGACGCAAGGCTTATCGACGCAAGCGTCGAGTCCTATCGACGCATGCGTCGAATTCCATTCGACGCCACGCCACTCCAGCGGGCAAAACGACGCTACGTCGAAATCTATTCGACGCAGCTCCGAATTCTAATCGACGCAACTCCGGTTAAAATGCTATGAAACTTTTTGGAACAAAAAATACAATTTAATTCAATTATTCCCCAAATCCCAAATCCGAATCCGGTGCGGTGCGTGCGCGCGCGCGCGTGTGGTTCATAGTTTCTCCTTATGTTCTTTTGAACAAATAAGAATGTGTGAATTTCTTTATATACACTTAAGGGAAGAAGTAGAATGGCAAGGTGGGACTAAAGAATACCCTTTCATCATGAAAGGCTTCCCTCCAAATATTTGGATTCCCTCCAAATTTGGTTTTGAGCTTTTCCATCACAATGAGGAGCCCAAACACCAAACACCATTTAGCTCCAATCAAAACATTTAATTTATAATGTTTTATAATTAAAATTTCTAACACCTTTAGGATGTTCTGATTATTTCGTCGGCGTGCCTCGAAAAGAAGGTGCATAGGAGTATTCTTGGTGGTGGCCGGATCACTATGTTTGCGAGGAAGGAAGAAACCGTGTCTCGCTAGGGTGAATCACAATGTGCGATTAATTTTCTCTCAGTTTTATATTTGGATCTCTCTGGTTGTAAGCAAACTTGAACCTTGCATTTTAAGTTAAATTGTGTGGAGTATATCCTGAATGGGTTTATCATTATTGGTTCTTATTGCGATTGAGACCGGATATTATGCAAAGAGACGAAATGTTTCTCGACAAGTGAATCTCTACAACATGATCATAAAATGTTAATGTAAGAAACAACAATAAATGTGAGATAGAAAACGTAACTGTACTTAGGCTCCATTTGTCACAGTGGCACAGTGGTGGCGGTTGTGAACGAGCTGGTTATGAACCTTCATTCGTGACCGCCCGACCTCACCTAAGGAACTTCATCCACTTTTATGTTCAAACTAGTGTTTTTTCATATGAAGGTATCATAACAGAAGATAACAGATTTAAATCCAAAATGCCTTCAAATCTTCATATAATGCATAAACTCTAGGAAGAGAATGACAATTTAAAACATACCTTGCATTAAATTACGTTAAATTTTTATATCAACTTCAAAAATACTTTTGTAGGTACTTTTTTATTCCTTTTGAAGGTGTCATAGCAACCCATGAACTCCACAACTTTAGTAGCTCGATTTGGAAATTTATCAAACTCCATTTCCACTTTGAAAGTGCTTAGTGACTCCCCTTTGTATTCTCTAGAGGAGGGGGTGAATAAAGATTTAAAAATTTTCAATAATAAATGCACAGAAAAATCGTTCTAATTACTAGGCATCCAGAATTCCAACTAGAATAAAAGTAATCACAGAATAATGAGACTAAATAAGAGACAAGCACAAAAAATTCCACAACACAGAAGACACAAGAGCTATAGTGGTTACCCAAAATCTGGGTACTCCACTCTTCTATCACCTTGGTAGAATACACTATCACAGTGTCTGAGTCTTTTGATAAGGAGTCTCTTAGAACCTGAAACTGAGTCTTTTGTTAAGGAGACTCTCAGACCAAATTAGATCTTTTGATAAGGAGATCTTGAACCAAACCAGATCTTTTGATAAAGAGATCTTGAACCAGGCTGAATCCTTTGAAGATGAATTCTTAGGACTCTTTACTCAATTTACAGAAATTAGGAAATAGAGTAAGGAGAAGAAGAAGATGAAGATTATTCTTCTGAATTAAATCCTCTTTCAGTGGTCACTGAGGATTGTAGGCACTAAGTGTCGTGGATCCTTTTTCAAAGAATGAATTCTTACTTAGAAGAAGATGCAAAAATTATGATAACATTGATCCAGTCTTGATCTCTGCATTCTTTGTATGCTTCTTTCAGAGATAGAGGGAGAAGAAGCCTTCTATAGCTTGTAGAAGAATATTGTACAGAGATCTGTCGTGTGTGCTGTAAGAGAAAGAGAGAGTGTGTGCTGGAGAAGAATTGATGTATCTTTTTTTTTTTGAATTCTGTATGTATAATATTCTGTCGATTGAAGATGAATGACTTTCCTTTTCTGATTCTTCTCCAGTTGGAATGTCCAAGAAGGATTATTGCTCTCTTTCTATTTATGTTGACAGCCATCAATATCCTTTTGTATAACTTCCAATTTCATCACTTTTGAATCTCTGGAATAATTCTTTCTCTTCTTGTATATGTGTGACCTGTTATAATTCAAATATTGTCCATATATACCTTCTGAATAAGCATCAGAATCTATTCCAGGAAGTTTTCCAAAACTGTGACTGTATTCGACGTTGCATCGAATAACTTCTGACTTCTTATCGACGCACCTCCGAATTCTGTTAGAAGCAGCTTCAAAATCTTCCTCAGCTTTGAATTAAACTCTGCTATCGACGTTGCGTCGATTCCTTAGACGTATCCATCGAGATAAAGAACGTAGAATTCAAACTCTGACTTCTGCGTCGAATACAATTCGATGTTGCTTCGACTTCCAATGATGCGTTGACTGCTAGTCTGAGTTATCTTTACTTCTATTCGAAGTTACTTTGACTTTCAATCGAAGCTGTGTCGACTTCTTTTCGACGCAGATTTAACTCAACTGAATTTTGATCTCCTTTTGACTAGACTTTGATACTCTAATGTGAGTATGTCATCCTAGGACATATAAAGATTATATTACCATCACTATACAACATGAGTAATAAATCATAGAGGATGAAATCACTTTTATAGAATTTGTAAGATAAATCCAGAGGATATTTTTCCCAACACACTTCTGGCAAAGCTCCCTGTTCCGAGCTTGCTATCAACTGGCTTAATCTTCACCAAGCAAATCATCCAAGCTTGCAACACCTAGAAAGCTCCATGTTCTAAGCGTTTTTAGATGTTTACTTAATAATACTGCAAATGTACGTATTGTTAAAATCAATCAATTCAATAAATTATCATCTTTTTTCATCAATGTTATGTTGTATATTTCTACTATGAAATATGGCACATCAATTTCTTTCTCAAGGCGTGGATACCATTGTAAATGAATATTGTGATTAACTTGGCATTAGGTTAAAACTATTGTTGGTGATGTACAAAATAGAGGATACTGTTATTGTAGAGTTTTTTTTTGCTTCGTGAAGCCGATGCATAAAAATCTTTAAACAGGCTTTTGGATTTAGCTTTGGGAGATGAATTTGTAACTATTTTAGTGCACAAGTAACTAGTTTGATTTACAAGTGTTTTAATTTATCTTTCCATCTCTTCATCTACATGTATGAGTTTTATCGATCTTCATCTACATGCATGTATTCTCTATGTTTGTTCAACTACTTCTATTGTAAGATAATTTTAGTTCGTCTAATTAATGAAAAAATTTCTACTAGGAAATTAGAACTCAGTGTGCTAAATCATTCTGCATACAACATTTCTTTATATTTACTTTTTATTTACTCTATTTTATAGAAATTGTTCATTTTTCCCTATTTGTCTTATTATATTATGTGAATTTTATAAATATGCATACGAGTGACAGCGCAAGGGGGCCACCCCGTCCCCTGCACGATAGTATCCAAGCCTCAATGGTACCCCCGCCCGTGCTCACCTACTATTGGGTGAAGGACTTTGCACAACGATACTCACGCCGCTTGCAGCCCCTCTGAGCTTGTCAGGAAAACATGCAACCGAATGTGTAGAGTTTTGGCCTCTGACATTTTGGATGACATAAGAGTTGGTCATTTGGCCTACCTTGTTATGATTTCATATTAGAATATAAACATTCAAACAAAAACCAAATGTTTAAAGGTGAAGGCTCACCATATTTATATTAAGTGCATGAATTTACACAAATTTTCCAATGTGAAACAACAACAATGTTTATTGGTGGGTTATTGTTGCTTGGTTTCCCCCACACTCATGTGTTTAGTAAAACTCCCGAGATCGGTACAACCCCCCCCCCCCCCCCCCCCCCCAGCTTTGGTGCAATTTTTTGTGGCCGACCGCATCCACGTTAAGGCATTCAGCTAGAACTGCACTTGAGTGAAACTAAAGATTCAATCAGGACATTTATTTAATATTGGAAAACTCATGCAACTTTATGCAGGTTTTAGGGCCTCGTGCTTATAAGAAATTTGTTTTAATTTGAATGTTTAGAAAACTCATCTGCTTATTGAAAATTTGCATAGAATTTATCTTTTTATAATAAATCAGCAGAATGTCTAATAATTTTTCTTTTGTTTTTTGATTTTTTATAGTTGTTTAATGGTTTTCTGAAGGATTCTTGCCTAGAATTTTTTTCTTATTATTAAGGTTCACCCTATTAAATACAGTAATTTTATCATGATGGTTATTTAGTTCTTCACACATTTGACTTATTTCATTCACTTGATTTTCACTAGGTCTAACAAATATTACTGATTTTTTCAAGCTGGTTTGCTGGAAGTTATAGTGTTAGTTGATGGATCTGCTCCCAAACCAAGATATCTAAATCTCATAGAGAGATTCTTTGTGATATCTTTTAACTTTTGACTTCTCCCATTAAGTGAGTCTTCAAAGACCTTTGTCTTTGTAAACTCTTCTTTTAGTGTTCAATTTTCAGTAGATAATTTATTTATTTCTGTTTCCTTCTTATATACCTTATTCCTTAATTCATAATTTTCAGAGCATACATCTTCCTTAAGATCTTCTAATTCTTTCCTGAGTGTTTAACTTCTTTGTGAACTTTTAGATAATTATGGCAAAATTCTTTAAAACAATTTTAAATTCTTCTGAAGTAAAATCAAAGTCATCAAATAGAGATATCTGATCTTCATCAGAGGAATCTTCCAAAGCCATTAGACATGCTTCTTCAGCAGCAGTTTCTTCATCACTTTCAGATGAAGAGGTTGACTCAGATTCTGAGTCACTCCAGGTTTCAGCTATGAAACTTCTTCCTTTCTTCTTGTCCTTCTTTTTGAAGGATTTCTTCATGTGCTCCTTTTGTTGTTTTTGTTATTTTGTTCTTCTGGACATTCAGGGGCAATGTGCCCTTGCTTTCTGCAGGCAAAGCAGATTACTTCTTGCTTGGGAGTTTTATCAAACCTTGGCTTGTTTGAGCTCATTTCCTTTTTTCTTGAGTCTCCAATCTTGACCGACCTTCTAAACCTTCTATCCAAGAGATTAAACATCTCTTCTTCAGAAGGAGAAGACTCTCCTTCAGCTGCCTTTAATTTTATGGTCCTTTCTTTTGGAGTTGAGACTTTCTCCTTTACTTCTATCTCAGTACTACTTTTCAGCAACAGTTCATAGGACTTGAGCTTGCCAAGTAAGACATTTGTGGAGATCTCCATGTGACATCTGGACTCTCTGATGGCTTAGATCCTTGAGTCCTAAGTGCCTGGGAAGCACATGAGCAATTTGTCATTTATCTTAGTTAATGAGATCTCCTAGTCTAGTCCCTTGAGTTCATTAATTATGATGTTGAATCTTTCATACATTTTATCGACATTCTCTTCAGATTTCTTCTGAATGTTTTCATATTGGGATATGAGAAGGGATTTCCTGTCCTTTCTTTCATCAGATCTCACTTCAACTAATCTGAACAATGACTCCCAGATTTTTTTTTGCTGATTAACATTCAGCCACTTTCTGGAATATGTCATCTGACATGGTTGACACCAAGATATTCATAGCCTTAGCATCATATGCTTTCACTTTCCTCTCAGTATCAGTCCACCCAGCTCTGGGAACTAGTTCTTGTGTTACATTCCCACTAGCATCTTTTTTTGTAGGGGATTGGAGGACCTGACAATACAACATCAAAGATGTCATCATCAATAGAATTCATATATAACTTTATTCTGGCCTTCCAAAGTATAAACTGGTTCATATTACACACTGGTGGTCTAGTCGATGCATAGTTCTTCGAACTCATTTTATGAAAATAATTTTAAAATACAAAAATATGAGTGAGATGATCTTTTGATCAAAGTGTTAACATTTTTCTGATCAACCTCGCTCTGATATCATTTGAAAGTGCACATTGACACCCATGAGTATTCTCTAGAGGGGGGTGAATAGAGATCTATAACTTTTCAATAAGATGTGCAGATCAAAATAGTTCTAATTACCGAGCATCCATAATTCTAACTAGAATAAATTTATCACAGAATAATAAAACTAACTAAGAGACAAGCTCAAAAAATTATCACAACATAGAGGAGATAAGAGCTATAGTGGTTCCCAAAAATCTAGTTACTCCACTCTTCTACCACCTTTGTAAGAATACACTATCACAGTGCCCGAGTCTTTTGATATTGTAAAGAAAATTGGGTGTGCCGAGACGAGAAATTCAAAAGAAAACAAAACACAGAAAACACAGAAGACACACAGATGTACAGAGGTTCACCCCAATCCGGGCTACGTCCTCTCTCCCCTTCCTCTTCTCTTTGTTCTATTCACCAAGACGGATTACAACTTACAAGATTACAAGGATCAAAACCGATCCTACCTCACTTAACCCTCTTCAGACAAGAACATAAGAACCGCCGCTAAGGAAAACCGCGCAAAAACATTGTTGCACTCTCTTGGGCTTAATGACCTTAACCCTAAACCAGGGTTATGCACCCTTTAAATAGGGCGCCAAACCGGGCTCAGACCAAACATCCGCTGAGATGGTTCAATAACATCCGCGGAGACAAAACCTGCTGAGACGGCATGTACACTAGGCGACAAGCGTCGAACGCAGGCGTCGAGCGTCGAACGCAGGCGTCGAGTGCAGCCGTCGAGCGTCGAGCGCAGGCGTCGAACGTCGAACGCAGGCTTCTCCCGTTCGACGAGCCGCTGAGACGGGAGTAATCAAGGACCCGTTCGTCAAACGCAAGCGGAGTTCGATGAACCCTTCTCCGTTCGTCGAACGCCGTTCGACGAACCCTTCTCTGTTCGTCGAACACAGTTCGACGAACCCTGACCAGAAGTGTTCCCCAACTCCAACATTCTCCCACTTGGTGAACATCTTCCTCTGATGAGAGCTGCTCCTCCAACCTTCCTCTTCAACCCTACGGCCGTTGCACACCACTGAAATTTGGCAACAGGAACCGCCTTGGTAAGAAAATCAGAGTTGTTCTCCATCGTGTCCACCTTCTCCAGTTGAACTACCTTCTTCTCCACCCTCTCCCGGATGAAATGATACTGGATGTCAATGTGTTTGGTTCGTGCGTGGAAGGCTGGATTCTTGGCTAGCTGAATAGCCCCTTGGCTGTCACACCACAGCTTCACTGGCCCCTGCTCAAACCCGAGCTCCAAGCATAGCCTCCGCAGCCATATGGCCTCCTTGCTCGCATGAGTAAGAGCCATGTACTCTGCCTCCGTCGACGAGAGTGCCACCACGCATTGCCTCCGACTCATCCAACTGATTGCACCTCCAAACAGTGTGAACACGTACCCACTGGTGGATCTCCTGCTATCCAGATCACCTCCCTAATTCGAGTCCACGTGTCCAACCACGTCCAGGACTCCTCCTTCACCAGCCCCTTCAAAACATAGGGAGTAATTCGAAGTGCCTCGGAGATACCTGAACACACGCTTCACAGTGTTCCAGTGTTCCTTTCCTAGTGTAGCCATATACCGGCTCAACACTCCCACTGCTTGAGCAATGTCAGGGCGAGTGCAGACCATGTCGTACATCAAGCTTCCCACAGCACTAGCATAAGGGACCTTCGCCATGTCCTCGACCTCATCTTGTGTCTTCGGGCTCAACTCTGCAGATAACTTGCACCCTACTGGCATTGGTGCACCCACTGGCTTGCAGTCCGTCATATTGTACTTCTTCAACATCTCCTCGATGTACCTCTGCTGCCCCAACCAAAGCTTCTTCTTGCTTCGATCCCTGAAAATCTGCATTCCCAAGATGACACTTGCTGGCGCCAAATCCTTCATCTCGAATTTGGCTGAGAGCAGCTTCTTCACTTGTTGGATCATCCTGACACTATTGCCCACCAGTAGAATATCATCTACATAAAGTGTCAGGAAGATAAACTGCTCTCCCTTTCTCTGGATGTACACACAGTGATCCGAATTCGACCTTTCAAAACCTAACTCCAGCATGTAGGTGTCGAATTTCTGGTACCACATCCTCGGAGATTGTTTTAGTCCATATAGGGACTTCTTCAGCCTGCAGACCTGATCCTCCTTGCCCTTGGCTTCGAATCCTTCCGGCTGCTTCATGTATATCTCCTCCTCCAGATCACCGTGAAGAAACGTTGTCTTCACATCCATCTGCTCGATCTCTAAATCATGCGCCGCCGCAATAGAGAGAATCAGTCTGATCGACGTCATCTTGGCTACCGGTGAGAAGATCTCATCATAATCAACACCTTCGACCTGAGAGAATCCCTTTGCAACCAACATTGCCTTGTATTTCTCCACAATGCCATCACCCTTCACCTTCTGCTTGAAAACCCATTTGCTTCCAATGGCCTTCCTCCCCTTTGGAAGCTTACACAGACACCAAGTCTGATTCTTCCTCAGAGACTCCATTTCATCCACCATGGCTAGCTCACACTGATTTGAATCATCCCTTGATCTAGCATCTCTGACAGAGATTGGATCTTCACCAAGCATACTCAGGCAACATTGTGCAGCCACTGCACATTGGGGATATCTCACTGGTGCGCTCCTTTCACTTGTCGATCTCCTCAGAAGTGGGATTTCCTCAGCTTCATCTTCTGACTCATCAGCACTTCTCACCACCTCTAAATCATCTGATTCAGAATTAGATTCAGCCCCAACAATGCTAGCTCCTTTCTCAAAACTTCCTTCCACCACCACTGCCTCTTTCTCTGCTTCTTTAGCCTTCTCAGCTTGTGTGACTGCCTGTGGAATGGTTTCATGAAACACCACATCCTTGATGAATGTTACAGTCCTGGTCACAGGGTTCCAAAGCTTGTACCCTTTTATGCCATCTTTGTAACCCACAAAGGTGCACTTCTCAGATTTAACATCAAGCTTCCCCCTCTTCTCCTTTGGAATGTGAACATATGCATCACACCCAAACACACGAGCATAGGCCAAGTTTGGCTTTCTCTTGAAGATGGCTTCAAAGGGTGTACATCCCTCCACAGCAGATGTAGGGGACCTGTTCTTCAGGTAGTTTGCAGTCGCCACTACTTCAGCCCAAAACTACTTCCCCAAACCTGCCCAACTGAGCATGCACCTGACCTTCTCCATCAAGGTCCTATTCAGCCTCTCCGACACTCCATTCTGCTCTGGAGTATACAGGGTGGTCTTCTGCCGTGCAATCCCTTGCTCAGTATAGTACCTCTCAAAAGCATCAGAGCAGTACTCCCCTCCATTATCAGAACGGAGGACCTTCACCTTTCTCTCCAACTGGTTCTCCACCAGGTTCTTAAATTCCTTAAACCTGTCCAGAACCTTTGACTTGGACCTGAGAAAATAGATCCAGGAATAATGTGAGAGGTCATCAGTAAAGAACACATAGTACCTTGCGCCGCCTTGAGATGGAGCTGGAGTTGGCCCAAACACATCACTGTGTATCAACTACAGCACTTCAGTTTCCCTCGTGCCCGTCCCCCGAAAGTTTACTCTGGTCTGTTTGCCAAGCAGGAAATGTTCACAGATCCCAAGGCTTGTGGAGCACTCTGGCACCCCTTCCACCATCTGACCAGATGCCTTAGCTTGGCCGACATCCCCTTCTCACTGATATGCCCAAGCCGATGATGCCACAGCCTGGACACCTCCTCCTGGTCAACCTCCTGGCTCTCAGAGATAAGAGCCCCACTTGGAACCACTGTATCAACAAGCAGAGTATACAGTGTTCCATGTCTCACTCCACTGGCAATCACCATTGCCCCCTTGTCATCTTGCAAGATTGCTTGTCACAGCTGAAGTACACTCCTGCATCCGCCATGGAACCCACCGAGATTAAATTCCTGCTCATCCCAGGAATGTGCATCACATTGGGAAGAGACCTTGTGATCATCACCTTGCCACGCCCAATAATCTGCACATCAGAATCATCACCCAACATGACATCTCCACCATCAAACCTCTCATACTCACAGAACCAGTGCCTATAAGGGGTCATGTGGTATGATGCTCCTGTGTCTACATACCACATATCAGAATCTCTCTGAGCAACGCACGCGACAGTGATGTACATGTCACCGCCATCGCCCTCCTTCTTTGTACCAGAAGTTGTCGGTGTCTCCTTGTTCTGAACGGCCTTGTTCGGACATTGAGACTTCACATGACCAGTCTCATTGTACTTCCAGCACCGAATGGGCTTCTTACTATTCTCCCTCTCCTGGCTCTTGGATCTACCTCGAGACTTATCTCGATATCCACCATGCTTGCTCTCCCTTCCTTGAGGACGGGATCTAGATACACTCAAAGCACCTTTGCTCGTCACCTCAGAACCTCCTCTCCTGGTCTCCTCAGATAAAAGAGCTGCACATACAATATCATATGATAGTTCCTTGTCTCCACTCCCCCCAATCACGACAATCAAATTATTCCATGAATCTGGCAGCGAGCACAACAAGGTGTTGGATCTATCCTCATCCGAGATCTTCTAACCAATAGAGATTAACTGACTCACGATGGTATTGAATTGAGTCAAGTGCTCTGAAAATGAATTGCCCTCATGCATCCAAAGTTTATACCACTTCTTCCTCAATAGCAATTTGTTTACCAGGGACTTGCTCTGGTAAAGGGATTCCAACTTGCGCCATAGACTTCGTGTTGAGGTCTCCTCCATGACATTAGTCAAGATTGAATCTGCTAGGAATAACCGGATCAGGCCCTTAGCCTTCCGATCGGTTTTCGTCCAGGCCGCAGCCTCCGCTGCAATATCTGCAGTCGCCTCTGCAGATTTTCCCTTCAATGCGCTCGCATCCTTCTCTGCAACCTTAGGAACGGGAGGATCATCTTTGATCGCAGACCACAGATCTCGATCAATCAACATATCTTCCATCTTCATCTTCCATAGATCGAATCAACTTCCGTCAAACTTCTCGATCTCGATCCGCACGCCGCCAGAACCCATTTCCAGGATCAAGAACCTACCTCTGATACCAAATGTAAAGAAAATAGGGTGTGCCGAGATGAGAAATTCGAAAGAAAACAAGACACAGAAAACACAGAAGACATACAGATGTACAGAGGTTCACCCCAATCCGGGCTACGTCCCCTCTCCCCTTCCTCTTCTCTTTGTTCTATTCACCAAGACGGATTACAACTTACAAGGTTACAAGGATCAAAACTGATCCTACCTCACTTAACCCTCTTCAGACAAGAACAAAGGAACCGCCACCAAGGAAAACCGCGCAAAAACACTGTTGCACTCTTTTGGGCTTAATAACCTTAACCCTAAACCAGGGTTATGCACCCTTTAAATAGGGCGCCAAACTGGGCTCAAACCAAACATCCGCTGAGATAGTTCAATAACATCCGCTGAGACGGAACCTGCTGAGACGACATGTACACCAGGCGACAAGCGTCGAACGCAGGCGTCGGGCGCAGGCATCAAGCGCAGGCATCGAGCGTCAAACGCAGAAGTCGAACGTCAAACGCAAGCTTACGAGCGTCGAACGCAGGCATCGAACGTCGAACGCAGGCTTCTCCCGTTCGACGAGCCGCTGAGACGGGAGTAATCAAGGACCCGTTCGTCGAACGCAGGCGGAGTTCGACGAACCCTTCTCCGTTCGTCGAACGCCATTCGACGAACCCTTCTCCGTTCATCGAACGCAGTTCGACGAACCCTGACCAAAAGTGTTCCCCAACTCCAACAGATATGGAGACTCTTAGAACCAGAAACTGAGTCTTTTGTTAAGGAGACTCTTAGAACCAAACTAAATCTTTTGATAAGGAGATATTGAACCAAACCAGATCTTTCGATAAGGAGATCTTGAACCAAGCTGAATCCTTTGAAGATGGATTCTTAGGACTCTTTACTTAATTTACTGGAAATAGAAAATGGAGCAAGAAGAAGAAGAAGATTGTTCTTCTAAAAATGAATCCTCTTTCAGCAGTCAATGAGGATTATACGCACTAAGTGTTTCTGGATCCTTCTTTGGAGAATGAATCCTTACTTAAAGGAAGATGCAAGGATTATGATAGCCCTGATCCAGTTGTTGGTCTTGTATATTTTGTATGCTTTCAGAGAGTGAGAGGAAGAAGAAGAAACCTTCTGTAGAAGAATGTTTTGTACAGAGATCTTGTAAGATCCCTCTCCCGCACCTGGAGAGCTTCCGGATCTTATGCCCAGAACCGCCGCTCTTCGGGTCCTGTCTCCTCTTCTAGCTGGGGCTCCATCACCTCGGGTACCTACGGTCACAACCGACCGTTAGTCATAAAGACTAAGCCAATTTTGTGCCCGCCTCCCCCCGCGACTCCTAGGCACCGTGCGGGAGGACGAAGCGGAGGAAAAACAAGGGGTAATAGAAGCAAGGCAGGTGACAAATGTCTAGACTAGCAGGGTATATAAATACTAAGCAAGTAAAGGTAACAATTCTATACTAACCAGAGTAAGTATGACAGCAAATAGTAAAAGACAATGCAATATAAAGAAGCAGGTACAAGAAATAAGAGTAGCTACGAAAGTAACCTTAACTTATATGCACACACAAAAGCACATAAGCTAAGGGATCTGGCAAGAAGTAAACTCATCGTATAAAAGAGCCTATACTAATTTATACGACGAGGTCTCTGTTTTATGCAAGTGTGTTATGTCATGATGTGCAATGCAATGATGCAACTCACGCACACGACTCTGTACGTACAGACCTTTTGTAGTTCCCTCTGTTCGAGTGTGTCAACTCAGGTACCCAGTTGAGGCAAACAGGGCAGTGGACTGGGCTGTCCACTTCTAGGTTTGTGTAACACCACCCAACCTAGACCTTACGTATGCCCCTAAGAACACACAGGGTATCCGCATACTATCTGGTAAGCACCACCTCTAGCCCTCTATTCGAGTCTCCGCTCAGGTACCCTGTTGAGGCAAACAGGGCAGTAGACCGGGCTGTCCACTTCTAGGCTTGTGTGACACCACCCAACCTAGACCTTACGTACGCCCCTAAGAACACACAGGGTATCCGCGTACTACTTGATACAACGATGCCTCTAATTAAAAATGCATAGCCTACTACTCGCAGGACCTAACCCAAAGCAATATATAGTGTGCATAACGCTCGCAGGACTACACCAGTCTTATATTTAAACTACGAGTCTACCGCTCGCTAGACTACACTAGTCTTATATTTAAACTACGAGCCTACCGCTCGCTAGGCTACACCAGTCTTATATTTAAACTACGAGCCCACCGCTCGCTAGACTACACCAGTCTTATATTTAAACTACGAGCCTACCGCTCGCTAGACTACACCAGTCTTATATTTAAACTACGAGCCTACCGCTCGCTAGACTACACCAGTCTTATATTTAAACTACGAGCCTACCGCTCGCTAGACTACACCAGTCTTATATTTAAACTACGAGCCTACCGCTCGCTAGACTACACCAGTCTTATATTTAAACTACGAGCCTACCGCTCGCTAGACTACACCAGTCTTATATTTAAACTACGAGCCTACCGCTCGCTAGACTACACCAGTCCTTCTCATAACCCGATCCGGTTTGGGATGAAAGTTAACTTGCCAAGTTCTCCTACTTAACTAGTCTTGTTTATAATTTAGTTGATCTTAGAAGCTTTAGGGTTAGCCTTGAACTTCCGGAGGGTTACCCGGTGAGGGGCTCACAGCAGTACTAGGAAGTGTGGCGGGCTGACACCCCGAACTTTCTCTTCCCAAGGCACTTAATCTTGTTGGTATCTACCCTTTTTTACTTGATCCCCATTATCCTCTCCAATTACATTAAATCTCTAAGATGAGTTAAACTTGGCACTTATGAGTGGGGGAGTTCTTTTGAACTCCAACACCACCAATTGTGACCGGGTGCTGACTCTCCCGTCGTCACATTCTAAGCTCGAGTTCCCTTCTTCACCGAGGAACTGCACACATTCAAATAGCATTCTCAACCTTACTTGGACCCACACTCTTATTCTTCATCATCCTCAATCCAGGGTTTGCCTTAGATACTTCTCGACTTCGCCCTTGAGTATTTACCTTAAGATGACTCACCCGGCTAAGGGTAGTTTTACTTCCATATAACGTTTAACACTGATGAGTTGTTTGTGAGGCCCTTGACGAGGTCTAACTTCATTTTCTTATCATTATAAATTTCTACACTTATAGCTTTGTTAAACGCACCCCAACCCTAATTTCCCACGATGCCCTTATAGATGCTCTTCCAAATAATCTGAGCCTTTATAATAATCAAAGAGTTAACAGTTCTATGTGTGAAGGTCAGTGGTGGTCTAAATCACATAAATCAGTTTTACTATTCGCAGACCAAAATAAGATTGAGCTAGATTTGACTCCTATGGTGCAATCTTGATCACATCATATCCAAATGAGTTCCAATTATTACCATTGGTTCGCAATGAGTAGTGATCTAACAACCTCAAATCCTAATTTCATAAATTCTCTAGGGAATCTTAAATCATAGTTTCTATTTAAAATAGAAGATGTGCAAATGGTGATTTATACATCGATTGTCAACTAATGATCTCCATAAATTCTGATAAATTCACTGTAACATAATAATGGTCTGAAAACCTCAAAACCTAAGTTTCACATTTTTTCCAAGGAGTATTTAATCATAATTTCTAATTAAAACAAATGGGGTGCAAATAGTGATTTACACTGCAAGTACCATCTACAGGTCATAATAAATTCTGACATATTTACAGTAGTTCAATATTGTCCTAAAAACTTCAGTGCCCGAGTTTCATAATTTTACAAAGGATATTTATCCTCATTTACCAATTAATACTATTGGTGTGCCAATAAGGGTTTACACTACAAGTGTTATGTTAAGGCTTCGATAAATCCTGGGAAAATTACTATAGCTCAATATTGGTCTAAAAGCACCAGGTCCTAAGTCTCATATTAATCCAAGGTGTATTTATCTTTAATTATCATTTATTACATTCTTGTTAAATGCACCCCAATTTTTCCTACACCCTTAAGTCCAAAACTTCAACTTGAAGTTCAGAGAAATCCACTAATGCACATGAGTTGAATTCTTAACTAGAGGTGGTTGATATCATATCTGAGGCATGGACAAATCTTCAAAGCATTTGCCTGAGCCAAAATCACTAAACACACCAGATACACTTTTCTACATGTCTCACTAAAAGTGGCCTAAGAGGAGCTACTCTTGACCAAATGACATGAAATCAGTGGCATTTTAAAGGTAACTTCAAGATCTACAATTGTTATGTTGGTCACTTCCTCCAGGAATGATCCTAACCTAAGTAAAATCAACATGCAAGTTCTGTTACCAATTATTTAACTTAACAATATACACTTATATACTTGTCTCACCAAAAATGGTGCTGAGGGAGCTACAGGGATCCAAATGACATGAAATCAGTGAAATTTTAAAGGTAACTTCAAGATCTACAATTGTTATGTTGGTCATTTCCTCCAGAAATGAGCCTAACCTAGGTAAACTCAACATGCAAGTTCTGTACAAATTATTTGACTTAACAAAATACAAATGTGACAATTTAAATTAAATAGAAAACATAATAATTCTAGCTCTAATGACCTCCAAACTCTAGGATTTGGATGGTTAGGTCACCATACATGCATGGTCAAAGTTTTAGTGACATGCAAGGTGATTCTCATCTTCAATCACATCTAAAACCTCAACAAGCCCCAAATGGCTATTAGCAACCCAATTTCCACCTAAGTCACAAACTTCATTTTGAAGTTCAGAGAAATGTACTCATGCATTTGTGATGAAAATTTAACCAGTGTCCATACATGACCTAAAGAAGCCCTCACCAAAATTTGGGATCATTAGGAGTTATAGAACTCCAAATATTCCATTTATTTGATTTTCCATGTTCTGAATAAAACTTTAGAAAAATAATTTCCTAAAAAATCTGATTTTTGAACCTAAGCTAGGTATATGGCACATGCATGCATGACCAAAATCTCAAGTCCATCAGACTTATATTTTAGAGTGAGCACACTAATTAATTTCTAGTTATGACTAGTCTCACTAAAATGAGTACTGTAGGACCTACGTTTAACCAAATGACATGATTTCACTTTCAAATGAAAGTAGACGTCCAGATCTACAATTCCTATCTCTGGGGATTTTTCGAAATATGGCCTCTAAAGGCCTCAAAATAAGCTTACAAAAATCAGAAATAATGTGACATATAATATTTAATTACTTATATAAACATTCACGGTCTGCGCATAACAACCCAGCCCAAATCCGACGGCTCTGCTTCATCTTCGCCGATGAGCCTACGGTCCAGATCGATCCCGCCTGGGCCATCTTCTTCGGCCATTTCCCGGCAACCTGCAGCACCCCACGGCCGGCCAACCGCCTCCACCACCTCCGTTGAGGTGGTGGCTAGCGTTTGACGGCGACACGGCCACCGGAGATGGCCTCTCCGGCGATCCCGAGCAAGAAGAAAAGGCTCGGATTTCTCCCTCAATCTCGCATGGAATCGAGCTCGTTTGAGCCCGATATCACTCCTAAATAGATCTAGATTCTAGCACAGAGGGAGAGGGGGAGAAACCGGACCTGAATCCATGGTGTTGCACGTGTAATCCTCCTGGTGGCCGTTCGAGCTCCTCCGACGACTTCCCTGCTCGACTCCGGCCACAGCACCCAAAATCCACAGCAAACTTAGGGCTTCCACTCCTCTCTGCTCTCTGATGCTCATGGAGTTCTCAAATGGGGATGGGGAGGGCTTACACCCGAAATGCCATTAAGGCTATTTTCGGCCAAGCTCCACCTCCCTCTACAGCCAATGGATGGGCAGCAAGGCTGCGGGAATTTTGTTGGAATTAATTCCCTGAGCTCAGAGGAAGGGTTGGGAAGAGGAATTGAGTGCCATTTGGCACTTATTCCTCAAATCCCTCTTTTTGGCCTCTTTTGAACTTAAATTCTCCTAATTTCCACCCAAATTTCCACCCAAATTCAATTCTCTGAAATTATACCATGCATTAGGCCTATAATGTTCAGTGATGGGGCCCAAGCATTGGACTAAATCCAATGGACTTGAAGTTTGGGCTCACTTGACCTAAAAGGGCTAATTTGAGCTAAGTGCACTTGGGTTGACTTGGTCAGATGATGAGTAGGCTGACCCCACATAGTGACCATGGGGTCCATAGACTCCCTTTTGGGGCGATTCATGGCTTGGTGAACCCTCCTTGGGCACTTTTGACCTATTTAGGTCAATTTGTCTATTTGCACACTAAGGTGCTTTTCACCCCTTTCACCTTGGTTCTAGGGCAATTCTTGGTCTCTTAAAGCAATGTCATGACATTGTCATGACAAGGTACACCTTAGGGGTCTAGTAGTTCTGAGGATGTTACAGATCTGTCGTGTATGATGTAAGAGATAGAGAGCTTGAGAAGAATATTATTGTTGTCTCTTTTCTTTTTGAATTCTATATGTATTATTCTTTTGTCGAATGGAGATGAATAGTTTTCCTCTTCTGATCTTTCTCTAGTTGGAATGTCCAAGAGGAATTATTGCTCTCTTTCTATTTGTGTTGACAACCCACAAAAATCATTTATATATTTTTTAATTTCATCATTATTGAATCTCTGGAATTATACTTTCTCTTCTTATTCATGTACGACCCATTATAATTCAAATATCTTTCATTTATATCTTTTGAATAAGCATCAGAATCTATTCTAGGAAGTTTTCCAAAACTGTAACTGTATTTGACATTGCGTCGAATAATTTCTAACTTCTTATCGATGCACCTTTGAGTTCTACTAAAAGCAGCTTCGAAATCTTCCTCAGCTTTAAATTGAACTCTTCTATCGACGTTGCATCAATTCCTTATCGGCGTATCCGTCGAGATAAAACATAGACTTTTAACTCTGACTTTTGCATCAAATTCAATTCGAACTTGCATCGACTTCCAATGATGCGTCGACTAACTCTGGCTTCTGCATTGAATATAATTCGATGTTACGTCGAATTCCAATGATGCATCGACTGCCAGTCTGAGTTATCTTTACTTATATTCGAAGTTACTTCGATTTTCAATCGAAGTTGCGTCGAATTCATTTCGACGCAGAATTAACTCAACTGGATTTTGCTCTCTTCTTGACTAGACTTTGACACTCTAATGTGAGTATGTCATCCTAGGACATCTAAAGACCATATTACCCTCACTATATAATATGAGTAATAAATCATAGAGGATGAAATCATTTTTACATAATTTGTAAGATAAACCAAGAGAATGTTTTTCTCAACACACATTCTCTAGCTCCCCCCAACCTTCTTCACCATTACAACATTTGAGACCCAGCATGGATACTGGATCTCTGACACAAAGTCTGCATCAAGCAGCTTCCTCACCTCCTCTCTAATAATCTCAGCCAACGTGGTGGTGCTTTCCCTCTTCTTTTGCCGGATGGGCTTGACCGTGGGGTCTATATTGAGGCGATGACAGACAACCTTTGCGTCGATTCCCGACATCTCTGTGGTGCTTTAAGCGAAGATATCAACATTTTCTTACAGGCATGCCACCATTTCTATCTTCTCGCTGATCTTCAAAGATCCTCCAATCTTTAGTAATCTGGGATCTCCGACTCCTGAGAATACCTCTATCTCTTCCACCTCTTCTGCTGCCTACAACGCCATGCCTTCTAACACCTTCTCCATCTCCTCTGTATCCTCCATCCAGCCGATGGTGCTGACTGCGTTGAGGTAGCATTCACGAACATCTCTTGGATCGATCCTAGTCCTTACATGGACATCTCCCTAACAGTATTTCAAACATTGATGGTAGGAAGATGAGACGGCCTTGAAGAAGTTGATGAGCGGCTTCCCAAATATCGCATTGTAGCAACTCGGTGCATCGACGATAACAAATCGGCACATGATCGAGGTGCCACCGAGCGTTACCAGTAAGTCCGTTCCACCCTCCACCTCCTTATTCTCCCCATAGAAGCCAAAGAGGGGACCATCCGAAGCCACTACTCTTCCTGCTTCGACTCCCAACCCGTCGAACGTATTTTTGAAGATGACGTTTACTGAGTTCCCGTTGTCCACCAGAATTCGATGGGCGGTGAAATCCTCCACAGCTGTCTGAATCACGAGGGCATCATGAAAGAGATTCGCATTCTCCAACATGTCCTCCTATGAGAAAGTGATCTTTTCAAATGGGGGCGGTGCTTGCGAGGTTGAGGCGATACTCTTGCGATATATTTGATGGAGACTGCCCTTGCGGGAAGACCCTAGCCCTGCTCCCACATGGATCACCCTTATCGCTCCTCCTCCTCCTCCTCCTAGGATGAATTCCCCTCGACCTCCTTGGTCGATTCAATCTTCGTTCCTCCTTTGGACGGGGGCTTGAAATGTCATCGGCCTGATAGGGGCTTCCTACCTCTACTGCTCTCCTCATCCTTCTTCAGCTGCTAGCCTCCTCCTTGCTTCCCAGAATTCCGAGCAAGCCATCGTCCCATGTCCTTCTACCTGATGCAGTTCACAGTAGAGGAGGATCCCCATTGCCTGCGGCCTTCTTTAGTGATTCCTTCGGACTTGCATGTTATCCTGTCGGGCAACGACCATCACTTCCTCGTGGCATCCTTCCTGACGCCTCCCTTATTGGTTGAAATCTCTTCTCTCTGGGGAGAACCTCCTTCCCAGACCTTGATGTTGGGGGCCTTCCTGTCGGCCTCCATGGTGGCCTATTGACAGGAACCTGGAATATTCTCTCTTCCTATCGACCCTCCGGAGCCACAAAAGGCATCCTCACTTCCTGCCTCTTCGACTCCTCTCTGCTGGGTTCTTCCCTTCTTCTAGGTTCCTCTCGCCATCTTTCTTCCTGCACCTTACCTTCTTGCCTTCGTGGATCTTCCTTCTTCCTTCGCACTGGGACCTTCTTCTATTCATCCTCCTCCTCCCTGGTCAGCTTGGTGAACTTATTCAGGAAGCTGTGATTCGATGCCTCTCCCTGAACAAACTTATTGGCCCTTTCGATAAGATGGGAGGATCTCTGCTGATCTCCAGCTTGAAGAGACCTTCCCTTAGGCCAAACATCAGGTCTAGCTACAAGGTGAAGCAATCCACCTCCTGGATGTCTAGAACCTCCTCCTAGAAGCGGTCGATGCAATTTCCTAATGTCTCTTGCACCCCTTGCACTGGATAGAAGAGGGTCGTTGTCTCCTTCTTCATCTTCTTTACAGCGGTGAACCGCATCGTCATTCCCCGACGTAGATCCTCGAAGCAGTAGATGGAACCTCCTGCCAGCTGATGGAAAGAATCTCTGGCCTTTCCCTGAAAGGTGATGGCGTAGAGCCTGCACTTGAAGGCATCCGACATGGTCTGGATGGAGACAACATCTTCAAACCACTAGAGGTGGCGGACAGGATCATCCCTCCCAGAGTAGTAACAGAATGGGATCCTCTCACCTTGCTAGCAATGATCCTCGGCTTGGCGAGAAACCCCACCATACTCACCACCCAGGAGACTATCTAGGAATCTCGCTGAATTCTCTGCATCCTAGAATCGAATTCTCTGCAAGCTCGCTGGGTAGAACTGCGCTGCCTTAGTCGCTTCGGCTCTTCTTCCACATGCTCCTTCCATGCTCTCATAGAGGGACCACCATCCTCTGACGGAGTCACGCGACAAGGCGAGGTCGATGTGACCTCCGCGCGAGGAAGTAACACTTCTTGCAAGGTCCCCTCTATTTGTCGCGTGAACTCTACAAAATCCGACCTTGTCACATACTCGCCTCCTTCTGCCGAGTTGCCGACTATCCCTTCATGCTCACCAACATCCACCATCTCGCCTTCTTACTATATTTTCCTCCTCTGGCAGCGATCCACGCTCACCGCACCAAAGTGTTGAAGTTAGGAAATTCCCGACTCCAAATATTCGGATCAATGCAGCCTAAGTTACTAGTCCCGCGGTGCAACTTGACGGCTTGATGGGCAAGGACAAAGGGAATAAAGGAGCAACAACAGGACCCCATGTACTGCGGTAGGGAGGTCTCACCACGTACCCGGAAGCGCAGAAGAGACTTCCCCTCGACAACCAAAAATGGTCGAGCAGGATACGAGGAAGACACCAATTTGGCGAGTATCAAAAATGATGACCAAGGGGGATAATCAAGATCTCACGATCTATGTCTCCGAAAATGGGTTCCGAAGGCTCATCCAAAAGTGCGATTCTTGGTACCCCTGAGGTCCTATTTATATGGAAACCAAAGGGGGCGGGGGGTCTTATTTATAGCTCAGCCCTGCCCTGCCCGACGACTATGCAACATTGATGGGATCTCACCTAGCTTCGATAAGCAATTCCTATGGTTGCACACCTGACGAGTATGAGGGGATGTTCACACATGCTTGCCCAGACTCGCCCAGGCCTTCTATTGCCCCTGCTGGCTGATTGGTCTTGATCTTTGACTTCTGGCTTCTTCTTTGACCTTTGATTTTTACTTCTGTCTACGTGGCTCGACTGGGTCCTACTCTCGATGAATATGGGTTGTTCAGTTTTGTTGTATATTTCTGTTATGAAATTTGGTACATCAGTTTCTTTCTCAAGGTGTGTATACCATTGTTAATGGATATTATGATTAACTTGACAATAAGCTAAACCTATTGTTGGTGATGTGCAAAATAGAGGATATAATGTTATTGTAGAGTTTTTTTTGCTTCTCGAAGCTCCATTCATAAATTCTTTTAACATGCTTTTGGATTTAGTTTCGTGAGATGAATTAGTAACTATTTTAGAACACAAGTTATTAGTTTGATTTACAAGTATTTAAATATATCTTTCTCTCTCTTCATCTGCATGTATGATTTTATCTCTTCATCACATTAGTCGTGTTCATAAAAATCGGGCCCGAACCGGAAAAAATCGGTCTTTGGGGGCCTAATAGGGCCCCCAAATAGTGTGATTGCCCGGCCCGTTGCCCGGCCCAGTCCGGGCAAAGCCCGATTTTTTGTCCCAGGCTGAGACCGGGCCCGAGCATAGCCCAACCCCCCATCCAATGGCTCTTAGAGTCATTGATCCCAACGACTCTAAGAGCCATTGTTGCATGGCAGCGCTGCCGCATACGCTGCCATGGAGCAGGCTGACTATGGCAGCCTAGGTCCTAGACCCCCCAAAAAATAAAATTTAAATTTAAAAAATACCCCCCCCCCCCCCCTCTCTTTTCCCTCTCACACTCTCTCTCACACACACTCTCTCTCTCCTATTTTTTTTAAACTATGAATTAATTTAAATTAAAAAAAATGGGCTGGGCCTGGGCCTGGGCCCGACCCAGCCTTGGGGGCCTTGGCAGGCCCCCTCGTGGAGAGGGTGCCCGAGCCCGACTAAAGCCAGGCCCGGGTCCGAGCCCGGGTGGCAAAAGCCCGGTCCCGGCAAGCCCGGCCCGGGCCTGCCGGGCTTTTTTGGACAGGACTAAGATTCTACATGCATGTATTCTATATTTTTGTTCAACTATTTCTATTTAAGTTAACTTTAGTTCGTCTAATTAAAGGAAAATTTTCTACATAGAAAATTGGAACTCAGTATGCTAGATCGATCTACATACACAATTTCCTTATATTTGTAGAAATTGTTCATTTTTTTCATGTGTGTCTTATTATATTGTGTGAATTATATATATTCATACGAGTGACAGGCTGTCAGCGCAAGTGGGCCATCATTTGCCTCCTGCGACAGTACCCTCATCTCGATGGTACCCCCGCATGTGCTCACCTGCTCTCAGGCGAACGGGCTTCGCACAACAGCACTCGTGCAGCTCGCATCCCCCCTCTCCGAGCGTGTCAAGAAAACATTCAGCCGACGAAAGGCGCTCGGGGGATTGGGCATGCGTCCGAGAGTGGGATATGTGAGTTACATAATTAAGGAGTACTATCAATAATTTTGCTTTTTTCTACGACTCAATTAAAATAACTTAAAACACTATAAATCAATATTTAATTCCAATTAATATATGAAAAGTTAGACCTTGGATGGCATAATTGCCAAAAGAAGGCATAGGAGAATCAACGGCCATAAATGTAAATATAAATGATGAAGGAAAAGGACGGATGGCAATAAATGTAAATATAAATGATGAAGGCATAATTCAAATTCGAAGGAAATAATGCTGAAGATGAGTCCAAATGTTGAATGCCGTGTGTGTTTTCAAGGCAGTGGAGGAGATCCAATGCCCACGTGCCCCCCCCCCCCCCCCCCCCCCCCCCCCCCCCCCCCCCACACACACACACACTCTCATGTCCTATTTCTCATGAAAATAAGCCCTTGCTATTCACAGTATAAAAAAGGTGATTGATAGACGCACCTCTTAATTGGATATACGCATCTCTTTGATATACGTAATTCTTCTTTATTATCAAACTTCTAGTTTTTTGGGGAAGATGCCTCCCCCCCCCCCCCCAAAAAAAAGGCGAAGATTAAAAGGAATAACACCCAAAAAAAACTTTATAATCACATCATCATGCCTTGTTAGGAAGATTAATCCTAAAACAAAAAGAAAAAAGAAAAAAATGATTGAAAAAAGACATAGGGCATCAATAGCATCCGTGGACGTCTCTCCGACGAGATATCTCCGTCGTTGGCGATGGAATTGGGAGCGAGCGAAGCACCTCCGACAGGATCAGGTGAGGGTGCGGGCAAGACAACGACGAACTGAGCAGAACCGGGGGAAAAATCGCTTGTAGTGGGAAAAAGAAAAGGGATCTGCAATTATATTTGGGTAGGATTTTTAATTTTACAACTTATAACATAGTCTGTGAATAGCCAGATTCTGTGTGCGTATATCAATCGTCTATAAAAGTAACTATTTGATATTTGCACCGTAATATTTCAAAAAAATATTCGCAAACAAAATTGATATCAGCAAATAAAAATTTTCCCTGCATCTTTTCCTCGCTTATCTCTCGTTTGGCCATGTAGAAGCTAGAGCTGTCACGGTTCCGGTTCGGTTCCGGCTCTACTAAGATCGTGAACCGAACCGCTAAGGTAACAGTTCTTCAAATTAGAACCAAAATCATATTTGGTTTGACCGGTTTCGGTTCCGGTTACGGTTCCAACATTATTTTTGGAACCATCGCGTCAACGGTTCCGGTTCCGGTTCAACAAGAACCAAAATCAAACCGGTCACTAACGGTTCGGTCCGGTTCTATTCGGTTCGGTCCGGTTCCAATCGGTTCTATGTATTATAGTTTTAATCATTTTACAACTATATAATTTGATTCATTAGACACATTCACAAAGATTATTATCTCTTTAAAATGCATATTTGAAAATTAAATTGGAATTCAAATGGTTGGAGCAATAATTTTATGATTTCTTAAATTTAAATATATTAAAATTAAACTAATACAGATATGCATGCAATAATATCTGATTTGACGCACTGAATAGAAAAAATGGGTAATATTATCTGATGGACATTAGCATGAAGGACACCAAGTAATATTGTAACACTTGATGCTTAGCAAAAATAGTCACTTTACCGAAGTAGTTGAGGAATGACAAACATAAACATGTACAAAGTAGAGATCATATAGTCATCAACAAAATTAAATAACAACCACCAAATATCATCTTTGTATGTTGGTAGGCTCCATCACTGAGTACAACTACATTTGGACAGCGATGTAATATTATAAATATATATTTATTATCGTTGTACAGATAATAAATATATATTAGTAATATTATAAAAAAATATTAAGAATAAATATATATATTATAAAGAATAATAATAATAATAATAATAATAATAATAAACGGATTGTGGTTCGGTTTTGCTTCGGTCCGGTCCGGATCGGGTCTAAAAATTCTAAAACCGCTCGAAACATTTATGTTGCGGTTCCGGTTCCGGTTCTGGTCCGGATAATAAAATGAAGGAACCACACCCGGACCATTATTGTTTACGGTTCCAAAATTCAAACTGGAACCTGAATAATTCGCGAACGGTTCGATCCGGTTCTTTGCGGTTCCGGTTTGGTTCCGGTTCGGCTTACGGTTTTCGGTTTTAAATGACAGCTTTAGTAGAAGCAGAGGAATCTCTATGCATTCCTTCCCCTGCTCATCGATTACCTATGCCACGAATTTGGTGGATAGTTTTAGCCCCGGCTTCCCCCGTCGATCCCGTTCAAGCATCCAACTCACCTTCTCTCTCATTCAATGGTAGTCTCGTCTTCTCCGACGTGGAAACATAGGTACTCTAGTCAACTCCAATCACTCTCGGTGATCGGGTTGTCCTCCTCAACTCCTCCAATCTATAACTAGAGCGATAAAATGTAATTTATTGCAAAATAAATAAATAAACGCAACACACGTAGAAAATGATGCATTACAAAGGGGCGCACAATAAAACTAGTAGAAATACGACGAAACCACGATCAAAATATGAGAAGTAACATGTTAATAAATAAAAATCAATGTATGCAAATGCTTAAAGCGAAGTATCCAAAATATAACACCGATATAATTTATGTTGAAGGCAGTTTCTAAAATGGACACGAAGGCTGATATCGAGTCGAGTTCGAGCGATTTGGGCTTGGCTCGAAATCGAGCCATTTCGAGTCGAACTCGGCTCGAAATCGACTCGAAATCAAAATCGATTTCGAGTCGAGCTGGCTCGACTCGAAATGGCTCGATTCCGAGCCGGCTCGAAATCGGATCGAGCTGGCTCGAACTTGAATTGATCTGAATCAAAATCGAATCGAGTTGGCTCGAAATCGAATCAAACTGACTCGAAATTGAAATTTTTTTCTCTTTATTCCTAGTTGACTCGAAATTAAATTGAGAAACATTTAAATTTAGCAAATGAAATACTTAAAACCTTAAGTATTTTTATTTAGGTTTAAAATTTAGTGTTTTAATTTTAAAATAATACTATATTAATAAATGCATAATATTTTTAATCAATTTGAGCTGATTCGAATCATATTTCGAGCGATTTTGGGCTGGCTCGAAATCAGATTCGTGTCAAATTGAATCGACTCAAATTGAGTCGAATCAATTGTAACCGATTCCGATTCGGCACAATATTCAAGCGATTTTCGAGCGACTTTCGAGTTTCGAATAATATGCTCAGCCCTGACACGAAGCTTGTTTGATATAAAATTAGGAATGACAATCGAGTGGTCAAAAAAATTAAGTGATCCTAGCCGCCTCCCCGAGCTTCAATGACGGTTCGTAACCACCGTATTCACGACCGCCACCGCCATGCCAAACGGACCCTAATCACTAGAGACTCATCCTATTATGGACATCATCATCGATTACTATTTCTTAAAGTTCATATCATATTTTCTTACTAGCGCGCGCACACACACACATGAGTGGCAGGGCACGGGGCCCCCCGTGCGGTTGGCGACATTCTGAGGGGGCGGCAAAATTAGGCGGGGGCGGTTCATATTTATATTTATATATAACATATGTCGTTGCTGTTCAACAAAAAGCATTATGGTGTGATGGTTGTCACATTTGCTTTATATAGTGGAAACCTGAGTTCAATTCTTATCATTGACAATTTTTGTGAGAATAAAATCGAGTCATATGACTCTCATTTTTCAATAAATTTAGGGGTAAAACCGTAATTTCATGTTATAGGTACCCTACACCTTATTATAAGCCTATGACACCATATCATAGTAGTAGGTGTAAGAGCCCTAGTAAAAAAATTGTAAGTAATCGGACGGTCTGTATTAATCATGCAATCATTGACGGATCTGATTTTATGAATAACTTTTAAATGTCACGACACAGTATTTTTTTTATAAGGTAGTATAGATTAATTATCCAAACCTTTTGTTGTTATCATAATTAGAGATTAATTGCACCCCCTCTATCTTTTGAAATTACAAAAGCCTATCATGTAAGTTTACATTTCATAACATGTATGCACAAAAATACCTTAGGGAAGGGAGTCCCAGTGGGGTATTTTTATCCATGCACATTATAAAATATAAATTTATACAAGATATTTTTGTAATTTCAAAAAATAGAGGGGTGAAACCTATAATTTAGTCTTGTATGTTTTCCTTATGATTAATTTTCTTGCCAAACTTAAAATTTAATATTGGGTGTTGTGCCTAGAATTTTCTATAGAGGTGCTGCCTGTTGACCCATAATGACCAATCAACAAAACATCCACAAGGCTGTGTTCGTTTTGCAGAAATTGAGAGAAAAGAATTGAAATTAACAAAATCTCAAGAAACCGCATAAACCTCACAGAATGGGGGTAAAACGAGAAAAAATCAGCAAAATCTCACATTCGTCCCGCCGGAGAAGAGGAGCGGTCATGCCTTCGCCGTCGCCGAAGAGGATGCCCTGGAGGAATGGTGTGGTGTCTTGCTGGAGAAGAAGGCCTCACCACTGCTAGGAGTGTGTTGGAGAATCGGGAGGGAGATTTTGATGGTAGGACTATCTCGCCGGAGAAGAAGACCTCGCCACTGCTAGGAGTGTCTTGTGGAAACGAGGAGGGGTGATGCCGCAGAATCGGGGTTGGGGAGGGGAAAGAATCGGGAGAGAGGCGGACAAACAGAGAATTCACGATTCTTAGGTCACAAGGTCGGAAATTGGCAATATTTTTATTTCCAGGTTCTGGGCATAAATTTTTGCGCTCTGCAATTGCATGTGATCACTATGCGATCGAGTTTAGCTACTATGATTACTCCCTCACAATAATGATCACACACGATCGAAAAATAAGAGTGATGTAATAAGCACCCCTATTTACACCCTAAGCATTAATATCATCCAAGCAGTAAAAACACGGTTTAGCCGCACCCCAAAGTAAAACCTGAAGCCCTAGGCACCCGACCCTTTCTCCTCTTGCGATTCCCTCCCACAGCTCTCTCCTCTTTCGGCGATTGCGTCGCAAATCTCCCTTATCGCCGACGAAATCATATGCAGGTTGGATCCACGCCCTCCTCTCCTCTTCCGGCGAAGTCGGGCGGCAAACCTGCGGTGGAGTCGGGCAGCAAACCTGCGCTGGAGTCGAGCGGCAAATCTGCGCTGGATGTATTTGGCTGGAAGGCTTCGGGGAGGCGCTGTAGCTGGGGCTAATCTTCATCTTCAAAGGCTTCGGCTATGCCCGATGAGGTATATGGCTGCGATTCTCTCCTCCCTTTCTATGAAATATTCTTGCATACATTTTGAATCGATAGAGGGAAAGGGATTTTTTGTTGCATTGGAAGGCTTCAGGGAGGCTTGGGAACGAATTTCAATTAATTTTGTGTTGGAAGGGATTTCATCAAACTGACAACAAAGTTAAAACTGAAGCTTATTATATCTTCATTATTGTTATTTAGATATTTTGAAGTGGTGGTTGTATGAATACATGCGTTGAAAATGTCATTGACACTATATAAAGTATTCACTCTCTCACAAGTAGATGTTGAAAATCATTTTATAACAAGCACATTTTTTCCGAGTAAAGAAGATTTAATAGAATGAGTACGCACAGTGGCTCTCCGTGTTGGGTTTGTTGCTATTATTTAGAGAGCCGATCCTCTAAATGATAGGTCGAAGCCTAGGGTAAAACTTGGTTGTGATAGATGGGGTTTTACTAGTGCAAATCAACATAAGAAAGGCTTTGCTAAGAAAAATTTACGGAAGACGAGCTCCAAACGGTGTGGATGCCCATTTCTTCTGCAGGGTCAGAAAGCTCTAGGGTTAGATGAATGGATATTGGATGATACATAAACATTGGAAACAACTACATTACATTCCACACCGGTTGAGTCTACAAATGTTAAAGTAGAGGTGGAAGTGATACATGACATCCAAAATGAGTTGGATGGTTTGCTCAACAAGTATAACATTATATCTGATATACAAAAAAAATCAAATGAATAGAAAATTGCGTGAGATAATGTATCCTACCACATCCCAAACTCTAGAACCGGTTTTGCCAACAAGGTTGAAAGGTCGGCCTAAGGGAAGCACAAAAAAATATAAGGATGATTATAAATCAACTAAACGTGATCTATCTTTATTTGAACATGTTTTTTTGAAGGAAGATGCATAAGGAAGAAAAGACAAGCCTAAAAAAAGGATTGCAAGGAAAAATTCAAAAGATAATACATTTTTAGATTCCATCTGTGATGAAATGCCACCTTACATCTGGACACATATAGTAGATGCCGTAAATGTGGTAGGTGATGGACATTGTGGATTTCGTGTTGTATGTCTTGCATTACAAATGAGTGAAAATTAGATGCAAGTGAGAGAAGAACTATATTCAGAACTACAACAATACAATAACTTGTACACAAGCATGTTTGGAAGTGTAAGGTTGCAAGAGTTATTGTCATCTCTTGATTGTTGTGTAGTGCCAACTCCATTTGATAAATGGATGTCAATGCTAGACATGAGATTGGTGATTACATCATGCTACAACATTGCAGTGGTCCATTTAAGATTCCAGTCTTTCACATTCCTTCCATTGCATTATGCACCTCTACAAAGTTAGAAAAATCATTTACATTGGATTTGTAAATGGAAATCACTTTAGTCAATTGAAAATTGATGACGAATGCCCACTCCCACCCGTTATTTCTATGTGGCAAAGATATCATGAATCTATGACGGAAGCATGTGATATACAATACATTTCGAGGTTTAGAGATATGCACTCCAACAAGTATTCGAAAGGGTTCGTTAATTTAGCCGATCCATGAAGTCAAAGTATAAGCTTATTATTTTTCATTTTCTATATTCTATTATAATCGCATATTTATTGAAACTAACTATGCAATTTATTGTTTATATAGGCAGTCTGAGCGGTACAGTTTAAAATTTATAATGTCATCATGTTCACAAGGTAAAATCTAAGTCATTTCTTATAATGTTATTTATATACGAAAAAAATCTATATTAATCTGGTAATATTTTGTTGATGCAGATGTTGGAGATTTGAAAGATTTACATTCACTCGAGTATGTTAACTTTGGAAGATTTACATTCACTCACTCGAACATGTTAATTTTTTGATTTTGAAGATTTACATTCCCTCGAACATGTTAACATTTTTATGATGATTGTTGTATTTCTATCATGAAAAACAGTGGACTTTATTTAAACAATATTTTATATTATTTATCTCTTCTTGCATATTTTTCATTTCATTATTGGGGTGTCAATAAAAGATTGTACTACAAATAAAATTTTATTGGACTACAAATAAAATTGGACTATAAATAGCCAAAATAGGAATGCTTATAACATCAATAAAACATAAACATACAAAATCACAACAATTAATTCCGGGCAAAAAAAAGTTGTTATTAGCAGTCCAATTCTCGCCATTCGCAGTCCAATTTCTATGAGTTATTACACGCTTTTTGAAAATACGCCCTTGTACATGCATTTTTAGGAAAATTGTTAAACATAAAAATTATAGATCACGTCGAGATCTACAATTTTCGTGTTGAACACTTTTCCTAAAAATGCATGTACATGACATATTTACAAAAATTACGCTCATGTTTCAATCAGGGCGGCAATACGCATTGTGCGTGTATTTTTAGGAAAAATGTTCAGCACGAAAGTTGTAGATCTCGACGAGAACTACAATTTTCGTGTTGAACAATTTTCCTAAAAATACATGCACAGAGCGTATTTTCAAAAAGCGCGTAATAATTTATAGAAATTAGACTACGAATAGCGAGAATTGAACTGCTAATAACAACTCTAAAAAAAATTCGAAAAAAAAGGAGCCAAGAACTAGCTGTGACAGTTATAATGCTCACTCGCGACTTCACTCGTCTCCTCTCCATCTCTCTCTCTCTCTCTCTCTCTCTCTCTCTCTCTCTCTCTCTCTCTCCATTCTCTGTTTCTTTCTGTGCTTCTCCCTCCACCTCTCTCTCTCTCTCTCAGTGAACTTCCTTCCCAACTCTTCCGTTACCTGTTTCTCTCGTTCTCTTCTTCCCTTTTCCCTAAAACCCCATTCTCCAATCCATGGCCTATTACAATTGCCGGATTACCGCAGCCATTGCGGCATAAGAGCTTCCAGCTCCATCGCATCATCTGCACCACATCAATCTGATATTGAGAATGCAGATTTCAAGTCCAGTAACGCCGGGTCAGGTAAAATTAGACTATGAACATTAGAATTTCGGATCGAGGGGTTCGTCTTCTTCAAGTTCTCATCAACTAGTTCGATTGCCTTTAAATTTTGCTTCAATTGCTCATCCAGTTTCTGCTTGATGTACCCTTCAATTTGTTAGGTTTTCGATTCTTCCCGCCGTGTGGATTTCTTCAGAAATAATTTAGCTTAAGTTAATTTATTTTCCTAAAATGCCGCAGATTCCTTATTATTTTACCAGATTTTATTTTGGTTTAAAACTGCTCATAGTAATGGATTTTAAGAAAACCGCTGCAATTTAGGTCGGTTTGACAATTCTTGGCCCGGGTATGGTTCCAGAAAAATTGGTTAGCGGTTTTTGGGTCGGGTATTTATCGCATAAATATTAAGTAAAAAATGACACTTTAATTTAATTTTTGCTATATAATGCAACAAATTTGCAGCCACTTTGTGCATTTATTGTCAAAGGTTAGGTCTTTCTCCTCTGAGAGAAGCCACTTTGTGCATAGTGCCAAAGGTTAGGTCTGTTTCCAATCTTCCCCCGCCCATACCCCCAATGATTGGGGACTATATGGGTTATGTTGTTGTTGTTGTTGTTGTAATGCAACAAATTTAAGTTTATGACAATATTCTATATACATATTTCTGTGCACAAAGGAGCATATAAAAAATAAGATCACTGATAACAAGCACTTTTAGTTGCAATTACGCATCGGGTATAACCGAGAATTGAACCTAAATTTTTGGTTCGGGTATGATTCTAGACTTTGGATACATGAGCTGGTTCCGGTTCCGAATCCGAAAAGTAGGTACTGATCCGACCCGTGTTGCACCATACTTAAAGCTATTATCTTCTTCCTTACAAAGATTTATAAAATATCCCTGAGTTTTTGTTTACCTTGCCATGAACCACCAAATCCGCATAAGATTGTATGTTTCTGATTAGATTTATGAAATGTTGGTGTTGACAACTTCATCTTGCTTTCAATTTTCATGAATAATTTCACCTGTTTTTTCTTTCTGAAATGTAATTTTTGAGGGTTAAGGCTCTGTTTGGCGCGGCGTTTTTGTTCCGGTGAGTTTGGACAAAAACTCCACCATTATAGCACTATGGCATGACAATGATTATGACGGACTGCCAAGAAAAAAAAACTAATTTTGAACATAAAAATGGATGAAGTTCCTTAGGTGAGGTCGTGCGGTCACGAACGACGGTTCATAACCACCGCGTTTGCGAACGCCACCACTTTGTCAAACGGAGCCTAGATTTATTACCTTACCAAGATATAAATAATTCATTTATTTGTTTATTATGGCAGGTGTCTTTTTTACTTGGCTACATTATTATTTTATTAATCTGGGTGTACTCAGAGCTGCTGCAGAACTGGAAAAGAAAGTATGACTCAGAACTCTGACTTGTTGACATGCATTCATATTAGTCAATGTTGAGTTATATATGATTCTAATGATGATATATTAACATGTGGCATGTAAGTCTGCTAGTAGTTTGTCATTATCAAAAATAATTTGTGGTTTGAATCAATTTGAGTTTGAAATGACACGATTGCAAATGACGGGGTTTGATTCAATTTGAGTTTGAAATATCTGATATCAAATTCCCGGAGATATTGGGACATTTTAAAATCTCAAATTAACTATGTATTATTGTAGTAAATGTCAAAAATATTCTTAACTTCTAATAATAACAGTTTACAAATTAAAACATTCTTAACAATAACACGCAGGGTACTCGCCCTCAGTACTCACAGGGTACTTGCCCTCAGTACTCGCAGGAGTACTCGCCCACAGTATGTTGGGTTCAGGTTCCCTCTAGATGGATAAACCGTCGGAGACGGACGTCGAGAGGTTTGTAATGTGGTCGATTGAGTCGTGAAATTTTTTGGGACTAATCAGATGTTAGATCAGCGAGATCATGAGCCTTCAACGATCGACGGCTCATATCCTTAACTTCTTATGGATTATTATTATTATATATATAATAATAAATATATATAATCCCCACCTACTGTGTAGCCCACATGAAGTTGTTTAAAAGAAAAAAAAGGAAGACAAAGGAGGACCAACTTCTTACTATCCTAGCAGCCCATGTGAAAAATATGAAAAAAAGGGAGGTGGCAGACAACTCTCACCTCTATTAGAAGAATTAGCCGCATGACACCACACAAGCCCCTTTTTTCTTCTTCTTTGGCTGCAAATCTAGTGGCGATCGGAATTCTTGAGGTCGTGGGAGTTCATTGCAAGGTTTGACAGCGGTGATTGTCGCAAAGTGCGGAGACGCGAGGACTCTTTGTGCGGGGGATGGGTCCCAAGGTAGTGCGGAGGCAGTGGTCATGCAGTGGGATTGTGGTGCGCGTGTGCGCAAGTACAGGGGAGCAACCTCGTGAACGGAGGCCAATTTGGGCATAGCCGGAGAGGCATAGACGAATCGTGGTGACGCCGTTTGTATTGAAGTGTCGATAGTGCATTCAGATCGCGGTCGCGGTTGTGTAGTGGTGCGCGAAGGACGGTTGTGGTCAACCGCCGTATTTGACTTGGGCGAGTACAGTGAGCCACATATGTGGCCATTGGCGTTCAACGCAGGGAGGTATCTTTTCCTCTATGGAATATTGACGATGAGACATCTGAGCCTCGGACGGGGCAATCCACTGACGGGTTGCGGGCTGATCGGAGTGCGCCAGTGACGTTGTGTGTCAATGTAGGCAAGATAACTTGATACAATATTGAAAGATCTTTGAAGGACTGCAGGGTGTTCAGAGAACCAGTTTGAAGTGAGTCACTCTAACTCGAACTTGGTCGTCTTTGTCAGTGTACATGTACCTTTATCTTATCTTTATATTTGTATTAGTGTATGATCCATCTGGGGATCAGGGAGGAAAGTCATTGTATGTCTGTTGAACATCATTTAGTAGAGGATTTTCGGGTTGTACTCCGATTTTCCCGTGGTTTTTATCATGTTTGGGGTTTTCCACGTATATGTCTATGTTTGGCTGTGATTGTTTTGTTTGTTGCATTTTATTTCTAATGGTTTTTATAGGTAGCTAAGCTCGTGTGCTCAAGTACACTCAGGTTTGGGGACGAATTTCCCCAACAAGTGTTATCAGAGATATGTTCAAACGAGCCGATTAGATTTTTTGGGTTTGTGATTAGGTGTTGTAAGTGACGACCATTGGTTCGCTCCCTATCCTCTCTGGTCATATTCTTTGAAATAGTCGGCTCCAAGATCGGTGGTCAGAGTTGACAATAAACTAAGTGCAGATGGATTTGATTTCTGAGATGATTATGAAGCTGAACGGGGTCAACTACTATTAGTGACATATGATGATGGAGGACTTGATCAACTAAAAGGGTTGGCACTCACCTGTCTTGTGGGGATGCCCAATGATGTGGATCTCGCGAAATGGGTGATTGTGCACCGCAATGTGTGTGGCTTTATTAGGCAATTTATGACGCGCAACGTGTACAATCACATGACAAGTATTGTTGATGCCAAGGTGCTGTGGAAAACACTGGAGTCTTTGTATGCGAAGAGCATGGGTATAAACAAATTTTTACTGCTAACTAAGATTAGTGAGTGCAAGTATAAGGAGGGCACACCTATACTTGATCATATGAATGAGTTTCAAAGAGTGTTGGATTAGTTCTCTGCCATGAAGGTGACCTTTGATGATGATGTCAATGCACTATGGTTGTTGAAGTCTCTCCCTATCTCTTGGGAGATGGTACGAGTTTCACTGATTAACTCATTTACAGGAAGTGTTTTAACCATGAATATTACAAAAAGTGGGATTCTGAACGAGGAGGTGAGAAGGAAATCTCAGGGTGGGTCTTATGTGACTACCTCCTCTATTCATTCAGATATTTTTTACACTGAGTCCATGGGAAGAGGTAAGAGCGGAGATGGTAGAGGGCCTAACATTAGCAAACCCATGTCGCGACAAAATATTGAGTGCTTTCATTATGGCAAGAAGGGACACATCAAAAGGAAGTGTAATGTCTGGAAGGAATTGCAAATGCAGGAGTCAGGGAAGCAGGATGAGGCTACATCATCGGTTGTGACAACATTTGAGGATGATGTAATCATTGTGAGTGATGAGGTGACGACTGACCTCACTTGTAGAGATGGTCCGTGGTTGGTGGACTTTGGGGTTTCAACACACGTTTCGAGCGATAGAGCACAATTTGCTAATTACACCTCACGTGAATGTGGGGTGTTGAAGATGGGGAATGTGTAAGTTTGCAAAGCTATCGACATCGGTGATGAGCACTTCAAGACGAGCACAAGTTCTATATTAACGCTCAAGGACGTTCGTCATGTACTAGATATTCGGCTCAGTTTGTTGTCAGTTGGTCGACTGGACGCAGGTGGTTATGATAGTACATTTGGTGACGAGCGATGGAGACTGACCAGAGGTTCTTTGGTCATAGGCCATGGTAGCATGAGATCCTGTCTCTACTGTATAGAGGCAAGAGCTGCAGGTACGAGGAAGCACATGGTTTAAAGGTGACAAAGCCACTAGAGTGTGGCGTGGGCAGCGCGGGTTCTTCGAAGGGAAGAAATGTTACAGGCAGGTGAGACAGCATGTCTCAGATAGGGCAGGAGAGTGGTTCCCATATTGTTGCTGGCCACCGACATTGGGTGACCTTTGATTGTTACATTCCTACTCCGAGTTTGATTGTTTGTGCGAGAGAGATGCAGAGTTACAGTGATGGGGTTCGCAGGAAGATCGCCACTTTGGCGAGCTCCTCCTCCTAGCCGGCAAGGGGGAGAATTGCTGGGTTCGGGTTTCCTCCTAGGTGGATAAACCTGCGGCGACGAATATCGAGAGGTCTATAATGTGGCAGATTGACTCGTGAAGAAATTTGAGAGCGATCAGATGTCAAATCGGCGAGATCATGAAACTTCAACGATCGACGGCTCATATCCTTAATTTCTTATAAATTATGATTATATAATATATATAATAATAAATATATATAATCCCCACCTACCATACAAACCATGTGAAAAACATGAAAAAGAAAAAGAAAAATGGAGGTGACAGCCAACTCTCACCTCTATAAGAAGAAGTAACCGCGTGAGGGAATACCCTACTCAAAGCCCCTTTTTTCTTCTTCTTTGGCCGCGACATCTGGTGGCGGTCTGAGTTATTGAGGTCGTGGGAGTTCATTGCAATGTTTGACGGCGACGATTGTCGCAAAGGGCGGAGATGCTTAGGACTCTTTATGCGGGGACTAAGCCGCAAGGTGTTGCGGAGGCAATGGTCGTGTAGTGGGACTGCGGTGTGCGTGTGCGCAAGTATGAGGGAGAAATTTCATGAACGGAGGTCTATTTCGGCAGAGTCGGAGAGGCAGACGAATCGTAACGACGTCGTATCGAAGTGCCGAAAGTGCATTCAAATTGGGGTCGTAGTTGTGCAGTGGTGCGCGAAGGATGGCGGTGGGAAACCACTGTATTTGACTCGGGTGAGTACAATGAGCCGCATCTGCGGCTATTGGCGTTCTGTGCAGGGAGGTATCTTTGCCTCAAGGGGATATTGGTGGAGAGGCATCTGAGCCTCGGACGGGGCAACCTACTGACGGGCCGCGGGCTGATCGGAGTGCACTTGTGACGTCGTGTATCGACGTAGACAGGATAGTTTGACACAATATTGAAAGATCTTTGAAGAACTGCAGAGTGCTCAGAGTATCAGTTTGAAGCGAGTCACTTTGATTCAAACTTGATCGTCTTTGTCAGTATACCTGTATATTTCTATTGTCATTATATTTGTATTAGTTGTAGGATCCATCTGGGGATCAGGGAGGAAAGACATTGTATGTGTTTCTGTTGAACATCATTTAGCGGAGGTTTTTCGGGTTGGACTTCGATCATCCCGTGGTTTTTACCCTATTTTTGGAGCTTTCCACGCATGTATCTATGTTTGGTTGTGATAGTTTTGTTTGTTGCGTTTTTTTTGCTAACGGTTTTTGTAGGTAGCTAAGCTCGTGTCCTCATGTGCACTCAGGTTTGGAGACAAATTTCCCCAGCACAGTACCAACTGACATGCTTGCTACATCACCTGCCCCAGTACTCGCCTGGAGTACTCGCCGCAACAACCTCTCCGGAGCTCGCCGACTCTTTTTCCTTGGTCTCACTACATCCAAAGTTTGAACGGTCATAACTTTTGATCTGACCGTCAGATTTGTGCGCAAAATACCTTTTCAGAATCGACACGAAATTCTATATCCACAGGCAAACCGGGTATGTGGTTTAGGATATACCTGTTTGAGCTTGTTTCGTCCTCGCTGATCGCCCAAATTCAATTCCGTTTAAAAGTTATCACAACTTTTATCCAAGTTCTCTCTCCGTGCTGATGTCCGACAACACTCTCGCCTCTGAGTCTCGCATGCGTATCACCCTGGATGGCACCAACTACAGAATATGGTCTATAACTATCAGCAGTCACCTTAGAAGTCATCGCTGGGCACATTGATGGTTCCACCCCAACACCAACTCCCAAGGCTTCAGGCAAAGCTCTCGATCCTGCCTACCTCACTCTGTTTGATACTTAGATTTATGATGAACATCGGACCATAGATGTCTTCCTCCAGTCCGTCTCCTCCTCCATCATGCTTCAACTCGAACCATATGACAATGTGCCCACTATATGGAACCATTTGCGCACGTACTTCACCCTAACTGATAATGCTCATGAGTTTCAACTTCTTCAAATCATTCAGTCCACTAGACATGGGAACCTCACTATCCGACAATACCACGCGGCTATGATGGATTTTTGGAACCAACTCAGTATCATGGAGCCCACTCCTCTGCCTAGAGATAATAATCCCTTCTACCACCAGTACCTTGCTCATCGTGATCATATGCGGCTACTACAGTTCTCATGCATCTCTGACCCGGATATCAAACGTTTGCTGACATCCTCCTCCAACGTTCCCCAACTCCCTTTCTGGATGTTGTGGTGAACGAACTCATTGGTAAGGAGAATCAAAGACTTGCTCTTGAGGAAATCTCTTCTCTGGAACCCTCTGTCATACCACTCCACTTGCTGATGTTGCTCTTTCTGTTGTTGCGACTGCTCGACCTTCTCTAAAGTCCACATATTCTGGACCTCGTCCTTCCAAACCCTGACAATCCTCTTCTAAACAAAAGTGGTGTGTTTGGTACAAACGACATGACAACCATAGTACTCAGGAATGTCTTGTTATCGCCAACCATAAAGCCCAAGAAGCAACTGCTAACAGATTCCATTCTCCTATACGACATTCTACCTAACCCAACTGTACCTCTACCATCATACACTCCTTAGGACCTAATATTTATCGATATCTTACTTTCAGCCACTCTGCCTCAGACATCTTCTCCTATATCTCCTACTATACCTGATCGCAATGAGCCTCTCCCTAGCGACCATGATACCTCTAACACATCTATTCCACAATCTAAGATTACTGAACCATCTCAATCTCCTGTCCCTCTTCATCGCTTCACTCTATCTCACAAATCTTCTGATCGTCTTAGTCTTTTCTCTCCTCTCACTCCAACTCTTCATGCATTTCTCTTTGCCACTTCTAGTCATCAGGAGCCCCAGACATACCAGGAGGTTGCATCCATGCATGTTTGGCAACGTGCAATGGAAAAAGAACCACATGCCCTGACAAATACCAAAACTTGGGACCTTGTACCTCTATACCTAAGAGTATTCATCCCGACAGCTGCAAATGGGTGTACAAAATCAAAACATTAGCTGATGATACCATTGACATACATAAGACTTAATTAGTTACTCGAGGATTTCAACAGCAGCCCGACATCGATTATGATGAGACATTTGCTTCGGTCGCCAAAATGACCAATATACACACCATTCTTTTTATTGCCTCCATCCACTCATGGGAGATCTCTCAGATGGATGTCAAGGTTGCTTTTCTCCATGACGACCTCTCTAAAGATGTTTATATTACACCGCCACCCGGGGTCCCACACTCATTTGGACAAGTCAGTCACCTCCACAAGGCCCTTTATGGACTCAAACAAGCTCATCGAACATGGTTCTCTAGGCTCACTACAGCCATCCTGACGACTGTATTTACTGCAATTCCTTCAGACCAGACATTGTTCACTCATACCTCAGATACTCTTTTACTGTTATATGTTGATGACATGATCATTAAGAGCGACAACTCTAAGCATATCCAACAAGTCAAGCATTATCTTCAAAATCAGTTTGAAATGAAAGATCTCAGACATTTTCATTACTTTCTCTGTCTTGAAATAGATCACTCTTCCAAAGGATGTCTTATCCCAACAAAAGTTCATTAATGAGATTATTGAGAGAGCTGCATTGACTTACGCACACACTGCTGCCACTCCTCTTAAACTAAATCTCAAGCTTTATTCTCAAGGAGAAGTCCTATCAGATCCATTCAGATACCGACTATTTGTTGGAATGCTAGTTTATCTCAAAATTAGTCGCCAAGATATTTCACATGCCATTCATATCGTCAATCAATTTCTCTCACAACCCCAGAGTACTTACTATTCATCACTTCTCCGTATTCTGCGTTATCTTCATGACATAATTAACAAATCATTATTTTTCTCATCCAATTCATCTCTGGACCTTCGTGCTTATACTGATGTTAATTGGGTTGGAGATGTATCTGACCGCAAATCCACCACTAGATACTGCATCTTTCTTGAAGACTCTTTGATCTCTTAGAAATCCAAGAAACAAGATGTGATATCACACTCCAGTGCTTAAGCGGAGTACCGTGCCATGTCTACCACTGTCGCCGAAGTGACTTGGCTATGATTCCTTCTACAAGATCTTCATATCCCAATCTCATATGCCACACCGCTCTTCCGTGACAACACCAATGACATACATATCACTTCCAATCCGGTCTTTCATGAGCGCATCAACCATATTGAGATTTACTGTCACTATGTTCGTCAACAATTTCTGAGCAAGAACATCTCGCTTCCTCATGTCTCCTCCACTCTTCAGATTGCATATTTCTTCACCAAGGCTCAAACAATTCAGAGACATGAGTTCCTGATCCGACAACTCTCGATGATTGATCCAGAAGCATTCTACAAAAGATAACATCTCATTTTCTATGATCTTTCAAACTCCTACTTCACCACTATGAGTTTGAGAGGGGTGTTGAATAAAAGATCTATTTGTATATTGTAAAGCCCATAATATAAAACCATTAGTCTCTATAGTCCAACATCTCCAAATTGTATATTGTTCTCTCTTCTTTTACCTATTTATACCCCTTTAAGGGATGAATGAAAATAATTACTTTTTGGTCTCTATCATTCTAACAATATTGCTGGTCACAATATAAAATAATATTTCTTATAGATGACGGCGTCGTACTATTCCTCCCACTAAAATGATATATCGAGAACTATGTTGGACATGTCGGTTGATAACTATAATAGTGAATATTAACAAGGTATTTAAACCAATAATGACAACAATTTCCAACTACTTTCTATCCTTACGAGATTGATTTGATAGTTGAGATTTTGATTTGCTGATATTGGTAACACTCCCTGAAAGATTAAGGCTCCATTTGAAACTCCAAGCTTGAAGTGTATTTTGAGAAATTTGAAACGGTGCTCGAAGCATCCGAGTGAACATCAAGTTTGGAATGAACTACCCGTTGCCCCCAGCGGGGTATTTATAGGCGTAACCCTAAATCCCCGACAACCCGTTCACGGACCCGTTAGGGTTCCGTTAAATACTTGATACAGTGCTAAATATACCTTAACATTCTCCTCCTATATTGTAGCAATTGTATCACATAACGGGTTAAACATAACATATAAGTTAGATAACGACAGAATGAGTTTCAGATTAAAAACAACAAGAGTTTTAGATCAAACATCTAAACTCAAACAGGTTCCAAACATGCAAAAGCACAAAGCAGAAGCAAGAACAGTAATCTGAAAACAAAAACTCAAGCTAATAACAGAACGGTCTACTCAGACAGTAGATCATCTGCATCCATGTCGAAATCCACTTTCTCTCCTCCAGACTTCAATTGATCTGCATTTAAACATTTGAATGTCATGAGAACAAACTCAATGAATCCATACATATGCATATCAAAAGTAAAGTGATTAGTTCTTACAATTTTGAACATAATACTCTAACTAGGAAGAAAGACTCACAGGTCCGCATCTCTTATCTAATTTACACAAAATTAGAAATTTGGTTTCATAGAACCAAGCTATGTTCCTTCGATTATTAAGATTATTACCAAACGTTTCACAATTGTATTATATCATCAAGTTTGGAATGATACAACAAGCTGTGACCAATATATCATCAAGTTTGGAATGATATAAGTAATGATCTTAATATCAGGCCGCATATCAGCAACTTTAGTACTCGTTTTTGGAATGATACCCAATTCAGCCTTTGAAAAGAAGTAGTTGTGTAAGTCATCAAGTTTGGAATGACTAGCAACTAAACAATCTCAGGCTTCATCAAGTAACATCTGGAATACTTCAGTGTACTCAGTCTAGATGCGTGAATGTAGGCAGACTCGGTTCTAAAATCTTAAACAAACATAGGTATTAAGTCATACTAAATAGACTTTAATCCCATATCCCCCGATGTTTTAGATGTAAGAACCTTGCATAAGCCCTTGGTAAGGACATCTGCTACATTATCTTTTGATCTCACGTCCAAGAGGGAAATGATCCCTTGACTGGTGAGATAGGTCAACCATGCATGTTTCATCCGTAGTTGCCTTCGCTTACCATTGAACAGGGAATTAGTTGCAATGGTTTTTGTGGCTTGATTGTCACAAAATATCGAGATAGAGTTCATTTTCAGACTCGTCATTGGAATATCCATAACCAAATCTCTGACCCACTCTGCTTCTTCGGCAGCTGAAGCAAGAGCATAGAGTTCGGATTCCATAGAGGATAGTGCTATACACGTTTGCCTCTTAGATTTCCAAGCTACTGCGGCTCCTCCTAGGGTAAACACATAACCACTAGTGGACCTACTATCACCAACGTCTGAGCACCAGGAGGCGTCAGAGTACCCTTCAAGCACAAGAGGGTGTCCACTGTAACATAAAGCATACTGCTCAGTATACTTTAAGTATCGCATTAGCCTTTCCAAGGCGTCCCAGTGGTCCTTTCCAGGGTTACTAGTGAATCTACTCAATATGCCGACCGTAAAGGCTATGTCGGGTCTAGTGCAAGTAGTAGCATACATGAGACTACCAATGAGTTTGGAGTAATCCAACTGTCGAATAGGTGAACCGTCATGAGGTTTCAGTCTATTATTATAGTCGTATGGAGTCTCAATCTTCCTGCACTTATCATAACCCCACTTTTCTAGTAGAGTTCGGATGTAGTGACTCTGGCTAAGGGTGATTCCCTTATCCGTAAAGTTCACTTCCATGCCTAGGATGATCTTCACCACACCTAAGTCCGTCATGCTAAATTTTGACTTCAAGGTAACCTTAACGTCTTCCACCTCAGACTGATCAGTACCCAGTATTAGCATGTCATCAACATACAAGCAGATTATAGCGACGGAGTGAGGACTTGTCCGTATGTACAGACATTTATCTGAAAGGCTGGATTTAAAATTCAGGCCTTTTACGCAAGTGTCAAACTTCTCGTGTCATAGCTTTGGTGCTTGCTTCAATCCGTAGAGTGACTTAATCAACTTACAGACCTTGGTTTCTAGAACTTGTACGACAAACCCTTCAGGTTGACGCATGTAGATCTCTTCAGTTAGATCTCCATTTAAAAATGCAGTCTTAACATCCATCTGATGAACGACGAAACGTTCAATAGATGCGATAGCGAGAAGAACCCTGATCGTTGCAGTGTGACAAACAGGTGAGTAGGTATCAAAGTAGTCAACTCCATTCACTTGAGTGAAGCCTTTGGCAACAAGACGTGCTTTGTACTTAGCGATACTCCCATCTGGATTCAGTTTCTTCTTAAGAACCCACTTGCTCCCAATTGTTTTAGCGCCTTTGGGTAGGTCAACTAATGTCCAAGTGTGGTTCTCCATGAGAGAGTGCATCTCATCATCAATGGCTTCTTTCCATAACAAGGAATCCCTGGATCGCATCGCTTCCTGATAGGTGGATGGATCAGCTTCAACGTGGTAAGTAACAAAATCTGTACCGAAGCTTTTAGGAACACGTTCCCTATTAGATAGCCTAGTGGACTCTAGGGCACTAGTGTGAACTGGCTCAGTGTCAGGGAGTCGTAGTTCCGTCCCAACGAGGGTATCAGAACTGGTGTCTGGCAGACCGGGAAGAGTCAAGTTCTTATCTCTAAGAAACTTATCCTCAAAAAACACAGCATCTTTAGACTCAATAACCGAGTTGGTAGAGAGATCTAGAAATCGGTCTGCAGCACTATCCACCGCACATCCTAAGTAGACACAAGTGTTCGTCTTAGGTCTTAACTTAGATCTCCTTATGTCAGGTATCCTAACATAGGCGATACAACCCCAGGTTTTGAGGTGATCAAATCTGAGCGGTCTCTTAAACCAAAGCTCATACGGGGTTTGCTTCAATTTAGCATGAGGAATCATATTTAGGATGTGATTCGACGCGAGGGTTGCTTCTCCCCAATAAGCGGCAGGCATATCGGCAGTCAACAACATAGAATTCAACATTTCTGTTAGAGTTCTATTTTTCCGCTCGGCAATACCGTTTGACTGGGGCGAATAAGGGGCAGTGGTTTCAGGTATTATGCCATTGCTGGCAAGAAAGTCCCTAAACTCACCCGAGACATACTCGTCTCCTCGATCACTCCTAAGTCGTTTAATTTTCAAATCCAATTGGTTCTCAACCCTATTTTTGAAAGTTTGAAATTTTTCAAAAGCTTCATCTTTTGATTTTAAGAGATAAATATGAGTATATCGAGAGAAGTCGTCGATAAAAGTTATCACGTACTTCCGACCACCACGTGTGACAAAACTCTTATAGTCACAAATGTCGGAGTGTATCAACTCTAGTAAACGTGTACTCCTAGACACCTGACTGAATGGTGTTCTAGTTATCTTAGTTTGAGCACATATCTCACATTTGTCAAATTTGGTTTTTGTGTCTAAGGGGATGTTATGAGTTCTAGCTAGCAGGAGTAGTTTTCTATAATTGACATGTTCTAGTCTGGCGTGTAAAGTCTTAGGATCTATCAAAGTAGAACTAACCTGATTGATTACTTCGTTTGCTAGACTCAATCGATACATTCCGTTCACTACGTACGCACAACCAAAATAATGTGAGTTAACCATTATGGTCACCCTACCACCACTAATGTTAAAAGACATACCCGCATCGCTTAACAAACTAATCGAGATTAAATTAGCAGCTAATGTAGGAATGTATTTAACATCTTTCAAAATTAAATGCGTACCTGAAGAGAGTAGCAGATCCACGGTCCCGGTCTGGAGTACCTCAGCAGTGGCTCCATTTGCCACTGTAAATGTCTCAGAAGCTGGAGTGGCATCCTTCAGCAGTGCGGAGTTGTTGCAGACGTGGCAGGTCGCCCCCGAATCCAACCACCAGTCAGTACTGGCCTGAACGTTTCCAACTTTGGCAACAAAGTGGGAGGGCGCAGTCTGATGGAGCATATGTGCTATGTTATCAGGCTTTGGTGGGTTAGCATCGGGCTTCTTGGGTTGCCTGCACTCAGAAGCGCAGTGACCCCACTTGTTGCAGTTGTAGCACTTGCCTTTAAACTTCTTGATCTTCTTGCTGGTGTCTACGACTGCGGGTGCACTGGGGGTAGGTCGAGTCCGATCAGAGCGAGGCTTCCTCTTCGGGTGTGTGATCATATTAGCAGCAGATTGCTGCTTGCTCACCACCTCCTTAACATGCCTCGTCCGATTCTCATCCTCAATGCAGATAAACCGCTTGAGTTCTTTCAGACTGACCTGAGTCTTCTTTCGATACATCTCCGTCTTGAAAGAGTACCATGCTGAGGGGAGCTTGTAGATGATGGCACCAGCAACGAACCCATCTGACAGAGTGATACTTTCACTGTTGAGCTTGGCCACCAAATTCTCCAGGTCTGCAATCTGGGGAAGGATTTCCCTGTCCTCTGTGAAGGTGAATCCCATGAACTTGTCCACCAGATGCGTCTTGGACATGTTCTCCTCCTCCTTGAACTGATCTTCCAGCGCATTCCAGATCTCTTTCGCTGTCTTCAGTTTCCCAAACGTCTCGGCCAGTGAATTGGAGAGACAATTCAGGAGATAATCGCGACAGAAGTCTTCGTCGCTGATCCACTGTGCCTCATCATCTCCTCCTTTGACATCTGCGAGATCAGACTGCAGTGTATAAAAAATATTCAAATATTTCATACCAAACTGCGTATTCCGCTTCCAGGCACTGAACTCTGAGTGGGAGAACTTCTCCAGCTTTATCAACGGCACAGGAGAGGACAGACTGCTGCTCTTCGAAAGCGAGGCCATCTGGAGGTGGCGGCTGAAACACGGAAGAACGGACCTCCACAAGCAAAATGGGCTATCGCCTGGCGGTAGCTCTGGCGGTAGCAGCAGGGGAGGTTATCGCCTGGCGTTACCGCTAGCGCAGGAGGTAGTGGCGGCAGTCATGCGCACGAACCGCGCGATCGTCTCTTCCAGAGGCGGGAATGGCGGCGCGTTCTCCTCTGCGGCAGTGGATGGCGGCTCTTCACTTCACGACGATCTGGAATCGAGAGACTGCACGAACGGCACACTGGATCACAGCGGCAGCGCAACACTCCACGGCGATTGGTTCGGCTTCACGCACAGGATCTAGCGGACGACAAGTCGACCGGGAAGAAGAAGAGCGGCAGGGAGCGGACTCCTTCTCGCACAGGACCGGCGATCTTCTCCGATCTCGACCCTCTAATCGACCGATCGGGAGAACGTAGTCAAGAGATCGCGATTGTCTCCGGTTGTCGCAGGCAACGTCGTCGACGGGAAGAATCGCTGCAGGAACCGGAAGAAAGGACGGCGCGGGATCTCCTTGCGAGCGACGGTGAGAGCGCGATCGGCCTTCGTCTCCTTCCTTCCTTCACGCGATGAAGACGCAGGCGAGCAGCGAGGGCTACTTCGCAACCCACGAAGAACAGCGATACGCGATTGGGAGGAAGGGAGGAGCGGTTACGGGCTGCGTCTCCTTGCTTCCTTGAATCGACGGGAAGCACTACGGCGTTTTTTCCGATCAGGAAGAGCAGGGAGCAGCGGTTACAGGGAGAAGAAAACCGCACGGGAGAGGGGGGGCTAAGGGTTCACGAGCGGTTTCAACTTCGAGAATGAAACAGTGCTCGAAGCATCCGAGTGAACATCAAGTTTGGAATGAACTACCCGTTGCCCCCAGCGGGGTATTTATAGGCGTAACTCTAAATCCCCGACGACCCGTTCACGGACCCGTTAGGGTTCCGTTAAATACTTGATACAGTGCTAAATATACCTTAACAAAATTATGTGAAGCCAAGTGGTTTGGTGAGAACATCTACAAGTTGATCATGGTTGCTGATATGGTGAACACATTGAGCCATTAGCTACGAATCTCAGATGAAGTGGTTGTCTAGATCTATGCACTTCATTCGAGAGTGAAATTCTCATTCCCACTAGGATATGTAACACCTGTATTGTTGCGATACAAGAGGGTGGTTTTGGAAGGTTAATCTAATTTTTTTAAAGAAGACTTTTTTTTTTACCCAGAACACTTTGACGGTTGCATTGCATGTGCATTGTATTCATCCTTAGTAGAGGATCAAGAGACAAACTTGTGATGAGCCGGTTTCCATGAGATTAAATTTGAGCCAGGGTATAAGATGTAAAGGTGGTAGGTCCATCATTACGATTGCCACCCCAATAGGGATCACTAAAAGCCTGAAGATGAATTGTTCCTTTGAGATATCGAAGAACACGCTTGAGTGATGTCCAGTATATGATTGGAGGTGAATACATAAATTGTGATAAGTGATTGACAACAAATGATTCGTCGGGTCATGTGATATATAAATATTGATGGTAGGCTCACAAAGAAAGCTCATCGCGATCCTCACACAAAGAAGATGTGATCATCACACAAAGAAGATGTTCCCATGTGCGATGATCCTTTATCAAGAAATTTAAAGGAAATTCAAGGGATACTTGATTAGTTTTGAAAAAAAGTCATCCGTGATTAGGTTTTGAGTAATGATGGGTACACAGAACATTAGTCAAATCAAAGGATTTATACTTTTTTTGTCAGAGGAATATGGGAGATTTTCAAACTTGTGCCATTACCCATGTTGATCTCATCTAGGACACCATAATCCGTCTAACTACAATGGGTCTCAACTTTTGATATGATGTGGTGAGAAGTGTCAGTGTCAAGAAGCCAGGAAGTGAGAGTAAAGTGATTGACATGCTTAGATTCTGTAACGGGTTGCGATGGTGATTGTTTCTTGTACTACAAATGATTTGGAGGTATATCATTCTCACATAGGAAGCACGAGCCTTCGCAACTATCTCCAGTGATGTGTCCTGGACATTCACACAAGTTGCAATAATTCTTAGAGCGGCCAAGTTGTGATTGATGTTGCAGTTGTTGTGGTGAGGAGTAGGATGTGGATTGGTGCTGCAGGAGTTGCAGCTATTGCGATTGTGGTAGGAATTCCCATGTTGCGGAGGTCGATTTTGTCGATTGACATAATTAGTGTTGAGAGAGAGACAAAAAGGTTATATCTTCTTACTTTAGTTAATGCTCGTAGTGTGTGAGCTTTTACTAGAGCTGGTTGAAGGTAATTGATGTATCACAAGCTAAGATAGCGAGTGCAGCTTCGTTGAATTATGTTCCTAGATTGGCGAGTATGTCCAAGAAAAAATCATCCTCGAAGAAGGGGTTGGTGGACTAGAGCGAGATCATCAAAGATAGATGCCATTTCTTGGAGGAACTCACAAACAAATCACGATTGAAGATGATTTTTGATACCAAATGGAAAATAATAATGGCTTGCACTATAATCGAAAAACCGGATAACTCGCAAGATATGATCACTCCAATCTCTTGGCGGTTGGTTTTCTCTAAGGATCTCTCTCCAAGTGAGAGCTTACGAAAGACTTGACATGATACACTTGGATTCAACTACTCTCCCTTATATAGGGGAGAACATTCTAGTGACGGAAATTTCCAAAATACCCATTGAAGGGAAAATTACATAAAGACGCAATACTAATTAATAGACCATATTAATAGTCAAAAACAAGGAGACGATTCTGAGTCTTCAATAGTTGCGAAGAAGGTCGTTTGTATTGCATATTCATATCAATTTTTAGTGGGCCATTCCTCAATTAACTTACTCATGATCGAGATTTATTGACAAGTAGACAAGATATTCCCATGCTGCCTTTGATGAGGCGACAATGGAGATGTGGGGTTGTATCGGTTGGGGAAATTCGTTCTAGACCTAAGTGCATGTGAGGACACGAGCTGAGCTACCTGCAAAAACCATCAGCCACAAATGCAACAAACAAAATAATCGCAACCAAATGCAGAGATGTATACGTGGAAAACCCCCAATGCAGAGTAAAAACCACAGGATAATCGGAGTCCAACTTGGAAAGCCTCCACTAAATGATATTCAACAGAAACACACACAGTTACTTTCCTGCCATGATCCCCAGATGGATCCTACAGCTAACAAAAAATATAAAGACAGGAGAAAGGTACAAGTATACTGACAATGTCGATCAAGTTCGAGTCAGAGTGACTCGCTCCAAACTGGTTCTCTGAACACTCTGCAGTCCTTTGAAGATCTTTCAATAATATGTCAAGCTGTCTTGCCTACGTCGACACACTACGTCACTGACGCACTCCGATCAGCCCGCACCATGTTAGTAGGTTGTCCTGTCCGAGGCTCAGATGCCTCGTCACCAATATCCAATTGAGGCAAAGATGTCTCCCCGCGCTGAATGTCAATAACCGCAAATGTGACTCATTGTACTCGCCCGAGTCAAATACAGAGGTTTCCCACCACCGTCCTTTGCATAAATATGCGTACTCTGCACCACTGCACAACCGCGACCGTAGTCCAACTGCACTGTCGACACTTCAACGGTCTTTGCTCTCTGAAGCCCAAATGACAATCACCAAACACCGCCTATGTCTCCCCAGATCTGCCCAAATTGGGCTTTGCTCATGTATCCGCTCCTCCGAACTCGCGCACACGCGCATCGCAGCCCCTCTACACAACCAAGGCGACAACAATGCCTCCCGTCTCAGCCCCCGCACAAAGAGTCCTCGACGTCTTCGCCCTTGCGGCAATCGCCGCCGTCAAACCATACAATGGACTCCACGCGGCCTCAAGGATTCCAACTGTTGTTGCTCCTTCGTCCACCGCCTGAGGTCTCCAGAGAGAAAGTCCTCGCACAGGAGAGAAAGAGGAGAGGCGGAGAGGATGGTATTGATTTGCAGAGGCAGCTTGAGGAAATGCACAGGAGAGGTTCCATGCAAGTCACAAGTTCACAATACACGAGGCTGCTCCTTTAAAGACGAAGATGTGCTCAGGTGGGTTTGGGGAATAAGAGCATGAGGGCGGCTGAAAGTACACGCTTCTTCTCCAGGCCAATGAAGGAGGTGGATTCATGCTTTCCCACGTTCTTTAGATTAATCAACTTTTATATATAATACATATTCAGTGTGTGCGTATATATATATATATACATACATAGGGCATTTACCGGCACTTCCCCTTTAAGTTTGCAAAATTAGGGGAGGTAAATGTTATGTTTTATAACATAACATTTGTATGAAATATGAACTTCAGGGGAGGTAAATGTTATGTTTTATAACATTTAGGGGAGGTTTTTTTAATTTCAATAATAAGAGGGGTGCAATCTGTAATTATGCTATCTTCCAGGGGAAGTTTTGGTTATTATTCGTGTGTGTGTGTATATTATTGGCGTGTATTAAGAGGTTTGGTGTGCGTTTAGATACGTTGTAAAGGTATATATACGTGTATGTATGTGTTGATAATATGAGAGCCCTAATTCTACATGGTATCAGAGCCCCCCGGGGGGGGGGGGGGGGGGGGAGGGTCGCGATTTCGCTTCGCCGCTCTGATCGGTCTCGTCGCCGGAAGCCTCGTCACCGCACGATCCTGCCGGAGTTCGTGACTGGGGAGCTTCGTCTCTCTGGAGATTCGTAGACGATCCGTCACTGGAGTCCGCCGTTGGAGCTTCGTCGACGATCCGTCACTGGAGATTCGTCATCGTCACTGGAGATTCGTCACTGGATCTTGCTTTTGAGTCTCGTCGACGACATTTGGGGGAGGATATCGACGACTCAGCGACATCACAAAATTCACTCGACGACTCAGCGACAGCATCTTCCCACGTCTCTCGACTACTCTCGATGAATTCTTGTGGTATCGATGAATTCCTGTGGTATTGACGAATTCCTGAAAGTGGTATCGACGAATATTGACGACTCTCGACGAATTCCCGGTACATCTCGACGACTTGTAGCAGTCTCGACGAATTGCTGCCATCTCTCTCGACGAATTGCTGCCATCTCTCTCGACGAATTGTAGCAGTCTCCCGACGAACTTACTTGACGAACTCACCAGAGGCTGGATTGGTGTGTACTAGTTAGTGACGTCGAAGAAAGAATGGAGGAGGTCCTCAAGAAGTTAGATCCGGCTGAGGTGGCTACCTTGTTGAAGTTGTTGGGTTCATCACCCCGACCGGTGAAGTTGGACCTTCCACCGGTTGACCTGAAGCTCGAAGGACCGACCACCTATCTGGATTGGTCACGCCGCGTGAGGAAGACCCTTACGGCACAGAAAGTTGGAGGCTTCTTGACAGGGGAATTGAAGAAGCCAGAGAACCCCGCTGCAGGAGATGAATGGGAATCAACTCACATGATGGTGTTAATGTGGCTTCTCAGCTCGGTTGTCCCAACGATTGCTGCCACGGGTGATGGCCTGGAGACAGTCATGGAGGTTTGGGACAGGTTGCGAAGTACATATGATGGAGTGGGGAACACTCTTAGGGTCTTCCAGGTGAAGGGAGAAATCGATGACACAGTTCAAGGTGAGAAGACTGTACAGGAATACGCATCTGAGTTAGAACGACTATGGGTGGACTACGACATGCCTCCGGTGGTATGCGTTGCAGTGGATCCACAGTGTAGGGCTTCCAAGAGTATTGTAGAGGAGAGGACCATGAAGTTCCTGAAGGGGTTAAATGAACGGTTCGATCAGAGGAGAGCCTTACTTCTGTCGGGTACGAAGATCCCTACTCTGTCAGAGGCCATCTCGGTCATGATCCAGGAAGAGACCCGGTTCAAACTCCATGCAGGGACGGGAGATTCCGTTGTCGTAAAGTCAGCACTAACAGCTACTGGCTCGGGTATTCAAAGACCACGAGAGGAGACACGATAGTGCTACAACTGCGGGGAGACAGGCCATCTGTTGTATGCTTGCCCCAGACCACCCAAGGAGGGGGATTTGAGTGGTGGTGGTCGTGGACGTGGTGGCAGAGGTGGATATCGTGCCAATCTTGGCATTAGTGGATGTGATGAAATGGCTAGTGTTATTTACACCGAGGAGGAGCTGACTCTACTAAGTATGATGAGCATGATGGAGGGCCTCAAGAGAAAACAAGTTGGTTAAGGGAGCAAGAGTGGAACGGTGGGGGGGGGGGGGGGGGGGGCATCAACCTCAGCTATGTATGCCCACCCTTCTAGGACATCAGATTGGATCGTTGACTCTGGTGCTTCACGACACGTGACAGGAGATGCGGGTGAGTTCTCCTCCTACACTCACCTAGCTACTGCCGATAACATTCAGACGTCAGATGGGACGTTTCAATCAGTGGTCGGTAAGGGCACGGTTAATTGTACAGGTTCGGTAAAACTATCTTCTTGCATGCTCCTTCTTTTCCAGTTAGCCTTCCATCAATTAGTTACATAATCCTTCAGCTAAAATGTGTCGTTTATTTTGATATTCCCAAGGTGACCTTCCAGGAGAAAGGGACGAGGCGGATACTTGGGCCTGGGACTTGGCATGACGAGCTATGGTACTTGGATCGGGAAGGATTGGATGCAGCTCTTATATCTATGGCGGGGGAGACAGAAGTAGGAGGAACGAAGATGAGTGCGGAGGATATGCTTCTTCTACATCACCAGCGTCTAGAGCATTCTTCTTTCGGCACGTTAGCCAGACTATTTCCTTTATTGTTTCAAAAAGCAAATCAAGATAAACTTGTATGTGATGCATGTGATTTAGGCAAGCTTACTAGAAGATCTTATGTTAGCACGGGATGTATAAGCTCTTCCTTTTTTGATGTTATACATTCTGACATTTGGGGGCCTTGTACCGTAAGTTTCTTGAATGACCATAGATATTTTGTGACATTTATTGATTGCGCATCGCGTGTCACTTGGTTATATCTGATGAAAAATAAGAGTGATGTTTTTACATGTTTTCGAGACTTCCATAAACATATCCAAACACAATATGGCACAATGATAAATGTATTAAGGTCGGACAATGGAACAAAGTACATTAATCGGGCATTGGCAGAGTACCTATCAGTCCATAGGATACTGCATCAGACAACATGTGCATACACACCTGCACAGAATGGCGCGGCGGAGAGAAAAAACAGGCATCTGATGGAGGTGACAAGGAGTATGATGCTTCACATGAAGGTCTCTCAAAGCTTATGGGGGTATGGTGCGTTAACAACAACTCAATTGATCAACAGAATGTCATCACGTATTCTCGGGTGGAAATCCTCGTGTCAAAGGTTGCAAGGACATAATGGAGGGATGCTTCCATTAAAGGTTTTCGGCTGTGTGTGCTTTGTGAAGGACAACAGACCGAGGGTTGGAAAACTTGATGCGAAGGCACTCAAGTGTATCTTTGTGGGCTACTCTGGTACTCAAAATGGGTACGTGTGCTGGAGTCCAGTCGAGAAGAAAAGTTTTGTGAGCCTGGCTTCAGAGAGCTGAAGCAGTACTACCGACAAGAGGAGGCCCAACTCACACCAGAATTGCCAAGTCCGAAAGTATAAGGCGAGCGGAGGAGAGTTTGGTGACAAATCTGGAAGTATGCCATGAAGGACCAGTGGAGGAGCATGAGAGTAATGAAGAGCAGGAGGAAGAAGTGAGAGGCGTGAGTCCTACGGCTCAAGGGGAACTACTTACATATCATAGGAGAGGGAAACAGAATGCGGAACCAGTACCCGTACCTCTCGCAGAACTAGTACCCGTGCCTAGAATGTCAGTGCCTAGTCCCTCGTCTATGCCAGTCTTTACTCCTGGAGCACCTCCACAACCACAGTCATTTCCTGGTGAGATCATTCCCTCTACCCATCCATCTCATACTACTACAGTCCGGCGACTACTCGCAGCAATGCGGGCAATCCTCCGGACAGATACGATTGGGACCTTGCTTCTTTTGTCTCCTACGATAATATCTCTTCTTCTCATGGAGCATTCATTGCCTCTTTGGATAGTATTATTGTACCTAACAATTGGTAGACAGAGAAAACTGATCTAAAATGGCAAGCAGCAATGAAGGAGGAGATGAAAGCTCTTGAGAAGAACAAAACCTGGGAGCTGACACACCTACCAAAGAACAAGAGGGCTGTCGGGTGCAAATGAGTTTTCACTTTGAAGCAGAACCCGGATGGTCTTGTCGAGTGCTATAAGGCTCGATTGGTTGCAAAGGGGTATATCCAGACCTATGACATCGATTACGGCGAGACATTTGCACCCGTGACTAAGATGAGCACTGTCCGAACTCTGATAAGTTTGACACCAAATGGTGGATGGAGGTTGCATCAACTAGATGTGAAGAATGTGTTTCTTCATGGAGAGCTAGCGGAGGAGGTGTACATGGAGATACCACCAGGGTTTGGCACAGCTGAGGCCGAAGGCAAAGTCTGTAGACTGAAGAAGTCCCTCTATGGCTTGAAGCAGTCTCCTCATGCGTGGTTTGACCGATTCAAGAAGACCATGATTGGGATGGAATACCGGCAGATCAATGCTGATCACATTGTGTTCTTCAGGGAAAATGACGGTCACCACATTACTATACTTGCGGTGTATGTGAATGACATGATCATCACATGGGACGATGAGCAGGAGATCGTCCGCCTCAAGAAGGCGTTAGGCTTGCTAAGGTATTTCCTTGGGATTGAGATTGCCTATGGTGCAAAGGGAATTGCTCTGTCCTAAAGGAGGTATGCCTTGGATCTTCTCACAGAGACAGGGATGTTGGGGTGCAGGCCTGCTGCAACACCGATCGATCAGAAGTGTAAACTGGATGCTGAGGCAGGTGAACCAGTCGATCGAGAGATGTACCAGAAACTAGTTGGGAAGCTAATTTACTTGAGCCACACGCGTCCGGACATCTCCTTTGCCGTGAGCATGGTGAGTCGTTATATACATGACCCTAGGAAGGGTCACATGGATATTGTGTACCAGATCCTTGGATACTTGAAGGCTGCCCCTAGAAAGGGGTTGTTATTCAGAAGGAACGGGCACATGAAGGTTGAGGGCTATTGTGACTCTGATTGGGCAAGCTGTATAGACGACAGGAGATCCACCTCAAGCTGCATGTTTGTAGGAGGCAACTTGGTCTCCTGGAGGAGCAAGAAGCAATCAGTGATGGCCAGATCGACAACAAAGGCAGAATACCGAGCTTTGGCAGTGGGGGTTGCTGAACTTCTGTGGCTAAAGGGAATGTTGATGGAGCTGAAAGTGGATCAAGGAGATAAGATGAAGTTGTGGTGTGACAGCCAGACAGCTATCAGTATTGCAAACAATCCAGTTCAATATGATAGGACCAAGCATATCGAGATCGATAGGTTCTTCATAAAAGAGAAGCTGGACAGTAGGCTATTGGAGCTCAGTTACATTGCGAGCAGTGATCAGGCCGCAGATTGTTTGACCAAAGCTCTTAGCTCGAAGGATATGAATAGAAATTCTGACAAGATGAGTTTAGTAAATATCTTTCACCCACCTTGAGGAGTGTTGGCGTGTATTAAGAGGTGTGGTGTGCGTTTAGATGTGGTGTGCGTTTAGATACGTTGTAAAGGTATATATACGTGTATGTATGCGTTAATAATATGAGAGCCCTAATTCTCTCTCTATATATATTCATATATAAATGAAGGATTTGAGCCGTTGATCGCATAAATGCTCTGATCGATCCCGAATTTCTCCACGACTCGATTCATCCCATTACAAACTTTTCGATGCCCGTCACCGCGGGTTTTGTCCACCTAGGAGGGAACCCGAACCCAACAGTATCATTTGGCCTGCAACTGTCAAGAATGGTGTTGAGGATCATGATGGAACATCATTGATGGTATGATGATTTTTTAACTAGCTTGGTGTTGTCATTGAGATCATGTATTGACCTCAATGTAGTAACTTTGGAGCCATTAATGTGAACAAAGAGATCAGGGCTGAGTACTTAAGGCTGTTTGAATTTTTGATCTCCACACCATGAAATTTATGTGAGCAGGAAAAGAGGATTTAGAGATGATTTCTGTTCAATTTTTGTGTGAAGGCCATGGATCTATGTTGGACTTTTAATCACATGTCTCTAATACTATATGGTGATTTGAGGATTAGGGTTTTGCTTTCCTGCTATCTTGTTATACACTGTCACTTGACTTGTAGTCATGAATTACAATTGTAAAGTAGCAAATTTACACATAATAATAGTAAGATACATGCAAAACTAATGGTAACAAATTACTCGCATCATGGTAAACAATTTCCATCTAATCATTATCTTAAAGATATCGATTTGATAGCTGAGTTCTGATTTGCTGATATTTCTTACAACAGAATTTCTGGTGCCAATTTGGCATGTCCGAATCTTGGGAAAGCTAGGGAAGATGCCAAAACTCATCTACTGGAGGGAGGTCTTGTAGAAAATTCTCCAGGAACCTCCGGTTTTTCTCCCTTCAGGTTTTCTTCATCATCTATTTCGGAGATATAGGCCCTGTTTGGCGGGGCGGAGTGGCCACGACGTGGATCCGTGGACGCCGAACCGCAGTCTCTTTTTGGGACCAGTAGCCAAATTCTATGGGGTTTTTTTGCGGATTTCGTGAGTGTGCAGTCGGTAGATCACCCCACCGCGGTGCTGCAAACGTCTGTGGTGCTGCATTTCATTTCCACTGGATCTGCACCGCTGGATTTCCGCCCCGCCAAATGGGCCCATAATAGTTATACTTCTAGTTTAAATAATGTACTTTTATTGGGATGTTCAGGTTTGTGTGTTTGGACAAGGACATATTGGTTGAGAATCGTTCAACTTTAAGAACAATGTAAGTGAATCTTGTCTCGATATTTCGATGCACCATAGTTCACAGAGTGAGATTGATTGACTCGATCTGGATAATAATTTACAGAGTAGAATTTGGAGCTCTTCTGCTATATTATTACATTTGTGACAGGACTGATCTTTTTCATGAGTCCAGAAAGGTACTTTTGAACTATTTAGTATTTGTGGCAATCTTCTTAACCTTATGTGGTAAATTATTTCTCTACCATGCTCATTTTGGCTACATTCTCTTTTCAGAACTACAACAGGGACATCTTCTTCTTCCTATACTTCCTACTCATCATAGTAGCTGCCTTGACTTCCTTTAAGGTCCATCATGATAGATCGACGTTATCTGGAAAGCCCGTACTGTATCTGAATAGGCATCAAACCGAGGAGTGGAAGGGGTGGATGCAGGTTAGATGACAAGTTTGTTTTAGTGCTTTGATCTCTTGAAGAACCTTCTTCGTTTTTGTTTTTTTTACTTGCTTTAGCATAGTGTTTGTGACGCAGTGTAAGGTCCTACAGGAGCTACGTGTGTTTTCTATATGCAAACACACTTTCCAGCAATAGATTTTGCAATAATTTTTGTTATAAATCAAAATGCTAAATGAGTCGGCAGATAAAGCAAACAAACATGGAAACATGAGACATCGTATATATGTAAGAGTACTCAAAACGAAATGGCTAAGTAAATGAAAACTCATAAAGATTCTAAAGTTTAAAACAACGATTGCAAAATAAATAATCCTTGAATAGGAAATAAACACTTAATTCAACACTAAGAATTGACTTCAAAACTGTTGAAAGAGAGAAAGAGATAATAATTGATGTGTTTTATTCATCCACATATGAGGGTAATATATAGGAGTTACAACGACACATAACACTTGACTCACGATGTGAGACTAAACCCACTCACATACTAATATCTTCAACACTCCCCCTCAAGCTGGAGGGGAATCCTCCAGCTTGGACACATCATAAAAAGAGAGGTAATGGTGGTTGGCAACGTCGGACAAAACAGCAGCCTCCGGGGCCCAACCGCGTGTCACCGGGGATAATCCAACCGGGCATAAGACACATGTCGTTGGTACACAAACTAACCATGATCACGCTGGATACTCTCAAAGCTGAAACCAGGTCAACCAACAAAGGTCAAACCACCCCTACCCAATAGTGAAGAAGAAAAATTTGGGGAGACACAAACAATACACGAAATACGCCTGGAGGTCGTGTGTAACTAAGGAGGAGTCGAGAAAGAGAGTCATCCGAGTCGCCCTCATCATGAACACTCCCCCTCACGTAGAACACGTGCATGAAGGTATAGAACACACACAAAATACGCCTGGAGTCCGTGTGTGACTAAGGCAGGAGTCCGGAAAGAGGCATCCGGGTCACCCTCATCATGAACACTCCCCCTCGCGTGGAAAAACACGTGCATGCAGGCATGTAACACAATAAAACTAAGACACAATAAAAAACCACTAAAAAAACAACAAACACTCCATCATCACCATCATCAACAAGAGAAGAGAGCATCGGACAAAGGCTGCTGACGAGAACGGGCTCAAGATGCATCAAGCAGAGCACGGGCACAAGCCAGCGGCGAGCAGAAGACTCAAGCAACTGCGAGCAGAGGGCTCAAGCAGCGACGAGTAGAAGGCTCAAGCAGCGGCGAGTAGAAGAGGGAACCCGACAAGAATGGGAGGAGCTCGGCACGAGAGCCAGATCTGGAATAAATCTGGAGCAACGAAGCAGCCAGAAGAAGAGCGGGCAGAGGTGGCAACAGGCACAAACGACGGTTGATGGAGAGGCTGCAGTGTAAGATAGATGGAGCCAGAAGAAGGCCAGAATCAACAGCATACGCCATCGGCAGAGGCGGAAGACAGGAACGACGGGATCATAACCCGGGCGACGCCACCAACGGAAGACGGGATCCTTCTGTCGATCTCACGAAGATGATGGGAGGAGACAGAGGGAAAACCAGAGCACAGACGCAAGCATCGGAGAGCCTAATGCCTCTCCCGTCGATGGAAGGAGCCAACGGATCTGCTGCAGGGATTGAAGACGAGGGCACGACAGGACCAGTCGACGCAGGCAGTGACGCCGTGGAGGGGGGGAGGTCCGCTCCCGTCGTTGGAATCAAGTGTCGATTCCATTGACGGGAGCGGGAGAGGGGCTACCCAGTGGGATCCCTTGCAGCACAGTCGACCGGGGATAACAACAAGAGGAAGAATCGGAAATCAGAGGGACACTTTTCAGAACTTTAGGTCGCCAACAAATTAGGGCGACGAAAAATTTCCCAGATTCGATTACCTCTTTGATACTATGTTGAAAGAGAGAAAGAGATAATAATTGGTGTGTTTTATTCATCCGCATATGAGGGTAATATATAGGAGTTACAACGGCACATAACACTTGACTCATAATGTGAGACTAAACCCACTCACATACTAATATCTTCAACAAAAAACAAATAAACTAACACGATAGTAGTAGTAGTAGAGGGCTTTGTGAGGATCTCTCATAGTCGGAGCAAGTAATGACACTGAAATACGGACTCCTAGTGAATCATTGGGCTGCTGCCCAGCAGGTGTCGGGGCTGTAATGGAGTTCCCTGGGGCTGGAATAGAGGGTTGTTGTTGTGTACGTGTTGGGGTGGACGGAGGGGGAAGAGGGCGGGGGGGGGGGGGGGGGGGGGATCAGCAGGGGGTTGGATTCCCTTGGAGAGCAAGGTAGAGGGGCTGCTAGATTTAGGATAATAAATGGGGGGGGGGGGGGGTCGGTTGGAGGCGGTTTTAAGAGAGGGTTGCAACCGTGCCTTAGGAGGCTGAATGGGCAAGGAGGGGAGGGGTTCGGTTGGAGTAGGGTGTGGGGGGGGGGGGGGGGGGGGGGTTCCACATGAGTTGGAGGGGCGGGTGGGGGGGGGAGTGGGGCTCGGTTTGTGAGAGAGGTGGGGTTGGATGTGAGGGGTGGTCGGTTGTTGTAAGGGGGAGGGGAGAGGTTCGGTTGTGGCTGCAAGGTGGCTCTACGTGAGGGGTAGTGGAGGGAGTGGAGAGAATGGATGATTAGGAGTAATTTTAGGATAGTGGGAGTTACGGAGGTAGTGGGGTAGTGGAGGAGGTAGTTAAGGTAGTTATGGGGTGGTGGCTGGACGGAGGTGGTTGCCTGTGGTGGTGGTGGCCGGAGGTGTTTTCCGGCGATCGGCGGAAAACTGAAAACGAATGAAATTTGAAGTGTGATGGTGGAGGTTCACCGAAGGTGGTTGGGGAATGTATTCCGATGATCGTTGGAGGCTGAAAATGGAGGGGATTTGGAGTGGGAAAGGGGGCTGCTTTGGAGGTATATGGGGAGGGGAATGTAGGGTGGCCGACCGGTGGTTGGAGGGGTATTTTTGTGCCACCGGTTGGTGGCGGGGGGGGGGGGGGGGGGTGGGGGGGGGGGGGAGGGGGAGGGAATGAGGGGTGTCGGTTGTAGGTGGTAGGGGATGGATTGGGGGGACGGTTGGAGGTTAAGGGGGTGGGGGGGGGATGTTGGCCGCCGGCTAGGGTTTGTGGGGAGGTCCAGGCTTCGCACCTGGGGGTTTCGACTACAACACCAGTTGATCAAAAGCCAGGCTTCTTTGCTTCAAATTTTAATGCCTCTCTTTAGAGTCCTTTACTCCTATATATAAACTAGAGAGGGGCAATGAATGTTCATGATTCTCCGTTCGTTGCCTCCCTCAAAATAAACAAAATTACAATGAAAAGTAAAAAAAATGCAAAGAACGAAAAATATTATGATCGGCGTTCCGCTCGAGATGAGCGGTCCCGATCGTCACTGGGCCCGTGGTCGGCGTGAATAGACCCTAACGGGCCTTGTGGCATGATCTCCATCAGTTTGCCTTCAGAATTTCTTCTATTTCCTGGATTTCTTACGCTTATGATAACATAACTGAGTAAAACTCATGGTTTATTTTATCTGGTTCGCTTTCTATGTGTTTTATACGATTTTATGATGAAAGAGTGCCTTCAAGTACTAATTAGTTATTTTAACTAAACTCCAATTTTGTTTTACTATTAGGAATTTCTAATTAGTGTAAAGATTCATTAACCTGCTCTATGATTTAGTTTTAGATATGGAAATATTCTTAAAAGTTGACACTTAAGCTTTGTTTGGGCTAACTATGGCATTTGAACGGATGCTGTGTGAAGTTGTGGTAATAAATACAGCAGTGGAGATTTACCTACATTTGGAACTTTCATGATAACTTTTCTGGACAAATTTCCGCTTTCTTTTGGTATGGGCGTTCACGGTCGCTAAAGCTTGATTGCACCTGCATGATTGTGATGACGTTTTGACATAAAACGTCATTTTGAGAAAATAGCTTTCGTGACCGCACCCACTTAAATGCTATATGCATTTTTTAATCTGTATTCACAACCGCCACCGCTCTCCCAAAGAGGGCCTTAGTGATATCATTATTAATTTTCTAATTTATTACTATTTTAAGTTCCATATGTGCATCTGAAAACTAATAACCCTCACATTCCAGGTATTATTCTTGATGTATCACTATTTCGCTGCTAAGGAAATATATAATGCTATTCGCATCTTCATTGCTGCATATGTTTGGATGACTGGTTTTGGTAACTTTTCGTATTACTATGTTCGAAAAGATTTCAGTTTTGGACGGTTTGCTCAGGTATCCGAAAATCTTACTATCGAAAATTCACTTTGTAAAGTTGAATACCCTGCTGATATAAGTTTTTTTTCTTTTCATCTCTAAACAGATGATGTGGAGACTTAACTTCTTTGTAGCATTTTGCTGCATTGTTCTTAATAACCATTATATGCTCTATTACATCTGCCCAATGCACACCTTCTTCACTCTTCTGGTCTACGTTGCACTTGGATTTCTGAACAAATACAATCATCTAGGATCAGTCATTGCAATAAAATTTGCTGCTTGTTTTCTAGTAATTGTTTTGATATGGGAGGTTCCTGGTGTGTTCGATGTTGTGTGGAGTCCATTCCGATTCCTTTTGGGTAAGCCCGTTTCTCCCTTTGTTTTTTTCCTCGAGGAGGATTTCTAAACTGCTGAAATTAAACTACTTGTAGGCTATGTTGATCCAAGTGCAAAAACGAAACAGCCACCCATGCATGAGTGGCAGTTTCGTGCTGGGCTTGATCGTTATATTTGGATTGTCGGAATGATATATGCATTTTACCATCCAACTGTGAGTATCAAGTTTGATTTATTCCATGTAATTTCTCTCCATTTTTGGTAGAAAATCTTAGAATGTTGATTTTTTATGCTTGTGATGCTGTTTACTCCACAGGTAGAAAGATGGATTGAAAAGCTGGAAGAAGCTGAAGAAAAATGGAAAATACTAATCAAAGTTTCCATATCGACAGTCTGTGTAGTGGTAAAATTTACAGCTTTATCATTCATTACTTCAGTTTTTTGTTGTTGTTTTTTCACTGTCATCATATCAAAATTTTCTTCAGGCTGGATATTTTTGGTATGAGTATGTGTATAAGCTGGAGAAGTACACATACAACAAATATCATCCATATACCTCATGGATCCCGATTACGTATGCAGTTTTCCCTCGAAGTTTTGATTTTGATCTACTGATGTAAGATAGTTGAAGAGATTTTCCTTGTTCTTGAAAGACAGAATCTACATTTGCTTGCGGAACATAACTCAGCGGTTCAGGGGTTATTCACTTACCCTTTTATCGTGAGTATTTCGTGGCCCATCATTATTTGTTACATTTAACAAACCTACATGGAAATGATTAATGTTTTTGTTCTCACTTCTCAATCAGGTGGCTTGGAAAGATAACGCTGGAAACCTACATATCACAGTTCCATATTTGGCTCAGGTAATTGAATTAAAAAAAACTATTATCTATATTTTTGGAGGTCCTAATCCTTGTTCTCATTATTACAGGTCTGGTGGACCGGATGAACAGCCAAGCATGCTACTTTCTCTGATTCCTAATTACCCAATGCTGAACTTCATGCTTACGACGGCTATTTACATCACGGTTGGTTGCTTAAGATTGTTTATGTCATGGAAATTGTTTCCTGCTTTTTTTATACATGCTCTCCAATTTGTCATGAAATTCACGTAGAAATTCACATGTCTAGAAAAAATTCAGGTGCTTATGTTGTAGACCCTGGAAATTTTGTTAGACTAATAGCTTATTCTATGCATGCATTTTTCCCACATAGGGTGTAACTCATATTATAAGCGTAAGTAAATCAAGAAGTCAAGTTTATGAAGAATTTTATAAGCAACTAGATACCAAAGATGGAGAGCATGACATATATAAAATTGCTCGAGCTAGAGAGAGAAAGACAAGAGATTTAAACCAAGTTAAATGCATAATAGATGAAACAAATATAATTTTGACAGATGATGTCGCTATTAAAGAGCGATGAAAAAAACACTTTTATTAACTCTATAATGAAACAAAAGATAATGAACTGAACTTGGAAGAGTTAAGTAAATCGGAGGAGTATAGGAACCTAATGTTTTATCGTAAAATTCAAGTATCATAGGTAAATGATGCTCTAAAGAAGATGAAAAATGGAAAAATGATTAGGCCAGACGATATACCCATTGAAGTATGGAAATGTCTAAGGAAAGAAGAAATTTTATGGCTTATATGTTTCTTCAATAAGATACTGAAGTCAAAGAAGATACTAGACCAATGGAGAGAAAGTATCTTAGTACTTTTGTATAAGAACAATGGAGATATACAAAATTGTGTTAATTATAGATGAATTAAATTAATGAGTCATACCATAAAACTATGAGAACGTGTAATAGAAAGAAGAGTAAGACGGGGGACTAGCATCTCGGAGAATCAATTTGAATTCATGCCAAGACGGTCGACCATGGAAGCTATACATCTCTTGAGGAGACTCATTGACAATTATCGAGAAAGAAAACAAGATTTGCATATGCTGTTTATCGATCTTGAGAAGGCTTATGACAGAGTTCCAAGAGAGGTCTTATGGAGAGTCTTAGAAAAGAAAGGTGTAAATGTATCATACATTGACATAATCAAAGATATGTATACAAATTCAGTGACAAGGGTGAGGACATCTGGAGGATTAACACAGGAATCCCCTATCACTGCTGGCTTACATCAAGGTTCAGTTGTAAGCCCTTATCTCTTTACCCTTATCTTAAATGAGCTCACCGGACATATCCAACAAGCAATACCTTGGTGCTTATTGTTTGTGGATGATATCGTTTTGGTCGATGAGACGCGCGAGGGTGTAAACGCGAAACTTGACTCTTGGCGAGACACTTTAGAAAAGAAGGTTTTTGAGCAGGGCAATGACGTAGTATATGAGCTTAAATTTAGCAGTGCAAGAAGGACAGATGACTTCATTATTAAGTTGGGTGATCAAGATATTTCTCGCAGTGAGTGCTTTAAATATCTTGGATCGATAGTTCAAAAAGATGGCGGTGTTGATAAAGATGTGATACATAGAATCCAAGCTGGTTGGAGAGGCGCGTTAAGGATCTTTTGTGATCGTAAAGTACCATTGAAACTTAAAGGCAAGTTTTGTCGTACTACAATTAGACCAGCGATGCTCTATGGTTCTAAGTGTTGGCCAATGAATTGTGTACATGAGCAAAAAATGGGAGTTGCGGAGATGAGAATGCTTAGGTGGATTTGTGGACACACGAGACTGAATAAAATTAGGAATGAATGTATCAGGGATAAGACAGGAGTGACACCAATTGTAGAGAAGATGTGAGAAACTCGACTAAGATGGTTTTGACACGTACAAAGGAGACCATTAGAGGCACCTGTTAGGCGTTGTGAGAGTTTAGTCACTAAACATGTTAAACGGGGGAGGGGTAGACCAATAAAGACTTGGAATGAGATTATAAAGAAAGACATGATGTACTTAGGAATTAATGAAATTATGACTAGAGATAGGGCACAAAGGATCCATATAGCCGACCCCAGTATAGTGGGATAAAGGCTTGAGTGTTGTTGTTGTAGGGGTAACTTATATTGCATTGTGGACTTTCCTATGACCAGAGAGGGTCATTTCACCCTTTTCAATGTAGCAAAATATCTTTTCTTTCACATTCTGACATGATATCAATGCCTAAGTAAAATCCCTGTATGTTATAAATTTCTGTACTTCAGACATTTTTGAAAAACAGATTTTTGGTAAACTGTTTTGCCAACTTTGGCTATGTGTTTGTGATAGGAAAATAGATCTTGTCTGATCTTCACACTTGAACAAAGAGATACATATACAAGAATAATGGGAGGGTGATCCTAACACCCGAGGTGACTATATGCTAACACTACTACTCAATATACAACATATCTACCCCCCCCCCCCCCCCCCCCCCCCCCCCCCACAAACTCACGGGGGATCATACACCGAGAGTTTGGATAGTAGATAGGCATGTTGGGTCCTCGTCTGCGGCTTTGTCATCAAATCTGCAATCTCCTGCTCAGAAGGAATAAAGGAAGGGGCAAGAGTGCCCTGACTATAGTGCTCATGTAGGAAGAAAGCATCCACCCCGATATGCTTGGAGAGAGAATGTTTCACCGGGTTTAGAGTGATCTGAATGGCACCGATGTTATCACAGTAGAGGAGAGTGGGATCTGGAGAAGAGACACCAAGATCCTCAAGAAGCCAACGGAGCCAAATAATATCCTCAGCGGTGGTAGTCATGGCTCGAAGCTTAGCCTCAGTGCTGGAACGAGAAACACCAGTCTGTTTGTTGGACTTCCATGCAATAAGTGAAGAACCCAAGTGCCAGAATGACAGTCAACAAGATCACTAGCCCAGGTGGAATCAAAGTAAGCACGTAGCTGTAGAGAACTACTGCTGGAGAAGAATAGACCACGAGAGGTCGTCGCCCGGAGATAGCGCAGGAGCCACAACAGATGGCCATAATGCACAGAGGTGGGCGCACTAACAAACTGGCTCAGCACATGAACAACATGGGCAATGTCGGGCCGAGTAATGGTGAGATAGACGAGACTCCCCACGAGGTGGCAGTATCGAGTAGGATCGGAGAGTGGAACCCCATCATCCAGACGTAGCTGAAGATGAAGTTCCATAGGGGTGTCCACTGTGCGAGAGTCAGAGAGAGCAGCTCGAGCAAGGAGATCTGATGTGTAGCGCTGCTGAGAGAGCTGAAACTCGCGATCTGTAGAGTTGACCTCAAGACCAAAGAAGTAGCTCGGCTGTCTAAAGTCAGTCATCTGAAACTGCTGTTGAAGGTGATGTTTGACGAAGGCTACATAAGAAGGATCATCAACAGTAATAATCATATCATCCATGTATAGTAACAAAAGGGTCCGACCACGGGAGGAGTGCACGAACAGAGCTGGATCATGTGGACATGGCTGGAATCCGACGGCTGTAATGGCTAAACTGAAACGTGCAAACCACTCGCGGGGCGCCTGCTTGAGCCCACAAAAAGCTCGCCTCAGGCGACAGACAAGGCCTGGAGGCGAGGATAGACTCGGAGGAGGAAGCATGTATACCTCCTGCTGAAGATCACCGTGAAGAAAGACATTCTTCACGTCGAGCTGTGATAGGGACCAGTGGCGAACAACGACAACAACAATAAGAGTCCGTACTGTAGTCATGTGAGCAACTGGGGCAAAAGTCTCGTCATAGTCTCTCCCCTGCTCCTGCTGAAAACCACGAGCAACAAGTCGAGCCTTGTACCTCTCCAAAGAACCATCGGAGCGAGTCTTGACCTTAAAGACTCACTTGCAAGTAATAGGAACAACATCAGGTGGAAGAGGAACAAGCTCCCATGTACGAGTGTGCTCAAGCGCCTCCAACTCAGCAGACATAACAACCTGCCACTCAGATATCTGGGCAGCCTCACGATAGGAAGTCGGCTCTGGAGTACTGCAGACAGTGGCGGGAAGGGCAGGTAGATCCAGCGGTAGGGTAGCAAGGCTAAGACAGTCGGGAGGACGCCTCTCACGAGGTGGGTTGCGGAGCACAAGAGGATCATCCATAGGGCACTCGCTGGAGGAGGTAGGCACTGAGTCTGGGGGCATTGGAGGCGAGGAGATAGGAGGAGGACGACGAGTATAGTGATAAGGAAGAGGAGAGACACGATCCCAATTGGATAACTCATCAGAGGGAGAGGAGTGAGGAGGTGACAGAGTAGACTGCAAGGAAAGAGGAGTAGACGAAGTAGACTGCGGCAAGGAAGCAGGAGGTGACGGAGTAGACTGTGGCAAGGGAAGAGGAGGGGGACACATCGGAGGGGAGGATACATGAGGCGGAGAGATGGGAAGAGTGAGAAACTGCACGTCAGAGGGAGTAACGGATAAGTCTGAGGTCAAGGAAACAGGGGACACAAAGAAAGGGTGAGACTCATCAAAAGTGACATAACGTGAAATGTGAAGTCGACGTGCAACAGGGTCATAACATCGATAGCCCTTGTGCTCAGTACTGTACCCAAGAAAAGCACAAGGAACAGACTGAGCAGAGAGCTTAGTACGCTCACGCGGAGAGAAGAACATAACATCGACAACCAAAAAACACGAAGATGAGTGTAACGTGGGGGGTCGAGAGTACAGACACTCACCGGGACACTGGCTCTGAAGGAAAGTGGAGGGCTGCAGATTAATAAGATAAACAACAGTGGAAACAGCCTCAGCCCAGAAGTGAGGAGGAACGTGAGAGGAGATAAGAAGGGTGCGAGCTGTCTTAATAATATGATGATGCTTCCTTTCAGCGGTGCCATTCTGAGCATGAGCATCGGGACAGGCAAGCTGAGGGAGAGTCCCGTAAGTAGCTAGCAAATCTCGAAAAGCATGAGAGAGATACTCCCCCTTGAGTCAGAACGGAAAATGCGTATGGAAGCAGAAAACTGTGTGCGCACCATAGCAGAAAAAGTAACATAGATCTGAAAAAATTCAGATTGAGAACGCATAAAATAGACCCAACAATAACGAGAGTAGTCATCAACGAAAAGAACATAGTACCGGTGTCCACCCTTGGATACAAAAGGTGCGGGTCCCCAGACATCAAAATGAACTAGATCAAAGGGACGCTGAGACCTGGACTCACTAGACTGATAGGGGAGTTGTAGTTGTTTACCGATCTTACAACCTGAACAGGAGTGAGACCGATCAATAGAAACACGACCAAGGAAACCATGACTAATGAGAGAAGCTAGACGTGAACCACTTGGATGACCAAGACAGTGGTGCCACTGAGAGAAACCCATCGAAGGAAGACAAAGGGAGGAAGCTGCAGGTGACCATGAAGTGGATGGAAGGTGGAGACGATTAAGGACGTACACCCCGCAACGACGACGACCAGCCCCAAGGAGTGCCCTAGTCAGACAACATCGGGAATGTGAAAATGGGTAGTGTGAAAGAGGCCACGACTGGTGATGGGGTGATTGGTGTCATCTGCTACCATGATACTAAGGGCAGGAGTAATGGGCTGACATGACAAAAGGTGTGTAGCGTCATAGGTCATGTGAAAAGAGGCTCCAGAGTCAAGCAACCAGTCGGAGGTGGATATACCTGCAGGGGCGGAGGCAGCCGGCTGAAAGACAGAGGCAGAAGAGCAGGCCACAGAAAACTGTTGGACAATCAGCTGCATAAGCTTAGAGACAGAGAGAGACTGCGCTGGAGCCGAGAAATGAGCGGAAGGAACACCAGGAGCATGTTGCTGACCAGGCTGCTAAGCCCTCTGAAGCTTGCGACACCCAGATTGAACGTGTCCAAGACACTGACAATAGTGACAGCGGATCGGCTGGCGACGAGGAGCACTGGACTGAGTAGTAGAGGGCGCAGGAGAAAGAGTCCCCTCAGCAATCACCAAGGCCTTTTGGAGAAAGGCGGAAGAGGAGTGAGGCGACGCCATCGAACTAATGGAGGATGGAGGTGGCCGGAAGCTCGAAGAAGAAGATCGGGGTTGCGGGATCAGCCGAAGAAGAAGATCGTAGTATCCGCCGGAGAAGTCGGGATCAACACGTGAGAGGGCAGCTGGGACAGGTCGGACCAGCCGGGATGGAGTGCGAGATGGAAAAAAAAACACGGTCGGCGGAAACGAAGACGTGCTGAACGAAAGCGGAAGATGCGGGCGCGGGACGAGGCGGAACAAAGCGCGCGTGGGACGAGGCGGAACGAAGCGCGCGCGGGACGAGGTGGAACGAAGCGCGCGCGAGACGAGACAGAACGAGCGCGCGCGGCAGACGGAAGCGAAGACGATCGAGGCGGAACCGGGAGTTGCACGGAATGGGGAACCCTAATCCTCTGATACCATGATAGGAAAATAGATCTTGTCTGATCTTCACACTTGAATAAAGAGATACATATACAAGAATAATGGTAGGGTGATCCTAACACCCGAGGTAACTATAGGCTAACACTACTACTCAACATATCTTTCAGTTTGAAGGTCATAGAATCCCCTGATAAAGAAGTAATGAATACCAAAGTTGTATCCAATATATAGGTCTTCAATTGCTGTCTTGAAGATTAACGGAAATTACAGTATTTTAAATACATGTAAATTTTTTTGGTCAAGGTAGACTGAGTTTTTGATAGCTATAGAGGTTCCTGAATGAGAAGTCATGAATACCACAGTTGTAGCCAACATATAGGGCTACAACTTCGGTGTTCAGAGTTTTCTATGATAGTGTTTTTAGGGTTTTCAAATCTTGGCTTGAAGTTCAGTAAAAATTACAACATTTAAAATCAGCAAATTTAATAACTTTTCTGTCAAGTTTGGATGGGTTTTGATGGCTATAGTGGCTTCTAATTAACAATCTTTGAATACCAAAGTTATAGCCTATATATAGGTCTACAACTTTTGTGTTCAATATTTTCTTATCAGAGGTCCCTAAGGGGTCCAAACTAGTGAGTGAAATTTCCAAACAATTTGATAAACAAAAAAAGTTATTCCCCGACCCACTTTGGGCCTTAGTTTGGAGGGTCTTAATGTTCTCAAATTGAAAATGTATCTTCATCAAAGTTGTAGAGAATAAATTCTCTAATAGATTCTCTACAACTTTCATGCTACTAAATCGGCCTCCAGATAATTAGTATTTAGCCCCGAAAGGTGATGAACAATAAAAGTTCTGCACATTAATTTGAGGAGGTTATGAGATTGCTGGAATGTAGAAACAAATCGGATGGTTTGCGGCAGACCATATATTTTGATGTCTACACAGCGCATCAGATCAAGTATTCTTCCAATCATTATACCATGATATGGACGACTACGATCAAGCTTGCATGGGATCCAATGGTTCCCATGCATGCATGCATGCATGAGATCAAAGGATCCCATGCACCATCGCCCAGCAGCCCCATGCGGCTCACGCCGGCGGCCGGGATCCTCCGGCCGCCGGCCTAGAAACATTCTCTAGCGGCAGGCGCACCGACCGGCGGCGGCCATAATCCACTAAAACGTGGATTCCATGCATTTTGGCAGCTGAAATCCGATTTTTTTGTCTTCTCCGACGAGGTTAGCTCCTAAAGGGCCCTTGGGGGAGTCCTCGGAGGGACTCCCCACCTTTTATGACTCCCCACCAGCCACTGGGACCGGTGGTTCGCCGTCATCTAGTGTAGGTGGTCCGAGGAGGGTATACTTGACGGAATTGGTTTCTTCGGCGATGGAGGAGCTTGTCGTAGGTTGGGAATCCTTATAGTACATGAGGGGTGTTAGGGAAGATCACAGGGAGGGGGTTGAGGCGGCTTGATCTTTGGTTGGAAGCCATTGTGGCGATTTGGCCGTGAGGGCTTGTTCTCGTCGCCGGGGATCGCCGGAGGGGAGGGAGGAGGTGGTATGGTTTTGTTTTATGTTGCCTTGGGGCTGGAGTAGGTTTCCCATTGAGTTTGATGTCCTATTTATAGCATTGGAAGTGGGTTTGGTTCCTCCTCCTCCAAGTGTGAATAGTTTGACTTGGATCCACCACCTCCACTATCATCAAGGCATGGGGAAGAGATTGAGTGAATAAAAGATTGAGTGAATAAAATATCAGATTTACTGCAGGTCTGATCTTGGATAGAGCATGTGTGGGAGGGGGGGAGGGGGGGGGGGGGGAATTAATTTGGTTTTCAAAAAGTGAGGTTCAAGGTGAAATATTTGACCCATTAGGTCATGGTTTCACTTGATCCACTCCCTTGGTTTAAAGTGCTTGTAAGAGTCTTCTCTTGGGGTTATGAGCTTGGGTTTTGAGTTGGCTAAGCCAAATTAGGCTTTACTCAATTTTTGGTTATTTCATGTTTATGGAAAATTCAAGAAAATGAATTTTATTATTTAGTATTACTAAAATATTATTAAATAATCCTCATAGTGTTATTTAGGATCAATGGAAGCCTCCTATAAATTTGTCCAAAAAATTTAAGACTCAGTATTTTTAATCTATTTATTTGGCTAAAATTCAATTAGTAATTAAATAAATCATTTTATTTTATTAATTCACTCAAAATATTCAAATGAACATTATGAGGCTGGTTGTAAACATTTTTAGTTTGAAACTCATCATTCCATATTTTAAATTCAATTAAACTCTCTTTTAATTAAAATTAATTACGAAATTTATTTTAATTCAAAATTATATCATAATTCACTTCATAGGTCATAATGAGACCTATTGGGCTCATTGGTGGATCAAGCATACCCATGGATGGTGAATTGACCTGCTTGAGTGAATTTGGCATGTTAGGACCCACTAGGGCAATGTTTGATTTATATTGAGTTTGATGTATTCGATTGGACCAAGGTTGGTCAGCTATGGCTCATGGTGCATCGATTATGTTACCCTTGTCAATTTGGTGTTCAATGTGTTAATTGGGGCCTACTTCAGGCACCGTGGGACCCAATTAATGCACAGGGGTCTGGAAGTACATGGAGGATGTTTCAAATCCAATAAAACTAAACGATTTTCATCCTCGAAAATTTGTGTGGGTCATGGGGAATGCACAGTAGTTGACTTGGATGCATTAATGAAAGAATTAGGTTATACCTTGTACGAAGAGATGTGGATACTTTTCTTGCATCATATCTTCAGGTTCCTAGGTGGATTCCTCGCATCCACAATTGTCCCAAACCACTAGTACCAGAGGTATCTTCTTTCTTTGGAGATCCTGAGTTTCTATATCGACAATCCGTATTGGTGTTAGGAATACGTACCTATCTGGCTCAATGGGTTATGGTAGCTACAATATTTGCTCCCGAGGATATCTCAAAGCACGCTGCAGAGACGAGACGTAGAATATGCCGTGTAGTCCTTCCAACTCAGGTGGCAGCTCAAGTCGGTATGCAACTTCTCCAATCTTTTCGATGATGGGGTAAGGTCCCATATACCACGGACTAAGTTTCCTTTGCCGCTTGCGTCAAGAGACGACGTGTCGTGGTCTGATATTTAGATATACTAGGTCGTCTACAACGAACTATACCTTCCGGTGTTGGGCTTCATAATACTTGGCTTGTCGACTCCGTGCTTCAAGAAGCCTATCCCGAATTAGACGAATATTGGTCATAGCATCATCAATATAAGTCATGCCTAGAGCCTTAGGACTTCATCCCGTGCCCATGGTAACTATTAGGTTTTGGTTCGGATCCGGATCCAAAACGGATCTGGATTCGGTTTCATTTATCAGGTCTCAACCGAGACCTAGGGTTTTATATAACCCTGTTTTTGGAGTTGCTTGGATCGAATCCCCCGATTGTGAGAGGAGCCTCCTGCCCCCTATTCCCGTTTGCAAAGGAGAAGCCGCACCCTTCGTTCCTGATCGCGTGAGAGGAGGATCTGCCCCCGTTCCCTTGTGCGGAAGGGGAAACCGCAGCACCTCCCGAAGAACTGTTGTAGTATTGGTGCCACCCCCTTTTTCTTCCTGTTCGAAGGTCTTGCCTCCCCTCCTGTTGGCAAGGAAGAGAGTCGCAAGTGTGAGATCACGAATCTCTGGTGGAGATCGCCACCGTTCTTGGAGGAGGTTTCAGAGGGCTGACTTGGGCTCGGCTAGGATTGACCATTGGGGGTGGTGTTGCGGTGCGGGATTGGTGTCGAAGACGTGCGTGAGTGCAGTTCGCCTCGACGGTGGCGGCGAGGATTGGACGTCGTACATTGACGTCCAAGGTTCCCGGTGAACCTTGTGTGTCTGCTAGGCGGATTGCAGTCCAGATCTCAGATTTTGCAGTGGATCGTGCGTGTCCGGAGCATCCACGGCGTGCTCGTCGGATGGTCATTTCTTTCTCTCACTTGTGTATTTGCATTTTATTTATATTGTGATATATATATATATATAATTGTGTGGTTATTGGTTTGTTTGCCGATTATTATACGTTGTATGTGGTTTTTGTTGATCTGCATTATCTGTAGCTGCGCCTATGAGTGTTGTACTCTGACCCCTAATAAGTGGTATCAGAGCTAGGTTCGTAGGTGTCTGATTGGATGTTCTGGTTTATGTTTGGGTCAACGGTAGGCGACGACATTGGTCCGCTCCCTATCTTCCCAGATCTGATCCGTTAATTAATCAGATCGCTCAGAGGCGTTGAGGGCAGCTATGGCAGGGAAGAATACAGTGCTGGCCAGATATTCAATGGAGAAGTTTGACGGCAGCGGGAATTTCCGCCTATGGCAGATTCGTGTCAATGACATGCTGGTTGAGCAGGGTTTGATGTGAGTGCTAATGGGGCGTGAGTCTTTGCCCGCTCCGGTGAAGGTTTCTGAGTGGATTGAGTTGGATGAGCGCGCCACCAACGCTATTATGATGTGCGTCGGCGACAAGGTGTTGAGGAGTCCGCTGTCAAGCTGTAGGAGAAGCTTGAGGGACTATATATGAGCAAGTCGTTGACCACGAGGCTGTTGCTGAAGCAGCGACTGTACAGCCTGAAGATGTAGGATGGTGGTAACCTGTAGGAACACTTCAACGTGTTCAATGACCTTTTCAACCAACTGCATGATCTCGAGTTGAAGGTGGGGTTCTTCCCCAAACGAATCGCGCTCTGACTATCGCATAAGTGTGTGTAGCGCTCCTGAGTGAAACTCAACTCCTTTATGAAACACTTCATCCAAAGAAGCTCTTTTCTTGCCTCAGAGACTGCAATAAATTCTACCTCCGTAGTTGATAGTGCAACGCACTTCTGCAGTCTCGACTTCCACGACACATCTCTCCCAACAAATAGAATCCGGTACCCAGAAGTTGATCTTCTGGAGTCCAAATCTCCAGCCATATCAGCATCAGTGTAGCCCAGTAGCTCTGGTTCACTGTCTCCAAACCTTAACGTCAAGTACGTCCCATGTAGGTACCTTAGAATCCACTTCACAACGCTCTAATGTTCTCTCTCAGGATTGAAGAGAAATCTACTCACAGTGCCAACTACATGCGCTATATCAGGGCGGGTGCAAACCATGACATACATGAGACTGCCAACTGCAAAAGCATATGGGACCTTCTGCATCTCCTCTTTTTTCTCAGGTGTGCTCGGGCACTGGTCCGCGGTAAGTCTGAAGTGAGCTGTAAGCAGCGTGCTCACCTTCTTCGCCTGATCCATATTAAATCTCTGTAGTACCTTCCTGATATATCTCTCCTGCGATAATCATAGTAACTTGGAGTCTCTATCTCTCCGAATATGCATCCCTAGGATGGTCTTCGCAGCTCCCAAGTCCGCAAATGTAGAGTTCAACTGCCGCTTTAGCTCGGCAATGCGCACAGTGCTCCTCCCGACTATCAGCATGTCGTCAACATAAATGAGTAAAATAATAAAATCCTCTAAAGCATACTGCTTCACAAACACGCAGTGATCAAGGGTGGTCCTCCTGAAGTCGATCTCCCCATAAAAACATCGAACTTCTTATACCACTGTCGCGGGGCCTGCTTCAGGCCATACAAACTCTTCTTCAGGCAACTGACTAGGCTTTTCTTTCCTTTCACCCTGAAACCTTCAGGTTGCTCCATATACAACTCCTTAAGATTTTCATGCAGAAATGCGGTCTTGACATTCATTTGCTCAATCTCCAGGTCTAGCCTTGCAGCAAGGCCTAGAACAACCCGGATAGATGACATCTTCACAACAAGAGAGAAGATCTCATCGAAATCAACTCCCTATTTTTGACTGAAACCCTTCACCACTAATCTAGCCGTATATCCCAGTGGTGTTGATGAGTCTCCCTGTTTTACTCTGAAAATTCATCGATTCTTCAGAGCTTTCTTGCCCTTAGGCAATCGTACCAGCTCATAAGTATGGTTCTCATGCAGAGACTGCATCTCCTCCTGCATAACAACCATCCACTCTTTCTTCTCTGAGCTCTGCACCGCCTCATCAAAGCACTTGGGCTCCCCGCACCAGTCAACAAAATATACTCAGTAGCAGAGTATCTTGAAGATGGTTGTCTACTCAATAAGACCTCCGCGGAGCGAGCTCAGCTGCTAATGAATGTCCTCCGACATGTCTCCCGACATGTCCGACATGTCCGACATGTCTAACATGTCTCCCGACATGTCATTTTTTTAGGGCAAAACGATATGTTTTTCTAAAAATATTAGATTATGTCTTTTTGTAAAATATAGGCCGACATGTCCGATTTTTTCTGATATATCGGCCGACACGACTTTTAAATATATCGCCCGCTATTTTATTTTATGTTATATTAGCAAACTAGAGCATATGTTTAAATCGCCTATGAATATTATATTATGTATGTTTAAATCGATTAGACCTATTGTTTCGATTTTTTTAACGTTTTATTCTTACAACCAATTTTGTATAATTGTTTCACAATTTTTTTAATTTCATATTACAAAAAATATGAAAATTTTTAATACATTTATTTAAAAAAAATGAAAATATTTAAATCTTCTTTATTTGCAATAAACTTAGTGTTATCAGAATAAAATTATTGTATATTATTAAATGTATTTTACAATGTATCATTTTGTATTTATTAATAATATTTTATCTTAGATACTATTCGATTTTATTTTATAATATAAATGACTCATTTTTTATCTATTTGTTATATTATTTTTCTATTTTTATAACATATAGTTATAGTTAGTATACATAAAAATAAAAATTTTATTTATAAAACATGGAAATCCAGTATTTTAAAATATCTCCGACATGTCTCCGACTTCCGACACCCGACATTTAAAAACTCAATCTGATATGTCGCCGACATCCGATATTTAAAACATTGAGTATAGACACATCATCAGTGATGCCCTCTGTAGGCTCGCCATCAGTAGTGTTCTCATGGTCTGGAAGTGGCTTAGTGCCCTACACCGGATCAGGCTCTGCGACCTCCTCAGCATCATCACCTTCGATCATATGAGACTTTCCATCAGTGTGAGAGTCAGTCTTTTCAGGATCAATCACAGTCTGATCCTCACAAAATATGGCGTCGCGACTGCGTACAAGCTTCTTCTCAATCGGATCAAAGAACTTATATCCAAACTCGCCGATGCGACCATATCCTAGAAAAATGCACTGTCTGGTCTTGGAATCTAACTTCGATCTCTCGTATCGAGGGACATGCACAAAGGCTTTGCAACCGAAGACCCTCAAGTGACTGTATGAAGGGTCCTTCCCGTACCAGACCCTATCAGGAACATCCTCCTATAATGTATAACTAGGATATAGGTTGATGACGTGTGCAGCTGTGTATAAAGCCTCACCCCAAAACATGTCAGGTAGCTTTGACTCAGATAGCATGCACCTCACTCTCTCCATCAAGGTCCTATTCATTCTTTCAGCCACGCCATTCAACTGTGGCGTCTTGGGTGGAGTCTTTTCATGCCTGATCCATTGATTTCTGCAGTACTCATCAAAAGGACCAATATACTCTCCCCCGTTATCGAACCTGATGCACTTTAGCTTCTTCTCAGATTGCCTCTCCACCTCAGCGTGAAATTTCCGAAAAGTATTGAGAACCCCATCTTTGGTCTTAATAGCATAGACCCAAAGTTTTCTCGAATAATCATCAATGAATGTCACGAAGTAAGACGCTCCTCCTCTTGTATGGACCTTCAGAGGCCCGCAGACATCCGTATGTACGAGCTCCAACGGCTCGAATCTTCTGGTAGAAGTGTGACTCTGGAATGATACTATATTCTGTTTCTCAGTCGTGCAATGGTCTCATCTCTCTAACTGATCTACAAATAGATTAGAGATCATCTTCTTTCAGGAGAGACATCCCAAACCCTTCTGGCTAATGTGACTCTGTCTTCTGTGTCATAGGGATGTGGATGCCCCATTTTTAACGGTGTTGACCTGAGCAGCTTCAGGTCTCCCCTCCATGTAGTATAGGTCAGTCTCTATAACCTCTGGCCACTACTAACGACCTCTTGAATAGTTTCCAAAATTTTTCACCAAAAACACTTAAGTGTCCCTCATCACCTAGCTTCCCAACTGAAACTAGGTTGAAGCGGATGTCAGGTACATATCACACATCTCTTATGATCATCAATCCTCCGGTGCTCGTCTTCAGGTACATATCTCCTCTTACGATGACTTTATACGTATCATCATTGCCCATCCTAAGCACCCCACAATCATGAGTAGCGTAGGTGACAAATAACTCCCTATTGTGGGAGACATGTGCAGAAGCACCCGAATCAACAATCCAGCTTCGATCATCACAGGAGAGTGCAACTGTGACGTCATCTCCAATAATGATTACATCGTCCTCCTCTGTAGATACAGTTGTTGTAGTGTGACTCTCCTTCCTATCATCAATAGCTACTCTTTTTTTCCTCTCATCATTATTCAGAGAGTAACAGAACTTCTGAATATGCCCCTTCTTATGACAATAGTGGCACTCCACATTTTGATAACGTGATTTGGACTTCCCCCTGCTCTGTCTCCTCTCGCTCTTTCTTTCTCTACTCTTGCGCATGCCTCTCCCCCTGAGCTCAGTGTAGAGGATGTCAGTTGAAGAAGAGTCTGATATCCCTTGATACTTCATTCTCACATCTTCGTTCAGGATGCCACTCTTGGCAATCTCATAGTAATGATGCACCCCGGAGAGGAGTTGATTAGAGAAACTTTAACCATCTCCCAAGAGTCTGGAAGAGACTTTAGCAACCATAGTGCGTTGACTTCGTCCTCGAAGGTCACCTTCATAGCAGTAAGTTGATCAATAATACCTTGAAACTTGTTTACATGATCTAAGATAGGTGAGTCATCTTTATACTTGAACTCTCCAAACTTCTTCAGTAGATATAACTTGTTAATGTCATTGCTCTTGGCATACAACATCTCCAAGGTCTTCCAGAGAATCTTCGCATCAACGATACTTGGAACATGGCTGTAAACGTTCGGCTCTACGAACCGTCTGATGAATCTGCATAGCTTCCGGTGCTCCACCTTTCACTTATTGAGATCCATATCGTTGGACATCTCCTCAAAGATGGGAGCATGACAACCCTTGACATAAATGAGATCTTCCATCAGTAAGTGTCATTGATGGTAATTTGCGCAGTTTAATTTTACCATTTGCTCAGAACCTGAACCTGCAGTAGACTCCATCGTGCTCTGTCAATTCATCGGACTGACCTCAGTTCTCTGAGCCGACTATTTCCAAGAAGTAAATCAATGAGGATAGGGAGCGGACTAATAGTTGTCACTTACCACACCCGATTACCAATCCGAAATATTCGATCGGCTCGTCTCAAATCTCAAACAGGTTAGCCCGATAACTCCTCTAATAATGAACCTAGCTCTGATACCACTTGTTGGGCTAGAGAGCACACAAGCCCGACCAAAATACCTGTAAATTAGTTCGAGCAACTACATGCACGACCGCTTAGCGGTATACCGATACACAACCAAAACACAACACAACATAACAACAATAAAATTGACACATAGATTTAACGTGGAAACCCAGTAGGGTAAAAACCACAGGACGATCGGAGTCCAACCCAGAAAGCCGCCGCTAAAAATGTGTAAAACAAATAGGCAATTACAAGGCTTTTCCTCCTCGATCCACACAGGATCTTCACCAACTTTGCACCACACAATAATACATAATAAACAGTTCACAGAAAAATTGCAAGTTACCGATAGTGGCGGACGAGACGGATTACACAAATCCTCTCCAAGATGTCTCTTCGAATCCTTTCCCAAGTCTGCTTCAGATCCAATCCGTGTAGGCGAAGTATTCCTCGTCAACGTCGCAGAGACATCTGAAAGCTCTCTCAAAACTAAGACGATTGCCACAAAGGCTTCTATATAAACTCTTTCAATACTTGAGATTGGAGAGAAATGGATACCTTACCCCTCCCCCTTCATGCCTATTTATAAGTCCAAAACCGAGGAGGTAAAGGTGTTAGATGGCATGTGGGTGAAGCTTCCCTCGATCAAAAGCACATGTCAAATGTCATCAAGCATCCTTTGGGCACATTCCTAGAAGCTTCCTTCAAGAGCACATGCTGGTTTAATAGTCAAAGGTGGGTACCCCTTTTCACACTTGGCATGAAACACATGCTTGAAAAACATGGTCAAAGGTGGTTAGCCGCTTTCACACTTAGGAGAAAATTATCTCATCACATTGGTGTTTTCAGGCATATCAGAGGACAAATCTCGCTCTGATACCAACTAATGCAGTAGATTATGGAAGAACCTTGCCACTAGAATCTTAGAAAATGCCTTAGCAACTATGGCTTCAATACTGGAATCAAAAGAAGAGCTGAAATACAATTAGGCAGCTTATAAAAATTTCCGACCTTCTTAATTAATGATTAGCCTTATTAGACAGCGTCCAAAGACCTAAAAACATGAGATTGCATGACAAAGTGTATGTCTTGATAAACACATTGGATTAAGCTTAGCGGTTGAGTTTCATTCTATTCCGCCTCTGCCAAAAAGTTTAAAAATTCCGGGTTCTCCCACTTCAGGCCCTCCTAAATAGCAAACTAAGGATCCATTTGGCATGGCTTATTTGCTCCGGTGAGTTTGGACAAAAACGTCACCATCATAAAATGTATGTTTGGCATGACAGTGGTTATGACCGTCACCAAGAAAAGAAAACTAATTTTTAACATAAAAGTGGATGAAATTCCTTAGGTGAGGTCGGACGTTCACGAACGATGGATTAACCACCGCGTTCACGACCATCACCGCCACGCCAAACGGAGCCTAAGTCAATTGGAGACCCGCATCTATCAACTCTCAGCTAAATTGAAATTCTTTGTCGGCTTGAAATTGATCTAGCAAATTTTTACCAAAGGATTATAGCTTGATATCCACATGGATCCTAAATTGGAGGCATTTAATAACCAGGCTCAGCCTCCCCGCTAATTGCAAATTGCCAAAAAGGAATGAAAATCATTTCCTTGAAATATTTTGTCCATTAAGAAAATTAGGCCTATTCTGTTGCGGGCTTGTGGATGTGCACGACCCCACAAAGAATGAATCCTGCAAATTCTATCTTTTCATGTTGCGTCTATTAATTGCGGAGCGGGTTAATTTTAGACCTCATTGTGTTAAACCTAGTGAGGGGGCATTTTGGGGAAAACGCAAGGGGACAAATTAGATTTTATTTGTATCCACAGGGTATATGGTTGACTAGGCTTATGGGTGTTTTGATTTTGATGCAGCATTGTTATAATTTTCCTTATCTCTCTCTTCCTACTTCTATTCGGTCCTGAGTACCCTAAAACCCGCCGCACACCTGAAGCTTCCCAGCACCGCACCTTCCCAGCACCGGCTCCTCCCTCTCCGTCGGCCACCCTCCATCTCCGAGATAGGTTCCTGTGGGTTCAAGAAGGGGAACTCCAACCTCCTGCAGGATTTCTACGTATCTCGGCCGCACACGAGATCTTAAATGGGGATCAGTATCATATTCTTCATTAGGAAATAAAAAGACTATGGTATATTGGTATGCTACAAAAAGGAAATGTCCAAAAAGACTCAAATGATTCTTCATACAAAATGAATCTAAACCTAACCTTTCATTATAAGCCTCCTGCTCAACTTTGGAGGTTGAATTCTTAACTGAAAAAGATAGACAAAAATGGGCAAAAAAATCCTCCATCAAAAATAGGCCGCTAGGGTTCAATTGTCGTTCAAAACAAGCACTATCCAGCGATAAACACGAGATAATGTGCGCGTGCATGCCCGAAACCCATAGATGTATTTATTTAAGTCTTCATTTGAGTTGGTTATATGTTAGCAGATTGTGGCAGTGTGTGGTGGTCTGTTGTAATCAGTGATTATTACGAGTCGTGGGGGTTGCGCACTTGCATAGTAAAAAACATGAGTGGTGTAGCGGAGTAAGTGATGGGTAACTAGAAGTTAGTGGATGTAATGTGCGAAGTTGGCTGGTGAGATCATAGTTTAAATAGGTAGTTAAATATATGGAGGAAGCGTGTCAATGATTACTCCGAATTATTTACTTTTGTAGGGAGGTCAGACATCCTCAATTAAGCCCTTATTTTTCGAGATCCAACTTCATCAGTAAATCCCTTATTTTTGTAAGTGGATTTTAAGGGTATGTTTGGCACGGGCGTGGCGTTCATGACCGCGGTGGTTATCAACCGTCATTCGTGAATGCCCGACCTCACCTAAGGAACCCCATCCACTTTAATGTTGAAAATTAGTTTTTCTTTCTTTTCTTAGCGGCGTCATGCCAAACACATATTAAATGCCGTAAAAAACCATTTGAAAAACCATTTGAAAAGTAGTATATTAGCACAATAATAAACCAAAAAATTCAAGCCATAGATTGTTCTTGTTGGTGTGTTTGTGTTTGGGGGGGGGGGGGGGGGGGTCTCTAAGCGATCCTTCGCTCGAAGTAATATTCGTCGCCGATCCAGTTGACGGAGAATTTACCCCGAGGATCGCGACCACTTCACGGGGTTCTAAGCGATCCTTCGCTCGATGTAATATTCGTTGCCGATCCAGTTGATGGAGAATTTACCATGAGGATCGCGACAACTTGACCCATCTCTCTGTGATACAATAAACATGAACGAAGTTGCAACTCCACCACAAGATCATCTCAAACAAGATTAGAATAAACAAAACTCATAATAAAAAAATATAACGATACTAATGGTAAGAACCCAATTAAGAAACGTCTGACGACATGGATTTCAATCCGTCTGTTCCATGAACACTATTCATAATAAAAAAAACAGATGATTACTTTACAATTATGCACTTCCATTTAGACGCATCAAATACTCGTCAAGTTAGAATAAACACGAACAATTTTTGCCCGATCCCAGTTACTTCATCACGTAACATTGCATCAGAAAGAAGAAGACGCACTTCCCTTTGCACGTAAAATTCTCCGATTTTCATTCAGGTTGCCCACAGAATCTTCCAATTGACCAACAAGCTGAAGGCGGCATTCATACCGAGCCGCGATGACAGAAAGCTGGCCCACAATGTATTTGCAGCAAGCATTGCCTGCACCACCCTCTATTGCCTCTCACTGCTGCTGGTCAATCTTCCCAGAATCATGGTAAGAAAAAGATGCGCAGTTCTACTATCTTAACATCTCCAACTATAATCAATATTTACTATTCTGTTCTTGTTTCCTTCCCTTAACATTTCCATTCTGCTCATGTTTCCTTCAGGGCACGCGATTGGACTCTCCGAATTAATACATATCCGACCATATTCATATGTAAAGTTATGTAAATCTTGATGCATGCAAGTTTGTTATTCCATGGGATGTGGCATTATTAAGAAAAATCTTTATCGGTTGTATGTATTTCTACGCTCGGTATCTTCTGTTATAGTACTACTATTTCGCTCATAAGGTTTTGCAAAAATTTAATTCGTTCTCGCATCTTTTTGATGGCGTCGGTTTATTGAAGCTGCTAAGATTGGGTTAAAGGGATTACCAATGAGGTATCCTCTACAATTTTTTTCGTGATATCTCGATGTCCCTCTAAAATGTATATATTACGGTGTATTGCAGAGTATTATATAAATCTGGGTAGTCGTTGGTTTTGTATACCGACGACATAATTATCTATCTTTTGGTCTCTCATTAATTGTAGTTTGTCAAAGCGAAAAAATGTTGCAGCTTGTGATTCTATCATTCTCTGATTCTTCTTTCTTTGCTCATTTATCTGCAGCATTGTTCTAAAATGTTTGCATCTGCTACTTTAAAATATTAAATTTAACAGAACTTATTAATGGATATAATTTTTTCAATAGTTTAATTATGAGCGGTGTTAAGGGCACACTTATTGTCGCTATATTCATACGGTGATATATGCACATCACAAAATTTTAATTGAAGACCATTTTGTTAAATGCACACTACTAAAAAAAAAATCAAAAAGAACTTTGTAATTGCATCTAAGAACTCATTGGAGAGTATGTGTTGTAAAGCCTTGAACAAAGACTAATGAATGATGATTTAATTTCAATAATTCAAAATTTACAACACCTAACTAAAACCACTCTAATGATGATAGAATTTGGGGGATGAGTATCAAGTGCACCTCTTTTTGCTATTCATGATTTTATTTCTCCTAATTTTTGTTACATGATTCGGATTTGTTTTTTCTCTTAGTAAATGGATTTGCTTTTGGCATTTGTTTTTGACATTAGTATTTGGCTTTGGCATCTGTTTTGGTATCTAATTATTTGAGGCTTTAGGAATTTGGCCTTAGCATTTGGCACCTGATTTATGTTATTCTTATTTCAAGGATTGATTTCATTTCAGATTAATTTGGGCTTAAGTATATGAAGGGAGGTTGTTATTTGTTGCTTAGTTTTTTAAAGGCTGGTTTTGGGGCATTGAAAGAATGTGTGCCCTTTCTTCTTAATATTACTATTAGGACTTCTCTTTTTAGCATTTCCTTTGGCTGGCTGGATTTATGGAATTTGGACCAACTGCCCTCTCTTAGTTGACTGCAAAAAATAATAATCTACCATATAAAAATATAAGAAAAATAGATGTCATGCTCTTGGAAATTGGGATTGTAGTGGAAAGACTTATTACTATTAAGCTCCTAGTGGATTACATGTGGGATTGTAATTCCCCTTTGATTTAAATTGGAGGGGGTGATGGGCCGGGGGCATGGCAGGAAATGAAAAGTTTGGTGCTGGGAATTTATGCGGCACTAATGTCGACTTATTTCTTAATGTTCTTTCTGCTCGAAGGCTTCTCCTGAGCCTTTGTGCTGGGATCTCTCCTGTCCCTCTTTTCCCTTTTTGGATCATAATCTCCTTCTTTCTCCTGCTCCTGACCTTTGTTGGAAGACTTGGTTGGCTGCTGCAGGAAATTCCAGCAAATTTGCTCTTCTTCCCTACTCAGGTTATTTTGAGAAATTTTTGGCATTTATTTGGTATTTTGGGAAGGGAATACCATGGGATTTGAGGCTTTTTTGGTTACTATTTTCTAGTTCTTATTATATTGGACATTTTCCCTGATTTTCTTGCTAGGCCCCTTCCTTTGTCTCTTTTGAGTTTTCTTTTGAGTCCAAAAATTTAATAATATTTCTTTAAGCACCTTACACTCCTTAATGGTGGCTGGAATTGTTTTAGGCAAGGATTTTTTGTGTCTGGAACTTAATTATTTTAAGATAAGTAGTGTGTGTGTGTGTGTGTGTGTGTGTGGGGGGGGGGGGGGGGGGGGGGGGGGGGGGGGGGGGTGGGTGTGTGGGTGTGTGTTTTAAGGGTGTGTGTGTGGTTCTTACAATCCTTGTTGGTGGCTGGAATTGGGGGTGATGAAAGTGGAATTTTCTTAAATCAAAAGGCTTTTGAAATGTGTAAATAGGAAGGTTGTTTGAAGGCTGATTTAGTGGTTTCAAATAAGGGATCTCACCTCTAATTTTTCTCTTCTCCATTCTCCCTTCTAAACTTCCTTTTCTCTCTTAACTCCTTCACACTTATATGTTATAGGAAGTCCATTTTAATCTAAGCTTTTAGTTTTTCAATTTTTCCTCTCGGGTGGGATATTTTTTTCTCTTGTGTTGCAACTCGCATAAGATTTTTATGTCCCTCAGAAAATAATATAACTTGTGCCTTACAGAGCCGCACTCAAAAATCTTCTACGCTTGAGATGGCCTCCAGAGACGGGATGAATGTCGACCTGAGAAAAGATAAGGGAAAGAAAAAAGTGGCTGCGAGTTCTTTTTTTTTTTTAATTTAGCTTTATTTCAAATGCCTACTTTTAATTATGAAAATACATATTTAAATACAAGCATTTCTTTTGTGCATGAAATGTATGCATGTTTGGAAAGGTTATTCGATACTGTACTCGACATGTTTAGAACTTTTAATTTTCTCGGTTCTCAACTTTTATGCATGGATTTTTAGTACTGATTTCGTAAGATTTTGAAGTATTTATTTCAATTTGTTCTCCTTTTGATTTAAATGTGCAAAAATAAAGAATAGATACAATTGGTACAAAGAATACATCTTTATTGCCGATTAAAATTTTAACCGTTGGCGGCATTAATGCAGAAAGGTAATCTGAAGAGAGATAACTAAACACTCTACTCATTTAAAGAACACAAGAACATAATTTATACAATAAAAGTTAGGCATGCATGCAATACGATGAAGTTAAGGTTAAACTTGAGGGAGGGGGTGGGGTGAATCACCTAAGTTAGGGGTTCATAAGAACTCGAAGATGATTATGATCATGCAACGAATGCCTGCAGGTTGGCAAGAAGTCCTAGCAAAAATATTTCGCGTAAGTCAGGCACAAAAGAAGAAAGAAAGGAAGAAAATCAATCTACCCTTAACCTTATCGTCGAACAGAAAAAGAACAAAAGAAAAGAAAACCAATCTATCCTTAACCCTACTGTCGAACATAAAAGAAATGAAAATGAAAAAAAAAACAAAATCACAGATAGAATTTAATGGAACGTAAAATTCACCGAGTCTGCATGACTGACGAGTTTTTAACCCTTATCATTTTAGGACAAGGACGACGAGGTGTCTAACTGATTATCAGAAGAGGGGATGAGAATGCTCCGAGAGGAGAAGTACCAATTATGGCTTAAAATAGTTGATGCAGTTACCGAGTATCTAGAGCATCATAAGAAGACATGTCAGGACGAGAATTGCCCACATGATAGTATTAGCTTCGTCTGATTTTGAGTCGGGTGACCTAGTAGTGAGCAGTGAGTTTTGGAGGGGCGGGTTTTGAGGTGAATAAGAGTAGGACTAGAGATTTAGACATCTTCAATCGTGTGCATGTCATGTCTAGTGTTGTATATCTTTTATTGCATGTTGCTCTACATATTGAAAAGTTTTTGGAATTCTGCTTGGTACTTAATTTTATTTGCAAAGCTCCACTGCTAGTAAAAAAAATCAAGCAAAACGTTGTCTATGATAAAGTATGTAAAGCATGTGGATTGTGGTGGTCTAGCAGGTCGTTATAATTATGTCGTATCAAAGCGAGGTTTACGTTGTTTGGATATCAGGACCAAAAGGACACCAAAAGGATATGTAGAATATACCTATAAGTTGTTTATACATACCTTGTATAGGATCATCTCACGTTGATACTAATATTGTGATAAATTGCGACATGAGTTTCCCCAGGTATATACAAGTTCAAGATGTCGTCAAGAACCGAGGAATACACGCCAATGGAAAGTGGTGGTGCACATGACCCAAGTGTGCAAGTATCGGAATTAGCTTGAGCATTTACAGAAGCAATGAGGATGCTCAAGGAAGGCGTTGCACCAACTCCCACTAGCTTTGGTGCTCATCCCCAAATTCAAATCGACCTCTACCTCAAGCACTTCTTAGAATTGAAACCGCCTTCATTCCAAGGAGGGGTGCTCAAATGGAAACTGAGGACTGAGTGAAGAAGGCTGAATTATCTTTCGAGCAATGAGGTGCCCGAAGGACCGGAAGGTGGACCTTGCAACCTTCGTCTTAGAAGGAGAAGCCTGAAGATGGTGGGATATCCTAATGGAAGGAAGATATGCTAGAATGGGCATCTGAGGAGTATCATGGGCAGAATTCCTTCAAGAATTCACAGGTTGGTTTGTGCCTCCATCTGAGAAGAGACTTTTGCAAGAGAAGTTTCTCTGATTGATTCAGAGAAGCTGCTCTGTGTTAAAATTTTTGAAATTGGACCGTTTAGGAGTAAGCAGGAGTTGTATCAACTGAGTTATAGCCAAACAACCACAAAGCCACACAGAAACACAAGAAACTTTATTGAAACACAATCTTCAATTACAGTGCGAGGTATACATGGCGAGACATGATTCATAAGAATCACGGAGGCGAGAAGAACAAAATACACCAAAAAGATAAAGCTGGCGGCTAGACAAGCTGAGACCGCACAAGCCGCACCACTCCAGAACTCGCCCGGCTTGCCCTGGGACCGCCGCGAACAAAGATCAGACAAATCGCCTGCACTGCAAGACCGCCACCTCAGGCCGCACGAACTGAAGCTTTATTGAACAAAGAACTGAAGCTGTCGCCAGACCGCAACTCAGATCGCCTAACCGCTGAAGGTCGCCTGATCGCTGAGCTCGCTGCGAACAGCACAAGAAAGAACATAAACCAGTTCGCAGACAGACCGCTGCCGAACTGTTTATTCAAGCCGCTGGGAATCACCAAGGAAGAAGACCGCAACCTGTTGATCGCAAACCTGCGAACACAACAAACAGTCAGCTCGCTTCCGAGACCGCCCGACCTCAAAGTGAGACCGCACGAATTAACCCAGGCTCACTTCTTACAGTTCTCGTTAGGAATGACGGGCCCTGCACCTCTATTTATAGGCGGGTAGACGGATGTCGTCACCGCACAAGAGAGATACATCACCACCCGTCAGATCGCGAGCGGTCTCATAAGACAGACCGCGTGATCAGACCTCTTGGACGATCACCCGACCAAGACGCAGATCAGCAGACAAGATCGCACACAGATCGCGCGAACACGAGACCGCGCACAAGCCGCGCGGTCACAAAGGTACTCCTTCTTTAGACCACCAGGAGCAAACCAGGAACCATCTGGCCTACTTAGAACAAGTCGTCAGATCGCCAAGCACAAACCGCCCGGACAGGCGGTCACACATAGGAACAAACCGCCCGGTCTTCCAACAAGGAAGACAGACCAACCAACACACCAGCTCGGGAACAGACCGCAGCTACAAAGAACAAACCGGAAGAACCAGCAGACCGCTAGAACAAACCGGCAGAACCAGACCGGCAGATAACATACACAAGCCGCGCGGTCTCGGCGGTCTCCCAAAATCAGACCGCCCAGTCTCCACTTTACTTCAAAATTTCAACACTCCCCCTTGAAGTGGGAAGTGGAGACTAGCCCGAGTAAACTCCGCAACCGTGTAAACGGTCCCTTCGCCAGCGGCTTTGTGAAGATGTCTGCGACATTGTCCGCACTCCGAACATGCTCGACCATAAGAGATCCTCCCAACACCTTTTCACGAATGAAATGGTGCTCAATCTCAATATGCTTGGTCCTCGCGTGACAGATTGGATTATTAACCAGCTTGAGAGCACTCTCATTGTCCACGCGTAGCATAGTGGGACCTCGAACCTCCTCATGAACGTCCTCCACCAACCTCCTGAGCTGCCAAGGCCGAAGCCTTGTATTCCGCTTCTGTGGTAGATACGGACACCGAGTCCTGCTTTTTGCTGCACCAAGAGATAGCTGTGGGGCCCGTCATAAAGACATAACCAGACGTTGATCTCCGATCATCCACGTCTCCCCCGTAGTCAGTATCTATGTATCCATGCAACTCCAAGCTTGACCCTCTCCTAAATAGGAGACCCAAATCAGAGGTCGACTTCACATATTTCAGAATCCCTTTTGCCGCTAGAAGATGAGGCTTCCGTGGCTCCGCCATGTACCGACTCACTTTGCCAACTGCATAAGCAATATTGGGCCTCGTGATGGTCAAGTAAATCAAGCTCCCAACCAGAGCTCGGAACACCAACGGATCAGAAAGAACTCTTCCCTCATCCTTCCGAAGTTTATGATGTTGTTCCAGAGGTATAGAGCTGCTCTTCCCTTCTTCCATGCCAAATAGTTGAACGATCCGCTCTGCATACCCTTCCTGAGAAATGAGCACTCCGCTCTCCCGCCTCTGAACCTCGAGTCCAAGGAATGGTAAATCTCCCCCAGATCCTTCATCTCGAACCTGATAGCAAGCTCATCTATCAGCCTTGCCACCGCTTCCTTCGAGTTCCCGGTGACAATCATGTCATCCACATACAGCAGCACAACAACCCGAAGCACCCCCTCCTTCTTGACGAACCCGCAGAATCAAAATTTGAAGCAAAGAACCCGCAGAATAGAAGATACTCCACGATCTTCCCATACCACGCCCGAGGCGCTTGCTTCAAACCATATAGGGCCTTCTTCAATTTGCAGACGTAGTCCGGATGATACTCCGAAATGAAACCCGACGGCTGGATCATGAAGATATCCTTGTCGATCTCGCCGTATAAGAAGGCATTCTTAACGTCGAGCTGCCAAATCTCCCATCCACAAGATGCCGCCAAAGCAATAACAAATCGGACCGAAGTCATCTTTGCTACTGCACTAAACGTCTCATCATAATCTTCACCATACTGCTGTGAGAACCCGCGAGCTACAAGGCGAGCCTTGTATCGCTCGATCGTGCCGTCAGCTTTCTTCTTGAGCTTGTAAACTCATTTGCATGTTACAGGGGTAATGCCCTTAGGCCTGGGAACTAGAGACCAAGTCTCATTCTTCTTGAGAGCATCCATCTCTTCTTGTATAGCAACATCCCACTGCTTCACGCCTTTGGCTTTCTCGAAGCTCGACGGCTCCCTTTCATCCAAGGGACCAGCGAAGAAACATGAGACGAAGCTCACCATGTTTCCTCCTGTGTATCGATTTGGTGGCTTGATAGTCCTTTTCGACCTCCTAAGAGGTTGCACCTGACTAACCACCTCCTCAGCTGCTTCTTCTGTGCAAGCTCCTCTTCCAGACGAATTTGGAGCATCGCTCCCCCTGCTTCCAGAACCTGAAGCTTCCATCTCAGAGCTTGACACAGCTGGAGCTCCCGGTGAAACAGGCAACTCCACTTGAAGACTTCCTGCAGCTTTCCCTGCTTCATCAACCCTGCCCTCCGGTAGTTCAACTCCTGAACTCCCCTTGTAGGAAGTCACTTCATCGAATACCACATCCCGAGAAACCACTGATCTCCGTGTCTCAGGGTCCATGCATCTCCATCCTTTCTTCCGCTCATCATACCCAACAAAGACTAGCTTCCTTGCTTTCGCATCTAGCTTTGTCCGAAGAGCATCAGGAATATGCACATAGCAGGTTGACCCGAACACCCGAAGGTGAGCAACACTCGGTTTCTCCTTGAACATCAGTTCGTGAGGGGTCTTCATGTTGATAGGACTTAGAGGCATTCTGTTGATGACGTAAGTCGCACAAGACATTTCCTCCGCCCAAAAGGACTTTGGAATACTCTTGGCATGAAGCCAGCATTTGCAAGTTTCCGTCAGATGACGGATCTTCCTCTCTGCAACGCCATTCTGCTGTGGAGTATGGGCACAAGTGAGCTCTCTCCGAACACCATGTTTCCTGCAAAAACTTGAGAACTCACCAGAGGTGAACTCCCAACCATTGTCAATTCTCAATTTCTTCACCCGCAGGCCTAACCGACCTTCTACCAGCTCCTTGAACTCCACAAACTTTGCAAAGGCTTCCGACTTCTCTTTCAAAAAATACACCCAGACATATCTGGTGTAATCGTCAATCAACACCAACATATATCTATTGCCTCCAAGGCTTGGGGTGGCGGTCGGTCCCATCAAATCACCGTGGATGCACTCCAACGGCGCTTTGCATCTTGTTTGCGACTTATCAAATGGAAGTCGATGAGACTTACCAAATTGACATCCAGCACAAACATGACCGTCTCCATAAGAGGACAAGCTAGGCAAGCCCTTGACAAGGCCCCTTACCGCCATAGCCTTCAATTTGTCCATGCCAACATGCCCCAACCTTTCATGCCAGATAGCCGCGCTATCGTTGGTCTTCATCTTATCGACATAAGTACTTGTCGATAACACGAACAAGTCCTTCACCCTCTTTCCAATATGGATAACATCTCCCTTTATCTCCGGTTGAGTTTTAAGAAACTTCACTTCTGTTGGGCCAAACAGAACGTGATAACCGACATCGACCGCATTGGTCACAGAGAAGAGATTCTTCTTCATACCAGGCACATGATAAACACTCCTCAAAGTGAGTGGACCCTTATCACTGCTCAGGGAGACAACACCTTCTTGTTCGACAACATGAACAGAATTATCAGCCGTAATGATAACATCGTTACCTGAGTAAGGCGCCAAAGAAGAGAACTTTGATTCATCCCCGGTTAGATGATGTCCACACCCTGAATCAACAATCCAATCTTCTTCGAAGTTGATGACAGCCAAGGCCTTAACGGGCAACGCCGTCATATTAGCCGCAAAGGCTCCTCCCCATTCAGCTTCATCAGACTTTGGCTTCTCCTTCTCTGCTACATGTCCCGACTGAAGATTAACTCGACAATCCTTCTTTAAGTGACCGGTCTTATTACACCTGAAGCACCTTGGTCCATCTCCCTTCTTTTCCCATCAGACTTAGGAGCATAACCCCTATCCTGCTGACCTGAAGTAGAGGGTCCATCATAACCCGGCTTCTTCTTCTCCCACTTCTTCTTCTTCTTCTCAGAGAACAACACATCACTATCTCCCCCAGAGATAGAAGTCCCCGCCATCTGTCTTGCCAAACTTTTTTACGAAGCAAGTAAGTTCTCCAGCTCCAACAGAGATGGTTGATTCGCCCAACCTTGAACTGAAGTCACAAAGGCAAGATACTCCTTCCGCAATCCGCGGATGATATGCCTCTTCAGTTTTGCCTCCGAGATGGGCTCATCAGGGTCCAATGCAGAAATCTCTGCTGTGAGGTTCTTCATCTTTAGAAAGAAGGTAGAAATAGAAAGATCGCCTTGAGAGGCCTTCGCCAACTCATTTTCAAGAAACTGTAGCCGAGCTACATTCTTCTTATTGAACATCCCGTCCAAAGACGTCCAAATCTCAGCAGCAGATTTACATCCGATGATGTGATCAAACAGCTCCGGTGAGATAGCCCTCTTGAGAGTGAACTCTGCCTTAGCATTCGTCCTCCTCCAAAGTCTCACCTCTGCCAAATTATCTCCTGCTAGAAACACCTCTTGTGTGTCTTCTCCTCCAACTATCTCCCAAATATCCTCGCCAAGTAAATAGTTTTCCATACATGACCTCCATTTCTTATAGCTAGTCGATGTAAGGAGTTCAATACCAAGCCCTCTTGCGAATCCGCCTTCCATGGCAATCTAAGTGGTCTCTTCTTCACAAAGACGATGGCAACTCAAGTTGATCACTGCTTATCCACTCCAACAACCGCGCTCTGATACCATGTTAAAATTTTTGAAATTGGACCGTTTAGGAGTAAGCGGGAGTTGTATCAACTGAGTTATAGCCAAACAACCACAAAGCCACACAGAAACACAAGAAACTTTATTGAAACACAATCTTCAATTACATTGCGAGGTATACATGGCGAGACATGATTCATAAGAATCACGGAGGCGAGAAGAACAAAACACACCAAAAAGACAAAGCTGGCGGCTAGACAAGCTGAGACCGCACAAGCCGCACCACTCCAGAACTCGCCCGGCTTGCCCTGAGACCGCGCGAACAGAGATCAGACAAATCGCCTGCACTGCAAGACCGCCACCTCAGACCGCACGAACTGAAGCTTTATTGAACAAAGAACTGAAGTTGTCGCCAGACCGCAACTCAGATCGCCTAACCGCTGAAGGTCGCCTGATCGCTGAGCTCGCTGCGAACAGCACAAGAAAGAACATAAACCAGTTCGCAGACAGACCGCTGCCGAACTGTTTATTCAAGCCGCTGGGAATCACCAAGGAAGAAGACCGCAACCTGCTGATCGCAAACCTGCGAACACAACAAACAGTCAGCTCGCTTCCGAGACCGCCCGACCTCAAAGTGAGACCGCACGAATTAACCCAGGCTCAGTTCTTACAGTTCTCGTTAGGAATGATGGGCCCTGCACCTCTATTTATAGGCGGGTAGACGGATGTCGTCACCGCACAAGAGAGATACAATCACCACCCGTCAGATCGCGAGCGGTCTCATAAGACAGACCACGCGATCAGACCTCTTGGACGATCACCCGACCAAGACGCAGATCAGCAGACAAGATCGCACACAGATCGCGCGAACATGAGACCGTGCACAAGCCGCGCGGTCACAAAGGTACTCCTTCTTTAGACCATCAGGAGCAAACCAGGAACCATCTGGCCGACTTAGAACAAGTCGTCAGATCGCCAAGCACAAACTGCCCGGACAGGCGGTCACACATAGGAACAGACCGCCCGGTCTTCCAACAAGGAAGACAGACCAACCAACACACCAGCTCGGGAACAGACCGCAGCTACAAAGAACAAACCGGAAGAACCAGCAGACCGCCAGAACAAACTGGCAGAACCAGACCGGCAGATAACATACACAAGCCGCGCGGTCTCGGCGGTCTCCCAAAATCAGACCGCCCAGTCTCCACTTTACTTTAAAATTTCAACACTCTGTGGTGCAATATGAAGCTAATTTCACTCACCTAGCTTATTATGCGGGGACCCTTACTGCTAGTGAAGACTATAAATTCTTTCGCTTCCTATAAGGGGCGAGGGACAATATCTGAGCATACTTAACCTCTCTAAGAATAAGGAACTATAATGGCTTAGTGGAAACTGCGAGACTAATAGAGAATGATCTTGAAAAATCTCAAAGCGAAGGGAGTTTCAGAAAAAGAAGACATTGGAAAGCAGAGGAAAGGAGTCCGCTTCAAAAGTGGGAAACCCTAATTGGAAAAGGAGAAAGGGTTGCAATCTCAAGCACGTAGTCAAAGTGTGACTCAACCTTCAGAGCCGAAGAAATGCGAAAAAGTAGAAAAGCACATGGAAAAGAGTGCTTGACTGGATTAAATGTATGCTTCAAATGTAATCGACCTTGGCATCATAAGAGCAATTGTCTGAATATGAAGCAGGTGACTGAGAGGAATTCAAAAGGAGCTCCACTTCCGACCTAGAAGCTATATCATGTTAGTTATTCATGCTATCTCGATAAGGGAAAATGAGTTGAATGACTTGCATCTGGTTTAATGGATGAAGCACCATAAGAAAGGCAAGTGCAACCCAGAGTTTTCAATCTGAGCCAGCAATAAGTTAAGGCAAATGATGTTGTGGTAACAGGTATGATTAACGTGCATGATAATCTTTTAAGAGAAATTTTTGATACTTGAGCTTGTCATTCTTTTATTTCCGATAAGACTATTAAGAATTTATAATTGAAACAATATCATGCCGTGAATGAATTGAAATGTTCAATGCTAAATAATTTGGCGGTGATTGATAAATTTAGATTCGAAACAATGATTAATTTTGGAGATAAGCATGTAGAAATAGATTTTTCTGTTCTACCATTGTCACGACCCGTCTCAACAAAAGGTCAGAGCACACTTTGGGCGGGCCGTAATGTCACAGGCATGGGCGGAAAAGAATCCATGTCTACTAAGGCGGAAACAGAAATACTACAAATAGTTTTAAATTTGTTATTTTGAAAAGAATTTAGTATATTTTATATATATGTGGAAGCCTCAATGAAAGATTGATGCACATGCATTTTTAATAAAAACTAATGTCGCACACAGTGCTGAAACAATGTACATGCAATAAGTCACAGTAGTAGAAATGACATAAATAGAATGATCCGATACAGGAAAACATCCATGGAGTTGTCCATAATACACGAGAAAATGACTGACAATAACCAATACATGAAAAGTAAATCCAACAGTAACTAAACAAAATACATAGAAATTGCTGATACATTAATCAAAATAAAACCTCCAAGCAAAGCTGCAGCTGAACGAAGAAAAGCTCAGGGAGCAGACGGCGCGGTCACGAACCCTAAGACAAATCCAAACAGAAGGAAAATGCCTCAGAACATGAAAATCAACAGTGAATCAAGTTAGTAATTTAAAAGTAAGCTGAGCATACAGAAGTACAGAGTATTAATTTTACTTGTAGCAAAACCAATAACCAGACAAGTACTGAGTCTAATAGGGATACTTCAGTTTCCACTTTTTTTATGTTCATAGCCTACTCCAGAGTTTAGCCCAGTTTGTAATGACATAAGCGGTAAACCAGGGAAGGTATACGTGTCCTCATTTGATGTACAAGATTCTAATATAAGTTTAAGTGCAAAGCTTATCAGCAAGTTGTACTTATTTGGGCCATTCCTTGGTTTCCATTACCAGTTAGGCATGAGCCTGATTCAAAGCGTCACATTAAATAGACACCTCCTGCCACTGTCTGCCTATGACATATCATGAACTGAATGATTCATGTCTTGAAGCTTCCAAACATACCATGGCAAGTTCTAAATTAATGATTCCAGGTAAGAGTATAATTTATAACATGTGAGTGAAATAAGTGAAATTTCATGCTTGCAAGCGAGAGAGATTTCTCTACTTGCCTTAAGGTGAAGCTGAACGGATGGAGGTGGTTAGGTGGTGCTAGCAAGAACTTAGGAATCTTAGTTTTTGACCTGCTTAAGACCGCACGAATAATGTATCATAACTGAGATTCCTACGCTTAAACAGGCATTAATAAATGTGATAGCTCACACAAAAGGGTTTAGAAAAAAAATTACCTCCCTCGAGAGTGAGGGGAGAGGAGTTAACACAGGGAACGGGAATTTGGCGGCTCTCAAGCGACGAAAACCCTAAATCGGAGAGGGTTCGGAGAGATTCCACCCTTGATCTGATGAGCGGCACCGGAAAAACAAACAAAATTGGGATTAGACGGATATACGACAAACACAAGAGGGATCGACGAAATTACGTCGATCGGAGAGCGAAAATCACCACGATAAATTAGGGCCAAACTGAAAACGAAAGTTTGGCGGAGTTCCTTACCCAAGGAGACCAGATCTGGGCTCAAGAATTCACGAGGAGGGATTTCGAGCGAAACCCTAGGAGTCCTCCTTGAAATCCACCGGCCAAAACGGAGAGGAAGAGGGGTGGAGAGGTTGCTGGTCCTAGTAGAGGAGGGAGAAGCGGAAGTGCTGCTGGAGGGAGGAGTTGTTATCGGCCACTAAGAGGAGAGGTTTGCTTCCCTAGCTGAGGTAGAGGAGGCTTCCGTCTTGGGGAGGAGAAGGAGTAGGAGCAGGCGGCGACGGCGGGAGGAGTGACGTAGGGTAAGGCGCTAATGAACACCTAAGGCTAGATGCAAGTGCAAATGCAAATGTCCGGCGAATTCTAACTTGCAATACAATATTTATAAATCATATAACTAGATTTTTCCACAATTGAATTAAAGCAATTTAAAACCAAGGTAGCAAAGAGAAGCGTATGAGCGCGAGAGTGAGTGAAAGTAAATACTATTTAAATGGGAAATCACAAAGATCAAAATTGATTGAAGACAAGACTTACAAACCACTATCTCTACAAGTAGAGAATAAACACAAAACTCAATGCAAAAAGGAATGACAACACACCTTGTCTACCAACAACTAATGAGAGGGGTGTTGGAACATAGTTCAACTCTATTACTGATTTGGGCTAGGATGTCTATTTCTAGGTATAGGATTTGTTTTGACCCATCATGTATAGTATAAGGGTCATAGGCTAAGTCTAGAAGAGATTTGAAGATTAGCTAAGTCAAGGTGTTCGACGAACGTCGAACACGTTCGACGAATTCAAGAATCCGTTCGACGAACTTGGTTCGACGAACTTCAAAGTTCTGTTTGACGAAAGTTTCTTCTTGTTCGACGAACTTCCCAGTTTAAGTTCGACGAACTTTCCCTCAGGTCGACGAACTTCTTCAGAGTTTCTATATTCAGTGACCTCTTCTATTCAGAGTATTATTTTGGAGTTATCCTCTGGATTTCTTATGAAGGCTGACAACTGTTCTTATTATAATATCAGTCAGTTATTGCAGTATTTTCTATCAAAGATTTTATAGCCGTTGCTGCATTAATTAAGGGCTGCGTGCAGATTATTTTATAAGGCAGATTGCAAGTTTCAAGGAATTTAATATATTGGTATTCGTTTTTCTGTCAGAGGCCTGTTTGAAATTTGAAAGAGGATCAACTCTCTCCCGTCCAGAGATTATCACTACTATTTATTCTAGAGAGAGACACAGATACAGAGACATAATCTTTTGCTACTCAGTTTTCATTCCTCTCAAGAACTCTCTCTGATTTTCTCTGAAGTCTTCATCTTCTCCAGACACCTACTCTTAATCTCTAGGAATCATCTGCATCAATTCCTTCTAGAGAACTTTTGCTTGAGATACTCTGAAGATCAAGAAGACCTACACCCTGAGCAGATTTTCTCTCCTGTTTTTCTTACTCTTATTCACAGGGGGAGATCTGACAATCATTCAACAATCCACTAGTCTTCTCTGTTGTTAGAGAAAAGAGAAGACATCATCATCTTTATGTACTTTTATTTTATAACTGCGTACAGGGTTGTAACTCCCTTCAAAAGTTGATTTTTGGTTTTGAGCACCCGATCAAAAGCTCTGTGGTGGTTTTGAGCACCTGATCAAAAGCTCTGTGGTGAAGGCTCACCTGATCAAAAAGCCTTAGTGGATTTCCTACCAGGGTGGTAGAAGAGTAGATGTACCCAGGTTGATTGGGGAACTACTATAGATCTTTGTGTCTTATGTGTTTGCCTTTATTATTTGTGTTGTGTTGTGTGTGCTGTGTTTTAGTTTATATTTGTGCTGCACTCACTTACACATATACTTAAATAACTCAAATTGTTTTCTACAGATTTCTTTAAGCTAAGTAAAATTATTTTTAAATACTCTATTCACCCCCCCCCCCCTCTAGAGTAATCTTGATCTATCCCCACTTTCAAGGGGAGGGCTGTAGATGCTCACTGAGAGCTGTCCGTGGATGTTTTCAGTACTCAGAAGCTGAATGACACTGTCCAGAAAATGGGACATCAATTATGAGGTGTGTCGGGAGGCAATTCCTGCAGGTTGTAGGGAGATATGGCTGTCCTGAAAGCTGGACAACAACCTAACCCTTGGCTGGAGTGGTTTAGGGTGGCCGGCAGTGGGCTTCCGGGTGGTGGGGATGTGGGGATGAGATGGGGAATGTCCTGGTTAGGGTTCTAGGTTGATGTAGTGTGTCTGGACAGCAGTTTACAGCAGCTTAGGGGGGAATTTGGGCGGCAGATGGTAACAGAAGGGAAGGGGAAAGTTGTTGATGGGAGGAGGGGAGAGGTGGTAACTCCACGTGTGGGAAATAGGAAAGGGGAGAGGGGGTATGGCCGACTGGAATGAGGAGGTTAGAGAATTGAGAGGAGTGGGGTTCAGTTACGGGTGGGAAGTGGGCTGAGAAGTAGGGGTTGGTTATCCTCACATTTAGGAATTAATTCCTAAAATTTAGGATGGTGGAAATGGTGGAGTAGTGGGTAGTTATGGTGGTTATAGGTGGGGGTGGAGGTGGAGGGTGGCTGGAGGTGGTTGCTGGTGGTGGTGGTCGCCGGAAATATTTTCCGGCGATCGCCGAAAAATGTAAAGTGATAGGAAAATGACGGGTAGGGGGTGGAGGATCACCGGGGGTGGCCAGAGACGAACTCCGGTGATCGCCGAGGATGTTTTTATATGGGGTATAGGGGGTCTGTTTTCCTTTGTGGAAGATGAAGATGGGGGTGTAGAGGGTTGGCTGTTGTTGTGGTGGTGGAGTGGGATGATGGGCTGGCCGGCTGCTGTGTTGGAGGGGGAGGCTACTGTGGTTTAGGATGAGGATGGTGGAGGGGGCTGCTGTAATTGGAGGGGGAAGGCTACTGTAATTGGAGAGGAACGGCTGCTGGTTGGAGGGGGAGGTTGTTGTGGTTGAGGTGGAGGACGGTGGAGGGGGCTGCTGTAATTGGAGGGGAAAGGCTGTTGCTTGAAGGTGGAGGAGGGGGATGGCCGGCTGTTGTGGGAGGGGAAGGAGACTGGTTGGTTGTTGTAAATGGATGGGAAGAGGGCTGGTTGGCTGTTGTAAATGGAGGGGAAGAGGGCTGGTTGGCTGCTGTAAATGAAGGGGGCTGGTTGGTTGGCCACTTGAAGGTGGAAGAGGGGTGGATGGCCGGCTGTTGTGGGAGGGAAGAGCAAGCCCGGGATTCGCACCCGGAATCGGCTTCGGCACCGAAGTGATCAAGGATTGGCTTCTAGACTCCAATCTTCAATGCCTCAAATGAGAGCCCTCGCCCTCTATTTATAGTTTTTCTAAGGACCAATGAACGGCTATGATTGACCGAACACTATGACTCAAATAAAACATAAAATTAGAACTCCAAATAAAAAATGACAAGAGACAAAAATACAAAGTTCGTCGAGCCGCTCGAAATGAGCGGTCTCGATCATCACTGCGCCCATGGTCGACGTGAGTAGACCCGAACGGGTCGGGCGGGTTGCTCCCTATCAACTCCCCCCATCTCAGAATCATTCATCTCCATAGAATGAAGATGATCATAATGTCGTCGTAGGGTGGGGGCGAGTCTCTCGAGCTCTGCTGCAGAAATCCAGGTACCATCGGTGAAGTGGCGGCCTTGCCAATGGACCAAGTAACGAACTCTGTCTGGTGCTGGTACAAGATCATGGGCCATGATCTCTGTAATGATGTCAAGCGGGCTGGTAGCCGAAGAAGAAGGAACTGCTGAAGGCGATGGAACTGCTGCGGACAATGGAACTGTTGATGACGACGGGACTGCCGCGGGCAATGGAACTGCTGATGGTGGTGGAGCTGCTGTCGACGAACGAGGTGCGGGAACTGGAGAAGCCGAAAGATCTGTCAGTGTCGAGGGCTCAGGTGGGAATGGGAGCTGGGTGGCAGGCGAAGACTGCTGCTGAAGCGGTGAGGTGGAAGGAGGTAGTGGAGGTGACTGGGGCTGTAGTGGAGCGGTGGATGTAGACGGAGGCTGAGAGGATGTAGTGGTAGAGGGCGAAGGGTGCATATAATCATGCGGCTCAAAGTATGAAGTCAAATCTTCAACATTGAATACAGGTGAAATCCCCATACTTGGCGGGATATCCAGTTCATAAGCATTTGTTCCAATTTGCTTCAACACAGTGTAAGGACCCTTTCGCTTAGCATTCAATTTTCGAGCAGTTCCTTTCGGGAACCTCTCAGCGCGTATACGAACCATCACTTGTTCTCCTTCTTTAAAGCTTTTCATTCTCCTGTGACTATCAGCATACGATTTATAAATATCATTATTGCAAAAAATCTTTCGCCGGACCGACTCATGCATGCCATGTATATGCCTAATGAAGGACTCAGCCGACTCACTGGGACGAGACTCTATAGGTAGGGGAATAAGATCAATCGGCTTCCTAGGCTCATAACCTAAGACTACCTGAAATGGACTCAATCTTGTGGTCCTATTCTCTGAACTATTAAATGCAAACTCTGCCATGGATAACACTGAGTCCCAAGAGGTGGTGTGGTCACCAACGAGGCATCGCAAAAGATTTCCTAAACTCCTGTTTACGACTTCTGTCTGGCCATCCGTCTGCGGGTGGTAGGCAGATGAAAATAGCAGTGTCGTGCTAGTCTTTTTCCAGAGGGTCTTCCAAAAATAGCTCATGAATCGGATATCTCGATCGGAGACGATGGTCTTGGGGAGACCGTGAAGTCGAAAGATGTCCCGAATGAATATTGAAGCAATGCGAGATGCGTCGGCTGCCTTGCTGCATGCAATAAAGTGAGCCATTTTGGAGAACCAGTCAACTACAACGAGTATGGAATCGTGCTTGCGTAGGGTGCGTGGTAATCCTAGCACAAAGTCCATACTAATATCCACCCAAGGCTGGTGTGGTACTGGCAGTGGTGTATACAGTCCTGTATTTTGACGTGATCCCTTAGCCGTCTGGCAGATGTAGTAATGCCGGACAACTCGCGCAACGTCCCTCTTGAGGTAGGGCCAATAAAAACGATCTTCCACTAGTGTTATGGTCTTATCCCTACCAAAGTGGTCTGCCGCACCACCGCCATGCATCTCCCAAACAAGATGATCTCGGAGGGATGTCCTGGGAATGCATAAAAGTGTGTCGCGAAATAAATACCAGTCCGTAATCGAATAATCAAGAATGACCTCAGGTGGGTCCTGGGATAGAGCGGAGTATATCTCCGCAAAGTCTGGGCATGATGCATACTCAGTGATCAGTTGCTCAAATCCTGCGACCTCAGTGGTAAGGGTGTGAAGTAGGCCTACCCGGCGGCTAAGTGCGTCCGCGGGTTTGTTCTCAACACCCGCTCGGTGCTTAAGAACATAGTGAAAGTCCTGCATGTACTCTATCCACTTGGCGTGCCGATGACTTAATTTTTTCTGGGAGTCCAAATAACGTAAGGCCTGGTGATCTGAATATAACACGAACTCTCGTGGGAGGAGATAGTGTCTCCAGTGCCTCAATGACTGCACTATCGCATAGAACTCCCGGTCGTAGTTGGAGTACCTCTGTCGGACGTCATTCAGCCTCTCACTGAAGTAAGAAACTGGATGACCCTCCTGACTGAGTACTCCTCCTATGCCTACGGCGGAGGCATCGCAAGCAACCTCAAAGGCTCGACCAAAATCAGGTAATCGAAGTACCGGAGCCGTGGTCAACTTCTCCTTGATGTCCTCAAATGCTCGAGTGGCGGCAGGTGTCCACAGAAAATCTCCCTTACGAAGGCAACTCGTATAGGGGGCCATGATGGTGCTGAATCCTCTAACAAAGCGTCTATAAAATGTGGCCAATCCGTGGAAGCTTCGAGCCTCGTGGATATTCGTGGGGATTGGCCAATCTCTGATGGACCTAACCTTGTCGGGATCTACAAACACGCCTGAGGCAGAAATGATAAACCCTAGAAAGTGTACAGACTCAGATAAGAAGGTGCACTTCTTCAGTGGATATAGAAGTGCTCCTTTCGGAGGATATCGAAGAGTAATCGAAGGTGCGTGAGGTGCTCTCCCTGAGTCTGACTATAAACTAGGATATCATCAAAATAAACTACGAGGAACTTGCCCATGTATGGGCGCAGGATCTGTGTCATCACACGCATGAAAGTGCTAGAGGCGTTGGATAGCCCAAAAGGCATAACCAACCACTCATACAACCCGTCCTTCGTCTTAAATGTTGTCTTCCATTCATCACCCTCTCTGACCCTGATCTGATGGTACCCACTCCGAAGATCAAGCTTTGAAAAGATCTGGGCACCTGACATGGTGTCAAGGATGTCATCGAGTCGAGGAATGGGGAATCGATACTTAATTGTGATCTTGTTGATAGCGCGACTATCTACGCGCATACGCCAGGTACCATCCTTCTTAGGGGTAAGAAGGGCAGGTACGACACATGGACTCAAGCTTTCTCTAATAAACTGCTTTCGCAGTAGGTCAGCGATCTGAGTCCGGAGCTCTTCGTGCTCATCGGGGCTCATACGATAATGAGGAAGATTCGGTAGAGATGAACCCGGAACAAGATCGATCGCGTGCTGTATATCTCGCAGTGGGGGTAGCTCATCAGGGAGCTCCTCAGGCATAATGTCACTGTACTCATCTAGGAGGCGTCGAGCATCGGGATGGACAGACTTTAAGTCCACAATGCCTTCCATAGTCTGAGAAGCAGCAACGACGTAAATGAGGTCGGTGTCTAAACTCCCCCTGGTGAACTCACTACGACGCAGGATATGTACAGGTCTAGGGGCTCCTGTAGTAACCGAAGGTTCGACCCTCCCCTTTGAGGGATCTCTGGGTTGGGTCGGAGACAATGTGATCTTGCGGCCCTTGTCAAAGAAGACACAAGTGTTGGACCATCCATAACAAGTCACGTCTCTATCATAAAGTCAGGGCCTGCCCAGCAAAACATGTGCAACATCCATGGGAATGATGTCGCACCAAACTCTATCCTCGAAGGAGGCGAGCTGAATCGGAACCTGACACCTCTGGGTAACCTGGATCGCTAATTTATCTACCCAAACAACACGGTACGGATGTGGATGAAGCTCTGCTTTAAGTTTCATACGCTCAAGCCCCTTTTGGGCTATAATATTCACACAACTACCGCTATCGATGATGATTTTGCAGGGCCCACCTGCACTCGGGAAATAAGTGTAAAAGATAGTGGTCCGCTTCCAATCCTCATCCGCACGGGGGGTGTGCAGTAAGCGGCGGATGACGCCCAACTCAAGTGCTCGGTCGGCCTCGTCCTCCCAACCCTCTTCTATGGCCACGAAGATCTCCTCCTCAGGTGGTTCTGCGGGATCAGATATAAGGCCAGGCTCCTCCTCAATAAGTAGATTTCGTGTGGGGCACTGCGCCGCCACATGACCTCTACCTTGACATCTATAACACTGGATCCCGGGCTTCGGGGGCCCAGTGGCAGTGGAGGTGGCCCTCGTATCTGTGGGAGTACGAGGAGGTACGTAAGGGGTGGATCCCTGTTGTGGGGGCCTCCTAGGGGCAGGACCATCAGACTGTGAAGTAGGTCGCCTCGGGCCTATAGCGCTTAAGTACTGCTCATACTCTAAGGCGAGCTGATAGATTTGCTCGACTGTCTCTAAGCGATGAGGAATGAGCTCTCTACGAATGTCTGCCCTCAGTCCGGTCCTAAAGCGGGAGGTCGTCATGATATGCTCCTCTGTGACATCACTCCTCACAACAAGCTCATCAAAAAGAGTCATGTACTCGGCTACAGACAGGGTGCTCTGTCGTAGGGTCAGGAGCTGCTCTAAGAGCTGGCTACGATACTGATGAGTCCCAATTATATACATATTTTCGGACTCATCTGGGCTAGTTTTCATGCACATGCACTTCACTTTAGGCCTATTTTCAATTTTATTTGATCACGTTGCCCATCTCATTGCTTAGTGCACATTTATGCCCTATCTTGGTGTGATTTCATGTATTTCTGTGGTCTAGTATATTTTTATGCAGGTCCAAGGGTTGTGCGACACTCGGGATGGGTTCTGGGGGATTTTCGGTCGAAAAAGCCACTGGTCGTGCGTTTTCCTTCTCGCACGACCAGGCGCACGACCATTGGTCGTGCGTTTATTCCCGTCCCTGATTGAGCCCTGATTGAGCGACAGTGCACAATCATTGGCCTTCTTCGCGCACGACCACTGGTCGTGCGCCACTGACCGTGCGATTTTGTGCAGATCTGGTTATGCTACAGGTTCTTCGTGCACGATCAGAGGCATTTCTTCGCGCACGACCATTGGTCGTGCGCCTGCGCCTGATCGTGCACGTTGTTTAATTCTGCTCCGTCTATAAATAGACATGCGCGATTTTAGGTCGGGATAGATCATCCGACTCCGCCCAGCTCCGCCGTTTTCCGCCCTTTTTGCAGGGTTTCGCCTCCTTCTTCACCGCCCACCTTAGGGAGGAGCTCCGGGCAAGCTTTCAACGCCAAATCTTCGCCGGAGCTTCCTCTCGGCCATCTCCTTCATCCAAGAGCTTCAAGAAGGGAATCAACCTAGCCTTCTTCTTCAAGATCGGAGCAGCTTGTGTGATCATTCCACCGGTTCGTGACACGAAGAAGACGGGTCCATTGGAGAGTAGTGACAGCTCTCTCTACCCCTGACGCAGTTGAGGACCAAGCTTGGACGCGGATTGACAACCCGGCGATTCCTTCCATGAATATTTAACAAGACTTCGGAGTCGGTCGATTTCGCACACTCACCTCCTCTTGTAGTTGATAGCGTAGTTGGATTTCTTATATGTTTGATAAAGTGTGTTTTGATTATTAGCATTTATACTTGATTATGTCTATGTGATTTGGGTATTCTTGCTTATCATTTTGAGGTGTGCCTTGTGGTGTGGATTGTTGGTGTGTTGTGCCGCACTAGCAATTGCTAGTGGCGTGCTTGTCGACGAGGTGCTTGCGACCCTCATCCGTATGCCTACTCTTCCATCCGCCTAGTGAAGCGTGGCATAGCGGCCCGTGTAATCCATTCCGAATCTGCCGGTGCGAACCATTCCATCCGCTTGCCTACTCTTCCATCCGCCTAGCGAAGCGTGGCATAGCGGCCCGTGTAATCCATTCGCCCAACGAAGCAGTGTTGTCAAGGCCTGCACAGTTCAACTCCGCTTGCCTACTCGTCCATCCGCCCTTGCGACGCAGCGCGCTCAAGGCCTGCCTAGTCTCCATCCCGCCAAGCGAAGCATTGCATAGAGGCATTGCATAGGAGTAGTTGTAGTTGTTTTATTTTATTTTCCAAAAGCCAAACCAACTCTCCCGCATTCCATCCGACCTTTAGGACTTCGATCTCAAGTCCTTCCTTGAAAGTTAACTCCACATTACTGTGTTCCTTCCGAGATCGATACTTGGGGATTCATTCCCATTTTATATTACTTGAACGATCGGTACACTGCCGTTTTGTGCCGCAGTCGAGCTACCGCCTATAGCGGTGGGTGAGATTTGCGCCATCAAGTTTTTGGCGCCGTTGCCGGGGAACACGGTCGTGTGAGTTTTCTGGAGAGGGAGACGAGGGGTAGAAGCCCTCCCATTTGTAAATTGCGTCGTTTATTTGTATTTCAGTTCTTTTTATTCTATTTTTCTGTTTTTAATTAGGTTATTTAGTAATTTACTGTTAGGTGTAGTGTTGTGCACAATAGTGTCTTTATTTCGAATCATATTATCTTCACACTATGTGGGCATCATTCAACATTCGTTGCCGTTTTTGTGGAGATACCTCTCATGCTAGTGATAGATGTCCAACAGGAGATAATGGCCCTAGCACTCCTGCCCCAACATATGGAGCACCGACTTCGTCTGGTACTCCATATGCTGCGCGGAGGTCTAATGGCTATTCTGCTGCGCCTTTACCGTCATACTTCTTTTCGGCTTCAGCACCCGCTGTGCCAAAGAAGCCTGTAAGGCAGTGCTTGTTTTGTCAGAGCATGGATCATGCCTTGAAGGACTGTGCTGATTATCTTCGCCAATTGGACGAGGATGACGAGCCGGATGTCCGGATCATCCCGAGTCCTACTTCCGGCAGCACACCTTCAACATCCGGTTATGTGTCATTGTCACCTTCATCTTATGAAGGGTATGATGTGGACACAGTCACCAGATGTGTGGCTGATCTGGGCACTGACATGACTGAGCCCATCTCCCCTGTACATCCATCACCTAGCGTAGATTTGATTCTTTGTGAGGAATCAGTGCTTGACTTTTATCCAAGCACCATTCCTCCCCCTGTTGTGCACTCTACTACATTTGTCTCTGATGATATTATTGAGGACGTTTCGCAGGATAAGGCAGGTGATTTATGTGTTGTGCCTATTCCTATGGATGAGGATATTTTCCAAGGTGACGAGGATTTTACCTCAGCACCGGTGGAGGAAGTCCAAATCGTGGAGGAGGTCACTGATGAACCTACCGAGCCCTGCAGCATTGTCGATGATGCTGACATTATTTTACTTTCTCAATCTAATGGGAGTGAGACCGGAGCCACTCCCCGATCTTCTATTTATTTATGTTCTTCTTCTGATTTATTTCTTGATCCCCCTTCTATTTCTGAGCCTGTGCAGGTTGAGTCTTCGCAGGTACTTCAGGAGGACTTGGAGCATTCTGCTCAGGTCAATGTTGAGCGCATCACCTTATGCGAGGAGGTTTATTCCTCCTCCATAAGGGAAGCCTCATACATTGCCTTTTCCTCCTACTGCCTCCCCGACGACACCTTGCTTGGCAAGGATTTTTTGTGTGAGATGAGTGTGGCTTATTCCTCCTCCTTATCTTACATTCTGTTTCCTCTACCTGTGCGTTGCAAGTATTATTATTCAGGTAGAGGAGTGACTGTTTTATCGCCGTATCGGTACCGGCCACCGAAACGGATAATGGAACAGTTACCTGTGCACTTTTTATTCCATAGGCCTATAAGCTAGAACTGTACAAATGCCAAATAAGTCGTGCTGGGAAGACAATAACCCCAGTACTTATCTTATTTTTCTTGCATTATATTTTTCGTTAAGTAGAATAGTTAGTTAAATTTCAATTCAGTTTTAGTTTTTCTATTTTTCTTGTGTTTTTGCGGAGCTCACCCCTGCAGGTCATTCCTATGGAAGGCGGTGGTCGTGATTCTTCGTATGGCGGAGGTGCGGCCTGGTCTTGTTCTACACGCGTCTTCTGGTATGCTCACTTGCTGAGCATTGGGTACCCTCTTCCCCTAACTTTGTTTTAGAATATCTTAATGCATAGTTTAAGTCCGGGGGGGAGTAGTTGTGTTTACCCGCTCACGTGCACACTGCATATGCATACTAGAAGCTTTTATTGATTTATTTTGTTCAGATCATTGCATCACACACCACTTGCACCCACTTGAGCGTATGCTTAGTTGATTGCGTGCCGCAAGCTAAACTCATTTCTTGAGTAAGGTTCGGGAAAATCATTGTGCTGGCTTTTAAATTATACAGTGGAGTAAAATGTTGACTCCGGTGTTCCTAGTATAATGCTTTTGTGAGCATAGAGATTTGTGTAGATTAGATTCCTTTTTATACTATTAGTCTTATACATTTCTATTAGTGTAAATAATGTTTGCTCCGCTCAAATGGTGAATCCGGTTTGAATCAAAAGGTAGCATATGGGGTGGGTGTAAATTATCGCTAGACGTGTATTGCTTGTGCCGGGAGGAAGGATAACCTTTCTCGGTGACTAAGAACTCGCCCCAAGCGATTCTTGAAACATTGGCATAGGATAATTCTGTTGCGCAAGAATGACGTAGGCCATCATTTTGGCCCGGTTGAGCTTTTGTGCCAATCCTGATATCTTATCCTCGTTAGCCCATTTGTGCCTACCCCATCCCTTTGATTCAGCCCCACATTTTATTCCACCAAAACTAAAAAGCCGATCCTAGTCACATACCCAAAGCTGAGCTTTAGCTGTTTTCAAATTTGTATTTTGGAATGTTGATGTGGTGATGTTAAATTTGGAGATGTGGTTGTACTCCCTTGAACATTTGCTGAATTTAAAAAATATATAATTCGAAAAAGAAATGAAAAAAAAGAAAAGAAAAATGAGAAGGAGTTAAATTGAAAATCTCTTTGAGATATGTATTTTGGAGTAGGCGGTGCACTCACCCATGCGTTCAAATCCAAGTCTGGGGGTGTGGTGCATCCGCGTGTTTTTGTTGCTGCGGGGATAGAGTTATTGTTTAAGCTCTTTTGGGTTAGGTGCTTTAAGCCGTCCTGTTTATCATTGTTTACCTCACCGTAACCCAAGCCCCATGAAAAACCTTAAGTCCTACCGACTCACGCTCTGAACTAATCTAGTGCTGTGGAGAGAATGTGACCGGGTGAGCGCATGGTCTCCGACACCGATGGATTTCGGTGGAGTTTGTCCCAAACCCCAGCTTGGGCAATGCTCATCTCAGCGTGTATTTTACTTTCTCCGTATACGTGACCGATTGATTCACCGTGATTCACTTTTATGAGTAGTAGTAATATTTATTTACTCCATTAGAAATATATAAACTATGTGTATAATTAGAAACCATATCTACTATTTCTCTATGTACTTGAGCATGCGACTTCGCATGGTACTCCTCGGTGTAATTTTAAGCTAGCTATTTATTTTTCCCTGCCTGCTTAGGATGTGTTTGCTCGGGACGTGCAAACAGGTAAGTCTGGGGGTGTGATGAGTCCCAATTATATACATATTTTCGGACTCATCTGGGCTAGTGTTCATGCACATGCACTTCACTTTAGGCCTATTTTCAATTCTATTTGATCACGTTGCCCATCTCATTGCTTAGTGCACATTTATGCCCTATCTTGGTGTGATTTCATGTATTTTTGTGGTCTAGTATATTTTCATGCAGGTCCAAGGGTTGTGCGACACCCGGGATGGGTTCTGGGGGATTTTCGGTCGAAAAAGCCACTGGTCGTGCGTTTTCCTTCTCGCACGACCAGGCGCACGACCATTGGTCGTACGTTTATTCCCATCCCTGATTGAGCCCTGATTGAGCGACAGCGCACGATCATTGGCCTTCTTCGCGCACGACCACTGGTCGTGCGCCACTGACCGTGCGATTTTGTGCAGATCTGGTTATGCTACAGGTTCTTCGCGCACGATCAGAGGCATTTCTTCGCGCACGACCATTGGTCGTGCGCCTGATCGTGCGCGTCGTTTAATTCTGCTCCGTCTATAAATAGACATGCGCGATTTTAGGTCGGGATCGATCATCCGACTCCGCCCAGCTCCGCCGTTTTCCGCCCTTTTTGCAGGGTTTCGCCTCCTTCTTCACCGCCCACCTTAGGGAGGAGCTCCGGGCAAGCTTTCAACGCCAAATCTTCGCCGAAGCTTCCTCTCGGCCATCTCCTTCATCCAAGAGCTTCAAGAAGGGAATAAACCTAGCCTTCTTCTTCAAGATCAGAGCAGCTTGTGTGATCATTCCACCGGTTCGTGACACGAAGAAGACGGGTCCATTGGAGAGTAGTGACAGCTCTCTCTACCCCGGACGTAGTTGAGGACCAAGCTTGGACGCGGATTGACAACCCGGCGATTCCTTCCGTGAATCCTTAACAAGACTTCGGAGTCGGTCGATTTCGCACACTCACCTCCTCTTATAGTTGATAGCGTAGTTGGATTTCTTATATGTTTGATGAAGTGTGTTTTGATTATTAGCATTTATACTTGATTATGTCTATGTGATTTGGGTATTCTTGCTTATCATTTTGAGGTGTGGATTGTTGGTGTGTTGTGCCGCACTAGCAATTGCTAGTGGCGTGCTTGTCGACGAGGTGCTTGCGACCCTCATCCGTATGCCTACTCTTCCATCCGCCTAGCGAAGCGTGGCATAGCGGCCCGTGTAATCCATTCCGACTCCGCCGGTGCGAACCATTCCATCCGCTTGCCTACTCTTCCATCCGCCTAGCGAAGCGTGGCATAGCGGCCCATGTAATCCATTCGCCCAACGAAGCAGTGCGCTCAAGGCCTGCACAGTTCGACTCCGCTTGCCTACTCGTCCATCCGCCCTTGCGACGCAGCGCGCTCAAGGCCTGCCTAGTCTCCATCCCGCCAAGCGAAACATTGCATAGCGGCATTGCATAGGAGTAGTTGTAGTTTTATTTTATTTTCCAAAAGCCAAACCAACTCTCCCGCATTCCATCTGACCTTTAGGACTTCGATCTCAAGTCCTTCCTTGAAAGTTAACTCCACCTTACTGTGTTCCTTCCGAGATCGATACTTGGGGATTCATTCCCATTTTATATTACTTGAACGATCGGTACACTGCCGTTTCGTGCCGCAGCCGAGCTACCGCCTATAGCGGTGGGCGAGATTTGCGCCATCAGATACGAAGCGGGGAGGTATTTTTCTCTAAGTTTCCGCTTCATATCGGCCCATCGGGTGATGGGGTCAAGACCTTCTCTATCTAGGGAACGCTCCAAACTCGTCCAGTAAACTTTGGCCTGCCCTAGTAATTTCATCTTGGCAAACCTTACTCGCTTCACATTGCTCATCTCGAACCAGTCAAAATAGTTTTCCATTTCTAACAACCAATCGCTAAACGCCTTAGGATCTAACTGCCCGTCAAAGGATGGGGCATCGATCCGGATACGGCGACAATATCATCTGCATAACCTCTGGGGGCCATAGCGACCCATGTAGTCATCTCGATCATAATCGTATCGAGCGTCTTCACCGTGATGACCTCTACGAGGTGGGTATTGGGGCAGAGGTTGCTCCTCCGGGGGAGGAAGAGCTCGACCTCCATTGGGGTTCCTATAACGATCGTTGGCTGCCCCTGGAGCCAACTGTGCGGGCTGGGGAGCCTGTGCAATTGGGTTGTGGAATATTCAATCTGGGGCGTATGCAGGAGTAGGAGTTCTTTCACGACGACCCTCTCGTTGGACATCTTGTGGCCTAGCGGACCTTACTGGACTAGGAGACCTACTGGACTCTAGATCCTCTACTCTAGTGGTGAGATTTTGAAACTGCTCCCTAATTTCGTGCAATTGTGTGCCCACTTGATCGAATCGATCCTCCAAAAATTTTTGGAGATTGGACATAAACATATCAGTGTTAGGACTGGTAGTGTCCTGACTGTGTTGAGGCGTGGACGTCGACATCGCTCGTCTATATGCCTTACCGTTACGTAACATGCAATGCAGCCCAACCTGGGCTCTGATACCAATCTGACGCAGGGTAAGGCGCTAATGAACACCTAAGGCTAGATGCAAGTGCAAATGCAAATGTCCCGCGAATTCTAACTTGCAATACAATATTTATAAATCATATAACTAGATTTTTCAACAATTGAATTAAAGCAATTTAAAACCAAGGTAACAAAGAGAAGCGTATGAGGGCGAGAGTGCGCGAAAGTAAATACTATTTAAATGGGAAATCACAAACATCAAAATGATTGAAAACAAGACTTACAAACCACTATCTCTACAAGTAGAGAATAAACACAAAACTCAATGCAAAAAGGAATGACAACACACCTTGTCTACCAACAACTATTGAGAGGGGAGGGCTGTAGATGCTCATTGAGGGCTATCCGTGGCTGTTTTCAGTACTCAGAAGCTGTATGACACTGTCCAGAAAATGGGACAACAATTATGAGGTGTGCTGGGAGGCAATTCCTGCAGGTTGTAGGGAGATATGGCTGTCCTGAAAGCTGGACAGTAACCTAACCCTTGGCTGGAGTGGTTTAGGGTGGCCGGCAGTGGGCTTTCGGGTGGTGGGGATGTGGGGATGAGATGGGGAATATCCTGGCTGGGGTTCTAGGCTGCTGTAGTGTGTCTGGACAACAGTTTACAGCAGCTTAGGGGGGGATTTGGGCGGCAGATGGTAACAGAAGGGAAGGGGAAAGTTGTTGATGGGAGGAGGGGAGAGGTGGTGACTCCACGTGTGGGAAATAGGAAAGGGGAGAGGGGGTAGGGCCGGCTGGAATGAGGAGGTTAGAGAATTGAGAGGAGTGGGGTTCAGTTACGGGTGGGAAGTGGCATGGGCTGAGAAGTAGGGGTTGGTTATCCTCACATTTAGGAATTAATTCCTAAAATATAGGAAGGTGGAAATGGTGGAGTAGTGGGTAGTTATGGTGGTTATAGGTGGGGGTGGAGGTGGAGGGTGGCTGGAGGTAGTTGCTGGTGGTGGTGGTCGCCGGAAATATTTTCCGGCGATCACCGAAAAATGTAAAGTGATAGGAAAATGACGGGTAGGGGGTGGAGGATCACCGGGGGTGGCCAGAGATGAACTCCGGTGATCGTCGGGGATGTTTTTATATGGGGTATAGGGGGGCTGTTTTGCTTTGTGGAAGATGAAGATGGGGGTGTAGAGGGTTGGCTGTTGTTGTGGTGGTGGAGGGGGATGATGGGCTGGTCGGCTGCTGTGTTGCAGGTGGAGGCTGCTGTGGTTGAGGAGGAGGCTGGTGGAGGGGGCTGATGTTATTGGAGGGGGAAGGCTGCTGTAATTGGAGGGGAACGGCTGCTGGTTGGAGGGGGAGGCTGCTGTGGTTGAGGTGGAGGACGGTGGAGGGGGCTGCTGTAATTGGAGGGGAAAGGTTGCTGTAATTGGAGGGGAAAGGCTGTTGCTTGAAGGTGGAGGAGGGGGGATGGCCGGCTGTTGTGGGAGTGGAAGGAGGCTGGTTGGCTGCTGTAAATGGAGGGGAAGAGGGCTGGTTGGCTACTGTAAATGGAGGGGGCTGGTTGGTCGACCACTTCAAGGTGGAGGAGGGGTGGATGGCCGGCTATTGTGGGAGGGAAGAGCAAGCCCGGGCTTCGCACCCGGAATCGGCTTCGACACCGAAGTGATCAAGGATTGGCTTCTAGACTCCAATCTTCAATGCCTCAAATGAGAGCCCTCACCCTCTATTTATAGTTTTTCTAAGGACCAATGAACGGCTATGATTGACCGAACACTATGACTCAAATAAAACATAAAATTAAAACTCCAAATAAAAAATGACAAGAGACAAAAATACAAAGTTCGTCGAGCCGCTCGAAATGAGCGGTCTCGATCATCACTGCGCCCGTGGTCGATGTGAGTCGACCCGAACGGGTCGTGTGGGTTGCTCCCCATCAAGGAGCAGGCGGCAGCGCTGCACGAGGGAGACGGGAGCGGGAGAGCGGCACGGGAGCGGGAGAGGGAGCGGCACGGGAGCGGAAGCCCTGGAGCGGCACGGGAATAATATTATTATTGTTATTATTTCTAAGTTGTTACAACCATTGGCAGAGTTTGATATAATATTTGGTATGGATTGGTTGTCAAAGTATAAAACAGTTATAAATTGTAAAAATAATGAGGTCAGAGTAAAGTACCCAGACCAAACTTATGTGCACTTCTGCGGGATGTGCGAAATAGCAAAAACTATGATCTCAAGAATGAAGGTTGTGAATAAAATTTTGAAGGGTTGCGAAGCGATATTGGTGATGATCAAGAGTACTGCTGATGTTGGGAAGGAGTTGAGTAAAGTACATTTGTTTGTGAATTTCTTGAGATTTTTTCAGAAGAATTACCAGGAATTCCTCCTGATCGAGAGATTGAATTCCCAAGTAATCTTACAGAAGAAACGGTGTCGGTGGCAAATATCCCATATCGTATGGCTCCAAAAGAGATGGCCGGGTTGAAAAGCCAACTTCATGAACTGTTGGACAAGAAATTCATTTGACTCAATTTATCACCATGGGGAGCCCAAGTTCTTTTCGTGAAGAAGAAAGATGGAACTTTGAGGTTGTGCATAGATTGCAAAGAACTAAACAAACTCACAATTAAAAATAAGTATTCACTGACTCGAATTGATGATTTGTTTGACCAACTAGGGAATGTCATAACCTTTTCCACAATCAATCTCAGATAAGGATATTATCAGCTGAAAATCAAATAAGAGGATGTCTATAAACTGCTTTCAGTACTAGATACAAACATTATGAATTTGTCGTGATGTTGTTTGGATTAACGAATGCTCCAATTGTGTTTATGGACCAAATGAATAGGGTCTTTAAGGAGTATTGAGATAAATTTGTAATAGTGTTTATTGATGATATTCTCGTATATTCGAAGAATAAAGAAGAGCATGTTGAACACCTTAGGGCGGTATTGAGAACATTGAAAGAATATGAATTATATGCAAAGTTTTCAAAGTGTGAATTCTGGTTGGAGGAGGTTGCACCTTTGGGACAAGTGATTAATAAGTATGGATTATAAGTAGTCCTAGCCAAAATTAAGTTCATTCTTAATTGGCCTAAACCCACAACGGTGACAAAAATAAGATGTTTTTGGGTCTAGTATCGTATTACCCAAAAATTGTTAAAGCTCCTCCAAAACAGCCATACCATTGACCAAATTGACTCGGAAAATGTGAAATTCCAATGGACTGATGAATGTCAAGAAGACTTTGAAGAGTTGAAGGAGAATTTAGCGACTACACCCGTTTTGGTAATATCTAGTGGGACATCAGGATTACAGATATACGGTGATGCACCATTAAAAGGTTTGATATGTGTACTCATGCAACACAGAAAAGGTAATAACATATGCATCCAGACAACTAAAGGAACCTGGAAGGAACTATCTAACATATGATCTAAAATTCACTGCTGTAATTTTTGCATTAAAGATTTGGCGGCATTATCTCTATGAAGTTAGTTGTGAGGTGTTCACAGATCACAAGAATTTGAAATATATATATTCTCGCAAAAAGAGATAAACCTCTGACAGTGAAAATGACTAGAATTCATCAAGGATTATGATCTAGATATAAAATATCATCTAGAAATAGTCAATGTAGTGGTTGATGCTTTAAGTAGGAAAAGCTCAGCGATAATTTCCGCAATGACTTTGTGGAATAAAGCATTGCAACTAGAAGTAGAGAAGACACATATTGTGTTGGTTTAGTTAGATGAAGAAAGAAGAGGAAATTTGTACCAATTGCAAATACAATATGAGATGAAAGATAGAATCAAAAAGGCGATTGATCAAGATTCGTATCTTGTGGACCTGATGTAGAAGGTGAAAGATGGGCAGACACAGTGTTTTGTTATTGAGGATGAAGTATTGTTAATTAATATGAGACTATATGTGCCTAATGTAGATAATTTGAGAGCGAAAATACTGTACAAACATCATAGCACATCCAAGAAGAAGGAAGATGTATCATAATTTAAAACTAGAATTTTGGTGGTCTAGAATGAAAATTGATTGACCAAACATATATCAAATTGTCACATGTGCCAAGTTGTTAAAGCTGAACATCAGAAGCTAAGAGGATATTTGCAGTCACTTCCCATTCCATAATGGAAGTGGGATGACATTGTTATAGATTTCAGTATGGGATTACCCCGTAATAAGACATGAAATGATGATATCTGGGTAATTATTGATCGTTTGAAAAAAGTGACTCATTTTATTCCTATGTTGAAGGGTGGTCTAACAAAAAAGTTACTCGACCAGAATATTGACAAAATAGTGAAGTTACATGACATCCCAAGGTCGATAATTTCAGATAGAGATGAGAGATTTACGTTTGACACATGGAAATCAGTATATAAAAAATTGGGAACTAAACTACGATATTGCACAACATTCCACCGCAAACATATGGGCAATCATAATGAACGATTCAGATGTCGGAGGGTCTTCTTAGAATGATGGTTTTGGATTAAATGGGATCATGGGAGAAGTATTTAGCACTTGTAGAATTTTTATACAATAATAGTTACCAATCCAGTATTAAATGACACTATTTGAAGCACTCTACAGTAGATGTTGCCGAACTCCCCTAAGTTAGGCTGAAGATGGTGAAAAGAAGTTGTTTAAGAAGAAAGTAATGGATAAAATGTATGATAAAATTAAAATTATTCGAGATAGGTTGATAATGACCCAAGATAGACAACAAAACTATTATAATATCAGACATCGACAAGTCAAATTTGCAGTGGGAGATCAGGTTTGTTTGAAGATAAAATTGTTTAATGGAGTTTTCTAATTACATGGAATTGGGAAACTCAGCCCGAGACATATGAGACCATTTTTATTCACCAAGAGAATCGACGAAGTGACTTATCGATTAACATTGTCTGATGAACTTGCCAATCACCATGATGTGTTCCATGTATCATCTTTGAGGAAATACGTTGCAGATCCCAAGAAAATGGTTTCAACTGCGGACGTTCAAATAGATCCTGATTTGTCTAGTCCAGCAGAACTGTACAAGATTGTGGATCATCAAAGCAAAACATTAAGGAATTGAAAAGTCAAATTTGTTAAGATCTGGTGGAAAGGGCATCGATTGCAGGATGTCACGTTGGAGAGAGAAGAAATCATGTGAGACATATTCTCTCAACTATTTGATGGAGACTCTGAATAATGGTTTTAGTGGACGAAAATCTGGTAAGGAGGGGTGAATTGTAAAGTCTTGAATAAAGACTAATGAATGAGGATTTATGGTTCATTTGGCGCGGAGTTTTGAGGAAACGATGTCGACGACGGCAAAACAAACAAACCTCCATCTTCGTTTGCCGCGTTTAGACGCAAGGAGGAAAAGCGGCGTCGCCGCTCCGTTTCGACCCCCGCCTTCGTGCCTCCAGTTCGAAAACCGCATTTGCAGCGCCCTTTCCGCCTGCCACCGCCGCGCCAAATAAAGCCTTAATTTCAATAAATCAAAATTTACAACACCTAACTAAAACCTCTCCAATGATGATAGAATTTGGGGGATAAGTACCAAGTGCACCTCTTTTTGCCATTCATGATTTTATTTCTCCTAATTTTTGTTACATTATTTGAATTTGTTTTTCTTTTAGGAAATAGATGTGCTTTTGGCATTTATTTTTGGCATTCGTATTTGGCTTGGGTATTTGACTTGGGCTTTTGACTTGTGCTTCTGTTTTTGTATCTAATTATTTGGGACTTTATGAAGCCTTAACATTTGGTCTTAGTAATTGTTACCTGATTTGTGTTATTCTTATTTGAAGGATTAATTTGATTTGGTATTAATTTGGGCTTAAGTATATGATGGCTGATTGTTATTTGTATAAAGGCTGGTTTTGGGGCATTAAAAGAATGTGGGTCTTTTCTTCTTAATATTTACTATTGTGCCTTTTATGTTTAGCATTTCCTTTAACCGGTCGGATTTTTGGAATTTGGACCGGCCGCCCTCTCTTAGTTGACTGCAAATAATAATTTGCCATATAAAAATAAAATAAAAATAGTTGTCATGCTCTTGGAAATTGGGATTGTAGTGGAAGGACATGTGGGATTCTAATTCCCCTTTGATTTAAATTGGAGGGGGGTGATGGGGGGACTACCTGGTGAAGGGCTCGCAGCGGTGCTAGGGAATGCGATGGTGGCTGAAGCCCAAATCCCCCTGTTGGATCTTGACACGCCCTTAAAGGGGGGGTGAATAAGGATTTTAGAAAACTTTAATCTTTTATAGAAAACATTTGTGATTTTATAAGAAGTAGATTGAATCAAAAGTAAAGATTTAGAAATTAGAAATGAAATCAATTTTATTAAACAAGAAAAGACATGATTATCATTTATAAAATTAATTACAAAATCTAATTTCTATGACGCTAGAAATTCAAGGCGAAATATGAAATACTCTTTTTGTTTTCTATACCGACTCTTCTCACTAAGAACAGGTTGGCTTTAGCCGATCTCTCCCTAGATACGGCCTCGAGCCGTTCAAGCCTTTCTATCCCCAGAAAGGCCTCGAGCACTCCCTAGATCTACACCATAGACCTAGTCGCCAACACGAGGTGAATTTCTGCTCTAAGACCTACCCAGACCTAGTCGCCAACACGAGGCGAATTCACGAACTGATTACAAAGATCAATATAAAAGATAAATACAAAAAAACAAATATAAAACTCTCTATGAGGTAATCTGAAGGAGACGCCGAAGAATCGCTGAAGATCGTTGAAGTCCAAGTGTGCGTTCTTCGTGTTGAGTTAGCGTGTTGATCCAAGCCTCCTTCGATTCCTCCTTTTGAAATTGAGTGGGAGATGTGGTCTGGAAATATGGCCCTGTCAGAGTTTCTGAAGTGATGGAATAAGGCTCTCTTCAATCAGTAGTTGGAGAAGACGAAGTCCCCCAATTTATACGACTGGAGGCTAACGCCGGCGTTAAGGCTAACGTTTGGCGTTGACCCAGTATGGAATTGTTTTGATGGCTCGGATCTTCAAAACGGGAAGGAGATTATGCACTTTAGGAAACATCCATTTTAGGCAACCCTAACGCTAGCGTTGAGGCTAACGCTGACGTTAGGTCAGATCATTCCTAAAGTGCCCCTTCAATCACGGTTGCTTCCCTCCTTGCCATAATCATCGAGAGTTAAAGCCCCGCGTTAAGACCTAACGTCTGGCGTTAGACCTCTTTTATTTTCTCAGCGGCAAGCCATCCCGTCGATTATCTCAGCGGCAAGCCATCCCGTCGAATCATCTCAGCGGCAAGCCATCCCGTCAATCATCAACGCCCAACGTTAAGTCTTAACGCCTGGCGTTAAACCATAATCATAATTTCTGCTTGTGGGCTGTTCCAGACCAATAATGCAGCAACCTAGTGTCATATCAGTTCAAACCTGCATGCTAAAAACACAATGGCAAACACGATCAAATACAAGTGGGATTTGTTATTCTCAAATCAAAGGAATGCGGAAAACCATGTTCCAACAATTTCCCCCTTTTGATAATAACAAATCCAATATAGATAAATCGGATTCATATATAAGAGAGGTGTGTTTTTAGAAGGATATATGACACTAAGCAATATAAAGATAATAATAAGAATTATAAATTGTTTCATTTTTGCTCCCCCTACATAAGTGTTTCCCCTTTGTGTATGCTCCCATAGACTAGATTTATGATCCTTAATCTAGTGAATCATACTCCTTTAATCATTAAGATTTATCATTTTATTCTCCCTTTTTTGTTATTAGCAAAAGAGGGTGGAGTGAAACAAAACTAGAATGGAGAAGACAAAAGTTAGGACATGACTACGAGAGGATTAAGAGTTTTGTAAAAACATAAAGTAAATCATGATCGAGCTAAGGGAGAGAGTAGCACAGCGGAAAAATATATGATAAGTGTGAAAGAGCAACATTCCATGATTTTACCAAAGGAATTCTACCACTTGCTTTGCAAATTAATTTTAAAGAAGAATATTACTTGTTGAGAGAGATGCAATATAGTTTGACAAGTACAAGTGAAGAAAAACCTAAGAAGTAAGCATGATAAACCATGGTAAATGAAATACATGATCAAAAGAGAAAAGCGGAAAAACAAAAACAAAACAATTAAGAGTAGTATTTTTGTTATAGTTTGACCATTCCAACAATATGTCTAGACTCTTCACATTTGAGCAATTAACTTTGAAAATATCCATAACTAATAGGCAAGCATGATTTAACATATTCAAAAAGATAAGAGCTACAATGTAACCAATTTGTATTTCAAGTAAAGAAAATATTGTAAAAATCATGCATTGCAATCTATTGTTTTTACTTAAGTTTTTAGAGAATTATGTAATTTTGCATTAGGATCCAATTCTCATGAGTAGAAGCTTTATGAAAAACAATGATGTGTGCATAAGGTGTTTTGATAAAAGTATACAAGTGAAATAATCAAAACACATGACATATGTAATGAAATAGTAACAACAATATTAAGATTGTAATCTTATAATTACTTTCACACATCAAATCTAGAATAAAATTTCAAAGCACATAAAAGGAGTACAACTACCAAGGTGTTTAGCCCACACAATGCTCATTAAGAATTATCAGAGAGCGAAGTATTGCTTGGGGGATCACATAAGCATTTTTATAATTTTTTATTTTTATTGATCCGGTGTACAAATAGAAGTGATAAAAAAGAATGTGTTTGCACAAGACACTTTACAATTCTTTCCAAGGTGCTCAACCTCACAATGCTCATTAAGACTTATCAGGAGGATGTGTAGTGCTTGGTGGAGTTATCTTTGGCTTTTTATTTCAGATTTTTGTATTTTTGGGCCAAAGGTCTCCGAATTCACTTGTTGATGCAAACATTAGCAATTTTGAAATAACACTTCTATGTGTGCAAGAAATCTATTGTTTGAAAGATGGTGTAGGTAATTTAGACATACAACTTAATATGTTAAAAATCATTACACTACACAATCATGCAAGACTAAGATTATGAGCACATGTAGATTACCAAAATAGTGACTGAATGAATCATTGATTAGCCTAAAACATTACTCATACTTAGAGGCATGCTAGGCAATCATACACAATTTTTTATAGACTATTTCATTGCACATAATCAGATTAAGGTCAAGGCATGACAAAATAAAACAATGTTTAGAAAATTTGAAATTAAAATTAGACATTGGAGAAAATTTTTGTGAGTATGCCAAAAACAATTTTGACCATTCGACACAAAAATGACAAAGATGTTTGCTCTTGTGAACTCATATAGACAAACCATAATTTTGTAAATATTTGAGAAAAGCAAATTACAAAACATATATTTTTGATCATTTTGAATTTTTTTTATTATGGAATACAATTAAGAATTTAAGAGCAAAATAATTTTGTAATCAGAGAAAATAAACTGAGAAAAATCAGTAGAAAACTACCAGAAATATACCAGAGAAAACAGAATTTCAATATGGCAAAAGGAGCTAACGCCTAGCGTTAACTAGCTAACGCCCAAACAGAACACTGTATTTTAAGAGAATTTGGAATTTCAGATAATTTGGAATTGATTAGAAGGCTATTTAAGCATATTTTTGGTGGTTTTAAAATGGTTTTTATATTTATATTTGATTTAGATTTTTCTTTTTTTTGTGAGACTATAATTGGACTTAGCAATTTAAAGTGGATCTTGGACTTCCCGAGGTCTACCCTATGAAAGGTTCGCACCGGTACTAGGAGATATGATGGGGTGACATCCCAAATCTCTCTTTCACAAGATATTTAATTGTTAATTAGGGCTTAGGGTTTGGGAATTATATTTTGAAGTACTCCTACTTAGCTACTCTTGTCTACCGTTTAGTGGTGCTTAGAAGTTTTAGGGTGAATCCTGGACTTCCCGTGGACTACCCGGTGAAGGGCTCGCAGCGGTACTAGAGAATGTGATGGTGGCTGAAGTCCAAATCCCCCTTTCCAAGATATTTACTTTTATTAGTGACTACCCATTCTTACATGCCCATGTGCTCTTTGATTGCTCTAAAATCCTAGAGTGGATTACCATTTGACTCGGGCAGACGAGCATCGGTGTTCAATTGAACACTGAAACCCTACCTCTCCTAGTGACCGATTATTTCTTTGTGTTATCTCTCAATCAGAACTGAAAGTCTCAATCCTTATATCATCACCCCTTGCTTGCTAAGGTTAAATCCTCTGAGCATGTCGTTGCAAACCCCGAATTGATGATTTACTAAACGCACCATGACCCCTTTCCCTCTAGTAAGGTCACCAATGGTTGAAACTCTGACCAATTTATGACTTGATAGTGACCTAGGGGTTAATAAATTCATGGATGATGGTCTGGAGTGGTTTAATTCACCAAAAAAACAGTTTTTGCTGTTCGCAGACCGACATGCCTTAAAGTGAAACCTCATGTCCTACAAGTTGATCTATATGAATGCTAACTAAACATGGGATCATATTAATTCCAGGGATTTATCTTGGTGTCAAAATCTTATGTATGAAATTTCTATACTATTCCAACAATTATACTTCATTAATTAATTATTTATATGGTGTTTAATTCATGTTGTGAAGGATCTACCTTAAATATTATTCCAAAAATTCAGAAGAAATTTACAGCTATATGCCTCCATCAAAAACTCATAATTCCAGAATTCCAAGACTTCCCAATCATGAATTTTGCCCAGAAATAAATAAATTCTCTAAGGGTGGATAATCCTCATTGAGAAGGATCTACTATAAGCATTACCTCAAAAATTATGGGAAAATTCACAGAGATTCATACTGGTCCAAAAGATATCCCAACTATGTTTCATGACAGGATAACCAATATTTATCCCAAAAATCAACTAATTACTCCAAGGGGTTAAATAGGGATAATAAGAAATATAGGGGCATAGAGTGTCCAAAAATTCCTACAATATTTCTCAGAGTGTGAAAACTAGGTTTTAAATGTTATCCCAGAAAAATGAGGAAGTTGGCAGAGTTCTTGATGATCAACAGGAGGTCTCGTCGATCCTCATTTTACGGGCAGTCCCATCGATCGATGGGAGGTCCCGTTGATCGACAGGATGTCCCATCGATTCCCTCTGGACGACCAGTCCCGTCGATCGACAGGATGTCCCGTCGATCGATGGGATGACCCGTCGATTCTCACTTGAAGTCTAATAAATCTTCTACCTATTAGGACATTTCTACACAAACCTTAGAAGAGAGTGCACCAAAAATTCCAATTTTTGGTTAAGTGGTGTGTTATATCATCATGGAGTTGTGGTTAAAATTTCAAAGGCTAACACCAAGTAAAAAGGGCTAGAGCCACATAAAACCTTATAAGGCTTAGCCATGTCAAGATATGCATGTGGTTTATCCCAACTTGCAGTGGTCCAATTGACCTACAATTTTAACCATAGGCTATGCATGGCTTGACCTACCATCCAGAGAAATTTTGAGTGGATTTGGACCATTTTAGCCCTAGATCTAGGCTATACATGAAAAATGAAATGTTGTACTGAATCTTTTAAAAACTATTTCCAAAAATCCCCAATTTTTGGCAGAGGGTTCTTTAGGGCATGGCTCATGCATGCATCAATATTTAGCTCATTTGGATCAACCAAATGAAGTGGACACCCAAAATGGTGTCTAGAGCTCAAAATGAACACCCTACACCAAAATGGGTTCACAGGGAGCTATAGTGCTCCAAATGACCTCAAACAAATTCCTAATTTTAATTAAGGACATAAGCTACACCTTTCATCCAGGGGGTAATTTCTGGAGAAGTACCTAAGTAAGGTGAAAAGTTATCTGAAGTTGGCTGTCACATTAAGGACAAAAATTGTAACATCATTCAAAAGGACACCTTTATTTGAACATACATATGGACTTTCCCAAACATGCACTGATCAAAATGAAGTGAAATTTTTACCAGGGGTTTAAGTTGTCATATTAAAGCCCCCACCAAAATTTGGGGTAATTTCAGGGACTTTGGACCATGTAATTTCCTTAAACATGGGAAATGAAATGTTTCCAAGAACTTAGGGCCAAGTGTGTCCAAAAATCCCAATTTTTGGACAAGGAATAGGCCATGGCAGGACCCATGCATGCCTAAACTTTCAGCTCATTTGGACCAACCAAATGAGGTGGGCACCCAAAATGGTGCCTAGGGCTCAAAATGAACACCCTACACCAAAATGGGTGCACATGGAGCTACAGTGCTCCAAATGACTCCAAACAAATTCCTAAATTTTGTTAAGATCATTATCTACAATTTTTATTCAGGGCACAATTTCTGTAGAGGCCTCTAAGGGCCTCAAATAATTTCTACAAGATCCTGTAATATGTGTGACAATATTTAATTCCCATTATTAAATCATAATGTGGTCTGCGGGTAGTGGTTTGCCCAGGATCTAACGTGTAACATATCATTTCCTAGTAGGCCCCTTAACTTCAACTAGGGTGAGACAAGTGGTGAGTCAACTTAGGTCAAGCTAGCTCAATGTGAACTCACACTTGCAAATTGACTCCACCAGTAGATGATAAGCACTTAAGGGAGTGATATGGAGCCAAAAGCCCATCATGGGATCACCAAATTGACCAAGTCAACCTGAAAGTCATGGTACCTCGAGCTAAGTTGAGAGTTCGTCGAACTAAGATATAATCTGATAAAATGACAGGAGAATTGAATTCGTCGAACTGAAACACGCGTTCGTCGAACCCATGATGGAATTCGTCGAACGCAGACTGGAGTTCGTCGAACTAAACATCTACTACTTATTCGTCGAGCGCAGAACTGAGTTCATCAAACTCAAGTTGAAGTTCGTCGAACTCAAGAGATAAACTGAAGACTAGCTTTTCGTCGAACTGAAGCTCACCGTTCGTCGAACGCAGATTGGAGTTCATCGAACGCAGATTAGAGATCGTCGAACAGAAAAAAAATGAACTAAAGACTGTCTATTTCGTCGAACAAAAGCTCGCCGTTCGTCGAACTCGGGATGGATTTCGTCGAACGCAGATTAGAGATCGTCGAACAGAGAAATAAACTAAAGGTTGTCTATTTCGTCGAACAGAAGCTCGTCGTTCGTCGAACTCAAGATGGAGTTCGTCGAACGCAGATTAGAAATCGTCGAACAGAGAAATAAACTAAGGGTTGTCAATTTCGTCGAACTGAAGCTCGCCGTTCGTCTAACTCAGGATGAAATTCGTCGAACGCGGGTTAGAGTTCGTCAAACACAGAAACTTACTCTTTCCTGTAAGTTCTAGCTACTTAGACAGCCTAAAACCTTGATCCAAAGCCCATTCTGAGGCCCAAGTACCTAATGACCAGTCTTGCCCCCTATTTCCAACATGCAAAGGGGTAAGCAAGGAATTTTCCCAAAATTCCATTAGAAAACAAGAGGAATTTGAGGAATGGAGGCCACTTGGCACTCCATTCCTCTGTCCAAAGACATCCCTGACCTCCCCATCAATTCCCAGACGTCTTTATGTTGATTGAGTGCCACTTGGCAGCTGGGAGGAACAACCAAAGCTTGGTCGAGCCATGCTTTAGTGGGGATTGCACTTAGAGCCCTCCTCTCCTTCATTCGAGTACACCATCAGCTTCAGAGAGGCCCGAGCAGTCGGAATAGCCACCTGGAGTGGAGCTTTTGCTGGAGGATCGAATAATTGAGCAGGATCGCCAGAACTCACCGTCGCCATGTCGCACCGCCACAATACTCGCCGACAAGCCCTCTAACAGGTCGGTTTCTCCCCCCCCCCCCCCCTCCCTTTGTGCTAGTATCTAGATCACACTAGGAGTGATATCGGGCTCAAACGAGCTTGATCTCATGTGAGGAAAGAGAGGATTTCTGAGCTTTTTCTCCTTGCTCGGGATCGCCGGAGAGGCTGTCTCCGGCGGCCGTGTCGCCGTCTGGCATTAGCCACCACCTCAACGGAGGTGGTGGAGGTGGTGGCCGGCAGTGATGGGTCGTGGATGGCCGAGAAATGGAGGTGGAAGGTGGTCCAGGTCGGGCAGATCATTGCCATTGGCTAAAGGTAGAAGATGAAGGAGGGCCATCGGATTTAGGTTGATCTGCTATATGCAGACCACATTTATTCAATTAAATGAATTTGTCACACTTTCATATGAATATACATGCTGGAATTTGAGGCCCTTAGAAGCCTTTTTAGGAAAAACTGTCTGAGATAACTTTTGTAGATCTTGATGTCTACTTTCATTTGAAAGTTGAATCGGACCATTTGGATCACTGTAGGACCCACGGTCCTCACTTTAGTGAGGCTGGTCAAAACAAAAACCAGAAATTTAAATGTGCATATCTTTTTAGTGATAGGATCTATGAAGCTAAAAATTGGTACATGCATGCATGTGACCTAAACCTAGCTTGTGACCAAAAATAAAAAATTTTGGAGTAAATTTTTCTATAGTTTTATTCAGAATATGGAAAACTAAATAAATGCAATAATTACAGTTATATAACTCCAAATGACCCCAAATTTTGGTGTCATGCTTGTTTAACCTACATTAGTCTATGGTTAAAAATTTAGAACATTTAGACCTCTGCATGTAGGATAATTTACCCATGCATGTCTCTACCCTAAAGGGCAATGGTGTGTCAATAGACAAAAGTCTATTTTGTAAATTCAGATGAAATGACTTGGAGTTAGCCTCTGAAATTTTGGTGACACATTTCTTATGACAAAACACACCACCTCAGGGAATCTTAGGATTTTTGGGATCAAAAATCCTATATTTTGGATTAATGTGAATTAGGTCAAATATTGGTATTCATGAAATTTTCATATCAAATACCTTATAGAAAATTATAGAACTCTGGAGAATTTATTGTTATGACATGCATGACCTTTGTAAATTTTTGTAGAAAATTTCAGAGGCTTTTCCTTCAGTAAATTACAAAATTACCCCTAGGTCACAAATCGGAATAATAGGATTTCCCTGAGTTATATGCATGAGAAAATTGTGAAACTATGGAAGATAGTTAGGAATACAATTATAAATCTCTAGGATTTTTTATAGAATTTTTAGAGACTTTATTCATGTTGAAATACCATTTATTCTTTTTGTCACCCTTTAATGATAAATAGAAATTATGGGTTAATCTTTGCTGGAAAATTATGATCTTATGGAATTAGTATTTTTATGTTATTATAGTGCCACTGTAATTTTCTCAAAATTTTAGGAAGTCAAGATCTGGTACTTGATGTACAAAGTAATTTTGTCACCCCTTTTATGATAAATAGAAATTATGGGTTTATCTTTGCTGGAAAATTATGATCTTCTGAAATTAGTGTTTTTATGTTATTATAGTGCCACTGTAATTTTTGCAGAATTTTAGGAAGTCAAGATCTGGTACTTGATGTACAAAGTCATTTTGTCACCCCTTTTATGATAAATAGAAATTGTGGGTTTAAATCTGTTGGAAAATTATGATCTTTTGTAATTAGTGTTTTTATGGCATTATAGTGCCACTGTAATTTTTCCAAAATTTTAGAAAGTCCAAATCTAGTACTTGATGTGTAAAGTCATCATGTCACTCTTTTATGGTAAATAGAAATTGAGGTTAAACCAAAATGGAGCATATCAAAATTGTGGTCAAACCCTAAATTCTCTGTTGTGAACCTATGGTAAAAGTTAGAACTCATATGGACATGGTATAGATGAGAGAGCATCATCGGGGTCAAACCTAGGTCAATTTCATCGTAGTCTGCGGATAGTGAAAACTTAATAAGGAGATTTGACCAGCATGACCGCATAGGAAATCAGAAAAATTTTGTTATAACCTACACTAGATATACACCACTTATAGGGTGAGAGTCTTTAAATGTCAGCACCGTTCAAGAGAACGTTTGCTTAGGGTTAAGACGAAGGATGAGTCATAAAGCACCTAGGTTATAAAGAGTAATAAGTAGAGTGGGTCTTAGACTGGGGTAGCCACCAATAAAAGTAATTGTCTTGGAATGGGGAATTGGGTTTCATCCCATTGCACTCCCTAGTACCGCTGCGAGCCCTTCACCGGGTAAACCTCGGGAAGTCCAGGATTCACCCTAAACTTCTAAGTATTCAATAATTAGACAAGATTATTCTAACTAAAGGAATAAGAGATATGGTGAACTTCATCCTGAGTTAAGGGATGGGAAGTTGTATATCAGGACGAGTTAGTCCTGCGAGCTGGAGGCTCGGGAGGTTGTATATCAGGACGAGTTAGTCCTGCGAGCTGGAGGCTCGGGAGGTTGTATATCAGGACGGGTTAGTCCTGCGAGCTGAAGGCTCGGGTGGTGATAAATTGCATGCGCATAAGAACAAATTTGTGGCGGGTCTTCGGTACTGGACCGGTTGTCACACCGACGGCAGTACGTTGACTTAGGTGGGTGTGAGGGTTTGAGGGGCCAGTAGGTTATTTATACTACGGTCTGGAGGACGATCCCCGAAAACGCACACTTGACCTCAAAGACTGATGGTTATCAGCAAATAGTATGCAAGACTCTAAAGTGCACCTAGGACGTGTACAGAGGCGTACGAGGAGTCTAGGCCTGGTAGTGTGTATACCCGCCTAGGAGTGGAGTTGCCCACTCCACTACTGTCGTAGCCACAACGGTGGTACCAGAGAGTGAAGCTAGCTCTAAAAATCGGGAACTAAAGGTCTGTGATCACAAAGTCGTGTGGTGAGTTGCACTTGTATGAATCATAGCATAGCATGCATATCATATCATACGTAAACCTAGAACATAACTTGCAGACCCTTATCATATAAATTAGTATGGGCTCTTTTATATGATAAGTTATAATTCCGGAAATCTTAACTTATAAGTTTGTATGGGCATTCATATAAGTTAAGGTACTCATGTGATGGTAGAGTAGAATTATTTACTTGTTTGTTATACTTGCGCGCACTGCTTACTACTTACTTCTTTTGCTGCTCTTTACTGTTTGTTTATACTGCTAGAGTAGTGCTTGTCTATATACATATACTTGTTAGCTTAGATTTCCCTGTCACCTGCTTTTGTTTACTCCACTTTGTTGTCCTCCGCTTCTTCCTCCCCGCTCGGTGCCTAGGAGTCGCGGGGGGAGGCGGGGACAAAATCGGCTTAGTCTTTATGACTAACGGTCGGTTGTGATCGTAGGTGACCGAGGAGCTGGAGCCCCAGCTGGAAGAGGAGACAGGAACTGAGGAGCAGGTGCCGCGCATTACTACCGCTACAAGACAGGTGCTGAGAGAGATGAGTGTTTAGCTTCCGCATGTAGTGTAATGAGAGAGAGAGTTATTATTATATTTTGGACATGTACCGGGCATAAGCCCTTCTCTCTTTTGTGCTCTGTGCTGGACTATGTTCTTTATATTTATAAAGTTGTGATGTGGATTTAGTTTATTCTATTGTCTTTCTTTTCTCTATTGGCCTAAGCTAATTGATCGTAATAGCCGGCAGAATTGGCGTCTTGCGGTGGCGACTAACCCGTGTGTTGGTGTCATCCGTAAGGCGGCTGTTCTGGGCATAAGACCCGGGTAACCCTCCTAGTAAGGGGGAGGGGGTCTTACATAACGATTCCCCTTCATCTTCCCCAGCTGGCCGACGGCTGCGATTAAACCATCCCAAAGCACATTTCGGGGCGGATTCCGGCCAACTGAGGTCGTCTCCGGCCAAACCCCCAAGCCATCACCTCCGACCGAGGTTTGGCTATCGACCGGCGGTGAGAACTCGGTCGGGGGTGGCCGGAGTAGCTCTCCCGCCGTTTTCATTTTTCAAGCTTGAACATGAGAAAACCGAAATGGTGAATCACCATTTTCACCATTTCTTCATTGATTTTGAAAAAGGAAGAAGGGGGAAACTAGCACAAATGGAGAGGGGAAGGAACTTGCCTGGTTTACCCTAGGATGCCCTCAAATTGTAGAACCTAGAGGAAGTTCATTGTATTTTAATTTATCTAGGGAGAACTTCCTATAGTTATAATGGTGCTTGGGGTGCTTCACTCCTTCTAAGTTTACCCTAGGATGCCCTCAAATTGGGGTGACTCACAATGGCTAAGTGCACCCCATGATGTTCTCCCCTTAATCAACTTGTCACCAAGGCATCCTTGGTCCCTTGTCCTATTTTTGTCATGACTTTGTCATGACAAAAATTTCATAGGGGTCAAGTAGTTTGGGGGATGTTACACAAACTGCGGCTCCACAGCTGATCCGGCGTGGATATTCTGAGGGGCCAATCATTAGTTCACGTAATTTCATAAGATCAGGGCCGTCTGATCTCTTAGATCGAGATCAAACGACTCTTGTAGGCCGACGGAGGCAAAGGATTATCATTCATCTGCCACTGCCGACAAGCCATCAGTTGGTCATGCCACCGCCTCCGACCGACTCGCCGGAGGAAGGTGCGCGCCTCTTTCAGCAATGGTCCGGCGGCCTGGTGTCACCGGTAGTGTCGGGAGGAGGCATTATAGAGAAATAGTTCACTGGCACCGCCGGATCTCTGCTCTTTAGCGGTTCCTCCGCCTAAATTCTCCCAAAGAGGGTCGTGGAGCCCTCTCCAGCGAGATGTGGCTCCCCAGAGGGCCATGAGGGCTCGGGGTGGCCTCCATGCATGGCTAGAGGGAAGGAGGATGACGGAGTGTAACAATCCAATGTCGTTACGTGATCGTCAGAGAGGTTGCCGATGTTAGAAATGAAGAAACGATCTTAGAGGAAGGCCGGAGATGAGGTGGCCGGAGACGAGAGATGAGATGAACGGACAAAGACGAACGAAAATATGCAAGAGGAGACAACTAAAAGAAAACTACTAAAATTTATTAAATTTCTCATATCCTCATTACATGCATAACACCTCTTTATATAAGGAGAGGCTTAGGCTACACCATGACTGATGAAAAACGACGGGAACAAAACGAAAAATGAAGAGGAACAACGGCAACAAAACTCAGGGAAGCATTTTTATTCATCAGAAATTCTCATACATGTTTCTTACGGTTCATACTCATTTATAGAGAAGATTACATTGATTACAGTCTTGATTTCAGGTGCAAAAGCAATAACTGTAAATGCTTTGTCTTCTCCGGCTAGTTATTTCTGCTGCTTCATCTTCTCCCCTGTCGTGATGATGCCTGGAAATTGGCACTGATGGTTGCTCTTCTTCTTCTCTTCGTCTTCAGCATTAAGTATCTCAACACCCCCCCTTAGTGCTGAGACCAAAGACTTCCTCAGATCTGTGAATGTTTGTACTGGCAAGGGCTTTGTAAAGATGTCTGCAAGCTGTTTGCTGGATTGACAGTAAGAGAGCTGAATTTGGTTTTCTTCGACTAGATCTTTCAGAAAATGATATCGAAGATCAATATGCTTGGTGCGGCTATGGAATATAGGATTCTTAGCAATTCCAATGGCAGCCGTGTTGTCACACCAGATTTTGATTCCCCTTTCTTCCTTCTTCAGCTGGAGATCACTAAGCAGACGTCTAAGCCATACTCCTTCACATGCTGCAGCACAAACCGCCACGTATTCTGCTTCTGCCGTTGAGAGGGCTACAGACTTTTGCTTCCGTGATGACCATGATATCACCTTGCTTCCAATCATGAACACATGACCACTGATGCTCTTTCGATCCTCTGAATCTCCTCCCCAATCACTGTCTGAGAAGCCAACTAAGTCTGTGATACTCTCTTCTTGGTAGTTCAGCCCAAACTCAATTGTCCCCTTTAGGTAACGGAGGACCCGTTTGGCTGCTGTCATGTGTTCAGAGCTTGGCTTGGACAGAAATCTGGATAGGATACTCACAGCATATTCAATATCTGGTCTTGTATTGGTGATGTAGATGAGCGAGCCAACTAAGCTCCTATATTCAGCTTCTAGGATGGAAGATGGCTCATCATTCTTTAACAATTTTGCTCCAGTGACCATAGGAGTTGAAGCAGGGTTGCACTCCTTCATACCATACTTCTCAATAACATGCTCTATGTATTTCTTTTGATTGATGAAGATTCTTCCTGGATTTTGGTAGACTTGAAGTCCTAGGAAGAACTTCATCAATCCAAGATCACTCATCTCAAACTCATTCTTCATAACCTTCTTGAATTCATGTATTATCTCTGATGTGGAGCCAATGAAGATTAAGTCATCCACATAGAGGCAAAGGGCAAGGAAATGATTAGGGGCAAACCTCTTGGTATACAGGGATGGCTCATTCTTACTTTTGGTAAAACCATTTGTTGTAAGGTGGCTGTCAATTCTTTGGTTCCAAGCTCTTGGGGCCTGCTTTAATCCATACAGGGCTTTATTGAGCTTGTAGACCTTTTCTTCTTCTCCTTCTATCTCAAACCCTTCAGGCTGCTGAACATAGATTTCTTCCTCTACTTTTCCATTGAGGAAGGCAGATTTTACATCTAATTGGTGTACTTCCAGCTTGACTTGGGCAGCAATTGCAAGGAGACATCTTATAGATTCCATTCTGACCACAGGAGCAAAGGTCTCATGGTAATCTATACCCTGTCTTTGGCTATATCCTTTAGCCACAATCCTTGCTTTATATTTCACAATTTCTCCTTCCTCATTTTGTTTTGCTTTGTAGACCCATTTCAGATTCAGAATGGTCTTGTTTTTGGGCTTTGGCACAAGCTGCCATGTTTCATTCTTCTCTACCATCTCTATCTCTTCTTCCATTGCTTTTCTCCACCTTGGGTCTGCAGCAGCAACAACATAGCTTTCAGGCTCTTCTTTTATGATCAGGGCAGTGTGTTCTTCAGTTTGATAGATCTCAGCTAAAGATCTAAACCTGGGATGTGATGATTCCTCCTCCTCATATTCTGAATCTGATTCAGGTTGAATCAGATCTTCTGATTGTGCAGTATGTGGCAGCAACACATGAGGATTCAAAGCTTCCACTGAAAGTGATGGCTGAACTCCAGCAACCTCAGTGTGAGGCTCAGGATTCTGATCCCAGTCCCACCCCTTTTCTTCATCAAACAAAACATCTCTAGAGATACTCAGCTTTTTGGTGTTGGGGTTGTAAATTCGATAAGCCTTTGATTGTTGGCTATATCCAATAAAAACCCCTTTCTCTGCCTTCATCTCTAACTTCCTCCTTCCTTCTTTTGGAATGTGCTTGTAAGCAACACACCCAAAAGTCTTTAGGTGTTGCACATTTGGCTTCTTCTTCCTCCAAGCTTCATATGGAGTCACACCTTCTAGACTTCTGGTTGGGGACCTGTTAAGCACATACACCACTGTCTGAGCAGCTTCTGCCCACAGATCCTGGGGCAGACCATGATGATGCAGCATTGCTTTTGCTTTCTCCATGATTGTTCTGTTCTTTCTTTCTGCTGTGCCATTTTGTTCAGGTGAGTAGGGAGAGGTAAGCTCCCTGGAGATGCCTTGATCCTTGCAGTAGCTTTGGAATTCCAAGCTTGTGAATTCCCCTCCACCATCAGATCTCAGGCACTTTAGATTGTGTCCACTTTGCTTCTCAGCTGCAGCCTTGAACTCTTTGAACCTTGTGAAGGTTTCAGATTTGTTCTGCAAGAAATAGATCCAAGAGAACCTGGAAAAATCATCAGTAAAACAAAGGAAATATTTCATTCCTCCAATGGAGGGGGTAGAGGCCGGCCCCCAGAGATCTGTATGGACCAGCTCCAGTGGTTCTTCAGCTCTCCATTTTGATGTTTTTGGGAATGGCTGCCTGTGACTCTTCCCCATTATGCATCCTTCACAGGTGGCAGATTCCCCTTCCATTCTTGGTAGCCCCTCCACCATTTCTTTTTGCTTTAGTAACTGCAGGTCCTTCATGTTCAGATGAGCAAACCTGTGATGCCACAAGGATACATCTGTGCTGCCAGTAAAAGCATAGTCACCAGACTCATTGAAATTTACTGGAAACATATTGTTAGATGTCATGCTAACAGTGGCTATGCACACACTTGATTCCTTGTGCAAAATGTGACAATACTTTCCTTCAAAAGTAATGGTGTACCCCCCCTTCATTAGCTGCCCAACACTCAAAAGACTTTGAGATAATTTTGGCACTAAGTGCACACCTTCTAAGTATTTAACTTCACCTTCTTTTGATAGAACAGCAACAGTGCCTGTCCCTCTTATCTCCAACTTCTTTCCATCTCCAAGAACAACATGGGTTTTCTCGGCTGTAGCAAGATTAGTGAAAATTTTTTCATTTGGGGACATATGGTTTGAACAACCACTATCTATGAACCAAGTTTCATTTGACTCAAGGTTGGTTCTAGATATTAAGAGCTTTTCTGTTGTGTCCATAAACTTTGCTTCTTCCTTACTATCTTCTCTCTTATCTTTTGACCAACAATCCTTTTGCATATGAGTTGGCTTTTTACACCTTTTACATTTGAAAAAGCAATCATAGGCATTGTGATTTGTTCTCTTGCACAAGATACAAAAAGGTTGATTGTTGTTGGATTCATTGTTTCTAGTTACACCTTGCCTACCTCTTCCCCTACCTCTGGTGGACAGATTTGAGGCTCTGGTTGGACCTTTTTCAGATGTACTAATTCTTGTTTTGCTTTGGAAAACATGTTCAAGCTCATTACTTGGTCCTTTTATTCTTTCTTCATGGGCTTGTAAAGACCCCATCAACTCAGATATTGAAAGATGTTTAAGGTCTTTTGTCTCTTCAATCGTAGTGACAATGGGATAGAATTTTGAGGGTAAACATCTTAGGATTTTAGGGGCAATCTTCTTATCTTTCAGTTTGTCCCCTAGACTCCTAATTTGGTTTACAATACCCATTAATCTTGTCACAAACTCTTTTATTGTTTCATTCTCTTTCATAGCAATGTTTTCAAAGAGCTTCCATTGATGTTGCAATTTTATAGAGATTACCTTCTCGGAGCCCTGAAACTCACTGTAGAGGATGTCCCATGCCTTCTTTGGTGTGGCTGCCCCCATGATCCTTGGGTAGATGTCTTTGCTTACACCTTGATGCAGTAGGAGAAGTGCTTTTGCTTCTAGCTTTGCTTCTTCTTGCTCTGCTTTTAAGGCTTCAGCATCTGATACCTTCTCTTTGGATGCATCAGATTCCTTCCCTTTGGATGTTTCTGGTGGCTTTTTTGCTTCTTCTTTTTCAAAGAAATGCCATAGCCCTTGTGACTGGAACACAAGACGCATATGAACAGCCCAGAAATCATAGTGTTCTCCGTCAAAGATGGGGACACCAGCCTGGGTAAAATTGAACATGTGAGATGTATTCGGTGCCGCCATGTGATGATGGGATATGGAATGAATGTAAGGAGATGATACTCAACTACACCCTCCCACTGATGGCCATCAAACACACAATAACCCGCTCTGATACCATGATGAAAAACGACGGGAACAAAACGAAAAATGAAGAGGAACAACGGCAACAAAACTCAGGGAAGCATTTTTATTCATCAGAAATTCTCATACATGTTTCTTACGGTTCATACTCATTTATAGAGAAGATTACATTGATTACAGTCTTGATTTCAGGTGCAAAAGCAATAACTGTAAATGCTTTGTCTTCTCCGGCTAGTTATTTCTGCTGCTTCATCTTCTCCCCTGTCGTGATGATGCCTGGAAATTGGCACTGATGGTTGCTCTTCTTCTTCTCTTCGTCTTCAGCATTAAGTATCTCAACAATGACAAGCATTTGTCACTTGTCATAATACAATTGCTTAATGCATAATACAGGAAGGAATCGAATTCTAGAGGGTCCACATGGATGCAATTTGGGTTCCTTTAAGTAGTTTAGATTGATGGAGTACTTGCAGGAAGCGTGGAAGAGGAAATGTTAGGGCACGCGTGCTCTTCAAAAAGTGGGTATGAGGTGGAGTATTGCTGTGGGAAATCCAGCGAGGAAGCTTGAATTTTTGATTTTGGATTCCTCCAAAAATGTGGGGCTTAAGCGTGGAAGCGATATAGAAGGAATACAGGCAGGAATCGAATTCTAGAGTGTCCACGTGGATGCAATTTGGGTTCCTTTAAGTAGTTTAGATTGATGGAGTGCTTGGCGTGTAAGAGGAAATGTTAGGGTACGCGTGTTCTTCAAAAAGTGGGTCTGAGGTGGATTATTGCAGCGATAAAACAGTGGGAAATCCAGCGAGGAAGCCTGGATTTTGAATTTCAGACTCCTCCAAAAATTTGGGGGTGAAGCGTGTAAATATATAAATAATTAAGATAATCATAACACATCATGTGATCAAATTATATGTGACATAAATTAATTAAGTATGATAATTAATGTTTAAATTAATATTAATATTTTTTTGTTGTGGTTCGACAATAGTTCTGCTCTTAGATTGAGTGTTGTTAATCTCCTCAAAGCACTTGAACATGTACGTGATAGAATTGTATGTGACACAAATTAATTAAGTATATAAGAATTAATGTTTAAATTAATATTAATATATTTACGCATATGCTATGAATAAATTAAAAAACTAAATTTTAGTCAATTATCTCATACTATTTTTTTGTCACGGCAAAAAACTGTGGTTAATACTTCTGTATTTGACACGAATTAAGAATTGCGGCTAAAATATTAGCCACGAATTTGGAAACTGTGGCTAATAGTATCTTTTTAGCCACGAAATTGATAGATCGTGGCTAATGTGTTCTTTTTTGTCGCGAATTTGACGTTCGTGGCTTATGCTTACTTATTAGCCACGAATTATGGGTCGTGACTAATACTTAACTATTAGCCATGATTTTTGACCCGTGAAAAATAAAGTGCGACTAAAAGTTATTTTTCTAGTAGTGCGATCCGATTTTACCGACTGATATTATTATAATTATAATTCATGTATAGACCGACTTCTGTTTTATAATAATTATAAATTATGTATAGGCGCTTGGGTTCAACTCCTGATTTGGTTCACGCCTTCACGATTTTATGAATCAATTGAGAATACGATCGGCGGTTAAATATGTCAACTCAACATCACAACGTCTTTAATCTAAATGTTTGGATTTTTGAAACCTGAGAAAATCAACAATAATTCAAAGTTGGAATAAAAAATAAATGCTATATCCATCTAGCTCATGAATTTACTAACTCAAAATACACTATACAGAGCATGCGAAGCTTTTATTTCAAACAACCATAAAACTTTTGCAAGTTATGGACCAATTCGGTGCATGTTGCTGCCAAGGTTTGTTTCAAACAACCATAAAACAATCATAAAAAGTTGAAACGACTTTGAACCGAACCGACCATAATCGGTTCGGGTCGGTTTGGACAAACAGAAAACTGAGACATGTCGGTTCGGTTTTGGTTTGGGTCCAAACCGACCCAAACCGAACCGCCCACACCCCTAGCTTCGAGGTTTCGAAGGACTAGGTCCCTGATGCTGATTGGTCTCGACTTTACCCTAATATTGTAGAAGTGGGTCATGTGATTCTGATACGCGGCGATTCGTTGTGTTGCTTTGTCCCTGACTTCCTGGACCAAGTCCAGATTTCCCCGAAGGAGTGCCTCGTTCTCCGTAGGGTCGAAAGCTTGGACACGGGGGCTCGGAATGCCAATGTCCACCGGTATGACCACTTCTGATCGATAACAAAGGTTGAAGGATGTCTCCCCCTTTGAGGTCCTTTCCATCGTGTGGTAGGCCCATAACACGTTGGGGAGGGCATCCGCCCACTGCCTCTTACCTCCTGGAGGCGGGTCTTCAAACCTTTTAGGATGGTGCGGTTAGTGACCTCTGTCTGACTGTTAGCTTACTGATATGTGCTACAGCCGTATAACGGAGCTCTATCCCTAGATCCTTGCATATCTTTGTGAAGCTCTCCTCCGTAAATTGCATCCCGTTGTCGGCGATGATTGTTGTTGGGATGCCGAAGTGGCAGACGATGTTTTTCTAGACGAACTTCTTGGCGTTTTCTTCGGTGATTTTGGCTAGCAGCTTCGCCTCGACCCACTTAGAGAAGTAATCGACGACAAAGATGATGAACTTTCTTTGCCCGGAGGCCGGTGGGAAAGGGCCGAGTAAATCGATTCCCCACTGCGTGAAGGGCCACGCGCTCCAGAGTGGGGTGAGACTGACCGGGGGTTGATGAGGAACGTTGGAATGAAGCTGACAGCTTTCGCATTTTTGAACAAAGTTAAGAGTGTCCTTCTTTAGAGTAGGCCAATAGAGTCCTCAGTGCAAGACCTTTAGCGCCAAAGTTTTGCCTCCCAGATGCTCTCCATGTATTCCTTCGTGAATTTCCCTTAAGGCGTACCCAGCCTCAGCGGGGCGTAGACGCTTCAGGTAGGGCCTAGAGAAGGAGCGTTTGTAAAGCTCGCTGGCGATAATGGAAAATGAGGCGACGTGGATCCACAGCCGCCGTGCCTCCAACCGGTCCTCAGGAAATTACCCGCCCTCCAGGTAAGCGATAATGGGATCCATCCAATATGGTTCCACTTCGGCTATAGTCGCTATCTCCCACGGGCCGTTGATGATGGGGATCAATAGGTCTTCAACTCAGCGATGCCTTGACTGGTATCCCGTGGTGGAGCTTGCGAGCTTGAAGAGTGCGTCGGTTTTGGTATTTTGTTCCCTGGGAATGTGGAGAATCCGTTGAGACTTAAACTTTTTGAGGAGCGACCTTACTAGATGAAGATATTGCACAAGCTACTCGTTCTTGGCCATGTAGTCTCCCTCGATCTGCGAGACCACCAGTTGGGAGTTTATATTGACGATGAAGTATTCTGCTCCGCAATCGACGACCAAGTGAAGGTCGACGACCAAGGCTTCATACCCCGCGACGTTGCTGGTAGATGGAAACTTTAGCCTAAGCCCATACTCGAGGGTGCCTCCTTCGGGACTTGTCAACAGCAAACCCATGCCTGCCCCCTCAGCTCCCGATGCCCCATCAACATACAAGACCCATCGTGCGGGAGCCATGATGTCGGGCCCAGGCACATCCTCTAGGGGGATTGTGCACTCCATTATGAAATATGCCAGGACTTGAGAATTGATGACGGGTCTTGGGAGGAACTGGATGTCGAATTCTCCTAGCTCCACCACCCACTTAACTAGCCTCCCCGATACCTCTGGTTTTTGCAGGATTGTGTGTAACGGTAGCTGCGTAAGCACCTTGATGGTGTGGGCTTGGAAGTATGGTCAGAGCTTCTTTGTGTAGAATACAAAGGCTAGGGCCATTTTGTCCACTGCTGGATTTCTACTCTCGGTGTCGGACAGGACCTTGCTGAGGTAATAGACTGGGTGCTGAACCCCTCCTTCTTCCTTCACCCGGAGCGAGCTGAGCGCGTGCGACAACACTGCCAAGTATAAGAAAAGGCCTCTCTAGCGGTAGTCTTGGAGAGTAGCGGGGGAGAGGCTAGGTACTGCTTGAAGTGTTCGAAGGCAATTTGACACTCGTCCGTCCACTGAAATCTGGTATTCCGCGCCCCGCGGAGTGCTTTGAAGAATGGGAGGTATTTATCCCATGTCCGAGCCAGGAAGCGGGAGAGCATGGTTATCCTCCCATTGAGATGTTGAACCTCCTTGATGGTGCGAGGAGGAGACATCTCCTCCAATGCCTTGATCTTCTCGGGGTTGGCCTCAATTCCTCGCTGTGTCACCATGAAGCCGAGGAACTTCCTTGCGGTGACCCCGAACGCGCACTTGGAGGGTTTTAGGCGCATCTGGAAGTGGCAGAGAAGTTGGAAACATTTGTTCAGGTCTTCCATGTGGTGTCCACGTCGAGCGCTTCTCACTAGCATGTCGTCGACGTAAACCTCCATGGATTGCCCGATGAGATCCTTGAATACTCTACTCATTAGTGTTTGGTAAGTAGCTTCGACGTTCTTTAGTCTGAATGACATCACTTTGTAGTAGTATACACCTATGTCTGTTCGTAAGGTGGTGTGCTCTTCGTCCGCCGGGTTCATCCGGATCTGGTTGTATCATGAGTAGGCATCCATGAAATTGAGGAGTTCGTGCCTGGCTGTAGCGTCCATGAGTTGATCGATACGAGGAAGCGGGAATCTGTCTTTAGGACAGGCTTAGTTGAGGTTGTTGTAGTCGACGCACATTCTCCACATCTCTGAGGCTTTCTTTACCATGACCACGTTGGCGATCCAGGTTGGGGTACTCCTCTTCCCGGATGAATAGCACAACCAATAGCTTTTGCACTTTCTTCTTTATTTACTGGAGCCGCTCGGGAGCAAAGTTGCGCCTCTTATGGATCACGGGCCTACATGTAGGGTTGATATTTAATGAATGTGTGAAGATCTGCGGATCTACTCTGGGCATGCCATCAGGGCTCCAAGCAAATACGTCATGGTTGGCGCGTAGGAAGTTCATGTATTCCCCCTGCTCTTCCGAACGCTTTTCACTAGCACCGTTCGAGTGGAATCCCCCATGATGAGTGGAACATCGACGAGGCCCTCAACCAGCGTTGCTCGTTGCACGGTGGCTTTGTCCCGAAGGTCGAAGTTGTCTATATGGAGAGTCACGCCCTGCGATGGTCAAGCCTAACTTAGGTAGCAAGTCTGTATCGTTCCTTGATCTCCTCAAACAACGCCCACACCTCCTGTAAAACCCCATTTTTTCGCTACAAAACCGGGTTTTATGCCCAGAACCGCCGCTTTGTGGTGACACCAACACATAGGAAGGTCACCACTACAAAGCGTCGATCATGTCGGCCATATCGATCACAGAAGAAGAAAAGAATAAACGAACAATAGAAGTCCAAGTCCTCAAATCACATGCTATATATATAAATGTCCACATGATATAACTGAAATAAAAGATTGCAATAATAAAGGGCTCATGCCCTGTACATCATGTCCTCACTACAAGGTCACTCGCGGAAGAAAATTACTAATCACTCACTGATCCTGACACTGGTGATCTTGTACTAGACTGGACCGCCTCCATCTGCACCGGCCTCTGATGTTGTTGCATCTCCTCGGTACCCTAAAATGATAAGGGCCATCGAACATTAGTCAAAAGACTAAGCCACTGTCGTCCCCGCCTCCCCGCGACTCCTAGGCACCGTTCGGGAAGGAGGAAAGGAAAGGTATTTGAGGTACTAAGTGGATCAAGTAAATGACAGCGAAACTATCCCAACATGAGTACATATATAAAGAGAACTATTGTATGACAGTAATAACAAAGTAAGAGCAGTGTTATAAATAAGGCAAAGTGAACAACAAGATAAGAACAAACTACCACAGACAAAGTAAAGTGAAGTAAGTAAGAAAGATAACCTTGATTTATATGAATGCCCATACTGACCTATAGACCAAGAGGTCGTTAAGCAAAGCCTATCGTATAAGAAGTCTCATAACCAATTTATACGATATGGGTAGGGGTTGAAATGCAATGCTTATGGTATGACATGCAGAGTTATGCTAGTTAATGCTATGATCACACAAGTGCAACTCACACACTTCGACTCTATGCGCACAGACCTTTAGTTCCCTTTTTTTGGAGCTAGCAAGACTCCCAGGATACTCCCGTAGTGGCAAACGGAAGCGGTGGGTTGGGCCTTGCTCACATCTAGGTTGGAATTCACACAACCTAACCTAGACCTATCGTACACCTCAACGCAAAACCACGGAGCATCTGCGTACTCTTACTGGCTGGACCACCAGACTTTCATGGCTAAGTGCAAATTCCACACTTGCCGAGTCAACGTATTGACGTCGGTGTGAACGACCTTCCAATACCGAAGACCCGCCACCTTTATGCACATGCAAACATGTTTATCATCTATCTCTGAGCCATAAGCTCCCCGGGCTAACCCGCCCATCACCATAACCTTCCGAGCCACCGACTCGCCGGACCAACCCGGTCGCACCTACAGTGTAAGATCTCTTTTTCCAAAACCCGTTCGGGTACTTGAAAACTCGAACCTCTCCCGCATCGCACGGTTGAGGTGGATCTTCGCCCAGAATCGCTGCCTTGTGGTGTCGCCAACACTCGGGTTGGCTAACACCGCTCAGCACCAACTCTGTCGGCTATACGATCATAAGTAAGTATGCCATAAAAAGAAAGTACAGAATAAAGGCATGTCCACAATATCACAGCATCATATATATATATAATGAAAAACAGGAAGTCCAAAGAAAAGTACAAGCAAAAAGGTCTTAAGCCCGATACATATCCAAAATAGTGTACTCTCTCTCTATATAACATGCGGAAACTACAACAAAACTCTCAAGATGCGGAAGTCTAACTATCTAGTCATCAACATGTGGCGTCGAGGTAGTACGCTGCATCCGCTGCTCAGGTCCTGCCATCTCGTCCAGCTGCGCGCGGGACAACTCCGTCTCCTCGGACTCCTAAGGTCACACCGACCGTTAGTCATAAAGACTAAACCGTTTTGTCCTCGCCTCCCTCCACGACTCCTAGGTACCGAGCGGGAGGAAAAAGCGGAGGACAACCAGGGGTAATCAAAAAGGTGGTGACATGACACTAAACTAGTAGGTATAAGTAAAGCAGTAAAAACTAGCTAGCAGTATAGTGCAAGTATAAGACAGTAAAGTAGAGCAATGAAGTAAGCAGTAAATAGAAGGAAAATGCGGTGCAGTAAGTAAATCTAAACTACCATCACAGATCGTACCTTAACTTATATGAACGCCCATACGACATATAAGTTAAGATGTCCAGGTAACCCATCATATAAAAGAGCCCACACTAATTTATATGATGGGGGTATGGTAATGTGAATGTTATGCTATGCTATGTTTATGATGTTTTAAATGTGTTTATGCAATGTGACTCACCCACACGACTCTATGCGCACAAACCTTTATAGTTTCCAATTTGTTAGAAAGGAAGCCAACCTTTCGGGTACCGACCGTCGTGGCTCACGGTGGCAGTGGATCGGGCACTCCACATCCTAGGCGGGTATGGTCACTACCAAGCCTAGACCTCATGTACGCCTCAACGCTAAGAACACAACAGCGGAGCTCCTGCGTACTCTTGCTGGAATCCACCAGACTTTAAGGTCGGGGTGGGTTATTAGGGATTGTCCTTCAGACCGCGGTACTCAAACTTACCGGCCCTCTAAACCCCACCATCACCTGAGTCAACGTACTACCGTCGGTGACACGACTGGCCTAGTACCGAAGACTCGCCACTATTTGCATAAGAAACATGTGTTAACAAGTCCACCCTAGCTTCCAGCTCAGGGATTTACACACAAGCTGATCCAACCCGTCTCCTTCTCGAAGGAGATCCATACTAGATTGCAGACCTACTTAGGCTACTCTTGCCTACAATTTAGTTAGGGTTATATTTAGGGTGTATCTTGGACTTCCCGCGGTGTACTCCGTAAGGGGCCCCTAACGGTACTACGGATCAATGGGCTCAACCCCACTATCCTCCTCAAGACAATTACTTTAGTTGGTGATTAACGTTTGGTTCACCCCTCATCATTTCATATAGTTAAAGTGACTTAGCTCATCTCCCGTCCCACCCAAACGGGATGGACGTGCCTCCCCGCCTCATACTCTAACCCTAACTCAACCTCACAACCAACCCTAGGATTGACCCTCCTTGAATCATGGTGTGCTATAACTCAATTACTGATTGGATATAACTTCTAATCACTACTTAGGGGTCTGAATTGTCTAAAACTCAAAATTCTATTTTTACTAAACGCAGACCACTAAATTGAACTATCCATCAACCCCATAAGGGAATCCTTCTAAAAACTCATCACCAAGGTCTCTAATAATTATCATAGGCTCCCACTGACCTTAATAAGGTATGATCCAATTTTCATAATTTTTCATATTAAATTGGTATTTAATATAATTTAAAGTAGTTAAGGCCTTAAATCAGATTACACATGAACTACCCTCAAAATGATTCCTCATGCTACATGAAAATTATTAGTAAGGTAATATTCCATATCAAGGTGGTTAACTGAGGTCCATGACCCTAGGATGTGATTTGGCCTACTAAATCATCATAGTTGTATAATTGCCAAAATGCCACTATAATTAGGAAAAATAGTATTTCACTTCTGAAAATACTCCAAAAATTACCAAGTGTCCAAATGGGGACCTAGAGTTCTCTGCTTAAAGATTGTGTGATTACCATGTGATTTGACATTTTAAAAAGATTTAATACCCAAGTGATGTAAATTCCATTTTCTACAAGAAGTACATGAATTACAAATTTACAAGCTTCCAAACAATGTTTATGGGCATATATTGACCTAAAATTGCAGATCACCAAGTATCATGACAAGGCCCCATGATTTGACATTTTAAAAGGATTTAATACTCAAGTGGTGTAAATTCCAATTTCTACATGAGGTACAAGAAATACAATTATACAAGCTTCCAAACAATTATCATGGGCATATATTAACATAAAATGACAGATTTCCAAGTAACATAACATTGCCCCATGATTTGATATTTTAAAATGATTTAATACCCAAGGGTTGTAAAATCCAATTTATACATGAGGTACATGAAATATATATCTACAAGCTTACAAATAATTATCATAGGCTTATAATAGCATTGAATGACAGATAACCAAGTTTCAGAATTTTTCCCCATGATTTGACATTTTTCAAAATTAAATTCTCTTAAGCTAGCAAGTACTTAAAATTTCCTACACATGGAATAATACTTCAATAAATCATAACAAAATTACTATAGTCCATTTTCAACCCTAATCAGCCACTGATAGAGTTTCAACAACATACAAGGTCCTATGACCATGCATTTCATTTTATTAAGGAAAGGGTGGCAAGTTCATTTATTAGGAAGAAAAATACTTAAATACCTCTAAAAATTCTCATTAAATTAACTAAGTCATTTTATGCTCCTACAAACATATCTACAAAGTTCTGAGCCAAGGTAAGAACATTTGGTCTTATGCCCTTCACAAATCTCACCTTGCACCCTTAAGGGTTTACCCTTAGGGTTTTAGGTCACACCACCCTAATGGCTCCAAATGGACCAATAGGGTGTGTCACATGCATTTGCATATCCATACCCACATATTCATCATGATGGGAGGAGGCTAACACACTCAACTCCTCAAAATGACCTAAACCCTAATTTGACCTTTAAAGGCCCTCATTAGGGTTTCCCATTTTCCATATCAAATCAACTACAAATTGAGTGAAATTTTAGGCAAGCACTACTCATGTACTAAAGAGCATGCCACCAAAATTTGGTGTTATTTGGACATCATATGCTCCAAAAATCAACTTAATTTAAATATTCTAACAATCACAAAAACCCTAGGTAAAAGTGTCCACCAAGGGCTGGCCCTTTGGCAAGGGGTGACCCTAGGGTTTACCAACCCATGGTTAAAAGCACAGCCTCAAAGCTTGAGGGGTTTGGGCTAGGTAATTAATTTAGTGGACTGACCTAGTGTAGGACCAGTCCTAGTAAAACAGCTCCCTAGGGAGCTGTGGGTCACCAAATGACTTGAACTCAAGCCCTAATGAAAGTTAAGACCAAGGCCTACAACTTTCATGTTGGGCTCTTTTTCTAATTCTGACATTAGGAGGCCCTAATTTTTATTTGAAGTGGACTGATTAAATGAAGGCAGAATATCAAACTATAAAATTAATTAAATAAAGAAAAAAGGAGATCTGCACAGATCTTGACGCAGATCAAAGGGTAGGCGCGTCGTCTTCCTCCTTGAGCCGACGGCCAAGATTGGCCCCGACCTGGGCCATCTTACTCCTCCTTTTCCCGGCCACCTGGTGGCCACCACGGCCGGCCACCACCCCCACCACCTTCGTGGTGGTCGGGGCTACAACTTCCCGGTGACATGGCGGCCGGAGGAGGCGTATTCCGGCGAACCCGATGGTTCCAAAACCATGGAAATTGGGGTGATTTCGTGAACTGAACCCGACACAATTGAGCCTGGACCTTGAAATAAACCACATGAGGATCTAGCATGAGGGGAGGGGAGGAGAAACGAACCACTATTGGTGCGTGGCGGCGGCTCCGGCGACGATTGGCCATGGATTTTCCTTGCTCCGGCGACCCCGCTCCCGATCTCGATTCTCGAGCTAAAGCTCTGCTCCAGGTGTTGTTCCCGTCTGCTCTCGGCCTCCTGAAGCTAATGGCGTGGCTGGAATGAAGTGAGGAGGCCTCTTTGGTTGGTTTTGAATTGGAGCCTCCTCGGTCGTGCCTCTTGCTGCCACCCTCCTGCACCAGCTGGCCCCTTGCTTCCATCTGGGTCAAGCCCAGACCCACAGTAATCAGGGGAGGCCCCTAGGCTGATTGGAGGAGGAGTGTAGAGGAGGGATTGCTTTATGCTTTCTCTTTATGCTTTATGCCTTTTTGATTAACCTTTTGGTCCCCCCTCCATTGATTAATCACACCATGGTTTAGGTTCAGTCTATGGATGATATGGGCATGCCTTAGGTCCATGTATAATGGTTAATAAAGGGGTGTTGGGTCCCATTCAATTTAGGCCTAGAATTCACCTTAAAGGGCTAGGTTGACCATGGTTGACTTTGGTCAACCAAGGTGAGTGGGTTGACCCCACTTGGGGGTCATGGGTCCCCTAACCTCACCCAACATTGGTTGGTCCATGGTGGGTCCCCAATTGGGCTAATTTAGCCTTAAGGTGTGATTTTGACCTAAATTAAGCTAGAGTTGACTTTGGTCAAATTGGTCAATTGGTTGACCAAGTGATGGGGCTTTTGGGTCCAATGAGTTCCTTAAAGTGTTTAGAGTGCGGTGGTAAGGTCAATTTGAACATGTAGGGTCAATTGAACCCTAATTGACTTAGTTTGGTTAATGTTGACCTATTGTTGACTTTGGTCAATTTCATGCAATTGGGTCCCACCCAAGTGCAATTCTCATCCTATAGGACTCCCTTGGTGGTCAGGGCATCATAAGTGAGGTCAATTTGGACAATTGAGGGTCAATTGACCTAGTTGAGGGGCTTAGGGTTAGGTTAGTTTTTGAGCTTTGGTGTGCACTTAGCAATTTCTACCCTAGCCTAAAGCCCTTGTGGCCACTCACCTCACCCCTATGCCCTAACATTTCCAATGGGTCTAGAAGGATTGGGGATGTTACAACAGCCACCGAGCCTACCGCTCGTAAGTCCAAACCGACTAATATACCCGTAAAAACGGGGTGCGGGTGAGTGTATTATTAAGTTAATCTTGTACATCAACTTATTTCTACAATTTAGGGGTAATCTTGGACTTCCCGAGGTCTACCATGTGAGGGGCTTGCAGCGGTACTAGGAGCTACAATGGGATGATAGCCTGAACCTCCCTTTCTCAAGACACTTAATTTTATTGATAACTACCCATAAGAATACCCTTCTTATCTTTACACTTGGATTACCCTAAGTATTTTATGATCCTCTAAGGGAAAGACGATCTTTCGTCGATCCCGAGCACAATCTTGCCCCTTAACTTATCGGGTACACTCAACATATGTACTCCTAAAGGTGATCTCACATCCTCTCAACCAGATTAGTACACCGTCTACCTTCCATTCCCATCTAATGGTCATCAATTTACTCAAGCCTTACAATTTTACTATACGCAGACCTAATGAACTTCATGAGTTGTAAGAGAGGAGGTACCCCGTATATTCATCCAAATGACCTAAGATTATTACTGAGAGTCTATCATGATATTATAAGACTAAATCCAGAGGATCATATTTTTCTTTATTTATTTGGCATTTATTATAATTTCTCCAACATTGGCCAAATATGAAATTGAATATGAAGTATAAGATCTTCTTATGATATGACCCTCACAAAACTATGGAAAATCAATGATGTCTAAATAATAGTAAATATAGAATATCACAATTTTACAGTAAGGGGTTGGCTTCTAATTATAATATTTATTAATTGTCCAATATTGGAAGTTAAAGAAGGAACCACCAAAAATACTTGACCAAAAGTTAAGGTAAAATTACGAGACCTCTATAATAATCAGAAAAGTTCACTGAGGGTCCGTTCGTTTCATTGACATTGATATTGAAGTTTTGACTTTCAATCAAATATCAATACACACGGGAAATGACATTGAGTTTAAATCCAATTCTTTTGTTCGTCTGTATAATGATTTTCTGCCATAGGAATTGATGTTCATTACTTTTTACTATTCGTTTGCAGAAATGTTTTCTTTCATAAGAATTGACATTGATCAATGTTGAGCTTCTAGGCTTATTCCTACAAATTATCATAAGCAATAGCGTGTTTTTTACCCCGGCGCGCGACTTTTTCGCCCGAGCGTGTTTTTTTTCGCCCGGGCGCGATTTTTTTTGCCCGGGCGCGTTTTGTTCGACCGTGCGTGTTTTGTTCGCCCGAGCGCGTTTTGTTTGCCTGGGCGCGTTTTTTTAGCCCGGGCGCATTTTTTTCGGCCGGACGCGTTTTTTTCGCATGGGCGCATTTTTTCGCCCGGGAGCGTTTTTTTCGCCCGGGCGCAATTTTTTCGCCCGGGCGAGTTTTTTTCGCCCGAGCGCATTTTTTTCGCCCAGTCGCGAATTTTTTCGCTCGGGCGCGTTTTGTTCGACCGTGCGTGTTTTGTTCGCCCGAGCGCGTTTTGTTTGCCTGGGCGCGTTTTTTTAGCCCGGGCGCATTTTTTTCGGCTGGACGCGTTTTTTTCGCCTGGACGCATTTTTTCGCCCGGGAGCGTTTTTTTCGCCCGGGCGCAATTTTTTCACCCGGGCGCGTTTTTTTCGCCCGAGCGCATTTTTTTCGCCCAGTCGCGATTTTTTCGCTCGGACGCATTTTTTTTGCACTGCCGCGAAAAAAAGACGCTCGGGCGAAAAAGGCGCGATTTTTTTCGTGAAAATATCGCGTCCGGGTGAAAAAAAGACGCCCGGGTGAAAAAGGCGCGATTTTTTCGGGAAAAAACGCGCCCGAAAAAAAAATGCGCCCGATCAAAAAAATCGTGCCCGGGTGAAAAATATGCGCCCGGGCGAAAATATTGCTTCCGGGTGAAAAAAAACCGCCTTGACGAAAAAAATTGCGCACGGGCGAAAAAATTGCGCCGGGGCAAAAAAACGCGCCCGGGCAAAAAAATCGCGCCTAGGCGGAAAAATTGTGCCCGGCGAAAAAAATCGCGTCGGGCGAAAAAATAGCGACCGAGCGAAAAAATCGCGCCTGATCGAAAAAATCGCGCCTGGGCGAAAAAAACACGCCCGGGCGAAAAAATCGCGCCCCGGCGAAAAAATCGCGCACGGGCGTAAAAACGCGCCCGGGCAAAAAAAAAAACGCGGACGAGCGAAAAAATCGCGTCTGGGCGAGAAAATGCGCCCGGGCGAAAAAAAACGCGTCCGGGCGAAAAAAAAACACGCGTGAGCTAAAAAACTGCGTCCGGACGAAAAAACCCGGCCCGGGCGAGAAAAAAAAACGCGCCCGGGCGAAAATAATGCTCCCGGGCGAAAATATCGCGCCCGGGCAAAAAAAATCACGTAAGGGGTGAAAAATCGCGTTCGGCCATAAAAATCGCATCCGGATGGAAAAGTTGTGTTCGGGCGAAAAAAATTGCGTTCGGGCGAAATTTATGCGTCCCGCAAAAAAAATCACGTATGGAGCCAAAAAACAGCGTACGGGCGAAAAAATCACGTACGGGCAAAAAATGCGCATTCGGGCCAAAAAAATTGAATCCTTTTGGAAAGTCGGAGTTGGCGATCTCAATATCGGCCCCTTGAGATAAACATTGGATCGATAGGTTTTTTGGTTAGGGTGAATATCGTCGACTTTCCACTAGAAAGTCAATTCCACTCTACAATTGTTGGTACGAACAACAGAAAGGACTTTCATATTCTCAAAGCCAATACTTTAATATCAATGTCTGTGAAACGAACGGACCCTGATAGAGTTTCATATTTTATCAAAATTATTTAGTCACATAAATAAATACTTCAAGTAAATCCAAACTAGAGAACATTGTGAAGTAACCTACTGATAAATAATTTTAATAATTATACAAAAATTCACAGAGCTTTCTAATGCCCTAAAATATCCTATCACCAAGTTTCACAATTTTCCAGAGAATATTTGACCCTCATTTATTCATCATCATCTTAAGACAAAATAGATGACTTGTGAATGAAGTACTAATTAAATGATTTCAAAAATTGTACAAAAAATACCAGAGGTTTATATCATGATTATATGAGTAATACCAAACTTTCATTAAAATCCAAGATAAATTAAACATGTAAATTTCTCTTATAGGAAAGTGCCCTAAAAGGTTATAACCTAATTCAGAGGGGAAAAAGTGTTCCTAAAATTCTTATAAAATTACCTATGGTATATTTACACCCTATGAACTTATCTACCAGGTTACATAACCATTCAAGAACATATGATCATATGTCCTTCACAAGGCTCAAAGTGCAACCATAGGGTTAGAACTAGGGTTCTAGGGCACATCCACCCCAAACCACCCCAAATCACTCATGGGTGTGTTTTATATGATTCTAAATTAGTGACCAAAGTTTCATCACTTTTGGATGAGGGTTGACCCCTTAAATCCACCAAGAGCACTTTTGACCTAAATAGACTTAGTTTGATCAAACTTGGGTTAATTAATTACCCAACCAAATCAGTCCCAATTGGGATGAAATTTTAACTAGGGTCATATAATGACCCTAGGGAGCACCCACCAAAATTTGGAGGGGATTGGAAGTCATTAGACCATATAATTAATTAATATGTGAATTATTAAATTTTTACAAAAACCTAAGAAAAAGTTTATCCAAAAATTCTCATTTTTGGATATGATTAGGGGGTAGGTGTAATTAGACTATGTTTCAAATTTCAAGTCCATATCATTATCCAATCAAAAGTTATTCAAGAAATAGTGGCTGTCCAACCCTAAGGACCATTCCCACTAAAATGGCCCTACAGGGAGCTACAATGCTCCTTTTGGGCTGAAATCAATTTTAAATAAAGTAGACTCCAAGGGCTACAACTTTGGTGGTGAACACTTTTACTGTAGAGGGCCCTAAGTATTTTCTATAACCAATTTAATGTACAGCATATAAAAAGACAGAAAATTGAATAAATAACAATTAATATAAAAATTATGTACAGGAAATAAATCAACCGCCACGATTGCGTCTTCTTCCTTGAGCCGATGTCCGAGATTCATTCCTCATGTAGCCTCTTCCAGCCCGTTTTCCCGGCCATCCGTCCACCTCCCTGGTCAGCCACCACCACCACCACTTCTGTTGAGGTGGTGGCTATCGTCGGGCGGCGGCACGGCCGCCGGAGGGGACGATTCCGACGAACCCATACCTCATTTTTTTCATGGAAAAGTCCAAAAATCTCACATAGGATCGGGCTCAATTGAGCCCGATGTCTCTCCTATTTGATCTAGGATACTAGCACAAGGGGAGAGGAGGAGAAGTGGACCTTTAGACGGGCTTGGCGACGAGTGTGGTGGTGGTGCGCCATTGTCGGCGGGCTCCAAGCTTTTCCTTGTCGATTCCTTGATTCTCCACCAAAAGCATTGATGTAAGAGTCGATTTCAATGGCCATCCACCTTTTGAAGCTAATGATGAAGTTAGATTTTAGTGGGGAGGGCTCTATAGGGGGAATTTGAGGAGAGAAATTTCAGCCATGATGGTTGGGCTCCTCCATTGATGATGGCTGGCTGGAATTTATGGGGAAACTCTTCCCAAGCATCATGGAAGATGAATGGAGGGGCTTGGGGAGATGAATGGAGTGACCCATGACCTCCCACCATTAACTCCCCTTCTTTTTTTTCCTCTTCCTCACTCTTCATTAAGGGGGAAATTGCATTTTCTCTCTCCTATTCATCATTTCCAGAAATTGCATGACTTGTTGAGTAAATACCAGGCCCATGAAGCTATTGGGTCACTTCAATTGGACCTAGCCCAAGTGGATTGGGCTTGATTGGGCCAAAATAGGTCATTTTGACCTAAATTTAGGGTGTATTTGACTTTGGTCTATTTGACCATTTGGGTTGGCCCCAATGGGTGGATAATGACCTATTGGCCTCCCCTTAAGGTGTGGGAAGGTCTAGGTAGGGTCAATTTGGCAAGGTGGAGGTCAATTGACTCACAATAGGGCAATTTGACCAAAAACAGGGCTAGAGTTGACTTGGGTCAAATTGGCCAAATTGGTGGCCCCCTGATGGGGCTTTTTGGTCCATTGGGTTCCTAATATACTTATAAGGGTAGAGGCAAGGTCAATTTGGCATAGTAGAGGCCAATTGACTCTAATTAGGCTACTTTGACCAATTTAAGGTTAATGTGACTTTGGTCAACTTGACCACTTTGGTTGACCCCAATGGGTCCTTAGTGCTCTAAGGGGACCCCTAAAGGGTTAGGTATGCTATGGTGGGCTCAAGGGGCCAAGGTGATGACATAAAGTCCAACCCTAAGCTTGTTAACTGGAAATTGCTATTTGTAGACCACTGTGGTTTTCTTCTTCTTGGCTAAAGCCAAGTGGTCTCTTCAAGCGAGGAGTGGTATAGAGGGGATTGCCCCAAACACGTCTTGGAGAGGTTTGCCAAAGATATCATTGTAGGCGGAGTTGCATTCCACGACCATGAACTGGATGTTTGTGGGTCGCTTGCCTTGGGAATTTACCTAATGTAGAGGATGACCATCCCCTGTACCGAGACTGGTTGATTGTTGAATCCATAGATCGGTCAGCTCGCTGGATTGAGATATCCCTTATAGATCTTCATGCTCCGAAAAGTGGACATGAAAAGGGCGTCGACCGATCTCCCATTGTCCAAGAGAATGCTTTTGACGTAGATGCACGACTCTCCTACCCCTGCGCTGATGATGAGGGGATCTTGAAGTGGTGCGCACACTCCCTTGAGGTCTTCGTCCCCGAAGCGGATGGTATTGTCCAGGCGCACCCTTTTTGCTGAGGTGGTTTTCGCCCGGACACACATTTTTTCCAGGTGCGAAAAATGCACGTCCGGACAAAAAATTCGCGCTCGGGCGCTCATTTTCCCCGGGGCGCGCATTTTTCTGTCTGGGTTTGCATTTTTAATAAAAAAAGTTACCGCAACGAAGATTAAATTTACTTTTGCCACGGCTACTTCTTCCTTTTGAAAAGCCCTCCCACGCGCCCTAACCAACCGAACAAACCCTAAGATCTGCCGTGTCTCTCGCGAAGCAAGTGGTCGCGTTTTCCCCGAGCTCCAACAACCGATTGCATCCGCCTTCGGCCGCCTGATAAATTTCACCCGACGTCGTTCCACCTGTAAATTTTGTTTCGCCGGGTTCCTGCTCTTCTTCGCGTGATGGACATATCTAGAATTAATTCCGAATCTCAGAGTGACAGCTGGGCCAACCTCAGCACTCCCGACGTAATTGCTCGTCGAAATTCCCAACTGGAGAAGAGTCAGTACTCTCGATTGTCCCTCTCATCTCCATTTTTGGATCTTTTTTTTTAAATTTTTACATAGAACATCCACTCTAGCGCAGCATACTCTTCTCTGGCAGCCATTCGTACTTCTGCTCTTGCTTCAGTTTCTCCCTTGCCTCCTACCTGGTACATCTCCTTCAAGTAATTTTTTCCTGCTAATTGAAAATCCCCATTGATTTATTTCTAACCTGTAATCCTTGCTCTCTTTTACCAAGGAAAACGTATTATGGAGTTTTCCGCATTCTTAGATCCACAATTTCTCTTGGCTTGTCCGTGGAATGTTTCAATCTTCTGATTGAGTTAGACAAGGTTTTAGACCATTTCTCTTGTAAATTTTTTCCCAACGTTGATCTTATGAAATCAAATTTTGAATTGTATATGACCATTTTCTTCTTTAGCGCTATCCTAGAGTCTATCTAAATTATTCAGATAGTTTGGGGACCGATTCCAGTGGAGGTGGAGAACTTATGGTGAATAAAAAGGTAATATGATATTTTAGTGTTATCAAAACTCTTTGAGTCTAAAGAACACACATATCTCCTTGGCCTGTGCATGCAGATGTGGTCCCCATTTATAGTTGAATCAAAGAACTTCCATGATGAGGCTACCACACTTTGTTCGGATCGAGAATTGCTGATTGATTCTAAGGTGAGCTTAATTTCTGCTCATTCTGTAATTATTTTTCATACATTTATACTACATTTTAAAGAAATTCTCATATTTAGTGATGACATGATCAAATTCATCCCAACAGTCCGATTGTTTTATAACAATGTTAAGGGCATACCATATTTGACTAGTTGCAAACCATAGCTATGTGCATATCCAAAAAATCTAACACATACCAAAATGTTATATGCACAAAAAAACTTATTTTCAAAAATTATTTTTTTAATGATCGTAGCGATCTCCTCTGGTAGCTACTGGCACGTCAAGATCCGATTGGTCATGAACATCGTATGGTACTACTTCTTGCGAATCCCAACATATCTCAGGTTGTAGGGTTTATAATTTAGAGTTTAGGATTTGCACATAGGCAAACATGAGTTGCTATTAACGACACTCTTATTTTATTATTATTATTATGATTTTAAATTAAATAAAATATAAAAATATAAAATTAAGTGTAAAAAAATATTCTTAAATGGAAAGAATCCGTGGTTTGACTGAAATTATCTTGCCCCTAAATTGTGCGATAATCGAAATGCTATAGCTGCCTGTGAGGCGTACTTTTTGGGGTCATGCACTATGCACGAAGGGACATCGTGGCCCCTGAAAGGGCGGAAATAGGGAGATATCTTATGTGATCAATACTATAGAGGAAGGGTGAATAGGTATCTATATGAAAACAGTAACAGTTAATGCAAAAAATAAATCTCAGATCAGTCAGAAACTAAATGCAGACGATAAAAGCTAAAATGTAGAGCAGGTGACAAAGACATTATAACAGTGGTTCCCCAAGCTTGGTTAGTCCAATTGAGTATTTTTGGAGGAAGACTTTTGAAAATTTTGCATTGAGTATTTTTGAAGAGGACTTTTAGAAACTTTTAACCGAGTCTTTTTGAAGAAGACTCTTAGAAACTTTAATGCGATTTTTTGGAAGAAGGCCTTTAAAAATTTCGGGGATTTGATGAGAATGAATCTTCTTTTCTATAATGAAAATTTCCTAGAGTTGTAGCTATGTGGATTTTGATTTAGAAATCATGAAATTTCTCTTCTTCTTTTAATAGCACTCCTGCTCTTTGCTCCGAAACCTTTACTTTCAGAAGATACTGTAAAGTTTTCTTTCTTTGCACGAATTTTCACTATAACTCTCCCTTATTGTCTCTTGTGTGTATCTTTATCTCTTCTTTGTACCGTATCTCTTATCTACTGATCACTGTTTTATTGGAGCTTGTACAGATCCTTCACAATCCTTAAAGCAGATGGAACTTTTGTCATTTACCTATGTAGATCGGCCTAGGAATGGTTGGTTCCCAAAAGAAAACATTTTCTTATTTAGATAGTCGCATTTTTACGATACAACAACAACAACAACAACAACAACAGGGATAAACTCAGCTGTCCGATGACCAGGGATAAACTCCACAATCTTCTAAAATCATTTGCCTGACGATTCAGTAGGTTGGGCGATGATCAGGTAGGTTGGTTGACTATCAAGTAGCTCGATCGATGATTATCACTTGATGATCGGAGATTCATTCAACTAATTTTTCAATGATCAAAAGATTAGGTCTACGACTGATGCTTGGTGATCATAGATCAATGCGGTATTCTTCTTTGAGCAAGTTACTCGACTGCCAACCAGCTTGGTCAACAACTTCTGCTTGATGATTCAATTGCAACTCAACTGTTACAGCTTAATGATCTTTGATCACCTTGGCTGATCAACTATCATGGAATTGCGGTTACTGTAGCTACTTGATGATCCAAACTTAGAGAAAAAACATTACATCTTCTAAAACAGAACCCTGTATCTTACGCAAGATATAACATGTAAGAGCTTACTTATGTATTATCATTTGTATACTTAATCTTATACATCAAATCGTTAGGTATTTTCCCATCACCTCCGACGACAATATTACATATTCACATCTTAAAAGACGGGAAATTTAACTTCCAAGTAAATATAAACCTTTCATTGTTATTCAAAACTTGTATTCCTCTGAGATATATGCCCAATTCTATGACTAGCAATAGTATATTCAAATATATTGTTCCAAGTTTCTTTGTTCAGAACCTCGCTGAGAAGATACCTTCTTTGGGAGTTGGAAGTCAATCTCCCATGATAAAACCGTTTTCAACATGCATGTGATATGCTCAAAAATCATTAAGCCACTACTTCACGACTATCATTTCACAGATGAGCCAATCTTTGCTAGTTTTTTATTTATGAGAAGAGCACAATCATTGTTAGTGGCTTGAGGAGTAGGGTTGGTAATGTGTCTCTGTGACGACAATTGATGTATGCCTTTCGGTCAGGATCGCATCACACAAGGGTCTATATGAAGATCAAAATCGTTCATATTGTGCGAATCGATGATCCGGGAATTTTGATTATTTTTTTGTATTTTTTTGATTTTAATTTAACTGTATTTATAAGCTTGTCATGATAAAAAGATAATGATCGTCCATAAAGGCCTCAAATTCCATAAATTGGGTTAGATGACTTCATTTATTTGCTCGAAAGTTTAAGAGTGAAATTTCTCCTTTTGATCACTCGATCCCGAAGCCGGAGCCTAGGCCTGAAGCCTAAGAAACCCCCCTCCACTTGTCTTGGCCAGCCTTCCTCCTCCCCCTTCCTATTTCTAGCTACTACCAATCAACAAAGTAACAGAGGATAACACGGAGGTGGGAAGGCCCATAGTATATTAGCCCATTTGACAATCGGCCGGTACCAATGATACGCGTCGTTCGTCGATCTTGCACCACAAAAGAAGATGATGTAAGAGTGATGAAACAATTAAGATCTTGAGTAAGACGACCGATAGAGAGAAGATTAAATTTATAGTCAGGGACATGGAGAACAAAACGTAGAGAAATGGATGAAGTCATAAGAACATATCCGCATCTGCAAACATGGTCTGTAGCGCCATTGGCAACTGTGATAAACTTGGGAGGAGTAGCAGTATCCGTGTACCGAGAGGGCTTTTGTAGGGAAATGTGATTGGTGGCCCCAGAGTCCGCAATCCAGGAGGAGCCAAGAGGAAAAGAAGATAGACTGTGATGGAAGGAGACCACATGGCCATGGGTGCGACGAGTAATCAGCTCTCGCAGTTGTCGAAGTTCATCCCGCAGGATGTCGATTTCAGTGCGGGAACATGGGCGGTCTGTAACGGCCTGTAAACCGCCAAAATTTAAATCTATTATTCGGAGCAGGTTTTCACAATAATATAATGCATCAAATTCATTTTAAAGCAAAACGATTGCTAAAACAAACTAGTACATATGTACAATATACAGACCGTAGAAAACTCTAATACAAATTATAGCAAAACTTTAACCCGTACTTCAACCACGTCCTCTCTTTACTTTTTTTTTCTGCCTCCGCAGTCAACCTCCTAGCGGGGCCTGGTACGCTGTCGGTCTGTGTTATGAACTTGCTAGGGGAGAAAGAGAGATCTTGAGAGAGACTAAGGAGAAGAGGAAGAGATTAGGGTTTGAGAGGAGGGGAGAATACCTTGAGAATAATGATTGCTTGCCTCCACATGAAGAGGACCCGGGTTATATACTCACCCGGGTCCTGAGGGGGCCGGCCGCCCTCCTCCCCCCCCCCCCCCCCAATGGGGCCCCCCGGCCGATTAATTAGAAGTGTGGGGCTGAACCGCCGGTTCAGCCCTCTTGTTGCTTGTGCCCTCCTTCATACGTCGGCTGTAGTGTTGTCCGGCGAAGCGACCCAAGGGGGGCGTAACATTCCCCTCTCCTTCAAAAATCAGCTTGTCCTCAAAATGAAAGTTCGGATAAAGCTCCTTGAATTCCGTCATGTCAACCCAAGTGTTGTGTGCCGCCGTCATATGCTTCCATTTGACCAAGACTTCGGGACGGTACTCATTGCCCCGTTTCTTCCATTTAATCATCAAAACCTGTTCGGGCAGTGGCCGTAACTCGTCTGTTGTGGTGACTTCTGGTAAAAGTGGGCTAGCTTGTACTGACTCGCCGATTTTCCGCTTGAGTACAGACACATGGAAGGTCAGATGTATACGTTACCCTTCTGGTAAAGCTAAGGTGTAGGCCACGAGTCCTACCCGGCGGATGATGCGGAATGGGCCATAGTAGCGTGGTGCTAGCTTTTGATTCGTCCAACGGGCCACCGAGAGTTGCCGATAGGGCTGGAGCTTGAGGAAGACCTCGCCAACTGCAAATTCCCGCTCAGTGCGGTGCTTGGAGCTTCATACGATCTTGTGCTACCCGAAGGTTGTCCCTGAGTGTAGCCAGGGTACGATCGCGGTCCCGTAACGCCCTGTCCACTGCCGGCAACGCTGTACTTCCTGGCTCATAACTGCTCAAGGAGGGAGGTGCACGGCCGTAGACTGCCTCGAATGGAGTAATCTTGCCGGCGGAATGGTAAGCCGTATTGTAGCAGTACTTGGCCCAATGTAGCCACCGGGTCCACGTCCGAGGTTCGTCCATCACAAAGCAGCGGAGGTAGGTCTCCACTCCGCGGTTGAGCACCTCTGTCTGGCCATCTGTCTGGGGGTGATTTGCAGTGCTCATGCGCAGACAAGTGCCCTGTAGGCGGAACAACTCTTTCCAAAAATTACTTACAAACGTAGGGTCCCGGTCCGAAATGATGGCGCGCGGGATGCCGTGAAGCCGTACGATTTCCCGCACAAACAGATCAGCTACGGACTCGCCGGTGTAAGGATGGCTCAATGCCAGAAAATGCCCATACTTGGAGAGTTTGTCCACCACAACCAAGATCACGGATTTGCCCTGCGACTTGGGCAACCCGTCAGTAAAGTCCATAGAAACCGTGTCCCATATGTGCTGAGGTATCTCCAGGGGAGTGAGTAGGCCTGCTGGTGCCGTAGTCTCATATTTCTGCCGCTGGCAGATGTCTAAGTTATCAAAGGCGCAAGGCGCAGGCGCGCGCCTGAGGCACGTGAGGCGCAAAAATGAATTGGGTGCCAAATTCACTAAAAATCAGCGAATTAGGCACCCAATTCACTGAAAATCAGTTAATTTGGCATCCAATTCATTGATTTTCAATGAATTGGGTGCCCAATTCACTGAAAATCAACGAATTGGGCATCCAATTTGCTGATTTTCAGTGAATTGGATGCCCAAGCTGATTTTCAATGAATTGGGTACCCAATTCTCTGATGTTCAGTGAATTGGGTGCCCAATTCACTGAAAATCAGGGAATTGGGTGCCAAATTCACTGAAAATCAGCGAATTGGGCATCCAATTCGGTGATTTTCAGTGAATTTGACACTCAATTCACTGAAAATCGGTAAATTGGATGCCCAAGTGCGCTTAGGTGTGCCTTGGGTGCGTCTGAGATCATGTTTTTGTCCCCTTCCAAAAAAACAGGTTGAAGAATACAGCTTGAAAATCCCAGGCGCGCCTGGGAGTTGGTAAGGCGCGCGCCTAGGCGCGCCTGAGGCGCGCCTGAGGCACGTCGCCCGCCTCACGTCGCTGGCCGGTGCGCCCGGCGCCTTAGGCGCGCCTGGTGCGCCCAGCGCCTTAGGCGCGCGCCTTGATAACGTAGGCAGATGTCACACTGCTGAACGAATTGCTGAACATCGTGCTTGAGGCCCTTCCAAAAAACATTTGCCCGTTGGCGCTGGAGTGTCCGTAGACCGTAGTATGCCGGCATGTCCACCGGTGGGTGAAGAGTGAAACTCGTGGAGCATAACCGTCTTCCATGGAGAGGTTGACGGGATCACCACACGGTCCTGGTAGTACAGCCGCCCATTCTTCAACTGGTAGCCAGGGATGGAAGACTCCCCGCTTTGTAGAGCCACTACAATATCTCTGAGCTCGGCGTCTCGCATGATCTCTTCCTGGATCTCATCCAGAGATTCGATGAGGGGACTGGAAATCTGATGGAGAGTGCTCTCCAGTAATCTAGACAATGCATCAGCCACCACATTCTCCTTTCCCTGCTTATAGATGATCTCATAGTCATACCCAGTAATTTGGTGACCCACTTTTGCTGAAGGGGGGAAGCAACCCGTTGATCTAAGAAGTGTTTCAGGCTCTGATGATCTGTTCGGATTTTGAAGTGCCGCTCAAGTAAGTAAGGCCGCCACACTGCCACAGCATGGAGAATCGCCAACATCTCCTTCTCATATGTCGACAAGCCAATAGTACGGGGTGCCAACGCTCGACTGTAGAAGGCTAGAGGTCGGCCTTCTTGCATCAAAACTGCCCCGATGCCTACCCCGGAAGCATCAGCCTCTACCACAAACTCCTTGTCAAAATCCGGAAGTGCGAGCACTGGAGTGGTCGTCATGGCCCCTTTTAGAGCCTGGAAAGCTGTCTCCGTATCCTCGTGCCACAGAAATGCATCCTTCTGTAAGAGCTGTGTTAAAGGTCGTGCAATCTTCCCATAGTCCTTTACAAACTGTCTGTAGTAACCTGTGAGGCCCAGGAACCCTCTGAGTGCTCGGACCGTCTGTGGTCGTGGCCATGCCACCATACTCTCGATCTTCCTGGGGTCGGCCTTGACGCCGTGCACGGAGACCAGGTGACCCAAATACTCCACCTCTGGCTGTCCAAATGAGCACTTCGACTGCTTGGCGTAGAGTTGATGTTGACGGAGGATGGTGAACACTTGCTCCACATGAGCCAAGTGCTCCTCCCAGTTGGCGCTGTAGATGAGGATATCGTCGAAGAAAATCAGCACAGACCGTCGGAGTAGGGGTCGGAAGATCTCATTCATCACTGCCTGGAAAGTGGACGGGGCGTTAGTGAGGCCGAAGGGCATCACAAGGAACTCGTAGTGCCCATCATGCGTTCGAAATGCTGTCTTGTGGATGTCCCCTTTGTGCATGCAGATCTGGTGATAGCCGGACCGCAAATCCAGCTTGGTGAACAATGAAGCGCCGTGCAATTCGTCTAACAGTTCTTCGATCACAGGAATGTGAAACTTGTCCTTGATGGTTGAACTGTTCAGGCCTCGGTAAATCTCCAAGACCCGTCCTTCTTCTTCACCAAAATGATAGGGGAAGAAAACGAGCTAGTACTGGGGCGTATGATCCCTGCTGTAAGCATCTCCTTGACGCTGCGTTCAATCTCGGCCTTCTGTATGTGAGGATATCGGTATGGCCTGATGTTCGTCGGCTCTGTCCTTTCTTTCAACTGAATCTGGTGATCTCGGAACCGCGGTGGTGGCAGTGTACGTGGCTCCTGAAACAAGTCCGAATACTGATCCAACAGAACGCATCTGGGATGGAATCTCCGCCGTAACCGTAGGATCCACTCTAAGCTCCATGATAACGGACATTGTACTGTCCTGTTCCCCTAGCCGTTCCAAGCTACAAAGTGATATCTCCTTCACTTGAGACGACTTGAGGCCTCCCAAGCAGTACTCCTCCCCCCTGGACGAACTCCACAACCATCTGATCCCAGTCAAAAATTACCCGTCTCTGCTGTCGCAACCAATGTACTCCCAACACTATGTCCGAAACCTCGGATCGGCAATAAGTAAACATCAGTATGCCCGGTGTAGCCCTGTACCCGAAGCTCCACCCCTTTCATCACCCCTTTACACTGCAGTTTACTTCCATCCACCACCATGACGTGGAAAGCCGCGCCTCGATCTATATCGTACCCTGCCTTCTGAGCCACAGCGGGGTGGATGAAGTTGTGAGTGCTCCCGATGTCTACCAAGATCGTTACTTTCTCCCGTCCCCCTTCCTGCCATCCGCATAGTAAGGGGGGGGGGGGGGGCGCTACACCCTTCCATCGCCTGTATAGAGACCTCGAACTATGTCAGGTCTAACTCCACCTCTAGGTCGGCCTCGGTCGACTCCTCCTCCTTGGCTTCGTCATGTAACATGAAAACTTACACCTTCTGGCATTTGTGCCCCGGGCCGTATTTCTCATCACAGTTAAAACACAGTCCCTTCTCCTTCCGAGCCTGCAACTCGGGCCATGGCAATCTAGTAACGGTGGGCCGGCCAGCTGACGGGGTATCCCGCCGTACTGGAGCCGGTGTCACGGCCACACGGGTGGTCCGACTCAGCTGTCGAGTGAATCGCTCCTCTTGTATCCTTGCGAGGCTGATGGCGTGGCTGAGGCTGCGTGACATGTAAGCATGGACCTCGTCTCTCAAGTAGTCCTTCAGTCCCGAAACAAAGCAACTCAGGAGCGTCCTCTCTTCCCAGTTCACCCGATTGGCTAGTCGCTCGAAGTCGGTACGGTACTCGGTCACCGTGCCCCTCTCGGAAGCTTCTGCAGCGTTACCTCGACGTCTTCATATTCTAGCGGCCCGAAACGGGCTGAGAACGCCTCCACGAACTCCACCCAAGGAGCATAAGCGCGACCGCGTTGAAACCATTTAGTCCATTGGTAGGCGTCATCTTCCAGGTGGAAGGTCGCCAACTGGACCCATTGCTCCTCGGGGATCTCCTGATAATCGAAAAACAACTCAGCCTTCTGCACCCATTCCAAAGCGTCCCCGTCCGCTCGGAACCTCGGGAAATTCATCCTAGTCCGCTTCGACTGCATATACGCCCTTTGGTGGGCCATCCCGTTTCCCCCAAGATCATGGCCCGCTGGCCATCGTTGCTCGCCCGGTTGGAAGGGTGGCCTCTGTGGTGCTGCAATCGGCATTCCCATCTGGCCCGCACGAGGGGGTAATCGCCCGCGATCCGGCTGATTGACCGTATGCTGTCCTCCGCTCCACTGATGGGCCATAGGTGGCCTCTTCTGCCATAGATTCCCATTGCCGTATCCCGTTGGAGGGGCAAAACCCTGTGGAAGTGGTAAAATCCCTGCCACGCCTCCGATCAGGACTGTGTTCGCTCCCGTGGGTCGAAACGAACCCTCTCCCTGTCCTGGGGGTCGCCAAGAGTGCTGCTGTTGAATTTCGGCCCCATTCCAGGCCGGCTGTCCTCCTCCCAGAACGATCGGCCCTCCTGGAGCTTCCGCCGGCCTCCACTCTCCAGTTCGGTTGTAGCTGGCCTCCAGCCGCCCTCTGGTGGCCTCCACGGCGTCCCCGTGTGTCTCCGGGAATGCGTCCCCCGTCCTGCAATGCGGGCCGCCTATCCTGGCGGGATCGGCGTCGAGCCTTACACTTCCTATCGATCCCGATCCGGGGTTGAACCCGCCTGTGTACCCCGATTCGGTGCCCTGCTGTGTCCAGCCCCCCGATCCCGCACCGTAGGGTTGCATCGGCGGCTGATACGAGGCGTCGGCCTCGGATCCGTCCCCTACGGTGGTCTTCCCTTTCAGATTTTGCACGAGAAGGGCTTTGATCTCCTCCATTCGAGCGTCTAAGCGTTCCTCCAGATTTTTTTGGGAGGATTTCACTTGTTCCTCGATTGCCGCCACTGTATCCGCCAACCCTACATAATTTTCTTCGAGAGATGCGAGTCGCGCGACTTCAGCCTCGGTCCGTGTCACCATCATCGCAGGAACGATGCTCTGATACCAAATGTTATGAACTTGCTAGGGGAGAAAGAGAGATCTTGAGAGAGACTAAGGAGAAGAGGAAGAGATTAGGGTTTGAGAAGGAGGGGAGGAGAATACCTTGAGAATAATGATTGCTTGCCTCCACATGAAGAGGACCCGGGTTATATACTCACCCGGGTCATGAGGGGGCCGACCGCCGACCGGCCCCCCCAATGGGGCTGAACCGTTGGTTCACCCCCCCGGCCGATTAATTAGAAGTGTGGGTCTGAATTGCCGGTTCAGCTCTCTTGTTGCTTGTGCCCTCCTTCATACGTCGGCTGTAGTGTTGTTCGGCGAAGCGACCCAAGGGGGCGTAACAGTCTGATCCTAAAAATAGAAATCAACAACCGATTAGTTTAGAAAACTAATTGAGTCCCTTACCACTTCAACCACACTACATGCAAACACGATGAGTCAACATCAATATGCAGTTATATATATGAAGATGTGTAGTAGGAAAAGTGAAACAATAGAGTAAGCAGGTAAAGTACAGTAACAACAACAGTGAACTGGTACAAAAGACATAAACTGTTTCAAATAACAAGTTCATTATTTCTTTTATTTCCTCTTCGTATCTGTATTCAGTTTAGAATTTTCTTATCTTTTATCGTTCTTCCGAAATATTGAGGGTCATTCTCAACTCTGTCAAACATCTGGGCCCGTCGAAGCAATGCCCAATCTAGGCCGAGCAAACATGCAACAAACTTCCACGCCTCCTAGATTAGACAATTCATTTCCAATTCAAGATGATCAAACACACGACTCGTTTCGGAAGTATCAATATTCTGTAGGAGTTCTACCCCTCATACGAGGCTGACCCTTAGCATTTCTATGCGTCGACGCACACTCAATTGCTTATTCTTCTTATATTCAATTCGTATTCATTTTCAAAATATATGAAATATTTATATAATTTTCCCCCCAGAGTTTGCATCGTTTGCTAATCCATGTTTAGCTTATTAACGATTTCATAATTTTCAATGATTTCAAAACTTCAAATTTCTTCAATTCAATTCAATTAGTATTCAGTGTACATGCAAAGAAGTAGCTCAGAGTAGAGTAATTCTACATGTTCATACTTCAAAATAATTCAAATTTACATAATTAAAGTGGTAAGGATTCACCACATCTTTTCCTTTACCCATTTCCTTTCTAGGATTCTCGTCGCGTCTATCGCCGGACGCCATCCTCTGCAGTATCAAAGAAATAATTTACTTTAGGGCTACGCCGTTAAATAGCTACGAGCTGACTCCGACGACTACATCTCATAGGAGTTCCTAGGGTAGGAAAAGGTTTTGTGAATCCAAGTAAAAAGCCAAATTCAGATTTCAATCACTCATTCCAACCCACATTTCAGCCACTAATTAGATCAAATTTCAGCTACTAATTACAATCAACAAGAGTCAAGAAAGGGCAACCAACAAGAGCCACCAAGTATAACCAGCCAACTGGCAGCCAACAATAAGGCATAAAATGGCAGCTCAAAGTAACACAATACTCACCGCTGGCCTCTCCAAAAATATCCCATAATCACAGCTGGCATGAAGAAATTCCCCAAAATCTCATGCAGGGATCAAGGCAAAACCAAACCAATAGCTGGCCATACTATCCATAAACCGACAACAATCACATATTCAAAATGTATACTATCTAATGAGAGGAGGAATAGAGGGAGACGGAGAGGAAGAGTAGCCATATTCCAAATTAGTAAAAACCCTAAATTAGAAATTCTAGCCGGCCATAGACTTCTAGATTTCAACCAATAAAATCTAAATTTCAGCAAAGAAGAAGAAGAGGGGGAGAGAAGATCACAGTGGAAAGTTCCAACCTTAAGTTGCCCGCCCTAGCTCAGAACCAGTCAACTAGTAGCGGAGATGCAAAAAGAAGAAGACAACATGTGTCTTGGGCTCTCACAACACCGCAGACAAGAGGCAGCCAAGCCCTAACACCAGTCAGGTCGCCAAGCTCTCCAGGAAACGAAAAAGAATGGAGACGGGGAAATGAATGTCGTGCTGCTCAATAGAAAATAAGTAGCTTCCACCGCTTCACAATAATCAGACAACAACACCCATCCACCACCTTATATTAAACAGATAATAATCCAGCTTAATAGAACATTTAATCAATAGCTATGAGGCAAATTCAGTAAAACCGGTCAGACCACTTTCTTAAAAATTTTAAATCAGCCAGATACCAATTCCATTGCTAAGCCATATACATAAGTTGATTTCTATAACGAAATTTAAACTGAAAATGAAACGAGCGTCGCAAAAACATCAAAAATCTTGAACATTCAAAATTAAATGTGCTACGTCGAATCGACACTGATTTTCAATTTTTTCATCATGGGGAAATTAATTTATTCTTTATATTATATATTAAAATATTTGACATAAAAGTTTGGGTCTTACACGGTTAGTGCGTCCATTGCCGCGAGACCCATTGGAGAGAGGGCGAGCTTCAATAAAGTGGGGGGGGGGGGGGGGGGGGGGGGGGAAGCAAACCAGGGGGGGGGGGAAGCAAACCATGAGGAGTCGCCATTGGGGCTGTGACTTCAGGTGCGATTCGTGCGAGTGCAGGACTCGTCCTCCGTGAGAACCAGAGGCAAGAACCCGCAATCAGCAGGAGGTTGGGGGGGGGGGGGGTCAAAGCTCGCGAGAACTTTCTTGAAGACGAGGAACGACAGTTCTTCTATTGCTTATAAAAACAAGGGCAAACTTCAAACATTGGAGCGCCGGGGCAGAAGGGGAAGAAGCAGAGGACTCCACGCGGTTTTGCAGCGAGAGTCTGCAGGAAAGGTAGCCGCGGTTTGACGAGAGGATACCGCGGGAGATGTGGCACCTAGTTCGCAGTGGAGGATGTGGCACCTGGTTCGCAGTGGAGGATGTGGCACCTAGTTCGCAGTGGCCGGGTCTCGAACCCTTTACTTCCTTGATGAGAAGTACTTCAGTTGGTGATGAGAGTCAAAGGAATGACTTCTCATCAAGGAGGTAAAAGGTTTGAGACCCGGCCTCAACAACCTACCGCGTGAAATATGAGTGCATAGAGCTGGTTGAGGTGTGCGAGCTGCATCCCTGTTGTGGAGGAAGCGGGTTTAAAACCCAGGAGGCCCACAACAGAATGACCCAATCCACGAGAGTAGGGGCTCAATCATGCGATGTCCGATCCGAGGGATCAACCTAGCTCCGATCCCATGTTAAAAATATGAGAAAGAAGAGGGGCAAATTTAATATATTAAATTATTTCAACTCATCATATCAAATACAAGTATTTGTACATCAATATATAGGAAGGAGAGAACACATAATCCCAATCCATGAGGTGGGACTAATCTTACAAGAGGAATTTGAGCCTTTGGATGGGCCATAGTATGGGCTTTATACAAAATTCTTCTACTGTAAATATTAGCACACCCACTATATTTTCGAAATGAGAAAATAATGAATTGTGATTTTATGATAATTTTTATGGTACATGCAGCGGAGTTGAAATCTTCTGGCCAAATGGCTAAGGGTTAAATTTGTTTGGGAGCTTGGATGGAAGAGTGATGGGATGAGCTTGTGCCGACAATGGGAGAGGGAGAGAGCAACTAATAAAGTTAGAAGTTTAATTCAAGCAATTTCACTCAGTATTATTGGATTAACTTAAAAATAGACTAAACAGTCATATCTGACCTATTTAGAAAATTGGTTTACAACCAAAAGGTCAAATTAGTATAAAATCATGATAACTTCCAATAACTTGATATAAAATTGGTCGCAAAATCTAGTGTTAACAGGGATGATGCAAAAATTAAAGTTATATTGTTTTCCATGTATAACTGCTGGCACTAAGAATTAGATTGAGATGAATATCAGAAGTCATTTTAATTATCCATCAAGTTCAGGGTTTGTTGTGATTATGTATCATAGAATCATGTGTGGTGTATCTTTATGATGTTGCATGGTAAGCATTCAGGATGGGTTAAAGAAAACATAGTCTCCATTAAATTCTTCGGTACATTTTTGATGATCTAATGTAATTTACTAATTATTAAGTTTATTGTATAACCCGCTTCTTAATATTTTCCTAAAATTTCCTGCATATAATCATCGAAGGATATGAATGCATATTCTTACATGGGGACGTTCCATGAAAACCTTGAAAAGGTCATCACCATAGTAAGTGATAGTAATAAATCCCAATTACTTGAATTATCGCTTCATAGAGAGTAGATTACTTACGCTCTTTATGAGTTTGAAGTTATATTCTTTAAGTCAATACCAAAATTTTCTATAATTTCTTCCAACGAATGACCTGCAAACTTAAGATTACATATTCAGATACTATTGCTGTGGGCAAGAACATCTAGGTGAATAAATTGAGTGAATCATGCTTGACACATAGCTAGAAATGATCTATCTTAAAAAAAATTATGTACCACTGGTGGAACTAAATTGTGACTTATAACGATATTTAGTAATCTAAAAATGCTATAAATCCTTATCTATCTCCGGTAGACAAAGCTCCACCGTCATTTCAAGGCTTGTATGAAAATCCCCAGTGGCTTTGCAGTGACCGCCGCCTAAGTAGACTGTAGAACAAGGCACCTGAGACGACCGAATATCGAGCTGAGTCACCAGGCACTGAGAGATGAAGTTGTGACTGACCTTACTGTCAATCATAACAATCACAAGATGCTATAGAGGGACCTGGAGAGCTTCATGGTCTGGGGACCCTAGATGTTGCCAATTTCGAAGCACAAAAGGTTTAAACAATGTAATCGTGCCTGGGATCCGTCGTCTTGTGGTGTGTCATCACTCTCCAGGGCTGTGAAATTCTCGAGGGTGACCTTGGCCCCCCCCTCCTATGGTGATGCAAAGCTCCTTCAGAGGACAATTATGAGTCGGGTAGTAGGGCTATTTACAATGAAAATAAAGGCCCTTGCGCAAAGATCGTGGTACTCTTGGTTGGTCATCCAGGGCTGGTTTGCGATCGGAAAGGCCACGACGGTGACCCAGGATGCGGGGGAGCCGCGGTATGGTCCCGGGGTGATGGCTGGAGGGGTGCTGGAGGGCGGCCAAGCTCGTGGGGAGGGAGATCCATTGAGGAGCGACCAATGTCGATGGATTTGACTGTGAAGTTTGCTTTCACCAAGTGGGCGAGATCCAGGGGATCAATAATAAGCTGGGGTGGTGGGTGCGAAAGTGGGTTCAGATGTGGGGAAGTAACCCTGCATGAAGATGTTATGCACGAAGAAGAAAAACATGGAGATTGGGAGCGAAAGAGAAATTCGGGTTAGGATTGGAGAGAGGGAGGAGAAATACCTGAAATTATATCTTGATACCCATCCAGGAGAGTCCCAGGGTATAAATACCTTGGGACTAGAGGGGGCCGACGCCCCCCCCCCCCCCCCCCCCCCCCCCCCCAATAGGGGCTGGCCCGTATGGTTCAGCCCCACAAGCTGCCTTTTAGTGATTGGGGGCTGAACCGGATGGTTCAGCCCCGTTGCTCCTTGTGGCCTCCTTTGGTCGTCAAGCATATTGATGTGCCATGAACCGCAACGCGTTCGAGGGCATAACATTCCCCTCCCCATCAAGCACCAGCTTGTCCTCAAGGTGGAAGTCTGGAAACAATCCGTGGAACTCAAGCAGATCAACCCAGATATTGTGTGCAACTGTCAAGTTCTTCCATTTAACTAGGATCTCAGGACGGTATTCATTGTCACGCTTCTTCCATTTGATCATCAAGATTTCCTCCGGCAAGGGCCGCAATTCGCCCGTTGTAGTAACTTCAGGTAATAGAGGGCTCGCCTGAACTGCGTCGCCAATCTTCTTTTTGAGTAGGGATACATGAAAGGTCGGGTGTATATGGGAACCTTCCGGAAGCGCTAAGGCCACCGGTCCTGCCCGCTGAGTAATGCGGAACGGCCCATACTACCGTGGTGCCAATTTATGATTCGCCCTGTGGGAGACGGAGAGCTGCCTGTAAGGTTGGAGTTTGAGGAATACCTCATCTCCGACCGCGAATTCCCGCTCTGTCCGATGTCTGTCTGCCTGTACTTTCATCCTGTCCTGAGCCGCTCTGAGGTTGTTACGCAGGAGGCCCAATGTCGAGGCGGCTTTTCAGGCTCTAAAACGGGCCATGACGACTACGCCGGTACTGACTCTTCCGGATTTCAGCAAGGAGTTTGTATTGGAGACCGACGCATCCGGGGTAGGGATTGGCGCAGTTTTGATGTAGGAAGAGAGACCCCTGGCCTATTTCAGCAAGGCACTAGCTCCAAGGACCTTGGGGTTGTCCACCTATGAGAAGGAGATGCTAGCCATCATACACGCAGTGGCTTTGTGGAGGCCATACTTGCTGGGACATCACTTCAAGGTTCGAACAGACCACCAGAGTTTGAAGCACTTCCTAGAGCAACGGTTAGCTTCTCCTTTTTAACAGAAGTGGTTGACCAAGTTGTTAGGCTATGATTATAAGATTGTCTACAAGCAAGGGAAGGAGAACGTTCGCCGATGCTTTATCACGACTTCCAGAGAGCTCGCTCTCCCACATTTCGGGTCCCTTGATCGACTCCCTCGACGACATACAGGAGGAGGTGCAACAGGACCCCGAGCTCCAGATCATCGTGGAGGCACTACGACAGGGGCAAACAACCACACCAGGGTACCAGTTACAAGGAGGGCACCTTTATTACCAGGGTCGAGTAGTCATTCCACCTAACTCAGCTTGGAGGACAGTTATGATGCATGAGTTCCATTCTTCCCCAATGGGGGGCCACATTGGCATGCTCCGGACTCTCCAACGGCTGAGGGCGAATGTCTTTTGGAAAGGCTTACGTCGTGATGTTCAGCAGTTTGGGCAACAGTGTGAGGTATGCCAACGACAGAAATATGAAACGACCTCCCCAGCGGGCTTGCTTACACAGTAGGAAATTCTGCACCATATCTGGGACACAATTTTCATGGACTTCATAGACGGCCTACCCAAATCTCAGGGCAAGTCAGTCATTTTGGTCGTGGTCGACAAACTATCGAAGTACGGGCACTTCCTCGTCATGGGCCACCCCTACACCGGGGAATCCGTAGCCGATCTTTTTGTTCGAGAGATCGTTCGGCTTCATGGCGTGCCCCGGTCTATCATTTCGGACCGCGATCCGGTGTTCGTGAGCAACTTCTGGCGGGAGCTTTTTCGGCTTCAAGGTACGCGGTTGCGCCTGAGCACGGTCAACCATCCCCAGACGGAGGTCCTCAATCGGTGTGTGGAGACATACCTGCGATGCTTCGTGATGGACAAGCCACGTCAATAGACCCGCTGGTTACATTGGGCGGAGTACTGCTGCAACATCTCTTATCATACATCCAGCAAGCTCACCCTGCTTAAGGTCGTCTATGGTCGCCCTCCGCCATCCTTGGGTTCTTATGAGCCAGGCAGCACAGCTCTTCCAGCGGTCGACCGCACATTGCGCGACCGGGATCGTGACGAGATCCGAGAGAGGAGTCACGTTATTTTAGGGTTGAAACCTTTATTTTGCGCGGCAAGATTCGAGAGAGGAGTCGCGTAAATCTATAGTCAAGTTCCTTCTTTATACTGCGCTGTGAGATTCGAGAGAGGAGTGGAATAAGTGCAACATAAATTTCAATATAGCATAAAGGTAGAAAGAGATTTCATCTTTTGTTAGCAACCTTGATTTGTGTGCTTCATGTTAGTCTTTTTCACCTAAGTTAGAAATGACTAGGGGAATTAGGGTAATGGATTTCAGAGATCGAGAGATGATGACATCCATTTTCAAATCGTTGCAGGATAGTTAACCAAGCATTTCATAAAGGTTCATTCTAAAAACTCATCACAATAAGTAAAGGAAATCAATATACAAGATTACTTCTCTAAATCGATATTTCTCCAAATTGATAAAAGTATTTTCAAATAAGCATTATTTAGTTTTGTTGTTATTTATTTATTTGATAATGATAATCCCACTCTAATTAAACCACTTGAATTTAAAGAAAAGATAGAGCTAGTACTTGAGAGCGCTAAATTAATTACTTCCCCAAGGGAACGATTTTTTCTCACTTTATATTACTTGATTCAGCACGTGCACTTGCTTTAAAACGTAAATCTATTTTTGGTGTATCAAGTTTTTGGCGCTGTTGCCGGGGAAGTGCAACTATTTAGTGATTTTGCTTCTCGCAATATTAGTGAATCCAGAGTATTTAGAGATCATGTATTTTATTTTTATTTTTATTTTATTGGCATTCTGCTTAGTGCATGTCCATATATCGTAATGTTGAATTATTGCCGTAATCAGAAATTGAACGCACTTGCAGACAAAACAGAAAAGAGTGTAGAACGGTTAATATTATTCATCCTGAGATGGATAATAACGCACAAAATAACGTCAATGATAATGAGGGTCAAGTTGATCAGAATGCTCAACCTGCTGCGCCACGAATGACATGTCGTGACTATAACACACCCTTAAGAGGAGGTTTGCACTTTAGCATAGCCCGACCGACAATTGCTGCTAATAATTTTAAAATAGATCCATTAATTATGCAACAAGTACAATATAATAAGTTTGGGGGACTCAATCATGAAGATGCAAATTCTCACTTACGGACATTCTTAGCAATATGCGACATGTTTAAATTTAATGGAGCATCTGAGGAATCAATTTATTTGATGTTATTTTCATTTTCTTTCGAAAAACGAGCAAAAGATTGACTTAATTCATTACCACATGAATCTATAACTACATGGGATCAATTAGTGGAAAATTTTTTGGGTAAATTTTTTTCATCTTCTAAGACTGCTAAGCTGATTAGGGATATTACCACATTTATGCAAACTCATGGTGAAACTCTTTACGATGCGTGAGAGCGTTTTAAAGAGTTATTAAGGAAATGTTCGCATCACGGGTTAGCCCAACACCAACAAGTTTCCACGTTCTATAATGGGTTACAAACTGCAATCATGATTTTAGTAGACGGAGCCGCAGGGGGTTCCTTAATGAAGAAATATCCTGAAGACGCTTATGCTATATTAGAAGATCTCACATCTAATAACTATCAAGCTTATGAAAGACAAGGAAATGGTAATTCGGCTAGAATCTATCAAGTGGATCAATTCACATATTTGGCCGCACAAATGACTATAAACAAAATAATAAAAAGAAAGAAATTAATTATCCTCCACCACCGTTTCCGTCTAGGCTAGCAAAAACAAAGCTTGATAAACAATTTCAGAAATTCATGGATATCTTTAAGAAATTGACTATAAACATTCCATTTGTCGAAGCACTTGAACAAATGCCTAGTTATGTTAAGTTTATGAAAGATATCTTATCAAAGAAAAGAAGGTTTGTAGATAAAGAAATAGTAGCGTTAACGGAAGAATGTAGCGCAATATTACAAAAGAAACTACCACCAAAACTAAAAGATCTCGGAAGTTTTACAATACCATGTTCGATAGGAGTGAAATTTGTCGGAAGAGCGTTATGTGATTTGGGGGTAGTATCAATTTAATGCCATTATCTATCTATACTAAATTAGGCCTTGGAGAGATTGCACCAACATCTCTCACTCTTCAATTGGCTGATAGATCTTTAGCGTTTCCTAAGGGAATTGTTGAAGATGTATTGGTTAAAGTAGAGAAATTTATCTTTCCGGCCGATTTTGTAGTACTAGACATGGATGAAGATAAGGATGTACCAATTATTTTAGGAAGGTCATTTCTAGCTACCGGAAGGACACTCATTGATGTCCAAAAAGGTGAACTAACAATGAGAGTAAATGATGAGGAAGTAACATTCAATATTTTTAAAGCAATCAAATTTCCCAATGATAAAGAAGAAATGTTATCTCATTGATGATTTAGAAATACCTAGTAAAATAATGCATAAAAATGATGATACAGAAGAAAAGCTTTTAACAATTCTTATTAATGAAGAATGGGAAGAGGATCTTGAAATTGAAGATTGTGTGAAGGCCTTAGATACATATGTGAGATTACCATCTCTTAAGAAATTCGAGTTTTTAGATAGGCCAAGTAAGTAAAAAATTATGAAATCATTCATTCTTGAACCTCCAACATTAGAATTAAAACCTCTACCTGAAAATCTAAAATATGTTTTCCTTGGAGAACGAAACACTTTACCTGTTATCATCGATGCATCTCTTAACCAAGTAAATGAAGAAAAATTGATTAAGGTGCTACGTGAATTTAAAAGTGCAATGGGATGGACTATTGCTGATATTCAAGGAATTAGTCCATCCATTTGTATGCATAAGATTTTATTGGAGGATGAGGCCAAAGGATCAATTGAACATCAACGAAGGCTTAACCCTCCAATGAAAGAAGTAGTACGAAAAGAAATAATTAAATGGCTAGATGCAGACGTCATTTATCCTATTTCGGATAGTAAATGGGTAAGTCTTGTGCAATGTGTTCCGAAGAAGGGAGGTTTGACTGTTCTAAAAAATTAAAATAATGAATTAATACCCACTAGAACTGTAACTGGTTGGCGGATATGTATTGACTATAGGAAATTAAATAAGACAACCAGAAATGATCATTTCCCTTTACCTTTTATTGATCAAGTACTTAATAAACTAGCCGGAAATGAATATTTTTGTTTCTTAGATGGGTATTCAGGGTACAATCAGATAATGGTTGCACCATAAGACCAAGAAAAGACGACATTTACATGCCCATATGGAACTTTTGCATTTCGCAAAATGTCATTTGGACTTTGTAACGCTGCATGATTTCGATTTTACAGATTTAATGGATGAAGGTATTGAAATTAGAGAAAATTTTCCTGATGAGCAATTACTAGAAATTAAAAAAGGTAGATGTCCATGGTATGCTGATTTTGTCAATTATATAGTTAGTAATATATTTCGCCCAGATATGAACTATCAACAACGGAAAAGATTCCTCCATCAAGTAAAATCATTTCTTTGGGGGGCACCATATTTGTTTAAAATTTGTGCTGACCAGGTCATCCGTCGTTGTATACCTGAAATAGAAGTCCGTAGTATTTTAGAAAAATGTCATTCATCTCCATATGGAGGACATTTTATGGGAGATAAGGACCGCTATGAAGGTTTTAGAAGCTGGTTTTTATTGGCCAACATTATTTCATGATTTATATATTTTTGCTAAACAATGTGATAGATGCCAAAAAACTGGTAACATGCAACGGGGAGCAAGCATGCCCATGAATAATATTCTTGAAGTAGAAGTATTTGATGTATGGGGAATCGATTTTATGGGTCAATTTGTAAATTAAGATGGAAATTTATATATTTTACTAGCTGTTGACTACGTTTCAAAATGGGTGGAAGTGATTGCTACCTATAAAAATGATGCGAAAGTTGTTTTGAAAATTTTAAAGTCTAATATTTTCACTAGATTTGGAACTCCGAGAGCTATAATTATTGATGGGGGGCACATTTTTGTAATCTTCAATTCAAAACACTGTTAAAGAAGTAATGAGTGACACATAAGGTTGCCCTTGCTTATCACCCACAGACAAATGGATTAGCCAAAGTATCAAATAGAGAGATTAAATCAATATTGGAGAAGACAGTGAGTACAAACCGTAAGGATTGGTCCCAAAAGTTGAACGATGCACTATGGGCTTATAGGACGACGTTTAAAACACCTATATGACTAACCCCCTATAAAATGATATATGGTAAATCATGTCATTTACCTGTAGAATTGGAACATCGAGCATTTTGGGCAATTAAAAAAATTAAATTTCGATCTTCAGGAAGCAGGTAAAAATAGACTTTTTCATCTTAATGAATTGGAAGAAATTAGATATAATGCGTATGAAAATGCTAGGTTGTACAAGCAACGAACCAAGAAAAGGCATGACTCTAGGATAAAAAAGCGGGAATTCAAAGTAGGACAACTAGTGCTTCTATTCAATTCAAGACTTAGATTATTCCCTGGAAAATTGAAATCTAGATGGTCTGGACCATTTCGAGTGAATGAAGTATATTCGTATGGAGTAATCACGATTAGTAATGAGAAAGATGGATCCGAGTTCAAGGTGAACGGACAAAGGCTCAAGGAATATTATGGAGACAACAATCATCGTGAAACGATGATTATAAACTTTCAATGAACATGTGAGTGGAAAACGTCCCGCCGGGACGTGTTAAATAAAGCGCTTAGTGGGAGGCAACCCATCTAATATGAAATAAATAAGATTTATATGCTTGTAGTTTAGTAAAAGATATATGAATGGAGAGAAGGAGGCCACAAAGATATATACACGACAAAGTGCAGGAGAAATTTGGCTGAAAATATAGAACAGGCTGAATCTGGCATAGGAAATATTTCTAAGTAGATTGTTACAACAACCGAAATGGGTGTTGCAACATTGAGCGCTCTGTTCGCTTGTTCACGAATAGCGCGGAGCAGCGCCTAAGCGCCGGTTCAACTGAACCAGAGTGTAATCTGCACTGAAACGGTCTGGGTTGGCTCAATGTTAATTAAAAAGTATGTATATTCTTTGGCCATTCAAAGCGGCAGTTACACATTTTCTAATCCGATTCAAGCCTAATTAATCCCTTATAAACCGGCCTAATTTAAACCTGTTTTTCAAGGGCAAATAATCAAACCCAGCCGAATAACCTCCCGGTCCGCCGGCTAGGTTTAAGAAAAGAAAAAAACAATCGTGGGGAGCAGCGAGAGGAAATCATCGAGTGCGCATCGGAAGAAAGCGATCATCAACAAGGTTTCATCGAGAGCAGTGGATTGAAACGGATCAGCGAGTCTAGCAAGCTTCTCCATCAGAGACCGAGGAAGGTGCTGAAGAGCGAATGGAGGTAATACTTTAGCATTCCCCTAATGATTAGAATAAACTTTTCTAGGGCGATTTCTCCTTAGCATCAAACTCTCGATTTAGGTCATGTCTTCTAAACGAGGAAATCAAAAGAGTAAGGGGAAGAAGATTGCCAGTAAGATTGTGAAATTTTCTACTAAAGAAGCTACACATTGGTTCCAAATCGTGAAGGAACTTCCGTTCGTCTATGAAAGAGGATTTAAGATAGAGAAGAAAGCATGGAGTATGGTATACGCTGTGCAGATTGAAACATTCCGATGGGAGTCATTTTGCCATCCTAGGTTGGAAGCCATCCTTCCGATGGTATATGAGTTCTACGCAAATGCCAAGGGAATAAAGGGTGAAATTGTGACGGTTAGAGGAAAGGAAGTCAATTTTTCCGCAGCTAGCATAAGCGACATGGTCAACTTAGAAGATGGAGATTTCGCTGACTATACGGAGATTCTGAAACAAGTAAGTCTGCAGGAGATGGTTAATGTGGTTTGTTGTACACCACAACCAGAGTGGGTAAGCCAAGCAAAGAAGGCAATTAAGACAACTTGCTTAATTAGGGAAGCAAAGGTGTGGTTACTTTTTGTAAATGCTAGCATTATACCCACCCGCCATTCCAACAGTGTAACGATGGATAGGTTAGCATTGATCTACGACATCATGACGGGAATGCAGTTTGATTTGGGAAAAATTATAAGCTTACAACTGAAGCAAAGATTAAAGAGGAGAAGCCTCGACAATTGTGGTTCCCGACGCTAGGCCTGTGCGTAAAAAACCGAAACCGCCCAAACCGAGTCAACCGAACCAACTTTTGAACCGAACCGATCGGTTCGGTTCGGTTTCGGTTTGTGGTTGCTGAAAACCGACCTATATTCGGTTCGGTTCGGTTTTCACCATGGAAAAACCGATTGAACCGAACCGAACCAAACCGAGCAGCAACGTAATATAAATCATTTTTATTATTTTAAAAACCCATTTATTTCCGACCAGCAGCGTAATAGAGTGGGCGGCTAGGCGCACCAACAATTTGGCCTATTTTAAATCATCTTTATTATTTAGCTGGTCAGGCCCGATAAAACTTTTTTATTTTATTATTTCCTCTTAGGCTTAGCTAGTCACTGGTCACTTGGTCAGGCCCAATAAAATAGGTGCTTTATTATTTTCATTTCCCCAGCCTTTCCGTTGTTTCTTCCGCACTCGGCTTCCGGTCTTCCGCCTCGCCATTTCCGCCTCGCCAATTTTCAATCCCGAGCTGATCATTTTTCAATCCCTAGCCTCGCCATTTCCGCCTCGCCATTTTTCTTCCGCACTCGGCTCTCCCCCTCTCGCCATTTCGTCGCCGATCATATTCGTTCGTTCGTGCAGACATTCAAAGAAGTTGGTGTCTTCATCGCCATTTTCAATCCCTAGCTGGAACCGAGGGTTTTCTAAGTTTTTTTTTGCTTTTCTATAGACGTTCATCATTCGGACATTCAAAGAAGGGAGAAAGGGCAGAGCTGATTAAACAGTTTTACGCACAACTTGAACTTGGAAAGCCATTTTAGCATCGTCGAAGGTATTCCTCTTCTTCTTGCCTGGTCTTGGAAAGCCATGTTTTTCCTGGTTACTGTGGATTGTCTTCTTCTCACGTTTTTGAGATGTTTGCTTGAAACGTAGAGAGCTAAGGCTGTTGATTTGGAGTCCAGTAATCCTGCCTTTTTTCAGAAACTCCTCTACTGCTTGCCAAAAGCTCCAGCTCTCTTCATTCTGGATTAGGATTGATAAATTTTTAGATATTCTTACTTTTTTTATCATAAATATGATCACATACGCAATAGTCTAACATTCCTTATTTCCTCTCTTTCTTCCTGTTTGGTTATTATTATTTTTGCAATAGAGATGTCAAACATTGAGCCTGCGCCAGTGATGGATGAAAATAATATGCAAACAGTTGAAGGTATAGAAATAGAAGTTCAGCGCAACACAAGTATAAAGAATAGTGACGATGTTTCAAATACTGATCATGTTTCCAAAAAAGCAAAAGTATCCGTAAATGATTCCAATGAAAATCCAAAGGGAAAATCTTTAGTATGAGAGTGGTTTGCTAAGTTCAAGGACACTGAAGGAAGAGAAAAGACAAAATGCAAACATTGTAATAAAATTTATGCCGTCGACCCTAAAAAAATGGTACAACTGCATTAAGAACTCATATGATGAATTTGTGTCGTTTTCGAAAAATAGAAACAAATCAAAAAATGTTGTCTTTTTTTTGAGAAAAAGGAAGCAGGGGGTATAGTTGGATCTTTGAGGAGTTAACGATGTAAGTCAAGACTTGATTTAGGAAGTTAATCCATTTCGAGCATCCACTAAATACTTTGAGCCTTATCATTAAATAACTAAAATGGATTAACTTCCTAACTCAAGTCTTGACTTACATCGTTAACTCAGTTCTTGCTCACCCCTCCCTGTTAAATTCAGAGGTCAATAAAAAAAATTGCCTTGGTAGTAAACAAAAGTTTTGTGCATAAAATAAATGCCTATGTGAGCTATATAAAAAAAACCTTATCAACTTCAAATTCATTAATTGAACTCCTAAGATTGTTTAGCTGTACCAATTGATTATCATTAAATAACTAAATTAGCTTAATGATTAATTAAAACAAGAATTAACATCATTAAATTCATGCTTGGCTAATTTATTCTTCACTCAAGTGGTAGGGGTTATATGAAGCCACCTCCACACTTAAGCCCTTTGCTAGTCCCTAGCAAATAGACTTCATTTCTCATGAGAATAATTTTATTTAGAAACTCATACTTATAATGAAGAACTAAATTGCAAAGTAGATAACTCCCCTGAATTTGATGTGATGGAATGGTTGTCCATTACTTCTTGTTTATGCCCCCATATTACTCCTGTTATTTGACTTTGCCTGCATAACTTACATTTTCTAAAATAGACAGGTGTTAAGGCATGGGATATATTTGTGGACCTCCAATAATAAAATCAACTATCATCAATCATAATAATATTTTAGTATCATCCAAATTACTTAACCCAGAATGTACCATAATTAAATAGCATCTCATAAAAAGTAATAGCACAATTTCTCATACTAAGGGGTTATCATTTCTCAGGTAGCATTTTAGAAAAAATGTAAAGTGCAAGTTAGAATAAAACAATCGCCACAAAGGTGCAGCACAGTTGGCATCAAAGACGATATGATTATAAAATAAGATATAATACCACAAAGAAGAGCACCCAATTTATCCTATCTGAATAGTTCATAGCATCAAAATAGTTCATAGCATCAAAATAGTTCATATCATCAAAATAGTTCATAGCATCAAAATAGTTCATAGCATCAAAATATAACCATATTTGTAAATAAATTAGAAAAGAGATAATACGACTAGTCCTCCTCTGTTTCGTCGTCCTCTTCTTCGTCACCCTCACTTTCTTCTTCTTCTTCATCGTCATCTTCTTCATCACCCTCACCTTCTTCATCTTCATCGTCTGATTCGCTTTCCACGTCTCCCTTTGTCAACTATGCCGTCAGATTCAACCTAAGTTGTTCCTTCGTCATCAAGAAATCCTTGCGATCCCATTGGGCTGACATTCTGAGATTCGGATTTTGGACTGGAATTTTAGCTTTCATCATCAATTTAACTTGGTTTGCCCGAAGATCATTTAATTGCGACTCAAAATAAAGATGCTGGCATCTTTGATATTCTTTAATGTATTCTAAATTATTCATCATAACCTTTGTGGCATTGTTTAAATCTGCTATGGGGAGTCCAATGCACGCAGGCCCGGCCGCCGGTGGTGTGGTGGATGAATCAGCCCCCTTATCCTCACTTCTGGCTACCTTGACATTTGCTTCGATCACGGTCTTAATGATATGGTGCTTCACATGTGTGATCACATCCTCATAATTCTCCAATACCCCTGAATTTCGACATAATTCGGTGATGAGCGTCGGGAACCACAATTGCCGAGGCTTCTACTCTTTAATCTTTTGCTTCAGTTGTAAGCTTATAATTTTTCCCAAATCAAACTGCATTCCCGTCATGATGTCGTAGATCAATGCTAACCTATCCATCGTTACACTGTTGGAATGGCGGGTGGGTATAATGCTAACATTTACAAAAAGTAACCACACCTTTGCTTCCCTAATTAAGCAAGTTGTCTTAATTGCCTTCTTGGCTTACCCACTCTGGTTGTGGTGTACAACAAACCACATTAACCATCTCCTGCAGACTTGTTTCAGAATCTCCGTATAGTCAGCGAAATCTTCATCTTCTAAGTTGACCATGTGGCTTATGCTAGCTGCGGAAAAATTGACTTCCTTTCCTCTAACCGTCCCAATTTCACCCTCTATTCCCTTGGCATTTGCGTAGAACTCATATACCATCGGAAGGATGACTTCCGACCTAGGATGGCAAAATGACTCCCATCGGAGTGTTTCAATCTGCTCATCGTATTACCATACTCCATGCTTTCTTCTCTATCTTAAATCCTCTTTCATAGACGAACGGAAGTTCCTTCACGATTTGGAACCAATGTGAAGCTTCTTTAGTAGAAAATTTCACAATCTTACTGGCAATCTTCTTCCCCTTACTCTTTTGATTTCGTCGTTTAGAAGACATGACCTAAATCTAGAGTTTGATGCTAAGGAGAAATCTCCCTAGAAAAGTTTATTCTAATCATTAGGGGAATGCTAAAGTATTACCTCCATTCGCTCTTCAGCACCTTCCTCGGTCTCTGATGGAGAAGCTTGCTAGGCTCGCTGATCCGTTTCAATCCACCGCTCTCGATGAAACCTTGCTGATGATCGCTTTCTTCCGACGCGCACTCGATGATTTCCTCTCGCTGCTCCCCACGATTATTTTTTTCTTTTCTTAAACCTAGCCGGCGGACTGGGAGGTTATTCGTCTGGGTTTGATTATTTGCCCTTGAAAAACAGGTTTAAATTAGGCCTGTTTATAATGGATTAATTTGGCTTGAATCGGATTAGAAATTGTGCAACTGCCGCTTTGATTGGCCAAATAATATACATACTTTTTATTTAACATTGAGCAAACGCGATGGTATAGGGGGCCACTATTTCAGTGGTACTCTGTGAGCAACCACTTTGTGCATTTATTGTCAAAGGTTAGGTCTTTCTCCTCTGAGAGAAGCCACTTTGTGCATAGTGCCAAAGGTTAGGTCTGTTTCCAATCTTCCCCCGCCCATACCCCCAATGATTGGGGACTATATGGGTTCTGTTGTTGTTGTTGTTGTATTGAGCGAACCCAAACCGTTTCAGGACAGATTACACTCTGGTTCAGTTGAACCGGCGCTTAGGCGCTGCTTCGCGCTATTCGTGAACAAGCGAACAGAGCGCTCAATGTTGCAACACCCATTTCGGTTGTTGTAACAATCTACTTAGAAATATTTCCTATGCCAGATTCAGCATGTTCTCAATTTTCAGCCAGATTTCTCCTGCACTTTGTCGTGTATATATCTTTGTGGCCTCCTTCTCTCCATTCATATATCTTTTACTAAACTACAAGCATATAAATCTTATTTATTTCATATTAGATGGGTTGCCTCCCACTATGCGTCTTATTTAACACGTCCCGACAGGACGTTTTCCACTCACATGTTCATTGAAAGTTTATAATCATCGTTTCACGATGATTGTTGTCTCCATTATATTCCTTGAGCCTTTGTCCGTTCACCTTGAACTCAGATCCATCTTTCTCATTACTAATCATGATTACTCCATACAGATATACTTCCTTCACTCGAAATGGTCCAGTCCATTTAGATTTCAATTTTCCAGGAAATAATCTAAGTCTTGAATTGAATAGAAGCACTAGTTGTCCTACTTTGAATTCCCGCTTTTTTATCCTAGAGTCACGCCATTTCTTGGTTCGTTCCTTGCACAATCTAGCATTTTCATACGCATTATATCTAATTTCTTCCAATTCATTAAGATGAAAAAGTCTATTTTTACCTGCTTCCTGAAGATCGAAATTTAATTTTTTAATTGCCCAAAATGCTCGATGTTCTAATTCTACAGGTAAATGACATGATTTAACATATATAATTTTATAAGGGGTTAGTCCTATAGGTGTTTTGAACGCCGTCCTATAAGCCCATAGTGCATCGTTCAACTTTTGGGACCAATCCTTACGGTTTGTTCTTACTGTCTTCTCCAATATTGATTTAATCTCTCTATTTGAAACTTCGGCTAATCCATTTGTCTGTGGGTGATAAGCAAGTGCAACCTTATGAGTTACTCCATACTTAACGGTGTTTTGAATTGAAGATTACAAAAATGTGCCCCCTATCACTAATTATAGCTCTCGGAGTTCCAAACCTAGTGAAAATATTAGACTTTAAAAATTTCAAAACAACTTTCGCATCATTTTTATAGGTAGCAACCACATTCACCCATTTTGAAACGTAGTCAACAGTTAGTAGAATATACAAATTTCCATCTGAATTTTCAAATGGTCCCATAAAATCGATTCCCCATACATCAAATACTTCTACTTCAAGAATATTATTCATGGGCATGCTTGCTCCCTGTTGCATGTTACCGGTTTTTTGTCATCTATCACATTGTTTAGCAAAAATATATGAATCATGAAATAATGTTGGCCAATAAAAACCAGCTTCTAAAACCTTCATAGCGGTCCTATCTCCCATAAAATGTCCTCCATATGGAGATGAATGACATTTTTCTAAAATACTACGGACTTCTATTTCAGGTATACAACGACGGATGACTTGGTCAGCACAAATTTTAAACAAATACGGCGCCTCCCAAAGAAATGATTTTACTTGATGGAGGAATCTTTTCCGTTGTTGATAGTTCATATCTGGGGGAAATATATTACTAACTATATAATTGACAAAATCAGCATACCATGGATATCTACCTTTTTTAATTTCTAGTAATTGCTCATCAGGGAAATTTTCTCTAATTTCAATGTGGACCTCTTTCTCACACTGATGCTCTAACATTGATAAATGATCAACAATTGGGTTCTCTGCCCCCCTACGGTCTTTGATCTCAAGATCAAATTCCTGTAGAAGAAGGACCCACCTTATGAGTCTAGGTTTTGCATCTTTTTTATCGATTAAGTATCTTATTGCTGCATGGTCCGTATATACACCAATTTTTTCAAATTTATTAAGTACGAACGAAATTTGTCAAATGCAAGCACTACTGCCAATAACTCTTTTTCTGTAGTTGTGTAATTAATTTGAGTGTTCATAAGTGTTTTACTTGCGTAGTAGATGGTATGAAAATTTTTATCATGCATTTTTCCCAAAACTACCCCTACTGCATAGTTACTAGCATCGCACATTAAGATAAAAGGTAGGACCAATCAGGGGCTACAACAATTGGAGAGGAAACTAAACTTTGCTTAAGAATTTGAAATGCTTCTAAACATCGTTCATCAAAATTATATCCGCCTCTGAATTTTGGAAAATTCATACGCGTCCGCTTAGGTGACATGTACGCTCTCGGGTTTGCCTGTCCGTACCATCCCGGTTCTTGTCCGTATCCCGCTGACCTCCGCTGCTCAACAGGAGGGTTTGGTAGCCCCGACGATCCAGGAAAGTACATCCCTCCTTGATGTGCTGCCGTTTGGAGTCGCTCTCCCGCCTGTCCGCCGCCAAACTGAGCCCTTTCCCTTGTGTGCCGCCCGGTTGTGGCCGCTCGCCCCATTGGCCGTTGCCTCCATGGACCCCAACCGGTCCCGAGGCTCGTGGAAGCGGTAGAAGCCCCGCTACTCCTCCGATTGGAAGGCCCGAGAGGCCAGCCGGCCGCATAGACCCATACGACCCTTCTCCGCTGCGCCAGTCCCCTGTGCGGACAACCCCGTCTTCGTTCCAGCCGGCGGAACCTATTCTGCAGCCGGTCGGGAGGTCCGGAAATACCCGCCTCTGTGCGGGAGGGATTCCGCCCCCACCAGTTGGCCGGACGGCCTTCGCCCGTGCCTGCCGTTAGGGCGGGAGGTCGATTCCCGCACGTACTCGACGACGGAGCCCGTCCGTCGCTCCCCTCGCTAGTCGGCACCTTCCCCTTCAAATTCTGCGCTAGGAGTTCCTTAATCTCCTCCATACGAGAGCGTCCATCCGCTCTTCCAGTTGTTTCATTGACATTCACATCGCTTCCTCGATGGCCCCTACCGTATCCGTTAATCTGGTGTAATTCTCCTCAAGGGTTGCCAACCGTGCGGTTTCTTCCAGCGAACGCGTGTTCACCATGGTCGCAGGAAGGATGCCCTGATACCAACTGTTATGAACGAAGAAGAAGAAGAACATGGAGATTGGGAGAGAAAGAGAAATTAGGGTTAGGGTTGGAGAGAGGGAGGAGAAATACCTGAAATTATATCTTGATACCCATTCAGGAGAGTCCCGGGGTATAAATACCCCGGGACTAGAGGGGGCCGGCCGGCCCCCTCAATAGGGTCTGAACCGTGTGGTTCAGCCCCGCAGGCTGCCTTTTAGTGATTGGGGGCTGAACCAGATGGTTCAGCCCCGTTGCTCCTTGTGGCCTCCTTTGGTCGTCGAGCATATTGATGTCCCGTGAACCACAACACATTCAGGGGCATAACAGAAGAAACCCAAATAATGATCTGGCGGTAAACCCGGAACGTGGGTGGCCAAGACAATGAACTCGTCGATGTAATTGCCAAGGAGACCCGATTGTCGGACGCCACATAAACGTTCCACTGCCATCCCAGAATAACTAATGTCGTAGCAGAGGATGAGGTCCTATTGGAGTTCCGACCAAGAATGGCAAGGATTGTTCTGGCGGAGCTATGCAGACCCAATGTAGGGCCAACCCTTCCATGCTGACGAGAACGGTGAGAATCTTTTGGGCTCCGGGGTGTGATGGATGTTAAAGAATTACTCTGCACGCTCAATCCAAATTAGGGGATTTATGCTATTTAAGGTTGGGACGTCGAAGGAGCGGGTTGGTGAAAGAGCGACGGGAGGCGGCGATGGAGGCTCAATGGTAAGTTCGGGAGGGGCACCAAGGACTGAAGGGGAGTCAACATTGGTAGGTTGTGAGGTACCTGGTCGGCTTGCGATGAAGTGTTCAAACTTCACATAAAATGTAGGAGGACCCCCCAGAGAGAGGCGTTGGACTCTTCATGAGCGTCGAAGCGGGGAGAGATGGCCAGATCAGTGGGGAGCTGATCCGCGAGTTAATACAATTGAGGTTGATTATCTCGGATAGATCATGAGGAGCACAAATCCATTCCGATTTTTATGGTACTTTTTTCGGTAATTTGTTATTTGTGTTTTCATATTACAAGTCTCAAATTCTTCAATTTATGACCAAAGAAAAATAATTTTTCTTAAAAAATGATGTTTAACAAGGGAAATAATTGGTCTTTCAAAATCTATATCGTTATGACATTATTGTTCTTAGGAAATGATATTTTCCAAATTTGGAAAATTTCAATGTTAATATCTCAGGAAAAATTGAACCTAAAAATGAAAAATGGTAATTGGTCGCTATAGTAAATAGTAGACGGAACTATAAGGGCAGCACATGGGATTGCACGGGCGGATATGAGAAACCAAAAAATGTCGCATGGCGCTGCATGAGCGGCATGCGAGCAATGAGCAGGATTGCAAATCTCGAGTCAGCGAGCAAGAGGGATGCGATGGTGCGGATGAGCGATAATCGGACAGTAGACATACAGTCGGCATGGAGAAGCATCGCAGACAGTGATCAGTGGTTTGCGGTACCGAGCGAGGCTGGGCGAGGCCGAGGGAGAGACGCAGGATCGTAGGCGAAGAAAACCTCGGCCCGAAGAGAGCAGGTCTAACCAAATGTTAGGAAGTAGAGTTTGAAAGAAAGGAGAATAGAGAAAAGATTTTAGCCTCAAGGAGAAATAGGTAGAGGAATAGATGGAGAGCTCACTTCCATGGAAATTGACTCCCCCTGAAGTGAACTCCTGTAGTAAGATTGTCCATAGAGACAAAGGTCTTTCAGGTCACAGGATGGAAGCACTTATACCCTTTTTGGGTGGGAGAGTAGCCGATAAAGACACACCGCAGTGCACGAGGTTCAAGTTTGGAGGTGTGATATATGTGGACAAAGCACACACACTCAAAGATACGTGGAGGAATTTGAGTTGAAGTAACATTGAGGGTGTCCAGGGGTTTTTGTGTCGTAGGATATGAGTAGGCATGCGATTAATAAGATGCACATCCGTAAGGACTGCATCCCCCCAATAGTACTTATGAAGGTGCATCTTAATTCTTAAGCAAGAGACACCGAGCAACCTCAGGAAGGTGTCTATTCTTACGATTATCAACCCTATTATGAGCTGGGGTGTACACACATGATGTTTGGTAGATGATACCCAGGTCACAGAGATATCATTCAAAGTGTGAGTCAATATACTCGCGGTCATTATCACTTCACAACACTTTAATGATAGCATGAAACTGAGTAGCGATCATTTTATGGAACCGCTGAAACAGGAGAAAAACAGTCTATGAAAGTAACAAACAATTGACAACCCGAAATAACTCAAACATCAGAATGAATAATCTCAAAAGGAGTAGCACTAGGTGAGAAAACATGAGTAAGGGAAGTCCGTTTGTGCTTACTAAGTTCACATACTTCACAAGTAAAAATGTTAAACAAAGAGTTTAACATAGCAGGTAACAAAAGTTTCATAGTAGGGATAGATGGATGCCCTAGGCAACAATGCCAGAACTCCAAATCAGAGACGGAGCCACATGACGAGCTTGCAGAGGAGGAGCCGAGCTGGAGGGATCAAATAGATAAAGGCCGTCGCACAGTCTACTAGATCCAATCACCGTCTTCAAGTCCTGAAAGATACAAGAAGAGGGGAAAAAGTTACTGAGCAATTCATAGAGTTAGTCAATTGGCTAATAGAAAGAAAGTTTCTAGTAAACTTAGGAACATGATGAACTGAAGAGAGAGTGAGGAAAGAGCAAATAATGGATCCTTTTTCAACAATAGAAGAAATGATCTATCAACATAACTAACTTAGCCTCTACTATGCAGAGGGATGTGGGACACCAAACCTGATGCAGAGCCAGTCATATAATTGGTGGCGTCGGAGTCGATGATCCACTGAGTGGAGGAGCTGGTGGTAGCATAATGAGCACCTGGATGCCCCTGGTGGGCATAAGAGGAGGATGAAGAAGTAGAGATCTCGGAAGGTTGGCATGCATCAGATGATAGAAGGCTTGAATCTCTTCGGGAGAAAGAGCAGAAGTAGCACCAGGAGTAGTAGGGAAACCATGGGAAGCAATATCTTCAAAGGCATCAGAGAGATGTGCAGATCTGGATGGAGGTGGACGACCTGGAGAACCATAGCCATGACCACCACGAGAGGCAGGGCCTCTTCTTGGAAGGGGAAAGCCGTGAAGCTTGAAGCATGTGTCCCTAGTATGGCGGGCCTTCCCGCAGTAATCACACATCAAATAATCCTTCTCAGCAGACTTGGGCCTAGTGTCACGAGATGGACGCCCACTAGGGCTAAACTGAGCAACAAGAGGCCAAGTGCAGAGCCCTCCGAGCCAGAGTCTGGAAGTAACGTCTGTCGGCGATCGAATTCTTGCTGCACAAGGATGTAGACTTTAGGTAGAAGGGAAGCGGAGAACGTCCAAGAATCGAACACTAATTGGATCAAAATCACGGTGCAGACCATGCAGAAACTCAAAGATCCGGTTGCGTTCCTTATGAGCCCGAATAAGCACTTCATCTTCTAAAGAGACAAGAGTGAGTATAAAAGTGATCATACTCTTGATTAAGCTGAGTAAACTCCAGATAGTAGAGAACGATCACCCTGCCTCAATGTAATATGCGCCGTCAGAGTTGGAAAATTTGAGCGGCATTCCCACGACAAGAGTAAGTAACCTCAGTTCGCTTCCAAATATCTGCCGCAATGTCCAGGAACAGGTAATTCCGAGCAATAGAATCCTGCATGGTGTTGAGCAGCTGACATCACCAAGGAGTTTTCCGACTCCCATTGAGTCCAATCCGTAGATGACTGTTCGGGGGACTTTGTTGTGCTGCCAACATATCGAAACATACGATGGCTTTTGAGGGCAAGAGTGATGGAACGAGCCCACGAGAGGTAGTTGGTGCCATCAAGTTTCATGGTGGTAATCTGGGGAGTCCCATGGTCATGGGTTGCGCTGCCAGAGCCCAAAGCCGACATCGGGGCGGAAGCAACACGAACGCCGTAGGATATATTTGGAGAATCAACACTCCCTTCCATAACAACCCAAGGATAGAAATCACGGGATAACAAAAAAGGAGAAAGGCGCGCAACCCTAGAATTTTCTCATAGAAAGAGAACAAACCAAACTTGATTCCTGCTATGGAACCGAGCAGAAAAGCCAAATCAGGAATATGAGTGAGGAGGATGATTCATCCCCTTAAGAAGAAGAGGAATCAGACAACCGAAAAGGGGATTTATTTTATGGCCCCATATGTCCGGTATCCCTTATCATCCCTTCGACAAGGAGGGAGGGAGGAAGAAAACGAGCGGAGAGGAGGGAAGAGAACGCGCAGAGAGGCGTGCGCAAGAATCCCTAGGCGAGTGAGAATGGCGAAGACGAGTGAGAACAACGCTGTCGAGTTGGGAGCGGGAACGATGGAAGCATGCCAGCGAGAACGACGGAGAGCGCGGTTAGGTTATTTGCGTGGCTCTGATACCATGTTGGAAATAATATAATACTTCATTAAACCAGAGATCACTCCTTAATATATAGGAGTGACAAATACAAAATACAAAAGAAATAAAATAAGCCAATAAACTATAGACTCTAACACTTTGTTTCCATTATTTGTCCAACTACTACACCTCCTTCACTTACGTCTTGAAAGGCGGTATGAGGGTATTTTAGAGAAAGGTTGTGAGACTAAAATTGAAGTGACATGCACTAGAATTATTTTTCTTCATAGAAACCATCAACCAAAGTTTCTTGTAAAAGTGGACATGTGAAAAATTTCGCCTCTTAGCTTATTTTAGTTAATTGCATTTCTTCCACGTCCAACACATAATAGTTCCACGCCGCTTAGTCGTCAACAATAAAACTATTTATTTTAGATTTTTGAAGTACATATTTTTTAGTTCCCATGCATCTTTATCCCGGTACTCTCTAATTCTGTTTACTTGTTTGAATCATCTGAAGTTTGTACCATCATTTTATCACATAGTGTTTTTCTTCTCTTAATTAGATTTTGTAAATGTTTTTGTGTTTGGTATTCCCATGGATTGATTCTATGATTGATATTTTATGTGTTATTTTGCATCAGTATTTTTCCTTTTTCGTGGAGAATATTGCGCTTGGAAGATACCCCACAACATTCATGGTAATATTGAGTGGTTTATAGTAATCTTTATCTACTTAGTTTAGTTCCCTTTAATTTAATATCTTTTATTTGTTTTAGAAACTAATATGTATGCAAACACAACATATAACTTTGGCAATTGCATTAGTCGACTAAATAATAAAGTGATGAGTGAAGTATCATCTCACGAGGATTAACTAAAATAATTAATGGAATTTAAGATGTGGTTTAACTAAGTTTGGAATACTAATATGAAACAATTATATGAAAATACGAGTAATTAAAGAAAAATTAATCAATGAGGGAAAAGTCACTGGGGTAGTTGGTTCATTAATGCAATTTATACAGAGATTTGAGTATTTTAGTTTTCAAGTTTATTTTCCATTCACGTGACAACATGATCTCCTAAATTAATTGATATTTTTTGACCTGAATTTATCAATCCTGCCAACATATATTCAGTATCCCTTGGCCCTAAAGTAGACGAAAATGCAACAGACTCTATGAGATCCTCTAATCTTCAGCATAAAAATGTCCGTGGCGATTGCATGAAGCTACAAGATCTTGGTCTAATTCCATTTAGGTCTATGGTTTCAATCATTCGAACATTTACCTTAAGATTCTTGTGTCATACTTAAAGTGCAAGAAAATAAGATGAAAAGTTGGCCGCACTCCACATGCATTGAGAATTGAGAACACTGAAAGAAACTCAACATGAATAAGATGCAACTGAAATCATTAAGTACTCAAAGGTCTCATAGTAAATGCATTAATCATACCAATGCCCAAGCGAAGAGAAAGTTAGTTCCTTATAGTCATCACAAAAACAATGAGGCTCCATTCGGTTGGATGGAATTGAGGCTTCAAAATTTGAATTGAAGGTTAAATTAAATTGAAAATGACCTAGAATTCTAATTTCAGGTCTCCAATTCCGTCCAAATGAACGGATCTTGAAAGAATAAGAAGACATCATTAAATCACTAGACAAAGGACTAGAGAACATTATATTCTTACCTAAAAGAAGAAATTAATTAATCTCCAATCCTTTTTCTTCAATGAATGTCTCTGGCTTCTTTTTTCCTCCTCCAGCTCTTATCCCACTGAAATAACCTAAGGAACCCCCTTTAAAGCCAGCCTCTTGAATCACTTTTAAACATGAAATTAAACTTTATGACAAATTACATGCTCACAGGCAGACATGCCCGACGAACACAGTCAATCCTTGCATATCCTCTCCTGGTACAATAAAACATTAAATTGTATCAAGATTGCATAGCATTGGTTGGATATAGTTTGTTCAAAATAGAACTAGCAACGATTAATGGTGCTTTAATATAGAAATGAAATGAGGGTATCAAACACCCCCAAATTTATGTTTTTGTTATTCCATCAGCAAAATAAATTAGGAGTAAGAATAAGTGAACAAAGTGTGGGATCTCAAGTGCATCCCTAAGTGATGTACTCTCCTTGTAATGATTGAAAAATAGAGCTATGAGAACACAATATCATTATAGACTAATTCTAGATTTCAATTGAAAACACATTGCATCATCAAAATTTTGATCTCTTTACTCTTATAATCACAAGTAATCATGCATTGATTTAACATCATCAATCTCAGAAAGGATTATGCAAACATGCTTAAACAATGCGTCTCCAATAATAATAATAATTATTGTCGAACATCCATAGGCTTGCTTTTCGATACTTTCTCCACTGATGTAAGTCATCCACTAGATCAAAGATCAATTAGAATTTTGTTAGCTTGTAATGTGAAGCTTAGATTGAGGTAGGTCAATCATGGAATATTTGAAGTTCAAAGCACAATTTAAGCACACAATAATTGATCTTCTCTCGTAAACTTTTCTAAAATACATTCTTTCCCTCCTAATGAGTTGTCCACAACCCCAAACTTATAGTTCTATTAATGAATAGATATTAGAACTTTTCATTTTTTCTTCTTCCCAAATTGTAAACATTTCTTCAAATCAAAATATTATAGTGTTTCGACTTCTCCACTTCTTTGTTTTCTTTCTATGCTCATAGCTTACGTGCCCAAAAGTGTGACAGTCGGATGTTATAATAGGACCCGGAGATAGTGGGTGGCAACGAAAAAAATAGTATTAAAGCTCAAGAATGAACCTAAGGATTGAATGATGTAAGGATGTACTAAAATGCTCAAACATTTCAAAGAAGGCCTATATCATTTACCCAATTATAGTGTTAGCTTAGGATATCGTTGTAACGTTCCAAGGCCCTGAACTTACAATCGGGACAACGCTCACCGACTGCCTCGCCTGGCGACCGTTACCGGGCTGCAGCCCAAGCACCCCAACCCCTCTCCATCCCACAGGCGGGTTGTTGGTGGCCACATCCTCCTTTTGGTGAGAAGTGATCCAGTTAAGTGTCTCTACGGGGCCTTCCCAGGAGGTCACCCATCCCAGTACTACTCCAGCCCGAGCACACTTAACTATATAGTTCTTTCACTTCTCATCACCAATTGAGAAGTGAACATTTTTACCTGTAGGGAGAGTAACAAGTTCCCAAGTTTGATTATGTTCCAATTCTAATTCTGCCTGAATGACAGTGGCCTAACCAAGATGAAACTTGGCCTCTGCAACTAAGGTCGGGACAATATTAGTATCCAATGTAGAAAGTAAAGCAAGTGTAGAGGTAGACAACCCTTGATAAGATGTAACACATCTCTACAAGTATGAGTATCTTTCCGAATAGCTATGGGGAGTTAAGTACTGTCAAGAGAAGGAGCTGATAGGCTTGCAAACTCTCCCTCCTTGGGGTGTTTAAAGCAACATTCGTGCCCATATTCTGAGTAGAGGTAGGTGGGAGCTCAGAGGTTGGTGGGGCCTCAGAGGTTGGTGGGGGCGCACATGCAGAATCCGCAAGACGACATGAATAAGAATGACACAAGAAGGGATCTCTTGAGGCCTCAGACGGGGGAATTAGTATAGTAGGAGGGAAACGAGAATATGAGTCAAGAGACACAATAGAATCTGGTGACGTATGCTCTATAAGAGAGAATTGAACGAATTTGTCAAATGCAACATTTGCAGAATTAATGTATCGTCTAACTACCGGTGAGTAGCACCGATAACTCCTGGTGGTGCGTGAGTACCGAAGGAAAATACACTTAATGAACCGATCATCAAGCTTAAAGAGCGACAGTCAAGCATTGCGAACATATCACACACAACCAAACACACAGAGAGGGTAAAAGATGTGTTGATTGGTTAAAAAATAATGTAGTTTGTGGTGTCTCACCACGAAGAATGTGAGTAGGAAGACGGTTGATGAGATAAGTGGCAGTAAGAACGACATCACCTCAAAAATGTTTAGGCACATGCATGTGATGTAAGAGCACACGGGTCATCTCCAGGAGGTGGCGATTTTTTCGTTCAACAACATCATTCTGTTGAGGTGTGTTAGGATAGGTTGTTTGATGGATCTCTTTTTCGTGTAAAAAGGACGACATAGGCTGAGACAAATATTCATGACCCTTGTCAGTTCAAATACATTTTTGTCTAATGGAGAATTGAGCAAAAATTTCATATCACAAAATTTGAAAACTGGAAAACAATTGAGAATGATTTTTCATTAGATAAACCCAACTCATACGAGAGAAAACATTGATAAACGTAACATAATAACGATGATCTAACAAGGTAGGACTGGATAAAGTCCCCAGACATCAGAGTGCATAACATCAAAAGGTGCAAGGGCCCGTTTATTTTGACGAGGTACATAGCTAACAAAATAATGTTTAGCAAAATGTCAAGACCCACAACAAAAGCTAGTAATTGACTTTAACTCAGGATACAAGCGGGGGACAACCAAAGCAGGAGGGTGTCCATGACAATAATGGAGATCCAGAACATGAGCAGAGATACTGGGGCATGCAACAGGAGGAGCTTCATCCAGGACATACACGCCCCCACTCAGCTTTCCTCTATCAGTAATATGGTTCATTGCCTGTTCCTGAAAAATACAACCAGAGAAGGTGAAGATAACATTACAATGTAAATCACGAGTCAACTTACTAATAGATAGACGATTGGAAGTAGACTGTGGACCATGGGCGATTGTAGACAAAGTCATGTTAAATGTGATTACACTGCCACCGACTCCCATGATAGGAATAATAGATCCATCAACTACAGTGATGGACATACCACTATGAGGGTGGTACGAATGTAAGATATATACTGTATTAGTAAGTCGATTAGAAGTACAAGAGTTCGCTAACCAACGAACAAGGTGTTGAGTGGTGCACGCTTGTTGTATGGTCTGAGCAACGACAACACTATGTGATGGCTATAGATGAAGTAACTAGAATTGATGATATTCATCTTTTGAGATCACTATTGTCTTCCTGCTCCCAGTATTTGCAACATGAGCCGAACGGGACATGTGTGAAGATGTCTGAGAGGCTCATTGAGGTTTCCCATGAAGAATCCAACACGTGTCTTTGGTGTGTCCTTGACGTACAAAGTGAATGTAGTGTTTGGTATCAGTGTCACGACTGTGACCAGGGAGTTTGCCACCACCGCCTTTACTTCCTCCACATCCTCCGTGGGAAGCAAGGACAATGAGCTCAGAAGTACTAGAGAAGATCTGTAGAGTAGAGGGAGGGATCTCTACACCGACCCATCCAACCCTGAAGCGATGATAAACAATAACAGTCTGAAAAGTGGATGGACTTGCCAACATTTCAATTATGGTGGTCGAGAAATGTGGAGTAAGACCATTTAATAGGCATAGGATGACACACTGCACCCTCTGGGGCTATGTTCCTCTCTGATGGAAGGAATTTCCTGTATATCAAGAATTTCATCCGCAAGTAACTTTCACTCGCCAAATTACTCAGTGACTGAACGGTTACCTTGTTGCAGATCAACCAGTTTGGGAATAGTTCACCTAAGAGAGTCATTTTATTTTCTTGAGAGAACATCATGTGCAAAGTGCCCCAGAGCTCCTTTGTGCTATTGCAATTCTTGCACATTTGTTGAACAAATGAATCCATGGAGCTGAGGAGTAAAACAAAGATTCGACAGTCGTCTTTATACCAATCTTCGTACGCGTTACAGTCCAGTTTATGAATTGGAAGACGAGTGAGAGGATGCATACGACGTATACCAACAAGTGACATAATGACACCCTTCTTCCGTAACTGTAAATTAGAAGGAGTTAAGATGGTGTGGATAGCTTTGCATTTCATATAGTTGACGGTCAACGTAACAGAAGTGATGGAAGAGGATTCTTTAGACACGCTTCAAGATTCTTGAACAACCGAAGAACATCCAAGGGTCACAACATTCATGGCGGTAGAGATCGTCATTTCTGAAGGGGATTGCCGACTTTGATTCAATTTTGTATACTATGCTCTCTAATTTATACAATTTAATGACGTGCAGCGATCTCAATAGCCACACCATGAGCAACGATCGCACTGAAGATTGTAGAGATTGGGGACTGCTAGGGCAAACTACAAAGATCGTCGACTGCAGACACGATATAAATTTTCGTCGGGCTTTAGTGCGGAAGATCCTCATCGTCGAGCTGCGTCAAGCATGTAAAGGAAGGGTCGAAGTCGTCGTTGACTGCAAAGATCTTCGAAACAGAGAAGTATTGATGTGTTAAGCGTCGAAGGCGATGTCAGAGCCGTCATCGACTGGAAAGATCGTCGAAGTAGAGATGTATCAAAGGCAGTGTCAAAGCAGTCGTCGACTGTAGAGATCATCGTCGACTGCAGAGATCCTCGAAGCAGAGGTAACGAAGCCAATGTCGTCATCAATCGGACTCCAGTGGACCGGCCTCTACAAGACATGTTGGGAACATTCGCGATGAGGGTGACGAAAGACAAAAACTCGAGCTCTTAACCTAGAGCTATGATACCATGCTACAAGATAGTTTGGGGAGTAATAATGGTGAGAAATAATGTTCCCTTGCCCCCCAATGAGCAAGTACACACACACACACAACCTTAGTTATTAAAGGCGCAAGGCGCACCAAGGAGCAAAGGGGTTTTGGAGCCTTGGGCGCAAGGCTCAAAGCGCAAGCGCACGCCTGACCAAGGCAAAACACAACCACATTCATTTAAATTAATCAACATCAAACAACAACAACAACAACAGAACCCATATAGTCCCCAATCATTGGGGGTATGGGCGGGGGAAGATTGGAAACAGACCTAACCTTTGGCACTATGCACAAAGTGGCTTCTCTCAGAGGAGAAAGACCTAACCTTTGACAATAAATGCACAAAGTGACTGCTCACAGAGTACCACTAAAATAGTGGCCCCCTATACCGTCGCGTTTGCTGCGGAATCATGCCCTCAAATCAAAGCCAAAGGCATCAGAGAGGGCAGACCCAAGAATCCATTTTGATTTATGTGCACATAACCATGCTTCCTTCATTCAGCATCTAGAGCATTGTCGATTAATCAACATCAAACATCACTTTATTTTCTTGATCAGATTCTTCATATATTCTACTAATTAATCATTCATTACTATCATTTATATCTATTAAAAAATAGAATCAATGTGGTCATTTGCAGGATATCTAAGTCTCCACGCTCGATTATGTTTCACAAACACTAAATCGTCTAAAATTATGGAATTCTTACATTATTTCTTTCTTTACAACAACAACAACAACAGAACCCATATAGTCCCCAATCATTGGGGGTATGGGCGGGGGAAGATTGGAAACAGACCTAACCTTTGGCCCTATGCCCAAAGTGGCTTCTCTCAGAGGAGAAAGACCTAACCTTTGACAATAGATGCACAAAGTGGCTGCTCACAGATTACCACTGAAATAGTGGCCCCCTATACCGTCACGTTTGCTGCGGAATCATGCCCTCAAATCAAAGCCAAAGACATCAGAGAGGGCAGACTCAAGAATCCATTTTGATTTATGTGCACATAACCATGCTTCTTTCATTCAACATCCAGAGCATTGGTCTTGCACAATATTTCTTTCTTTATTTTGAAAAAAATTTACAACAAAAAATTGCACCCAGACATGCACGGATTTCCTATCGCCGACCGTCGGTTTGGGACAGCGATTATCGATCTTCGAATTGGGTAAAAATCATTGTTCGTCTCACCATCCTATATAAGGGGTATTTCGATGCACGTCAACTAGCCATAAGAGGAGAATTCGACGGACCTGTGAAGTATTTCGACGTATGCCAAAATGTGGTCTCGCTGCACGTAGAATAGGGACTCATGAAGTAGCATTTTCGATGCATGTCGAATTGGGAATTGGACGCACGCCGAATAGAGGCCCGTGAAGTAGTTTTTCGACGCATGTCGATTTAGCCGTAAAAATGGATTTCAACGTACATTAATTAGCTTTAAGCGGCACCCGTGATTGTGCCTTCTGATTCGTTTCCGACCCTTGTATTGAGGGTTTCTAGATCGAATGGTCCAAATCATTTATAAGCGATATTATATTGCTTTTTAAGTTGGGAGTCGGGGCCGAAACCGCATTCTTGGTTCGTCTGGGTGTTCTGGAGTAGGAAAAAGAGTAGGACGACCTATGGTTCTTGGAGAAGAGCCACCATAGCCGAGAATCTTGAACTGGGATTGAAGAACTGTGACCGTAGAAACGTGGAGCTTCCCTCTCCGATGATTCCACACTGACTATTGTTAGCTTTCCATGGATTGGAGAGCGTCGAGAGTAACATTTCTCTTCTCGCAGGGTCTAAGAATTCATCTTGTATCCCGTATGCTTGTTGTAATTTTTGGTATCTCATTCTCACTATTAGTGGAATGTGGAGCAACAAGACGTGAGATTGCATACTCGTCATGTGTCATTGCATGCACATGAATCCCTGACGTGGAACACGATCGCTATGTTATTTATGTATATGCTTTGAAATGCTATTGTAGCTTGAGTTATGATTACCTCGGGTTTGGATGAACTTTGGTGAGCCCTTGTGGCTGTGATCACTTAATTAACACCTGATTGGATGATGAATCGTGGTGATTGATGATAAAGTCTTGATTTTAATACCGAGCCTTGTGATGCCATTGATACCTTCAGTGACATATTATCTTTGTGTTGAATCCTGTGTCAATTCACTATTATTGTGAATATTTTCTTGTAATCTTTGCGCCAAGGCATCTTTTGACTTGCAAGATTTATTCGTTTATGTGCTTGTTTTTTCACATTTTTACTTGTACACATGTAGAGTTGTTTCTCTCTAGTTGAATGTAACTATTGTGTTGGATTTGTTATAATTTGCTAGGCAATTGTCGGAGAATCATCAGGTTTATAGTCATTCTCATTAACTTCCCGGACCGAGTCGTTAGGACCTACCCTACATCATGTTGAAATTGAAACTACACATAATTGGTTATCTTCGTGCTTCGGTGTGCCTTAAATTTCAATGACTGCAAAATGTTTTTCTATCTGAATTTTTTTCACAAAATGTAATTTATAGTTGTTAATGAATTACGCTTTATCATTCTTGACACTTTTATTTTATTTCTTTCTTAAATTTCTATTCTTTGATTAGATGGTGCAGAAAATGCTGTTGTTTCAATATCTTGTTCGTGCGCTTGAAGATGATTACTTATTTCATCAGACTTCATACAACCGTAAGTAAGATTTATTTTTCCGGGCATGGTTTTTTCTTTCTTTCTACTCTGTCTATATATGTCTACCATATTAATTTGCATTTCTGTCCATTTTAGGAACATTAAACTATAATTTTTTAAGGGAATCAGTAATCAGCATGCTTCTGGTAATTCTTCCATGGGGAGCTTAGTACTGTACACAATTTTTTTTTATTTCTAATTTAGCTAGAACATTTTTCTTCATCTTATTGGTGTATACAGTTCTTTGGATGCATTTGTTTGATTATATGTTTTGTAAGTTAGGTTATATATATATTTTAAAATTATTTCCAGGCATCAAGAAAAATGAACTTTAGAAACTTAGTTCATAATTGCATGTCAATCGCATCTAAAAGTTTCTTCCTTGAGACCAATGTCAGTCTTGAATATTTGAAAGGCACAGAAAGCACTTCTGTTGATTTCTCTCAAAGTTGCAGTGTCGGTCTGTCCTACGCATTTCCCGATTTTAGAAAAAGTACTTGTGTTGCTGCACAGAAATTTTTGATTATGGTAAGATTTTTATAGAGCTTCCAATCAGTTATTAGAGTCTTATACCGATTAGTAATTGCTGCTATTAATCCTTTCACCAGATCATGGAGCTTGACTTAATTCTGAAAGAAACTGAGAAGTCTGGTTTCACTTCAAGGTCAGATAGCTTCAGGTTTAACTTTCTTTGGTGGAGAAGGGTATTTTGTTTTTCTTGTTTTCTAGTTCTCTTAACTATATACTCTCATTATGCAGGGCCCCAATTTTAGAAACCATTATTGATGTACTAACATACAACCAAAATCAGATATTCCCTTTCCTTGAGGCAAGTAGTCTGTTTTGCTGATCCCCATTTTTTACTTGCTCGTGTTATTTAATGTGTCAAAAATTACTCGGTTTACATGCTCAATGTCAAGTGATCCAACATTATATGCTCCCAGAAAGAAACTCATCCTTTTTTTTATTTATGATCATTCAGTCCAACCACAAGCATAGTTCCCTTATTTATAGACATATAATTACATCATCATTTCCAAATTAGATATTATCCAAGCTAAATAAAATTTAGATAGCTTAAATAGGATATGCAAGACTTATCCTTATTTTATTCAAACGGTTAGAAAAGTTCATGTAAAGGACCATATTGGAGCCCATTTAATTTCTTGTTTCTTCCCTCTTTACTTTAGTCTCACACCTTGTATAAGGGACTCCTCTCTCTTTCTCCCTCCTATATATATATGTATTCATACATTGTAATTGATCATTGAAGAAGTATATACAAGGTTCAGTATTTATCTACATGGTATCAGAGCCAGCGGTCCGGACCTGCGGTCTCCCCTCTCCTTCACGTGCGGTCTTCCTCTAAGTCGCAGCGGCCTCTCTTTCAAACCGTGCGGTCTTCCTCTAACCGCTGCTTCCCTGCGGTCTTCCCTCTCCTAGTGGTCTTCCTATAGTCGCAGCGGTCTCCCCCTGCAGTCTCCCCTCTAGTCGCAGCGGTCTCCTACCCTGCGGTCTCCCTCTAACCGCAGCTCCCTGCGGTCTCTCATATCCTGACCGCTTCCAGTATTTCTCACTCGTGGATTCCACTTCTCCTCAATCTCCTCTGCTCTCTTATAGCCTTCTCCCTTCTGACAAGTAGGCCCCGCCCCTCCTGGCCAGCGACCTCTTATCCAGCGGCCTCCTCTCCAGCGACCTCCCTTCGGTCGCGCTCCTAGCGGTCTTGCTGCTCCCTGAGGTCGTGCGGTCTCCGCTTAGTCCTCTCTGCTCTAATCGCTGTAACCCAATGGGTTCCTCAATTGATCCTTCAGAGCATCCCGACGGGCAGACCGCCTCCTCTCCTGCAGCCCGCTTGCTCCCCACTCCCGAACTGCGCGACGAGCTGAGAATCACCACCATCTTCCTAACTGGGAAGAAAAACTTCGTTGAATGGGTGCACTCTGTCAGACGGGTTCTTCACTCCAAGGGACTTCTGTTTCATCTCACTAAGGAGCCTCCTTCTGCTCCTACTGATGACTGGCTGCGTAATGATTTCAGACGTGGCTTCATAACTCCCTTTATGGCGAACCTTACCGCATGTCCATGTATCACGAGACGGCCAAGGCAATGTGGGAGGAGCTCCACTCCTTGTACTCCGACAAGGACAACCTCCAACACTTGTATGACATCATTACCGTGCTTCAAACTCTCGACACTGGCGGTGCTGCCGACTTAACCTCATTTGTTGCTCGGGCTAAGACTCTTGTTGAAGCCTGGATCCAACATCAACCCTCTACTACGGATCTAGCTGCCCAGCGTGCTAAAAAAGAGGTTGTTTGTATTGCCATGATGATGACTCGTGTCCCGCTTCACCTTCATAGTATTCGGGCTTAGATCCTTTCGTCTGCTACTATCCCGTCATTATCTGATGTATGCTCCATGCTGCTCAAAGTTTCACCACCTCCTGATACTACTGGACCTCCCTCATCGGTCCTTCTCCAGCACTCTTCTGCGCCATTACTACCTCTCCCTCCCGCTGCTCGTAGAGGACGTTCAGGCTCTCGGGGAAGGGGTCGCGTCGGCCGTCCACGTCCTAAGTGTTCGTTCTGCGGTAAGGATGGACATCTTTAAGCGACCTGTTACCGCAAACATGATCTTCCTCCTCATCCGACTGCTCCTATTGCTGTTGACAATCTCTCCGCCACTCGTGTTGATCTTGAAGCTGTTCGCCTCCAGCTCCAGCAACTTCACGGGATGCTCCGCCACCCGCCTGCCTCCGTTGCCTCCATCTCTAATGAAGGTATCGTTTGTCTCTCCACTACTCCGCGCTGGATAGTGGATTCAGGTGCTACCCACCATATCACCTCGTTGAGACCACATCAATACTTGGATTCTCCTCATCCTAAGTGTATCACAGTGGCCAATGGCGACACCATCCCTGTCTCCGGCTCTGCTGATATCCCTCTTAATTCTTCTATCTCCCTCCGCCCGGCTCTTCATGTTTCAGGCTCTCCGTTTAATTTATTTTCTGTTAGTCGCCTCACTGTCGATTTGGATTGCTCAGTAGCATTCACCTCTTCTTCTTTTCTGATGCAGGATCGACGGACGCAGAGTATCATTGGTAAGGCACGACTGTAAAACGGGCTCTACCTTCTTGATGTTTCTCCTACCATCCTCTCCTCAGTGTCCTTCGTTGAGTGGCATCGGCGTCTTGGGCATGCCCCTCTTCCAGTCCTTCATAAGGCTCTTCCAAATTTCTCTCTTCCTACTTTTTAGTTTGAATCATGTATTTTGGGAAAACAACATCGTTTATCTTTTTCTTCTCATTGTACTCGGAGCTCTGCTCCTTTTGTTTTAGTGCATTCTGATGTTTGGGGCCCGTACAAAATTACTAGTATCTCTGGTTATCGCTATTTTATGACATTTATTGATGATTATTCTCGCACAACATGGTTGTATTTACTTCGTGATCGCTCCGAGCTTCCCCGTGTATTTCGGGCTTTCATTCTTGAGATTCGCAAAGTTACTGTTTCTGCGGATGTTACCTTTCGGGAGGATCACTTCTCCAACCTCACCTCTTCCACCACAATCCTTCCCACGACCTGTCATTCCCGTTACTACCCCTCTACCACTACCCCTTCCTGCCCCGGCTCCAGCTCTCCACAAGCCACCTTTTATCCGTGTCTACACCCGTCTCCCTCCTCGTTCCGTTGCCCCAATGCAGTCGACTTCGACCTGTGACACTCTGCGCCCCACTGATCCGGCACCGACCTCCACCGCTCATCCACTGGTGAACTATGTATCCTTTCATCGCCTATCCCTACAACTTCAAATCTTTGTTACTTCATTATCCTCTGTTTCTATACCTAACTCTGTGCAGGAGGCTCTCCAACATCCAGGCTGACGGGCAACCATGGAAGAAGAAATGACAGCCCTCTGGGCTAACCAGACATGGGACCTGGTCCCTCTCCCTCCAGACCAGACTCCTGTTGTGTGTAAATGGGTCTTTGTCAGCAAGCATGCTCCTGATGGTACAATTGACAGTCTGAAAGCCCGACTGGTGGCTCGTGGCTTTACCCAACAACAAGGTCTCGATTATGAGGAGTCATTCTCTCCGGTGGCCAAGCTCAATACAGTTTGTGTCCTCCTCTCTGTGGCTGTGCATCGCCAATGACCCTTACATCAACTGGATATCAAGAATGTTTTTCTAAATGGTGACCTACAAGAAACAGTCTACATGCAACAACCTCCCGGGTTTGAGACCACGGGGGAGTCCCGAGTTTGTCACCTTAAGAAGTCATTCTATGGTCTCAAACAATCCCCTCGGGCATGGTTTGACAAGTTCAATAAGGCTGTTTGGGAAGTTGGCTTTACTCGGAGCCCGACAGACTTCTCTCTGTTCACTCGACATCGAACAACAGAAACGGTTCTTCTGTTGGTATATGCTGATGATATCATAATCACTGGAGATGATTCAAAGGGAATACAAGCGGTCAAACAACACCTTAGCTCCGTTTTTCAAACAAAAGATCCGGGGAACCTTCGATACTTTATTGGTCTTGAGATTGCGAGACGTCCTGATGGACTTGTCCTCTCTCAACGAAAGTACTGTCTCGATTTTCTTCAGGATGCTGACTACTCTGGATGCATGCCGATTAACACTCCTATGGATGCCAATCAAAAGCTGTGTGCACATGCCTCTGATGCTGATTTTCCTCTTCCAAATCCAGAATACTACCGAAGACTTATTGGAAAACTGATTTACCTAACGGTCACGAGACTAGCTATATCCTTTGTTGTTGGGGTTGTCAGTCGGTTTATGCATTCCCCTCGAATGTCTCATCTTCAGGACGTCGAACGCATCCTAAGATATCTAAAAACAATCCCTGGTCAAGGGCTGGTATACAAAACCTCATCTTCTATTCCAACTTTGGTTGCGTACTCTGATGCAGATTATGTTGGTTCCCTGGATGATCGGCGGTCTACCAGTGGATTTTGTACCTACTTTGGAGGTCACCTTGTTACCTGGCGTAGTAAGAAACAAGCTGTAGTTGCTCGATCTTCAGCTGAAGCGAAATACCATTAGATGACATCAGTTGTCTCTGAGCTCACATGGCTTGAAAGTCTCCTCGCTGATCTAGGAGTAAAACTTCCATCACTAGCTATCTTAGTATGTGACAGTCAAGCCGCTATACACATAGCTAAGAACCCGGTCTTCCACGAAAGAACGAAATACATTGAAGTGGACTGTCACTTCATCCGGGAGAAAGTTCAAATGAAGAAGCAAGAATTAAAGCATGTTCCGGGTACTGACCAAGTTGTTGATATTCTCACCAAGGCCCTACCAAGTACCCCATTTTACCAGTTCCCGTCCAAGCTGGGTGCCTACGACTTGTACGCTCCAGCTTGCGGGGGAGTGTTAGAAAAATCCATGTAAAGGCCCATATTGGAGCCCATTTAATTTCATATTTCTTCCTTCTTTACTTTAGTCCCACACCGTGTATAAGAGACTCCTCTCTCTTTCTCCCTCCTATATATATGTATTCATACATTGTAATTGATCATTGAGGAAGTATATACAAGGTTCAGTATTTATCTACACAAACTAAACCAAATTTAGAGGAAACTAGGCCAAAAATATAATAGCCCCCCAAAAGAAAATGGTCTAGATTTAGCTCTCTTGTTGTTTGGTCCGATTCCTTGGGTTTTGGGTTTGTTTTAGCTAATCGATTGACATACTGCTTCATTTGGTGGATAAAAAGAGGATGATAATGACATTAATTGTTTATTATTATCACCGTCATCATTAGCCTTATTCCATTTTTTTGAGGTTGGCTTTTATAAGCCTTATTTTCCATTTGTTCTTGCTGATTGCATATTGAGGTATAATCTATTGTCTTCAAGTCATTTTGAACAACTTTTATCCGTGCTACCTTAGATATACCATTTCTCCTTGCTCATCATTCAATATTAATTCTATCGGTTTCTTCGTTTCTTGTTGCTACACATTCATAATATTTACATAATAGTACAAAGCATGTAGGAATGCCAGAAATTATGAATCACTTAATAGATTAAATTATGAAAAATCATCATAAGAAGAGAATAGAGTGGTTTGAAACATAAGAACAAAAATCTGTTTCGTCATTTCTACAAATATAATATTTATATTTGTTTTCCAGATGTTTTTGAACAGATCAATGTATCACCCTGAGAGTAAGAACTTTCATGTCTACACTTGAATATTGTTCATATGATTATTACAATATTACAAAGATGTACCCAACCCGGAATTAGGAGCCGTAAAAAGGATGACTATTAAACCAATCACATGAATACTAGTTACAGTACCTATAAGCCAAAGATGAACCCTTCCAGTAGTATCGATCATTTACCCTCTTATTTTTCATCAAGTTGTCACGCTAGAGAGAAAAACCGTCATAGATAATTATGAGGATACTATCCTTCCAAGTGGGAAAAGAGAATTCCTACTCTTGTGTTTTCTTAATTGAAGACATGATTGGAATATAGTTCGTGCTCCAAGGGACTAGAATAAATATCTAACAAAGTACAATCTTCTTGATAAAGATGACAAATCCATTCTCTATACTATCAATAGGATCAATTATAACGTGTCACACACTTATATTTCGAAATAAAACATCGGAAAAAATAATTTCACATTCGAACTACCAGAATGTTCTATAAATCCAAGTCTTGGGCAATTTTAAGTTGAAGTATTACGTATTTTAAGCATTAAGTCTAAGTAAAATAATCTCCTTTGATTAAAAATCTACTTATTTTAGTGGCGCCTTTCATTGTTCAAACCACTTAAGTGCATTTTCTTTTATCCCATCTTTGATTAATATTACTCCAACCATCTTCCTCGTCGTCTTAGGGTATACGAGAATTTATGGATGTATTCATGGGTCTTTTGGAGTCGATTGAACCCCTCGCCTCCATACTCTGTACTAATTGATGTGGCGATTTCTTTCATTGTCCAAACAATCTAAATGTAGTTCTTTTATCTTATTTATGATAGATTTTATTCTAACCATCATCCTCATTCTCATCGTTAGTGTATGCATGAATTAATGGAGTCTCTTCATCGTCGTCTTGGAGTCAATACCAACCCTAGCCTCCATGCCACATGCTCTCCGATACAACGTATTATGAAGAAGTTTAACACTTTAATTATAATTAGAATGTTTAATTTTACTTTGTTAAATATTTAATTATCAATTTGTAGATAAGAGTAGGTTCCATACTGATGGCGCGCAACGCCCGACACAGGTCTATTCCTGCAGGAGGCGGTGATCCGCTACCCAGTCGGACGATTCGAGTCCGTGGTTGCGTCCGGATGATCGATCCGAGTTGATTTGATATATTACTGTTTCGAGTTGTATTTGATGCCCGATCGACCCAGACAATATGAGCCGTCCGATTCAGGTGCTCAAGTTGGTTTTGGGTTTATAAATAACACATGCAGCAGTTCATTGCGGGCATCGAAGGTTGTTTGCAGTTGGCGAAACCGTCGGTCGTGCGCTTCCTCAGTGCGATTCCGGGAGCCCTCCCTTGCTGCGACGCTAGGGTATCCTCTTCCTCACCGATCCCCTCCTCCATGCGTCCAACCCTCTCCTTTCTCTAGCCCGTGCGCCCTCTACAACCCCATCTCCTTCACTTCCGCTACTCCCCGTCGCTTCCCTGACCGCTAGCCCACCCCATCTGGCTTCCCTGTCTCGCCTCCTCCATCCCATCCCACGATCCCTCCCTGTCGAGCACTCCCAGCCCCATCTCACCCTACTATGAGCATTCCAGCCGCACCTCCCTTCAACCGCATACCTTCCAGTCACCAACCATAAACCGCCTACTCCTTCCTCTCCCTACAACCGCCCCCTCCCTGCCTAGAACTCCCCTCCGTGAGCCCCTACACCAGCCAACCACTTCCCCTCTGCCTCTATACACACTATCCGCTCCATCCTCCCCCACTCATCCAGATTTCTCTCTCGACGTTTTCCCCACCCCGCATCGATCTTTGATGCATGCATTCAACCGTCAGTCACCTCCGCCTGCATGTGTAAGTTGTGTTTGGAATTCTAACTTCTATTGTTGTGTATTCGGCACCCTAATCTGTAGTGGATGTTTATTTTATAAGTTATTAGTATCTGCGACCGTATGATTTGCAGAGCTTATTCCGCGCACGCTTAAAGTATTTGCGCCTCTATCGTTTGATGATTTGAAACTTGTTTTTCCCTAATTATTGTTTGTGATCGCTTGTGTCTCTGTTAATTTTTATATTAATTAATTACTGCTGCTAATGTTCATGCGGACCCTACTCTTGCATCTTCATCATTTTTCATCACATTTAGGATTCCATTTAGACCGTCCACCCCGAGTTGATCTACCACTGCATCAAATTGGTATCAGAGTCCTAGGTTAGGGCCACTTGCATGTTACGGAGTGGTAGGGATTATCGTCAGTCCATGTCAATCCATAATCTCACCGACGATAGGACCGCCAGTTCACAATCGGACATGACGTCCGCTGAATTTCAAAAACTTGTTCTCGATCGATTTGATCGGATTGGGGCCCAGTTCGAAACACTTAGGGGTGACATCGCTAGGGTTTTCACGAGGGTTCATCAGTTAGAGATCCCTAGAGGTCGAGTGACTCCTCTCCCTGACGAGGAGCCTCCCGAGGATCCCCGAGATGCTACACCCCCTCCTGAGAGGCCTGGTAGAGACATTCCTCGCCGAGATCCCCCTCCTCTTGTGAGAGGGCATGTCCATCGTGGTTACGAGTATCAACAAGATTCAGGGAGGAATCACCGCCCTCCCAATGTACCTCGTCCACCACCCCCACCTGGTCGTAGAGATCGAGCCCCACCCGCACGATACGATCATGACTATGATGATATGTACATGGACTACCGTGATCCACACCGCGGGATGGATCCAGAGGAGGATGATATCACCCGACGTATCTGCATTGACGCACCCTCCTTCTACAGTCACCTGGACCCGAAGGCATTTAGTGATTGGCTTATAGACATTGATCACTACTTTGACTGGTTTGAGATGAGTGACGAGAGGCGTGTGCGGTTCGCCAAAGTGAAATTGATTGGTCGAGTTTGGAGAGGTCACTTGAGCGGGATGACTATTTCCCCATAACCCGATGGGACGAGATGAAGAAGCGCTTGAAAGATAATACCTCCCGGCTTCGTATATTGACCAGCTCTTAGATCAGCTTTACACACTCCGACAGGGGACCCTCTCCGTTGCAGATTACATATCACGATTTGACGAGCTAGTAGTCCGTAATGATATTCTGGAGGAGCCCATCGCCACTGCATCTCGCTTCCGGACTGGACTTAGGGCCGACATCCGAAGGGAACTGATTCCTCATAGGATTGAGACGGTTGAGCAGTGTTTTCAGCTCGCGCCGGAGTACGAGCACTATTTGCGCACTGCTGGCCCGAGACAGGTCACCTCTCGACCCGATGCCACCACAACTAGGAGACCCACTCCTGCCATGGCCACTGCCACCCCTCGCGCTCCCGCAGATGTGACGGGGATGTTTGGGGGTCGTCCACCATTTTATCTTTATCAGGTTTTCGATGGTTTGTCACTTTTATTGATTGTTTCTTTCGCACTATATGGGTTTATCTGTTGAAAAAGAAAAATGAAGTTTTTCCTTGTTTTCAAGCGTTTCATAAAGTGGTGAAGACCCAATTTGATGCCTCTATTCGTGTTCTTCGAAGTGATAGGGGGGGGGGGGGGGGGAGGGAGTATGACGATCGTGATGCCTTTGGTTCTTACCTCAACACTCACGGTATCATCCACCAGAAAACGTGTGTTCACACCTCTATTCAAAACGGAGTGGCCGAACGTAAAAATCAGCACCTCCTTGAGGTTGCTCGCTGTCTCCTAGCCACGATGCATCTTCCTAAATCCTATTGTGGTGATGCAATACTTACTGCTGCTCACCTTATCAACCACCTTCCTTCTCGTGTCCTTTCCTTTACTACTCCTCTAGTTCGTCTATGATCTATCCACCTCCAGCGTGGTTCACACTTCCCATTTGACATCTAGTGTTTTTGGGTGTGTCTGTTTCGTTTATGTTCACCAACCCCATCGCGACAAACTTGATCCTCGGGCTAAACATTGTGTCTTCCTTTGTTATTCCTCTACGACCAAAGGATATCGCTGTTATCACCCCCTTCCCGGCGTATGTTCTGTACCATGGATGTCACCTTCCGGGAGGGAGAATCCTATTTTCTACCTTCGACTCACCTTTTTCGTCAGGGGGAGAGTAGTGGTGATATAGATGTTACTTCTGCTCCTCTTCCTCTTCTCCCTTCTATTCCTTCCATTTCGGTACCCATAGCTCCTATCCCGGTATCAGACTCCTCTACTATGATTTCCCCTTTTCACCACGTTCAAGTACTACAGTTCCACCTCTACCAGTGCCAGCTTCAGACTCAGATTCTGATGATGCTGATTTGCATATCCCTCTTGCATTGCCGAAGAAAGGTAAAGCTACTTGTACGCAACATCCTATTTCTAATCATGTGGCTTACCATAATCTTACCCCGCTTCATCAAGCTTTTGTCTCATCTCTTTCTCTTGTTGTTATTCCTAAGACATGGCAGGAAGCTTTGAGAATACCTGCTTGGACACAGGCTATGCAAGATGAGATGTCTGCCTTGGACAAAAATCACACATGGGATGTTTCCTCTCTACCTCTAGGAAAGAAAGCTATTGGTTCTCGGTGGGTCTTCTCTGTTAAGCAGAACCAAGATGGCAAGGTGGAACGGTACAAAGCTCGTCTGGTCGCTCAAGGATATACTTAGACTCAAGGAGTTGATTACCAGGAGACCTTCGCTCTTATAGCAAAGATGGACTCCATTCGGGTGTTGTTATCGTGTGCTGCTTGCCTGGACTGGGACCTCCATCAACTGGATGTGAAGAATGTGTTCCTCCACGGTGAGCTTGATGAAGAGGTGTACATGAAGTTCCCTCCTGGTTATGTGAAGAAGGGAGCTGAAGGGCTTGTCTGCTGCCTAAGAAAATCCTTATATGGCCTGAAGCAATCTCCTAGGGCCTGGTTTGGGAGGTTTCTTACGGTTATGCTCAAGTTTGGTTACAAGCAAGCTCAATCTGACCATACCATGTTCATCCGGAGACATGAACAGAGGATTGTGGTTCTCATTGTCTACGTGGATGACATTGTGATTACCGGAAATGACGCAGAGGAGATTACTAATCTTAAAACCCTCCTGTCTGTTGAATTTGAAGTAAAAGACTTGAGAAGATTACAATACTTTATGGGTATCGAGGTGGTTAGATCTGAGGAGGGTATCTGATGCAGAGCATTCGTCCTGCGTCAGTATCTTCATATCCCAACGAAAGTATATATTGGATCTCCTAAAGGAAACTGGTATGCTAGGTTGTGTTCCTGCGAACACCCCTATGGAGGAAAATCACAGGATTGAGGAAAATGGTGATGGTGATCACACTGATGTATTACGTTATCAAAGATTGGTTGGGAAACTTATATATCTATCCCACACACGTCCTGATATTACATTTGCGAATTGGTATTCTTAGCAGATATATGCATTCTCCTAGGATCAGACATTAAGAAGCTGCGTATCGCATGCTACGATATTTGAAGAAAGCCCCTGGTCGTGGTCTCCTATTCTCCAAAAACAACAACTTGAAGATTGAAGTTTTTACTGATGCTGATTGGGCTGGATGCTATGACGACAGAAAGTCCACCACAGGATACTGTTCCTTTGTTGGTGGAAATCTTGTGACATGACGTAGCAAGAAGCAGAATGTGGTGGCTAGATAGTGCAGAGGCAGAATATCGTGCTATGTCTCAAGGCCTATGTGAGGGTCTATGTGTGGTACTGTGTTACAAGATCTGAGTTTATCTGAGACAACCCTTTTCTCCTTGTTCTGTGACAATAAGACAACTATCAGTATCGCTCATAACCCAGTCCAACATGATAGAACAAAGCATGTTGAGGTTGATCGACACTTTATCAAAGATCACTTGGATAAAAAGACGGTGGTCACACCTTTTGTTCACTCCAAAGATCAACTAGCCGATGTGTTTACCAAAAGCTTGGGGTGTGATGTGTTCATCGATGATATTCAAAATCTTGGGATGACCGACATCTTCCGTCCGACTTGAGGGGGAGAGTTGTAATATATAGTTAATTTGGTCCAAGTCGTCTTTATTGTATTAATCCCAGATTGGGGTATTTTTCCCCTTTTTAGGTTTCCCCTTACTCAAGTATATGTAGTAAGGTCTCTCTTGAATCATTATGCACGTATTATTCTCTCAACTGAGAGCTCACGGCGAACAAGAGACCGCTAAGGCAAAAGATTCGAGACCGCTTTGACAAGAGGTGAGCTTGAGGATTCGAATCAGCCTGCCTTAAGGGTACTGTTCCCTCTATTTATAGGCTTGGGGGATTGCCCGAACGGGCAGTGCTTAAAATTACCGGCTGCCCGGGGTACAGGAGAGCCCGGCAGAGGTGAGGGGATACATGATGTGCAAATAATAGAAAACAATCTGACCGCGCGGTCAACCTTGTGACCGGCTCTGCTCTCCCTGAATCTTTGTTGCTTAATGGTCTCGACGGTCTGGGCGATCATCAGGAGTCTGACCTCCCCGACTGCCCTTGAAGAAAATCTAGTCGCAGTATTCCGAGTAAACATGATCCCCGCACATTTCCAAATTTTTTGAAATTTGGGAAATGTCCGCTTTAACCGCGGAGACTGCGACTGCCATTAATGCTGAAAAATCTATAAATACGCCCGGGGGTCCTGCAGATATCCGAAAATTCCTTTTGAGACGGGATGCTTTTCACCCCTTGCGGTTAAGATATTCCAGACCGCAATGTCTGGGAGCTGGCAAAGATTCTTTGATGTCTGCCTTCGAAGCTTATGACGATGAAGTCGCGCCGCGGTTTTCTCCCCGCAGGAAGAAGACAGTCATCGTCAAGAAGAAAGTTCCTTCTCGCGAGGTCGGCGAAGGATCCAAGAAAGTCGAGAAGGCGATCGTGACTGTGCCAAAGCCAGCGGAGATCGTGCCGGCGGTCACTGAGATCGGGCCGAAGCCTGCGTACACACCGATGATCTCTGAAGATGTCAACATCACCATCACTCCCTCTGACGAAGTCGTTATGAAGATTCAAGGGCTGGCCAACATTAGCTTTGTCTATGAAAAGTCCATGGCCGCATGGAAGGTGGCCGGAGAGAAGATCAACGGCGGTCAGCAAGCGGGCTCGTCAACCTTTCTCAATGTTGACGTCGGGACCGGAGCTGCCCGCGAGGGAATGAAGTAGATGGCGAAAAATCAAGAAATGGTGCTTGTTGCAGAGGAGAAGAAGAGAAAAATAGCTGCAATGTCGACCACTGTAAAAGAGAGAATATTAAAGAAGAGCAAGAAGAGAAAGAACAAGGACTTATCCGCATGGTTAGGCCCGAGGAATCTCTCCTCCACGGTGAGGGAGGAGGGCGAGATCTCGCAGCCTTCAGCTGAGAAGACACCTGCCGCCGATCTGAGCTGTCAGGATGATGTTCCTGCTGTCAACACCTCCACATTGGAGTATTCGAAAGAGCTTGAAGTCTTCCTGGAGGAAGATGAGAATGTCCCGATAGTCAATACTGACGACGCAGCCAAGGAAGCAGAAGAGGAAGAACTGCGGAAGAAGATCGTGGCGGAGAAGGCCGCATTGGCCGGCGTGGGTGCGCCAGGCGGACTCGTGACTAAGCAGTCCGCCCAGGATTAAGCAGCAGCGGACATACAGCGGGCTGTTAAGGTCATTCGGTCAGGTAAGGCCACGACGGTCTCCAAGCCTATTAAAATTCCTCGCCCATTTAACCCTAGATTGACGGTGAAGTGTCCTCAAATTGAGATCATCTCGATGGATGGGATTATCCCAACTCATGATGAGTTGAAGCGCATGTGGAAGGAAGGTGAGCGGTCTCGGAAGGCCATGCTGAAGAGAATCGATACAGATCGGCTAAGGCAACCTGTCCCGCTGACCGGCCTACTCTTCCCGCGACTAGCCAAGAAGTGAAGACCTCGCATATTTGCGAGCTCCTTTCTTTCGAAAGTACTTGTCATTCCTGCATGTTATTTTATTTTGAATACGAAGAAACTTTTTCTTTCCATACTTACCTTGCTTCTTATCGTAGATGCTACTGTGTCCGCGTCTCCACCGCCTGACGCTCCAACGGGCATTGTGACCGTAGAGGTCCTGACCGCACGGTCAACGCAAGTACATGCTCTTGCGCCTTGCGGAAAGAGTGGAGGCTCTGGAGCGGGAGATGCGGGAGAAAGAGAAATGTGGGAGAGAGAAAAGCGGGAAGGGCTAGAAAGAGAGAAGGCTTTCCAAGACCAGTTGAGGACTTAGGCCGCCGCCTTGCCTTCGAGAATGAAAGGCAGACCCAGACTCACCGCATGAGGGAGTTGGAAAAAGATGTTAGATATTACAAAAATAAATCTTCAAATCTTTCCGCTGACGTCGAAAGATTACAGCTGATAGATCCGGCGGCTAGAGCGGGTACATCCGTTAACTCCCCCCCCCCCCCCCCCCCCACCCACACTGTCACATGTCGCAAGTGTACGCTTATATCAGTCAGATTCAGGATGACGCGGCGCAAGTCGGGAGAGACGCCCGGACCACCCTCGTTAACCGCCATGTTATATACATATTCTTGATGATTTGGGTGTTGTAATATTATTCAGGTTTCCTGTGGACAAATATTTGTTGACATTTTCAGTATAGCTTTTTACCTAAAATGTTTATGGTTGTACTGTTCGCGGCTAGCGTGGTTAACTGTTTGTTTTTAACTTGTGAAATTCTGATTGCTGTGTCGATTAATGCTTGCGGTCTGCGCGACTAGACGTCTATATTGTCTGTTTCGCTTGCTGTGACGGACGTCTTTTGCGGTATGTGCGATTAAATATTTGTATTGCTTGGTTGCGCTGTGCAGTTAGCAATTTCCTGACAGGTATAGGCTTAGACCGCGCGGCTTGGCGAACAGATGTGCGGTCTGATTTGCTAATCGTAAACTACAAAAAACTACATATAGCTCTGAATTCCGAGTTTGCAGCAGAACTGTTGTGAATGCGGTCGAAGCAAAAATCCGCGAGGTCTCCAAACATGGTGACTGGGCGAGTAGACGGGGTCATAAATTTCTTAACCGCTGAGTATAGGAAATCCAAGATTTCTAATTCTGAATTCCAGGCCTTCACGGAGAAGTATATGACTAACCCTGCCGTTGTCGCGCGGTTTCCACGACCTGAAGAGGGGATAAACACTTCTTGAAGAGGGGATAAACACTTCTTCAGAACGCGCGATCGCGATTCCGATCGATCACTTCGACTACGGATTCAAGTTCCCAGTGCTCTGGGAAGCTGTTCAGATTTTTGGCCATTACGGAGTTTTTCTTGGTCACCTGCCGCCGAATTCAATCGCGGCTATCTTCTCCTTCATAGCCTACCTGCGGTCAGAGGGAGTTCAATTCACAAGGGATATATTCCGAAACATATTCCTTGTGAGATCGCTGAAGGAGGGGAAGATGTAAGATTCAAGGGCCTCCTCTACTTTGGATGTAACGGCATGAAGGTGGTTAATCTGCTGAATAAAGTCCATAACTGGACTGAAAGATATTTGAAGACGACTTTGGCGGCCTTCCTGTCTGGCCGCAAGGTCGCGCAGACATCGTATTTTAGTCGTCGAAGCTGTCCGCTATAGAGCAGAAGATTGTGGAATCGCTCACGGAAGAGCGGTTAGATATCTACCGCTGCTTCCTACTGTGAATGATGTGTCTCCTGGGGACAGTAAGTAAAATACCTGCGACTAAATGACTTGACCGCGTTAGTCGCACTGTGAGTTAACGAGTTTATTTCAATCTTGCAGCAACCCTAAAGGTTCCTCTAAATAAGTCGCAACAACCAGAAGGAAAAAATCCTCACTCAAAGGGAAACACAAAAAGGCGGGAAGAGGAGCGCCAAGAGAGGGGGGATTGCGTCGTGGAGGACTCCTTTCCCCTTCGTGGAACTGGAGGTACTTTGAAGGACCTCCGCGGCAAGCCAATAATGAGGTGGCATGCCACGGAAGACACGTGCAAGTGTCAACCTCTCTTCCCTCCTGGATGAGTGAAAAGATTACCCGCCACGCTGGTGCGGTTACCACAACACTCTATGGGAAGAAAAATCTTAGGGTCCGTTCGTTTCACAGACATTGATATTGAAGTATTGACTTTCAATCCAATATCAATACACACGGGAAACGACATTGAGTTTAAATCCAATTCTTTTGTTCGTCTGTATGATGATTTTCTGTCATAGGAATTGATATTCATTATTTTTTACTGTTCGTTTGCAGAAAGGCTTTCTTTCATAAGAATTGACATTGATCAATGTTGAGCTTTTAAGCCTTTTTCCTGCAAATTATCAAAAGCAATAATGCATTTTTTAGCCTGACACGTGTTTTTTTAGCCCAGCGCGACATTTTTGCCCGGGCGTGCTTTTTCGGCGGGCGCGGTTTTTTCGCCCGGGCGCGATTTTTTCGCCCGGGCGCAATTTTTCCTCCCGGGCGTGATTTTTCCTCCCGGGCGCGATTTTTTCGCCCGGGCGCGATTTTTTCGCCCGGGCGCGTTTTTTTCGCCCGACTGCGTTTTTTTTCGCCCGGTAGCATTTTTTCGCCCAGGCGGGTTTTTTTCGCCCCGACGCAGTTTTTTTCGCCCCGACGCAGTTTTTTTGCCCGGACGCGCATTTTTCGCCCGGACGCGTTTTTTCGCCAGACCGCATTTTTTTTGCCCGGGCGTGTTTTTTTCGCCCGGTCGCGTTTTTTTTGCCCGGGCGCAATTTTTCGCCAGGGCGCGTTTTTTCGCCCGGACGCGGTTTTTTCACCCACGAACGTTTTTTTTTGCCCGGGCGCGAAAAAAACATGCCCGAGCGAAAAAGGCGCGATTTTTTCGCGAAAAAATCGCGTCCGGATGAAAAAACACGCCCGGGCGAAAAAGGCGCGATTTTTTCGCGAAAAAAACGCACCAGTGCGAAAAAAACGTGCCAGTGCGAAAAAAACGCGCCCGGTCGAAAAAATCACGCCCGGGCGAAAAAATTGCGTCCGGGCGAAAAAACGCGTCCGGGTGAAAAAATGCGCCCGGGTGAAAAAATCGTGCCCGGGCGAAAAAAATGTGCTCGGGCGAAAAAATTGCGCCCGGCGAAAAAAATCGCGCCGAGGCGAAAAAAGCGCGCCCGGGCCAAAATATTACGCCCGGGCGAAAAAATTGCGTCCGGGCGAAGAAAAAACCCGCTCGGGCGAAAAAATCGCGTCCGGGCGAAAAAATGAGGAGTCTTATGATTTTGTTTATTCCACGGAAGTATATGAGGAGTTTTCCTATGCTCCTTCAAGAAACTTTACAGCACATGAATTGGATGCTCTCAGACTGCTATTTCATTTCCAGTCGGGCATGGCTTCCAGTGTTTCTACCTCATTTTCCACTGCAACTATGCCCAGTGCATATGCTGTCACCATCACTCCATTTGATTGGATCATTGACTCAAGGGCCACCGATCATATGATCGGATCCTCAAAGTTTTTTCCTACAGACCTTTGTCTTGTAAGGACAAGGTTATCTCTGCCAATAACACCTTGTCCCCCCTTGCTGGCAACTGCCACATTTCATGTTCTCAGTCTATTTCCTTTTCTTCTGCCCTTCATGTTCCCTCTTTTCCTAGTAATTTAATTTCGGTCAGTAATATCACTAGATCTTTTAACTGCTGAGTAAGCTTTTTTCCCAACTCTTGTGTTTTTCAGGAACTGGGTACGAAACAAAACATTGACAGTGGTAGTAACCGCGGTGGCTTGTACTACCTGGATTCCCAGCTACCATCTCAGGCCCTTTCCTCTGTTACAATTACTGATGCGGACGTTCGACGATGGCATCTGCGTCTCGAACATCCCTTTCATCTTTATCTTCAAAAAACGTTTCCTTCTTTTTTGCCTTTTATTAAGTTTTTATCTTGTGATGTTTGTGAGTTGTCTAAGCATATTCAACATAACTCTTCACATTTATCTTCTCCTAGTACCCGTTCTTTTACTGTCATACATTCAAATATTTTTTGGGTCAATCCCCTATTTTATCATTATCTGGTTATTGTTGGTTTGTCACTTTTGTTGACTGTTTTTCATGTACTACTTGAGTTTATATTTTAAAGAAAAAAGTGAGATTTTTTCTTGTTTTCAAGCCTTTCATCAGATGATGATGACCCAGTTCAAAGACACTACATGTCTCCTCCGTAGTGATAATGGGAGGAGGGATGTGATGATCATGGTTTGTTTGGTTCTTATCTCACCAGTTATGATATTATACATCAAACCGTGTTCACACCTCTATCCAAAACGTGGTTGTTGAACGAAAAAATCGGCATCTATGTTGCTCATTGCCTCCTCACCACTATGCATCTTCCTAAATCATTTTGGGGCAATGCTGTTCTAACCACATCTCATCTCATCAATCGTCTACCATCATGGGTTTTAGACTATGATACTCTCGACCGTCTCTCCACCACTCATTGTGTACATACCTCTCATCTGCCACATCGTGTGTTTGGGTGTGTGTTTTGTTCATGTACATCAACCTCATTTTGACAAACTTGACCATCAGGCTCAACATTGTCTTTATTGGCTATTCCTCCACCATGAAAGGATATCGATGTTACCACCCTCCGCCACGTCTTACATTTTGTACCATGAATGTTACATTATGCATTTATGCAAGGACGAATCCTATTTTCTGGATCTGACTCACTCCATTCGTCAGGGGGAGATTGGTGACAATGCATCTGATACCTCTACTCCTCTCCATCTCATTCCTCTTACTCATACTCTCCCTTTCATTCTAACAACTACCCAGTTCCTCCTCCTTCAATTCCTCCACTTCCCCTTGTGACAAACTGGTAAACATGCCACTATCGTTCCACTTTTACCAGTACTTGCTTTAGACTCAGATTTTGGTGATGACCTACATCTCCCTCTTGCATTGCTGAAAGGTAAAACGATTTCCACACAACACCTATTTTCAACCATGTTTCTTATCATCATCTTACCCATGCGCATCAGACCTTTATTACATCGTTATCCTTGATTACTATTCCCAAGATGTGGCCGGAAGCTTTAGGTATCCCTGAATGGACACATGCTATGTAGGAGGAAATGTCCGCCTTGGGCAAGAATCACACATGAGACATTGCCCCCTTCCTCCTGGGAAGAAAGCTATTGGTTCGAGGTGAATGTTCTTTATTAAACATAACTAGGATGGTAGGATTGAATGTTACAAAACACGATTGGCAGCTCAATGATACACTCAGACTCAAGGAGTGGACTACCAGGAAACCTTTGCTTCAATGGCAATGATGGAAACCATTCAGATTCTTTTATCCTGTGCCACTTGCTTGGGCTGGGACACCATTCATCAGAAGACGTGATCAAAAAATCGTGGTACTCATTGTCTACGTGGATGACATTGTGGTCACATGTGATGATCTAGAGGAAATTGCAAATTACAAGACACCACTGTTTGCAGAGTTTGAAGTGAAGGATTTAGGGAGACTACGATACTTTCTGGGAATTGAAGTGACTAGGTCGAATCAAGGTATCTTCATATCCCGACGCAAGTATGTGTTGTACTTGTTAAAGGAAACTGCGATGCTCGGTTGTGTCCCGACAAACACTCCTAAAGAAGAGAATCATAAGATTGATGAAGACAATGATGGTGACCGAATGGATGCTTTGAGCTATTAAAGATTGGTTGGGGGACTCATATACCTATCACTCATATGTCTGGACATTACACATGTTGTAGGTATCTTGAGTAGATATATGCATACTCACAGGATCTAACATCAAGATGACGCATATTGTGTACTGCGTACTTGAAGAAGGCACTAGGTTGATCACATCATCATTATTATTCAAATATTTCTTTTTACTAATGCTACTTCAATCAAAGTTAAAATCAACAAAAAATTTGAAAACCAACATGGCCATGTTTAAAGTTATCGTAGTTAACGCATTATTAGAGTTTTTTAGGAGTGTTTGAGTTAGTCCCACGTTCTTAGTTCGAGTTGAAGGGTCATCTTGATGCGTCTTCTATATAATGCCTCTCTGTGAATAAATACGATTATAACTTTTATTTCCTCTATAAAATTTCTAACATGGTACGAGATCTAGAATTTCTTTCTCGGCTTGCTTTGGCTCCCGCAACTCTACTATCATTTTTCCCGCTTCTGTCTTCTGATCCCACGACGACAGCGCCAGAGGGATCTCCCATCTTCTCTGTCACTGGTTCTAGTCGGGCGGAACCCTCATCTGACCTCGACGATCCCGTCGAGCCTGTTCCTGCTCATCGTCGACGACTTCCCATTTAACAGCTGCTTTCGTCGTAGATCCAGTCGACGAAGTCGCTCCAATCGAAGGACTTATATCTCGCCCCTTGTGTCCCTGCTTTCGATGAGTCCGGCTTCTGATTTCGTCATCGATCCCGGTTGTTGCTTCGTCATCGATCCATGCTGCTGCTCTCGTCATTGATCCCATCTGCGATCCCCGCGTCGAGCTTCTCCCGCATGAGCCGATCTCTGCTCGGTCGGTCCTCTTCCGACTGCTCTTCCTGTCGCTTTTCCCATCTGCCGGCCTTGGCTGCTCATCGTCGTCGTTCCAGTCGACGTTATTGCTCAAGTCGACGCTCTCCTGTGCTGATCCTGACGTCGTCAATGGCTTCCTCTGCTGATCCCGCCGATGATGTGGGTCCCGTTGCTATTCCCGCATGATCTCGTCGCATCTTCCATGGCAGAAATACCGCCAACTGTCTCTGTCCACGAAGTCTTCTCAACCCTTTTGGTGTGTTCTAGCCTTGACCACTTTGCTGCTCCTCATCCAGCTGCCTCCTGCCGCCGCACCTCTTGTTTCTGACGCTACCAACTGCTGCTACCCCTTCTCGGGTATTTTCCTCTCGCCGTGATGAAGCTTCAGTTGATTTGGTTGTCTTTATGCGTCTTTAACATTTTTTTGGCCGCTGTTAGTGTTTGTTTCGTTTGTTGTTGTTATGCCTGCATGCACATGTGTCTCACACGAGGGGGAGTGTTTGGGGCGAAGATGACTCAGATGGCATTTTTTGACTTTTGCCTTAGTCCTACATGACCCTCCAGGCTTTTGCTTGTGTTATTTTTGTCCCCTCATTTTTCTCCGTTGTGGTATATGTTGAGGTAGGGTCTTTGTTGGTTGATCTTATTCCAACGAGTCCATGGTCGGTAAACCGATGGTCGGTGAGACCACTATGGTTAGGATCCTCAGTCGGATTATCCCTGGTGGCTCGTTTGTTGATTTTATCCAACGGGTCCATGGTTGATGGACCGATGGTCGGTGGAACCGCTATGGTTCGAAAATATCCCTAGTGACTCGTCCGTTGATTTTATTCAGTTAGTCCATGGTCGGTGGACCGATGGTCGGTGGGACCACTATGGTTCGTAATAGCCTCGGTCGGATTATCCTAGGTGGCTCGTCTGTTGCTTTGTCCCACTTAACCTACCACCATTAGCTTTGTTTTGATGTTTTCAAGCTGGAGGTTTCCCCTCTAGCTTTAGCGGGAGTGTGAAAGTTATTGAAGTTATCGCATTATTAGAGTCCTTCAAGAGTGTTTGAGTTTAGTCCCACATTGTGAGTTTGAGTTTAAAAGTTTTTGTATTTCCTATATAATGCGTCTTTGTGGATGAATAAAATTGTACCTTTTATTTTCTTTCTACGATTTGAACAACGATAGTACTATAATAGTTGCAAAACACTAGAGTAAAGATAAATAAATAGCAAAAGTACAGAACAATCACACATTATTTGACAATATTTAAATTATGCACACTATTAAATAAATGCAATAATGGAAGTCAAATAAATGGGGAAAATTTCATAACTCTGGTAGGACCTTATATAGGTCAATATACACCTCTAAAAATATTTTGGGAATTTTAGAATAATCACACATATTATTTGACAATATTTAAATCATGTCACACTATGGTATTATTGAAATAATTAGGCCTTAAATGTTCTGATAAATTCCAAATCTGTGGAGAAACCTTCCTTATACCATGTTATACCTATGGTAGAAATTTTAGGTCAATTGGTTATATGGAATTTGATGTACACACTTGTGATACACATGCACTGTGTTAATAGTAATTTTTAATTATTGGAATATCTCTCATAATATTCCTCAAAAATTAACCAAATTTTGCTGGCAGAATATTTGAATCATCTTAGACCTATGGTAGAAATTTTAGGTCAATTGGTTATATGGAATTTGATGTACACACTTGTGATCCACATGTGGTGTGCTAATAGTAATTTTTGATTATTGGAATATCTCGCATAATACTCATAAAAAATTAACCAAATTTTGCTGGCAGTATATTTGAATCATCTTAGACATATGGTAGAAATTTTAGGTCAATTGGTTATATGGAATTTGATGTACACACTTGTGATCCACATGTGTTGTGCTAATAGTAATTTTTGATTATTGGAATATCTCTCATAATACTCTTCAAAAATTAATCAAATTTTGCTGGCAGTATATTTGAATCATCTTAGTCCTATGGTAGAAATTTTAGGTCAATTGGTTATATGGAATTTGATGTACACACTTGTGATCCACATGTGGTGTGCTAATAGTAATTTTTGATTATTGGAATATCTCTCATAATACTCATAAAAAATTAACCAAATTTTGCTGGCAGTATATTTTAATCATCTTAGTCCTATGTTAGAAATTTTAGGTCAATTGGTTATATGGAATTTGATGTACACACTTGTGATCCACATGTGGTGTGCTAATAATAATTTTGGATTATTGGAATATCTCTCTTAATGTTCATCAAAAATTATCCAAAATTTGCTTGCAGTATATTTATATTATCCTAGACCCTTGGTAGAAGTTTTGGGCCAATTGGGTAAGCTAACTTAATAAACCTCAAATGTGGGTGCGGTTAGTAATCTTTAGTTATGAACCTTTATTCCAAGATAACCTCACAACAATACCCTTCCATATGAATATACAATTAAGAAATGTTGTGAGCTCATGTTATTAAATATCTCGAGAAAGGGAGGTTTGGGATGTCATCCCATTGCACCTCCTAGTACCGCTGCGAGCTCTTCACCGGGTAGACCTCGGGAAGTCCAAGATTCAACGTAAACTGTTAAGTCTACGTAAGATGAATATATTAACCAAAGGATGTACACTCATAATACCATAAGTAATCCTTAGGATCATGATTAAATTACTATGGTTTGTACTTCCCCATATAGGACTTGAACCTAGGTTAGCGTCGGTAACATAGGGTGTTGTCACTTAGAACTTATACAACTGTCTTATTTATCCTGGTGGATGAGTGTAGGGAGGACTTGGTTGATACTCCCTGGGAGCTGTTAGCTCAGTGTTACATATGAGGTGGGGATGTCTACTTGTGCATGTGCATATAGATCTTAATGGTGAGATTGCTTGTGGTGGGTCTACGATGCGTGTCCAGTCGTCACACCGATGGAAGCATGTAGACTTGGCTAGAGGGGTTGAGGTCTAGTGGGCCAACTCAGCTGGTGTCCTGGAGACGCTTTCCCAATGACTCTCCCCTAAGCCTTGGAGGTCTGGTTTGGTTCATTCCAGCAAGAGTACGCAGAGGCTCCGCAATGCTCACGCGTTGAGGCGTACGTAAGGCCTAGGTCTGGTAGTGTGTTATACCCACCTAGTAGTGGAGATGCCCGCTCCACTGTCTCCGTTTGACCACGACGGGAGGTGCCTAAGAGGTTAGCTACCCTCGAAATGTGGGAACTAAAAGTATATGTCGACATAGAGTTTGTGTGTGAGTACTGCATGGAGAGTCATCATCATATCATATCATAGCATGACATGTACATCATAAACCTTCATCAAAGATCCTCATTATATAAATTAGTATGAACTCTTTTATATGATGAATTATTTTACTTGCTAGAACGACCCTTAACTTATAAATCTGTATGAGCATTTTATAAGTTAAATTTTTTTATTATCTGCTATATGATTGTACATTGGTATTTGTTCTGTTGTTAACAGTAGATGTAGTGTTATAATTATAAACGAAGAACCATTACATGCTTATTATCCCTACATGTACAACCACTTGATATATTGTTATGAATGACACCATAGAAAACATTATCCCTTATGTCACCTGCTTTTATCATTATTACTGCTTATATTGTACCTTCCATTTCCATCCTTCCGCCCGGTGCCTAGGAGTGGTCGGGGGAGCGGATGTCGAAACCGCTTAGTCTTTTTGACTTAACGGTCAGTGAACCACTTCATTTTAGGGAACCGTGCCGACGCAGCAGCAGCACCTCGAGCAGGAGGACCACCGGGCCAGAGAGGTAGAGCCTGACGTGACGATGTGACATGTACCGACCCCTTTCGCAGCAGATGTGAGACATTAGAGATCTTCCGCTTGTAGTAGATTATATTTCATTATGGACATGTATCAAACTATCAGTCTTTATTATTATTCCGTGGACTACTATCTCTATTAATGTGATGTGGACTCTAGATTTTCATTCCATTTACTATTGTGGTTGGCCTTTGATATTTGGAAATTGCCGGCAGAATTGGCATCTTGTGGTGGTTGTATTACCGACATCCAGGCGGACGAGCCAGAGTGGCAGGTGTACTCGAGAAGGACGCGCGCAGGAGCGAGCAACGGCGGCGTGGAACCAAGGGACGGACCGGGCGGTTCGGCGGGTGCGGCCTAAGGGGCCGGCCGGCCCACTATCTTTAATTAATTTCAGCTTGTATTATTTTAGTGTTGTTGGGAACTTGTACTTTATGCTTTTGGATGGGTGATGGTTCCTCCTATATAAGGGAACATCTTTAGGGTTTCTTGTATCTTTGGATCAATTATCAAGTTGGGGCTGCTCCCCTTTCTCTCAATCTCCTTCTCTTGCTCTCCCTCTCTTCCGTCTATCTCTCTCTCGCTCTATCTCCCTCCTCCTCCGGTCCAGCCTACCGCCGCCCGCTACCTCCCGCTAACGCCAACCGGTAACCCCCGCTAACGCCCTCCGATACCCTAGCGGTATCATTGGTCCGACCTGCCGCTCCGCCCGCCGCACCGCCTGCTGCGCCGGATTTCCGAAATGGCTCCGAAGGGCGGCCCCCGCCCCGACGATGACCTCATCGCCGAACGGCTCGCCACCCACGACGACCACATCTCCTCCCTTCAGTCCTCCGTGGAGGCACTCGCGGCCGGCCAAGCCTCGATCCTCGCACGCATCGACACCCTCATCTCCGCCGCGAACCCCGCCTCCATTCCCGCTCCGGACCCGCCGATCCCGACCCAGCTGGGCTCAGGCGCGGGATCCGACGCCGGATCCGCGTCCCTGCTCGGAACCCCGCCCAGCCCGCTGTCGCCGGGGCTGGGTCGGCTCCCTGCCGCCGAAACCAACTCGGTCGGCCTCCAGCCGCCACTCGGGACTCGTGACTCAACTTCCGGGACTTCCCCCCGAGCACTATTTGGGTTTCTTTCTACAAGGCTTGAGCCCCAACATCCGCTCTCGCATACGTACTCACCAGCCCCGTACGGTGTCGGAAGCCCTCAAACTCGCCCGGGCGGTAGAGGCGGACATTGGACCTCGCCAAACCAGCCCCCACCTTTCCGACCACCGCCACCCCGACACACCGGCTACCGGCCGACCATCGTACCGCCCAGCCGCCCTGCGCGGCCAGAGGGACCGCACTGCGTCTCCAACGACGACTACAACGACCTACGCCGCCGTGGCCTATGCTTCTGATGCCGCCAACCGTACTCTCCGCAACACGTTTGCCCAGTCAAGGAATTCCAAGCCATTTTCAGCGACGGCGAGGGGGACTCCATGGCCACGGAGCCCCCCCGCGTTGGACATCTCACCGGAGCACACCACAGAGGAGTTAGAGGATGCCCCCCTCAATGTTCTGGAGCTGCCCTTTTATTCGGTGGGGGGACTCACCGGACCCCACACGATGAAACTGGCCGGTATGGTCTAGGGCTGGCCCATCATTGTGATGGTAGATAGCGGTGCAAGCCACAACTTCCTGTCGGCCCAACTTGCCGGTGAGCTCGCCTTACCGGTTGATCCGTCGCCCGATTTTTCGGTGTGCCTCGGCGACGGCCTTCGCCGCCCGACGCTTGGACAGTGCCGAGACGTGACCGTGTCTCTCGGCTCCTGCACGGTCACGACTGATTTCTATATGTTCGAGTTGGGTGGTCTGGATGCGATCTTGGGGGTGGCCTGGCTCGAGACATTGGGGGACGTTCGCGTCAATTAGGCGTCGATGACCATGGCCTTCCAGCACCAGGGCCAGCCATGCCGCTTGGCGGGCGATCCGACTCTTCTACGCTCACCGATCTCTTTCCGCGCGATGACGCGCATTACCGATGTTGACTTCTCGGCCTGGCTTTGGCCTCTGCAGACCGGCCTTTCGGCGACGACCGACCCCCTTGTCCCCGCGATGTCCTCGGTGCTTGCCGATTTTGAGGATGTTTTCACTACACCGGCGGGCCTTCCCCCACCTCGGCCTACTGATCACGCCATTGTCCTCCACCCAGGGTCGGCAGCGGTGTCCGTCTGGCCATATCGTTATGGGCATGCACAAAAGGACGAGATGGAGCGGCTCGTTCGAGAGATGTTACTCGGGGGCCTCATTCGGCCCAGTGCTAGCCCTTTTTCCAGTCCCGTCTTACTGGTACGCATGAAGGATGGAAGCTGGCGCTTCTGCGTGGACTACCGGGAGCTGAACAAGGCGACCGTTCCCGACAAGTACCCCATCCCAGTGATCCAGGAGCTTTTGGACGAGCTGCATGGTGCGGCTTTCTTCACCAAGCTGGACCTCCGCGCCGGCTATCATCAGATCCGAGTTCGGCCGGCGGACGTGCCAAAAATGACTTTCCGCACACACGACGACCATTTTGAGTTTTTAGTGATGCCCTTCGGGCTCACTAACGCTCCGGCTACCTTCCAGGCCACCATGAACGACATTTTCAGACCAGTGCTCCGTAAGCATGTACTTGTCTTCTTTGATTATATACTTGTCTTTAGTCGTTCTTGGCAGGAGCATCTCGAACACGTGCGAGAGACCTTCACCACCCTCCGCCGTCACCATCTTACGGTCAACCGTAAGAAGTGCACTTTCGGCACTTCGACGGTCAGCTACTTGGGTCATACTATCTCCGCCCACGGGGTGGCCATGGATGAGGACAAGATCCAGGCGGTGCTGCGTTGGCCGACTCCACACTCTGTTCGGGACGTGCGAGCATTCCTCGGGCTGACCGACTATTACCGGCGCTTTATCAGAGACTACGGCGGGTTGGCCCGCCCCCTCACCTAGCTGTTGAAGACGACAGAGGACAGACCGTTCGAGTGGCCCCCTGCCGCGATGGTGGCGTTTGCCGCATTGCAGTCGGCCTTGGTTCAGGGCCCGGTATTGGCAATGCCAGATTTCAGTCAGCCGTTTGTAGCGGAGTGTGACGCTTCTGGGTTCGGCGTCGGCGCCGTGTTGATGCAGGCGGGCCGGCCTATCGCCTATTACAGCCGGGCATTCTCCACAGCCGTGCAGAGCAGATCCGCCTACGAAAACGAGCACATGGCCCTCGTTTTGGCGGTCGAGCATTGGCGACCCTACCTTCTCGGCCGCCCCTTTATCATCCGTACAGATCACCACAGCTTGCGTTACCTCCTACAGCAGAAGATTGCCACGCCGACACAGCAGGTGTGCGTGGCGAAGCACCTTGGCTACGATTTCACGATCGAGTTCCGGTCGGGCAAGACGAACCGCGCGGCCGATGCACTTTCCCGTCATCCCCACCCCCCGGAGTTTACCGCCATTTCGAGACCGGTGCAGGACGACGCCACCGGCCTCCAGCAGGAGGTGGACAAGGACCCGCAGTTGGTGAGCATTCGGGCGGCCTTACTAGCCGACCCCACGTCCCGACCTCCCTACGCTCTCATAGGGGCCCGCCTCTTCCATCGGGATCGCTTTGTTCTGTCGGCCTCATCCTCGCGGATTCCCCAGCTACTTGCAGAGTTTCACTCCACACCATCGGGTGGCCACGCGGGCGCGTTCCGCACCTACCGCCGCCTGGCCGCGTCTCTTTTCTGGCCCCACATGCTCCGCCAGGTGAAGGCTTATGTGGCGGCATGTTTACCCTGTCAGAAGGCCAAATATGAGACCATGTTTCCTAGTGGCCTACTTCAGCCCCTCCCGATTCCAGAGCGAGTTTGGGAGGACATCGCGATGGATTTCATCACTCGCATGCCGCACTCCAACGGTTTTGATTGCATCCTTGTCGTAGTCGACCGACTGACGAAGCACGCCCACTTCGTGCCTCTTCGCCACCCATACACAGCGGCGACCGTGGCGGACAGTTTCATCGCAGAGATCGTGCGGCTCCATGGGTTTCCCCGCTCGATCGTCAGCGATCGTGATCCACTCTTCCTCAGTAGCTTTTGGACATCGCTCTTCCGCTTACAAGGTACACACTTACGAATGAGTACAACTTACCACCCGCAGTCGGACGGCCAGTTCGAGGTCTTGAATAGGTGTCTGGAGACTTACTTGCGCTGCTTCATTGGAGAGCGACCAGACTCGTGGGCAAAGTGGCTGTGTTGGGCTGAGTATTCTTACAACACCGCCTATCACTATTCCGCGCATACTTCGCCGTTCGAGATAGTCTACGGCCAGCCACCACCTTCCATCCTCCGCCACCTTCCGGGGGAATGCCCGGTCGCCAGTTTGGCCTACCACCTCCATGATCGGGACGTGATCTTGGATAGTTTGAAGCACCATCTGCGGCGTGCCCAGGCGAAGATGACCTCGTTTGCCAACAGGAAACTCCGAGACTTATCATTTCAGATTGGTGAACGGGTGTTCATCAAACTACATCCTTATCGGCAACTTACGGTAGCCCGCCGACCATGCCCCAAGCTAGCACCCCGTTTCTACGGTCCCTTCGAGATCATGAGCCGCATCGGAGCCGTGGCCTACCTGCTCCGCCTACCGGATAACAGTCGAATCCACCCCGTGTTTCATGTCTCGCAACTTCGCCGGGTTGTCGGCGACCACCCTGTCACCGACCACATCCCAACGGACTTGGATTTTTCCGGCTCCGACCCCCTTTACCCAGAGGCCATTGTTGACCGGCGCCACCACACGCCGGGCGAGGCAACCCCAGAGGAGATACGTGTGGCTTGGCGTGGCCGGCCCGCATCCGCCGCGACATGGTTACTTCGTGAGGATTTCCGGCGCCAGTTCCCAGATTATTGCCTTGAGGAGATGGGGGTATTGTTACCGACATCCCGGCGGACGAGCCAGAGTGGCAGCTGTACTCAAGAAGGACGCGTGCATGAGCGAGCAACGACGGCGTGGAACCAAGGGACGGACCGGGCGGTTCGGTGGGTGCGGCCTAAGGGGTCGGCCAACCCACTATCTTTAATTAATTTCAGCTTGTATTATTTTAGTGTTGTTGGGAACTTGTACTTTATGCTTTTGGATGGGTGCTGGTTCCTCCTATATAAGGGAACATCTTTAGGGTTTCTTGTATCTTTGGATCAATTATCAAGTTGGGGCTGCTCCCCTTTCTCTCAATCTCCTTCTCTTGCTCTCCCTCTCTTCCGTCTATCTCTCTCTCGCTCTATCTCCCTCCTCCTCCGGTCCAGCTACCGCCGCCCGCTACCTCCCGCTAACGCCAACCGGTAACCCCTGCTAACGACCTCCGATACCCTAGCGGTATCAGGTTGCCAACCCGTGAGTTGGCTCTACCGCAAGGCGGCGGTTCTGGGCATAAAACTCCCCTCGGCTGTGCTCAATTACCGGGAGGCGGAGTTTTACAACTGGTATAGCAATGACGTGAAGAACATAAATACTGAATCTGTAGCAGAACAACAAATAGAGCAGAAGAAGCAACAAGAAAAAATTGAAACTTACAACTTAGGTGCAACCAGGGACAAAGCTCAACCAACAAATGGGCAAGAAAGGAAAAGCCATGACCAAACTAGTAAGTAAAATAGAGAAACTTATAGGTCACAACTTAGTTTAGTGAGAAAGGCCAATCATTGAGACCGTAACAATAGGGGAAGTCAACCCCCTAGGAAAAGTCAATGGATTCAAAGCTCCAATTTGTAAATCAAAGGGTCTAGTGTTAACAACACAAGAAGAGAGACCACACATAGAAGAACCCTACATCTTCGGAGAGGAGGACATCATAAAGCAGAAGAAGATGAGAGACCGACATTGACTTTTTTTTTCTTAAAATCGCAGGAGAACTCATGGAGAGGAGAGAAACGAGTGTCTCGGGTCGGGCTGGGTAGATTAAGGTTTATTTATTTATAATATACATATGATATTGAAATATCAGACGATATTTCAATATAATGCATTAGCCGATATAAATGGAAAACTGGATATGTCGGCTGATATATTGAAAAGCGATTTATGGGTAAAATAAATCGGTGGCGTCATTTCCTCCTTGAAACATTTATGTTGGTCAACATGTCGGCCATATCAGACGATATCAATAACTGATTTGAGACTTGTTATAGCTTTGCCATGGCCGTGTAAATTTTGATATGCATCTAATCTATCATCTTTCTTTTTTGCCGATTTACTACCATTTTTTGATCCAAAATTATTTTAACATATGTAATTGAATGTTTCCAGACTTTATTATTGATTCGTTGTGTTGTGTTTTACCAACGTCTTTAATAATATTAATTTTCGAGTCTTCTCTAACATTTGTTGGTGTGTATTACATGTAGGTATTTGGTGAACCTAAATGGAAGCTGGAGATCATTTTACTGTATCTTGGTAAATACTGCAAGAAGGTAAGCTGACTTTATTTGATTAAATCAAATATTGTGGTGGAAGTATATCTTAAAGAATCGTATTTGAAGAAATGAAGATAAACCCTTGTGGTATCTTTTATATAAAGGTTCTTCTTGATATTAGATGATATATCTTGTCAGAATGATTGCTGGTTCTTTTTAGAATGATCTATCGATCTTTGTTGTTTTTCTTTTCCTTGTATTATGATTTTTTTTGGTTTGGTAGACCAACAAGATGAATGTTACGTTTTCAAAATAATCCTACTATATTATGTTTCTCATGTACAAGTTTATAGAGAACTTGAGCTTTTGAACCGCAAAATCAGATTTTAAGCAAATTGTATTTGGCATTGACAAGAAATCAGTTTCATTTGTGAATTATAGTCTCAAGCATAAACTGTTTTCTGTAGTCTACTTATGGTAGAAGATCCTATAAAATTAGAATAATAATCAAACAAATCCTAAACAACTGAAAAATAGCCTAATTGCATTTGACATTTAATAAAAGATATTAGAGATTAATAAAAAAACTGAATAATAACTTAATAAAAATCCTGTGACTAATTTATTGTGGTACATTTATTGACCCCATATGTAGCAAAATGTGCAAGTTCGTGAGAATTGACCTTCAAGTGTCAGCTCTTAGTATATGAATAACTAGACCAAAAGCTGGAATCAGAATAACCCTCACAATTTGATCTATTCTTTGAAAGTTTTTGCACATCCTTAAGTGTTTATGTTGGGCTTTATTAAATAATAACGGGTTAATTCTCACATTGCTCTATCTTGATGAACCCTAGCTTTTATTGATGCAATACTTTGATAGTTATTGGCTTTATGATATTTTCCTTGATTTATTTTTGAAGCTTATTTTGTTGAATCCATATTTCTAGTATATGATTTTCATCTATGACCATTTTTGATGAATGTGCTACTCACATTCATTGTATTTGATCAATTGCATTGGCTACACGCAATTGCCTTACTTTGTAAGGAAATCATTGCTCCAATTGTAATCTGAAGGGGACGTGATAAGGATCTACCAAATCAAGTAAGGCACGAGCATTGGGCCCGTTATGCTATATTCTCTCTGTTGTCAGCTGTAAGATCTTCATTTGAACGATCAGAGCTATGAGTATGCAAAAAATTGAAAACCAATCGAACAACACCAAACCTCATGGACCGAGCCAATTTTACATTGTGCCAAATGGTTCATGTCATTTCACTTTTTCCGCCTAAAAAGTGAACTGCCCCGAATACATAAAAATCTACTAAGGATGATCCTTCGATTGTTGTTATTAACTGTATAATGCATGCAAATTATATTATATGAATGATTTCAGAATTATTTTGATCTAATCCAATTTTTCAATGTATATCTTCCATCTACTAAGAAGAAATAAAGAAGATATCGAATTAGATTTTTATGTTTTCATATTCTTTACTCAATTTCCTAATAAAAACATGCATCCATATTTTGTTTATATACAATATTCTGTTAATTGCAATATATTATATACAAGGAATCTATCAAGGTTTAATTTTATATGTTTTAAATTACATATGAAAATTTTAATTTCATATGACATGATGCTAAATGGTTTATATTCACTAAAGCAATAAAAAATCGGCCCAAACCTAACCTCCTGCACCTCTAATCAAAATTCATCATTACATTCAAAGCTATTGTTCATATTTCTATATATTTTTAAGTGGCAATTTCATATAGGTTAAATACTCTGATCAGAGGATCTGAGCCACTAGAGGTATTTAATCTTATTTCCCCATACTCTGCTTATACTCATTGTGTTCTATGGAATGAGCATCGAGAGGTTAGGCTACAAATCTGGAGTCGTTCGGTCACATCGACGAACCTGGTGTTGATGTTGTGATTCACTCCAATCAGTAATGTCCACCACCAGCTGCTTTTGCCCCCCCCCACCCCCCCCCACCCCTACTGCCCTTGCTTCATTCCTCCCGATCTTCCTGTTGGAAAAAATTTCGGATGGTTTGATAAAACAAATTATATTATGTAATAAGTGTACTTTCATCAATCTCTTTTTTCAATGTATAGTATATGAGTTATATGTATTTCACTGTAATCTTATACTTTGTCAATTCATGATGACAAAAGACTGAGAAGTTATGGTCAGCACGACAGGTTATCCTTTAAATATTTAATGCACGTCAACCTAAGTAGTCGTGTTATGAGTCGTTAAAAGTTGATAGGAGCCACGACGCCTTCGTCCCATCCCCTCCTGTGTCGATGTCCTGTTGTGTCAGAGGCAAGAAAAGTTTGAGCTCCGTGAACCGCGACGCCTTCGTTCCTATCATCATCATCATCAATCGACCTTCTTCGTCGAACCGTGGTTGTCATCGAGCCTTTTGCTTCGCCAAAGTTACTTTAATTGAGTCCTTGCATAGTCGAACTGTGGCTATCATCGAGCCCTTGCTTTTGCGTCACTTCCTTTTCGAGTCTGCTGCTAGCAGACAGAGCTCCGTGCCTAAGAGACAAACTTCTCTCCCCCATGCCTGCCTTTTTTTCTCGAGCACAACAGTTGATTAATTAGTTTCATTGCCCTAAATTCTAAACCCTTAAATCCTAAACCCTAAAACCTAAACCCTAATCCTAAACCGGGTTTTAGGATTTAGGGTTTAAGGTCGCGTCGCCTCTTTGGGAAGCGAACAATCCATGGCGTTACTTAATTGCCTCCCAAGGAATTTACTAATTCATTATCTAATTAATTAGCTTTTATCGGATTAATTGATTAATTAATTACTTTGGCACAGAGTTAGTTCCGACGAGCAATTGTCCTCTATTCAATGTTCCATAAGTTAGTGGAGATGTCAGCATCACACCGAGTCACGAATCCTTGACTCACTGACAACATTGTCAAACTCGTAATGATTAGATAGTTCAGGGCCTCGATTCTGTCGAAGCAGCTGTCCATCCAACCAGCGCACTGAGAAATCCCACCAATCTGCATGTTGAAGCCAGGAAAATTTCCAACTCCAAATGTTCAGACACAAAGGCAGCCTGAGGCTACTAATCCCGCGGTCCGGCTACTCGGATTCGAAGGCCTGAGCGAAGAAGAGAAAATACTATAAACAGACCCCATGTTCTTCAGCAGGGAGGTCCCACAACATACTCGGAAGTTTGGGAGAAACTTCTCCTTCGCAACCAAAAATTGTGGAGCGAGGTTCGAGGAAGACACCACTTGACGAGTATCTGACTAGCAGGGGGAGAGGAGGGTTCAAGACTTCAAGACAGCTCCGATTGTCTCCTCAGAAAGAGTTGCCCTTCCTGGTACCCATGAGGTCCTATTTATAGGCAAATATTGGGGGGGGGGGGGGGGGGGGGATAAGTATGAGAGAATACCCATCCCCTGCGAGGTTGTCTTTTGTCGACCCGGCGACTATGGAAGGATCTCGTCCATGTTAGCGAGATGTCGCCGATTGTCGCATACCTGGCGAGTAACTTCAATACTCGCATTTGCCTTCAAATGCTCCTGTTGGTTGACATTGTCTTGACCTTTGACTTTGACTTTTGCCTACGTGGCGTAGAAAGAACGACCCTTGATGAATACTGGTTGTACACATAACACAATCTTCGTTCTTTGCGAGCTATTATAAAGCTCGGAAAGAAACATCCAACCCTTATTCGGCGAGGTGCCTTGGCGAGTAACTGGCTTACTCGGCACTGTCTCGAGGGCCGCCCCCCGTTGTTTATAAATGGAGGGGGAGGGTTCTTCTATAGGGCTTACTTTCTGAATTTGCGCAAGATGCCTGTCACTGCTGAAGGAATCGCGGCTAACAAGCTCGCCTCAGAGAAGTTACTGAATTTGTTCTCAACGAAGTGTCGTCACCAGGACGACGACACTGACGATCATCATCATCATAAGGTCACAAAAGAGGCGGTTGAAATGCCCGCTCCTGCCGATAATGCTCTGCAACCCGCCGATGACCCCCTAATACCCGCGATCACATAAGAAATGCTGAATCAGATGGGCCTGGGCGAGTATGCCGATCAACTCCCTTCTGAGACTTCTCTCACTACCACACAGCAGGACGAACCTGCCGAGGACCCACATGCGCCCCCGGTTCAGGTTCAACCTGATCTCACTTCGCGAGGTTTGGAATACACCTTCGCTTTTTAGCTCGTCGGATTATCTATGCTTTCCCTGACGACATCCTTCCTCGCAGGGCCACTGACGACAACAACTCCGAGCGAGTCGATCTTTCCACCTCCACCGAGTGGCACTCGTCTGGATGCCCCTCCTCTGCGCTCTGCCCCGTCGGTCTCCTCCGTGGATGCGTCGAGCTTCAGGGCTGGTCGCTCAGTGCGAATCAGCTTGGGCAGCGCGAGAGTCCACCCTGGGGCCCCTTCCGCTGGTAACCCAGAAGTCCCTTTGGCGAGCAACACACCTCAGCCAATGGAGAGCGACCTACCACCGCCTCCTCCTCTGCTTGCCGACGTCCGCCCCTCCCCGACTGCTACTCCAAATGCCTTTCCCGCATGGTGGGTGGAACGGTAGATCTTCTCTATTCGGCCGTCCTTCCCGCGGCGGCGCGTGAGTACCTGATACTCGCGAGAAGGCTCTTGTTGTGCCTTCTGTCGACCCTTCTCGGCAACCTGGGACCTCGCAACAGCAACCTGCTCTGCCAGACAGGGGTTATCACGGGGGTTCTTCAATAGGTCGGCGAGGTTCTACACAACGTAGCCCATCTCCTCGCCGGAATCGTACTCCTCGCCGAGATCGCACTCCTCTTCGGCACGGTGCAAGGGCCCAAACCCTCGCCTGGATTCTCGCTAACTGAACGAGTTCTCTGATAGGTCGCGCTTCTACTTCGGGAGGCGCGTTGATTGATGTCATCGGTCTTTCGCCGCGCGAGTATCAGGAGAAGGTCGCATCGGCCTATCTTGATCTGGAGACCAAATTCGACCAGATGGCGATCTTTGAGCTAAATCGCAGGATTGCCGCACTGGAGATGCGAGTTGCGAAGACCAAGGAGTTTGAATTTCGGCTGGTCGGCGCGGAGTCCATGTTCTATGCGATCAACTATCTGGAACGACGCGTCGGGATGCTGGAACATCGGCAGGACCTTCATCATGATGAAATCCGCGGGATGAGGACGATCATGCGCTCTGTGGGCACACTTGCGAGGGTAGACGATCACATCCGGCAAGGCAAGAAGCACCTGGCTAAGGCGAACGAGCATTTCCATTGCGCGCGCGATCTGGGATGGGTTGGGTGACATGCTCAAACCTCTGGTAGGCGCGGGACTCTCCAGACGCCTTAGGCTGCTTTCTTTTAGCTTTCCTTTCATATGTCTTGTAATAAACTTCATGCGACTTGTGAACATTTGTTATTGGATTTGATACTTTATGTTTGCGAGCATGAATCCTTGTTCTTTTTCTATTCTTTCATTTCTGCGATCTGTGATGATGTCTAAGGTTTGGTCTTCATTTTTGCGAGTATACTCTTTTGTTTGATGCTGGATTCCTCGAGTTGTCTACTTTGTTTTTTGCAGCTTGCGTGAGTTTTGCTACTCAGGGAATCGTTTGGGAACCCAGGTTTGCGAGATCCTAGCTGCGCTATGCGTTCTGCGACATACCGGGCTGCTCAGCAGGCGACTATCGCTACCCCCTTCCCTTTGTTTGGGGGGGTGGGGTGCAGAATGATAATGCTTTTTCGCGATTCTGCTTTCCTCCTGCGAGCTTCCAAGCTTTGCCCTCTTCTCGCACTCTGTTACGCGCACATCACATCTCGCCTACAGAAATAGTGTCTGCCGAAAACGCTGTTGCTCGCCGACAGAGCTACGCGAAGCTCTTCTTGTCAGCGACATTCAAGAAGTAGATTGCCGTCCACGCATACCTGGAGGACTTCAAAGAGCGCTTCCTTCCAGAGGGTTATTCGACGAGATTGCCTCGCGAGGAGGAGCGTATAAACACCTTCTTCGCGAACAATCTCATCCTCCTGATCCGCCATTTCGAAGTCGGGCTGCGACTTCCTTTCTGGCCGGAGTTCTGCCAGATCCTCCGGTACTACGGCTTAGTACCGACCAGATCAACTCCAATGGTGTGGCGATCATCGTTGGGTACCTCAGTTTCTTGCGATCAGAGAAGATCTCGTTCGACATGTTGGTCTTCAGGAAGGTCTTCCACCTGGGGGCGACTAGGGAGGGCATCATCTTCTTCTGCAGCCACACCTGCACGATCGCAGAGACAATGAACAAGGCTCATCGCTGGGGTGAGCCCTTTGTAGTCGTCGCCAACGACTTGAGTCCATTCCTCGCCGCCCTCAGCATCCGTCAGAGGTGGTCTTCCTCGCTCCTATCCTGCAAGGACCACTAGAGGACCTGCGGAAAGTTTTCCGAGGACGGAAGTTTGATGTTGCTTATTGGCGCAGACTGGTGGACGAGCTGCAATACGTCTTTCCGGGGGAAGGTAAACTTTGAGAGAGCTTCAGACGTACTTGTACTAACACACTTTGGCGACTAACAATGCCTTGTCGCCTTTTGCAGGATCTCACACAGTTCAACTGGAGCATCTTCCGGTGGCGAAGGAGGCCAGTCCTCTGCCAAGTGCGGAACCTCGCCGGCGCGACGATGAGATGTCGCCCACCTCCCTTGTCAAGATGTCGCCGATCCCTGAGGACATGACGACGGAGGATCTCGACGTGCCACCCTCGGTGGTTGGCAGTCGGAAGAGGGCGAGCCATCCGCCATGAAGCGGAAGAGAGATGGAGTGGAGATGAAGAGGAGGAAGAAGGAGATTGCAAGGAAGAGCGAGTGCGATGATGAGGGCGACGATGATCCCGGGGCTCCTTCTTCGCACCCAATTTTAGCCACAGTGCGGGCGGTGTAGATCGCTTCGGTTGCCCGCTGGTTTCTTGGGATGATGGCGAGCATGAGGTCCACCTTAGCTCGAATCTGCCCCCTGGTCAGTGGTTTGGGATGATGACGACGAAGCCTTCGACGTTGCTTTCGCCCTGTACGGTCGGGACGATTCGGCGGTGTTGCAGGAGGTCACCACTTCCTACCTCACCAATCAGACCTCGCGATCGCTGCTTGCGTTCGCTGGAGCTCGCATACCAGATGGCGGGGAATCTACTTGCTGTCGAGGTGAAGATAAAAGAGCAAGGCGAGCTCATTGCCAAGCTCCAGAAGTTGCTAACCGAGGCTGAAGAGAAAGCTGCCGAATGCAAAAAATATGAGGTGACTTTGGTTAGAGATAAATCGTTCTTCTCTTTCCCGTATGCAACTTGCAAGATACCTTACTAACGACTGCCTGCCCTTTACTCGCACGAAGCCGAGCTAGTCGCCGCCCAGTGAATCTCACAGCTAGAGCAGGAGCTGAAATTCGTGAGCTGGAGAGGAGTCAATCTGAGGCGGGTCCCTCCAGGGTGGAAAAAAATGCGAATGACTCCCCTCGAGATGTCCAGGTTGCGACGCGAGGTTGCGAAAGCCGCCGACAACCTACTCCTTAGCAAGCTAAAGTTCGACGTCCAACTTGTGCCGGGAGCTGAGAATCTGACGACAGAGGACATCATCCCTGAGCTCCTCCCCGAAGAAGCCGAATCTCCCGAACCCTCGCAAGTCGCAACCCTCAGAATCGGAGGAAGACACACCGTCTGATGCCGAGGAGGAGGATGAGGATGAGGGCGAGGATGATGATTAGTCGCGCCGACGAGCTGCTTGGTTGTCCGAGGAACTTTTGATCTTCTTTTGACTTGCTTGTACTTACATTATAGAGGGTGATGCATCACGCCTTTTTTATATATAATGTCTTCACCTTTCAAAAGGAAATATATGGAAATTTTATTTAAGCTTGCCTGCTCCTTCGTTGCTCGCCTGAAGCGATGCTCGCTAGGCTCTTTATCTCGAATGCGATGAATGTTCGCTATGCGCATAGGCTTGAATGCGATGAGTGTTCGCTAGGCTCATATGCTCGAGCGAGTGTGAGTACTCGTTAGGTTCCTGGATTTATGCGGTGCACATGAATGCTCACTGCTTTGGTTGGGCGAGTAAGACACTTACTTGCCTACTAATACTCGCGAATTCCCGCATACTCTCCTTGCTGTAAAAATGCAGGTTCCTAGGTAGGGAAACGACATTCGTGGGGTCCTGCTGGACGCACATGCTCGAGGACTCCATCCAACCCTTGTTGAGAAGACGAAGGAACCTGGATAGGGAAATGACACTCAGGGGGTCTACTGGACGCACACACTCGATGTCTCCATCCTACCACTTGCTGAGAAGACGAAGGAACCTGGATAGGGAAATGACACTCGGAGGGTCCTGCTGGACGCACACACTTGAGGTCTCCATCCCACCACTTGCTAAGAAGATGAAGGAACACCATTGATGAGAATCAACACTTGAGGTCTCCATCCCACCACTTGCTATTTAATACACGATATATGAGAATCAACACCATTGATGATTATTTTTAAATCAATTTATTAATGGTAATGGTTATCATCTCTTTCATATATCTTCATGATCCAATCCATAGATCAAGGTGCCAAATTCAATAAATGATCATATACGTTATATCATGCAATCTTTGTGGTTGTTAGCATGCATTTGCTTACATACTTTTCAAGTTACTATTGTCATGTCATGCAATCTTTGTGGTTGTTAGCATGCATTTGCTTACATACTTTTCAAATTAGTATTGTCCTATATCTTGTATTTGTATTTATTGTTATCTCTTCTACCTATATATCCATATAGAGGGATATCTGTTATGATTATTACAATTAGTTATTTTCTTTAACATGGTATCAGAGCATAATTTCTCTATGCCCTAATCAATCTCTCGTTTCGTTCTTTTGCCTACTCATATTGGTGTTTGTCGATCCCTGGCCCATTGTCCGTGCCGCTTTCGTCCCGCACTTATCTCGCTCATCCTACCTTGCTCGCCCCGATTGCTCCCTGCCCTTCCCGTCTAACCCTCTTATGGTTATCGACCATTCACCTACATGTCTTCAAGAGGCTATCCAACAACCACTTCTCCTTTGTCCTCTACATGTAATGGATTAATCCATCCTAAAAATCCATGTGAACATCTCATTCTTTTTGGACATTCACAATGTTCTTTGTGTGTATTGCTTGTTTCTTGTCTCTGTAGCGACACCCGGAACAACTCATATCGTCGCTTGCAATCATCATGTGCTCACAAATCCAATGACAATCTCATGACCACATCCAAGTTAACTGGTCCAAACTATGCTAATTGGAGTGTGTATTTCTATTTCTTGGCGCTCTCCTAACGCATGAGGCATCACCTCATCGATCTTCCACCGAAGATTAGTTTCCCCAACTATGCCGATTGGGATGTCAGTGATGCTTTTGTTCGCACATGGTTAGTAGACAATCTTTCTAATGTCTGTCTGCATATTTTTTGTCATGACGAGACTATGAAAGCCGCTTGAGATCATCTTGTTGCTGCTCTTTTACTCCAAAGGAACTGAAACATCTCGGATTTACACTCTATTTTTAGATCTCTTTGCTAGACCTACCATCTCTTCTGACACTGCTTATCAGGAAGTTCAATATCTGGGTGCAAAACTTCTACATCATCATCCTTTCTCTGTTGCCATTGCCACTCAGCAGAAGCACTGTGAGAGCTCATTTTTGTATGTTATCTTCAATGATTACCTGATTCGTATGAGATGATCAAGTAATGACACAATGTTACATACTTTATTTGATACTCGCTTATTTATTTAAGATGGGATACTCAATTAAGAGATTAGTAGGGCCATGAGGGAGATTTATATATTCTTGGAGACGTCTTAATGTTAATGATCGAATAAAATTGCACACCATATTCGTTTTCTCTCGAGACTTTTTTTAGTATTTCGGTGCTTTAGTTTGTTGTCCTTTTATTAGATTCTCAGGTGGTCCTGGATTTGAGGCTGATGGGCGGTGGCAATGGCATCGAGGGATTGTAGGAGATTGAGAGCGCTGAGATAAAGTTGACTTGCTCCTGATGCTCGGTCCTAGAGTGCTAACGCCTGCTAAGTGGTGAGGAGAGAGAGAGAGAGAGAGAGAGAGAGAGAGAGAGAAATCGGGAGAATTTTGATTGACTTTTATTTTAGGGGTCAAGGTCTTTGAAGTGCAAATGCAACATCCTCCAATTTCTACCAAACCGCTGCAAATGCAACATCCTCCAATTTCTACCAAACCGCGGACTTTGAAGATACTGGAGAGCATGATGTTTTATTGTATGTTGTGACTTATTCAGAGGATGTTTAATACATTATTTAAATAATAATAAATTTTTGCTCATGGAGGTCGGTGGCCAAGGCATCGCTAGACTGATCTACTCCCTATAAGATGTTGCATTCTAAGCTTGAAATTCTTATAACTCGATCTTGCTCATCTTCTAATGGATGAGCCATCTAAATAATAGACTCATGATATTGTATTTTTCAATTTTAATGGAGATTTTTGAGAATCAATACTATTGACAGTCTTTTTTAAGATCGGTTCATTACAGACAATTTTCGTCATCTCTTTGATATATCTCCATGATCTATTTCGTAGATAAAGGACCCAAGACAATAAAAATCATATACTTCATGTCATGCAATCTGTGGCTAAAGCTTGTCTTCTAAGCTTGAAATTCATGTCACTCGATCTTGCTCATCTTCTAATGGATGAGCTGTCTTAATAATAGACTCGTGATAATCTATTTTTCAATTTTAATGGACATTTTTGAGAATCAATACTATTGACAATTTTTTAATAGGTCGATTTGTTACAAGATAATTGTCGTTATCTCTTTGATATATCTCCATGATCTATTTCGTGGATAAAGGACCCAAGACAATAAAATATCATATACTGCATGTCATGCAATATTTGTGGCTAAAGCTTGTCTTCTACTTGAGCACAAAGGAACCTGATGCAGGACGTCGGGGCCCCGACCGCATCCCGTGGCATCACACCAGCTAGCGGACCACGACCAAGCACGCCTGCCAGAAGGACTGCAGTCCAGGCACCCCAACCCGTCTCCGTGCCTGTTCTCAGCACGGTGGGTTGTTGAGGCTGGGGCTCGATCCCCAGACCTCCTTGATAAGAACCTCTCCTAACAGGCCTTATCATCAACTGACCTGCACTTTTTTGATGCAGGACGCCGGGGCCCCGACCGCACCCCGTGGCATCACACCAGCTAGCGGACCACGACCAAGCACGCCTGCCAGAAGGACTGCAGTCCAGGCACCCCAACCCGTCTCCGTGCCTGTTCTCAGCGCGGCGGGTTGTTGTCAGTTGGTGATAAGGCCTGTTAGGAGAGGTTCTTATCAAGGAGGTATGGGGATCGAGCCCCAGCCTCAACAACCCGCCGCGCTGAGAACAGGCACGGAGACGGGTTGGGGTGCCTGGACTGCAGTCCTTCTGGCAGGCGTGCTTGGCCGTGGTCCGCTAGCTGGTGTGATGCCACGGGGTGCGGTCGGGGCCCCGGCGTCCTGCATCAGAACCCTTATTAAATATGCTTCTAGGTCCTTGTTGACTATGACTCTGTATTCTTATAGTTTGTGCTTGTGTCATGTGTTAGAGTTTTCTTAATGATTTAAGTCTCTGAATGCAAATGAATTATGAGTTTAGGTTTTTTGGGATTTAGTGCCAAACCTCTCCATTGGTTGTCACAATACAACAATAATGGTATTTAGCTTGCAACATTCATTATTTGGGGCACATATGACATACAAAACAACTCTGGCCTTCCTTTTTCGATAATAAAAGCGCAAAGGATAAAGGACTAAGCAGGTACAAGTGCTGTTCAAATTATTAGTTTGCCTACTAATTTAAGAAACTCCACCCCTAGGAATATCTTCTTTACTCCTAGCCTAATCCCAATTGCCTGGTGTTGTCTTTTTGAATCCATATTCTCTGTTCTTTCCTATCAAGCATTGTATGTGGTGTTAACCATATTTAGTAATATCCTCTTTTGTGACTTTTAAGCCAGTTGTTCTTTTGAATGTGTTTTAAATGTCGATCATGCCTGAATTTAGAGGAAAACTACAAAAAATTTCAAATCATAAAGAAAAATAATAATTTTAAATTAAATCGGCTGATATTTCTGTAAAATACTTATATATTGTCAATCGGGTAAGTGCATGCCTGTGATTTAATACAATGCGCCTTATTTTTAAATTTTTATTTTAAGGTCATGTGGCACATCTTCACACATTACCCTAATCGAGATGTTTTTAGAAGTTCTTGATACATGCATGCAGATAAGTTTATGCAAATATTTGAGAATTTATGGCCTTTTTTCATGTGCTGACTGCTGAGATGTGCTTCTAAAATGTCATTACAGTTTGGTAGAATTCTTATATGTCATTGGGATATGCATATTAATTCAATTTGCGGTTGTATTATTTATTCAATTTTTTTTTTGTTTTGTAGTTCATATACTCCATGTAATTTTTGTAATTTAAAAAAATCCTCAATGCAGATTGTCATGAAATTTTTGCCCCAATGTTTAAGTCGTGACAATAGATGGCTCCATCCTAGACTACAATTAAAAATATTAAGAAAACTGATATAATGAAATACTTTATAGTTGTCTGGCTTATTGACAATATATATAGCATTTGTTTTTTGTTTCAATGAATTCATTTGACGTCCAGCTAGTAATAGTTAATTTTTTGATTCAGGGATTTCACAAAATAAAGAAAGAATACCCAGATGATCTTACACTGGTCTGACTCAAACTTGTTCCATCTTTTGAACTTTTGCTTTTAATTTTGTTATAAATTGCAGAAAGAGCTTATAATTCTTTATTATGATTACCAGTTTCGTGCATATTTTATGGTTACATTAAAATCATGATAGGTGCAAACTTACATACATTTTATAATCAATAAGAGTGATATATATAAATATATTTAAGTTTTGAGATATGAAAAATCTGATATTTTAAAATATCTCCGACATATCTTTAACATCCGACATCTTAAAACCCAATTTTACATGTATCTAATGTTTAAAATATTGCTCCTAATATGCTTCAATTGTAAATCTATCAAAAAGAGCATCTACTGACTGAAAGCTTCAGTAATACTAGCTAAATGTAGGGTTGATGATGTAAACTAAGTAAATATGGATTTAATATTAAATAATAGATTGAGATCTTTTTTAAATGCTTAACTTGGTGGGCATATATCCAAAAGACAAACAATAGTGTTTTTCAAATTAACGACGGATATCAAGTAAATGCAATGTAATATTAACGATAACACTGAGTAAGACGAAGAAAGGAGTATACCATTGGAGCAAAGTGTGGGGTCGGAGTTGACCTTTTCGAAAAACTGAGGAACGGGGACTTCTGTGGCTGGAAAAATGTTAGGATGATGGTAGCTGGGACACAAGTGGTTGGATCTGGGCTAGGGATGGTCGGGCTGAGGCTGAGGATGTAAGGGGCTGGTTGTTTGAAGATGTTGAAGCTTCTGAAGATCCTGGGTTGCGGAAAACATGGTACTGGAGGTAACAGAGGATGTTATGAGTACCGTGGGTGACGGAAACAGGTGACTCTAGGTTTGGGATTGACCGAACCTCCGAAGATCCACAGAGGAAAGATCATCGTGTTCAGTGACCTTCCTAGTGGTGGCGGTTGCATGAGGAGAACTGTCGTTGTTGGCTGAAAGACGAAACGACTTCGATGTGTGGAGAAGAGAACAACGGTTTCGCGAGTGGAAAGGGCGTCGAGCTGGATTTTCAAAAATAGAGAATGATTTCTCTATTTTCGATTTTGTCCAAGCTGATGAATAGGAGTTGGGGCTCAATATTATAAAGTGGGTTTTCATTCGGCTTCAATGAGGGCGCATTTAATTGGCATTGTTTTAAAAAGATAAAGCAATTTTACTATTTTAGGGCTCATTTCCATTTTGATGTTTCTCATATTTAAAATAATCCTAGAGGGGATGACAAATTAAATATTTACTTAATTTTCATTTCAATCATAACTAATTTGAATATGCTTTATTTTAAAATATCCTTCTTAATGTATATATTTTTTGTCGAGCTTGCCTTAATTAACATATCAAATAATTGGATTCCAAAAAATCTAAAAAAATTACATGAGAACTCCCCACTTTATATAGAATAGAGAAGGATGAAAAGTTTACACTTGGTGATGTAGAACTAAATACAAGAAAGAGAAAATGTACAACGAGCCTCTTATTGACCTCTTAATCTTGGGCTTTAACAAAAACAAAACTATCCCCGAATGCATACAGTATTGCAGAAAATATTGTGCCTCCTATAATCATCCTAAGTATACTCGCTAGGGGCGATCAAGCTATAACGAAGGACACAATCCAAGTGATGAACATGCTCTCCTTTTACTTCTAAAACATCCTCAGACTCGACCTCATGTTCAGGATTGGTGTCTCTAATGTAAACTCCATACTCAAGCTCACGTCTATTAGTAGAATCAATAACAGTGACATAGTGTCCTCACGGACACTCAGATTGAAATTTGGATGCCCGCTTTTGTAAGGACTCTACTCTACAGACTCTGCTAGAGATTTCATTTAAATTGTGATAATTGTGCAGCTTTAGTTGGTCTCAAATGGAATAACGTAACTCATTTAGATAATGAGAATATGCGATACAATCATGTCATCTTCCACGTGAAGGTCGAGTCGGGACTGAAGGACGAGACGTCATTGATGCACTCGTCCACCGATGATTTCTCTGGTCGTTGATTAGGGAATCTACAATCTAAATTATGGAGATGGTTTGGAAGAATGTATCACTTCCTAAGTTTGGCCTTGAACTCAGTTCATGTAGTGATGCGAGACACCTAAATTTAGCATCAATTTTAATTGTCCCCACCAAACTAATGTGGGTGCCTTCTGTCTAAGCGTTGTATATTCAACCTGCTTATTCAAAGGCATTTGCTTCTAACTCATAAATAACTCCATTCGTTCGCATTAGTTTAAACATCCTTCAGATTATAAACGTCCCTCGAAGTTGTCTACATTTGAATTGACTCCAATATCCCAACGGGGTTGGTTACATAGTTCAGGATTTGGGTGTTCAGAATCTAGATGTTTGTTGCAGCGGGAGGTGCTCGCTCTAATTGTATGGTGATTTTTTATGTTATTGACCGATGCTTATAACCTATTCATTACGCGGCTTGTGTCTACCATACTCGCAGTGAGGGTTTCAATCATTTTACTAAAAAAATTATTTGATTATTTAAATCACCGACACTACTCCCAAAATGACCTACACGATTTTTCATTTCAAAATACAATTTTAAAATGTTTAAAATATTTAAAAAGCTTAATTTTTTAATGGAGAGAATATTTCATTAAATTTTTTTTTGAAATAACTTAACTTTTAAAAAAGATCCCTTTTTATGAAGATTTTTTTTAAAATAACAACAAATTTTAAAGTAAACCTTCTTTTATCTTACAAATTTAAGATTATTTTAGGGTCACTATTTTTGTAATCGGATCGTTTAATCCCCGTGGGGAGTAAATTAATGAGACTCTGTGAGAAGTGAATTAACGAGACTTTGATGCCAAATGATGTAAACCAACAAAATACAAGTTTAACATTAAATAAAAATTTAAGATCTTTTTAAATTGAGCAACTTGCTCAACTTGTCCAGCAACAAAATGAGGTAATTAAACCAAAGTCTTATACGACGCCATAGGGGTCACAATTTTTTTAATCGGATCGTTTAATCGCCATGAGGACTGAATTAATGAGACTCTGATGCCAAACGATGTAAACCAACAAAATACAAGTTAAAATTAAATAATAAATTTAAGATCTTTTTAAATTGAGCAACTTTTGCTCGACTTGTCGGGCATCAAAACGAGATAAGTAAACCAAAGTCTTATACGACGCCATAAGGGCCTAGCAATTCAGCGTAATTAAGACCATGAAATGAATCATCCACATGCATATAAGCAAAAGACGAATAATATGACTTCAAAATAACGACAAGCATGTTAAAATTAAGGCAAGCAAGCTTTGAACTTTTAGATCAAGTAAATACAACATAAAATTAACTATAACACTGAGTAGGCCATAGAATGGAGTATAACATCGGTACAAAGTGCGATGTCAGAGTCGTCCTTTTCAAAAACAGAGGAATTTGGATTGTTGTGACTGGGTAAATGTCGAGACGATGGTGGCTGGGGCGCATGTGGTTGAATCAGGGCTGCGACAGGTTGGATGAAGACTGAGGAGGTAAGGGGATGGTTGCCTGAAGGTGGTGAAGCGTCTTGAGATCCCGGGCCGTGGAAAACAAGGCATTAAAGTAACTTCAGATGCTGGCAGTAAAGTGAATGATGGAAACAAACGACTGCGGGTTAGGGCCCGTCGGAACCTCCGAAGATTTATTGAGGAGAGATCGTCGGGGTCCAATAGGGGAATAGTTATTGTCGGTTGGAAGACGAGCCAGCTTTGGCGGGTAGAGAAGAAAACTGCAGTTTTGCAAGAGGAAAGTGCGTCAGGCTGGACTTTCGAAAGTAGAGAATGACTTCTTTGTTTTTGATTTTTTCCAAGTTGATGAATAAGAGTGGGGGCCGACTATTATAAAGAGGGCTTTCATTGGGTTTCTATGGGGGAATTTAATTGATATCCTCTTAAAATAGAAGAATAAATCAATTTCACTATTTTAGGGCTCATTTCCCTTTTTTTTGTTTCCCATATTTAAAATAATCCTAAAGGGGATGACAAATTAAATATTTTCTTAATTGTCTTTTCAATTTTAACTAATTTGGATATGCTTTATTTTAAAATATCTTTCTTAGTTTTTTTCGTCGAGCTGCTTTAATTAATGTGTTACCTAATTTGATGAATTTTTTATTCAAGGTCTTACTGGGCGATCACTCCATTAAGTCGTAAGAGCGTGCACGAATGAGATGCGCGTTGCAAACACAAGTACACGAGCGCAAATAACATGCACAAACATAAGAATACAAAATGTACGCAAACATGAACATACATAAACAACACAACACTCATACCTTTAACATGCACATACATAAAATGACACAAAAATATAAAAGCTGTGAAAAATAAAATGATGCGACGTAGGTTTTATCAGTTGATTTATGTTGACTTACTATTGATATATGTTGGCTATTTGTGTGACTCAAACTTTTGACCTTCTCATCACTTTCGAGGCAACTAACTGTATTCTAAGCTTTCCCTTATCAATAATTCTTTTCTTAATCTTTATGCTTTGTTATTATTTCAATGTGAACTACTTTTCAGTAATTCTTATATTCAAATTGTTTTGAGGGATAAAAAAACTAGTATCCCTCCTGACATTTCATATGCAAAATTATTGATAGGTATTCATTTATTCCATCTTACTCGAATGTTTTAAATGAGTTTGTTGATTTTTTTTACAGACCTGTATTGAACAAAATTTCATCACTTCATATTGCTAACCTTGTTAGATCTATAACTCATTTTGTATGTTTTTATATGCCTGTTGTGTTATTGTACTTTTCAGCCTACCACCAACACTTGGAAGACAAATGATTCACCATGTGATGGGACTCTTCAGAGTATCTTGAATTTCTTCTCAAATCCTATTATTTCTTGTGGAATTTTGAGAGAAGTAACTGTTGTGGTGACTCGTTTTCTCCTGGCTCAAGCTTTCAAGGTGAGGAGCATGCTTACAATTCGGTGGTAATTATTATAGCTATCAAGCTATTATTGTGGAAACTATTTATACGAAGGATCCTTATGTTAACTAAAAAAATTATTTTATTACTAAGCAAATCTACTGTTTCTTGGATTAGTCATCCACTATGTTACCTGTAGAAATAAATACATTTAAAAAGATGAATTGATGCAATCCTAGTTGCAAAAAGATGCTTTGATACCACTTGATGAAAATATAGTTACGCTTTGATGTTTGGAAACGACTAGCGAAATGAATGACTAGCGAAATGAATGACTAGCGAAATGAATGAAGGAAATTAGATTATGTTAATACATAAAACAAAATAAGTAGTAAAGGAAATAAGGGAAAAGAATTTGAAGGAAATAATACATAAGATAAACATTTATTGATATCTATAGAATTATAGTATTGATTTGTTTTAAGCAGAGGCTATAAGTATTCATGAAATGTTAGCTCTAGCTAATTCAGAATCTATGAAACAAATGCACATTCCAAAAATTCAATAGAAATATAAAAGTTCCCCAAACAAATGCTCGAAGACAACACAGAGACAACCTAAAACAACATAATAATCAACCAAAACAACCACAGAAGCATCAACCAAAATAATACTTAACAACTACCTAAACAATGGGGAATATAAGATGAAAGATGCATGTTGTAGGGAGAAGTATTACCATCAAGAAGGGGTATAAGCACATGGAGAAGAGAAGGGTGAAGTTGTCGAAAAGAAGACAATCTCGTATGATTCAACAGAAGCAATGAAAACTGAAACTCAAGGAAATATGAATATAAACTTGTTTCTATTCACGATAAGCTACAAATTTGAAATTCGTATAGCTTCTGTATGATGCTATAACATAGCATATAAAGGCTGAAATTGTTTAGCAGGTAGAAGCTAAGGAGGCAGAATTCACTGTAGGATTTAAACTACTAGCAGATAGGCAGGAATGGTCGGAAATAATTGACTAAATTCAAGGAAAGTTATATTTGGTTCAAAGATTCAAATTTTAATCCTTCTTCATTTCTCTTTTCTATTATTACATATACATGCATACATATACATTCTTACATATGCATGCATACATATACCTATATAAATTGAAATATCGAACAATATGAAATTATTTTTGGCATGTTATGTCATATTTCAGGCTTTCTTATCCCATGTATATGTATGCATAGGAGCTTTTGGAAAGAAATGTGATTTTATTATTTCTACTTGGTATCAGAGCTAAGGCTTGCACCTCTCCCGTTTTGCCCCGCTTCCGCTCATGATCCCGCCTCCTCTCCTAATCACGCTCGCATCTCCGCTGTCACAACTCTTCTTCAGCACTCATAATTGCCTCCCCGCCTTCTCCTGACAGCTTTGCTCAGCCAGCTCACAGAGGTTACCCTAGTGGTCGTGGAGGTCACTCAGGTGGACGTGGTCCTTCTCGCTACATCTATTCTCACTGGGCAAGCACGGGATCGATGTTGGGTCAAGTATCCTCATCTCCGTCCAGCAGCGGTTGAAGCACCTCTTTCTGCCTCCAAGAAGTCTTACCTCTCTTGCCATCTCTTTAGGTAGTGCGCACGTTGTCACCCAGGGTAAGTGGCTCATTGACTCCGGTGGTACTAGTCATATGACAGGCAATCTTCTTCTATTCTCTCTTTTGGACAAACATGACCGGTCTCCCCCAGTCGTTCTTGCGGATGGTTCTCCATCCCCGATGTGTGGAACTGGTATGGTGCAGGTCACTCCAACTCTTCAACTAAGGGATACTCTCTACGTGCCTACATTTCCTTGCAATTTTCTATATGTTGCTTCTCTCTGCAGACAATAGAATTGTTCAGTAACATTTACGTCCTCTACTTGTTGTTTTCCGAATCCTTGCTCCAAGAGACGATTGCTACTGGGACTGAAAATGACGGCCTCTACTTCCTGGATAATGTGTCAGCCCTCTCTGCTTCTACTCCCTCAAATTCTCTTCTACAATGGCATCTTCGCCTCGGTCACCCTCCTCCTCGCCTTCTCTACCAGCTTTTGCCTGACCGACCAAAGGAAGATACCTCCCTTAACTGTGAAGCCTGTCAGTTCGACAAACATCACCGCTCCTCCTATCCAGCTAAACATGGGCGTGGCTCGTCTTGTCCGTTTGATCTCGTTCACTCAGGCATTTAGGGTCCGTCTCCTACCAAAACTGTTGGTTTACCAAAACTGTTGGTAGGGGAAGTCTTTATTTAGTTACTTTTATTGATGATTTCTCTAGATGTACATGAGTGTATCTTTTAAAAGAAAGCTCTGAACTATTTTCTGTTTGGACTACCTTTTTAATGAAATTCGCACACAGTTTGGTGTTTCTATCAAAATTCTCCGTTCTGATAATGCAAAAGAATATCTAAGTAACCAATTTTCCATTTTTTGTATGAATAATGGTGTTGTTCATCAGACTAGTTGTGCTTACACTTCTCAGCAAAATGGTGTGGCTGAACGAAAAAATCGCCATCTCCTCGACGTTACTCACACCCTTCTCACTCAAATGAATGTTTCTCGCTCATATTGGGGTCATGTCGTCTTCATCTCATGTTATCTCATTAATCGTATCCCCTCTACCATTCTCTAAGGACAAACCCCTTTCTCCATCCTATACCCCGGTGAAACACCCTTTCCTCTACCACCTAGTGTCTTCGGTTGTAAGGCCTTTGTCCACTTACCTTCCCATGGGCGAGACAAACTTTCTCGTCGCGCCATAAAATGCATCTTTCTTGGCTATTCTCCCACTCAAAAAGTTTATCGATGTTTGACCCTTGTCTCAGGAAACAGTATGTCTCAGCTGACGTCACTTTCTGCGAAACGACTCTATACTTCTCGACAGAACCTACACCCTCACCACCCGCTGATACTCTGGATTCTCCACAAATTGTCTCTGCCCCACCACCTGAGCTCTCTCTACCTCCACTAAACACCCCACCACCTCCACCTCCATCTCTGCCTATCACCACCTCTCCTCCAACTCCAGGGCCGTCTCTGCCAGTTCCCAGGCCAGCATTCTCTTCATCGGACGGATCTGATACTGAAGATAGGTCAGATCTTGATCTTCTCATTGCTCTTCTTCGCAAAGGGGTTCAGACGTGTACTCAACATTCCATTTATGATGTAGTATCGTGTTACGGGCCTTCGATTGGGAGCGCGTGCAAGGGGGGAAGGGCGGGAAGTCCTCGAGGGCGGAGGAGGAGACCTTCTTGGAGCCTCGGGGAGCTATGGCTGGCGGCGGCTGCTTGCGGCGTGCGACGACGAGGGTGGCTGTGCGGGATCGAGCGGGTCGAAGATGGGGCGGCTAGGGCGCTGGTTGGGGCGGATCGTGAAAATAGAAGAGAGTTAGAGAGGGAGAGAGGGAATTAGAGAGAGGGAAATAGATAAAATTAAAAATACTTTTTTCTCCCCTCAACAAGGTTCCCCACCCGGGTACTAAATAGTCACACCAAAATGCCCCCTCCTTGGGCTTAGACACGGAGGATCAAAGTGCATAGTAAAATATAAAATAGAACTAGATAAAAGTCTGCGATATACGCGACCAAAACGGGACCATAACATCTCCACCCTGCCCGACTACAAGCTTGCCCTCAAGCTTGTTCTGTGGTGTCGGTCGGCGTCGGATCCCCTGTGTCCGAGTCCGCATCCTGTTCTGCGGCCGGGTCTTCTATCTCCAACCAGAAGAGGCGCTTGCAGCGATGTCCACGGAAAAAGGGCTCATCGCAGTTGTAGCAGAGGCCTTTTGCACGACAGTCAATCATCTCCTGTGTAGACAGTCGACGAATGGTGGTGGAACGGTCGACATCGCGGTCCAGAGGGCGTGGGATACGAACGGCCCCGTCAGTGCCTGGGTGCTGTAGATGAGTGCGATCCAAGACCAGACGCTTCTCGCAGATGCGAGCCAAACTCATTGCAGTCGTCAGATCGGCGGGGGCCTGAAATTCCACATCCATGCGTAGGCGCTCATGGAGTCCCGCCGTGAAGATGGGCACCTGCTGTGTCCGGAGAACTGAAGGAGTGCGGGCCAGGCGGACCTGAAACTGCTCGAGGTACTCGTCGATTGGACCGGTTTGTCGGAGAGAAATGAGATCCCCCAAGGTATTGCTGTGGAGGGGTGGGCCGAAGCGGAGGGTGCAGCTCACTTTGAACTCCTCCCAAGATAGGAGTGGTTTCTCCCGCTGCAGTTGGGTAAACCAAAGTTGGTCGGGGCCCATCAAGTGGAAGGAAGCAATATTGAGCCATTCTTCCCACGGGGTGCGTTGATGGGCGAAGAACTGCTCACAGCGAGAGAGCCAGGCCAAGGGGTCTTCGTGTCCATCGAAAATAGGGAAGTCCAGCCGCACGTATCGTGGCCCCCCGTTGACCTCATGCCGCTGTTGGTACACTTCCGGCGGGGTTGGCGGAAACGACACATCATTGGAGGAGCCCGTTGCCGGTTGGGCCTGTCGGTTAGCCGCAAACTGGGCCGTGATGGTACTGATGAGTGCGGTGTTGTTGTCTGCTAGGAGCTTGGCGAGGGACTCAAAGATTTGAGAGAGAGAGGGTGGTTCGGCCATTGCTGAAGGGTTGTTGGCGTCGGAGAGGCTGGAGGAGGACGGGGAGGAAAACTGGATCGGCGGCGGGAGCAGCCCGACAGAGGCAGCGAGCAAGGGGCCCCCGTCTATGGAAGAGCCCAGTAGGATGCGCTGTGGAGTCGGGATGGCAGAGGGCGGTCGGATCGGAGCTGGTCGGGGCTGAGCAACAACTGTCGACGTCGGTCGAGGCGGCTGGGCGGAGCAGGTCGAGGCGGGGCCGTTCGAGGCAGAGTCGAGGAGGGCTGGAGGCGGCAGATCAGGAGTTTCGGTTGAAGGGAGGAGAGTTACCTCTGATACCAAGTTGTTACGGGCCTTCGATTGGGAGCGCGTGCAAAGGGGGAAGGGCGGGAAGTCCTCGAGGGCGGAGGAGGAGACCTTCTTGGAGCCTCGGGGAGCTATGGCTGGCGGCGGCTGCTTGCGGCGTGCGACGACGAGGGGGGGCTGTGCGGGATCGAGCGGGTCAAAGATGGGGCGGCTAGGGCGCTGGTTGGGGCGGATCGTGAAAATAGAAGAGTGTTAGAGAGAGAGAGAGAGGGAATTAGAGAGAGGGAAATAGATAAAATTAAAAATACTTCTTTCTCCCCCTCAACAAGGTTCCCCACCCGGGTACTAAATAGTCACACCAAAATGCCCCCTCCTTGGGCTTAGACACGGAGGATCAAAGTGCATAGTAAAATATAAAATAGAACTAGATAAAGTCTGCGATATACGCGACCAAAACGGGACCATAACATCTCGTATGCTCGGCTTACCCCTTCTTGCAGGGATTTTGCTCTAGCCCTCTTGACCACTGTCACTCTGACCACTTACCAAGAAGCTCTTACCATGCCACACTAGAAGACTGTCATGGATGAAGAAATGACCACCTTGACTGAAAGGGGTACTTGGACTCTTGTCCTTACTCCTCCTGGAGCAGATGTTGTTGGATGTCGATAGATTTTTGTGGTAAAGTTTCATCCTGATGGCACTGTGGATCGGTAAAAGGCTCGGCTAGTCACCGAAGGCTTCACTCAGACATATGATGTGGATTTCTTGGACACTTTCTCCCCAGTTGCACGCATCAGCACAATTCGGCTTCTCTTTTCTGTAGCTATCAGCAAGGATTGGCAGATGTCCCAATTAGATGTCAAGAATGTCTTCCTCTATGGAGATCTCCAAGAAGAGGTATGCAAGTTGCGGAAGACAATCTATGGCCTCAAGCAAAGCCCTCGGGTCTAGTTCGACAAGTTCAGCCAAGTTGTCTCCATCATTGGTTTTGCACGAAGTTCTGCAGATCACTCTCTCTTCATATGCAAGACTTCTCATGGGCTGGTCGTTCTTGTTGTCTATGTAGATGGCATCCTCCTTACTGGCGATGATAAAGATGTAATTGCTCTAACAAAGAAACATCTTCGGAAAAACTTCATCACAAAAGATATGGGACCTCCTAAGTACTTTTTTGTAATAGAAATCTCACGTAAACACAACTCAGTGGTGCTCTCGCAACGAAAATATGCCATTGATCTTTTAAAAGAGACAGTTCTGTTTGGGGCTAAACTGGCTCGATGTCCGATGGCAGTTGGTGAAGACAAATTTTGGAATGTGGATTCGCCACTTCTTTCAGATATCACTAGGTACAGACGGCTAGTGGGCAAGCTCTCTGCCTAACGGTAACATGGTCAGACATTTGTTATGTTGTAGGCAAGGTTAGTCAGTTCATGCAAGCCCCTAGGGAGTGTCATCTCCAATCAGCTCTAAAATTCTTATAATACGTGAAAGGATCTTCGGGGAAGGGATTACTGTTTCAGAAGAATAACCATTTGAGGATTGAAGCTTACTCTGATGCCAGCTATGCTGATGATAAATAAGATCGAAAGTCCACATTTGTTTTTTGCACGTTTGTAGGAGGAAATCTGGCTAGTTGGAAAAACAAGAAACAAGCTGTTGTATCCAGATCAAGTGCTGAGGCTGAAAAAAGAAGTATGGCTTCGACCACTTGTGAGTTAAAGTGGTTATGAGCACTTATGCATGACTTGAGAGAAGTCTATGACTATTCGTTACCAATGTATTGTGCCAACAGAGTTGTCATATACATATCATGAAATCCAGTATTTCATAAGAGGACAAAACACATTGAAGTTGACTGTCACTTCATCAGAGAAGAAATATTGAAGGAACAAATCTGCACTTCATTCGTCACCTCCGTTAATGAGCTAGCAGATATCTTTACCAAACCAGTATCGACCTCATTTTTTGACATCTGTTCCAAGCTGGGCATGATCGACATATATGCTCCAGCTTGAGGGGGGGAGGGGTGTTAGAACATAAATGATCTCGGGCGGTTAAACTAGTTTAATCGCACCTTGCGGTTAGTGCGGTTAGCTTTGTCTAATCGCACCTTGCGGTCTGTTCGGTTAGCCATGTCTAATCGTATGTTGTGTTGATGGAGATCGGCGGATCCATACTTGGTAACCGCACATCATATGCGGTCAGGACATCTGTGACTGTTGTGACCGCTCTACTCTCCTCCTGTAGTTTCGTATAATATTAGTTCTACATCTCCAAATTGTAATCTCTCTCACCTCCTCCATTCTATATAAAGGAGGCCATGCCTATATAATATTCAGATTTTTTGAAAATAGAAATTCTATTATTTTCAATCTCCTGCGTATTATTGTTAATTGCGGTTAAGTTATTTCCAAGTTCTCACAGTCGCTTCAGAAGCAGCAACAGCCTCTGTGTAGAATAAGCTATTGTCTTTTTTTGAACAATTCCTGCATACAACACCTCCATTAAGGAAAGTCATTTTGACATTCATTTTCTAGATCTCGTAATCATAGTACGCAGCAATAGCAAGCAGAATTCTGATGGACTTAACCATGACAACTGGGAAAAATGTCTAATCATAGTCAATATCATGAATTTGCTTAAAACCTTTAGCCACTAATCGCCCTTTGAATGTATGTACATTCTCGTCCATGTCGGTATTCTTCTTGAAAACCCACTTGCACCCTATAGGTCGTACCCGTTCAGGTGGTTCCACCAAGGTCCAAATTTGGTTTACATACATGGAGTCCATTTCACATTCATGTCCCCAAGCCATTTCTCGGTGTCTGGTCCATTCATAGCCTCTTGGTAGGCTGCATGATCATCATCATAATCCATAAGAAACACATTATCATTTTGAGTTATATCTCTCAGGCTCAAATAATAGTTTACCAGGTCTACGTATGAATTGTGTTTCTTGAGCAGACTCTCTAGCTACAACAATTTATATAGCCCAAATGACAATGCCAAAGATACGTAAGAGTAACGCCGTTTGTTTTTAATCTTTTAGTATCATTAATATTATTGATGGGCCGGTCCAAGTTCAAAACATAAAGACCATTAAACATTTCTGTCTTTTCAAAATAAATATCATTCAAGTATATAAAACAACAATTATTCTTAGTGAATGGAAAGCCTTTCATATCCAAACAAGAAATGTATATAATGTTTCTAGTAATAAAAGGTACATAATATTTGACATAGGGAAGACGTCGGGACAGTGGACACTTCCAGGAGAGTGGGGGTCTCGCGGGAGCAAGGGGAAAGGTTTCGCCGGTGGCGAGAGTGAGAGCCAAGGATCGGTGACGCGGGCTCGACAGAACCCTGCTCGCGAGGTGCGTCTCGCTGAAATGGGATGACGACGATGGCGAGAGCCAGTCGGGCGAGGGGCGATACCGGTGAGGGCGAGTCGGCGCGGAGCGGTACCGGCGAGAGCGAGTCGGCGCAGGACAATACCGGCGGTAGCGAGAACCTTCCGGTTCGATTCGACCAAGCGGACGAGGGGGACTCAGCGGTTGCGGGGACGAGAACCTTCCGGTTCGGAACTTTTCACGCGGAAAAAGGGAGAAACGGACTAGCAAAATCTTTCAATTTCTTAATCTTAAAAAAAGTCCTTACAAAAGAACAGAACTCCCTCTTATATAGTAGGATGGGCAGACACAGCTAACAACACACCAAAAAAACAGCTCCCTAGGCTAATAGCACACCAACAGCTATTAGCACACCAAAAGACATAAAAGATGAAATAAACAGCCCGAAAAAAGAAAACAACGTAACGGATGCGATAATTAGATGACCTGCGGGATCCATAGCGGGTTGTGCCGCTCCAACCAAGCGATCCCGGCTCCGCCATGGTCTCCAACCGCGGGATGTCCCGCGAGATGTCCTTCATCAGTCGCCTCGCCTTGGGAAGCACTCGACCCCGAGTGCTCAGGATAAAGAGGCACGTCCGGGAAGAAGGCGGACATGTCGCTGACATTGAAAGTCTTGGAAATGTGGAGGTCCGGCGGGAGGTCGATCACATAAGCATTGTTGTTAATTTTGCTCACCACAGGGAACGGGCCATACTTCTTCGGCATTAACTTGTGGTGGTTACCCGCAGGAAGACGCTCTTTGCGGAGAAAGACCATCACCAAGTCGCCGACTTCAAACACCTTCTCGCGGTGATGCTTGTCGGCCAAGGCATTATATTTGGCGTTGGACCGGAGGATGTTTTGTCGAGTTTCGGCCTGGATATCGCGGGCGTCTTCGACGAGCTGAGCCGCGGAGGGCGGGGCGGTGGGAATGTGAGCCAAATCAAGAGCATGCTTGGGGGCTTTAGAATACACAATAGAGAAGGGGGAACGACCCGTTGAACTGTGAACGACATTGTTGAAAGCAAACTCGGCATGGGCGAGCGCATGATCCCATTGTTTCGGACGGTCATGACAAATGCATTGAATAAGATTGCCCAAGGTCTTATTCACGACCTTCGTTTGACCGTCCGTTTGGGGGTGGGCGGTGTTGCTGAATTTGAGGGATGTGTCGAACATTTTCCACAGCCGGGAGAGGTGTGTAGCGACCTGTATTTTGTGCTTGCCCCTTGAATTGTTGGCACACGAAACATTTCCGGACGAAGTTGCCAACATCCTTTGTCAACTGTGGCCAAAAATACCGTTCTTGTAAACTGGAGAAGGTCTTGTCTCGGCCGAGATGACCACTCAAGCCGCCTCCATGCATATCGCAGATGAGCTTTTCCCTCAAGGAGACCGGGGTATACACAAACTGTTGTCCTTGAGTAAGAATCCCTAAAGGACGAGAAATCCATCATGGGACCCGCCCCTCGAACAAGCAGCCATGCATCCTTGAAATCGATGTCGTCTGCGTAGAGGGTGGCAAGGGTGTCAAACCCAATAATTTCGTGACCCCACGTGGTCAGCAAACAGCTCCGTCGACTGAGTGCTTCAACGACCACATTGGTAGTGCCGGGTTTGTGGTGAATGATGTACGGAAACCATTGTAGGTAGGTGGTCCACCGGATATGCATGCCGTCCATTCAGTTTTTTGTTATTAATATATTTGAGGGCTTGATGGTCCGTGAACAGGATGAACTCCTTATGTAAAAGGTAGTGTTCCCAGTGCTTGAGAGCCCGAACGACCGCATAAAACTCTTGGTCATAGACCGACCATTTTCGTCGAGCTTCACTCAATTTCTCGCTGAAGAAAGCCACCAAATGTTTTTCTTGCGAGAGTACCGCGCCAATTCCAACACCACTGGCATCACAATGAACCTCGAACAGTTTGTCAAAACTCGGCAATGCCAGGACGGGAGCGGAGCTGAGTCGCTGCTTGATTAGTTCGAAAGAGCGAGTGGCTTCCTCGCCCCAAGAGAATCGCCCCTTCTTAAGGCAGTCGGTCAACGGTGTCGTGATGGTACTAAAGTCGCGGATGAATCGTCGGTAGAACGTGGCCAAGCCGTGAAACGAGCGCAACTCCGTAAGAGTTTTAGGGGTCGGCCAGTCCCGAATGGCCTGGATCTTCTCATTATCAACACAGATGTCGTCCGCCCCCACGACGAAACCCAAGAAATTCAGCCGGGGTGCGAGGAACGTGCACTTCTTGAGGTGAACAAAGAGTTGATTCTCCTCCAGCACCTCCAATACCGCCCGCAAATGAGACAAGTGGTCCTCTCGAGTTTTGCTGAACACCAGGCTGTCGTCGAAGTAGATCACCACAAAATTCCCCAAGAAATGCCGTAATACCCGTATCATCAGGCGCATAAAAGTACTAGGCGCATTAGATAATCCAAATGACATTACCTTCCACTTGAAGAGACCGTCCGGTGTTTTGAACGCTGTCTTCCATTCATCACCGGGCCTGATGCGGATTTGGTGGTACCCGCTTCGGAGGTCAATTTTGGAGAAAAGGCGAGACCCATCCAGCGTGTCCAACATATCATCGAGGCGGGGTATGGGGAAACAGTACTTGATAGTGATCCGGTTGATTGCGCAGCTGTCCACGCACATCCTCCAAGAACCATCCTTCTTCGGAACCAGAAGAGCCGGAACCCCGCACGGGTTGAGGCTCTCACTAATGAAGCCCTTCCGCAAAAGCTCCTCAACCTTCTCGCGCAGTATTTGGTGCTCCTTTGGGCTCATGCGGAAGTGAGGCAGGTTCGGGAGGCTCGCCCCTGGAATCAAATCCAGTTGGTGTTGGATGTCTTGCAGCGGAGGGGGATGGTCGGGTAAGTGCTTCGTGGTGATGGCCTCGAACTCCTGCAATAAATTGTACACGTCCGCCGGCATCTCTTCCGCGGTTTGCTCGCCGGTGGCGTAGAGGCCATACGGGACGAGGGCCATAACTTCCTGCTCCTCCGTCATGTCGCGCTCGAACAAGTTCGGGTCCTAGTGAATCACCAAAAGGTTATGCCCCTTGTCGGGGGCCTGGTTAGCCTCCGGTTTTTTTCCTACCCGGGCTACGATCTGTATCTTCTTGGCGGCCTCATGAGGGTTGTCGTTGATAGGTGCGAACGGGAACAGACAGGAGACGGAGGATAGGCGATCGAGCGTAGAAGTCGAGCGTGTTGCCTCTGATACCAACTGACGTAGGGAAGACGTCGAGACAGTGGACGCTTCCAGGAGAGTGGGGGTCTCGCGGGAGCAAGGGGAAAGGTTTCGTCGGTGGAGAGAGCGAGAGCCAAGGATTGGTGACGCGGGCTCGGCGGAACTCTGCTCACGAGGTGCGTCTCGCTGAAATGGGATGACGACGATGGGGAGAGCCAGTCGGGCGAGGGGCGATACCGGTGAGGGCGAGTCGGCGCGGGGCGATACCGGCGAGAGCGAGTCGGCGTAGGACGATACCGGTGGTAGCGAGAACCTTCCGGTTCGACCTCGACCAAGCGGACGAGGGGGACTCAGCGGTTGCGGGGGAGAGAACCTTCCGATTCGGAACTTTTCACGTGAAAAAGGGGAGAAATGGACTAGCAAAATCTTCCAATTTCTTAATCTTCAAAAAAGTCCTTACAAAAGAACAGAACTCCCTCTTATATAGTAGGAGGGGTAGACACAGCTAACAGCACACCAAAAAAAACAGCTCCCTAGGCTAATAGCACACTAACAACTATTAGCACACCAAAAGACATAAAAGATGAAATAAACAGCCCGAAAAAAGAAAACAACGTAACAGATGCGATAATTAGATGACCTGAGGGATCCATAGCGGGCCGTGCCGCTCCAACCAAGCGATCCTGACTTCGCCATGGTCTCCAACCGCGGGATGTCCCGCGGGATGTCCTTCATCAATATCAGTTCTCTAACTCTATTATAAGCCCAGTAGGCAAAGGTAAATGATAAGTCCTTACAGTAATGACAACAACTCTTGCTCCATTTCCAACTCGTAGGTCTACCTCGCCATTAGACAACATTCTTCTCCTTCTATCCTGCACATTTACACAAATGTGAGAACCACATCCGGTATCCAATACCGAAGATGAAGAAGTAAAAAGATTGACTTCTATAACAAAGATACCTGAAGTGAAAGTCTCACTTTTCATCTTTTTAATATTTTCAATGTATAGATGACAATTCCTCTTCTAATGCCCCGTCATTCCACAATGGTGGCAATTTTCTTCCCTTTTTCAATATAGAAGATAAGAGATTAAGGTGGCGTTTGGCGCGGCTTATAGGTTGCTGTGCGGTTTAAACGCACCGGATAAGCAGATCTGTTCTGCGTTTGGCGCGGCTTATTTTCAAAAAGGAGTTTATTAACATCCGCTCTTTCCTATATCCCCCCAACCGCAGGAATTTTCCGCGTCTGACCGCAAAAGCAATCCCGCGAGGCGCACGATTCGTCTTCAACCTAGCCCGACGGCGCTTCCCGATTTTTCTCCCCTTACCTAGCGGCGATTTCCCAGCGACGGCAAGCCAGCATAGCTCCTCGTTGCCTCGTCTCCTTTTTCGTCGATCCCACGCCTCCTTCTTCCCCTAACCTAGCCCGACAGCAACCCTCTCCTTCCATTCCGACGGCTACGACGTCGGTGAAAGAGCTCCATCAACATCAGTTTTTGTTCTCCTTCAACATTCTTCTGAGGTATTGCATTTCCTCCTCTAGTTCGTCCCATATTAGGGAGCTTGAATGGATGCACCTTTGTTTTTTGATGTGTGTTTTGTGTATGTAGGTGTGTGTGTGTGTGTGTATGTAGATTAATCAATGGCTGCACTATTTAGGTGTAGATCAATGGCTGCACTGTTTATGTTTGTAGGTTTGTGTGTGTATGTAGATGTGTGTGTATGTGTATTGTGTATTTAGATGTATGTATTGTGTGTGTAGTATGTGTATTGTTTGTGTGTGTATTTATGTGTGTGTGTGTGTTGTGTGTTTTTTTATTGTGTGTTTTGTGCATGTGTATGTGTGTATGTATGTGTTTGTATTTGTGTTTGTGTGTGTGTATGTATGTGTGTGTTTGTTTGTGTGTGTGTGTTTATGTGTATTTGTTTATTGTGTGTATATGTGTGTATGTAGGTATGTGGGTGTATGTAGTTTTGTGTGTGTATGTAGATGTATGTGTATGTGTATTGTGTATGTGTATGTGTGTTGTGTGTTTTTTTATTGTGTTTTTGTGTATGTGTATGTGTGTATGTATGTGTTTGTATTTGTGTGTGTGTGTGTTTGTTTGTGTTTGTGTGTGTGTGTTTATGTGTATTTGTTTATTGTGTGTATATGTGTGTATGTAGGTATGTGGGTGTATGTAGGTTTGTGTGTATGTGTATTGTGTATGTGTGTGTGTATGTGTGTTGTGTTTTATTTATGTGTGTGTATGTGTGTTGTGTGTGTATTTATGTGTGTGTTTGTGTATTGTGTATGTGTGTATCTAGTTGTATGTGTGTTTGATTTTTAATTGTTTGAATTTGTGTTGTGTATGTGTTGTGTTGTGTGTTGTGTATGTGTGTGTGTGCTGTATGTGTGTTGTATATGTGTATGTGTATGTGTTGTGTGTGTGTCTATATGTGTTGTGTGTGTGTTGTGTGTGTGTGTTGTTTGTTGTGTATTGTATATGTGTTGTGTGTGCGTGTGTATGTGTTGTTGTTTGTATGTGTATATGTGTTGTTGTTTGTGTGTGTGTGTGTGTGTGTTGGTGTGATGTGTGTGTTGGTGTATATATGTGTGTTGGTGTGTATGTGTGCTGTGTATGTTGGTGTGTATGTGTGTATACTATGAATGTGTCTTATTTCAATGTATGAATGTGTAACTTATTTTGTTTTTTAAAGATTGTGTTGTGTATGTGTGTGTGTGTTCATATGGGCTGTTGAGTTTGGATATGTATTGGGGCTGTGTGTGTATGTGTTCATATGCTGTGTGTGTGTGTGTGTTTGTTTTTATGTTGTGGTGTGTGTGTTTGTTTTTATGTTGTGTTGTGTTGTGTGTGTGTGTGTTCATGTGTGTGTGCGTGTTCATATACATGTGTGTGTGTGTTCATATACATGTGGGTGTGTGTGTGTGTGTTCATATACATGTGTGTGTGTGTGTTCATATACATGTGTGTGTGTTGTATGTTGTTGTGTGTGTGTATGTGAAGTGTGTGTATATGTGTATGTGTGTGTATATATGTGTGTGTGTGTGTTGTGTGTGTGTATATGTGTATGTGTGTGTGTATGTGTGTGTGTTGTATTTTGTTGTGTGTGTGTGTATGTGTTGTGTGTGTGTATGTGAGATGTGTGTATATGTGTGTATATGTGTGTGAGCTGTATATATGTATGTGTTTGTATATGTGTGTATGTATATGTGTGTGTATGTGTGTGTGTTTTAATCTTAAAATGCTGTTTAGGTTAAATCTTGTATATTTTTTTTAAGGATGGGCAAAACGAAAGATGGTGGGGTGGCCGCTATGTGGGACAACAATGATGTGCTGTTATTCTGTGATATATGCATAAAAGAGATAGAGCTTGGGAATCGACCCACCACGCATTTTAGTAAACAGGGGTGGATTAATGTTATGAATAAATTTGAAATGCAAACCGGGAAAAAATATGATAAAGTCCAACTTAAGAATAAATGGGATCATTTGAAGAAAGAGTGGAAATTATGGACAGAGTTGAAGCGTGGTGAGACCGGTTTGGGTTGGAATGCATCAAGAAAGACTATAGACGCCTCGGACGAGTGGTGGGACGAAAGATTGAAGGTATTTTTTACTTAAATTCATTTCCAAAGTGATTTCTTAACTTAAAATTCCTCAATGTCTAATTTTAAAATACTTTATTTTGTAGGTTGTCTCGGCGGCAAAGAAATTTCGGTATGCCGGAATCCCCCCAGAGTTAGAGGATAAACTGAACGTGATGTTTAGTTCAGTTGTCGCTACAGGGCATCATTCTTGCACCCCTCACACCGCAAATCTTGGTACGGAGTCTATTGATGAAAGAGAAATGTCAGCGGATGAACATGACGACCTTGAGGTTATCGGAGCTCCTCAACCAGCTGAGACCGCAAATATATCTGAAACAAGCAAAATAAGGAGCAAAAGAAAGAAGAAAGCTAGCAGCTCGGTGTTAGAAGATTTGGCCGAGTCCTCGAAGATCATAAGTCGATGCATCCAGGAGCCACCCAAGATTACATCTTCTTCTTTCACTATTGCACATGCACTAGAAAAATTAGGCACGTACTCAGAAGTGCAGTCTGATGAAGACTTCTATGATTTTGCCATCACATACTTGATGGAAACAAAACATAGAGAGACTTTCATGTGCCTTCCAGAAGGCATGAACATCAAGTGGTTGAAAAACCGTTATACTCGTGGGACGTAGTAGAGAGACTATGCGTGTTGTTTTGTTTTGTTATGTTTGTGAACATTATGGATATTCTATTATGTTATTTAAATGTAGACATTATGAACATTATTAGAAATTTGCTTGAGTTCTGTGATAATGTTAATTTCTTTATTTACTTACTCAAGTGGTTATAATTTTATTTACTTTATGATAATGTTAATTTCTTTATTTTTCTAACAGAAAATGTCTAGTGATGAATCGGAAAATACCAGAGCAGAGCACGAGAAGCACGCCATCTTTAGAAGAAATTGTGTTATTGGCCATCATCAAAATGTGGTGGCAGCAATATGTTATATCTCCGAACACACCTCGATGTTAAACCATCCTGTTCCATCCATGACTTCAAAGCAAACAGGCGATAAATGGGTCGGAGAGCTACTTCGAGGGACTCGAGTTAGATTTCATGACTCGTTCATGATGAGTCAAGAAATTTTTATAGATCTATTGCATGCTCTCGAAGAGAAGTGTGGCTTTAAGGGAACAAGAAGAACTGCAGCCAGAGAAGTCTTAGCATTGACTATATATATATTGTCTCATAATGAATCAATGAGAAAAACACGCGAGCGGTTTCAGCACTCAACAGAGACAACTAGCAGATTTTTTGCTCGTGGTATTCGCGCTTTGTTGCAGTTGGCCGAGGAAGTGATACAGCCATCAGATAGGTCTTTCGGCTGCACTCCGCCAGAGATTATGTATGACAGACGTTATATGCCTTTTTTTAAAGATTGTGTTGGAGCAATAGATGGAACACATGTCGATGCGTGCATACCAGTAGGAAGTCAAGTTCCATATATTGGGAGAAAGGGCAGACCGACACAAAATGTCATGGCGGCCTGTGATTTCAACATGTGTTTCACTTTTGTTATGGCAGGTTGGGAGGGATCGGCGCACGATAGTCGCATTTTCAATTATGCCATAACTGATCCTCGTTATACGTTCCCTCATCCGCCTCAAGGTAAATAATTAAAAATCAGCTCATCTAATTATTACTTTAAATATTTTCCGTTGTTAAACATTTTTTAATATGTTTCAGGAAAATATTACTTGGTTGATTCTGGTTATCCTCTACAGAAAGGATATTTAAAACCATATCAGGATACAAGATATCATCTGCCTGACTTTGCCCGGGGTGGACGTCGCGCAGAAGGACGTCGAGAGATATTCAATCATGCGCACTCGTCGCTTAGAAGTGTGATAGAACGATCATTCGGCGTTTGGAAGAAGAAGTGGGCCATACTACGGGACATGCCAAGCTATAGCTTCGACAAACAGGCACATATTGTCATGGCCACGATGGCTTTACATAATTTCATTCGTCGCCACCCTTCGCGCGTGGATTTTGATTTCAGTGAGTCCGAGCAGAGGGGTAGAGATGATGGACTGGTCACACAAGAGCGACAAGATACATGCCCTGACACTGCAGGTGGTGTGGAGGAGATGATCGCGCTACGTGATAGTATAGCAGATCAGTTGTATGAATCTAGATCATAGGAGATATCATGATATATGGTTAATGTGGACATTATTTTTGTGTGTTTGGTAATATATGATGGAAAATATATATATTTTTTTAATATTCGGTAAAAAAAAAAATTTCGCTCAAAACTCCGTTTTGTTTTCAAACAACTTTTTCAAAACTCCATTTTACAAACTCCATTTCACCCAAACAGTTTTTTAACAAAACTCCGTTTTCCAGAATCAGCACTTTTCCTATCAGCAACAGCCCATCAGCAGCTTTCCATCAGCAACAGCCCAACCAAACAGAGCCTAAAGTGAAACTTAGATCCAATCTTAGTCTTCTTAGATCCTGTTGCAGAAATATATTTTATGTATTTTATTATGTGCGTGTGTTTAGTCCCACACCGTAAGTCAAGAGTTATGTGTCTATGTATTCTCCTATATAAAGCCCCCTATGTGGATGAATAAACAAGATCTTTATTTTCCTCTCCTAATTATTTTCAACATGGTATCAGAGCCTTAGGGTTCTCGAGTCTCCTGATTCCGTTCTCCGCTCCCTCACGCGATCCTGCTCTCGCATCCCGCTCAGTACGCGTTCCCGCTCCCGCACGCGATCCCGCTCCCGCTCGCTAGCCAATCCCGCTCCCGCGCGCGATCCCGCTCCCGCGCGCGATCCCGCATCCCGCTCGCTAGTCGATCCCGTCCCAGCCGCAGCAGCAGAGCCGCGTCTGCCGTTCCGCGCTTCCCTCCGCTCCTCGTCAGCAGCAGCGACAACGTCTCCCAGCAGCAGCAGCGGCGACATCTTCTCCTAACAATAGCAGGAGCAGCGCGCCTCTCCCAGCAGCGAAACATCTCTCCCAGCAACAATGCGTCCGTCCTCTTTCAACAGCGCGCTCTCTCGTCTTCTAGGGGCGCCGGTCTCATGGCGTCTTGATTCCCTCATTTTCGGCATTCCCTATCTGGTTTTGTTCTTCTTCCTTCCATTTCTATTGGACATGTGGTTTCTTCCCCTCTTTCTATGAGGGCTGCCCTTATCTTCCGTCATCTATTGTGATCTTTTGTGTGTGCCCTCGATTTCTATTCGGGGCCTTCTTTGGCTGGGAGTGACTCCTCTACAAATGTCTTATGGCGGAACAGCTCCTCCGTTTCCGGCCTACATTGGTTCGGTCCGTGTAAATCCTGAACATGGCACCCCTCAAATCACTACTATGAAATTGGATGGATCAAACTACCTTCCTTGGGCACGCTCTATCATTCTTGCCCTCAAAAGTCGCCAGTTGTTTGGCTATGTCAGCGGCACGATGAAGGTTCCTTCTGCTTCTCCAAAGTTGCCTCAGTGGGAGTCTGAGAACTCCCTTGTGATGTCCTGGTTGCTTAACTCTATGATGGAGCCCATCGCTCGGAATTATCTCTTCTTGGATACTGTTATGGATATCTGGAAGCGCACAGAGACCACCTACTCATGCCGAGGAAGTGCGGCTCAGATCTACCAACTTCGACGCCGGATATTCCTCCTGCGTCAAGGTGATCGACCTCCATCTGCCTACTACTCAGAGTTCACCTAACTCTATCAGGAGTATGATCACTTTGATTCTCTGACTCTCGTGTCTTCTGAAGATGAGGTGCTGGTGAGAGTAAGGGAAGAACGGAATCGCATCTTCGAATTTCTTCACGGCTTACATCGGGATTTTTATCAGATTAGCATTCAGATCCTGGGACGCTCTCCTCTTCCTTCTTTACCAGAAGTGTACAACCTTGTTTAGCAGGAATTTGACCGCTGACAGACTCTCCTTCCGACTTTGCCACCGAGGGCTCTGGCCTTGTCACTCTCTCTCACCTCGGGGTTCGTCCAGCTCGTGACACCAGATCGAAGCCTATGGAGAAAGATCACCTCGTGTGTGATTATTGCGGGAAGCCTCGGCATACCAGAGATACTTACTTTAAGTTCCATGGTTTTTCTTCTCCCTGGGGTGGTCTTGCTCCTCGTGGTGGTCGTGGCTCCGGTCATTCCCAGAATAGATCAACCTTGTCTAGATCTGCTCACTTATCTGATGCTATGGAGGATACTTCTGTTCATCTCCCTCTGGATTCCAAACGACACATCACGCTCTGTCAGCTGAAGAAATTTTGGCTTTCCGCCGGTTGATGCATGGCGCTCCTGCTGGGCCGACCAGTTCCTCTTCCTATGCCCACCAGGGATCCGCAGGTGCTCATTCTGCCTCCACCCACCTGTCCTTACAGTGGATCATTGACTCTGGTGCCATTGATCACATGACTGGGTCAGTCACAGGTTTTGTGTCCTACACCCCTCTGTCTGGCAGAGATAAAGTGAGCATTGTTGATGGCTCCTTATCTCCCATTGTTGGGAAAGGATCCATTCCATGCTCCTCTCTGACGCTCTCCTCTGTTCTTCATGTTCCTGCTTTCACTCGAAATCTTCTGTCTATTAGTCATTTGACTAATTCTATGGACTGCTCAGTGACTTTTTTCGTACCTTTTGTGTTTTTCAGGACCTGAAGACGGGGACGATGATTGGCTCTGGTAGGCTGTGCAACGGTCTCTATGTGTTCGACCCCTCTTCCTTCACTTCCTCCAGCCTCACTTCCCCTCCAAAAGCTCTTCATGCAGATCGGCCTTCTGATTTGGATTCCTGTCATTGTCGCCTTGAACATCCCCCTCTCTCGACTGTGAAGTTTCTGCTTCCTGCTATTTCTCCTACTTTGTTTAGTGTTTTTCATTGTGATGTATGTGAACTTACTAAACACCATCGTAGTTCTCTCCCTCTTATGTCTCCTCGCAACTCAGTTCTGTTTGCCCTTATTCATACTGATTTTTGGGGGCCCAGTCCTACTACGTCTATTTCTGGTTGCTCCTGGTTTGTTTCTTTTATTGATTGTTACTATCGTTGTACTTGGGTATATTTGATGAAACATAAAAGCGACGTGTTTCTCTTTCAACGTTTTCACAACATGGTCACCACTTAGTTTGGTGCTACCATTAAGATCTTGCGCAGTGACAATGGCCGGGAGTATATTGACTCCCGCTTTGAAAAATACTCGAGTGATCTTGGCATCATACATCAAACCTCTTGTGTTTACACACCCGCTCAGAATGGGGTCGTTGAGCGCAAGAACCGGCACCTCCTTGAGGTTGCCCGATGTCTCCTCCGCATGAACCTCCCGAAATGTTATTGGGGTGATGCAGTTCTCGCCGCTGCCTACCTCATCAATCGTCTCCCTACTCGTGTCCTTGGATTTCTTTCTCCTCTGACCACTCTGGGTGTTCGCCCCTCGTCTCTCTCCCCCCGTATCTTTGGATGCGTGTGTTTTGTGCACATCCATCCCAAGACCAAACTCAACCCCCGCGCGCTGATGTGTGTCTTCATTGGCTACTCTCCTATCCAGAAAGGCTATAAGTGCTTCCATCCCATTACTAAGCAGACATTTATTACGATGAATGTCACCTTCCGGGAATCTGAAGCCTATTATGGGACCTCTCTTCAGGGGGAGACAAGTTCTACAGATGTGAGTTCCCCTCCTTCGGTTCCTTTTCCTATTTCTCCATCATTTCCTCCTGTCCCTAGTGATCCAGTTGTCCCTCCTATCCCTGTGAACCCAGTGCTGCCTCCTCCATTGCAGGTTTACACTCGTCGTAGAAGGGGCACGAACACACAGGCCTTGCCCACACTACTTGGGTTACCACTTGATCCATCTTCAGGTACTGACAGAGGTAATTCGACCCTGCATTCTCTTTCTCACTTTGTGACCTATGACTCTTTGTCTCCTTCACGTATATCATTTGTCACCTCCTTGTCTTCCACATCTATTCCTCGTTCTTGGCAGGAAGCTCTTGAGCACAGTGAATGGAAGGCAACCATGTTGGAGGAAATGGTGACCCTTGACAAGAATCATACTTGGGATCTTGTCCATCTGCCTAAAGGGAAAACTGCAGTGGGATGTAAGTGGGTCTTCTCCGTGAAGCAAAACTCCCAAGGCCTTGTTGAACGATACAAAACCAGGCTGGTTGCTAGAGGATATACCCAAGCTTTCGACATTGATTATCAAGAGATATTTGCTCCGGTTGCTAAAATGAATTCAATCCGGATTTTGCTTTCATGTGCCGTGTGTAAAGGATGGAGCCTCAGTCAGTTGAATGTGAAGAACGCATTTCTTCATGGTGATCTTGAGGTGGAAGTCTACATGTCCCTGCCTCCTGGTGTTCTTCCAAAAGGGTCAGTAGGAAAAGTTTGCAAGTTGAAGAAAACCCTGTATGGCTTGAAGCAGTCTCCACGTGCTTGGTTTTGGAGATTTCACCAGACAATGATGTCATTCGAATACAAACAGAGCAATGTCGATCACACCTTGTTTGTGAAACACGGGAATGGAAAGTTGGCTGCTCTTATTGTCTATGTAAATAATATAATGATAACCGATGATGACACAAAGGAGATTGAACACTTAAAGTCTAGGTTGGCTAAGGAATTTGAAGTGAAGGACCTTGGACCTCTCAAGTACTTTCTTGGCATAGAGGTGGCCAGATTCAGACATGGGATCTTTATATCAAAGAGAAAGTACATCATAGACAACTGGAATGATTGGATGCAGACCCGCTGGCACCCCAATTGAGGCCAATCACAAGCTTGGTAGAGATGGTGGAGAAGTGGTTGATGACGTACCAGGTTTCCAACGACTAGTGGGGAAACTTATCTATCTCTCCCATACCCGTCCGAACATCTCTTATGCAGTGGGTGTCCTTAGCCAGTACATGCACTCACCAAGATCACATCACCTCGAGGCTGCACACAGAGTTCTGAGGTATCTCAAATCCTCTCCTGTCAAGGGCATTCTGTTCTCACCCAATGAGGCATTAACAGTAAACGTCTATACAGATGCGGACTGGGCAGGTTCTATTGATGACCGAAGATCTACTTCAGGATATTGCTCTCTTGCTGGGGGTAATTTGGTGACCTGGAGAAGCAAGAAGCAACATGTGGTCTCCAAATCCAGTGATGAGGCCGAGTTCCGAGCAATGGCACAGGGGATATGTGAAGGGTTGTGGATTCAGACGATTATGAGGGACCTGGGTATGGAGTGTGCTGGTCCAATCAGGATCTATTGTGATAATAAAGTTGCTATCAGTATTGCCCACAATCTAGTACAACATGATCGTACTAAACATGTGGAGATTGACAGACACTTCATTAAGGAAAATATAGTTAGGGGGATCGTGAGTACTCCCTTTGTTCCATTAAACCAGCAGCTCGCAGATGTGCTTACTAACGGTCTGAGTCAGTGCTCCTTTGACAAGATATTAGGCAAGTTGGGCATGACAGTCATTTCACTCCCAACTTGAGGGGGAGTGTTGGAGAAACATATTTTATTTATTTTATTATGTGTGTGGGTTTAGTCCCACACCGTAAGTCAAGAGTTATGTGTCTATGTATTTGCCTATATAAAGCTCTCTATGTAGATGAATAAATAAGATCTTTATTTTCCTCCTAATTATTTTCAACAGATCCCTTGACCTTGCCTTTACTTTTATGCACCATCAGTATGTGGCTAGTAAGCTTAGCCCTCTTCATATCAATTTCGGCAGTTCTCAACATGCATATGTACTTTGGGGAATCTTCCTTTAAGAAATATAGCTTACACTCCTATTAGAGGACAATCCTCAAATTCGTGTACCAGTCCAGGAAGTTTGTCCTTCTCAAAGACTGATCGTAGGGACAAGGTGTGATGCATATTACATGTCATGGATATACTATAAACTTAATGCAAGATCATTTTAGTACTATATTTCAAAATAATGTTTATTTTAATAAGGACTTTTATTAAATACTCCCACTATTTTTTTTCAAATTAATTACCCTCAATATTAATTCAAAGAGTTTAAGTGAGCGTCTCTCTATTGAGACAAGATCCGTATTTCACTCCAATCATGAGTTAGCTTTGGTTGACCACCCACAATCGTGGTTATTTTGGTAGGCAACTTTTGTCAATTGCATCATCATGCAACTCTTGTATGGTTAGTGAATAATCATTATTCACATCCATCTTATGGTACATGCCAACCATATGCCTCTAGGAACTCAACTGTTGATGTCATCTAGTTAAGTTAGATCCAATGTCGATAGCTGCATATCACAAATATTTGATCGCACCCTGACAAGATAGATTGGTGCACCTTGCTTTAGTAAGGTCACACTTCATCGATTAAGAAAGGAAGAGTGTCATCCATCGAAAGGCATCCAAACTTTTAATTCATTTAAGGGATTTTTCATAAAAAGTGATTTAACATTTTAATCGTGCAAATGTTTAAACCTTTTAAGCAAAATAGATGATTAATATTTAATCACGTACTTATTTAAACTATTTAAATATAGTGTATATGATTAACACTTAATTGAGTGCTCGTTTAAACCATTTAAACAAGATAATGAAAAATTACAACATTCACATTGCAGATACATCTCAAATATTGGAACCAAGAAAATCTTGATTCACAAATGTTCAGATCAACGGGGACCAAAGGCTACTTGCCTAGCGGTCAATCCGGGCGAACTTCAACCAGAAGAAACTGAAGAGGTCAAGTTGTTCCTAAATTACCTATAAATAGGACCTCAGATGCTGCAGTGAGGAAATCTCGTCACGTACCCGAAAGTATATAAGAACTTCCCCTCCCAAAACCATAGTTGATCTCGGCACAAGTGAGGCACTGACTGGTCTAGGGGGAACCTCAGATGCGTGCGAGGATCGTGGCTTGGCCGGCCGCGAGTGCCTCCACGGAGGATTGAAGGGAAGAGATGTTGCTGTCGTGGGTGGCGAGCCGTTCGGTGAGGAGGTCGTCGTCGGGGCGGGGGGCTTGCATCGACGCCATTTCGGAGATCCGGCGGCGGCGTGCGGTGCGGCGGGCGGAGCGGCAGGTCGGACCAATGATACCTCTCCGGTATAAAGGAGGATTCGGCCCTTGAGGGAGGCCGGCAGGATGCTTGCAAGGAGAGAGGGAGAAGGGAGGTAGAGAGAGGGAGAGAGGAAATTGTAAGGGAAAGCAAAAGGGAGCAGCCCTTACAAAACCTAATTGATCCAAAGATACAATAACCCTAAAGATGTCCCATATATAGGAGGAACCATCATGAATCCAAAAGCATAAAGTAAAGTTTCAAAATAAAAATACAAGCTGAAATTTAAATGAAGATAGTGGACCGGCCGGCCCCCCCTAGGACGCACCCGCCGAACCGCTCGGTCCTGCGCCGTCGTTGCTCGCTCCTGTGCGCGTCCTTCTCGAGTACACCTGCCACTCTGGATCGTCCGCCTGGATGTCGGTAACAATACCCCCATTTGGAAAATTGGCCTTGTCCTCAAGGCAATAATCTGGGAACTGGCGCTGGAAGTCCTCACGAAGTAACCATGTCGCGGCGGATGCGGGCCGACCACGCCAAGCCACACGTATCTCCTCTGGGTTCGCCTCGCCCGGCGTGTGGTGGCGCCGGTCAACAATGGCCTCTGGGTAAAGGGGGTCGGAGCCGAAAAAATCCAAGTCCGTTGGTATGTGGTCGGTGACCGGATGGTCGCCGACAACCCGGCGAAGTTGCGAGACATGAAACACGGGGTGGATGCGACTGTTCTCCGGTAGGCGGAGCCGGTAGGCGGAGCCGGTAGGCAACGGCTCCGATGCGGCTCATGATCTCGAAGAGCCCGTAGAAACAGGGTGCTAGCTTGGGGCATGGTCGGCGGGCTACCGTAAGTTGCCGATACGGATGTAGTTTGATGAACACCCGTTCACCGATTTGAAATGATAAGTCTCGGCGTTTCCTGTTGGCAAACGAGGTCATCTTCGCCTGGGCACGCCGCAGATGGTGCTTCAAACTATCCAAGATCACGTCCCGATCATGGAGGTGGTCGCCCAGACTGGCGACCGGGCATTCCCCTGGAAGGTGGCGGAGGATGGATGGTGGTGGCCGACCGTAGACTGTCTCGAACGGCGAAGTATGCGCGGAGTAGTGATAGGCGGTGTTGTAAGAATACTCAGCCCAACACAGCCACTTTGCCCACGAGCCCAGTCGCTCTCCAATGAAGCAGCGCAAGTAAGTCTCCAGACACCTATTCAAGACCTCGGACTGGCCGTCCGACTGCGGGTGGTAAGCTGTACTCATCCGTAAGTGTGTACCCTGTAAGCGGAAGAGCGATGTCCAAAAGCTACTGAGGAAGAGTGGGTCACGATCGCTGACGATCGAGCGAGGAAACCCATGGAGCCGCACGATCTCTGCGACGAAACTGTCCGCCACGGTCGTCGCTGTGTATGGGTGGCGAAGAGGCACGAAGTGGGCGTACTTCGTCAGTCGGTCGACTACCACAAGGATGCAGTAAAAACCGTTGGAGCGCGGCAGACGAGTGATGAAGTCCATCGCGATGTCCTCCCAAATTCTCCCTGGATTCGGGAGGGGTTGAAGTAGGCCATTTAGGAAACATGGTCTCATATTTGGCCTTCTGACAGTGTAAACATGCCGCCACATAAGCCTTCACCTGGCGGAGCATGTGGGGCCAGAACAGAGACGCGGCCAGGCGGCGGTAGGTGCGGAACGCGTCCGTGTGGCCACCCGATGGTGTGGAGTGAAACTCTGCAAGTAGCTGGGGGATGCACGAGGATGAGGCCGACAGAACTAAGCGATCCCGATGGAAGAGGCGGCCCCCTATGAGAGTGTAGGGAGGTCGGGACGTGGGGTCGGCCAGTAAGGCCGCCCGAATGCCCACCAACTGCGGGTCTCTGTCCACCTCCTGCTGGAGGCCGGTGGCGTCGTCCCACACCGGTCTCGAAATATCGGTCAACTCTGGGGGGTGGGGATGACGGGATAGTGCATCGGCCGCGCGGTTCGTCTTGCCCGACCGGAACTCGATCGTGAAATCGTAGCCAAGGAGCTTCGCCACCCACACCTGTTGTGTCGGCTTGGCAATCTTCGTGAAATCGGTCGCTTGGCGGGCGGCCGAGAAGGTAGGGTCGCCAATGCTGGACCGCCAAAATGAGGGCCATGAGCTCGTTTTCGTGGGCGGATCTGCTCCGCACGGCTGTGGAGAATGCCCGACTGTAATAGGCGATAGGCCGACCCGCCTGCATCAACACGGCGCCGACGCCGGACCCAGAAGTGTCACACTCCACTACGAACGGCTGACTGAAATCCGGTATTGCCAATACCGGGCCCTGAACCAAGGCCGACTGTAACGCGGCAAATGCCGCCATCGTGGCAGGAGGCCACTCGAACGGTCTGCCCTCTGCTGTCCTCAACAGCTGGGTGAGGGGGCGGGCCAACCCACCGTAGTCTCTGATAAAGCGTCGGTAATAGCCGGTCAGCCCGAGGAATGCTCGCACGTCCCGAACAGAGTGTGGAGTCGGCCAACGCAGCACCGCCTGGATCTTGTCCTCATCCATGGCCACCCTGTGGGCGGAGATAGTATGGCCCAAGTAGCTGACCATCGAAGTGCCGAAAGTGCACTTCTTACGGTTGACCGTAAGATGGTGTCGGCGGAGGGTGGTGAAGGTCTCTCGCACGTGTCCGAGATGCTCCTGCCAAGAACGACTAAAGACAAGTATATCATCAAAGAAGACAAGTACATGCTTACGGAGCACTGGGCGAAAGATGTCGTTCATGGTGGCCTGGAAGGTAGCCGGAGCGTTAGTGAGGCCGAAGGGCATCACTAAAAACTCAAAATGGTCGTCATGTGTGCGGAAAGCCGTCTTGGGCACGTCTGTCGGCCGAACTCGGATCTGATGATAGCCGGCGCAGAGATCCAGCTTGGTGAAGAAAGCCGCACCATGCAGCTCGTCCAGAAGCTCCTGGATCACTGGGATGGGGGTACTTGTCGGGAACGGTCGCCTTGCTCAGCTCCCTGTAGTCCACGCAGAAACGCCAACTTCCATCCTTCTTGCGTACCAGCAAGACGGGACTGGAGAAAGGGCTAGCACTGGGCTGAATGAGGCCCCCAAGTAACATCTCCCGAACTAGCCGCTCCATCTCGTCCTTTTGTGCATGCCCATAACGATATGGCCGGACGGACACCGCCGCCGACCCTCGGTGGAGGACAATGGCGTGATCAGTCGGCCGAGGTGGTGGAAGGCCCGCCGGTGTAGTGAACACATCCTCGAAATCGGCAAGCACCGAGGACATCGCGGGGGCAAGGGGGTCGGCCGTTGCCGAAGGGCCGGTCTGCAGAGGCCAAAGCCAGACCGAGAAGTCAACATCTGTAATGCGCGTCATCGCGCGGAAAGAGATCGGTGAGCGTAGAAGAGTCGGATCGTCCGCCAAGGGGCATGGCTGGCCCTGGTGCTGGAAGTCCATGGTCATCGACGCCCAATTGACGCGGACGTCCCCCAATGTCTCGAGACAGGCCACCCCCAAGATCGCAGCCAGACCACCCAATTCGAACATATAGAAATCAGCCGTGACCGTGCAGGAGCCGAGAGACACGGTCACGTCTCGGCACTGTCCAAGCGTCGGGCGGTGGCGGCCGTCGCCGAGGCACACCGAGAAGTCGGGCAACGGATCAACCGGTAAGGCGAGCTCGCCTGCTAGTTAGGCCGACAGGAAGTTGTGAATGGCCCCGCTATCGACCATCACAATGATGGGCCGGCCGTGGACCATGCCGACCAGTTTGATTGTGTGGGGTCCGGTGAGTCCCCCCACCGAATAAAATGGCAGCTCCAGAACATTGAGGGGGGCATCCTCTAACTCCTCCGTGGTGTGCTCCAGTGAGATGTCCAACGCGGGGGGCTCCGTGGCCATGTAGTCCCCCTCGCCATCGCTGAAAATGGCATGGAATTCCTCGACGGGGCAAACATGTTGCGGGGAGTACGACTGGCGGCAGCGGAAGCATAGGCCGCGGCGGCGTAGGTCGTTGTAGTCGTCGTTGGAGACGCGGTGCGGCCCCTCTGGCCGCGCGGGACGAACGGGCGGCACGACGGCCGGCCGGTAGCCGGTGTGTCGGGGTGGCGGTGGTCGGAAAGGGGCGGGGCTAATTTGGCGAGGTCCAATGTCCGCCTCTACCGCCCGGGCGAGTTCGAGGGCTTCCGACACCGTACGGGGCTGGTGAGTCCGTATGCGGGAGCGGATGTTGGGGCTCAAGCCTTGTAGAAAGAAGCCCAAATAGTGCTCGGGTGGGAGCCCCGAAAGTTGAGTCACGAGTGCCGCAAACTCATCTATATATGCATCCACGGTGGTGGATTGGCGATTTGTGCACAGGCGCTCGACGACGGAGCCGGTGTAACGAGAGTCGTAGCGGGTAACCGTCTCACGCTTGAACTCCGTCCACGAAATGCCGGGATGGACTTGACGGAGCCACCGAGCCCAATGGAGCGCCGAACCCTCCAGGCCGACGATGGCCGTAGGTACCTTATCCGCTTCGGGCGTGGCGTTGAGGTCGAAAAACTGTTCCGCACGTACGATCCACCCCAAAGGCTCCACGCCGGAGAAGCCCGGAATGTCCAAAGAAAGGGGCGGTCGGCCGAGTGTCGGGCAATGCTGGAACTCGCTGGTCAGAAGCCCGGCCGGCGGCTGGAGGCCGGACGATTGGGGTGCGACAGCAGGGAGCCGACCCAGCGCCGGCGGCAGCGGGCTGGGCACGGTCCCGAGCAGGGACGCCGAGCCGGCGTCGGATCCCGAGCGTGAGCCCAACTGGGTCGGTCGGTCCGGTGCGGGAAAAGAGGGCGGGGCTTGCGGCGGAGACGAGGGCGTCGATGTGTGCGAGGATCGTGGCTTTGCCGGCCGCGAGTGCCTCCACGGAGGATTGAAGGGAAGAGATGTTGCTGTCGTGGGTGGCGAGCCGTTCGGCGAGGAGGTCGTCGTCGGGGCAGGGGGGCTTGCTTCGGCGCCATTTCGAAGTTCTGGCGGCGGCGTGCGGTGCGGCGGGCGGAGCGGCAGGTCGGACCAATGATACCTCTCCGGTATCAAGGAGGGTTCGGCCCTTGAGGGAGGCCGGCAGGATGCTTGCAGGGAGGGAGGGAGAAGGGAGGTAGAGAGAGAGAGGGAGAGAGGAAATTAGAAGGGAAAGCAAAAGGGGGCCGCCCTTACAAAACCTAATTGATCCAAAGATACAATAACCCTAAAGATGTCCCCATATATAGGAGGAACCATCATAAGTCCAAAAGCATAAAGTAAAGTTCCAAAAATAAAAATGCAAGGTGAAATTTAAATGAAGATAGTGGACCGGCCGGCCCCCCTAGGCCGCACCCGCCGAACCGCTCGGTCCTGCGCCGTCGTTGCTCGTTCCTGTGCGCGTCCTTCTCGAGTACACCTGCCACTCTGGCTCGTCCGCCTGGATATCGGTAACAGTTTGAGTGTTTGACGAGGTCAAAGATGTTAAGATGAGGCTGACGAGATCAAGGCTGCTGAGCTGGGCTGACGAGGTCAGGATGATGAGCTCTCCTATGACGAGCTCTCCTTCGACGAGGTCTCCCCCGACGAGGTCTCCCCCGACGAGGTCTCCCCCGACGAGGTCTCCCCTGATGAGGTCCCCCCTGACGATCTCTTCGACTTGTGGATTGCAGACAGAGCGAGAAGGGCTTCCAGGAGGAGAGCTCGCAAGAGGTTGGTCAAAGTGGCCGCGAGAGCAGGAAGTCTGGCAAAGCCTGCAAATTTCCCATGGATGGAGGGGATTTTTTGGTGAGCATGCTTGGAGGAGGATGCCATCAGAGTTGGCGAGCTCGTAGCAAGGGTTGGCGAGATCTCAGGGTTGGAGACTTCGCAGGAGTTATGTGATAGAGCACAATCGGGCGAGTATAAGACTTCGTCAGGCTTTGTAGAAGTTCAATCACAGGATGAGCTCGTGACTAGAGCGAGGACTCACTAGGTGACTAGCAGATCCAAAAGGAGCAAGGACACATCGGCGTCCTGTCAGGATATCGCAACTTACTGATCACAGACGATTGCTTGGAAGTCTCGTAGAAGTAGCGAGGTCGCAGGAGCAGAGTAGATGAGACACGCAGACTTTCGCACGGAGGAGAGCTCGCATAGATCACGGTGCGTGGGAGGTGATATATTCCTATAGAAGGAGAAGCGGTGGGACACCGTCAACATAGGTGTTGGTCGAGGATCGGTCGTGGATGGCGAGCGCTTTGTCACTCGAATTCGTAGAGGCTTTATGGAAGAAGTAGATAAGGCTTGTCGAGGCTCGTAGAGAGTTCGCGGGCGCAGACAAATATGAGGTAGTCGTTGACTCAAATGCTCGTTGGAAGTAGCGGAGGTCGCAAAGTCTGCGAATTCGAGAGCGGTGACGGGATGAGGGGAGAGCCCTTCTCTTTCCAGCAGAAGAGCCCGCACGCGGAGAGCTCGCACGATAGAAGAGCTCGTAAGAAGAAGAGATCGTTGATACTATTGTGATGAGTCGTGCTATTTTCAGTTGGTAAGCTCGATGGAAGAGCTCGCAGAAGAGGTCGCGGAAGAAACAACAAGTTCGGAAGAGCTTGTTATCTCTGTGTAAGGCCGGGAGAATTACACGAAACAACATGTTCGTGCGAGGCTGGGGAAAATTACACGGGAAGAGAGTTTGAGAGAGAACACCGAATTGTTTTTCCTGTTCTAATATCATATGAGAGTTTGAAATATAAATAAATATTATTTTAAAGAATCTAGTCATTACAAAGGAACTCCCCTCATTATATAGAGTGGGAGGAGGAAGAATTTACATTTGGTGATGTGAGACTAAAAACAAGGAGAAAAAATGAACATTTGGCACCTTTCCATTGGACTTTTTACAAATAGGCTTGGGCTTTAACAAGACAAGAGTAATTTCATCCCTCAAGGCTCACCATAAAATGTTCTCACTACCAAGATAAATAATAATAGGTTGTACATAGGCTTCATACATCAGCTTATGTAGTGCCTTTCTCAAACGCACAAAAGGGCAAACATAAATAACCTAACGGGCCGAAATTCAATTGCAAAACTAAAAAAGGTATACAGGTGCGATAATAAAATAGAGAATGTGGGGTGCGCGTTGTTCGTGCACAATACTGACATCTAACCGTCTTGTTAGGATCCGTGTCCTCATCGTTTTTATATACAAAGACAGTCCCCTTCCTAATTGGACCGCCCTAATCAGATTCAGAATGTTATAGGCCCAACAACTTCTATTTGGTTCATCTCCAAACCACACATTATGGCAAGGGATCGGATTCTAATACCATTTGTGTTGACTCAATCCATAATATCTAAGGTAATTCTCGCCTTGGTCCACCCTAGCCTATATTAAGATGAACCTCCCAATTTTATCATTTTTATATGACCTATGAGTTCCTCACAAAAGGTCACCCGATCGAGAGCTACTTTCATCTAAAGCTCACTTAACCATAATGTTCCTAATATAATTCTATCACTTGCTTTTAAAAAGTGCATCTAATATTTGGGTCTAAACTAGTATCTAAGCTTAAGATGTTGCATACCACGCCCTCATTATACTGCCCTCGTTGCATTCAAGATGTTACATGCCCACCAAATTTTGCTTAGTTCGTTCCCGAATCACACATCGTGTTACAAGAGATTTGACTCTACCCAATGCACAATAACTGAGATGTTGTCCCCTTTGATTTAGCCCATCTCTTTCTAAGTTGTACTTCATGGAATTATTATTTTCTTGACGTAGCCTACGAGTATTTTCTTGAGATTACCCATCTCATAACTACTCTTACCCAGAGCTCACTTAGTTGTTGAGTTTCTAACATCATTCGCCTACATGCTTTGAAAAGCCACCTTAGATATTTGTGGGTTAAACTTTACTCATGCCTAGTAGGTTTTTTCTTTAATTTTGATGCGGGGTTCAGTTCGTTCATGTACCTCATTTCACCAAGAGATTTTCCATCTTAGATGTTCAGGCAAGGACTGCTCCTTGTCCGGACTTCACTACCCCAAAGACCGTTCGTATTCAAAATATTGCATATACTAGGTTTAGTCACTTAACAAATTTTTTGGATATTAATTTCCATCTTCTGTAGCTCTTCTCCATCAGGATGGAGATATCTGGCTCAGTCCTGCTGCGGATCATCATTGCATGCATGTTCATAGATCCACTACTACATCTAATACATAGAATGTATAGTTTTGATCGTCATTCCTAACACAACTTAATCTAATTACATGAATTCTAATGGTTTTAAATACTCTCTTGTTATTACTTGCAGTGCTATCTATCACTACAACCCGATCCGAAAAATGCTATTTTTTTAACTAGAATGATTGGGGAAAGCACTGTGCTCGAAGTATGTGAACTCCTGATATCTGCTTTTCGTTGTATTTCGCGGTTGGATGGGTAAGTCTACAAACTTCTTTTTTTGCCTGTTATTACTAGCTATTCACCATTTGTTTATTGAACTTCAAGAAACCTGCTTCTTTGTTTAGCTTACTATCTGATATGTACAGTTATTGTGTTCTAACTTCATAAATATTAATACTGCTATATTTAACTTCAATTATTTTTGAAGTATAGTATTGCATTTAGATATTTCTCTTTTATCATTGTGAAACGACCTTTATTTTCAATATTTTGGTTGCTAGGGGCTGAATTTAGCCTTCTACAGTGATATGAGGATGGTTTTGTTCTTTGTTGTGCTTGATCGCTTGGAACTAGTGTAAAATTATTGTTATCGTAATATTTATAGAGGACTTGGATTTCTTTAGTACATACTACCTTGATTTTGAGTCTCAAAAAAAGTAGAGAGGCTTGGTACAAAAATGTCGAACAATTCTTTGTCGGATGTAACAAATGGAGTAGGATTCCTCCATCAACAACTTCTTCTCGAATGAAGTGACAATCGGCCTCTATGTGCCTGTCCCTTTCAAACATGATTCTTTGATATGTAGATAACGGCCTTATTGTCACGATACATTGGCAAGGGATAGTGCAATATGTTTCTGCAAGATCGCTCATCTGCGTCCTCAGCTATTTTAGTTCACATGCGGTTTGTGTCGTGCCGCAGTATTTTACTTCAGCAGTAGACCTAGAAATTAGAGGGGGAGCCTTGGCGCACCGGTTAAGGTGTCGTCGTGTGACCTTGAGGTCACGGGTTCGAGTCCTGGAAGCAGCCTCTTGCAAAAATGCAGGGTAAGGTTTGCCTACATTTCACCCTTGTGGTGGGACCCTTCCCCGGACACTCGCTGCGCGGGGATGCTTTGTGCACCGGGCAACCCACTAGACCTAGTAATTACTATTTGCTTCTTACTTTGCTATGTAACGAGATTACCTCCTTGGAAGGTGTAATATCCAAAGGTGGATTTTCTATTTTCTCTATCATCGGCGTAGCTGACATCTGAATATGTTTCAATTCTTAGGTGTCCATTTTCTTTAATCCAGATACTCTTGCTGGGAGATCCCTTGACGTATTCTAGTATCTTCATGGTTGCATATAAGTGATATTCTCTGATAGTGTGCATAAATTGACTGATATTTCCCACAACAAAATTAATGGTCGGTCTCATTATAATCAGATATATAAGTTTGCTAACAAGACGTCTATAGCAAGATGCATCTTGAAGCAAAGGAGAAGTTTCATCTATAGACTTGAAGTACCCATAGGCATAGGAATCTGAATGGACTTTGCACCAAGAGTACCTGTCTTTAGAAGATCCATCGTATATTTTCTCTGAGACGGTGCAATACCTTTGTTACATATGACAATTTGAATACCGGGAAAGTACTTTGGACTCTCGTGTCTTTGTTGACAAAGTTTATCCTCGGGTATAGTTTGGTTTCATCTAAGCCAGAATCATCATCAAGTGAAAAGAATGTATTCTGCATAAATGACAAGAAGCACAATATCAGTATTCGTCTTCTGCACGAAAAAGAATGACTTGCATGGTTTCGTCGGATCTCATGACTAGATTGAATTTGTCCAACCAGGCTTTAGGACTCTGTTTAAGACCATAGATAGCCTTATGAAGTTTACAGACCTATGACTCCCCTAAGCTACATATCCTTCAGGTTGCTCCATAAACGTCTCTTGGAGGTCATCGTAGAGAAAGGCTGAAACTTATGTTATTAAGGCGCAAGACGCACAAAGGCGTAAAGTGGTCCTGGAATTTAGCGCAGGTGCGCGTCAGGAGAAGGAAAGCCGCAATACAACAACAACAACAACAACAACAACAACAGAACTCATATAGTCCCCAATCATTGGGGGTATGGGCGGGGGAAGATTGGAAACAGACCTAACCTTTGGCCCTATGCACAAAGTGGCTTCTCTCAGAGGAGAAAGACCGAACCTTTGACAATAAATGCACAAAGTGGCTGCTCACAGATTACCACTGAAATAGTGGCCCCCTATACCGTCACGTTTGCTGTGGAATCATGCCCTCAAATCAAAGACAAAGACATCAGAGAGGGTAGACCCAAGAATCCATTTTGATTTATGTGCATATAACCATGCTTCCTTCATTCAACATCCAGAGCATTGGCCTTGCACATAAATAGAAAAAATCATCTTAAACTAGGTGGATTTCTCAACTCTCCTTAGAAAAAATAGAAAAAATCATCTTAAACTAAGGTGATAGGAAACACAAAAATTCCATAGCATGAAACATCTACCATAATAGTTGTTGCAGGACATGCAGATCCCTCCCAGGTGGATTTCTCAACTCTCCCTAGACCCTATGTTGTGATCTGATCTTACAAACTCGATGGCGATGAAGAGGAATTCAACTGGTAATCGCCCGACATGCAGATCCCTCCCAGGTGGATTTCTCAACTCTCCTTAGACCCTATGTTGTGATTCGATCTTACAAACTCGATGGCGATGAAGAGGAATTCAACTGGTAATTTATTACGCTCTCGATTGAGATTATGCAATAAAATTATCAAATTTATCTAGGCAATGCAAACATGTACGATTGAGATTAGACTTTAAAGCAATGAACAAGTTCTAGCAAAATTGAAGTAAGATTGCTTGGATTAAGTGTTTGGCAAATAAATCCTTCAAATAGATGCCAGGAAATTAAGCAATCAAATAAGGTTCAGCTGCAGTTCCAGGACTTGGACATCAATTTCGGGGCCAATACGTTGTTTATTTCAGAATAGCTGCACTCCTGAACATTGGTGAAGTCACAACAATGGAGGGCAATTTCAGTCTGGATGGCTGGATGCCGAGGGAGACTGCAGGTTGGCCTCCTGGAAGTGGCGTTTTGTTGTCATGATTGAGACGGGTTTGCACAAACCTTTGGGCAACAGTAAAATCAAATCAAGCAGCCTGGACGACTCAATCTATGGTGATTCCACGCAAAAACGGAAGCAGATTAGGCTCCTGCAGTGGCCGAGCGTCATTCTGCGCGGTAGGAAGTGGGAGAAGTTTGAGGAGAGGTTGATTTCGATGAAGCTCCTCTCATCTGGAATCAAAAAAATGGGCCAACTTCGACGATCTACCGTAGGAAATGAGTACACAGCGGTTGCTCGCAGAGGGTTACCTTCTCGTTCCAGGAGGAAGCCGAGAGTCCTCCGCGTGTCCCGCAAATGGCTGGAGAGCTTCGTTTCCAGCCAAAGAGTGGCCGGCAGTCTAGGAATTGGCATGAAATTGCAGTTACCGGCGACTATGTACTATTTTCCTGCGGTTTCCAACGATTCAAGGGGTTACTGAAGAAATGAAAGGTTTTCGTGGGGATTAACAATGGATCAACGGTTGTGATGAAGAGGGAGGGGCTCGGTCAAGTGGGGAACAAAAAAACGAAGCTTCGCACCTAGTGTTCTATGACGTCGCACGGTAGAGGGATCACAAAATTAGGAAATCTCTTCAAAATTCGGCAATTCCTTGAATTCAACCCCAAATCCCATATTTATAGGATAAGTGGAAAGCAATTGGTCGCTATGATTGGCCGCCACAAGAAACACATCAAAGATACGTAAATAATGCAAGGAAAATATGGAAATACATAGAAAATGCGTCGTCGACGCTCCGAATACGACTACAGACTCGGATCATCCTTACGACGATCATAACTTCTCCTTCTATGAATGTAAACCCAAATGGACTCCACCCACGAATTTTGATCCCCATCAATTCCTCACGGCTTGAAATCATTTTTCTCCGTTGAATGAATATGAACATACTCCCGACAAAGTCCAAGGGCAAGTAAATCAAACTCCTCTGATAACACCCACATCATCAATAATTCGGGGCCCCTTCCCACAGACAAAGTATCGTATAGTGCATTCGTTAAGTATTTGGGTGGTAGGTTGATGCTCAATGGTGGAACTGGGGAATGGACTCAAATACTTGTGAGATTCATAATATTGTGTCAAATCCTTAATATTGAACGCAAGTTTAATTCTCACTCTTAGAGATATTTAATTCGTAAGCATTTGACCCTCGTATTACTGTATAGAGACTCATTCGCCTAACATTTAATTTTATCGCAGTTCCTTGGAGGAACCTCCCAGCTCTAATTCTCACCATCACTTGTTCACATTTTCTAAAATTTTGCTCTCTCATGTCCTGTGTAGACCTTATAATATTCATTACGTATTGCAATTTTACATCAGACAAATTTATACAGTTCATGCAAATGATGCAAGCATTGCAATAAATATGAATTATGTAACACAGACAAGTCATGTAGTGTATGTAGATGAACATGCACCCAATGATGAACAAGCGGTATGACTAACTTCGGACACTGAGGCTCGGTAGTGCTATAGGGAATTCTTAAGTGTAGTATATGGTCAGGAGGGTCAGGCGGGAGGGTGTAGACTGTAGAAAATTTCATTGCGAGTGCGATAATCATTCAAATAATCACTCGTGTCATCGACGAATAAATAAGATAACATAGTATGTTGAATGTCTCCTGGAGTGTTGGTAGTGGTAAAATAGGTTCGTGGGTCATCGAGAGCACTTTCAACCTTGATTAACTCACTAGTGATGTGCATACCCCTATTGAGCGGGGGCTTATCAGGAGTCTCTTTGGGTGGAATGTAGAAATATTCATCGAGTGTGCGATGAATACCTAAATGACTTCTTGAGGCATTGGTACTGAGTTGGAGAACTATGGGATGCCAAATAGCTCCTAAGGGTTGTGAACCATTGGGAGGCTCACCAGATGGTAGATAGAAAAATTTATCGTTAATGATACCATACCTAAAGGAATTTCGCAGATGGTGACGAAAAAACACAATGTAGGGGTGTGTCGGGCACCTCTCAAATGGTGAGGGCCGTCAACTGGCTCTTCAGGAGGTATATAAGAAAAGTCATCGCGAATGTGAAGCTCACTCGGGTGAAGGCACAAGCCATCAATAATGACACGATGATCCTCTAGAAGAAAACCATCACTAACGATAGTGTCCACGGAAATAAGTGGGACACCCACAACAAAATCAATGCTTGACCCTTGGACACGATTCAGTATATTGGTGACGACCATTTAAATGAATATCAAGAGCCCTATAAAGATCATCATCATCAGGATAATATCATGTGTAAAGACTTTTATAGTGTTCCGAAAATGGAGATGCCGGAAACTGAATTTCAGCAACCGGTTCTTAATCAATTTGATCGCATCAATTCTGATTTTGATCATATATAGCCTTGTGTAGTATACAGACCTGTGGCTCCCCCTAAGCTACATATCCTTCAGATTGCTCCATATACGTCTCTTGGAGGTCTGTGTAGAGAAAGGTTGAAACCTATGTTATTAAAGCGCAAGATACACCAATGCGTAAAGGGGTCTTGGAGCCTAGCGCAGGTGCGCTACAGGCGAAGGCAGGGCGAAAAAAATAGAAAGAACATCTTAAACTAAGGTAATATCCCATAGCATAAAACATCCACCGTAATAACACTAATGTAAACAATGAATAATGTAATACAAATGAAAAAGATCAATAATATTAATGTTAAAAGAACATTTAAAATGAAACTATTTTACTATTTACCAATGCCATATCAAATAGTCATCACACACAACTAAATCTTCATCATCCTCTCCACTGTCATTGTAAAGATCACATTTTACCTTTAAATAATAAGCGCGTCTGATAGATATCATCTTCAACTCCACTAGCCATAGCAACTACACCCCATGTCAAATACTCATCATCGAAAACCAATTCATCTTTTTGATGAACATTTTACTTCTTATATTCTACCCAACAACCTTTCATTGCTGCTGTGTACATCGGTCAATGAAATCCGATCGATGTGATTATGTGTATCGACGTCTCAATGCTCGATTGTATTTCACAAAAATCAAATCATTGAAGCGTTGGTAAGCTAGCATATTTATTTTTTCTTGTAATGAATTTGCAGTGGATCCACATAAATGAATCAACTCGATTTCACAACATTATTAATATACTAAAGATGATTTTTGTACGAGTTGAACTAATACCATTTAATTACTTAAATATTCAGAAAAACTCCTATTACACTTGTTGTGGGTTGCCCGGTTTTCCTCCGGTCCGGAGAATCGGACCGCCTTAGCTCCAAGTCGGACCGGGTACATAAACAGTCAAAAGTAAACCAAGCAGCAATGACACGAAGACGTTTTAACATGAAAACCCCGAAAAGGGTGAAAAACCACGTGGTCGGATCGGTGTCGAGCCAAAATCCACTATCTTACTTGAGGTTACAAGCGTTTGAGTTCCCTGGAGGGTGGCAGACCATCTCTCCGTTTACAAGCTTTAAGTACAAAAAAGGGGGAAAATGGCTAAGTCCACGGAGCTTTGGAGAGCGTCCACAGGAGCGTCCGCGAGTGCATTCTTCTAAGTCTTTTCCTGTGCCTACTGCTGCGTCCACGAGAGCGTTGAGCGTGAGCATACTAGAAAGGGAGCAGAGCGAATTCCGAGCGATGAAATTATTTAAGTCCCACGTCCTCGTCGGAAAACCTCAGAGGTCTCTCTGATCTCTCAAGTTGTTTGTCTTCAAATGAAGGCCTGATGACTTTCTTATAGCTTTCTCGAAGGGACGCATTGGTAATTGCGCCCGGCTGAATCCTGAGTTGCCGAATGACGTCGCTCCGTTCCGGTCACCTGGATCACCAATTTTCCCGAAATGACGAGCATGCGCGCGCGGAGGCAGTCAGCGCGCGCGCGGGGATGGTCGCGCGCCCGGCGCGCGCTGTCCGTGCGTGCTAGGTTTCGTCCCTCCTTTTTGGGTGATTTTGTACCCTTCGAGTGGGTGCAGCTCGCGCCGCTCACTTAGTCAGGTAGGCTTGCTTGTGCGTTTCGGTCGAAGTCGTACCAGTTTGACTCGGAAATCATTAAGGGGAACCCCATCAAATGCATCCAAATTTTTGCGGGTCGTGATCCGCGAAGCGACGAGCGCAGAATTTTTTAATTGTGATCGTGACTACTTTGAGTCATAGACTTCGAACACGGTGACGGTTGCGCGCTACGAATTATTATTTGTTTGCGGTATTAAGTTATGAGTACCTTTCTAATTGGGCCTAGAGTTTCACTGTGATTGGGGCGGATATTTCCTGCCTTTTCTGCGAAATAATTGATTGGATTGTGATTTACCCTGTTTCCTCTTTTAAGAGAAGAGAATATGGCAGAATATTTTCTGGCTTTAATTGAGTCTTCCATTATAGGTCTCGTGCAGGACTTATAAATTGGAGGGCGTTCCTGCTCTCTCATTTACGTTGCTGCAGAGTTTATGGAGAAGGTCTTTCCCGAAGCACAAGGAGGTTTTTCGTCGCCATGTCTCCTTCCAAGAAGGTGAGAGCCTTTTATGATTTCATGAAAATAATTCGAGCCCGAAAAAAGGGACGAAGGAAGAAAGGAGCGAACATGCCGGTTGCCTTGTGCGCGAGGGGCGTCACGCGGCGTGCAGTCAGCCCGTTGCGTGCAGACGGCTGGGGGGCGACGGCGCGGCGCACCGCTTGACGCGCAATAATCGCACAGGCGCGGCGCTGCAAGCGGCCGCGCCGTGCTGTTCGCACCCGTGCGGGTGCGGTGTAGTTCGACGTGCGTCGCGAGCGTGCTTGCCCGAGTCGTGGGTGTCACCACACGCTTTCGATTTTTTTCGCTACTGCCCTTTGTGCTAACTTTCACTTTTTTCAGGTTGCGAAGCGTAATGTTCCGTCAAAGTCGATGCGTCTCCCTTCAACTTTAAGCGAGCACCGGGTGGGTCTGTGGCGAAAGCGCTTCGGAATCCTGGTGGACGTTGAAGTGAAGATTCCGCTTCCGGAGGAGCGCGTTCAGAATCCTCCCCCGGGCTATTTCGCGATCTTGGAGAGGTGTTTGAAGGTTGCCTTCCGGATCCCTCCTGCAGGGGAGGCTGTGGAGATCTTCCGGTTTTGCGTGGTTCCAATCACGCAGTTTTCCTCGGTCGGGATGACGAGGATTATGAATTTATGAGACTGATCTGCTTCTTCCGGGAGCATGCTTCCCGACTGTCCGTCCAGCTTTTCCGGGAGTGGTGCAAAGTCTGCCCTGTCACCGGTGATCGGATCGAGGTGAGGAGCAACAAGAAGTGGCTTGCCTTTTAGGACAAGACCGGCTATCCTCACAGGGGAACACTCTTTGGGTTCGTCAGGAATCCTTGGAGATTGCCTGAGGTTTGGCGGGAGCTCCCTAGGCGTTGCTGCCGTCTCGAGGTTCAGGAGTGCGATTTCTCTTCCGTGATGGACTTCGAGGATCCGCGCGAGTTGGAGAGCCTTCTCCTGGGGATTGGCGCGTTCGTCGGTGAGAAGAGGCTGGTCCTGGCGGGTTTCTCTACCGACGTCGAGCGAAGCTGCGTCGTTCCCTTGCACCGTGGAAATAAGAGGAAGTTGATTTTCCCGCTGAAGCATGGGGAGGCAGGGTTGTCCTCAGCTGCTCCTGAGTCCGTCGTAGAGGTTGCTGATGACTGCCCGAGCGAGTTTGAGGATGGTCCCCCTCTTGCTGCTCCTGCGGCCAAGGAAACTCGGGAGTTGCCTGTTATTGAGCCGTCCTCGCGGGACGGACCGGCGCTGCCACTGGTTGCTGCGAAGGGCAAGAAGCGGGAGTCCTCTTCTTTCCAGGCTGCTATGCCGAAGGTACGTTGGTCGCTTTGTTTGCTCGTTCCTTGGTCGCGTACTTTGTCGCCATTCTGATTCGGTGTTTGTTTTCATCAGTTAGACGAGCTGCGTGAGGTCTTACTTACGTGGAACAATAGCTGTGTCCATGAAGGACGAGTTCTTCTCTCTCCGGGCGAAGCTCGCCTCGTCGGAGGAGTCCCTGGCCTCGGCTAGGAAGAGGAGGGAGAAGGCCCTCTCTCGCCTGGATAGGTTAGAGTCTAAGCTTGCTGCTTCCAGGGCCGAGAACGAGGCATTTCAGGGGAAGCTCTTCGTGGCTGAGGCAAGCCTTTCGGAGGCACTTCACTGTTCCGAGGAAGCCGAGACGGAGATGTCCAAGATGGAGGCCGAAATGGCGCAGTTGAAGGAGGACAGGGCGCAGCTGGCTGTGGCGCAGAAGGATATTGAGGCCGTGCGAGCTTCCGCGGTCGCAGTGTACAAGGAGACCTATGACTACAGAGTGGAGCGAGCCGATCGCGGAGGCTCGTTCTGAGATGATGGCTACCGAGGTCGATCCATTGTTGGAGGATGAGCGCGATGCCGCCTTCCGCTTTGTATTCGGCAAGGGTTTTCGGCTGGCACGGAGGATGTCAGAGCGTTCCGACCTTAGGGTAGACGATGCTTCGGATGACGATCCCGACGTCGACATCGAGGGGTGGCTTGTCTGCATCCACCTAGTACTTATGCGTTGTATCTGTTACTTGCTTTTGCTGCTGTAGGTGCGGCTTTGCACCGTAGTATGCTCTCCCTTTCTTTTTTTGTTATGTAGCCCGTTGGGCATTTTTCAAGGTTATATGGATATCTTTTGTGATAGTTTGGAAGTGTTTAGCTTTTCACGTTCCTTTTGTTTTGACGAGTGTGCGCGACGTCTAGCGTCAGCTTTAGCGGTTGCTGCTTAGCGTTAAGTCTGAGAGTAGGTGTTTGGGTATGGTGCGGAGGGACGTTTGCCTCCCTTGCCGAGGCGGGTGGACTTTGGGTCTGTTCCCACCGGATCCTGTAGGAGGATTCGAGGTTGGCTTTTATAGGAGGCGTAGAAAGACTCTTGTCCATTCTTGCTTTGGCAGAAGGACTTCGTGCCCGTTCTTTTGGAGATGGCATAGAACATTTGTCCGTTCGCGTCTCGGAAGCAGTCGGGTTTTGTTCTGTGGGAGGTGGCGAAGGACTTTTGTCCGTTCGCGCCTCGGAAGGACACGGGGTCCGTTCCATTGGAGGTGGGGAAGGACATTTGTCCGTTCGCGCCTCGGAAGGACTCGGGGTCCGTTCCATTGGAGGTGGTGAAGGACCTTTGTCTGTTCGCGCCTCGGAAGGACACGAGGTCCGTTATATTGGAGGTGGCGAAGGACCTTTGTCCGTTCGCGCCTCGTAAGGAGACTGAGTCCGTTCCATTGGAGGTGGCGAAGGACCTTTGTCCGTTCGCGCCTCGGAAGGACATGGGGTCCTTTCCATTGGAGGTGGCAAAGGACCTTTGTCCGCTCGCGCCTCGGAAGGACACGGGGTCCGTTCCATTGGAGGTGGCGAAGGACCTTTGTCCGCACGCGCAGGCTGGCCGCGTGCAGGCGTTGGCCGTGTGCGCGCGTGTTGGTCGCGCGCGCGCAGGGCGTGCGCGTTGTTCATGCGTGCTTGGTTTCATCCCTCCTTTCGAGGTGATTTTGGACCCTTCAAGTAGGTACAGCTCGCGCGCGCCGCTCACTCGGTCGGGTCGGCTTGCTTGGGCGTTTCAGTCGAAGTCGTACCGGTTTGACTCAAAAATCTTCAGGGGGAATCTCATCAACACTCGCAGCCATATACGTTGCAAGTGAGGGTAAACAACTTTATAGCAAACCTTAGAAGATTTAGAGTTGAAGCTCCATAAGATTGTGTCGCCGTTCAACTGCCAAAATAATAAATTTTAGAGTTTAACCTTATTCTTACTACAGTTTAACCGTATATGAAAAACACAAATTTACATTAGGGACTTTGTTTTTCTGTGTAATTGTAAACTTCATTCCAAATAAAACTTCAACATTTCTATTTAAAGTAAGCTGGTCTAAATTTTTATCATGCTCGTCATGACTTGGAATAAATCTTTGCATCATTTGGTATAAATCTCTTGTTGCTTATGAATCAACATCAGGAGACAACTCGTCCGTTCTTAATGGTTTCTAAAAATATGGACATGAACGTAAAATTCCTTTCTCTAGAAATGATCGCTTGCGTGTTAAATTTTTGTTAAGTCGATGTCACGATGGTAAATCTACCTTTTGAAAATAAGAATGTTCTTTCTACATTTGATTTGCTACTTATTTGTGTAATTTCAGTATCACTCTAACCCTAAATGCAATTTTTTATTGTTTTGTTGCAGGAATAATTTTTCATTCACATGTTTCGAGTTGGAAGCTGTGTACATGGCCTTTTCAATTCACAGAAGGATTACTCATGCAGAACCAGAAGCACATCATAGCTAAATTATTCAAAAGTTTATTCAAGTATATAATTGTGAAAACTAAAAATCATATACAGGTGTAACAACCATTTTGATGATTATTGCTGTTGGAGGAAATAGTTATTGAAGATTTATGACTCAAATTGGAGCCCTTATGTAAGCCTTTCCAATCATTTATCAGAAAAAAAAGGCTCTATTTACCAGGGCCTTATTTTTAAGGAAGAGAAATTGAGTCACAGAAGCAATCTCTACCTATTAGAAAATCTTGGAGCATCTAACATGTATTTGCATATATATATATATATATATATATATATATATATATATAGGGCCATTTACTGGGACCTCCCCTCTAACTTTGCTAAATTACTGACAGCACCCCTCTTATTTTCGAAATTACAATAACTTCCTCTATAGTTTTCATTTCATTACAAAAATCTCCCCTGAAGCTTTCATTTCATAACCTCCAGACACAAAAATACTCTCCCTCGGTGTACAGTTTTGTTCATGGATGTTACAAAATGAAAAGTTTGGGGGAGGTTTTTGTAATGAAATGAAAACTTAAGGGGAGGTTTTTGTAATTTTGAAAACAAGAGGGGTGCTCTCAGTAATTATGCTAACTTACAGGGGAGATTTGGGTAATTATTTCTATATATATATGGTTATTAGCGTCACTACTTTGTGGTGATGTGAATGTTTGTAATGTTTATTGAGTTATATTTGTTATCAATAGGTTGTGGTACCGATCCGACTTCGAGTTGAAACCGTCTAGGGTTGAAGTTGATTGATCCAATTTTGGACTAGCTCGTTTGTTTTTGTTTTGTTTTTTTGGAGCTGGCTGAATTCTGTGGCTTGAAATCACTATGTAAAAAAGATTGTATTTAGTACAATTCGATAGCTTGTTAGATGATTTTATTTATGTCTTATTTATGTAAATTGTAGGAGACTTCTTATAAGAAATTTATAACTATTTTCTGGAATTTAATGGGATGCTCTTAACCGTTGACTGTTGTCAAATTTTAAATTAATTAGAGGACTTTATATTACTCATTTTGACTTGATATCAGAAAATTGTTTATGGAATTTTTGGGAAGATAATTAGAAGGTCATACTAATTTATTTTATAATTTGAAGTGCATTATATATGAAGCTCATATGCGTCTCACTAGTGGGTCATAAATGATCAAACTTTTATATATATGCATGAAGGACTTTAAACTTCTGTAACTGTGACTTTGTTTTAAAGAACTTATTTAGGCTCAGTTTGGCACGGCAGTGGTAGTCGTGAACGCAGTGGTTATGACCCATAGTTCGTGAACACCTGACCTCATCTAAGGCACTTTATCCAATTTTACGTTCAAAACTACTCTCTTTTTCTTGGTGGCTGTCATAACTAGGGCTGATATCGAGTCAAGATTGAGCGATTTGGGCTTGACTCGAAATCAAAATTTTCGAGTCGAACTCGACTCGAAATCGGCTCAAAATTGAAATTGATTTCGAGCCGGCTCGGCTCGAAATGGCTCGATTTCGAGCCGGCTCGAAATAAAATCGAGTTGGCTCAAAATCGAATTTAGATGACTCAAAATTGAATCGAGCTGGCTCGAAAACAAATCAAGTTGGCTCGAAACTGAGTAAATTTTCTCTTTATTCATAGTTGACTCGAAATTAAATTGAGAAACATTTAAATTTAGCAAATGAAACACTTAAAGCCTTTAATATTTGTATTTGAGTTTAAAATTTAGTGTTGTTAATTTTAAAATAATAATATATTAATAAATTCATAATGTTTCTAATCAATTCGAGTTGATTCGATTCATATTTTGAGCGATTCAGGGCTGGCTCGAAATCAGATTCGAGTCAAATTGAATAGACTCAAATTGAGTCGAATCAATTGTAACCGATTCCAATTCGGCTCAATATTTGAGCGATTTTTGAGCGACTTTCAAGTTTCGAATAATATGCTCAGCCTTAGTCATAACCATTGTCTTGCCAAACATGCATTCTATGAAGGTGGCATTTTTGGTCCAAACTCACCGTACCAAAAATGACGTGCCAAACGGAGCCTTAGTGAATGATGATGAGTCTAATTGAAAGATTTTAGGTCCATGTGTGACATGATGAGTTTGATTCAAGGAATGATAGTGACAAGTCTTTTTGAAGAGTGGTGAGTCTGATTTAGTAGACGACTAAGTTAAGTTTATTTTTAAGGATTTTAATTCAAAGTATGACTGTCCGGTTTGAATTATAATACAACTGTGTTGAGCCTATCTTGAGGATGTTAGTACTAGGAATGAGTTTGAATTATAGTGGAACTCTGATGAGCCTATCTTGAGGATGTTAGTATTAGGAATGAATCTGATGAGTCTAAATCGACGTATCTAGATTGAGTCATGGTTGAGGATTTTGAATGTATGTATCACCTTGCCGAGGTTGATTTGATGCACAACTCTCACGAATGAGCCTCGAGGAAATGGATTTGTGTGACACTTGAGTGTTTGAATTTGGGTATGAATCTATGGCTCTAGCGAGTTAGATCATGGTTACGTGTGAAGTTTTTTCAATCTCATATGATCAGATCTTTTAAATAATAATTTCATACTTGTTGGGAATTTGATCCCCAAGATTCCTAATTTGAAGAAGAGCATTAACATAATAATAAACCTAATGTGTTTGATGTATTCTTGATTATGCTTGAGACGGGTATCTTTAATCCATGTCTAGTTAAATATATGAAAGCTGCTTAGGGTCACTTGGACCAAATAATTACTTATGATACATGATCTAAAATATATGATCTATGACATACTGGCCTTTATCTTGAAGACTGTATTTGGAAAATTCAAGGAGATTTACTGAAATCAAGAAGCTGAGAAAAACAGATTACTGCTAAGTCAAAATCGACGGGACGGTCTGTCGATCGAACCAAAAGTATCGACGGGACGATAAGTCGACAGGAACTATATCGACGAGACAGACTACCCATTCTGAATTCACTTATTTCTCTACTAAGGAAAAGTCGCCTAGACATGGAATTGACTCGATCACTGTCGATCGACGAGTTGATCTTAATATCGACGGGATGAACTTAATATCGACGTGACAGTCTTCAAATCATCCAGATCTTTTCTAAGTAATTGCAAAGCGCGTGTTATTAATTTCTTCACGCAAATCTAGGCGCACTTCAAGGGCATACTAATGGAATTCGTTAATGAATTAAAATCATTAGAGGAATACTTATATAAGTACTTTATGAATTAGCAATCTGGAGGATTGTTTATGTAACCAATTATAGAATTATTATCATTGGAGGAATGTACCAATTTAAGACAAATCTGTGCATTCCTTTTCTGATCATATTTGAAAATTCAAATTCAGACTTAATTGTTACATCCCTTGATTTATGTCATTTCCTTTTCAAGTATGCAACACTATAAAAGGAGAAAAACTTTGCTTGTTGCAACTAATGATTTGAATTCGAGAGATCTATTCTCAAGTTATTTTATTTCTGATGTCTCTTATGAGCAAACCCTTTACAACAGTGTTCATTTCTCAAGTGTATTACTGATCCTAATCCAGAAGAAGTATTCAACTTTCAATCAATTGTTAAGGATCTTTGTTGCTCATTTCCTTGATCCAGATATGTTCTTACAAGTATTATTCTTCTATCAATCAAGGAAGAAGAAGCGTACTGTTAGGTTTCTATTGAAGACCCAAGATTCATGTATTAATCCTTTTGAGTCTACTCTTGTAAAAACTGTATTTCTATAAACAGTTTTGTAAGATCTTTGTGATCTGAGTGTAAGATCTTTGTGATCTGAGTGTAAGATCTTTGTGATCTGAGGTAGGATCTATTTGGATTTAAGTGTAGGTCTTGTATTATAAAAGATTGAGGTAGGAACTCTGTGTGAGTTCTGAGTTGTTGGAGGTGTTTTGCCTTGTCAAACACACTGCTTGAAAGGTGTTGGGAATGTGGATGTACCCAATTCTTGGGGAACCACTATAAATCTCTGTGTGCTTTGTTGTGATTGATTGTTCTGTGCTTTTATTTTTAAAAAGATCTCATAAATCACATATCACACTATTCACCCCCCCCCCCCCCCCCTCTAGGTGTGATCTTAGTCATTCCTCTAGAATAACAATCGGTATCTGAGCTAGATTCAGTTTTAAATAGCCTTACAGCTAAGGAACAAGATCTACTAAGATTGATTTATATTCACACCATGACTGGAGGAGAAAATTACAAGGAACTCAGTTCAATGAAGTTGCCCATATGTAGAAAGGAAAACTTTGCTATATGGAAGGAAATGGTGAAGCTTTATATGGAAGCATCTGATCCAAGGATCTTCATGACTATTGAAGAAGACCCATTTATTCCTATAAGCACTCCCTCTTCCAGCATTGAAGCCCATGTTCCCAAGAAATATGTTGATATGAATAAAGATGAAATAGTACTTGCTACCATGGACAAGAGGGCCAAAAATATTTGGGCAAGTGCTAACTATTGATGATTCTACATTCCAGAATCTAGTGCACTGCAAAACTACCAAAGAATTGTGGGACTCACTTGTATTCTACATGGAAGGAACTGCAGAAATCAGAGATGACAGAAAATCCCTCCTGAACCAAGAATATGAGGCATTCGGACAAGATAGGAAGGACTCTATCTCTGTGTGCTATGAAAAATTCTTCAGAATTGTTAATGGCTTGAGAACCTATGGAAGGGTGTTCTCTAACTATGAGCTTAATAGCAAATTCCTGAGGTCCCTCGACAAATAATGGGACACAAAAATCTGTCATAAGAGAGGTAGGGAATCTGAGTAACATGGAACCCCAAAATTTATTTGGGAAACTTCTCTCTTATGAGCTACAACTAAACACCAGGAAAGCTGAAGAAGATGGCAACATGTCAAACAATAAGGAAAGATCAGTGGCTCTTAAAGCTGACAATTCCAACAAGAATAAAGAATCAGAAGTTAAAGAATCTGAGACCAGCTCCACCAGCATAGGACTATCTGATGGCGAGTTCACTCTATTCTCGAAAAACTTCAGAAAGATTCTCAGAAGAAGAAGAAGAAAAAAGAAGGGAAAACACTCATCCTCCTCGAACTCAAGGAGAAACTACAATCCCCGTAAGGAAAAAGGGGACAGGTATGATTCTAAACAGAATAAGCATTCTTCCACTGAAACTATATGTTATGGATGCAGGAAATCTGGCCATATGATTGTTGAATGTCCCACCAAAAGAAGAGACAGTAGAAAACCTGAAGAGAAAAAGACTTATAGGGAGAAGAACAGTGAGAAGAGCTTTTTCGCTAAGAAGTGCAAAACCCAGAGTGATGATGAGAGCAGCTCCTCCTCATCAGAAGAAGAAGAATATATGGCAGCTATGGACATAAGTGAAGAAGAAGAGCAGGAGAATTCTCTCTCTGCACAGGTAACTGTCAAAGCTTCCTTGTCTATTTCAGATACTGATTCTGAGGTAAATTTCTCCTCAGAAGATGAATTTGAAGGTAACTTATTAGATCAATATGGAGAGTTGCTTGAAGCTCTTAAGAGAAGCAAGAAGCTCTGCAAGGAGCAAGTTGAAGAGATCTCATCTCTCAAGGCAAGAAACTATGATATTTCTGAGAAGGCTGAAAGGCTAACTCTGGAAAATGCAGAATTTTTCCAACTCAAGAAGGACTATAATGCAAACTCTAATCTTGAACTAATAAGTAAATTTGGAAAAACTCTGAAGGCTTTGATTGAAAGCAAGGAGTTGTGCAAAGTCCTAACCAGAGAGATTGAATCTCTAAAGAAAGTTAGAAATCAATCTAGTGCCCTGATATCTAGGGCTAAGAAAATCAAAGATTTGGAAAACAAACATCTTATTGAAAGAAAGCTTGTAGCCAGTTACTCCAAACCTCAGACTGTTCTTCCCCTAATTGATGGCTTTTGCTCCATTCATAGAAGAGGCCTAGGATACCTTAAGAAAGGTAAACAAGGCAAACCTATGGATAAGAAGATCAACTTTAGGAAGGTGATTTCACCCTCCAACAAGTATGATCAGGAGTCCATTTATAGACACCTCACGAAGAGATCATCATGAGGAAACATGGATTCCTTGTATCTAGTAAGGGGAAGGCATCTTTAAGGAAGACTGACTTCAAAGGCAAGACAGTGGTTGGGAATAACCAATACCACAATCACATGCAGTGCAATGAATCACATTCAGTCTCCTTTAAATATCCTTCTGCTCACACACAAAGGAACCATGTTCTTTTTAAAAGCAAGAAAAGGAGATACAACAAGTTTGAATGTTGGTGTTGTGGCAAGATTGGTCACTTTGCAATTGATTGTTGGTTCAACCCAACAATTCCAAGAGCAACGAATGCCAAGTTAATAAACAATCTTGTTAAGTCCCATTCTGCACATCCTGGAGTAGGTAGATCTAGTGTGTTCTTCAGGACTAACAAGGATCTAGGACCCAACTAATTTTGGGTACCTAAGAAGAAATAGTTTATTTTTGCAGGTATGTCCAAAGACCAATCAAACTCATATCTGGTATTTGGATAGTGGATGTTCCAGGCACATGACTGGAACAAGAAGCCTTTTGAAGGAATTTACTCCTGTAGAAGATGGTCCTAAAGTTATATTTGGGGGATTTGACAGAGGGAAGACAAAAGGTTATGGTAAGATTTCAAATGACATAGTTACCATCTCAAGGGTAGTTTATGTGGAAGGATTGCAACACAATTTGATAAGCATAAGTCAACTATGTTATCTTGACTATGTTGTTGTTTTCCACAAGGATAAGTGTCTTATTAAGAATACTGAAAATTTTGTTATTCTTACTAGCACTAGGAGTGGGAATGTCTATTGTCTTAATTTCCTTTGTTCTAGCACATTCTCCTATCTGCTTAATGGAAACTAGTAGGGCATCTCTTTGTATCCAATGATTCACAAGACTAGCTCATATAAATTATAAATCCATTAATAAGCTCCTATCAGAAAACTTGGTTAGAGATGGTCCCAAGTGGAATTGTGCACAATAAGGTCTTTGCCATGCTTGCCAAATGGGGAAGCAAACAAAGGTCTCCTTCAAGTCAGTTGGTTTGAAGGATTCCACTAGATGCTTGTACATGTTGCACATGGACTTATTTGGGCCAATGTCAATTCACAGTTTATGGGGCATGTCTTATACATTTATGAATGTAGATGATTACTCTAAGTTTGCATGGATGTTCTTTCTTGAACAAAAGTCAGATACCCTAGAAGTCTTCACTACATTTGTCAAACAGATTCAGAATGAACATAACTGTTTAGTGGTCAAAATCAGAAGTGATCATGGAACGGAATTTTAGTTTGGAGCAATGACAAAGTTTTGTGAAAGTCTACGTATCTCACATGAGTTTTCCTCTCCAAGAACTCCACAACAAAATGGAGTTGCTGAGAGAAAGAATAGAACTCTCATTGAGGCAAGCAGATCAATGTTGAGTGACTCCTCATTATCAGAATATTTCTAGGCTGAGGCAGTCAATACAGCTTGTCATGTGCAAAATAGAGCTCTAATCAACAAAAGTCATAATAAGACTCCCTATGAACTCTTGAAGGGCAGGAAGCCAACCTTGGCCTACTTCAAGATTTTTGGAAGTAAGTGATATGTCCTAAACAATGGGAAGCATCACTTGACAAAGTTTGCTAAGAAATGATTTGAAGGTATATTTGTTGGATATAGCCATCACAATAGAGCTTACAAGATATATTTAATTCACTCCAAGACTATTGAGGAATCTATTAATGTGGTCTTTGATGAATCTAGCATGATACTTGAAGAGCGCTCTAGAATTCCTGTCACAGGTTCTAGTTCCAAGCTTAAAGAACTAAAAATATCAGTCCCAGAAGAAGAAAAGAAACCTCCCTCTTCACATTCAGGGGGAATAGATGTAGGGGAAGTAGAAAATCAAGATAATGTTTCTGAAGATGAAGACAATCAACCAACTGAAGTTCAAGAAGGAGAACCCCCGGTTGAAGAGAATTCAGCAAACAATAGAATATTGGTCACTGCCATCAAGTTTCAAAGAAACCACCCACCTGAACAAATTATTGACAATATCGATCAAGGTGTACAAACTAGAAGCAGCTCAATGAATGAAGCACTATTCCTGAGCTTCCTCTCACAAGAAGAACTAAAAAGGTTTGAAGATGTCAACAAAGACTCATTCTGGATTTTGGCTATGCAAGAGGAATTAAATCAATTCAGGAGATGCAAGGTCTGGAAACTGGTTTCAAAACCCCATGGTCACAACATAATTGAAACTAAGTGGGTGTTCAGAAACAAACTGGATGAGCAAGGGGTTATCATCAAGAATAAGGCCAGATTAGTTATTAAAGAATATAGATAGGAAGAATGAATTGATTATGATCAAACCTTTGCACCTGTGGCAAGGCTAGAAATAATCAGGATTTTCCTTGCTTATGCAGCTCACAAAGGATTCAAGGTTTACCAGATGAGTGTAAAATTTGTCTTTCTCAATTGTGATTTGAAAGAAGAGGTTTATGTATAGCAACCTCCAGGTTTTATCAACTCAACTTACCCGGATCATGTTTATTTTCTTAAGAAAGCACTTTATGGTATAAAGCAAGCACCTAGAGCTTGGTATGAGAACTTGTCTACCTTCCTTCTTGAAAACAAATTTTCAAGAGGAAAGATAGATAAGACATTGTTTCTTAGAGAAATCAAAGGCAGGATATTGCTGGTCCATATCTATGTTGATGACATAATCTTTAGATCTACAGATGACAATATTTGCAAAAGGTTTGCTAACATTATGCAAATGAAGTTTGAAATGAGCAGTATGGGAGAGCTAAAATACTTTTTGGGTCTCCAGGTTAAACAATCTGAGGAAGGAATCTTCATTTCTCAGACCAAATTTACCAAAGATCTCATTAAGAAATTTGGCATAGAGAGTGCAATCTCAATGAGGACTTCAATGGGAACAAATGTATCTCTGGACAAGGATGAGAAAGGGAAACCTTTTGACGAGACCATGTACATATGCATAATTTGCTCCCTACTCTATCTTACTGCCAGTAGACCAGACATCATATTTTTTACATGTGTTTGTGCTAGATACCAGGTGAATCCCAAGGAATCTCACTACACCTCTGCTAAAAGGATTCTGAGATATCTGAATGGTATGCCCAATCTTGGCTTATGGTACCCAAGAAGCAGTGATCTTGAGTTAATAGGATTTTCAAATGCAGATTTTGCACTATGCAAGGAAGATAGAAAGAGTGCTTCTGGAACATGTCAATTTCTAGACAGAAGGTTAATTTCATGGAGTAGCAAAAAGTAAACTAGTGTTGTTATTTCTGGAAGCTGCTGTGTACAATTGTTATGGATACAACATCAATTGAAAGATTATGATGTTCACATTAAGAAGACATCTCCATATTGTGATTCTTTAAGTGTTATATCTATTACGAAAAAATCCAATCTCCCGCAGCAGGATAAAACACATTGAAATCAGGTACCATTTCATCAGGGAGCATGTTGAAAAAGAAGGCATTTGTTTAGAATTTGTTCCAGCTGATAGGCAAGTGGCTGACATCTTCACAAAGCCCCTTGATGAGATGAAATTCACTCAATTTAAAATTGAACTTGGCATGCTGAATTTAGATTAATTTAATTTTTGATATTATGTGAAGGTCAGGAATCTGGCATTCACATACGATGGTCTAACATCTTATTTTGAAGTGTGCAGGGTCAACAATCCTTTTCAAAAGATAATCGACGAGAGCAAGTTCTAATCGACATTAATTGATGCTTATTGAAATTAGGAATTTCCAAAGAACTTCTATTTTTGGCTATTCATTAAAGTCAATAATTCAGCTCACTAAATTAGGCAATCTTGTCAAATCGGGTACGCGCCTCTTGAGCTTCTTTTATATATTAAATCTAGGATTGTAAAAGGATTAAGAATATATATAAACTTTAATCACAAACCTCATACCCCACAACATCACTCTCTTCCCTTCTCGTCGATTGCGTGCTCTTCGCTCTCTCCAATGGCGCCAAAGTTCAATCTCTCCAGCAAAACCTCCTTGAACATTGGAAGTGAACTGGTCAAAAACATCTTCGACAATGCTAGTGAAGACATTCAGAATGTGATTTTGGTTACTGCTGCATTAGTATTGGAATTTCTCCTATCTGAACCCTCTCTAATCTCCAATAGAGATGTCCTCGAATTTTACCAGAATGCTAAATTGAGCTCTGATGAATCCCGACTCAAAAGTCGTGTTGGAGGGAGAGCAATAACGCTGTCTGCACGCAGCTTGTGCCATTATCTCCAACTTCCACTATTGGAAGAAGTTGAAGATGATGATCCCGTCACTGAGGAAGACAGGGACTCGGCTACAGACTATTGTGATTACACTGAAGAAACCAAAGGCTCCCTACACAGAATGAAGATGAATTCCCAAGGAAAGCTATTGGCTGATATGTTTTCTGTGATGACCCGAATTATTTTAGTAAAGAAAACTGACTGTGGTAAATTACTCTTTGAGAAAATAGTGTAGGTACATGAAAAAGATTTTTACTTGTGGTGTAGGTAAAACTAAGCATGCATAATAATAATATTAGGTTGTTACACTACACAATCATGTAAGGGTAGATTAAATTCATATGTAGTTTATCAAAAATGTGAGTGAATAAATCATTATCAAATATAAACCATTTACTCACACATAGAGGCATGCTATGCAATACTACACATGATTTCTATAATCAATTTCAAAGCACACATAAGATAATGATCAAGGCATGATACAAGACAATGTTATTAAGATACTTGAAATAGAGAATGAAACATTATATTCTAAACTTGGCAAGATAAACCATTTTATCCTTGAAACATTGAAAAGCACACCAGTTTTTATAAAAAAAATAAGTTTTTTTAAAAGCAAAAATAAAACAAATATAAAGCATGTTTTTGTTGTTTTAATTTGTTTTTCAATTTTGTAATTTGTTTTGATATATAGAAACACAAAGCATGTTTTTGGTTGGATTATGATTTGTTTTATAGATTTTTTTGTTTTTTTGAATTTTAAAAGAAAAATAACAGGAACTGAAAAAATAAAAAATGAAAAAAATTTGGAAATTCAGAAAATACCCACTACCGCCAGCGGTAACCAGCTATCGACTGGTGGTAGTGACAGAGCTCAAATTTTGAGGAAAACATGAAATTTTTCAGAATTTTTCTTTTGAAAATATTTGTGCAGATTAGTGACCATATAGTTCAGCAAAGAAATCAGACATATGCACACGCAAAAATGCGGATTTTGCAAGTTTAAGCTTGGATGTCCAAAACCCCAAATTCTAGCCTAAAGTGTCACAATACACTTTCAAAATACTTGTGTTTTTCACATGCATGAGACTTCAGAAATAGATAATATGAAAAACATAAGATAACATGTTTGAGCACAAGTATGCATGAGTGAAATGTTCATAAACAAAGCAAAATAATACTCATGCAATCTATAAAATATAAGTATGTCTAGGATCAAGATACTCTAACAACATGTATACACTCTAGCCTCGTACTAAGTAACAGATGGGCATGAGGAGCTGCACGCATGCCATAGGTTGGGGTGTTAATCTCACATGCATACAAAAGACAACGCTCACCCTAGCACTCTTTCCCACCAGTGTCTCGCAAGGCCCCACTGGAACCCTCCCCGGTTAAGGACAAGACATGACTTAGAGGTTAGGTTTCTAATGCACACAATCCTACGCCCTCGCTATAGTGAGACACATAATGTGGTTGAATGATCATGGGCATACTAAGCATTTAATCTTATGGAAAAACAATTTATAAACTATGACTTTTATGCAAGATTAATTTCTCATTATATTTGTTTTTAAAGCACATAGTTATTATGAATTTTAACTTCCAATTTTTCAGATTTTGGTTAAGCATGATAGGGGCAAACAAATGACGCAAATATATTAAGTAAATAAGCAAAACTTGCGCATTTTATAAATTTAGCCTAATACCCCTAAAATACCTTTTAGATCCATTTCGACAATTATTTCATTTAGTCTTAAAAATATCATATGACAAATTTAGTTTTCAAATTTTATAAGACTTTTAGGAAATGGATTTAGAAGGATAAAAATAAAGGATAAATAGACCACTTGAAAATAATATGACTTTTTATTTAATTGTGTTTAATTTGATTTATTAATGAATTTTGGTTTAATATGGGAAAATCATATCATGATGGCTCAAAGAAAATAAAAGCAAAAACAAAAAAGAAATTAAGCATATCATGAAGTAGAGAATTGATATTTCATTTTTAAAATATTCTACTACATGCACTTGGTGATACCTAATGAATAAGAGATTTAGGTATCCAAAGGGGACGAAGTTGGATGGTTCCTTTGGGTACCCAAATATAATGTGTTGACTTTTGGGGAGACAAGGGTGGATGAACCCTTTCTTTTGACATTAGTGCATCATTCTCAGGTGCAGACCCACACTCCAATTTTTAAAAAAACATGACATGCAGTTCGTCGAACGTGGCTAGCCTGCAGTTCATCGAACGCAGTTAGGTTCGACGAACTGCAGGCTAGCTGCGTTCGACGAACTACAGCGAGCCTGTTGAGCTCGACGAGCTAAAGGTCTATTCTGCAAAAGAAAACATTATATTTATATTCATAAAAAGAAAGCCCTAATCTCAACCCCCCCCCCCCCCCCCCCCCGACCGCTTGCGACAAGTCCCAAGCCAGCGAAATCCTTTCCCCCTCTCTGGCCGACGGAAGCCCTCACCCTCTCAATCGGACCGACGAAGGCCCTCCTCCTCTTAATCCGACCGACGGAATCCCTCCGGCAGTCCGACTCCGACCGACGGAATCCCTCTGACAGTCCGACTCTGACCCTCCGGCCTCCTCTCAGTCCAATAACCTTGTGTCGATATATTTTATGCAGTGATAGATCTACAACTTGTTGAGCTGAACAATCGATTTGATGAGGTGAGCACAGACTTGCTTTTATGTATGGCAAGTTTAGATCCAAGCAATGAATTTTTTGCATTTGATAAACACAAACTGATACGATTTGCTGAACATTATCCCATGGACTTCTCTCCAATTGCATTAATGGAGCTTGATAATCAACTTGAATGTTATATTTTAGACGTCCGCTTAAATAATGACTTCTCAGAGGTGGTTGGGCTTGGAGGATTAGCACAAAGACTGGTTGAATTGAAGAAGGATGTTCTTTATCCATTGGTATATTTACTTGTGAAGCTAGCACTACTATTACCCATCGCAACAACAACTGTAGAAAGAGTTTTTTCTACAATGAAGATTATCAAGTCATCATTACGTAACTGGATGAGGGATGAATGGATGAATGCTTGTTTAGTGTATATTGAAAAAGACATATTTTCCACCATCAACAATGAGGACATTATGAAATGCTTTCAAAACATAAAAGCTCGAAGAGGAGTATTGTAAACATGGTTATTTATATCTTTCTACTATTGTATGTGCAACTTTTGTATAATATTTGTCATATTAATGATTAATGTACTTGTTGCATATTTTTCATTTTTTTGCAATTTTTAAGTCCGCCCACACTGGAAAAAATTCCTGCGTCCACCACTGGTCATTCTTAAGTATGGGCCTCCATTCATACCTTGGACAAACATTATTTTTAGTTTTCAAATTTCCATAATCATTTACTTGAATATTTGGATAAAAATGATTTTTGAATTTATAATTTGAAGGAAATTTGTTTGCATTTAATTTTAGGTTGGGAGAAACATGATTTTGTAAATAATGATGATTTTGATTTTGATTTACAAATCTTTTATGTTCCTTACTCACATTATTAAACTTAGTTACGATGTTCATATTCATATTCAACTTGTTTTTAGATATAGTTTGATATTGTGAATTTGTATTTACAATTTTCATAAGCAAGTTGATTTTTTATTTTAATTCATCATTCTTGATCTTTAAATTATGTCTACCTTTATTATAAGCGATTGTGCTATTTTTAAGAATGAAAACAATTGAATCAATATGATTTTGATAGTTATTTCTATATTCATCAAATGTTTCATCCATCTCTTTAATTTCAATTTTATAATCTTTGCACAAAGCACAATTAGTTTTTAATGATGAATTTTCTAAAGACAGTTTTTCATTTGGTTCTTTAAGATGCTCTTCTTCATATACCTTGAGTTTTTCTTTAAGAATATTGCAATCAAAACAAGGATTTATATTTTCAATTAAAGAGCATGATGAAGAAACAAACATTTCATTTTTGGATTCTACATTCACATTTGCTTTCAAAATTTTATTTTCTAAACGTAGTTTTGCGTTAGCCATTTTTAGATTCTTAATCTTACGTTTAGTAGTTTGTAGTAATTGTAATGTAGAAATAGAAGTACAAAAAATGGGATTTGATTTCCTTACATTGCTTTCGGGAGAGGCACGATTTGAACATATAGTTTCTTTGACATCTTTTTGGCATTCTTTTCCAAAGATAAGATTTATTCTTCTCTTCCACTTGATGGGCACTCCATAGATCCATCATGAGAGGAGCTTTCTTGAAGACTTGTGCAAGCTAGCATATTCTCCGGTTCTTGTGATTGTTCCGTATCTACAGAAGAAGAATCATAAGTTCTTTCAAGAAAATTCCAAATCTCATATGTGGTAGGAAGAGTATAAATAAGTTTGAAAATATTTTGATCTAACGCACAAAATAAACTATTCATAGATTTTGCATTTAAAATAATTTCGTTCCTAGTTAGTACGCTAGGTGGCTTTTCAATAGTAATATTCCAAACTTTTTCATCTAAGGCCTTAAGAAAATTTTTCATTGATGTTTTCCACCCTTTATAATTTTTGCCCATAAATAAAGGTGGTGATAATCCTTTTTCATTTACATTAAAATTTTCCTCACTCGTAGAAGCGAGATCATGATCAAGAGACGTCATTATTCTCGGTTGTTAAGCCGATTTGGAATAACCTACCTCCGATACCACTTGTTGGATCTGTAGGCGCCCTTAGAGGGAGGTGAATAAGGGTTTAAATTTTTTTTCTGATTATTAAAGTAAATAATTCTCTGTTGCTACCGCCAGCGGTAGTGTTACCGCTCGGCGTTAGTGATAGAGAAAATACGTTTAGGTTAAACTAATGAAAATCAGAGATGAAGAAACAAACATATTTTCATTAATATTAAATTGAAACAGTAATGATTACAAAAACTTTTCCCAATGACGCTTGGAAAGAGGCAACCAATGAAAACTCTTTTGGTTTTCTATACCGACTCGTATCCCCACGAACCGGTTAGCTTTAGCCGATCTCTCCCCAGATACGGCCTCAAACCGCTCTAGCCAATTTATCACCAGAAAGGCCTCGAGCACCCCCTAGATCAACGCCCTAGACCCAGTCGCCAACACGAGATGAATTTCTCAATAAGTCCTACCTAGACCTAGTCGTCAACACGAGGCGAATTTCCCCGCAATGCCCTAGTCGCCGTGTGGCGAATTCCTCTATCGAATAAAAGATAAAAAGGTTACAAATAGAAATTAAAACAAAACAAGAACTAAAAACTCCCTCAAAAGAAGAACTTGATATCGATGTAGATGCGATCGGATTGGTCTTCAAGTTCTTTGCATTCACAAACGTTGACGGAATTCTTCGGGCTGATTGGTGAAGGCTCTCACAAGTGCTCTGAATATATGGCTTCAATTCCTTATGTATCAGCAAGCGATAACGGAGGCAGCGCACGTCTTTAAATAGAATCAGTCACTACCGCCTGCGGTAGTACTACCACCCCGTGGTAGCCACATTAGGTAATGATCAAGCACACGGATCATGTCAACTTAGGTAACTTTTGAGCGCTAAACTTTGAACTCTGACTAGCGCGCCGCGGTAACGCTAATGCTCCGCGATAGCGAGATAACCTTACTTCAGCCAATATCTCCTTCCATATTTGCTCCTCAATCACATGCAGTGGGGAGGATTCCAAAAGCTACCGCCGGGCGGTAGAGATGCCGCGTCGCGGTAGATCATGCTAAATATGCATCCCGCCAATCATTCCCTTTTCTCCATTGTTTCCTTCCCGGCAATTGTTTCCATTTATGCTAGCGCCAGCGGTAGTGCTAACGTGTCGCGGTAGCAACGCCTGTCATCAATTTTCGTCGACCGGCATCTATTTTCGTCGAACACCATTTTGTTGAATGCCATCTTCGTCGAACACATTTCGACGAACGCCATTTTCGTCGAACGCCAGTTCGTCGAACGGCATCTTCTTTCGTCGATCACCATTTTGTCGAACGGCATCTGATTAGCTAGCGCCAGCGGTAGTGCTAATGCTCCGCGGTAGAGCACATCTCTTTTCGTCGAACGCAGTTTCATTTCTTCGAACGGCTTCACATTTCGTCGAACGTCGTTTTCATTTCGTCGAACTCAATTTCGTCGAACGTCCTAACATTTCGTCGAACCGCTAGCGCCAGCGGTAGTGTTACTGCGCCGCGGTATCAACAGAGAATCATCCTGATGTCGCTTCGACGTCTTTCTTTTTCACACTCTTTTGGGGATTGAATGTTAAAGATCCTGCACACTATAAACACAATGCAAGTATGATTAAATACAATAGGATTTGTTATTGTCAAACCAAGAGATGCGGAAAGCATGTTCCAACACCTTGCACTTCTCGGCTTTGGGGCTGAGGGTGATGACGGTCTTGCTCAGTACCTTGACCCTCTCTTCATAAGCGAGCGGGTCCTCGCGGTCTGATGACTGAGATCCGCCGACCGTAGGAATGAGCGCGAGGTCTGGTGGGCCAGATACTCGGCCGAGACCTCCTGGAGCGACTCGGCGTCTGCGTGGCCATATAGGGCGAACACACGTTGAACGCCTCGCCGCTAACTTCCTAGTCCTCCGACCAGGCGGGCAGGTTGGATCTCAAGGTCACCTCGTGCACGCGCTCCGGCCAGGTCACCAGCGGGCAACCATAAGCATCCTCACTGCGCACGCCTTTCCCAAAATTTGAATGACGGTCAGGCTCGCCAGCCTCCGCAGGATCCGCCTTCCCACCAAGGTCCCTGCTCACGAGATCCTTCTTTCTCGCGGCTCCTGGACCTTGGCATTTCCCTTTTCCTTCCTCTTCCACGAGGAACCCTCCTTCTCGCTGACATCCTCTGGAATCTGCGACAAATTGATGGGGGATGACGACAACCCCTCATCATCGCGCGGAGGAACCGCCTCTTTTTCCACGGGGAGAGGTTCGCGCGGTAGAATGTGAGTAGTTGCAGAAGCAAGCTCCATGTAGGCGTGGGCGTTCTTCTCCTGATACTCGCGGGGAGGAATCTCGATGGCGTCGATCAGCGCTCCCCCTAGAGTAGAGGCGCGAGCTGCCAATAGAGAAGAGGACCAATAGTTAGCGAGAATTCCAGCCAAAAGAGATAGCGACTAAAAAAGAGGCGACCAATTACCAATCTGAGGAGTGTCGGTCCTCGCCTCGCGACGAGGGCTGCGAGATCGACCCCTGTGAGGAGACCTGTAACACCCCAGGGCAGGCCGACAACCTCATCCTGCATGTCCGGGCTGCAACCCATATGCAACCCCAACCCCTCTCCGCGCCTGTTTCTCAGCGTGTTGGGTTGTTGAGGGGGATTTGATCCCGCCACCTCCTGGATAAGAACTCCGCGCCTTCACTTTTTATTTGTAACACCCCGGAGCAGGGCAGTTGGTGATAAGACTTGGTTGAAGGAGTTCTTATCCAAGAGGTGGCGAGATCGAATCTCCCCTCAACAACCCAACGCGCTGAGAAACAGGCGCGGAGAGGGGTTGGGGTTGCACATGGGCTGCAGCCCGGACACGCACGATGAAGTTGTCGGCCTGCCCTGGGGTGTTACAAATAAAAAGTGCACTTTTTATTTGTAACACCCCAGGGCAGGCCGACAACCTCATCATGCATGTCTGGACTGCAGCCCGTGTGCAACCCCAACGCCTCCCTGTGCCTGTTTCTCAGCACAGTGCGTTGTTGAGGCGGGGATTCGATCTCGCCACCTCCTTGATAAGAACTTCTTCAACCGAGTCTCATCACCAACTGAGTCTCATCACCAACAACGCACTGTGATGAGACTCGGTTGAAGGAGTTCTTATCAAGGAGGTGGCGGGATTGAATCCACGCCTCAACAACGCACTGTGCTGAGAAACAGGCACAGGGAGGCATTGGGGTTGCACATGGGCTGCAGCCTGGACACGTAGGATGAGGTTGTCGTCCTGCCCTGAGGTTTACAAATAAAAAATGCACTTTTTATTTGTAACACCCCCAGGGCAGGCCGACAACCTCATCCTGCGTGTCCGGGTTGCAGCCCATTTTAGAAGGCTCATATTGAATGAAATAAGGATCGGATGACTCATATATTTCTATACTTAAATTCAATAACTCGTTTCTCGGGTCGGTTCTGGGTACCCGATTGTAAGAACCGAGAACCGAACCGAGTGGTCGATTCTGAAAATTTTGGACCCAGAACCGAACCGAGACACATGAGAACCGAACCGCTCGGTTCGGTTCGGTTCCGGTTCGGTTCTCGGTTCTTCGATTATTTTTGCACACCCCTAATCATGCGGTCGCCCTCCCCCTCTTGGGGCGAAGAACGTTGAGGATCTCCACGTCCCCCCGCGGCCCGATGATCCCAAAGGGGGGATCGAAGGATTAGAGGCCGAAGGCAAAGGAGGCGGCGACGGAAGGCCGCCCGAGGGCATCTGCGAAGTGCTCGCATGAGCTACTCACGAATTTTTGGAAATACGCATTGTACATGCATTTTTAAGAAAAATGCTCAACACGAAAGTTGTAGATCTACAACTTTCGTGTTGAGCATTTTTCTTAAAAATGCATGTACAAAGTGTATTTTCAAAAAACACGTTTATAACTCATACAAATAGAGTACAGATAACAAAAACCGCTATGCGGATAACAATCACCAATAAAAATCAGTTGGAGCAAAACGGATCTCTATTTCCAGAGAATGAAGACTTTTGAAAATGCTCTTATAAAAGGGTGATTGTTATCCGCAAAGCAGTTTTTGCTATCCGCACTCTATTTGTATGAGATATAGAATTTTTCGTGTTGAACACGTTTCCTAAAAATGCATGTGCAAGGCGTATTTCCAAAAATTCGCTATAGTTACGCCCAGGTTTTAATCGGGGCGGCAATACGTCCTGTCCGTGCTTTTTTAGAAAAAATGTTCAACAATAAAGTTGTAGATCTCGACGAGATCTACAACTTTCGTGTTGAACACTTTTCCTAAACATGCTTGTATAAAGTGTTTTCTCAAAAGACGTGTATATAACTCATACAAATAGAATGCGGATAGCCAAAACTGCTTTGCGGATAACAATCACGTGTAAAAGTCAGTGCTTGATTTGCTACTTCTAGATTGACTTTGCGTGAAACAAGGAACAGAGGAAGCGCCGTAGATCTGTGCAGAAGTCAAATTATTAGTAGGAGTAATAATTTCAGCCACATTTAATGAATTCAACTACCTTATTTACTCCCCTCCTTTATCGAAGCTCAGCCCATCAACTAGTTCTAAGCTCTAACCCTCATCAACACCATCCATCCTTTTTTCTAAATCAAAGGTGGCCGTTAGATCAAAAGGCTTGACAAGGCACATGGGTGGTGACACCTCTAGCTCTACTCAAGGGAAAATTTTTAGGTGCGGGTCTAATTTTTTGCTCTAAATCATATTTTTAAGTGATAAAAATATATATATATTTTTTAAAAAATTTAAGAAACATGAATTATGGTATTTTTATCATTTAAGTATCTATTTTAGATCCGAAATAATTCGACCGGAAAATTTGGATCCGATTTTTTCAATCAAATAAAAAAAATCCAATCAGATTTTTTCAATGTGAACAAATGAATACTTAAATGTTGTAAAATTCGATACAAACGCAGGCACAGTTATAAAATTCACAGGCAAAATAAGAACAAAAAATATGCCAAATTTGTGCTCGGCAAAATTAATCGGCGCACAATCACAAATATATATTAAATTAAACAATATAAAAATGCAATTACAAGAAAATAACACCGCAGAGGCGCCGGACGCGCACGATCTGCGGAAAAGTAGAAGATCTGGGCTGCAATCCGTCTAGCGGACGCAAAGGTTCACCGGAACCTTCAACGTCGATGTCCGACGTTCAACCGCACCACCACCAGAGACCAACATCACCATCGGAGACCAAACGCCGTCAAGGCTAACTGCACTCACGCACGTCTCCAAACGCCACGCCTCTCCACTCCAAAGAACGACCACCGCAACGTCGATAGCTATCTCCTTCAAGACTGGCGGCAACACCCTCGTCCAACGCCGGTGGCTATCCTCCAAGCCCGGCGACAACCGACAACCCCTCCAAGACCGGCGATGCTCCGTGACGCCACGGCCTCCCCAGTCGCACTAGAGAGATAGATAGAGAGAGAGAGAGGGGGGGGGGGGGGGGGGGGGGGGGGGGGGGGGGGACGAGAGAGAGAAATAGGGTTGGCTGTGGTTCTTCACGGATGAGAGAGACGGCACATCATTGGCTTTCACCTACATATACATATAAGAGAAATACTTAGGTGCGTTCTCTCACCTAGTTTTAGGTGGGAGGGAAATACAGCCGTATGATCTTAGATCTGACGGTAGGAAAAATACTGGCATTATTTATTATTCATAAATACTGCAATATTTAGAGTTATCAATGGCTGAGATGAACTCCTCTCACCATGATCTAGGTGCGAGATACTCACCTAAAATTTTTTAATCGATCCGAACCAAAAATACAACATTAAAAAGATTGTAAAAATACCGCAATTCATATTCCATAATTTTGTACAAAAATATATGACTTCTAGCGATAAAGTGTGATTTAAAGCAAAAAAATAGGTACAACACAAATAGAGGATGACGTATTACGCGCACCAAAAGATTTCTCCTATTCAAGACAGCAAAATTTTCTCGCGAGGCACTTACTCATTTAATTTGAACTTATTTGCTTAAAGGCACCCAAAAAATTTAATATTTACAATATTTTGTGTGGTTAATAGCGCACATATTTTAGCTATTCACACCCGCTTCTAAACCTTAAATTTAAACCCCAGATGTCACCGACAACCGGCGCAATCCACCGATTCGCCTCTCATCCTTCATGGTATATGATGAACAGAGTGTTCAAGGATTTTCTAGACCACTTCGTGGTAGTGTTCATCGACGATGTGTTGGTGTATTCTAGAAGTGCTGCAGGTGCATGTGATTCAGAGCCCACCCAAAGGAGATGTAACATGTGCCTTTTGCAAGAAGAAGGGGCATGACATCGCCCATTGTTGGACTAAGGATAAAGTTTATCTCTTTCATAAAGAAAGGTGCAAAGATAGAGCTGTCTGAGCGTCTGCAATTGTCCCCAACACGACGTGGCTTCACGACGCGTGTTTTCTCTTACTATGATTGTTGCGGAATGCTTAGCGCTCGTGGTAGACCGGTTCACTTGAACCACCTTAGCTCGTGAGCGAACTAAGCGCGCAAACAGTCAATTAGAGATTTGCTGAGTACACAGGGACTTTTTAACGTGGAAAACCCGGAAAGGGTAAAAAACCACGCGGTCGGAGCTGTACCGACCAAATTTCACTATCTTCTGGGGGTTACAACTTGGAAACTAGAACTTGAGCGCGACAGGCCGCTGCTCGTTACAATATTTGGAGAGAGAGAGAACGAGCTCCGAGGGTGACAGGCCACCTCTCGGAAAAACTAAGTCTTTTTCCCTTCTAAGAATGCTAGTCGCCTTTCGGAAGTGAGGCGGCTAGTCGCCTTTTCTTCTGAGAATGCTAGTCGCCTTTCGGAAGTGAGAAGGCTAGTCGCCTTTCGGGATGATGAAGATCTTCAAGTCCACGAAGGAGATCTTCAAGCGCCGAAGGAGAATTCCGCAAAAGTCTGCAAGGAGCTCTCCCGGGTCTAGAAGTCAAGGTCCTTTCAAATGAAGCCTTGGGGCTCCTTTTATAGCTTTGGACGGGGGCGACCCGGTAATTTTGTCGTTGGTAGTTTCCATAAATGCTCGGTGGACGAATCATATTCTTCGGTTCGGGGCCCTCGGATCGCCATTTTTCGTAAATGACCCCCTTGCCCCTCGGGCAGCTTGGGCAGCTCGGGCAGTTCGGGCAGTTCCGTTGGAGGCGAAAAAGGCGACTGACTGTTCCTGAAAAGTGAGAAGCCTGAAAGACAAAAAGTGAGTAGCCGGAAAGACAAAAGTGAGAAGCCGGAAACCCAAAAAGTGAGAAGCCGGAAACCCAAAAAGTGAGAAGCCGGAAAGACAAAAAGTGAGAAAGCTTCCTGATCGCGCTCAGAAACGCTCTGAGCGCGCTAGCACTGAAGTGCTCCAAGTGCGCAACGAACCACAGAGATGCCTCGGGCGGACGGTGGACGGGGAGTTGCCCCCCAAAGGAGGGATCGGGATCCTTTGGCGAGGAGAGGGCGCCGGACCGCACCCCGAGGAGGGGTGGGCGCGGCCGCGCACCCCAAAGAAAAAGGGGGCGGGGGGGGGGGGGGGGGGGGGGGGGGGGGGGGGGGGGGGGGGGGGGGGGGGGGGGGGGGGGGGGGGGGCGGATTGGCCGCACCCCCAAGGGGGGGTGCGGATTGGACGCACCCCCCAAGGGGGTGCGGCTTGGCCGCACCCCCCAAGGGGGGATGCGGCTTGGCCGCACCCCCCAAGGGGGGATGCGGCTTGGCCGCACCCCCCAAGGGGGGATGCGGCTTGGCCGCACCCCAAGGGGGGTGCGGCTTGACCGCACCCCCCAATGGGTGCGGCTTGGCCGCACCCCCCAATGGGTGCGGCTTGGTCGCACCCCCAATGGGTGCGGCTGAGCCGCACCCCCCTGGGGGGTGCGACTTGGACGGCCGCACCCCCAAGGTCGGTGCGGTCGGGGGGTGCAGATTGCGTGCCACCGCGCTCTATGACCATCGACCCCTCCTCTCTTTTCTGGGGCTTTCTTCAGGTACGTCCTAAGGCCTTTACGGGTGTACAACATAAGCCCCCCAAACCTTCGGAGTCCGAGTTCCGGAGCGAGGAGTTCGAAGGTTTTGATTTTTTCTACGGCGGCTTTACCCGTTGTCCTCTGTGCGGCGCTTTTCTGGTAGGAGCTGATGTCGGAGGGTGTTGGTTTTCCGAGGTCGTTGTGGGCTTGCTGCCCGGCTCTGATATCCGTATGGGCTGAGGGGTTTCTGCAAAATGACAGATTAGCTTGCGCGGTTCTGAGCCCGCGGCTTTTACACAATAGAAAATTAGTTTGCGCAAGTCTGTGCTTGCGGCTTTTTTGCACGAGTCTGTGCTCGCGGCTTTTTTGCACGAGTCTGTGCTCGCGGCTTGGCTGGTGAATAGCGGGTGTATTCAAACGTGGGTGAACGTAAGGGGGGCAGGCCCCTACGTCACCGGGACTCGACGGCGGAGGAGAAGGGCAAACCTTCAATCGACGGCGGTGCAAAGTCCCCGGGGCAGGGCCCCGAAGTGGCCGGTGAATAGCTGGTGTATTCAAACCGGGGGCGAACGTAAGGGGGGCAGGCCCCTACGACGCTGGGACTCGACGGCGGAGGAGAAGGGCGAACCTTCAATCGACGGCGGTGCAAAGCCCCCGAGGCAGGGCCTCAAAGTGGCCGGTGAATAGCTGGTGTATTCAAACCGGGGGCGAACGTAAGGGGGGCAGGCCCCTACGACGCTGGGACTCGACGGCGGAGGAGATGGGCGAACCTTCAATCGACGGCGGTGCAAAGCCCCCGAGGCAGGGCCTCTTTATAAAGTTTTTTCTTAAGTGAGTGTAAGTGTTAAAATATGGTTTTACAGTATGAAATCATTTGGTGCATAGCTTTATGTAAGATAAGATAGGTGCACGAGTCTGGGCTCGCGGCTTTTACATAACATGTAATATAAGATAGGTGCACGAGTCTGAGCTCGCGGCTTGTACATAAATTATAAGATAAATTCACACGAGTCGGAGCTCGCGGCTTGGTACAGAAATTGAAGATAAGTTTGCACGAGCTTGAGCTCGTGGCTTAGTACATGGTAGAGGTCCCTGGATCTCTGGTAAAAGCGGCGCAGGTTTTGAGCGTTCCAGGTGCGTAGCAAAGTCTTCCCTTCCGCCGTCCTGAGCCTGTATGTTCCGGGTTTCACGACTGTGGTGACTACGTACGGGCCCTCCCAGGCCGGTGAGAGCTTATCTCCTTGGGGGGCCTTTACCGGCGGCCTCGATGCTGTGTAAGACGAGATCTCCTACGTTGATTGGTCTGGGCTTCACCCTCCTGTCGTAGGTCCGGGCGACACGCATTTGGTAGAGTGCATCACGGTGAGCAGCGCTGTCTCGAACTTCTGGGATTAGATCGAGGTTTTCTTGGAGCAGTCCATCATTCTTGCTGGGGTCGAAGGTTAGTACTCTAGCACTCGGAACGCCGATGTCGACGGGGATGATAGCTTCGGTTCCGTAACAGAGGTTATAAGGTGTCTCCCCTGTAGGAGTCCTCTCTGTTGTGCGATACGCCCACAACACATTCGGGAGCGCGTCTACCCACTGTCCCCCGGCTTCTTCCAAGCGTGTTTTCAGTCCTTTGAGGATGGTGCGGTTTGTGACTTCTACTTGTCCGTTGGTTTGCGGATGTGCCACGGCCGTGTGACGCAGGTTGATCTTCAGATTCTCGCACATCTTGGTGAAGGACTTCCCAGTGAATTGAGTGCCGTTGTCGGCAATGATCGCAGCCGGGATGCCGAAGCGGCAGACGATGTTCTTCCAGACGAATTGTTTGGCGTTTTCTTCCGTAATTTTGGCCAGGGGCTCCGCCTCCACCCATTTGGTGAAGTAGTTGATGGCTAGGATGATGAACATCCTCTGCCCGGATGCTAGAGGTAGGGGACCGAGGAGGTCGATCCCCCACTGCGCGAATGGCCACGCACTCTGCAGTGTGGAAAGTGAGACCGGGGGTTGATGAGGCATGTTGGCGTGCAGCTGACAGCTTTTGCACCTCTGGACAAAGTCGGTCGCGTCCTTCCTCATTGTTGGCCAATAGAAGCCTTGACGCAGTATTTTCCGCGCTAATGCCTTCCCGCCTAGGTGCTCTCCGCAGACTCCTCCGTGTACTTCCCTGAGGGCGTAGTCCGCCTCGCCCGCTGGCAGGCATTTTAGATATGGTCCTGCGAATGCCCGTTTGTAAAGCTCCCCATCTACAATGGTGAACGATGATGCCCGCATTCGTAGCCTTCGCGCCTCTAGGCGATCTTCGGGAAGGTGCCCTTGCTCGAGGTAAGCTCGCAATGGGGTCATCCAGGATGACTCTTCCTGGTGGATGGCTGCGATTTCCCATGGCCCTTGAATGCTTGGGATCACGACTTCTTCGATTCGGCGTCTTCGAGACTGGTAGCTGGAGGGTGAGGTGGCGAGCTTGGATAGAGCATCCACCCTGGAATTCTGCTCTCGGGGGATGTGTAGAATCTGATACGATGAGATCTTCTGGAGAAGTGATTTCGCGAATGCGAGGTACTTTGCCATCTGTTCGCTCTTAGCCTCGTAATCTCCTTCAACCTGTGAGACCACGAGTTGGGAGTCTGTATAGATCGTTAGGTTCTCGGCTTTGCAGTCGATGGTGAGTCGGAGACCGGCGATCAGTGCTTCGTATTCCGCGATGTTATTTGTTGCGGGGAACTTTAGCCGGAGTCCGTAATCCAGGGTGATCTCTTCGGGGCTTATGAGGAGCAATCCTGCTCCGGCCCCTTCAGCTCCAGAGGCGCCGTCGACATAGAGGGTCCAACGGGGGCTGGTGGTGTCTTTGATGAGGGTTGTTTCTGGCGGGATGGTGTATTCCACCACGAAGTCGGCGAGCACCTGTGACTTGATGTCGGGCCGAGGCAGGAATTGGATGTCGAACTCGCCGAGTTCTACGGCCCACTTTACAAGTCTCCCCGAGACTTCCGGCTTCTGGAGGATTGCCCGCAATGGGAGTTGCGTCAATACATTGACTGCATGAGCCTGGAAGTAGGGTCTAAGTTTTCTAGCTGAGAAAACAAGAGCCAAGGCTGTCTTGTCTACTGCCGAATATCGGTCGCTGCACCCCTCCTTCGTCTTTCACGAGCACTGAGCTAAGAGCCGTAGGCGACACGGCCAGGTACAAGAACAGAGTTTCCCCGGGGGTGGGCTTTGACAGAAGCGGGTGGCGAAGCCAGGTACTGTTTGAGGAGCTCGAAGGCCACTTGGCACTCGTCCGTCCACTGGAAACCTGAATGGCGCGCTCCCCGGAGGATTTTGAAGAAGGGGAGGTACTTGTCTCTCGTTCGTGGTAGGAAACGGGACAAAGCAGCGATCCTCCCGTTTAGGCGTTGTACTTCCTTAATTGAGCGAGGTGGCGACATATCCTTCAACGCCTTGATCTTCTCGGGGTTGGCCTCAATTCCCCGATAGGTTACCATGAAACCTAGAAACTTCCCCGCCGTCACACCAAACGCGCACTTGCTGGGATTGAGCCGCATCTGGAAGCGACGGAGAAGCCGGAAGCACTTTTCCAAGTCTTCCAAGTGGTCGCGCCGGTGGACGCTCTTAACTAGCATATCGTCCACGTAAACCTCCATCGTTTCTCCGATGAGGTCCTTGAAGACCTTGTTCATCAGCCTTTGGTAGGTGGCTCCGGCATTTTTAAGGCCGAAAGGCATCACCTTGTAGCAGTAGACTCCCCGGTCGGTGCGGAAGGCAGTATGTTCTTCGTCTGCGGGGTTCATCCTTATCTGGTTGTAACCTGAATAAGCATCCATGAAGCTGAGCAGCTCATGGTATGCCGTAGCGTCGACGAGCTGGTCAATCCTTGGGAGGGGGAAGCTGTCCTTCGGGCACGCTTGGTTCAGATTGCTGTAGTCGACGCACATCCGCCACTTTCCCGAGGCCTTCTTCACCATGACTACGTTGGCGAGCCATGTGGGGTATTCTGCTTCGCGTATGAATCGTGCCTCTAGGAGCTTAGCTACCTCCTCCTCGATCGCCTTTAAACGCTCGGGGGCAAAGTTCCTCTTCTTTTGAATTACGGGTCTGCAGGCGGGGTTGATGTTTAGCGAGTGATAGATAACGTTAGGATCTACCCCGGGCATGTCTTCCGGGCTCCAAGCGAAAATGTCCTCGTTCTCCTGCAGGAAGGTGGTGAACTTTTCTCGCTCTTTTTGTGTTAAGAGTGACCCGACCTGAACAGTTCGAGTCGGGTCTCGTCGGGAGAGTGGTATTTCTACCAGCCCTTCAACGGGCGCTCCTCGTTGCAAAGTAGCCTCGTCTCGTAGGTCGAAGTTATTGATGTTGAGAGCGGTCGCCCTTGCTGGTTGGGCCTGCTTCAGGTAGCAGGTCCTGGCTGCCTCTTGGTCTCCTCTTACGACTCCTATTCCTGCGGCAATAGGGAACTTCATAGCTAGGTGTGGAATGGAAGGGATTGCCCCAAAGATCGACTGGAGCGGTCTCCCGAAGATGGCATTATAGGCGGAGGTGGACTCTACCACCATGAACTGGATGTTGTGCGTTGACTGTCTTGGAAATTTGCCCAATGTGACTGGGAGAATGATCATGCCTTGCACCGGGACAGGTCTGTTGTCGAAGCCGTAGACGGGCCCGGCTGCAGGACTAAGCTGGTCTTTTGTGAGCTTCATACTTTGCAAAGTGGAGAGAAATAAGACATCGACCGAGCTTCCATTGTCGACCAGTATTCTCTTCACCTTGAAGCAGGGATCCCCGATCCCTGCGCTGATCACGAGTGGATCCTGGTGCGGAAGCCGCAACCCTTGCAAGTCTTCATCTCCGAAAGCTATCGTAATATCTTGCTTGAGTTTTTTGTCTTCGTGGTCTCTTACGGGCTGGGCAATTGAGAGGATCTGTGATGCTGAGACGGGGGGTCCGGCGATCGTCTCGATTTCTCCTACCATCGGCCTTCCTCCTCCCGCACCTCGGGGGGGGGGGGGGGGGGGGGGGGGGGGCTGCTCCCCTGCATCCCTAGGCTGCTGGGGCTGATTAGGAATCTGGCCTTGTAGGAATCTTCCCAGGAGTCCCTGGCGGATGAGGTGCTCGATTTCGTCTTTGAGTCTGGTGCACTCCTCAGTGGTATGCCCGGTTCCCCGATGGAACTCGCAGTACCTGGACTGGTCGCCCCTTGGATTTGGCGGGGGTATCCTGGCATGCGGATCTCGGGGTTGTTCTGTATGGCGTAGAGCACATTCGTTCTGGTGGTGTTCAACGGGGTGTAGGTCCTGGGCGGCTGTGGTCCCAGATCCCTCTGGTGGTTACGCCGACGTTCATCGCCGCGACGCTCCCCGCCGCGACGTTCTTCTCGTTCGCGAGGGGCTTGATCTGATCCCCTCTTCCTTCCCTGGCTTCCTTAGAATTGCCGACGGTGTGCTTCGATAGCCTCATCTGCAGCTATCTGTGCTTCAACCCGATGAACGAGGTCGGGATAACTTGGTACGGTTTCTCTCATGAGAGCCGAGTAGAAGCCACTTGGGCGGAGTCCTCCCAGGAAAACTTCTCGCAGGAGCTCGGGGTCGACTCCTGGGATCTGTCGAGCCTCGGTAGTGAAGCGTCGGAAGAAATCTTTGAGTGTCTCTCCATCGTTCTGGTGGATTCCTGAGAGGTGGGAGGGATCCCGGACAATTCGGCGGTTGGCAATGAACTGATCCACGAACTGCTGCGCCATTTCTGTGAAGATGGCCCCATTCCGCAGGGAATGGAACCAAGTGCGCGCTTGTCCCTTCAAGGTTGCTGGGAACACTTGGCAGAGGAGCTGATCAGGAGCGCTGTAAATCCTCATGACGGTGGTGAAGTGATTGACGTGTTCCAGTGGATCGTCCGTCCCGTCGAACGTCTTGATGTTGGGAAGCTTGAAGCCATTAGGAATTGGATGGGCTAAGACTTGAGGTGATAGCGGGGAGCCATGATGCGCGGGACGGCGGGCGAGAGCGTCGCGTCGTCCTTTCTTGGGCATACTCTTCCTCTATCATGTTGCGTATCTCTTCCCGCGTAGCTCTTTCCACTGCTTGCTCATGGGCAGCTCTTCTGTGGTGGTGGCGGCGGTGATCAGCTTCTGGGCCTCCAGCTGGTGGGCCAAGGTGAGCGGTACTTGCCGCATTGGAGAATCCTTCTGATGCTTCGTCTTCTTAGACAGCCTCCCCATTCGGGGCTTGATTCAGAGCCGGGGGCGGCGGTGGCGTTCAAAGCTGGCGGTTGGATCGGAACTTGAGGAACCCCAAGATTCCTCATGAGGGCCAACATCTCAGCTTGATGTTCTTCGATCTGCTGCATGCGCACCTCCACACCTGCTGCAGGTGCAGGCAGCTCCTCCTCCGCGGGAGGTGCATTGATAAGTGAGTGGGAGGGAGCTGGGTCGACGCGTCCTTCCGGCATCGATCCTTCAGTAGTGCGAGCACTCTTTCTTGCCATAGCAGTTGGCTCTCGAAGAGTTTTTCGGGAAAGTTTCCCACAGACGGCGCCAAACTGTTGCGGAATGCTTAGCGCTCGTGGTAGACCGGAACACTTGAACCACCTTAGCTCGTGAGCGAACTAAGCGCGCAAACAGTCAATTAGAGATTTGCTGAGTACACAGAGACTTTTTAACGTGGAAAACCCGGAAAGGGTAAAAAACCACGCGGTCGGAGCTGTACCGACCAAATTTCACTATCTTCTGGGGGTTACAACTTGGAAACTAGAACTTGAGCGCGACAGGCCGCTGCTCGTTACAATATTTGGAGAGAGAGAGAACGAGCTCCGAGGGTGACAGGCCACCTCTCGGAAAAACTAAGTCTTTTTCCCTTCTAAGAATGCTAGTCGCCTTTCGGAAGTGAGGCGGCTAGTCGCCTTTTCTTCTGAGAATGCTAGTCGCCTTTCGGAAGTGAGAAGGCTAGTCGCCTTTCGGGATGATGAAGATCTTCAAGTCCACGAAGGAGATCTTCAAGCGCCGAAGGAGAATTCCGCAAAAGTCTGCAAGGAGCTCTCCCGGGTCTAGAAGTCAAGGTCCTTTCAAATGAAGCCTTGGGGCTCCTTTTATAACTTTGGACGGGGGCGACCCGGTAATTTTGTCGTTGGTAGTTTCCATAAATGCTCGGTGGACGAATCATATTCTCCGGTTCGGGGCCCTCGGATCGCCATTTTTCGTAAATGACCCCCTTGCCCCTCGGGCAGCTTGGGCAGCTCGGGCAGTTCGGGCAGTTCCGTTGGAGGCGAAAAAGGCGACTGACTGTTCCTGAAAAGTGAGAAGCCTGAAAGACAAAAAGTGAGAAGCCGGAAAGACAAAAAGTGAGAAGCCGGAAACCCAAAAAGTGAGAAGCCGGAAACCCAAAAAGTGAGAAGCCGGAAAGACAAAAAGTGAGAGAGCTTCCTGATCGCGCTCAGAAACGTTCTGAGCGCGCGCTAGCGCTGAAGTGCTCCAAGTGCGCAACGAACCACGGAGATGCCTCGGGCGGACGGCGGACGGGGAGTTGCCCCCCAAAGGAGGGACCGGGATCCTTTGGCGAGGAGAGGGCGCCGGACCGCACCCCAAGGAGGGGTGGGCGCGGCCGCGCACCCCAGAGAAAAAGGGGGGGGGGGGCGGATTGGCCGCACCCCCCAAGGGGTGCGGCTTGGCCGCACCCCAAGGGGGGTGTGGCTTGGCCGCACCCCCTTGGGGGGGGGGGTGCGACTTAGCCGGCCGCACCCCCAAGGTCGGTGCGGTCGGGGGGTGCAGATTGCGTGCCACCGCGCTCTTTGACCGTCGACCCCTCCTCTCTTTTCCGGGGCTTTCTTCAGGTGCGTTCTAAGGCCTTTACGGGTGTACAACAATGATAATATATTACTATATTGAGAAAATTCGGGTCGTGATACCCAACCATCACCACTGGGGCGCATATGCCCGTCGATATCTTCTCCACGCCTGGTTCTGCAGCCCCTCCCCTTTACTTGAAGAGCTACGAACCGTGCTTCCCCGTGCCTTTTTCATGAGTATTATTGATGTGGTTGCCTTTGATGGCTCGAAGGGAAGCATTGTCTTTCAAATTGAAGATGCGGAGAAGATGATGAGTGAAAAGATGACGCGGAATGGTCTGGTCAAGAAGATGGCATTGAGGGAGTTTGCTAGGGGCAGTGTTAGAAGAAAGCGAATGAGTTATGGTCTTGAGAGGGCATTTTTTGTCATCTGGGTGGTCTCTTGATGGTCTTTTTGATCTTCTGATGGTCTCTTTTTGCTCACTCTAAAACGGATAGGTGCAGGACGAAAATTTAAAAACGAATTCTGGATAGAAAAATTCCTCCTCAAGAGGAGGGGATGTGAATCTCGCCCAATAGTTGATGATGGGGCTGACATGAACTCTCATTTTGAAGTCTTGGATGTTGGATATGGATTAAGGAGAAGTCTCATCTAAGTAATGCAATTCAAGTTGGATTGTTTCAGGATTCACACCAGAAATTAACTTGCATTGAGTGAGCAAAATGGTTTCTGAATAAATTTGTGGTTTGTTTATATCAATGTGAGTAAAATTGTGTCTGTGAATAGTAAAAAGTCGGCTTGCTAATAGAAATTCTCTTGATCCATGTTTCCATTCAAGAGAGGCATGGCTTAAAAGCATGAGTTAGCCTCAGTTTGGGGTGCTTGCGGAGCACCGTTGCACCAGAGTCAGCGTTTTTGTTCCGCATGCATGAATCGTCATTCCACTACACCATTTAGTTTGTCGCACCTCCTTAAATCTCTATTGTCGTTCCACGATCGGTGGGTATCAACGACCAGTAGAAATAAATACATTTTTTTATTATTTCTTAACTCTTTACAATGTTACATTACTCCCCTATATATACACATCAGAGGGGAACCAAATACATGATCTGAGATGTGGGACTAAATTGAAAAGGAGGAGTCGGCTATACGCACACCAAATGGTGATAAACGCACACCAATTACCAACACCCCCCCCCCCCCCCCCCCCCCCCCCCCCCCCTCAAGGTGGGCGAAAGATATCCACTAAGCACATCTTGTCACACAACCTCGATAAATCCAGTGAGTTAAGTCCATTAGTTAGACAATCGGTCACTTGGTCTTTTGTAACCACATGTCCAAGTTTCAGTACCCCGCTATCCAACTTCTCCTTGATGAAGAATCTGTCGATTTCTATATGTTTAGTTCTGTCATGTTGGACGGGATTATTTGCAATGCAAATAGCTGACTTGCTGTCACACTACAATGTCATTTTTCCTCCTTGATCTGTCATGAGTTCAACCAGCAGGGCTTTCAGCCATAACATTCCCCCCACACCTAAGGCCATGGCCCTGTACTCTGCCTCGGTTGTAGATCTCGCAACTACAGTCTGCTTCTTGCTTCTCTAGGAGACTAGATTGCCACCTACAAACATGCAATATCCTGAGGTGTACCTCCTGTCATCAGCGCAACTAGCCCAGTCAGAATCACAATAGCCCTCGATATTTAAATGCCCATTCTTCTGAAATATCAGCTCCTTTCCTGGTGTACTCTTCAAGTACCTAAGGATCTGATACACGACATCGATGTGACCTTTCCTAGGATCATGCATATAACGGGCCACCACACTTACGACGAAAGCTATGTCGGGACGTGTGTGGCTTAGATATATCAAGCAGCCTACCAACCTTTGGTACCGCTCTCTATCAATTGGCTCTTCTGCCTCAGCACTGAGCTTGTTCTTTTGATCAATAGGAGCAACTGCCGGCCTGCACCCCAACATCCCTATCTCTTTGAGCAGATCTAGCACATACTTTCGTTGGGATAGAACGACCCCTTCTGCATCATGAGCTACCTCAATCCCCAGGAAGTATCTTAGTTTCCTCAGGTCCTTTACCTCAAATTCTTTGCCCAACTTCGTCTTCAGCTGATCAATTTCGCTCTCATCATCACCTGTAATGATCATGTCATCCACATACACAGCGAACATTGTAGTGTGAACTCCATGTCATCTAAAGAACATTGTATGGTCAGCATTGGTTTGTTGATATCCCATGCTAACCATAGCTCTCCTAAACTTGTCAAACCAGACTCGAGGAGACTGTTTTAGCCCATATAGAGACTTCTTGAGTCTGCACACTTTCCTGCAGTTTGGTCCGTTCCAAAGCCCGGTGGTACCTCCATGTACACCTCTTCCAGTAAATCCCCATGAATAAAAGCATTCTTCACGTCGAGCTGATATAATTTTCATCCCTCATTTGCTGCCAAGGATATCAGTGTCCGTATTATGCTCATCTTTGCGACGGGTGCAAAGGTCTCATCGTAATCAATGCCATAAGTCTGGCAATATCATTTTGCTACTAAGCGAGCCTTGTAGCGCTCAACCAGACCCTCTGGGTTTTGTTTCACAGTGAAAACCCACTTGCACCCAACTGCCCTTTTGCCTGGTGGTAGCGACAAGAGATCCCATGTTTTATTCTTTTCCAATGCCCCAAGTTCTTCTAGCATTGCAGCTTTCCACTGTAGATTTTCCTTAGCAACCTGCCAACACTTGGGAATAGAGACAATGTGATGGAGACGACGGCCCTCAACAAGAAGATGATAGCAAAGAGATGCTTACGGATGCTACCGGCACGCTTGCGGACGACGGCGCCTCTCCAACCAAAGACTTGCGCCGCCATCACCGCGACGATTTTAATGACGGATGCCATCGCCGCTACAACCTCCGTCCGCGACACAAGAACATGCATTAATTAATAATTATAATAATTTAATTGTAATTATTAATTAATATTATCAAGCTTTTTAAAATAAGAATATTTTAATTAATAATTATCCTTATAATTATTAATTAAAATTGGTCTCGCTTTATTTTATTTATTGGAATTTTTCATGTTTTGTTTATTGTTTTAATTTGGACTGCGATTAGCCGCTGTGATTGTAAAGCCTATATAAGGCTATGTTTTGGAGGATTTGAAAGACAAGGAATGAAATAAAAATTTGAAACATAAATCTCTCTCTCTTGGATTCCCCCCCCCCCCCCCCCCCCCCCCGCCCCTCTTTCTCTTTGGTCGCCCCTCTCTCTTCCCCTCCTCTCCTCCATCTTCTAGCCGCCGGCCACTCTCCCCTCTTGGAGATCTTCCCCTCTCCTCCCCTCTAGCCCCCCCCCCCCCCCCCCTCTCTACCACGAAATTATCCCACCATCTTTCCTCTCTCCTAGCCTTGGACGGTTCTTCATTCTCTACGGATTCCTCCACGGGATCTAAGCGGCATTCGGCGGATCTTGGATACCGTGAAGCAAGATGGCGAACGGATTCCTCTCCAAACAACGCGCCTCCGGTGGATCCGAAAGAGAAACGGTCGGGCGAGTGTATTGCTTGAGGCCAATCCTATCTCAAGCGGGTAACGAACAAACCAATTGTGTGTTTTCTCTCTTGATTTTTCTTGTGGTGGAATACTGTGGCGTGATCTTCGAATCACTGATTTTTCGTTGTTTTCTTCATATTGAAAGTTGCATTTTTTTTCATCCGTTATTTTAATATTCGAAGGGGTTTGGTGAGCCCCGCTTTTTGTTGGGAGAGATCTACCATTTTCCGAATCGATATTTTTCGGTGGATCTCTTTTGGTACAACGCATAGCTTGATCGGATCGAGTGGGTCCTTTTCGCTTGATCGGATCGGGTGGGTCCTTTTCGCTTGATCGAACATTGGCTTATCGCCCTTGGGAGATCTCTAGAGGATTAGCGGTCCTTCGTGTGGCAATTGTCTCTCTTTGCCTAGTCCGGTGCACTTGCAGTGTGTGGCTTGCATTTGCATCATTTTTCTTGAGTCGCGCGTACGTGGTAGATCTACCCGGTAACGAGTGTATTGGAGAGCGTAGACCTACATCAATTTGGTATCAAAGCGAGGTTCGTGTCAATTTCTTAATTGACGCATTCCTATTATTTTCTTAGAACGCCGGCACTCACAATCGTCACACGATTTAGCATTCAAAATTTAAAAATAAAATTTCGTCGGTCTGCGAATAGCGGTCTAAAATTCTCATTTTTTTGCGAAATTCAAAAACAAAATTTTCTGGATATTCTACTAGAAAATCAAAAAAATATTTTACTTACCTTAGTTATTAAGCGAGAATAAAATTATCTTTCGTAAAATTTTAGCCTGTTTAGAAGTTCTGGTCTGCGTATAACGTCCTAAATCTGTTATTTTTCAGCAAAAAAATAAAATAAAAATAACAAAAAAAAAAATTAATCTTTATTGATACCATCCTAATTTATTTCTTACCGTAGGACGTCGATATATAATTAATCTTGCACGATTCCTTTCCAAAACAACCAAATCTTAATTAATCCTGCACGATTCCTTTCCAAAACAACCAAATCTTAATTAATCTTGCACGATTCCTTTCCAAAAACAATTCAAATTCAAAATTCAAAATTTTGGAATTCAAAATTCAAATTCAAAATTCAAATTTTTGAAATTCAAAATTCAAATTCAAAATTCAAATTTTTAAAATTCACAATTCAAATTCAAAATTCAAATTCCTGAAATTCAAAATTAAAATTCAAAATTCAAAATTTTGACATTCAAAATTCAAATTCAAAATTCAAATTTTTGAAATTCAAAATTCAAATTTTATAATTTTCGAATTGGTCTGCATTTAGTAAATGCCTCGGAATTTTAAAACTTGTCAAAAAAAATCTGAAAATTTTTCTGTAGCTTCCTGGTCTTATTTCCAACAACATTAAAACAGAAAATTTTTCGATTCGACCACGTTAAGGTGGCCTGAAAATTGGAGATATTATAACTTTATCCGTGTCAGCACATGAACTCTCACTAGTAATGACTACTAGGCTGAACCCGGGGTATCCCCCGACACTCTCACGAATAACTGCACCACCGGCTAATTTAAAGGAGTTAGGTAAGGGTCGGAATGACGCTGTGAAGGTGATTAGGCTCCGCCGCGACCCGAAACATCAATTTCGTTTAAACTTTAAGCACGGCGAGAAGTGGTGTAGGTTGGTCGTTGATAGCGTCTGTCATACCAACGCTATAACGGAGAACGCGGTGTCTAGAATGTTGGTGACCACCGAGCCACATCCTTGCCCATACCACCTTGTGTGTCCTGATGAGAATGTTATTCTTGTGTCCCAACGATGTTTGGTGCCCCTCACCATCAAAGCTTATTCTGAGTATGTTCGGTGTGATGTCCTTCCTATGAAGGACTTCCATGTGTTGTTAGGACGCCCTTGGCTTGCTAGCCATGATATTATATACGATGATCGCGATGACACCTTAGACTTCATGCATCAAGGTCGGCTTATATCTCTTAGGTCCACTCTGCCTACGAAGCCATCGGTCCCATCTAGGGACATTTGTAGCCCTGCTGAGTCGACACCCCTATGCTTAGCAACGAAAAGGGATGTTGACACCACTAGTCAAAATCAGCCTATAGACTGTATTAGCCACTCAGAAACGAACATTTTATGCCTAACTATTAAACCCGAGACTAGTCCGGTTAGTCCTAGCCTGCCCATAGGTCATATTGTCCATGTTGATACTCCCACGATTGGCTTAGTGTCTGAGACCGAGGTTGTCCTGGTTAGTCAACCTTTACATGATCTCATTAGCTTTAGGGAGCCTCCTGTTGGTCATCCCGAGATCATTCCGGAGGTTGTTGAAAATTCTGAAATAGAGCCAAGTGATTCTGATGATGTAGGTGAGAAAGCCGAGGAGATGGGGCGACACTTATTAGCTCCTCACACTCTTGGTAGCGGGATTAGGGCTAGTGAGTTTCCTGTGTCTTCTAATGGGGAGGACAAGTGGTCCAATCCGTTATCTGTTGGTAGTAGTTGTGTGGGCACATTCTCTGCACTAGTGGACCATATGTTAGTGTTAGCTCCCTCGTTGAACCGTCACCCATTTATGGTTGCTTGGGTCCCCCCTACTTCGGTCCCGACCTTGAAGTATGGTATGGAACCCGTTACCATCGCGAGACGAGATGAGTGGTTTCGTTGGGTTGTCCTTCCTATGCTAGTTGACCATAATTTTTGGGATCGTCCTAGGCGTCGTGCTCCCGAAACCACTCCCTTTGGGAGTGCTGGCATGTTTGAATCTAGTCTTGGGAACGAAGTTATGAACTTTTTAACATTCTTATCTCCCAAAGACCCCGCTGTTATAGTTCGTGCGACTACCCATCCTAGGATGAACTTGGATTTAAAATTATATAATGAATTAGTGGGTGTTCCAAGAAGTCTTAACTCACCCAAACATGATGAATTAGTGCTAGCCGACCCATCTGGGTCCATTCACTTTGTAGTCACCGCACCACGTAGATCTGACTACGTATCACATTTGACTATTCAATTTTCTGCGTGTCCGCCTACGTTTTTGACCTCGCCTACGACCGATTCTGAGTCCTTGCCCATTGTGCTTTTGGATGTGGTGTCACTTAAACATACCTATATACCACACCTGTTTGCACGCATTTACCCACCGCCTTTTGATGACCCTCATTTCCACACGTTAATGACAATAGAAAGGCCTCTTGAGTTGTGTCGCTCGCACATCCTTGCACATACCGGAGTGATCAACTCTATGGTTTTTGATGAGCGGTTCTCCTTGGCATATCTTCATGCCAAGCGAGAGTATTTAAAATATAAAATTATTGATACAAAGTTGGAATCCTTTCAAATCATTTTTGATTATAAGGCTCCCGTGCCACCTGACTTAGTCCCCTTATCCTCCGCAGTCGGGTCAAGTCATGTAGCACATGGGTTCAGTCCTCGTGTATCTAGGACGTTAGTGTTTCATTTTAAAATATGTCGCACGCACTTCCACTCCCATCTGAGACCATCCTACGCTAGAATTAGTGATTTGGATTCAGTCCGGTCAGTCCCTGGGCGGATGCCGTCTGGCTCCGTTAATAAATTAATTTGTAGGTACGCCGACCCATCCATGATCATGAAGAACGTCGGATTTAATGCTTTTATTTCAGATTTTTATAAAGCACGGGGTTTTGCCGCTCATGTTCATGAATTACATAAACACGTGAAGGATACGCTCGAGACTCAATACGCGTCCTATCAAGTTCACGCTAACGTACATTGTAGGGCATCCCATTTGAAAGCGGGAGATTTGGTTATGGTGCGTCTTGTCCCTGAACGGATGCCTTCTGGCATCATAAAAAAGTTGGTTAATCGGCGAGCGGGCCCGTTTCGAATATTAAAAAAACTAGGAGAAAATGCATTTCTTTTGGAGTTACACACTGATTGGGGCATCTCCCCTATTTTCAATGTTTCGGATTTAACGCCGTATGTTTCTCCACCACTTGATTTATCGGTCTGCCCGTTTGGTTCCACTTCTTTGTCTACTGGGTGTGGGGGTGAGGTTATGCCCGGACCGCTCTCTTCTTCGGTCCCCATTGAAGGTACGTTGAATGTTGATGAAGGAATTAATTCTCCTTATTTGCCTAATGCGTTTTCAAGGTTCCCCCGAATCATTTATATTCCTGACAGGATCCTTAGAGATGAAGTGCTTTCCTCGCCCAGTGGTACCAGTCGCCGCTACTTGATTCGCTGGCGTGACCATCCAGCCTCTGATGACTCGTGGCTTCCAGAATCGGAGGTGACCCTTTTGGATGATGCTCTTCTCCACCGCTACCGCCAACGCAACTCATCGGTGATAAGTACTTTTGAGCGGGGGAGGATTGATTGAGACGACGACCCTCAACAAGAAGATGATAGCAAAGAGATGCTTACGGATGCTACCGGCACGCTTGCGGACGACGGCGCCTCTCCAACCAAAGACTTACGCCGCCATCACCGCGACGATTTTAATGACGGATGCCATCGCCGCTACAACCTCCGTCCGCGACACAAGAACACTAATTAATAATTATAATAATTTAATTATAATTATTAATTAATATTATCAAGCTTTTTAAAATAAGAATATTTTAATTAATAATTATCCTTATAATTATTAATTAAAATTGGTCTCGCTTTATTTTATTTATTGGAACTTTTCATGTTTTGTTTATTGTTTTAATTTGGACTACGATTAGCCGCTGTGATTGTAAAGCCTATATAAGGCTATGTTTTGGAGGATTTGAAAGACAAGGAATGAAATAAAAATTTGAAACCTAAATCTCTCTCTCTTGGATTCCCCCCCCCCCCCCCCCCCCCCCCCCCCCCCCCCGCCCCTCTTTCTCTTTGGCCGCCCCTCTCTCTTCCCCTCCTCTCCTCCATCTTCTAGCCGCCGGCCACTCTCCCCTCTTGGAGATCTTCCCCTCTCCTCCCCTCTAGCCCCCCCCCCCCCCCCCCCCCCCCCTCTCTACCACGAAATTATCCCACCACCTTTCCTCTCTCCTAGCCTTGGACGGTTCTTCATTCTCTACGGATTCCTCCACGGGATCTAAGCGGTATTCGACGGATCTTGGATACGGTGAAGCAAGACGGCGAACGGATTCCTCTCCAAAGATGCAATGAATGCTCCATGCACAGGTGATATGTGAAAGTAGAAAACAAATTGGGCAATATCACGAGGAAATCCGTATCGATCAGGTGAGACTCACGCATTCCTGCGGGAACTCCTCCTTACCGGTGTGGGAGTGGGAATAGTGGGATGGGGAACTATATCACCTGTAAATTCGGAGATTGAGGTGGATGGAGTATGTGCCTCAAGAGTCGGTGTAGGTAGAGATAAGGGACTTGGCACAAGTGGTACTGTAGGCATTGTAGGTACTATAGACTCGTTCTGCTGCCTCCTTCTTGCATACACTCTTAGCTCCCCCTGAACTTGAGGACTTCTATCCGCAGAGTCATGCTCTTCATGTTCTGGCGTCACATCCGACTCTATGCCCTTTTGCATAAATGGATAAGGGATACTTACTATCCGTTTCTCACCACCACTGTTATCCTCCCCCTCTCGCATCATACCACCACTGTTATCCTCCCCCTCTCGCATCATATTGCTTGTAACGAGTGGGTCCTCTAGTGACGAGTTAACTGGAGAAGAAGAATATGACTCACATTCTCTAAATGTGATATCCATACTGACGAATAATTTTCTTTCCACTGGACTCCAACACACGTACCCGTTTTGGGTAGCCGAATACCCAACAAAGCACACTTTGGAGCCCTTGGATCTAGCTTTCCCACATTGGGTCTATTATCATGTACAAAGCATACGCAACCAAAGGTCTTGAGAGGTAAAAAATCTTCCTTCTTTCCTCGCAACACCTCAATTGGAGACTTCCAATCCAGTACTCGCGAGGGCATTCGATTGATCAAATAAGCGGCTGTTAGGACAGCCTGCCCCCACAAGTACTTTGTTACCTTCATTGATATCATCATGCTCCGGGTTACTTCTAGAAGGTGTCTGTTCTTCCGTTCGGCTACTCCATTCTGCTCTAGTGTATATGGACAAGTGGTTTGATGTTGGATTCCTTGTGAGGACAAGTATTCTCCAAACGCTCTGTTAGTGTACTCTGTCACATTGTCAGACCGCAACACCCTCACCAGTGCATAGTATTGAGTTTGAACCCCTTTGTGGAAATCCTTGAAGCAGACGAATACATCACTTTTGTTTTTCATTAGATAAAGCCAGGTGACATGAGAAAAACAGTCGATGAAAGACACAAAATACCAAAATCCATTTACAGTAGGTGTGGGACATGGTCCCCAAACATCAGAATGCTCAAGATTAAAAGAATGAGAACTACTACTACCAGAACTTGAATAAGAGTTTCTGGTATATTTTCTTAATTCACAAGCATCACATACAAGTTTGTCATGATTTGCTTTCTTAAATAAAATGTGATACATTTGACTTAAAACAACAAAAGAAGGGTGACCCAGACGCCAATGATGAAGTAGTAGCAAGTCCTCCACACTACTCATGTCTCCTGCAGTACTCTTTATAACAGTTGAAAGAGCTAAGTCTATACTTTCCCTATTCAGGTACCACAAGCCATTATGCCATGTGCCAGTCCCAAGTCTCCTGCCTGTCCCTTTCTCCTGGAAGATCACCTTCGGGATATCAAACAAAACAACATATTCTAGTTGAGATACAATGACACTAATAGATAAGAGATTCATAGGAAAGGAAGGAGCATGCAAAACATTGGACAGAGTCAACGTGTTGGTGCATTGCACAATGCCCTTAGCAACCACTGGCTGAGCAGTGCCATCAGCAGTTTGAATGCGTTCTGGGACTACTAGGGGAGTATACGAACGTAATTCCCTAGCATTCTCAGTGATATGTCGAGAAGCACCAGAATCGATTATCCAATCTGATGATTTAGTGGTGGATATAGATGTGAGGGCAAGTGTATCACCAGTACCTGTGGTAGAGTGAGCAAAAGAGGCAATATTACCCATGAACGTAGTGGGTGTGCCATCCATCACGCCTTTCTGCTTCATTTGCATTAGTTGGTGGTATGCATCCAAAATCTCTTGCTCTTTTAGGTGACCCATATCAGCAATACCTTCTTCTGTCACCTCCTCGCTTATCATGAGATTCGCCTGATAGCCTCCTCGTCCACCATCTCTACGACCTCCACGGTCATGTCCACGACCTCCAAACTTTCCCCTTCCACCTGCATCCCGCTCTTTTGGTGGCTTGGGGCAAGTTATCCGGAGATGACCAATTTCACCATAATTGTAACATTGTCGTGTCTCACTCTTGTATCCCTTGTGCCTTTGATTGGTGACCGCTAGAGCCGATTTCTCTCCCGAAAGAGTGGTTCCACCATACTGGAGCTTAATCCTGCTCTCCTCCTGCATCATGGCTGAGATTGTCTCATCCAGGGAGGGAATCTTTGGCTGAGCGAGCGGCATCGCACTCCTTTGCTTATTAGTCGGGTTCAACCCACTCATAAAGTGCATAGTCCTCCGCGGAGCATCTCGCTCCCCCTTTGTGCATTCAGGGTCTTTGCAGCATACGATTGGAGAGAAATAATCAAAGTCTGCCCATAGTCGCTCTAGATCTGTGGCATACTCCCGGATCGAGCGATCTCCCTGGGTTACAGCCTCTATCTCCCGCTCGATCTGGAACACACGTATGTTGTTGTCGACTCCTGCATAGAGCCTCTGTAACTTCCCCCAAACATCGCTTACAGTCTTTATGTCATCCACCGTGATAGCGATAGACGTGATCATCGAATTTAGGAGCCAAGTGTGTAACAGACTATGCGTGGTTTTCCACTCATTGTACCCATCCGAGTCCTTCTCTGGCTCCCCCTTCTCGCCAGTCAGATAGCCCTCCAGGTTCCTTCTGGAGAGAGCCCTCTTTACCCGACGCGACCAGCTCAAGTAAGTGGTTGGTCCGTCGAGCTTCAACTCCACAGGAGGGAGATTGAGCTTCACCGGAGGCGGTTGCGACTGAGCGGATCCTTCGCCTTTGGACATCCGTAAGAAATCGAAGAACACCTTGAGGTCTGTCTCCTCTAGTTTGGCCACTAATTTCTCCAAGAGTAGCACAACTATTGGTTTATTTATTTATTTTGCGCAAATGAATTTCTCCAGACACCCCTCGTAACGTCACAATGCCACTGCGCACGTGAATAAGAGGTGCTCATGCCGCACACCGACTGCCGCAAAAACCTCACGCGCTCCTGCCGCTAGGAGAAGCTGATCCTCCGCAAGGAGAAGCGCCCCACCTCCCGCAAGGAGAAGCTGCTCCTCCGCACGCGCATGTGCTTCTCCGCACGTGCTCCTCCTTTCGTGCCCCTGCCGCAAGGAAGCTGCGCTCCTGCTGCACCCCTGCTGCCGCACTGCGCGTTCCTGCGCTCCTGCCGCATCCCTGTTGTCGCACTGCGCGTTCCTCCCGCTCCTGTCGCACTGTGCGTTCCCGCCGTGCCGCGCTTAGCCGCGCTTCTGTCGCATTGCGCGCTTCTCCCTGCGCAACCGCGCAACTGCGCGCTTCTCCCTGCGCAACCGCGCAACTGCCGCACTCCCTGTGCAGGTGCGCAAGTGCCGCAAATGCTAGCTTGCGGCCTGCGTCTGCGCTAATGCCGCAAGTGCCACACTGCGCGCTCCCGCTCTCCTCCTACGTCTCCTTTCTCGTGTCTCCATTCTCGAAGGAGGGTGCCACAGCTAATCCGCCGGAGAGATTACCTGACTTCGTCCCGCTGCACTCTCTCGCACCGGATCCGGACCTACCTCTGATACCAAGTAGAAATAAATAACAACTTTTATTATTATTTCTTAACTCTTTACAATGTTACATTGCTCCCATATATATACACATCAGAGGGGAACCAAATACATGATCTGAGATGTGGGACTAAATTGAAAAGGTGGAGTCGACTATACGCACACCAATTACCAATACTACCCAAACAGACTCCTCATCCGTGTTTGGGTAAGTACAATCATGAATGTTATTTTCTAAGAATGTCAAAGCTCCACCGCGGCCATGTATGTGTATGGTCAAACTTAGGCCAAAAAAATATGTAACGAAAGTTCCAAATGCAAGAAAACTGCCACAATTGCGTTTAATATTATAGTTTCACACTAGCCACCGCTCGAACGTCACAACTGTCTCATACAAAAGCTCTGAGGGCTGTGATGAAACCCCGATCGGGACGGCCTCTGGCCCGCAAAATGCACTAACGTGCTCGGTGTGCCGGGATCAAGAAATGTGGGAAAATTTGGGATCTCGGCGAGACAATAATAGATGATCATGAACACAACCGTGAAAAACACGGATAAAATTTAAATAACTGCATTTACAAACAATATTATTTAGTGGCGTATTCAGGAAATTAGAAGTGTGGGTGCTCATATTATTTTTAAATACAATAGTACATAAAATGTTTCAAAATAATTTTGAGAATGCATATAGCTGAATTTAGTTTTCGAATAGTCAAATTTAGTCTACTAATGACCAAATTTTGATTTACAAATAACAAAATTTTGATCTGCTTATAACAAATTATTTTAAAAAAAATGTCTTTGACCCCGCCGCCCCCGGCCACATAATCCAAATCTAGCTCGGTGAGGTCCTACAAAATTTCACATAGCTATGATTGACAATTTTATGCTTTATTTAATTTGATTCGCTTTAAAGTAGAGTGGTGTTATAGGCACACCAATAATGGCTATATACAGCCAAAATACAATGACAACCCAAATTTATATATTTGCACACAGAGCCTATAATGTCACACCAAAAGTGAATCGTTCCCTCTCTTCTTCACCATAATAGCTATACATTATTTGTCTCAAACAAAAGCTCAGACGGCCTCTGGCCCGCAGAACGCACTAACGTGCTCGGTGTGCCGGGCTCAAGAAGTGTGGAAAAATTTGGGATCTCGGTGAGACAATAATTGATGATTATGAACACAACCGTGAAAAGCACGGATAAAATTTAAACAACTTCATTTACAAACACTGTTATTTTTATCAAAATGGGAGTGCACATATTTGTTGGTGATTGTTATGTGCAAACTAATTTTGGATATGTGTAAACCAATTTCTATGAGTTATTATACGTCTTTTAAAAATACGTCTCGTACATGCATTTTTAGGAAAAGTGTTCCAACACGAAAATTATATATCTCGGAACACTTTTCCTAAAAATGCACGAACAAGGCGTATTGTCGCCCTGATCGTAACTATAGCGAATTTTTTAAAATACGCCTTGTACATACATTTTTAGGAAAAGTGTTCAACACGAAAGTTGTAGATCTCGACGAGATCTACAATTTTCGTGTTGAACACTTTTCCTAAAAATGCATGTACAATGCATATTTTCAAAAGAGGGGTAATAACTCATAAAAATTGGTTTGCACATATCCAAAAATGATTTTCACATAACAATCACCTATTTTTTAAGGTGATTGTTATCCGCACTACAGTTTTGGCTATCCGCACTCTTTTTGTACAAATTATTACACGTCTTTTGGAAATACGCCTTGTACATGTATTTTTACGAAAAGTGTTCAACACGAAAGTTGTAGATTTTAGATTTCGTCGATACCTACAACTTTCGTGTTGAAAACTTTTCCAAAAAATGCATGTACAAGCCGTATTTCCAAAAATTCGATATAGTTACGCACATGTTTCAATCAGGGCGGCAATACCTCTTGTGCGTGCATTTTTAGGAAAATTGTTTAACACGAAAGTTGTAGATCTCAATAAGCTCTACAACTTTCGTGTTGATCACTTTTCCTAAAAAAATACAGGTACAAGACGTATTTCTAAAAGACACTAATAACTCATACAAAAAGAGTGCGGATAGCCAAAACTGTAACGAGGATAATAATCTCTTTTTTTAAATACTATAGTGCATAAAATATTAAAATGCTTCAAATTAATTTTAAGTAGACATATACTTAAATTTGGTTTGCAAATAATCAAAATTTGATCTGCTTATAACAAATTATAAAAAAGAACCACCCTGACCGCATTACCCAAATCCCCAAGCCCTAAAAAATATCACATGGCTATGATTAGCTACTTTATGCTTTATTTAATTTGATTCGCTTTAAAATATTATTCGGAGAGAATCATTATTATCTAATAATAGACCAACACAATCTCAACCGTCTATATATTATTAATAAATATAATATAATAATATTCCGATTACTCCTCTAAATAAGAAATCCACACTATATTACATGAAAGAAAACAGTAAATTAACGGCAGCCTTCATCGTGCCTGTGTGGTCACTGTAGATCTGAAGAAAACACACGGCATGGACGGAGATCCTCTCACCGGCCACCGCCGCCTCTGCGGCGGTTGTAGTAGGACTTGAGGAGGGCCCCACAGAATGTGCAGATTATGGCCCGCCACGTCCTCCGGTAGATCGGCACATAGCAGAACCTGGTGGCGGTCTCCATGTCGGCGACGCTCGCTCCGCCGCCGCACCGCGAGCATATCCCCGCCGCCGGCTTCGAACTCCTCACCATCTTCCGCGTGTCTACAAGAAAGCAGAAGAACACCATGCCTGCTTCCGCCGACGCGGACATGGAGCTTTTTCCCCCTTTTCTTCAGTCGCGCGCTATCTCGAGATCTGGCGCGGCGAGGAAGGAGGAGAAGACGGAAAGGTATATTTATTGGTAGGAGCTACCGTCGGATGGTCGCCACGTGGAGTAATCTTAGAAGTTCATGTAAATGGCGTTTTGAGGGCACCTGGCGTCGGCCCGGCCAGGAGTATGGGCGCCAGTACTTTGGATGGGCCGGATTAAGCCGGTGGGTGATAGCAGGTATATAAATATATATTAATTAATTAATTCATTACTATTTTCATTTATTTGTTCGAAATTCTTATTGGCAATCAGTTGGATTATTGATGTCATGATATTTATGATGCTGCTGACTTTTATTTTAATATTATTTAATTTAATTATAACATAATTTTAGCCCACTCCCGTGACAAATATAACTTCTCAGTATAGGAGTAATTTAATAATTTATTAAAATACACTGGCCGTGCGACTTGCCGACATGAATTTGGTTACGAAATTCATTTGAGTTAGACTTGTGCAGGGAAACTGAAAACCGCATCAAATCGCACTGCACCGCACCGCATTTCAAAATGCACCGTACGATTGCAGTGCGGTGCGGTCGGTTTTGTGTGTGTCAAAACCGACCCCAGTCGGTGCGGTGCTGTTTACATAAAACCGAGAAAACCGCATCGCACCGCACCGTCACTTAGGTTTTAAATTTTCAAATCTTATGTCTAGTAAGAGAACCGTCCGCACTATTCGTGAATGGGTTTAGACTTTGGTCCGGCTAAGTTTTCAATCTTTCAAAACATCTTATATAAAATATAAATATATAATATATAAAATATAAGTATTAAAATTATATTAATATAAGCATTACATGCTGCATAGTGCATTCCATTTGAGGGAGAAAAGTTTAAAAAATATTCTATAGGTTTCTACATGAATCGCGATGGGTGCTTCTGTTTCATTAACTTCTCTAACACTCAATATAACAAAATGATTAGCTTAGTTCGGTAGGTCAACTTACCAGTCATGCTCCTTAGGTGAAGTAAATCATGTTAAAGCGAAGATACATAAAACACATTATTTAGCCCACTTAGCTTCGCTGATAACTGAAGTTGATGTGTTGCTACTTATTCCTAACAAGAATAATGAATAGTCTCATGCATAGGGGCAAACTTCAGTAGGCTCTGATGAGGTATTTTCTCCTAAGTGTGAAAAGAGGCTAGTCATCTTTCACTATGAAATTAGCATATGCTCTTGAAGGATGCTTCATGGAAAGAGGGGAAGTCAACATGTGCTCTTAAATGAAGGAAGCCGGCCAAAAAAATCTTCATATTATTTGACATGTGTTCTTTGACCGAGGGAAGCTTCAAGGAAGATTCATGGAAGCTCCAAGGAAGCGTCCTCCACATGATCTACCACCATCTACCCCTTGGTTTTAGCCTTATAAATAGGCATGAAGGAGGAGGGGTAAGATATCCACTTCTCTTCCATCTCAAGCATTGAAAGAGTTTCTAGAGAGGCCTTTGTGACAATAGTCTTTGTATGGGGAGAGCTTTCGGACGTCTCTGCGACGTTGACGAGGAATACTTCGCCTACACAGATTGGATCTGGAGCAGACTTGGGCTAGGATTCGAAGAGGCATCTTGGAGAGGATTTGTGTAATTCGTCTCGTCCGCCACTGTCGGTAACTTGCAATTTTCGCTACTATTTATTGTGTAATATTGTGTGGTGCGAAGTTAGTGAAGATCATGTGTGGATCAGGGATGGAAAGCCTTGTAATTGTCTATCTGTTTTACGCATTTTTAGTGACGGCTTTCTGGGTTGGACTCCGATCGTCCCGTGGTTTTCACCCTATTGGGTTTCCACGTTATATCTGCGTGTCACCTTTATTGTTGTTATTTTGTGCTGTGTTTTTTGTTGTGTATCTGCATACCGCTAAGCGGTCGTGTAGATACTTGCTCAAACTAATTTGCAGGTGCTCCGGTCGGACTTGCGTGCTCTCTAGCCCAACAAGCTCTTGTCACAAGAACTATTCCTTGGAAGCAAAAATCTACGAGTTAAATACAGTGCTTAATACAACGACTATATAGGTTAAAATCTCCAAAATTCCCATGTCCCCGCATATAATACAACGATTATATAGAGCATTCTCCAGCAATGCAAACTAAGGCTTTACCTAAATGCAATTGTCATTCAACTTTGTCGATTCGGGCCTTCAGACACGAATAACCTTGTGTTTCTAATGCAAATCATGTCGAGGTTGCAATCTCATACCTTGGGGATCTAGCGAACCAAAGGTGGTTGTTCCTCCATTTTTTAGTGAGAGGGGAACTCACCATATGCAAATAATTGAACCATGGTGTTGGATCGATAGGCGCCCTTAGAGGGGGGGGGGGGGGGGGGTGAATAAGGGTTTTAAAATTTATATTATATTTTGAAAAGCTTTGAAATAATGCAAGATTAAGACGATGAGAAATCAAGTAAAACATTTGAAATAAAGTAGAGACATGTTTTATTAATATGAAATAAGATTTTACAAAAGTTGATTTCTATAACGCTAGAAATCTGTGGCGAATAATAATAAACTCGTTTTGTTTTCTATCCCGACTCGCGTCCCCACGAACCGGTGGCCCTAGCTTATCCTTCCCGGATTCGGCCTCAAGACGCTCTAGCCAACCCTTCCCCGGATATGGCCTCGAGCACCCCCTAGACCTAACCTAGATCTAATCGCCAACACGAGGCGAATTTCTGCCCTAAGTCCTACCCAGACCTAGTCGCCAACACGAGGCGAATTCTCTAACCGTTTACAAGAAATATGAAATGAAAATAATAAAAACTCCCTCTTGAAGAACTTCTGAAGTTGGAGACGAAGATCCGCTGTAGAATAAGCATTGTAGAAGCGGACTTCGTTTGGATCCGACGTGAAGAGATTCTCCTTCAGAAGTTTGCAGAACTTTGGTAGGACATCATCTTTCGGCCAAGGCAGCCTCTGGAATTCTAGCACTCAATCTCTCTCTCTCTCTCAATCTGATGTCTGTGTGAAAAGAGAGAAGAGAGGTCCTATTTATAGCCTCAGCGCTAGCGCCTGCGCTAGTGCTACCGCCGGCGCTATCCCATTTTAGGACATATTCTGCGCGGCAGGATCTTCAATCCGAGGAAACATTTCTCTCTTGTCTTCTGTGCTCCGCGCTACCGCCTGCGCTATCGGCTACCGTCAGGCGCTATCTCCTTCTATATGTGCTCCCAGAATTACGCAGATCATCGCTAGCACCGGGCGCTAGGTGCTACCGTCGGCGCTAGTGGGAGTGTTGAATTTGATGGCTCAAATTTGGGGGGCAACCTTCTTATGTAATCCTTGAGTCATATGGACTATGTTTTCCTGCACACTTAAACACACAAGATCAAATACACATAGGATTTGTTATTCTCAAACCTAAGAGATGCGGAAGACCATGTTCCAACAAAATTCCCCTTTTGATAATAACAAATCCATTAATGATAAATCAGAGCATTAATATATAAGCATGATGAAGCCTACTTGTGTGTGTGTGAGTGATGACTTAGGATAATTATCAATTTTAGCATTTAGAATTGCTCCCCCTAAATACATGCTCCCCATAAATATATGCTCCCCCTAAGTGAATGTTCCCCTAATATGTAAGTTATCATCTTAATTAATCATGTTAGTTTTCTATTTTGATAGCGGATTATATTTATCATGTTAGTTCTCCCCTTTTGTTATTAACAAAAGTGGGTAAGGAAGCAAAACACAGAAAAGTTTTGATTAGAAGATAAAAGCATGATCGAGTTTTTTAGAGAGAAGGAAATGATAAGGAGTTTTAGAATACTTTTCATTGAAATAGATCAGAGTTTTGATATTACAATATTCTCATAGAAATAAATCAGAGTTTTTAGCAAAAAAAATATTCTTATTTAAAGCAACCAATATAAAGATTACCAAGCAAGTCTACCATTTGTGGAAAAAGAAATTTTGGTATTTAAGACTTTGATATAAGCATGAAAGCGCAAGGTAAAACAATTATATGGTTATGATGCGGAAGACTTATCGAAATACAAGAAACATCTTATTGTAATCTATGATGAAAAGATATATGAGTTAAATTTCATAAAGAAGATGTTTTTGCAAATTATTGTTCAATTAAAATCTTTAAGTTTAACAATAAAGTAACCAAGCATGAAATAATGTTATCAAAAAGAGATTACTACAATGTAATTTTAATTCATAATTTCAAAACATACCAAACATTGTAGAAAGCATGCTAGGTTATCTAGTGCATTTCATAAATAAAGAGTAGTATAGAATTTTTATTAGGATCCAATACTCATGAGAAGAAGTGTTATGGAAGATAATGATGTGCACATAAGTGTATTTTTGAGTAGAGTAAACAAATGTTTTAATCAAAAATACAAGAAATATGTAAAGTAAGAGCACAATAAAATACAAATAATTTTACTTCCACACTTCAATGCACAAATAAAATGTACAACTACCAAGGTGCTTTGCACACACAATGCTCATCAAGACTTATCAGGGTGCAAAGTAGTGCTTGGGGGATCACATATTTTTATTTTAAAATTGAAACTAGTGATACGGTGTACTTAAGAGTAAGTGGTTTTTATTTTGAAAGAAAGATATAGTTTGCACAAGATACTTTACTATTCTTTCCAAGGTGCTCAACCTCACAACGCTTATTAAGACTTATCAAGAGGTTCAAGTATTGTTTGGTGGAGTTATCTTTGTCACTTTATTTTATGATTTTTATTTTGTACAAAGTTCTCTGAATACACTTGTTTTCCAAACCAATATAATTTATGAAAGCATAACCACTTTTCTTAACTTTTAAAAGTGCAAATAAAGGTAGTGTAGGTAAGATACTTGTGCAATTTTAATTCATTGTACTAATACAAAACATATACAAGCATTCTTAGATTAAACACATATGTAGACAATTCCAAAATAAGTGAGTGAATAAATATCATTATCAAACATAAAACATTTACTCATACTTAGAGACATGATAAGCTTGATTCTACACAACTTTTTCAATATAATTGATGCACATATTAATAGATATATCAAGGCACGATGAAAACAATGTTCAAAGTAGTTTTGAAAAGATAAATTGCAACATTATAGAAGTTCTAAATAATAGATTAAATCATACTTGATTATCACAATAAATTCCATACAGTTTTTTTGTTAGTTTTTATATGTTATATTTTTGTATTTGATTTTTCCATTTAGAAATAGAATTTAAACAAATGACAAAAACAAAAAAAAGGAAAACATGATTTTTTTTGTAATTTGGCTTTTGTATTTTTGTATTGGATTTTTGCATAAAAAAATAAACTTTAAACAAATGATAAAAACAAAAAGGCAAAACATATTTTTTGTAATTTGGCTTTTGTATTTTTGTATTTGATTTTTCAAAAATGAAATAAAATCAGAAGTGCAAAAATAAATAATACATATAAATTAATATATTTTTAAGAATTTTTCAAAATTTTAAAATCACAGAAAAACAAATATTTTTGTAATTTTGGTTTTTATAATAATCATTTTTGTTTTAATTTTTCGAATATCAATTCAGAACATAAATGCAAAAACTATGTAGTACATATAATAGAGAATAAATTTAGGCATCTTACAAAATTTGAGAAATACAAAAAGACTTGTTACTTTTGATGTGACAGACTTGTTACTTTCCTTGATTCGCTATTCATACAAGTTGCGACAACCTTCCCGCCAGAGATATAACAACTTGCCCCTGGGTGGCATCATACAACAGGTTATTCAGGTGATGTACCCTTCTATTGAAATAGGTTTTTTACTTGATAGATTGCTTTCCTCCAATCTATAGTACCTCACACTTGCGAGCAATATCCCTCCCGAATGACCCATCGACGTCTACTCGACCACCACTCCGGCGAGGAGCGTCAGCCCGAGAGACACGTGATGGTTCATATGATCGATTCCGAGAAGATATGGGTGAACGGATGACACAGGTGGAGGAGGATATATCGGAGGTAAAGAAGGGTGTGTTTGGCATGAAAAAATGTTGAAATTTATGATCAAGGCCTTAAAGTTGACACCGTCATCGTCAGAAAGAAGGGAATGGGATAGCCCAGTAGAGGATCCGCCAAGACATTCTGTTCGGCGAACACGCAGACGACAGTCACCAAGTCCAAGTGTGGAGGAGGTAGATGAGGAAGAGTAGTGGAATAGGAAGGACCTGAGGGGAACTAAGTTTTCAGTTTTGTAATAATACAGGAATTTGAACACATGTTCTTGGATGTTGTTTGCTAGCACCGGCGTTACCAGCTAGCGCTAGCGCTATCTGCAATGTTTAATTTTGTTGTTTTTGGATGTTTGACTATTTTTATCTGATCCTTCTTTGGTAGTTTTTGAAGGTTTTGTTTTACGTTTTATTTATAAATTTTGAAGTCATGAAGTGGAGATGTTTAAGCAATTTTAAGATCATATGTAGTATAATTTTTTGAAATCCTATGACTAGAGATTTTAATATAGAAAATTTTGAATTCAATTGTTGATAAATGATGTATATATATATATATATTATGAGTTTAGGAAGAATAGATTGGTCTTTAGAAATAAAGGACATGACTTTATAATTTGATAATTTGATTTATAAATCTTTAAGTGATAAAGTCTTGTGTCTATATGATGACCATACCATGATAGATTAAGAAATAAGAAAACAAAAAGAAAAATAGAAAGACATTAAAGCATATCATGAAGTAGAATAATTGATATTTTATTTTTTGTTGATTTCTACTTCATGCAAATGATTAGATACTAATAAATGAGAGATTTATGTATCCAAAGAGGACCCGGTGTGACGGTTCCTTTGGGTACCCAAATACATCGTGTTTGCTTTTGGGGAGATATGGTCGAATGTGCCCTTTAGAGTGGAGTTAGTGTTTCATTTTTAACTTTGGGCCTCCATTCAAACCTTGGTTTAGTGTTATTCTTATATGTGAAATTTCCATTGTGATAATCTTTATATTGATGTTTATTGAAAGTATTTTTCATAGGAAAGTTGTGAACATTTAATTTTATGTTGGGAGAAGATTGATGTTGTAAGTGATAATGATGATAGTATTTTAGAATTTCATTTTTAATCTTTTGAAGTTTTTTATTTCCATTGTTTGGTTTATTCATATTTTGAGAAATCATATTCAACTTGCTTTTGGAGTTTGTTTGATATTGAGAATTTTTCTTTATGATTTCCTTAAGCAAGATCATTTTAGTTCCTAATTCATTGTTCTTAAGTTTCAAATTATGTCTAGGTTTATTATAAGCAATTGTGTTATTTTTAAGAGTGAATACAATTGAATCAATATGATTTTGATAGTTATTTTTATATTCATCAAATGTTTCATCCATCTCTTTAATTTCAATTTTATAGGCTTCACACTTAGCACAATCATTTTTCAAAGATGAATTTTCGAAACATAATCTTCCATTTTGTTCTTTTATAAAGAGAAGTTCTTTTTCAAGTTACTTGCATTTTTCCTTAATATTATTACAATTAAAACAATGTTTTGTGTTTTCAATTGAAGGACAAGATGGAGAAACCACATCATAATTAGATTCTAAATTAACATTAGCTTCTAACCTCTTATTTTCTAAACGTAAATTTTTATTAGTAATTTTCAATTTCTTGATCTTTCGTTTAGTCGTTTTTAGTATATTGAAACTAGAGACAGAAGTTATCACACAAGAAGAAGATTTAGACTTTCTTACAACGCTATTGGAAGAGACAAAATGTGAGCATGAAGTTCCTTCGTCATCTTTTAGGCCTTCCTCCATCATAGATGAATTTTCATCTTCTTTTTCTCTTGATGTATTGCTCTCTTTTTCTAAGTTAATTTCCATGATCTCCATGGCTTTGCTACGAGAAAGATCTTCTTGAATAATAGTGGATGCTGTTGGATCTGATGGCGCCCTTAGAGGGGGGGGGGGGGGTGAATAAGGGGTTTACTGTTTGTAAGATAAACTGACAGATTTTAAGGAAACAGAAAACTTTTTAGCACTGATGCTAACGCCTGGCGTTGACTAGTTAACGCCTTGCATATCCCTCCAAAAAAAATATTTTGGCAGAAATAAAAAAAGTGATTTTACTTGCACAATTTCGAGTGAAATATAAATCCAGAAAACTAGATATACTGAAAAAGAAATTTTATATATCACAAAATAATTACAAGGATAATATTTCAATAACGCTTAAAATTGAGGCGACAAGTTGAAAATCTCTTTTATGTTCCTTCACCGGTCCTTCTCCCAAGGACCGGTTGGCTATAGCCTATCTATCCCCAGATAAGGCCTCTAGCCACCCCCTAGATCTACCATTGACTTAGTCGCCACGCACAAGGCGACGAATTACCCCCTAAGCCGCACAAGTACCTAGTCGCCACACGCAAGGCGGCGATTTCACTACGGTTACAAGTAAAATGAAAAGATAAAGATACAAATTAGAATAAAAGACTCCTTATATTGAAGAGTGCTGAAGAATATGTTGAAGACACACTTTGATCATCATCGGAGTTGAAGCGAGCGTCATTCAAATTGACCATTGCAAATCTCCTTCTCACTCTTGTTCCTCAATGGTGGTGTTGGGAGTTCTCTGAATTCGGGGATAAAATGCTCTCTCAAAAGATTGGAGTGAAGGCTTCCGAAAAACTCAACTTGAACACCAAAATCAGGTCTTTTAAATAGACACGGGAGCTAACGCCTGGCGTTAGGGTTAACGCCAGCGTTAAGCATCGTGTCTGGCAGTTGTTGAAGATGTGCAAAAAGACGGGAGCGTGACAGAACAATATTTCGTCGAACGAAATAGAATTCGTCGAATGCGCCTTCGTCGAACGCATCCTTCGTCGAACGGAAAAATCACAACATCGTGCAGAACCAACTTTCGTCGAACGGAGTTGATTTCGTCGAACGGAGCTTTAAATTCGTCGAACCCAGTTGTTGAGCGCAGCCCAATTCGTCGAACGGAGCTCCTCATTCGTCGAACGCAGCTTGTTGAGCACAACTTCGTCGAACGCAGGAATATTCGTCGAACGGAGCTCCTCGTTCGTCGAACGGAGCTTCCTTCAGATTTCGTCGAACGCAGCTTCCAGTTCGTCGAACGGAACCTGAGCTAGCGCCTGGCGGTAGCTCTAACGCTGGCGGTAGTGCATTCTTCTAGATGTTTGAATTCAGCTGCTTTCTACCTGTGGAGTATTGCACTTATAGTTCCTGCACACTATAAACACGAGACAAGCAAGATCAAATACAATTTGGGATTTGTTATTCTCAAACAAAGGGATGTGAAACACATGTCCAACAATCTCCCCCTTTTGATAATAACAAATCCTCTTAGCAAGAAATCAACAATAGTGTTTATAGTATATGATAAGCAAGATGATAGTGCAACTATAATATATGATAAGCATGATGGTATGCATACTCCCCTTATGTGGATACTCCCCCTACATGAATGCATGTCATAAAGTACTCCCCCTAAATAATAGATTTCTCTAAGTTAGTCTCTTCTCCCCCTTTTGTTATAATCAAAAGGAGATAGGGATGAGTAGTAGGAATTTGTTCTTTTGTGCACTCTGTAGAGATAATTGCAACCTTTTTTAAAAAAGTGAACACAGCGAAAGTAATATTTGAACATCGTTTAGAATTTGTAAGAACAAAAACATAATAAGCGTTGTAAATCAAATAAGTAGATGTTTTGAAATGAAATACACAAGTTGCAAATACATTTGAAATTTGGAATATTTATAGTTAGCAAGCAAGAATATATAATATCAATGGAAGATAAGTTTACAATGTAAAATAATGTGCATTTCAAGAAATCATAAGCATTGTAAAGATCATGCTTTGCTATCTAGTGCATTTATTCATGATTGTAGAGAACAATGTAGGTAAGCTTTAAGTCCACTTCTCATGAGTGGAAGTATTATAATTGATAATGATGTGTACAATAAATGTGTTTTGATAAAGCATACAAGTGTAGAAATCAAACCACATGAAACTATGTAATGTAAGAGCATAAATTGAATTGAACAAAAACAACTTTACATTCACAAATTTCAATGCACTATAGATTTTTTTTAAAGAGAAGTGATGAAAATTTTGTTTGCACAAGACACTTTACAATTCTTTCCAAGGTGCTCAACCTCACAATGCTCATTAAGACTTATCAGGAGGTTCAAGTAGTGTTTGGTGGAGTTATCCTTGTCATTCATTTGTTGCTTTTTAGACTTAGTGACAAAGGACTCTGAATTCACTTGTTAGGCAAACATAGTTTATATTTTGTTTTGAATTTTATTTATCACATTCTTCTAAATACAAGTGCATGAAAAACAAAGAATTCAAGAAAGAATTCAATGTTGTGCAGGTAAACTGTTTATGAAATTCAAAATAAGTTCTTATGCTACACAACCATGTAAAATAAGATTTAAAAACACATGTATATTAACCAAAAAGTGTAAGTGAGAAAATCATTATCAAAGATAAAAACTTTACTCATACTTAGAGGCATGCAAAAGCATTTCGACATATGTTATCTATTCTCAAACTCTTTGCACATTTGAAGATAATTAATTTTGAAGGCATGATTAAATCAAAACAATGTTTTTAATGAAACTTGAAGGTTTAAATTAAACATTGTAAATAATCCTGAACCAATATCTATATAATCATCCTTGAAATCAACATTTAAGTTTATAGTATTTTTTTTGTTTTTAAGTTTTGAAAGAAAACACATCAAAATACCAACACAGTTGTAAAAACACACAAAAAAATTCTGAGCATAGAAGCTAACGCCAGACGTTAACTTCTTAACGCCGAGACAGAACACCAATTTTTGATTTTTTTTTTAAAAAAAAATTCATGATACAATTATAATATAAATAGGCCTTCATACAGTTGAAATTTTAGACATTATGGAGTTGATATGATGGCCTTTTTAGCGTGTTTTTGGTGGTTTTCCCATAGTTTTTAAATTTTTATTGTTTTTTATTTTTAAGAGAAAGAAAAAAAAAGTATATAAAATAATTTGATAGCTTTTTATAAGGGTCAAAGTGACATTTCTAAGACACCTAATTCTAACCTAAGCATGTGAAAACGTGCATAGGGTAGAGGTTTGGTAAAAATGTCGGCAAGTTGTGATTCCGTCCCTATAAAACTAATTTTAACATGTTCTTTCTTAATATGATCTCTAATGAAATGATGTCGGACATAAATATGTTTAGATCTAGAATGATGTACGGGATTGTTTGTGAGATCTATAGCGCTCTTGTTGTCGCACTTTAATTCAATGTTATTTAGATAAACACCAAAGTCTTCTAACGTTTGGGTCATCCATATTGCTTGTGCACAACAACTACCTAGTGCGATATATTCGGCCTCGGTGGTGGAGAGGGCTACAGAATTCTGTTTCCGACTCGACCATGATATAAGTGAAGGGCCTATAAAATGACACGTGCCACTAGTGCTTTTACGATCTAATGAACATCCCGCATAATCCGAATCAGAAAAACCGTGTAGAATAAAACCATTATTATGAGGATACCATAAGCCTAATCTAGATGTTCCGATTAGATATCTAAAAATACGTTTAACCGCTTTTAAATGTGATTCTTTTGGGTTAGCATGAAATCTAGCACATAAGCAAACGGAAAACATAATATAAGGTCTAGATGCGCTTAAATAAAGCAATGAGCCTATCATTCCTCTATATAATGTTTGATCTATTGAAACACCAACTTCATCTTTTACTAACTTTAGTGATCCACTCATAGGAGTATTGGCTTGCTTTAGGTTTTCAAATCCAAATCTCTTAAGAATATCATGAACATATTTAGTTTTACAAATAAATATACCATCTTGTTTTTGTGAGATTTGAAATCCTAGAAAATAAGTAAGTTCTCCTACCAAGCTCATTTCAAATTCATTCTTCATCACTAAAATAACTTCATTACATAACTCTTCATTAGTGGCTCCAAAAATGATATCATCAACATAAATTTGCAATATAATCAAATCATTATCTACATGCTTAATGAAGAGTGTATTATCCGCACTTCCCATTTTATAACCGTGCTTTATCAAAATAATTTCAATCTATCATACCAAGCACGTGGCACTTGCTTTAATCCATAAAGCCCTTTTTCTAACTTATACACATGATTAGAAAATTTTTCATTCACAAAACCGGGGGGTTGTTCTACATAAACTTCTTCTTTTATAATCCCATTTAGAAATGCACTTTTAACATCCATTTGAAATAATTTAAATCTTTTATAACTCGCAAATGCAAGAAATATTCTAATTGATTCTAGACGAGCAACGGGTGCAAAAGTTTCATCAAAATCTACCCCTTCGATTTGTGAATAACCTTGTGCAACAAGTCTTGCTTTATTCCTTGTTATCCTAGAGTCACCATCTAATTTATTTTTAAAAATCCATTTGACTCCTATAACCGGATGATTAGATGGCCTCTCTACTAAATTCCAAACCTTGTTACGTTCAAATTGATTTAATTCATCATTCATAGCTATAAACCAAAATTCATCATTTAAAGCGGTTGAAACATTTTTTTGTTATATTTCGGATATAAAACAAAGGTTTGAAAAAGACTCATGTAAAGAAGAACAAGTACTTACCCCTTTTGATGGTTCTCTTATCACAAGCTCCTTTGGATGATCCTTAATGAACTGCAACACACTTGGAGGAACTTATTCAATTATCTCATTTTCTTTCTCCTCTTGTTCTTCTTCTTTTTCTTCTCCTTTTTCTCCAAGTGATTCATCATTCTCATGCTCCAAAGGGGAAATAGGTTCGTCTTCATTTCATGTATGATTAGAATCTACACAAGGAACAAACTCATCAAATCTTACATGTATAGACTCTTCAACTACTTTAGTTCTTTTATTATATATTCTATAAGCCTTACTAGTTGAAGAGTAACCAATAAAAATTCCCTCATCGCATTTTTCATCAAATTTTCCTAGTGTATCTTTAGTGTTTAAAATGAAACATTTACAACCAAACACATGAAAATAAGATACATTAGGTTTTCTTTTAAAGTAAAGCTCATAAGGTGTCAATTTTAAAATAGGACGAAGCATGACACGATTAATGATATAACATGAAGTATTAACCGCTTCGGCCCAAAATGATTTAGGCAACCCATATTCACAAAGCATAGTGCGTGCTAGCTCTTGAAGAGTTCAATTTTCCTCTCCACTACACCATTTTGTTGTGGGGTGCGAGGAGCAGAAAATTCATGTTTAATTCCTAAATCATCACAAAAAGAAAATCTATCATTTTCAAATTCTCCTCCATGATCCGAACGTATGCATTTAATCTTTAAATCAAGTTCATTTTGAATACGAATGCATAGTTTAGTAAATTCAAGGAATGCATCAGATTTGGAAGATAGAAATAATGTCCAATAAAATCTAGAAAAATCATCAATTATTACAAACGTATATTTTCTATCTCCTAGACTAGAAGTGCTAACCGGTCTGAATAAATCCATATGAATTAATTGAAGAGGTCTAGTGGTAGAAATTACATTTTTGCTCTTGAAAGAATTTTTTGAAAATTTTCCTTTTTGGCAAGGCGTACAAAGAGAAGATAAATTTCCATTAAGCATAGGTAATCCCTTAATTAATTTATCTTTTGATAATTTCAAAATAAGCTTTGTGCTAGAATGACCAAGGCGTCTATGCCAAAGTTCTAATTCTTCATTTTTAGAAATAAAACATTTTAAAGAAGAATTTGAAAGGTCATTAAAAATAATCATATAAACATTATGCATCCTTGGTTCGGTGAGTACGACATCATTTGTTTTAGAATTTATAATTTTACAAAGATTTGTAGATGATTCAAATAATACATTTAAACCCTTATCACATAATTGACTAATTGAAATTAGATTATGTTTTAAACCATCTACATATAAAACATTTGAAATTGAGAAAGAATCGTTACCCACTGTACCGATGCCCATGATCCTTCCTTTACCGTTGTCACCAAATGTCACCATCCCTCCTTTCTTCATCTCAAGGCTAAGGAACTTTGCTTTGTTTCCCGTCATGTGTTTGGAGCATCCCGAGTCCAAATACCACACGTCCTTTTTGTCCTTAGCCTGCCAACATACCTAAAAAGGAGATGAGAGTAAAGATCCGGATACCCAAGAGGTTCCTCCCATAGAATAGGTGGAATCCTTAGGCACCCAGATTTGCTTTATAGCACTGCGACCCTTTTTCTTACAAGAGTTTGAGGTGTGTCCAAATAAATGACATTTGGCACATGCTATAAAAGGGGATGAGACCCTTTTTGAAGATTTGAGTAAGCTCTTGCTAGAATATGAGGTAACATTTAAGTTTTTAAAATCATTATTACCAGAATTAATTTTTCTAGAATTATGACTAACGCCGGCGTTAGAAGTTAACGCCGGCGATAGCTTCCAGAACTATATCCAAGGCCTGATTTGTCATTCCCATGGCATTGGTTGGCCAAGATCATGTCCAGAGATCTTTGTCCAACTCCGAATTTTTTAATAACCAAATTTAAATCAAGAATATGGGCTTTGAGAGCGGTGTTTTTCGTTACCAACATAACACACCGATTCACAAAACTCTTCTTCCAATCCTCTATTTGAGAAAGAGAGGTTTTTAAAGTTCTTTCCAAATCCCCCTTCTCCTTAGTAAGAAGTTCAATAGTGGAGTGAAATTTAGAAAGAGCTTCTTCTAGTTCTTTCACTCTTGCCAAGGAGTGATTGCACTCTTGGCAAGATACCTTTTCAATCCCCAATTGTTTAGATAATTTTTTATTTTCTTTTAACAAAAGTTTATTTTCAGAATTTAGAATGTCAATATCTTTTAAACTCTTATCAAAAAATTTGCATGTTTGTAAATATTCAATATATAACTCATCATAAGAAGTAGGGAGAGTTACCTCAGTGTCGCTTTGGACACTGCATTCATCTTCGGATATCTTGTTACTCTTTCCCATTAGGCACATGTTTGCCTCTTCTTCATCACTAGTGGATGAGCCTCTTGAAATCTCGGAGGAGGAGTCATCCCATGTAGCCGCTTTTAGGACCTTCTTCTTCTCATTTCCCTTGTGCCCTTTTTCTTTACGCTCTTTCAGATATTTTGGGCACTTGCTCCAAATATGTCCGGTCTTTCTACAATGGTAGCACTCAGGTGGTGGTCGTTCATCATCGTCCTCGTCGCTACCTCTCTCTTTCTTTGATGAAGATCCCTTTTTGATGAAATATTTTTGAAAGGTGTTTCTCCTTTCCGGATTCTTCATGAACCTTTTGAATTTCTTCACAAAAAGGCTCTCCTCGTCCTCTTCATCATCATCTTCATTTGCCTCCTTCTTTGACTTTAAGGCCAAGCTCTTCTTCTTTGGCTCCAAGTTGTACTCTTGTTGTTGAATTTTGAGTTCAACCTCATGGGTCTTGAGGTTCCCAATAAGGCTCTCAATTTGGAGCTTTTTCAAGTCGTGCGACTCCGAGATAGTCGTCACCTTTGGATTGAACTTTGGAGGGAGAGACCTTAGAATTTTCTCACCAAGTCGTCGTTGGAGAACACCTTTCCAAGCACTTTTGAGTCGTTGACGATTTTGGTGAACCTTGTGTGCATAGAATCCACGTCTTCATCCGTCTCCATCCGGAATTTCTCATACTCGGATTCAAGTTGGAAGAGCTTTGAATCCTTCTCCTGCGAAGTGCCTTCATGAGTAATTTCTAAAAGATTCCCAATATCATAAGCTGTTTCGCAAGCACAAGTTCTATTAAATTCCGTTCTATCCAAAGCACAAAATAACGCATTCATTGCTTTAGCGTTATTCTTACATCTCAACTTATCATTGTCATCCCATCTATCTTTAGGTTTTTCCATAGTGACTTCTCCAACAACAAATGTTGGTGGAGAATAACTTTGTTCTACCATACCCCAAACATCATTATCTAAAGCAGTTAAAAAACAACGCATTCTAGTTTTCCAATAATTATAATCAGTTCCAGTAAATAGTGGAGGTCAACTTATCCCTTGACCCTCCAAAAAGGCATGATCGTGATGCGCCATTATTCCCGGTTGTGAGACCATTTTGGAATAACCTTGCTCTGATACAAAATGTTGGATCCGATGGCGCCCTTAGAGGGGGGGGGGTGAATAAGGGGTTTACTGTTTTTAAGATAAACTGACAGATTTTAAAGAAACGGAAAACTTTTTAGCACTGATGCTAACACCTGGCGTTGACTAGTTAACGTCTGACGTTATCCCTCCAGAAAAATATTTTGGCAGAAATAAACAAAGTGATTTTACTTGCACAATTTTGAGTGAAATATAAATCCAGAAAACTAGATATACTGGAAAAAAAATTTATATATCACAAAATGATTACAAGGATAATATTTCAATAACGCTTGAAATTGAGGCGACAAGTTGAAAATCTCTTTTATGTTCCTTCACTGATCCTTCTCCCAAGGACCGGTTGGCTATAGCCTATCTATCCCCAGATAAGACCTCTAGCCACCCCCTAGATCTACCCTTGACCTAGTCGCCACGCACAAGGCGGCGAATTACCCCCTAAGCCGCACAAGGACCTAGTCGCCACACGCAAGGCGGCAATATCACTACGGTTACAAGTAAAATGAAAAGATAAAGATACAAATTAGAATAAAAGACTCTCTATATTGAAGAGTGCTGAAGAAGATGTTGAAGACACGCTTTGATCATCATCGAAGTTGAAGCGAGCGTCCTTCAAATTGACCGTTGCAAATCTCCTTCTCACTCTTGTTCCTCAATGGTGGTGTTGGGAGTTCTCTGAATTCGGGGATGAAATGCTCTCTCAAAAGATTGGAGTGAAGGCTTCCGAAAAACTCAACTTGAACACCAAAATCAGGTCTTTTAAATAGACACGGGAGCTAACGCCTAGCGTTAGGGTTAACGCCAACGTTAAGCATCGTGTCTGGCAGTTGCTGAAGACGTGCAAAAAGACGGGAGCATGACAGAACAATATTTCGTTGAACGAAACAGAATTCGTCGAACGCGCCTTCGTCGAACGCATCCTTCGTCGAACGGAAAAACCGCAACATCGTGCAGAACCAACTTTCGTCGAATGGAGTTGATTTCGTCGAACGGAGCTTTAAATTCGTCGAACCCAGTTGTCGAGCACAACTTTGTCGAGCGCAGCCAAATTCGTCAAACGGAGCTCCTCATTCGTCGAACGCAGCTTGTTGAGCACAAATTCGTTGAACGCAGGAATATTCGTCGAACGGAGCTCCTCGTTCGTCGAACGTAGCTTCCTTCAGATTTCGTCGAACGCAGCTTCCAGTTCGTCGAACGGAACCTGAGCTAGCGCCTGGCGGTAGCTCTAACGCTACCGGTAGTGCATTCTTCCAGATGTTTGAATTCAACTGCTTTCTACCTGTGTAGTATTGCACCTATAGTTCCTGCACACTATAAACACACGACAAGCAAGATCAAATACAATTTGAGATTTGTTATTCTCAAACAAAGGGATGTGAAACACATGTCCAACAGATGCTTGTATGTCCTTCTCCTCCTGTGTTTGTTCCAAACCTGCGAGAGAAAGATCATACATTTCTTCAAGAAATTGCCATACTTTGTATGCACTAGAAAAACAATATATTAATTTGAAAACTTCATTTGATAGAGCACAAAATAAATAATGTTTGGCTTTTGCATTTAAATGACGTTCCTTTTTATTTGATTCATCCGCATGTCTTATAATAGCTAAATTCCATACTTTGATATCTAAAGTCTTAATAAATTTTTCAATTAAATTTTTCCATCTTTTATAATTTGTTCCTTCAAATAAAGGTGGTTTAAGAGATATTTCTTCTTCACAGAAATTTACCCCACTAGTAGAAGCGAGATCATGAGACGCCATTATTCCTGGTTGTTAAGCCGATTGGAATAAAACCGCTCTGATACCACTTGTTGGATCGGTAGGCGCCCTTAGAGGGGGAGGGGTGAATAAGGGTTTTAAAATTTAAATTATACTTGAAAAGCTTTGAAATAATGCGAGATTAAGATGATGAGAAATATGGCAAAACATTTGAAATAAAGTAGAGACATATTTTATTAATATGAAATAAGGTTTTACAAAAGTTGATTTCTATAACGCTAGAAATCTGTGGCGAATAATAATAAACTCTTTTTGTTTTCTATCCCGACTCGCATCCCCACGAATCGGTGGCCCTAGACTATCCTTCCCGGATTCGGCCTCAAGCCGCTCTAGCCAACCCTTCCCCGGATATGGCCTCGAGCACCCCCTAGACCTAACCTAGATCTAGTCGCCAACACGAGGCGAATTTCCGCCCTAAGTCCTACCCAGACCTAGTCGCCAACACGAGGCGAATTCTCTAACCGTTTATAAGAAATATGAAATGAAAATAATAAAAACTCCCTCTTGAAGAACTTCTGAAGTTGGAGACGAAGATCCGCTGTAGAATAAGCGTTGTAGAAGCGGACTTCGTTTGGATCCGGCGTGAGAGATTCTCCTTCAGAAGTTTGCAGAACTTTGGTAGGACATCATCTTTCGGCCAAGGCAGCCTCTGGAATCTAACATTCAATCTCTCTCTCTGATGTTTGTGTGAAACGAGAGAAGAGGGGTCCTATTTATAGCCTCAGCGCTAGCGCCTGCGCTAGTGCTACCGCCGGTGCTATCCCATTTTAGGACATATTCTGCGCGGCAGGATCTTCAATCCGAGGAAACATTTCTCTCTTGCCTTATGTGCTCCGCGCTACCGTCTGCGCTATTGGCTACCGCCAGGCGCTATCTCCTTCTATATGTGCTCCCGGAATTGCGCAGATTATCGCTAGCGCCTGGCGCTAGGTGCTGCCGTCGGCGCTAGTGGGAGTGTTGGATTTGATGGCTCAAATTTGGGGGCAACCTTCTTATGTAATCCTTGAGTCATATGAACTTTGTTTTCCTGCACACTTAAACACACAAGATCAAATACACATAGGATTTGTAATTCTCAAACCTAGGAGATGTGAAAGATCATGTTCCAACACATGGAACACACAAATTGTCATAAGACCTGAGTAAACAATCATTACCCTTGAATTCCACCATGGTGCCATGAAAACCATGAGTGGTGTTGTGGAGAATGACTCGAGGAAGGAGCTCTTTAATTCCACAGCCTTGAATCTTTGATTGTACCTTCGAAGGTCCTCAATGTTGGTTTTCTTCAAGCCCTGGCTCTCCCCATTCTTCCTCCTATTCCTCTCTCACTAGTCCTAAATTATGGAAATGAGCCCCCAAAACTCTGAATCTATTGTTTTAGGGCATGGTGAGGTGATCTGGCCCGTTGGATTGTGATTCACTGCTCGGATTAGAACTTAAAATGCCAGTTCACATCGGTCACATGATCGTGCGCCATTTTTTCTTTCTACAACACAAAGCACACGTTGTGCATGCATGAAGGTGTGGTCGTGTATGAAGGTGCATGATCCCAAACTTGACAATGATTTCCTGCCTTTTAACATGTATAAAACTGTATAGTCCTACGTACGACACGTCGTGCATGATCATGCGTGAAGTAAATTTCACATTTTTACCCGTGTTTGACTCGGTGAACTCTCCATACTTGTTCCATGCATGTAGAACTAGATAATCAAAAAGGTTCTAGGACATACAGAAGGAGACATTTTCAACCATCATTTGACCATGGGTTTGCATCACATCCAAAATGCAAAATCCGATGAATCCTCTATTGGCATTGATATCACATTGTCTATGAATTCAATATTAGTTTTAGAAAATAATGAGCTGTCGTTGACTCACTGATGTAGATCAGCCTAGAATTATCTGAGGCATATATGCAGTATGGAGACATCAAGGCTCTGTTTGGGGGGACTTATTTTCATCGGTCAACCGGTTACGACCGCATGAACCGGACCTTAATTAAGGTCCGGTTCATGCGGTCGTAACCGCTTGACCGATGAAAATAAGTCCCCTCAAACGAAACCCAAGTCAATTGAAACAATCTTCAAAAACTTATATTGTATCTTGTCGGCCATCAATTCTTAGAAGGGGGTGCAACGACAATGAAGAGGAGTATGTGGGCTACTGTGTTGTCAACCAATCTCTCTTATACCGTAAAGACTAAGGTTCTGTTTGGCTCAGCCGCAACATTCGGAGAAGCATTAGCGAGAAATAGTGGTGTGAAAATCTATTATTTTGCAGAGTGGTGGGAGAAACAGTGAATCTATTTGGAGGAATAGCATTTTTATTGATGTTTCAAATGAAAAAGTTGTTTAACCTGTTTGGCAAAACAACTATGTGATGTGTTGTGCAACCATTTTGAATTAAAGCCAAAATATTACAATAATAAGTATTACCATTCTATATGAATTTTTAGTAGTCCAAAATATAAAAAAATAGCAAACATAATAAACATAAGTTTTTTCAAAAAAAAACTCATCAAGATACTCATTCATGAACATTACTGATGTGCACCCGTAGAGATGATGTTCATCCATGGATTTATAAGAGTCATGGGGTGCGTTTAGAGAAAGCTCCACTAAGGGAAAGTGGAGTTAGTGGGGTCAAATCCAACCCATGATCAAGAGAGTGGAAAAATCTGTCACGAACAGTTCGTACTCCGGCGGCGCCAGGTGCGACTAAGACCGCGCCCCCACCTCGGTGGAGCGCAACCTAACCGCACCCCCCATGATAGGGGGTGCACCCTAACTGCACCCCTCATCACGGGGTGCGGCCTAACCGCACCCATTGGGGGTACGACCAAGTCGTGATGGGATGCGGCTAAGCCCTCCCCCTCCCGCAGGGGGACTTACAGAGGATCCGACCGAAATCACACCACCTCATCAGGTGCGGCCGGAGCCCAAGCGCGACTTCTCATTTCCCCATTAGTCGCGCGCTCAGAACACCTCCGTGTTCGTTGCGCGCTCAGAACGCCTCCGAGCATGCTCACAACGCTCACGTGTTGGTTGCGCGCTCAGAACGCTCTCGTGTTTGTTGTGCGCTCAGAACGCTCTCGTGTTCGTTGCGCGCTCAGAATGCTCTCGTGTTCGTTGCACGATCAGAGCGCTCCCATGTTCGTTGCACGATCAGAGCGCTCCCATGTTCGTTGCGCGCTCAAAATGCTCCCTTGTTCGTGGCACGCTCAGAACACTTACTCGCGCGCTCAGAACGTTTTCAAGTTCCCGACACGCGCACAGTTAACGTTTCCTAATTTCTCAGATTGCAGGACACATTCGTCGTCTTCTTCTCTTTCAACGAAGCTGCCCGAACTGCCCGAAGGGTGAGACGGTCATTTATGAAAAATGGCGATCTGTGTGCTCTGAGTCGGAAAATGTGATTCGCCCGCCAGGTGGTTACAGCGGTTACAACGGCAAAATTATTGGGCTACCCCCGACCAAAGCTATAAAAGGATTCCAGAGCCTTTATTTAAGGGGACCTTGCCTTCTACGCCCGAGAGAGCTCCTTTGAAGAATTCATTGGAATTCTCCTTCGGCGCATGAAGATCTCTTTCGGCTCTCGAAAATCTCCTTCGAGCCTTTGAAGGTGGTGAAAGACGACTCAGCATTCTCACTTTTGTTCTCATTACCATTCTCAGAAGAAGAAGTACTTAGTTTTCTGAGAGGTGACCTACCACCCTCGAAGTTCTCCCTCTCCCTCTCTCTATCATTGTAACGAGCAGCGGTCGGTCGCGCTCGAGTTCTCAATCTCTAATTGTAACCCCCCAGAAGATAGTGGAAGTTGGCCAACACAGCTCCGACCGCGTGGTTTTCCACCCTTTTTGGGTTTTCCACGTTAAAAGTCTTTGTGTTACTTGCTAATTCACTTATTGACTGTTCACTCGCTCGGTTCACTTCCGAGCTAAGGTGGTTCAATTCGACCGGTCTACCAGAGCACCCGAGCGAGCCGCAAATGTTTGGCGCCATCTGTGGGAATCAGATTCCCAAAGCTCTACAAAGACTCACTGAAGGTCGTACTTGCCGCTGATTGTAATGGCAAGACGAATTGCTCGTACTACTGAAGGATCGATCCCGGAAGGACGCGTTGATCCTGCTCCATCTCATTCACTTATCAAGACACCTCTCGCGAAAGAGGCAGTGCTTGCGCCCACGGTAGCACTGGAAGGGCGCATACAAAAAATGGAAGAACAGCAAGCCAAGATGCTGGCTCTCGTGAGAAATCTTGGGGCTTCTCGAGCTCCCGTTCAACCTCCAGCATTGAACGTTCTGCCTCCCCCGGCTCCGAACCATGCTCCAAATGAGGAGGCCGTTTGAGAAGAAGATTCCTCAGAAGAGTTTTCCGATGCCGCAATCTTCACTTATCCTGCTCGGTCGGCCAGAGGACCAGAAGCTGATCACCATCACTAGCGCCAGGGAAGAGTTGTCCCTGGACAAGTGATAGGAAGAACCACTCGAGAAGAGATACGCAATATGATAGCAGCAGAGAACGGTCAGGCAGGGCGACGCACAGCTCTCACACGTCATCCCACGCACCACGACTCCCCACTATCGCCTCAGGCATGGGACCATCTAGTTCTGAATGGTTTCAAGCTTCCCAACATCGAAACATTTGACGGGACGGACGACCCATTGGAACATGTCAATCACTTCACCACCATCCTGAGGATTTATAAAGCCCCTGATCAGCTCCTCTGTCAAGTGTTCCTAGAAACCTTGAAAGGACAAGCGCGCACTTGGTTCCATTCCTTGTGGGATGGAGCCATCAACAACTTTGCAGAAATGGCACAACAGTTCATGGACCAGTTTATTTCCAACCAAAGGATTGTCCGAGATCCCTCCCATCTCTCAGGAATCCGCCAAAATGACGGAGAGACTCTCAAGGATTTTTTCTGACGCTTCACTACGGAGGCTCGACAAATCCCGGGGGTCGACCCCGAACTCTTGCAGGGAGTCTTCCTTGGAGGCCTCCGCCCAAGTGGCTTTTACTCAGCTCTAATGAGGGAAATCGTACCAAGTTATCCTGACCTTGTTCACCGAGTAGAAGCTCAGATAGCTATCGACGAGGCCATCGAAGCGCACTGTCAGCAGTTCGAAGGCATTCAAAAGAAGAAAAGGGGGTCGGAGCAAGCCCCTAGAGGACAAGAAGAACGGTGCGGCGAGGAGTGATGCGTAGGTCTAGCACACCGCTATAGGCGGGAGCGAGATTGTGGCACGAAACGGCAGTGTACCGATCGTTCAAGTAATATAAAATGGGAGAGATCCCCAAGTATCGATCTCAGAGGAACACAGTAAGGTGGAGTTTACTTTTGAGGAGGGACTTGAGATTAAAGTCATTTAGGTCGGAGGGATTGCGGAAGAGGGGATTTGGATTATAAAAATAAAATAAAAGAAACTAAACTACTCCTATGCAGGCCGCTATGCACTGCTTCGATGGGCAGATGGAAACTATGCAGGCCGCTATGCACTGCTTCGCGAGGCGGATGGACAAGTTGGCAAGCGGATGAGGTGAGTGTAACTGCGGAAAGGTTTGAGGACCATTAGCACCTCTTGGCTAGGCAGATGGATTACACGGGCCGTTAGCACCGCTTCACTGCGCGGATGGAAGAGTAGGCTTGTGGATGGAATGGTTCGCACCGGTGGAGTCGAGGTGGATTATACGGGCCGTTAGCACCACTTAGCTTGGCGGATGGCAGAGTAGGCACACGGAATGGGCGAGTAGTCAGGCGGAATGGATGGTGGAATGGGACGCACCTCAAATCACATAAACCACAAATATAACCACAATACCATGAAAAATTACACTAACATTTAGGGTGTATGGACATCGTTCATATAAAAATATACACATCACACACATCAAATAGAATCAGCAAAAATAACAAGGAGGAGGTAAGATTACAACCGAAGCACAAAGACTCGTCAGAGATTCACGGCCGGAATCATTAGGTTGTCAATCCTCGTCCACGCTCGGTCTTCGACTACCGTCCGGGGTAGAAGAGGGTTGTCACTACCTCCCAATGAACCAGTCTTCTTCGTCAATAGCCTTTAACCATGATCTTTCCGGAGAACTCCAAGAATATAGTGCAAAATCCGTTGAAATGGAGCTTTGAAGCTTCTGAACGATGGAGGAGTCCGAGAGGATACTCCGGCTCGAGATTGGCGTGAAAAATATGCCCGGAACACCTCCAAATGGTGGTTGGTGAAGGAGAGGCGAAAGGGGCGGACTGGAGCTCGAAAAATCGGCAGTGACGGCGCTGGTCTGACCTAAAATTGGGAAGCAGGCTATATATATACGTCAAAATAAAACAGCACGCACGATCAGTGGTCGGCGCGATGAAATGCCACTGATCGTGCGTGGACAACCTGTAGCAGAATATGGAATGCCAAAATAGCGCACGAGCAGAGGCGCACGGCCAGTGATCGTGCGAGAAGAAATCCAGTGATCGTGCGAACCGCTTAGGTGAAAATTGGAGGAATGTGCACGACCAGTGGTCGTGCGCCTGATCGTGTGCGAACAAAAATGCACGACCAGTGCCCATTTAAGCAAAAAATGCCCAAACCAAGTTCGAGCATCCACACAACCCTTGTACCTGCAGGAAAACAGCCCGGACCACAGGAATAGGCAAACATCTCAAGCATTCACATGAATAAATATGACTATAAAAATAGAGGAATGAAAGGGAAGGACAAACTACACCACAATGGGCCGAAAAAGGTGCACTTCGTGTAATCCGGTGTATCAATGAAATATAAGCAACGACGTGCAGAAAATGAAGTGCAAGTGAGTGAAAATTAGCCCAGATGAGTCCGGAAATCACTATAAAAATCGGGCTCATCACACCCCAGACTTACCTGTTTGCACGTCCCGAGCAAACGAATCCTAAGCAGGCGGGAAAATGGAATAGCTAGCTAAAATTATAAAATGGAGTACCATGCGAGGTCACATGCTCACGTTCATAAAAATTCAGTAGAAGAAATATTTAAATATGCATAATAGTTTACATTTTTCTAAGAGCGTGTCTATATATTATTTCGACTCAAAATAAGAATCACGGTGAATCTTTCGGTCACGCGTAGGGAGAAAATAAGCTGAGCGCTGAGATTGGCATTGTCCAAAATCGGAGCTCGGGACAACCTCCAAAGAAATCCATCAATGTCGGTGACCATAAGCTCACCCAATCGCACTCTCTGCATGACACTAGTTTGGTTCAATGCGCGAATCAGTAGGACTTTAGGTTAGAGATGAGGCTTGGGTTAAGGTAGGGCATACAAAGATAAACATGAGGGCTAAAAGAACCTAAACCCAAATGAGCTAGCACAAAAAGCTAACCACGCAGCAACAAAGAAAGCACGGGCGCACCACACCCCCTGACTTGAACATTGAAAACATGGGTGTGTGCACCGCCTACTCCCAATACAAACTTTCGCAGATAATTTTCAATTAAGACTCGTTCACAATTTGTTTTTTCATTTTTCGTTTCACAATTTTTTTCAACAATTATTTTTTTTCAACAAGTTTACAATGGAGCACAACCACACATTCACAGAGATGAACACCACATCAACACCCCAATATAAAAAATAAGAAAACAATTAAAGCTCATCTTTGGGTATGCGACTAGGATCGGCTTTTTGTCTTTGGTGGAGAAGCGGTGGAGCTGAATCAAAAGACGGGGTAGGCACAAAGGGGCTAGCGAGGATCAGGGCGTTAGGAATGGTACAAAAGCTCAATCTGGCCAAAATGAAGGCCTACATCACACTCGCGCGCATGAACTAACTTGAAACCAATGCTTCAAGAGTTGCTTGGGGCAAGTTTTTAGCCACCGAGAAAGACAATCCTTCCTCCCGACTCTAGCAATACGAATCTAGCAAACGTATACACACTTCCCTATGCTACCGTTTGATTCACACCAGATTCACCACTATTGAGTAGAATAAATAATATTTACGCAAATAGAAAAAAAATATAAAACTATAAGCATAAGAAAAAATTAATTCTACACGAATTTCTATGCGAGACGCGAGTACTTGACTAGAGCACTACATGAGTCAACATTTTACTCTGTCTCACAATCCTAAGACAACACAATGATTTTCCCAAATCGCACAAAAGAAATGAGTTAAACTCGTGACACGCTAATGGTTAAGCACGCGCTCAAGTGGGTGTTGTGTTATGCGATGAAGATGAACAAATAATATATAACTGAAATAAAATTCTTCTAGCATGCACTGAGATGTGCACATGCAGTGGGTAACACATCGCGGCTCTCCCCCAGTCTTAATCTAAGCAATAGACGCAAATGATCTAACCATGAAAATTAACTAAAGGGCTAGGGGAAGAAAAGTTACCCATGCTCAGAAATGAGCACACCAGAAGATTGACGTTAATACTGCGATGGAAATCCAAGTCCGCCACCAAAAGATCACCACCCTACAAAAAGGACGCACTAAGCAATAACAAATATAATATATTATGGCATTAACGGATTAGATAAAGCAACACAAGCAAAATTGGGTTGTCTCCCATTAACGCTTTTGTTTATTGTCCTTAAACAGGATTCAATACCTGTATTATGCAGTTTTATAAGATTGTCTAAGCATAAAGCGAAAATAATAAAGTCTACTTATTATTATTACATAACCAGCAGAGAAATCAACTATACGTTGATTTAAAGTAGTAACTAGAAATGAATGAAATGGGTCTGAAGACCCAGCAGTAGGGGTAGAAATAAGGATTTATCCTCCATCCCCAAATCTCTTTCTTTTTTGCCTTCTTCTTCTCTTCCAACATTAGCTCGGGATATGAATATCTTTTGCCTCCCTGCAGCCAATCCTTCAAGGGAGACACGATCACCGCACTGTATTTCCCCTGCCAGAATTTATTTTCAACATTACCCAAAAATGGGTCAACACACTCAAAATCCTGCAGGGTTGGAAAACAATAAGCATTAAGAGCATCAACTAGAAGAGGTAGAGGTGGATCAGTAGTGGAGAGCATTTTAGATTCAGCTTCACAAAGATTTGCCACTGCTGAATCCCCCTGCACATGTTCAAGCAAAGAAGGGTGGTCAGGAAACAAAATAGAAGAAAGACATAAATAATCGGTAATTATGGAAGTGATCCCGGTTTCACTCCCAGCAAGTTCCTAGGATAGATCATTGTCATCATCGTAAGTATCATAGCAAGGGGAACCCAAGAACTCAAGGGCCTCGGTGGTGAGTTGGACCTTCTCATCCCATGAGGAAGTGCAAACCTCCTCATCAGAAAGAGTCCCCTCATCATCCCACCGGGGTGTACCATCGTGTTCAAAGTATTCCTTCTCCCCTTCGGGAAAAACGACATCATCATCCCACTTTGGAGCACCCTCCGAGTCAGAAGCATCACCCCGCTCCTTTACTTCGATATGATCATAAAAAACGTGTGTAGAAAAATCTTGCAAAGAAATTGGAGGAACAAAAAGATTTGGTTTCTCCGCAAAAAGATCCGCTAACGTCTTCCCAATGGAGAGAATACTTTCCTCTTTCCACTCAGGTGCATCCATAAGTGTGAAATCCTCTCTTTGTTGGCCAACAGATGAGTGATCATCATCACTAAGAGTGAAGCCATACACAGGGAGGGAAGATCCGATGCGAGAATTAAGCTCAAGGGGTGAGTAGGCAATTGCCTCCACGGGTAAAGAATGAGTGGTAGGGACAATGTCATCGTATGGACCAGCATGCACTCTGATGGGCAATTCTGCGGAAGTCCCCCATAGACAAGGTGGTGTTGCATACATGTCATCAGAGGATGAAGGGTTGACAATGGAAAAAGAAGAGGATATGATTCAGATGTCCCAATCGTCGTCTTCCTTCCTTTTGGCAAAATAATAGTATGACAATCCTTCAAGACACGGTCCACATTATGACAAATCAAACATCACACAGTCCTACGCAACTCATCATTCATAATATTTAAGGCGTCAATAGCATGGCAGAAAGTGTCATGACAACTAAGCTTAGGCACATAATCCATAGCGCAAAAATTACGAATAGAACAAAATTCAAAGTTCTTTGCTCAGAAAAGCTACGCAATCAATTATAATTAAACTTGGAAAACAAAAACTTGCTTTAAAAATCTAAAATAGGAAGGGATAAAAACAGAAAACTAACAATATATAATTAAAAAGCAACAAAAATAATAAAGCGGCTATACACACTGGAAGAACTACTATATCTTGTCTCCCTCTACAGCAACTCACACGACTGTGTTTCCCGGCAATGGCGTCAAAAACTTGATGCGCAGGTCTAGCACACCGCTATAGGTGGGAGCGAGATTGCGGCACGAAACGATAGTGTACCGATCGTTCAAGTAATATAAAATGGGAGTGATCCCCAAGTATTGATCTCAGAGAAACACAGTAAGGTGGACTTTACTTTTGAGGAGGGACTTGAGATTGAAGTCCTTTAGGTCAGATGGATTGCGGAAAAGGGGATTTGGATTATGAAAATAAAAGAAAAGAAACTAAACTACTCCTATGCAGGCCGTTATGCACTGCTTCGTCAGGCGGATGGAAACTATGCATGTCGCTATACACTGCTTCGCAAGCCGGATGGACGAGTAGGCAAGCGGATGAGGTGAGTGTAACTGCGGAAAGGTTTGAAGGCCGTTATCACCTCTTGGCTAAGCGGATGGATTACACGGGCCACTAGCACCGCTTCGCTGCGCGGATGGAAGAGTGGGCTTGCAGATATAATAGTTTGCACCGGCGGAGTCGAGGTGGATTATACGGGCCGTTAGCACCGCTTAGCTTGGCGGATGGAAGAGTAGGCACACAGAATGGGCGAGTAGTCAGGCAGAATGGATGGTGGAATGGGGGCGCTCCTCAAATCACATAAACCACAAATATAACCACAATACCATGGAAAATTACACTAATAACATTTAGGGTTTATGTACATCGTTCATATAGAAACATACACATCGCACACATCAAATAGAATCAGCAAAAATAACAAGGAGGAGGTAAGATTACAACCGAAGCACGAAGACTCGTCGGAGATTCACGTCCGGAATCGTAGGGTTGTCAATCCTCGTCCGCGCTCGCTCTTCGACTACCGTCCAGGGTAGAAGAGGGTTGTCACTACCTACCAATGGACCCGTCTTCTTTGCTAATAACCTTCAGCCACGATCTTGCCGGAGAACTCCAAGAATATAGTGCAAAATCAGTTGAAATGGAGCTTTGAAGCTTCTGAACGATGGAGGAGGCCGAGAGGATACTCCTGCTCGAGATTGGCGTGAAGAATATGTCCGGAGCACCTCTAAATGGTGGTTGGTGAAGGAGAGGCGAAAGGGGCGGACTAGAGATCGAAAAATCGGCAGTGACGGCGCTGGTCAGACCTAAAATCGGGAAGCAGACTATATATCGGCATCAGAATAATACAGCGTGCACGATCAGTGGCGCACAACCAGTGGTCGTGCGCGAAGAAATGCCACTGATCATGCGCGTACAACTTGTAGCAGAATATGGAATGCCAAAATAGCACACGAGCAGAGGCGCACGGCCAGTGGTCGTGCGAGAAGGAATCCAGTGATTGTGCGAACAAAAACGCACGACCAGTGTCCATTTAGGAGAAAAATGCCCAAACCAACTCCGAGCGTCCACACTGTTGAAACCAGTTTCCCGGCTTCAGCGTTCGAAAATAGGGGTAGGCAGCTTGCCCTTACTTATCTCAGGTAAAGTCGAACGTCTAGTCACTTAGAGCCTAAGAACCTCTCTACTGGTGGATTCAGGTGGAAACAGACCCCGCGAGCTGCAGCGAGGAGGTCCCGCCACTAACCCGAAAGACCCGAAGATCTTCCCCTCCCAAGCCAATGCTGAGCCTGGGCACCTCGGAGAGCACTCGCAACACCTGACCGTTGGCCTGAAAGACTTGGCGAACGGAGGGCAGAGTCACTAGCTAACCGAACACACTAAGGGGGGTGGGGGTAAGGAGATGCCAACCCTCCCCAAGGTGCCCATGGGGGTCTATTTATAGATTTCTTGAAAATGGGCTGCGTATAGTGAAAATGGTCTGCCAATAACCAACTTCCGCTGTCTGAAAATACTAAAACGCGGGTCGAAACATTACTTCCTGAATCTTCCATGGCAACCCTGCAACCTTGTAACCCTGCGACCCTGCGATCACCACCAAGGCAGGCGAGGGGGGTGAGTGGGACCTGAAACGCCCACTCCCGCCCTAGCCGGAGGTCTAAACGTGATTACCCGAGACCCCACTCGCCCAAGAAGGGCGAGTGGGGGCTTCCTCCCACTCCCCCCAAGGGGGCGGGCGAGTGGGGAGGGGTATCTCCCCCCACCCGCCCCTAAAGGGCGAGTGGGGGTCTCCCCCCACTCGCCCCCAAGGGGGCGGGCGAGTGGGGAGGGGGGTCTCCCCCCACCCGCCTCTAAAGGGAGAGTGGGGGTCTTCCCCACTCACCCCCAAGGGGGCGGGCGAGTGGGGAGGGGGGTCTCCCCCCACCCGCCCCTAAAAGGCGAGTGGGCGTCTCCCTCCACTCGCCCCCAAGGGGGCGGGCGAGTGGGGAGGGGGGTCTCCCCCCACCCGCCCCTAAAGGGAGAGTGGGCGTCTCCCCCCACTCGCCCCCAAGGGGGCGGGCGAGTGGGGAGGGGGGTCTCCCCCCACCCACCCCTAAAGGACGAGTGGGCCTCTCCGCCTTTTCTGATTAGGGTCATTTTTGAATGCGTTCGAGCGGTCATTTTGCTTTGTTACGGTCATTTTCATCATCTTGACCATGAACACGCTGCGCTACACACGCTCGGCAAATATGGGGGTTGTACACAATCCCCGCTCTTTTCGAGCTTCCCTCAAGCTCGGAAAGAAAGTCCAACCCGTGTATTTGACGAGCAGGTGAACCTTCCCGAGAGTCTCCGAGGGCCTTACAAGAGAACTTGGAAACAAAGAACCCCCTAAAGGGGGAGGGGAGCACCTTCTTTGAGAGCTTTTCCCCTTCCTACCTCCTGGACAAAACGATCCCTCCTTAGGGTTTCTAGATCCGCTTTAAGGCTCTCTTTGGGAGGAGTCGGGTGACCTGGTGGAGCCCCTTGCTCTGGCCAGGAAACTTCCCCTCCCCCCTTTCTCGCGCGTGTCGCGTGACTATTGTAAAATATCCATTGCCTTAAGCTATACACAAGAATGAAAACTCTTTTTTCGCTCAACGTTTCTCTTGGGTTGAAGGCGGATCCCTTGGCGACTCTGCATGCGACCTTACCTTCGGCTCATACGACCGTAAGGATCCGACTTCCTTTTAAGAGGACTGCCGCGTACGATCATGACTGCATAAGTTCGCATGCTTTGCTCCTGCGCAGCCAACCTCTCACATATGGCTTCTCATCGAGGTCTTAGTCTCTCGAATACACTTGAGCGAGTCGATGTGGTGAGATAGGTTGCGGGGCCGAGGACTGCTGATCTTGCTGCGCGCTCGGGAAGTGATGCGAGTAGTCGGAGCGTGGGGTGGAGGAACTCAACACCTTCCAATGAGCCGAGCTCAACTGGATGCGGAAACAACCTAACACCTTCCAGGGAGCCGAACGCACCTGGAAGTGGAAATAACTTAACACCTTCCAGGGAGCCGAGCTCACCTGGAAGTGGAAATAACTTAACACCTTCCAGGGAGCCGAGCTCAGCTGGAGGTGGATACAAATCAACACCTTCCAGGGAGCCAAGCTCAGCTGGAGGTAGATACAAATCAACACCTTCCAGGGAGCCGAGCTCAGCTGGAAGTGGAGACAACTTACAAGAGCCCGCGCTCTGGTCTCTCTGGTTTGCACACCGCTTTTGTTATTTGAGTAAGCTCTACTGTTTCGTCTCCTTGGGATTTTTAGCTAAAGATAAATAAATAGCTTACCTTTCCGGGTGGGTTCTCCTGCCTTGCCGGCATGAACAAGACCGGTCAGTGGTATCTTCTCGGGGCCTCAACCAACTTTCTTTCCTCTCCGAGTGAGTTCTCCTGCCCTGTCGGCATCAACAAGCCCGGTCAGCGGTCTCTTCTCGGGGCCTCAACCAACTTTCTTGCCTCTCCGAGTGAGTTCTCCTACCCTGCCGGCATCAACAAGCCCGGTCAGCGGTCTCTTCTCGGGGCCTCAACCAATATGAATCATCTGCCTCTCCGAGTGAGTTCTCCCGCCCTGCCGGCATCAACAAGCCCGGTCAGCGGTCTCTTCTCGGGGCCTTAACCAATATGAATCACCTGCCTCTCCAAGTGAGTTCTCCTACCCTGCCGGCATCAACAAGCCCGGTCAGCGGTCTCTTCTCGGGGCCTTAACCAATATGAACATCTCGCCTCGCCGAGTGAGTTCTCCTGCCCTGTCGGCATGAACAAGCCCGGTCAGTAGAACCATCCCGGGGCAAAACTTACTTAGCCTCTCCGAGAGGTCAACCTGTCCTGTCAGCTAGTGAGAGCCTGGTCAGCGGAACCATCCCGGGGCAAAACTTACTTGGCCTCTCTGAGAGGTCAACCTGTCCTGCCAGCTAGTGAGAGCCTGGTCAGCGGAACCATCCCGGGGCAAAACATACTTAGCCTCTCCGAGAGGTCAACCTGTCCTGGCAGCTAGTGAGAGCCTGGTCAGCGGAACCACCCCGGGGCAAAACTTACTTGGCCTCTCCGAGAGGTCAACCTGTCATGCCAGCTAGTGAGAGCCTGGTCAGCGGAACCATCCCGGGGCAAAACTTACTTGGCCTCTCCGAGAGGTCAACCTGTCCTGCCAGCTAGTGAGAGCCTGGTCAGCGGAACCATCCCGGGGCAAAAATTACTTGGCTTCTCCGAGAGGTCAACCTGTCCTGCCAGCTAGTGAGAGCCTGGTCAGCGGAACCATCCCGGGGCAAAACTTACTTGGCCTCTCCGAGAGGTCAACCTGTCCTGCCAGCTAGTGAGAGCCTGGTCAGCGGAACCATCCCGGGGCAAAACTTACTTGGCCTCTCCGAGAGGTCAACCTGTCCTGGCAGCTAGTGAGAGCCTGGTCAGCGGAACCATCCCGGGGCAAAACTTACTTGGCCTCTCCGAGAGTCAACCTGTCCTGCCAGCTAGTGAGAGCCTGGTCAGCGGAACCATCCCGGGGCAAAACTTACTTGGCCTCTCCGAGAGGTCAACCTGTCCTGCCAGCTAGTGAGAGCCTGGTCAGCGGAACCATCCCGGGGCAAAACTTACTTGGCCTCTCCGAGAGGTCAACCTGTCCTGCCAGCTAGTGAGAGCCTGGTCAGCGGAACCATCCCGGGGCAAAACTTACTTGGCCTCTCCGAGAGGTCAACCTGTCCTGCCAGCTAGTGAGAGTCTGGTCAGCGGAACCATCTCGGGGCCCTGCAAAATATTTTTACTGTACTTAGTAGAAACAAAATTCATTGAGATAAGATGCTCACTGTTCATTACAGACAAGCAAGCAGACATTCATGCTCTGCCAGATACACTCTCGGACCTTCTTTGGGTCCTACTTGCTCAGCCTTTAGTTGTCCTGCATTTTCTTCGGCCTCCTACCCTCGTTGCTGATGTCTTATTTTTTCTTCACCTCCTCTCCTCTTTTTTCTCTTCCGTCTCTCAGCAGCAATAACTCTCCCCCTGCAGGGGCTCTTCTCCCTTCCCTGACTTCCAAGAACTCGGGGCAAGTGGCTGTCGCGTGACCTTCCGCTTGATGGAAGTCACAAAAGGGCAACTCCGCTCGGATACCCTCTCTTCCTCCCGCGCGATTCCTTCTTCTTTTTTGGCTGATCCACATAGCTTGTTGAGTTGGGGGGAGGGGTGGCCTCGGACCCTGCCTGTTATTTTGCTCTGGGTACCTCCACCCTAGCTGCTGCTGTGGTTCCTTCTCCTTTCCTCTTCCTTCCGCCCACTTGGCCATCTTGGCCGCGAACTCCGGGTTTGTTGCCTCCACTTCGATCTCCTGTCCTGCCCGTTCCATCAACTCCTCGTAGGACAGGGGAGGGTCCCGAGACAAGCCCATGCGAAACAACCCCTGCCGCAACCCGAGGGTAAGCGCAAGTTGCAAAGTGTGTCCAGGGACCTCATTGACGAGAAGGAACTCTTCTTGGAACCGATCCACGTAGCTTCCTAGAGACTCTTCCGACCTCTGCTTGATCAGGAAGAGGGCCTCCGCCCCCTTCCTCCTCTTCTTAGACGTCGAGAACCTTAACAGGAAACTCCGCTTCAAGTCCCCGAAACTGTAGATGGATCCGGGAGGAAGTTGATGGAACCAATCCCTAGCTTTCTCCTGAAAGGAGATGGCGAACAACCTACACTTGAAGGCGTCGGTCATCTGCCTGATGGACATGGCGTCCTCAAACCAATGGAGGTGCTCCTGAGGGTCATCTTTGTCTGTGTAGTGGGACATAACTGGCTCCCTAAACCCTTCCGGAACCGGGGCGGTCAGGATCAACTCGCAGAAAGGGCTTCCCCTTCCCACCTGGCGGATGGGCATCACTCGCCGTGCCTCCTCCCCTAGGTGCAGAGCACTCGCCGGGCTAGGAAACAGCATCCTCGCCTGAAGAGTTTTATCCTCCTCCACCCGCGCTTCCTTATCAAGTCGCTCTGCTGGTGCCGTCTCACCTAAGGTAGGTGAGGTGAGGATAGGTACCGGCGGAGTCGAGCACTCGCCTGTGGGGGTGAGTGCAGAGCGCAAGGTCTCCATGATCGTCTTCTTGAACTCATCGAAGTCGCTTTTCCTTACGTAGTCGCCGGGAGGTGGTGGGTTCTCCAGCTCTTCACTTCCAGCCATTCGACCTACTTGGGGTTTTTCCGAACAAGCTGCGTTCCACACTCACCGCACCAGAATGTTGAAACCAGTTTCCCGGCTTCAGCGTTCAAAAATAGGGGTAGGCAGCTTGCCCTTACTTATCTCAGGTAAAGTCGAACGTCTAGTCACTTAGAGCCTAAGAACCTCTCTACTGGTGGATTCAGGTGGAAACAGACCCCGCGAGCTGCAGCGACCGCCACTAACCCGAAAGACCCGAAGATCTTCCCCTCCCAAGCCAATGCTGAGCCTGGGCACCTCGAAGAGCACTCGCAACACCTGACCGTTGGCCTGAAAGACTTGGCGAACGAAGGGCAGGGTCACTAGCTAACCGAACACACTAAGGGGGGTGGGGTAAGGAGATGCCAACCCTCCCCAAGGTGCCCATGGGGGTCTATTTATAGATTTCTTGAAAATGGGCTGCGTATAGTGAAAATGGTCTGCCAATAACCAACTTCCGCTGTCTGAAAATACTAAACATTACTTCCAGAATCTTCCATGGCAACCCTGCAACTTTGCAACCCTGCAACCATGCGACCCTGCGACCCTGCGACCCTGCGACCATGCGATCACCACCAAGGCAGGCGAGGGGGGGTGAGTGGGACCTGAAACGTCCACTCCCGCCCTAGCCGGAGGTCTAAACGTGATTACACGAGACCCCACTCGCCCAAGAAGGGCGAGTGGGGGCTTCCTCCCACTCCCCCCAAGGGGGCGGGCGAGTGGGGAGGGGTATCTCCCCCCACCCGCCCCTAAAGGGCGAGTGGGGGTCTCCCCCCACTCGCCCCCAAGGGGGCGGGCGAGTGGGGAGGGGGGTCTCCCCCCACCCGCCTCTAAAGGGCGAGTGGGGGGTCTTCCCCACTCGCCCCCAAGGGGGCGGGCGAGTGGGGAGGGGGGTCTCCCCCCACCCGCCCCTAAAGGGCGCGTGGGCGTCTCCCCCCACTCGCCCCCAAGGGGGCGGGCGAGTGGGGAGGGGGGTCTCCCCCCACCCGCCCCTAAAGGGCGAGTGGGCGTCTCCCCCCACTCGCCCCCAAGGGGTCGGGCGAGTGGGGAGGGGGGTCTCCCCCCACCCGTCCCTAAAGGGCGAGTGGGCGTCTCCGCCTTTTCTGATTAGGGTCATTTTTGAATGCGTTCGAGCGGTCATTTTGCTTTGTTACGGTCATTTTCATCATCGTGACCATGTACACGCTGCGCTACACACGCTCGGCAAATATGGGGGTTGTACACACACAACCCCTGTACCTGCAGGAAAACAGCCCAGACTACTGGAATAGGCAAACATCCCAAGCATTTACATGAATAAATAAGACTATAAAAATAGATGAATGAAAGGGAAGGACAAACTACACCACAATTGGCCAAAAAAGGTGCACTTCGTGTAATCCGGTGTATCAATGAAATATAAGCAATAACGTGTAGAAAGTGAAGTGCAAGTGAGTGAAAATTAGCCCAGATGAGTCCGGAAATCACTATAAAAACTGGGTCATCAAGGAGCACCGCACGATGAACGTCGTCGCGACCCCCAAAGAGATTTAGGTACGCAGCCGCCCAGGGTCTACACCCCATTAAACACCACCAGAACTAATTTGCTCTACTCCATTCAAAACAACCCAGAGCTACACAGGTCACGGGTGCCAGCCCCAAATCCAAGGAACAACCAGTCAAGATATTGTGAGTTCCGTCGAGGAACTGGGCTTACCACCGAAGAATGTATTAGACTGAACGACGAAATTGAGCGTCTCTTCCGCTAGGGACTCCTGGGAAGATTTTTACAGGGCCAGGTTCCCGATCAGCCCCAACCGCCTAGGGAGACGAGGGAGAAGCCTCTCGCTCCCCGAAGCGTGGCAGGAGGAAGGCCGATGGTGGGAAAGATCGATACTATCGCCAGACCTCCCCCCCTAGCAGCATAGATCCTCTCGATTGCCAAACCCCCAAGGGATCACGAAGATAAAAAGCTCAAGCAGGACATTATGATCGCCTTCGGGGAAGAGGATATGCAAGTATTACGACTACCACATCAGGACCCACTCATGATCAGCGCGGGGATTGGGGACCCTTGCTTCATGTTACAAGAATATTAGTCGATAATGGAAGCTCAGTCGATGTCTTGTTCCTTTCCACTCTGCAAAGCATGAAACTCACGAAGGATCAGCTCAGCCCTGCGGTCGGGCCTGTTTACGGCTTCGACTATCGACCTATTCCAGTTCAGGGCATGATCACCCTCCCAGTCACATTGGGCGAATTTATGAGGCAGTCAACACAAAACATCCAGTTCGTGGTGGTGGAATCCACCTCCGCCTACAATGCCATCTTTGGAAGACCGCTCCAATCCATCTTTGAAGCAATACCATCTATTCCGCACCTAGCTATGAAGTTCCTGACCGCCGCCGGGATAGGGGTTGTAAGAGTAAATCAAGAAGCAGCACGGACGTGTTTCTTAAAGCAGGCACGACCAATGGAAGCTACCGCTCTCAATATTGACAACTTCGACTTACGGGACGAGGCCACTCTACATCGCGGATCGCCCGTCGAAGGGCTCATCAAAGTATCAATCTCTCAGCAGGATCTGACCATGACAATCCAGGTCGGGTCCCTCCTATCTAAGGAAGAGCGAGAGGAATATGCTCTCTCCCTCCGCGCCAACGGGGATATCTTCGGGTGGAGTCCAGAAGACATGTCTGGGGTAGATCCTCAGGTCATCTTTCATTCCTTAAACATTAACCCTGCTTGCAGGCCGATGATCCAAAAAAGCGAAACTTCTCCCCAGAGCGGATCAAGGAGATCTAAGAGGAGGTGGAGAAACTCCTGGAAGCGCGGTTCATTCGCGAAGCAAAATACCCCCACATGGCTAGCCAATGTGGTTATGGTAAAGAAGGCCTCAGGGAAGTGGCGGATGTGCGTCGACTACAACAATTTGAATCAAGCTTGACCAAAAGATAGTTTCCCACTTCCAAGAATCGATCAGTTGGTCGATGCAACAGCCGAACATAAGCTCCTCAACTTCATGGATGCATACTCAGGCTATAACCAAATCAGAATGAACCCGGAAGACGAGAAGGACACATCATTCCGAACAGACAAAGGAGTTTACTGCTACAAAGTCATGCCCTTCGGCCTCAAGAACGTTTGGGCAACCTACCAGAGGCTAATGAGCAGAGTATTCAAAGACCTCATCGGAAGCACAATGAAGGTCTATGTGGACGACATGCTGGTAAATAGCATCCGCCATTGTGACCACTTAGAAGATCTGGAAGGGTGCTTTCAGCTCCCTCGTCGTTTTCAAATGCGGCTCAACCCCATCAAATGTGCATTTGGTGTGACAACATGAAAATTCATGGGATTCATGGTAACCCATCGAGGGATCGAGGCAAACCCAAAAAACATCAAGGCGTTGGGAGACATGTCACCACCCCGTTCCATCAAGGAGGTCCAGCACTTAAATGGAAGGATTGCTGCTCTTTCGCGATTCCTGGCACGGACAAAAGATAAATATCTCCCCTTCCTTAAAATCCTTTGAGGGGCACGTCACTCGGGGTTCCAGTGGACGGACGAATGTTAGACGTCCTTCGAGCACCTCAAGCAGTACCTGGCTTCACCCCCGCTCTTATCAAAACCTATCCCTGGAGAAGTCTTGTTCCTTTACCTGGCAATATCCCCCACGGTCGTCGGCTCGGTGCTAGTAAAGGACGAAGGAGGAGTCCAACTGCCTGTTTATTACCTCAACAAGGTCCTCACCGACGTCGAAGCCAGATACCCGATGGTCGATAAGACGGCCTTCGCCCTCGTCTCTTCAACAAGAAAGCTTCGACCCTACTTCCAGGCTCAAACGATAAAGGTGTTGACTCAGTTACCGTTACGGGCAATTCTCCAGAAGCCGGAAGTATCTGGGAGATTAGTAAAGTGGGCAGTCGAACTTGGCGTGTTCGACATCCAATTCTTACCACGGTCAAACATCAAATCCCAAGTGCTCGCCGTTTTATCGTAGAGAATACTCTATCTCTGGAGGCCGCCCCTGTTAAATATATCTCCGCCGCTCGTTAGACTCTCTATGTCGACGGGGCTTATGCGGCCGAAGGAGCCAGAGCGGGATTGCTCCTGATCAGTCAGGAGGGCATCACTTTAGAGTACGACCTCAAGTTGAAGTTCCCAGCAACCAACAACATTGCTGAGTATGAGGCCCTAATCGCCGGATTGCGACTCGTCGTCGACTGCAAGGCAGAGAATCTGATAATCTACACCAACTAGCAGATCATGGTCTCGCAAGTTGAGGGAAACTACGAGGCGAAGAATGACCAAATGACATAATATCTCATACTCATGAAATCCCTCCTACAAAAAGTACCATCGTACCAAATTCTGCACATCCCTAAAGAGCAGAATTCCAGAGCCGATGCACTCTCCAAACTCGCGACCTCTCCTTCTAACTATCAATCCCATAGGGGCCGAATCGAAGACATCATGACTCCCAGCATTCCCGGAACATGGGAGATCACCAAAATCAGCGAAGAGGGACCATCCTGGATGACACTCCTCCGAGCCTACATTGAACATGGAGACCTGCCCAACGACAGCTTAGAAGCACGACGGCTGCGAATACGAGTCGCCCCTTATGTTATCATCGAAGGGGAGCTTTACAGACGAGCCTTCTCTGGGCCCTACCTAAAGTGCCTTCCGGCCGCGGAAGCAGAGTACGCCTTAAAGGAAGTCCATGGTGGGATATATGGAGAGTACCTAGGCACAAGAGCTCTGGTCCGAAAGATCCTGTGTTAGGGGTTTTATTGGACAACAATGAAAAAGGACGCCGTCGAATTCGTTCAAAAGTGTAAAAGCTGCCAGTTCCATGCAAACGTCCCTCATAAGCCCCCAGTAGCACTTACGACACTCCAAGGAGCCTGGCCATTTGCTCAGTGGGGATCGATCTCCTCGGTCTCCTCCCCATGGCCTCCGGCCAGAGAAAGTTTATCATCATGTCCATCGATTACTTCACAAAGTGGGTAGAAGCTGAACCCCTCGCCAAGATCACTAAGGAGAACGCCAAACAGTTTGTGTGGAAGAACATCGTCTGCTACTTTGGAATCCTGACAATAATCATCGCCAGCAATGACACTCAGTTCACGGGAAAGTCGTTCACCAAGATGTGCGAAGACTTGAAGAATAACCTTCGCCATATGGCCGCAACTCACCCACAAACAAATGGCCAGATTGAAGTAATAAATCGCACCATCCTCAAAGGGCTCAAAGCCAGCCACCAGGAGGAAGGAGGGCAGTGGGTGGACGCGCTTCCAAATGTTCTGTGGGCATATCGTATAACAAAAAGCACTTACACAGGGGAAACCCCATACAATCTCTGCTACGGCACAGAGGCGATCATCCCCGTAGACATCGACGCCCCAGCAGTCGCGCAAAAACCTTCGATCCCGAAAAGAACGACGAGCTGCTCTGAGAAAACCTAGACTTAATTACAGAAGTCAGGGATATGGCTGCCCTGCGCATAGCTCACTACCAAAGATGTGTAGTCCGACTTTACGATCGAAGGGTGAAACCCAGGCCAATCAACGTAGGGGATCTGGTCCTACGCAGCATCGAGGTGGCCGGTAAAGGCCCGCAAGGAGATAAACTCTCGCCAACTTGGCAAGGTCCGTACGTTATCACTACTGTCGTAATGCCCGGAACATACAGGCTCATAACAGTGGAAGGGAAGACTCTATGACGCACCTGGACGCCCAGAACCTGCGCCGCTTTTATCAGTAATTTGAGTCTTCTATCATGCAAAAAGCCGTGAGCTCAGACTCGCACAAACGTATCTTATATTATGTATAAATTCGCGAGCTCAGACTCGTGCAAACTTATCTTATATTAAGTACAAAGCCGCGAGCTCAGACTAGCGCGAACTTATCTTATATTATGTACAAAGCCGCAAGCTCAGACTCGTGCAAACTTATCTTATATTATGTACAAAGCTGCAAGCTCAGACTCGTGCAAACTTATCTTATATTATGTACAAAGCCGCGAGCTCAGACTCGCGCAAACCAACTCTCTACCATGAAAAATATGTTTTAACACCGACACCTATGTTTTGAGTAAAAAAACATATATCTTCCTCACCGTCACACACTTTTTATCATTAACTTTGGGGCCCTACCCCGGGGACTTCGCATTGTAGTCGATTGAAGATTCACCCTTCTTCACCGCAGTAAGGTCTTGACGTCGTAAGGGCCTGCCTCTCTTACGTTCATCCACGGTTTGAATACATACGCTCTTCACCGACCACTTTGGGGCCTTGCCCCGGGGACTTTGAATTGTCGTCGATTGAAGGTTCGCCCTTCTCCACCGCAGTAAGGTCCCGACGTCATAAGGGTCTGCCCCTCTTACGTTCATCCACGGTTTGAATACATATGCTCCTCACCGGCCACGTTAGGGCCTTGCCCCGGGGACTTCGCACTGCCGACGATTGAAGGTTCGTCCTTCTCCACCGCAGTAAGGTCCGGACGTCGTAAGGGAAGGCCCCTCTTACGTTCGTTCACAATTTGAATACATATGCTCTTCACTGACCATCATAGGGCATGTCCCCCCGATTAACGCTTCGATAATTGCAATAGAGTCACAAGATGCCAAAATGCGCCAACATAAGGTTGTACGAATCAAGAAGTGACTGCAGAAGATAAAGTGAAAACAACCTCGCACCTATCCCTCGACGACGACTCCAATCCAAGCCACCACCAAGAAGAACGTCAAAACCTCTGAACTCCTCCACGTAGTAATTCGGACTCCGAAGGTTTGGTGGGCTTATGATGTGCACCCGTAGAGATGATGTTCATTCATGGATTTATAAGAGCCATGGGGTGCGTTTAGAGAAAGCTCCACTAAGGGAAAGTGGAGTTAGTGGGGTCAAAGTCCAACCCATGATTGCGAGAGTGGAAAAATCCACCACGAACAGTTCGTACTCCGGCGGCACGAGGCGCGACTAAGACCGCGCCCCCACCTCGGTGGAGCGCGGCCTAACCACACACCCCATGATAGGGGATGTGGCCTAACCGCATCCCCCGTCACGGGGGTGCGGCCTAACCGCACACTATAGGGGGAACGGCCAAGCCGCACCCCAAGTAGGGTGCAACCAAGCTGTACCCCCCCCCCCCCCCCCCCCCCCGCGACAGGTTGTCGTTGAGCCCTACCCCCTCCCGCAGGGGGACTTGTAGAGGATCCGACCGAAATCACACCCCCTTGTCGGGTGCAGCCGGAGCCCAATTCCCCTTCTGGGGCGCGACTTCTCATTTCCCCGCTCGCCGCGCGCTCAGAATGCCACAGTGTTCGTTGCGCGCTCAGAACACCTCCTGACATGCTCAGAATGCTCCCGTGTCCGTTGTGCGCTCAGAACGCTCCCGTGTTTGTTGCGCACTCAGAATGCTCCCGTATTCGTTGCGCGCTCAGAACGTGTTGGGACCATTGTCCACAATGTCCTAGATTTGGAGAAGTTCATTCCTAAGTCAAAGATATACCTCAGAATGTATTTGATATACTTTCTAGAATCATTGTGCAGAAGATCAGGTCAAGCTAAGTGCTCAAGAAATTCATCTAAGTTCACAAGCGTCGAGACACTACACATCGCTCGACGCCTGTGACCCAGAAGCGTCGACCCAGGTCTGCTGTCTCAAAAAGACAAGGTCGCCGCTGAAGATCTGAGACCAAGTTAAGAAGCATCGAGCCAAGGAATATCGCTCGACGTCGTGGAATAAGAAGTGTCGAGCATCTACACATCGCTCGAAACCTTATAGAAAAAGCGTCGACAGAGATACACAGTGCTCAACGCCTTTTTCTGTAAAGCTCTGAGCTGAGAAATGTGTAACAGTTCATCTACAGCAAGCTGAGCCATTGTCTATTCTGAATCCATTAAAGACCGTTGAAGACTTAATGTCGTGCTGACATGGAGGAGCGTATCAGATGTCGCGGATGGCGGGTTATAAATAGAAGGCATGACCTATGGTTTAGAAGTTGAACATTCCTATTGAAAGCCATTATCTTCTCCGTCGTTCGAGAGAATATCTGAGGAAGAATCTGAAGAAACCATCTCCTCTTTCAGAATCGTACTACAAGAAAATCCTTAGCAATCTGGTGCTGAGATTATTTCTGAAGAGAGGAGGTCAAGGAGGAAGAATTTGTCTTCCTAAAGAAGAACAGTCATCACGGCCTGAGCAATTCAAGAAGATCATTTCGTTGTTGTTATTCTGCTGAAGTTTTCTGTCTGATCTTTCAGATAGAACAAGAAGACTCAATACATTGGAGAATCTGAGTCTAAGTGTTATTTCTACTTCTTTCAATTTCTGTAGGATCTGAGTTGTCAGATCTGAGTGTAGGATCTTTCAAGGATCTGAGGTGTAGGATCAGGTGTGATCTGAGTTGTAAGATTCATGGGTGAATCTTAGTGTAAGCCTATTGTTATAAAGGCTGAGGAAGGATCTGTTGAGATCTGAGATTGTAAGATCTACTGAGATCTGAGAGGGTAGGATCTGTTGAGATCTGAGACTGTAAGATCTGTTGAGATCTGAGCTGTAAGACCTTTTTGGTGGTCTGAGATCTGGAGGAGATATAAACCATATCTAGCACACTGCTAGAGGGGAGAAGGGGGAAAGTGGATTACCCAAGATAAGGGGAACCACTATAAAATTTTGTGTGTTTGTGTTTGTGTTTGTTTCTTGAAAGCTCTGATCATTATTCACATTCATTTAGGATTTAATCAAGAATTGCAAATAGATTTTAAAATAACCTATTCACCCCCCCCCCCCCCCTCTAGGTGATTAGCTACCCTTAAATAAAGTCTTTCAGAACGCTTCCGTGTTCGTTGCGCGCTCAAAACACTCTTGTGTTCGTGGTGCGCTCAAAACACTCTCGTGTTCGTGGCGCGCTCAGAACTTTTCCTTGCGCGCTCAGAACGTTTCCACATTCCCGATACGCGAGCAGTTAACGTTTCCTAATTTCTCAGATTGCAGGACCCGTTCGTCGTCTTCTTCACCATCAACGAAGCTGCCCGAACTGCCCGAAAGGCGAGATGGTCATTTACGAAAAATGCCGATCCGTGTCTCCGAATCGGAAAACATGATTCGCCCGTTAGGTGGTTACGGTGGTTACAATGGCGAAATTACCGGGCTACGCGGGCCAAAACTATAAAAGTAGCCCGGAGCCATCGTTTAAGGGGACCTCGCCTTCTACGCCCGAGAGAGTTCCTTTGAAGATTTCCTTGGAATTCTCCTTCGGTGCTTGAAGATCTTCTTCGGCTCTCGAAGATCTCCTTCGAGCCTTCGAAGGTGGCGAAGGGCGACTCAACATTTTCAATTTTGTTCTCACTACCGTTCTCAGAAGAAGAAGTACTTAGTTTTACGAGAGGTAGCATGTCACCCTCGGAGTTCTCTCTCTCCCTCTCTCTATCATTGTAACGAGCAGCGGCCTGTCGCGCTCGAGTTATCAATCTCTAATTGTAACCCCCCAGAGATAGTGGAAGTTGGCCGGCACAGCTCCGGCTGCGTGATTTTTCACCCTTTTTTGGGTTTTCCACGTTAAAAGTCTTTGTGTCACATGCTAATTTACTCATTAACTGTTCACTCGCTCGGTTCGCTTCCGAGCTAAGGTGGTTCAATTCGACCGGTCTACCAGAGCATCCGAGAGAGCCGCAACAATTACGAATATTGATTCTGTGTCTCGAACGCAATCGAACCCTAACTGCATAACAATAATAAATATAGTTAACCAATTATATATCTATGTTTACAGTATTGAATGGCGTAGTGTATTGTAGATGTGATATTCCATCAGTTGATCCGCAATGTAGTCCTTATAGCGGGCATTTCAGTAGCTCCAGCCACTTCAAATGTGCTAGATGCAATATTTGGATCTTTATCGATATTCCTTGGACGAGTGCTTGGTAAAAGCTCGTATGCCTCTGAATGAGCAAAGCATTTGTTCTCATCACATTCATCAAACTCGGGATCCCAACATGATGGATGCCTTGTAATATAGTTACACAAACCTAGAGATCGATTGGAGATCAGCGTGTGTGGCGTTCTGGATAGATACGAGAAAATCGAGCTGCAAATCTCAAGATCGACTTGAGGTCGACCTGCGTATATCGTTCGTCGGCAGAGAAGGCAGACCAACATCGATCTGGAGTAAAGGCGTGCAGTGGAAACAAGAGAAAATAAGCACAAGGCGCTAAATCGGCTCTCTGCCAGGTCGAAATGAGAACCCACACTACGGTCAGGATTCTAAAGTCGTGAAATCAATATTCTCGGCATTAATGTGGGGGATGCTCGCACCGCTGGATTAGATTTCCCTGCTTGGCGAGTCGGTGGAAAAAACTGCGGCACACCGCTCCCAAAACACTCAGCCAAACAGAGCCTGACTAAGGCTTCGTTTGGGGGGACTTATTTTCACCGGTCAAGCGGTTACGTCCGCATGAATCGGACTTTATTTAAGGTCCGGTTCATGCGGTTGTAACCGCTTGACCGGTGAAAATAAGTCCCACTGCATTTTTATTCACGTAACTATTTTGGCCTAAATATATATTTTTATATATCCTATTAGACCATTCATTTGAAAATAATGCAGGACATTGATGATAAATAATAAATTAAGGCTCCGTTTGGGGGACTTATTTTGACCGGTCAAGCGATTACGACCGCATAAATCGGATCTTAATTAAGGTCCGACTCATGCGGTCGTAACCGCTTGACCGGTGAAAATAAGTCCCCCCAAACAGAGCCTAATGTTCTGAAATAATCGGAAAGGAAGAGCTTAGAGAATAAAATTAGTAAAGGAAAGAGCTTTTAGGAGTCGTTTGATGCCCGATAACAAAATTTTAATGGTTGCTATATATATTTATTATGAGAAAAATAGAACTTGGAAGAAATAATTTTGTAATAAATGGCTTCAAATTGAATAATAATATAGTTCGATTGTAATATAAAACTTTTTAAAATGTATGAACCCACATTATTATGAGGTAACCAGAGACCAAAATATATTAGTTTTAAATAACTTCCATCAATTATTCAGAAAAAGAATGAGACTGAATGATGACATTTTTGTATCATCAAAACACAATATAATAAGAGAATGTCGATAAATCTAAAGTAAATTTCATTAAAGAAAATAAACTGCAAATATGCCAAATAATGTGTTAAGCATTTGAATGCGGAGGGCAGGGCAGCCTAGAAGGCTTGGGCATTAAAACCGGGCCTGGGGGGCCGGCCCAGGCCCGGCCTGGCAAAAGCCCAGGTAGGCCCGGTGGCGGGCTAAGCCCGCCCCGGGCCAGGCCGTGCTACGGGGCCCTTGCAGGGCCCCGATTTTTGGGCAAAGCCCAACCTGAAAATCGGCCCGGGCCAGGCCGGGCAAAGCCCGATTTAAAGGCCCGGGCCGGAACTGGGCCGGGCTTTGCCCAGGCCCATAACCAACGGCTATTGAGCCGTTGGATGTGCACCCAACGGCTCTATAGTCGTTGGGGCTGCTGCCGCCTGCAACAGCAGCAGTATTAAATGCTGCTGCAGGCGGCAACAGCATAAAGTGGCTGCTGCCACTTTATCAAGTGGCAGCAGCCACTTTTATTAGTTTTTATTTTAAAAATTTATTAAATTATTATTTAAACCCCCGCCCCCCCCCCCCCCCCCCCCCCCCCCCCCCCCCCCCCCCCCTCTCCTCTCTCTCTCTCTCACTCTCTCTCACCCTCTCTCTCTCTCTCTTACTCTCTCTAAGGCTTCGTTTGGTTGGGCGTTTCGCCTCTTCCGTTTGGAGCAAACGTCACCGGACGGCGGGTAAACAAACGGGCGACGGCGGCGTTTGCTCCGTTTGCACCCGCCGGATAGAGGAAAAGGAGTCTAAATGGAGCGTTTCCAACCCCGCCTCCCCCCCCCCCCCCCTCCGGTTCCAATATTCCGTTTAGACCCGCCGGTTGCATCCGCCACCGCCGAAACAAATGAAGCCTAAGTCTCTTACTCTCTCACTCACTCTCATTCGATGTCGTCGAGCATGGCGTCGTCGTCATCAACGTTGGCGCACGAAATTGTGGAGCACAAACACACGGCTCCAGTGTGGGAGCACTTCGAGAAAGTCAAAGTCGGCAACGAACACAGGGCAAAGTGCAAACTTTGCGGGAAACTGCTCACACTCAGTGGCAACTCAACACTCGCACGACACATTAACTCGTGCATGGCGAAGCAAGCTCCCGAGTCCAGTCAGGCGCAATTATCGGGATCCGGACAAATATGGACATACGATCAAGCTCGGCAGCGGGAGCTGCAGGTGAAGAATGTCATCAGACGTGGGTTGTCGTTCAACCACTATGATAATGCGGAGGAGACCGAGTACATACATCAAGGGCTTCAACCCAAATATCAGCAAGTAAGTCGATCCACCATTAAACGCGACGCACTTAAATATTATTTAGAAGCGAAACAATCTTTAATAAATTATTTTGAAAATTTTGAGGGTCGAGTGAGTTTAACGAGCGACGTTTGGACAGGTAGTATAAAATTAGGATTATCATATATGTGTATCACTTGTCACTGGGTCGATCCCGTTTCCTGGGATCTAAATAAGCGCATAATATGTTTTGAAAGTTTTGAAGTCCCGCACACCGGTCAAGCGATTTATCAAATTATTTTAAAATGTGTGCGGGAATTTAAAATTAAAGATAAAATTATGAGTATTTCTTTCGATAACGCCACAAATAATACAACCGCAATTGAGTGGTTAAAACGCGATTTAAGACCTATGTTAAACGGTGCATTTTTTCATACTCGTTGTGTATGTCACGTTTTAAATTTAGTCGTACATGATAGTTTAGCTTATATGGAACCAATTATTAATAAAATTCGTTTAATGTTACAATTTATTTATAGTTCTAAACAACGACGACAAGATTTTAAAAAATTCGTAAACGCAAAAGGTGAAAATTTTTTGAAACATTTATTTGACATGCCAATTAGATCGATGGAACTCGACCTACACAATGTTAAAACGGGCGATTCGTCAAAAATCACTACTTATGGAATATTATACTACGTTAGGTATGTTCGATTTAAATGAGGCCGATTGAGCAGTTTTAGAAAGTTATATGGAATTATTAAAAGTTTTTTACACGGCAACAAATTATTTATCGGGCGTATATTATCCTACTAGCCCGCTAGTTATTGAAAAATTTGTTAATATAACACAAAAATTAAATTATTTTAAACAACATATCGGATGGCAAGATTTAATAGAAATAATGGATTTTTTTTTTTAATATTACAAAGAAATGTCAGCGATTTTTCATGCACCGCCGCTTTGAATCCTCTATTCGGCGTAGAAGGCGTTGAAATTTTAATAGAAGAAATAAATAATAATTTAGGCGAAAATATTAGTTACTCAAATTTGGATAACATTAGTATTTTTAATTTTAACACTATTTTTACTGAATGTTATAATTATTACGATAATTTATACGGATCGCGACCCCGAGAGGATGTGTCGCAACCAAAAACACGCGATAGTTTAAAAAATAAAATGTTAGAGCTAGCATCTAGGAAAAAAACACGCACAACTTCTAGTAGTTTAAAAATAGTGTTAAAAAGCCTATATGGCCCGAGATTTACTAACGATTCAAGCTAGCACAGTAGCTTCGGAGTCTGTTTTTTCTCTTAGTGGCAGGGTGTTGAACGAGCGGAGAAGTCGTCTAAGCGAAGAATCGCTCGAAATCTACATATGCTACAAGGATCACTTGGATGCAATGAGGAAGAAGCAACATACTTCAAATTTGGAGGATAGCTCGTCCGAAATGGAAGACGAGATGGACGCAATCAACCTAAATTAGTTAAAAGCACCATTTAAAGCTCAAAGCCTCAAAGGTGGCGAGCCGGATTTTGAAAAGCGGACGAAATATGTAATCTTTATTTTTTTTAATAATTGTATTTGCAAAGTTAGTTTATGCGGATAATTATTATTTTTTATTTTAGAATTCAAATTTTCAAATACACATACGTATAATTCTGTGTAATTCGTTCAACATTAATAAAAAAAATTTCTTATAATACTCGTGTTTTTTTTAATTTATATTTCATAGTTTTTATTTTTTAATAAAAATTAAAATAAATAAATATAAAAAAAATGAAATTATAAAAAATAAAAAAACCGGGTCGGGCCCAAGGCCCGGCCTGGCCCGGCCCGGCCCTGGGGGCCTAGGCAGGCCCCCTTCCATGGGTGAAAGCCCGGCCCGGCCCGGCCTGGTTGCAACCAAGGCTCGGGCCCGGGCTCGGCTCCAAAAAGCCCGGGCCCGGTAAGCCCGGTTCAAGCCCGGGCCCGGGGGGCTTTTTGGTCAGGACCAAGCCTAGTGCACAAGACATCCCCGAGCAGTGAGGGTCTCATTATAAGGGTGAAATGTAGGCAAATCTTACCCAGCATTTTTGCAAGAGGTTACTTCAAGGACTCCAAGCATTTGAATGCGGAGTGGTAAAAAAAATCAAAATTAAAAAAATCAAAATTAACAAAGTCAATCTCATGTGTCATAAATGGGAATGCTAAAATGGATGTTACAAAACTAAAAGAACATATATAAACTATAAATTATTGTTGAAGGTTTGGGCAAAAGTAGATAAAATGGACAAATGCTTGCAAAGTTTAGGTTTGAGTACATGTGTCGGTTCAGGTTTCAAATGCATGGATCGGTTCAGGTTTCGAGTACATAGGTCAGTATGGTCGTCATATCCCAAATGTTTGTGATCCGGATGTTCGGAATCATGCATTCCTATTCCCCCATTCAATTGCCCATATGATGCAATTACCTTTGTGCCCCTCCTGAAAAACTATAAAAAGGCACTCAGGTCATCATTAGCAGGGAGCCAGGGACAAGGAAAAAAATGAGAAGAGAGAGCTCTAAGGTTTTCAGACGAAAACTAGGATCCCTGCTCATTCACCCACTCACCCCACGCTCCACTTGTGATAATTCTGCTCGGGTGACTGCTTCAGCGGGCGCTCCTCAACACTTAACTTTTCTCAAGATTGGACACTCAAAAGACTTGTAAAGGAGGGGTGACATGTCACCCTCCAAAAACTCTAACTCATGTACTCAACTATAACTAGTGGATTTTCATCAGAACTGGGTCTGACCTCATGATATTTTTTTCCAGATTTTCTACGTAAAAGTCTTGTTGTCTGTTGTTGGTTCTCCATTTTGATTGTTTGCTCGCTTGACTCACTCTCAAGATAAGACGGTCAAATTCTTCCGGTCCGTGAGAGCGCTAAGCGACCCACAACAGTTATAATGTAATAAAATATGAATATTAACTGTTCATCATACAATAATACACAACCACATGCCTCAAGAATACATGCAAAATAACAAAACACAAACTTTTTTTGGAATATAACATCTCTCTCCTCGACAATATGTAACCCATCCTATATTACTCTTATCACCAATCACCATTATCAGGAGATCTGTGCAGCCACTATATAAATGATAATCCACAGAGAACAAGTACCCGAGCAGAGAGAGAAGAAGAAGAGCAGGGATATGAAAATAAATATTTCAACAGTAAAGATTTTTAGCAAAAAAAAACCCCAAAACAACATTTTTCTTGTGCCTAAATATTTAAAAATCCCTTCTTGCTAATACAGATTATAACATTAGGAAAACCCTTGCTAACTCATTGGTGAAAAATCAAAATGTACTACAAGGTGACAATCTCAGCTATATATAAAATATATATCCACAATTTACTCATATAAAAATGACAGGGTAGTCTTCTCTTGTGATAAAAATTTTCGTAAATATAATCAAACAAAGATCTAGAAACTTCCAAAGCCTCAGGAGTATGGATGGTACAGAAGCAAGAAGCCAGAGGCTGTTACCTCTCAGAATTAGCAGAGACCCTTTGCATTATCAAAGTCTCAGCTGTGCGGATTGCTTCTGGGGGGCCAGTGATGGTTATTTTTCTGGTATGATATTGGAATATGATTTCAATAATATGATATATTTCATTAATAAACAATATGAAGTTTCAGCTGAAATTTAACGCCCAAAATAATCGTTATACCTATCAGAGGTTCCAGACATGAAATCTCCTCTATCGGAAATCTTAATCTTAGCACCACTAATCTGCAGAAAAGAGGTGGCGGGTTTTAATGCTTGTTTACAGATATTCAACAAGTCTACTGTCTCCCAACTATTGAGTTATCGGGCATTTTAGTAGTGGTACTGAAATGAACCCCCAAGGAAAATTAACAAAAAAAATCTAGTCATCACAATGAAAGATTATTGAGATTTCATAATCCTACAATTTTAAAAACGCACAGTAAAAAGTAAATTTTAGAAATTTTGAAGAGCGTGAAGAATGATCATCAATATTCATCATTAGAACTTCAGTTCATGTTTATTAAAACCAAGCTCGAAAATCACTTTCGCATGTACTCTGGAATCTAATTAAGCGAAACATTTTCATCAAGAGAAACATTGTAAGATGAGGAAGTTTTCGGTGAGAAAATTTGGTATGTGTCGTAAATTAGAATCGAATGCATGTTGAGTACAATTACTCCTTAATATATAGGAGTAAGGAATGCAGGAAAGGGAAATGCTCAAAATAAAACACATTTAATTTTAAATACAATCTCCAACACCCCCTCACTATGTTTTACTTGATGAAATGTCTGTCAACTTCCACATGTTTAGTGCGGACATGTTGGACAGGATTGTGCACAATGCTGATGGCTGTCTTGTTGTCACAGTAAAGTCAGATTGGCCCGCTGCGTTCAATGTCAAGATCCCTCAAGATGGACTAGATCCACAGTCCTTCACAGATTCCATGTGTCATAGCTTTAAACTCTGCTTCAACATTTTGACCTGACAACCACATGTTTTTGCTTCTTCAGGTCACAAGATTGCCACCAACCAGAGAGCAATACCCAGACGTGGAACTTTGATCATCAACGGATCCTGCCCAATCAGCATCAATGTAGACTTCTATTGTTAACTCTTTGCCGGATGAGAGCAGGATTCCCATTCCTGGAGAGGACTTGAGATAACGTAAGACCTTGTGAGCAACATCCAAGTGTCGAGACCTCGGTGAATGCATGTGTTGACTGATAACTCCGACAATGCCTGGACGGGTATGATATAAGTAGATAAGTCTCCCCACCAGTTGTTGGAATCCCGTGATGTCATCAACAACTTCCCCGACGTCTCTTCCTAGCCTATGGTTAACCTCAATAGGGGTGTCCGCGTGTCTACACCCGCTCATCCCTGATGTCTCTAGAAAATCGAGCATGTATCTTCTCTTCCTAATGTTTCACCGCCTAGTACTATGTATTTTGCTTATTCATACTAACATTTGGGGCCCTTGCCCAGTTGCATCTATTTCTGGTTGTTACTAAATTGTTAATTTCATAGACTGTTTTCCCGTTGCACATGGGTTTATTTGATGAAAAACAAAAATGATGTGTTTCCGCTCTTTCAACGCTTCCATAAAATGATTGTTAAGAAGTTCAATGCGACAATTAAAGTTTTGTGCAGTGACAACGGTCGTGAGTACATTGACTCTAGGTTTGAGAGCTACCTCAGTGACCTAGGCATCATCCACCAAACCTAATATGTTTACACTCCTGCTCATAATGGCGTCGCTGAGCGCAAGAATCGTCATCTTCTTGAGGTTGCTCGGTGCCTCTTACTTACGATGCACCTTCTTAAATATTATTGGGGGATGCAGTTCTTACCACCGCTTACCTCATTAATCGTATGTCTACCCGTGTCCTTGGACATAAAACTCCTCTGGACACCCTTCATGTTGCTCCCACTAAAATTCCCCCCTGTATCTTTGGATGTATGTGCTTCGTTCATGTGCATCACAAATCCAAACTTGATCCTCGTGCCCTGCAGTGTGTCTTCATTGGCTATTCTCCAACCCAAAAAGGTTAAACCAAAAGAGGACATTTCTTACTTTGGATGTCACATTTAGGAAATCCGAAGATTACTATGGGGACTCACTTCAGGGGGAGTCCTTTACAATGGAAGTGAGCTCCCCTTCTCTTCCTCTACCGATTTCTCCTTCCTTTCAGCCTCCTAGTCTTACTCCTACTCCCATTGGTCGGTTGATATCACCCCTACTTGCAGGTTATTACTCGGAGATGTAGGGGCACAAATACACAAGCTCCGCCCATAATACCTGGTCCAACACCAGATCCATCTTCTAAAAATCAGAGAGGTAAACGTACTTCTACACAACATCCTCTAACTCACTTTGTGACTTATGACTTTATGTCTCTTCGCATAGAGCATTTGTCACCTCTCTGCCTTTCATATTTGTCCTCTCTTCTTGGCAGGAAGCCCTTGGGTACCATGAGTGGAAGGAAGAAATGCTTGAGGAAATGATGGCTCTTGAAAAAAACTGTATGTGGGATTCGGTGCACCTTCCTCCAGGAAAGACTGTGGTTGGGTGCAAGTGGGATTTCTCTGTGAAGCAAAACTCACGAGGGCTTGTTGAACAATACAAGGCAAGATTGGTGACTAGAAGTTATACTCAGACAGCTGGGATTGACTATCAACAAACCTTTGCTCCTTAATATATAGGATTAGGTTGGCTCTGATACCATGTCGTAAATTAGAATCAAATACTTGTTGAATACAATCACTCCTTAATATATAGGAGTAAGGAATACAGAAAAGGGAAATGCTCAAAATAAAACACATTAATTTTAAATACAATCTCCAACAATATGACTTTGTATTTTTTTGATATAGTTCAGTACCAACATATAGCTTCATTTCAATACAAGATATACCATGCCATACAAAATTATTCTAATATTCTGCACAAGATATTTTTCTTGCACAACATGCAGAGAAAATTTTCTAATGAAAGAAACTGGTAATCAACAAGAGGGCAATTCAAGTGATAATTAATATAGGATAACAAATCTATTATTTAATGTGGCATTTACTAATGTAACTTTCAGTGTGCATCTAGATGTGAGTTTAATAGGCCTTTCTCCAGAGAAGGGTAACAAGAATGTTATTAGTCAACTGATCCAACTTACTCCCCACAAACTTACAAAAGAAGAAAAGTAAATAGAAAATCAACTCGTATACCGCACTTCCTTGAGGATAAAATATAGTTTGTATAATTACTTAATTAAACTCTATACGATTTATAATTACAAAAAAGCCTAATTAATCAACCTTAGGCACTTATCATTATAGATAGTAAATACGCAAAATAATGATTGCGCTTTCACTCATCATGTGTGAAATCAAAATAGTTAAATTTGAAGGAGATTAAGGTTCATGAAGCTTAAAGGCATTGCAAATTTGTAAATACCTAATTCAATGATGGAACTAAAAGTATCATCATTTCAAAACATGCCTTTTTAACTTCAAGTTTTCAACCCGAGATTTACTAACGATCCAAGCTAGCACAGTAGCTTCGGAGTCTGCTTTTTCTCTTAGTGGCAGGGTGTTGAACGAGCGGAGAAGTCGTCTAAGCGAAGAATCGCTCGAAATCTGCATATGCGAAAATGATCACTTGGATGCCATGAGGAGGAGGCAGCATACTTCAAATTTGGAGGATAGCTCGTCCGAAATGGAAGACGAGATGGACGCAATCAACCTAAATTAGTTAAAAGCACCGTTTAAAGCTCAAAGCCTCAAAGGTGGCGAGCCGGATTTTGAAAAGCGGACGAAATATGTAATCTTTATTTTTTTAATGATTGCATTTGCAAAGTTAGTTTATGCGGATAATTATTATTTTTTATTTTAGAATTCAAATTTTCAAATACACATGTATAATTCTGTGTAATTCGTTTTCGTTCAACATTAATAAAATTTTTTTTCTTATAATACTCGTGTTTTTTTTCAATTTATATTTCATAGTTTTTATTTTTTTAATAAAAATTAAAATAAATAAATATAAAAAAAAACGAAATTATAAAAAATAAAAAAAGCGGGCCGGGCCCCCTGCCATAGGTGAAAGCCCGGCCCGGCCTGGTTGCAACCAAGGCCCGGCTCCAAAAAGCCCGGGCCCGGGGGGCTTTTTGGTCAAGACTAAGCCTAGTGCACAAGACATCCCCGAGTAGTGAGGGTCTCATTATAAGGGTGAAATATAGGCAAATCTTACCCAACATTTTTGCAAGAGGTTGCTTCAAGGACTCCAAGCATTTGAATGCGGAGACAAACAATGATCACTGAGGAATTAAGTCCTAAAGGCAACTCCAGAATCTTTTCTGTGAATTATGAATTTTGATATCCAAGATTTTATGTTCTATTTTTAACATCTGGAAATTTTGTTTGATCTAGCTCGATTCATTTGATGCTCCCAATCAATTTTCCCTAACAATTTTTCACAATTTTCATCCAGCTTGTATTATATGTTTAGCCCTCTCCTGCTGTAAAAGTATGTTTAGTCAATGGAGATCTCTGGTTAAGTAATGACCGAAAAGAGGCCGTTTATATTTTGGTTAATTTAGGTAAAGGTTTTCCTTGCTATGTTGGTGAATATTTAAGCTTTCTACTCTCATGTTCATTAAAGATTATGGAAAAAAAACTGATTATCAATACAGTTGTTGAAGTTCATCCATAAAATATTTATGACGTTAGTAACCTAGTTATAAAAAAAATTTATATCATGCTATATTAGTTTGCATAAATATAGAAACAAATAAAAGTAAAAGGAATTCATTTGCGTGGAATCAATGAATAATCCTCGAGCTATAAAATCTGATAGGCATTAATTACATGAATTCAAATTTCATCATCAGGGTATTCACACATGCAAAATAGTTAGCTTAATTAATTTCCAGGGGGCAGAAATATGTCAGGAAAAATAAGATAAAGATGAGTCTGTTCGTATTTCTTTTTAGAATAGTATAGATAAGATACGACGTGTATTCACTGTGTTCTACAATTTTGTGAAAAACTGTAATCATATATGCTTGGTGACTAACTCGTGCAAGAAGACGAGCACGATAAGAACCGCAGCGGTTGTGAAGCGAATAATGACGTGAGGAAGGAGAAAGTCGGCGACGGAGACCGGCGGCACCGACATAGATTTCTCCACGAAATGCGGCACTTTGAAAGATATTGGGGCATGGCCGGTTGGCCCAGTGGTAATAACTTATGAAAACTATCTTCGTATCATTAATTGTGGAAATTAATTTTGGTCTTTGATATACGCACTACTAATTCCGATATACACACTCATTTAAAGCCAAAATTTAGGACTTTTGAAATGCATATCCGCACTCGCCGTATCCCTTCCGGCGTCCCCCTCTTTCATGAAACATTTTGCATATCTGGTTCTTTAATTTCGCCGTCCACCAACGAAGGCTGATTCGCCGGCAACCACCGCTGCCACATTCACCGGCCACCACCGAAGCCGGAGTCAAAGTATTCCTTCCGCCTTCTCCGTTCCTTCGTGTCACAGCCTGCCTCCCCGATTCACCGTCCACCACCTAGGCCGGATTCGTTGTCCGCCACTCCTGTCAGTCTCGCCGGCCTTCGAAGCCGGTCCTGCTAGTATCGTCGGTACAAAGATTTGGTCGGCAAGAGATTGAGATTCCTTCTTCCACCAATCTGCCTCAAGTTCGCCAGTACCCTATTACTGGTTATTTCGCCCCGTTTCTTCCTCTTGTTCCACATTTGGTGTTTTTTGTGCCAAAAATCTTATTCACTTTTGAGGTCAAAATTCATTAGAAGCTGTGAAATAGGAAGATGTTGGATTCAACGAACAATTTAAAATTGCATGTGTATCTATTATCGGTGCGGAGATGCACATCTTTTTTGGCTTTCAAAATGCATGATTTTATTTGTTATTTCTAACTCATATTGTTGTTGTTTAATTTGAAGCCCCAAACGTCGTTATTTGCATGATTTTACATTTGTTTTTTTTTCATCAAAATTTCAGGTTACAAAGATGGAGATGAAGACATGACTATTAGGGGGAAAATAATAACTTTTGAAATTTTGATTATTAATCACTTTGACGTACTCTAAAGACCGCAAATTACTTTGAGTTAATATTTTGAACTATTTTTTGACTAGAAGATATAACCAATTGCTTTTTAGCTTGTTAAAATTTTCATTTTTTATTTGCGAATAACAAATCTGTTTGCAGATATATTTTTTGAAAAAATCGTTCTACGAGCAACAAATAGTTGCGAATAGCCAATATTATAGTGCTTATAACAATGACCTTAATTTTTGCCGGCAGAAAATGGATCGAGTGGGGACCACGATTCGGCCACGTTAGCGCTGCTTTCTATTTTGTAATGATCATTTCATTATTCCTTTTTTTAATGCATTATTATTTTATTATATATATAATCTATAATATATATATTAGTGGTAGTTCACATGATACCCTCGAGATCATCACATTTATACACTATTATGTTTGATATCCTCACTTCATAGCATTGGCGGACCCACATATGGGCGAGCGTGGGCGGCCGCCCACATTGAGTTTTAAAAACATTATATTTTGATAAATAAAATTGGGTTCTTTGACATTGTGAACTTGTTATTTATGATATATATTATATCTTAAATAAAATTAGACATATATTTGCTTAGTTGGTTGAGTGCATACTTTTTTGTCTCTTGGTCATGGGTGATTCCCACCATATTCTATATTTTAAATTTTATTTTATAAATACATTTTTTGTAATATTGTTGTATAGAATATTTTAAATATTAAGTTAGATAGTTTTATTCAAATAATTCCTAAATAACAATGAATTAAAGTTTTCAACTAACATCAATATTCTTTATTCGCACACCAATAAAGATCAAATTAAACTTGATGGGTTCCCCCTCTACGTATGGAAAAGACCGTAACCACCGCACACCGGATCCCATTCCCGCACGTCGGATCTCATTACCGCACACCGGATCCCGAAACCACCGCACGCCGGATCCCACCTTCGCACACCGGATCCCACTCCCGCGCGGCGGATCCAAACCACCGCGCACCGATCCAAACCACCTCGCGCGGGATCCCAACCGCCCCGCGCGGGATCGCAACCAACACCAACCGCCGTCGGACAACCGCCGCCAACCACCGGCCGGCCCCCGCCGCCGGCCGGCCGCCACCGGCCGGCCGCCGCCCACCGCCGGCCGGCCGCCACCGGCCGGCCGCCGCCAACCGCCGGCCGACCGCCGCCAACCGCCGGTCGGCCGCCGCCGGCCGGCCGCCAACCGCCGGCCGGCCGCCAACCGCCGGTCGGCCGCCGCCCGCTGCCCGCCGGCCTCCGCCGGCCGGCCACCGCCGCCGGCCGCCGCCCCCTTCATGGCCGACGGCCATGGCCGGCCACCCATGGCCGGCCACCGCCGTCGCCGCCCTTCACCCTCCACCGTCGGATCTCATCGAGGCCCTGGCGGCCCTCCGATCGCCTAGCGCGATCACGACCCTTCAATCGTCGCCAACGATCTTGGCCTTCCATTTGGTGGTTATCCGCGTAACCACCGTAACTTCCACCTTCCAAGCCTATAAATAGACCCCCAAGGGTCTTCATTTGGATCTCTCATTCTCTCCCAGACTCTCTCTCTCTCTCTTCATTTCCTCCTTCCCTCAGAGTTTCTCTCTCTACACTCCGCCATCCCTTTTTACTAACTGACAGGTTCTTCTTGCGAGCGCCTCTTACCAAGGAAGAAGGGCTACGACGTTCAAGACGAGCACCCCGAACCCGAGCAACAAAGTCAAGGCGCTCCGTGAAGTGCTCACCCAGCAAGCGCGCAACCGCACCAGACGCGCAGCAAGGCAATCAACTCCTAAGTGGTGGCATGTCACCCACGGAGTTCTTTCTCTCTCTCTCTCTCTCAATTGTAACGAGGCGCGGCCTATCGCCCTCGCATTCTCCAAGAAAGCCCTGTAACAGCACAACATAGTGGATTTCGGCCAGCACCGTCCCGGCCACGTGGTTTTTCACCCTTTGGAGGGTTTTCCACGCTAAAGATCTGTGTGTACCATTTTCCGCATTTTCTCTCTGCAACATTCTGACTGTGTGCGCGCTCGACCGCCCGGGCTAAGACGGACCGAGTTGAAACCGGTCTACCGAGGGCGTTGAGAAGCCGCAACAGTTTGGCGCCGTCTATGAGAAAGGTGTTCCCCAAACTCTGCAAAAGTTCTCTGAAGACAGTATTCGCCTCGCGGCAATACTCGTGACCGATAACAATGGCCAGAAGAAGTGCTCGCACCACTAATGGCTCCGTTCCTGGAGGACGCGTTGAACCCGCTCCATCTCATTCACTCATCAACGCGCCTCCCGTCGAAGAAGTTCCTTTGGCACCTGTCGCCGCGCTAGAAGGACGCATCCGTCAAATGGAAGAGCAGCAAACTGAAATGCTAACTCTTCTCAGAAACTTTGAAGCCCCTGCTCCACCAGCCGCTCCGGTCATCCCACCTCCCTTGGTCCCTAATCATGCTCCCTTAAGGGAGGCCGCTCAGGAAGAGGAGATATACGAAGAAGAATACTCAGATGCGGCCAGCTCTGCGCGTCCGGCCCGTCCTGCCAGAGAAGCTAGGGGAGAACCCCTGCACCATCAGCAAGGAGCAGGGGCCAACCAAGCCATAAGAGGGCCCACTCGCGAGGAGATCCGCGACGTAATTGCTGAAGAGTATAGACAAGTCGGACGCCGGGGCATCTTTGCCCGCCGTCCTCTACATCACGGCTCCCCTTTGGCGCAGCAACTCCTAGTCCATCCAATTCCACACGGTTTCAAGCTTCCTAGCATCGAATCGTTTGACGGAACGGAGGATCCGCTGGAGCACATCAATCATTTCACCACCATCATGAGGATCTGCAATGCTGCTGATCAGCTCCTCTGTCAAGTGTTCCCGGCAACACTCAAGGGGCAAGCTCGCACCTGGTTTCACTCCCTGCAAGAAGGATCCATCAACAACTTCACCGAGCTAGCCCGATTGTTCACAGATCAGTTCGTCGCCAACCGAAGAATCGTCCGAGATCCCTCTCATCTTTCGGGGATCCGCCAGAACGAGGGCGAGACCCTTAAAGACTTCTTCCGTCGCTTCACTACTGAGGCGCGACAGATCCCAGGGGTCGACCCCCGAGCTTCTGCGCGGTGTCTTCCTAGGAGGACTCCGCCCAAGCGGCTTCTATTCCGCTCTAATGAGGGAGACAGTTCCAAATTATCCGGACCTCCTGCACCGAGTTGAAGCTCAGATTGCAGCTGATGAGGCGATTGAAGCGCACCGCCAGCAGTTCGAGAGGATATCCAAGAGGAAGAAAGAGGAGTCGCTGCCGCAGACAGTTCCTAATAAGAACAACAAGCGTCGCGACAGCCCCAGTCGAGATCAAAGATCTCACCAACATCAGGACTACACTCTCTTGAACACTACCAGGACTAACGTTCTCCTCGCTATCCGCGATAGCAACGAAGCACTCCGTAAGCCCAGACCCCTCGCTAAGAACGCGGGGGACCAGACAAAATATTGTGAATTCCATCGTGGGCAAGGACATGACACAGAAAACTGCTCCAAGCTTAAGGACGAAATCGAGCATCTCGTCCAACAAGGCAAATTGGGGAAATTCCTACGAGGCTAGACATCGATTCAGCCAGCAGGAGATTAGCAAACGCCTCACCAAGAAGTACTAGGAGGCAACCCTTAAGTCAGTCATCCCAGGAGAATACTCCACACCTGCTAGCGGGGCTCTACCCGCGCCACTGAAATGTTCTATCAACTTTGTTTCTATAAAAACTTTGTGTAAATTACCACTACAACCAAGAGTTTTTAAAGTTCTATTTCACGCATGTCATATCTTGCGCCATCGAAACTACGTAAAGACGTCTATTTGCTAACGAGCAGCAATTGCCTCCGGGCAGTGCGGTAATGAACAACACCTGCCTCCAGGCAGTGCGCTAATGAACAGCACCTGCCTCCCGGCAGTGCGCTAGTGAACAGCACCTGCCTCCGGGCAGTGCGCTAGTGAACACCACCTGCCTCCGGGCAGTGCGCTAGTGAACAGCACCTGCCTCCGGGCAGTGCGCTAGTGAACAGCACCTGCCTCCGGGCAGTGCGCTAATGAACAGCACCTGCCTCCTGGCAGTGCGCTAATGAACAGCACCTGCCTCCGGGCAGTGCGCTAGTGAACAGCACCTGCCTCCGGGCAGTGCGCTACTCAATAGCACCTGCCTCCGGGCAGTGCGCTACTAAACAGCACCTGCCTCCGGGCAGTGCGCTACTAAACAGCGCCTGCCTCCGGGCAGTGCGCTATTGAACAGCACCTGCCTCCGGGCAGTGCGCTAGTGAACAGCACCTGCCTCCGGGCAGTGCGCTAATGAACAGCACCTGCCTCCTGGCAGTGCGCTAATGAACAGCACCTGCCTCCGGGCAGTGCGCTAGTGAACAGCACCTGCCTCCGGGCAGTGCGCTAGTGAACAGCACCTGCCTCCGGGCAGTGCGCTACTGAACAGCACCTGCCTCCGGGCAGTGCGCTACTGAACAGCACCTGCCTCCGGGCAGTGCGCTAATGAACAGCACCTGCCTCCTGGCAGTGCGCTAATGAACAGCACCTGCCTCCGGGCAGTGCGCTATTGAACAGCACCTGCCTCCGGGCAGTGCGCTAGTGAACAGCACCTGCCTCCCGGCAGTGCGCTAATGAACAGCACCTGCCTCCGGGCAGTGCGCTAATGAACAGCACCTGCCTCCGGGCAGTGCGCTAATGAACAGCACCTGCCTCCCGGCAGTGCGCTAATGAACACCACCTGCCTCCCGGCAGTGCGCTAATGAACAGCACCTGCCTCCGGGCAGTGCGCTAATGAACAGCACCTGCCTCCGGGCAGTGCGTTAATGAACAGCACCTGCCTCCGGGCAGTGCGCTAGTGAACAGCACCTGCCTCCGGGCAGTGCGCTAGTGAACAACACCTGCCTCCGGGCAGTGCGCTAGTGAACAACACCTGCCTCCGGGCAGTGCGCTAATGAACAGCACCTGCCTCCCGGCAGTGCGCTAATGAACAGCACCTGCCTCCCGGCAGTGCGCTAATGAACAGCACCTGCCTCCCGGCAGTGCGCTAATGAACAGCACCTGCCTCCGGGCAGTGCGCTAATGAACAGCACCTGCCTCCGGGCAGTGCGCTAATGAACAGCACCTGCCTCCGGGCAGTGCGCTAATGAACAGCACCTGCCTCCGGGCAGTGCGCTAATGAACAGCACCTGCCTCCGGGCAGTGCGCTAATGAACAGCACCTGCCTCTGGGCAGTGCGCTAGTGAACAGCACCTGCCTCCGGGCAGTGCGCTAATGAACAGCACCTGCCTCCCGGCAGTGCGCTAATGAACAGCACCTGCCTCCAGGCAGTGCGCTAATGAACAGCGACTGCCCCCGGGCAGCACGCTCACAACAATCTCTCACTGCCAACGATTGAAGGTTCGCCCTTCTCCACCGCAGTAAGGTCCCGACATCGTAAGTGTTTGCCCCTCCTACATTCGTACACGGTTTGAATACAAACGCTATTCACCGGCCAAGCCGCGAGCCAGACTCGTGCAAAAAGCCGCGGGCCAGACCCGTGCACCTATTTTATAAAAGCCGCGAGCCAGACTCGTGCACCTATTTTATTATATAAAGCCGCGGGCCAGACTCGTGCACAAAGCCGCGAGCCAGACTCGTGCAAAAAACCGCGGGCCAGACCCGTGCACCTATTTTATAAAAGTCGCGAGCCAGACTCGTGCACCTATTTTATTATATAAAAGCCGCGGGGCAGACTCGTGCAAAGAGCCGCGAGCCAGACTCTTGCAAAAAGCCGCGAGCCGGACTCGTGCAAAAAGCCGCGAGCCAGACTCGTGCACAAAGCCGCGAGCCAGACTCGTGCAAATAGCCGCGAGCTAGACTCGTGCAAAAAGCCGCGAGCCTCGACCCACGCAAACTGTCTTCCTACAATTATTATGTCATATGAAAGTCGCGAGCCTCGACTCGCGCAAGCCATCTCCCAACAATTACTACTCGGGGCCAGTACCCCAGTGATCACGCGCTACCCGGTTCAAAGCGTCCGCCCTTCCCCGGTAGTAAGATCACGACACCGCCAGGACCTGCCCCCTCACGGTCATCCAACCCCGAGGCGAATTCTGTACTCTCTCCTCAGGACCTGAGATTCGAATCTCCAATTCGGGGGGCAGGTTGAAGCGCCTCCTCCATACGGCAACATGATCGAGAGTAAGACTCGAGCACGGTCGCATTGGGCGACTTTGCCCACCACGCCGAGAAGCCTGAAAGACAAGGAAAAAAGCGTCAGTACCAACCTCAGGCAAGGGTAAAGGGAGTCCATTCACGAGGCTAACCATCGCACAAACCTCGTGCACAGGCAGGCCCCGTAGACACGCCCGAAAGCACGCGGCGGACCTCGCGAAAACACCTCACCCAAACACCCGCGCTGTCGCCGCGCGACAGTGCGCGCGGCAGCCCGCGCGCTGTCGCCGCGCGACAGCGCGCGCGGCAGCCCGCGCGCACGCACGCGCGCGCTGTCGCCGTGCGGCAGCGCGCGCGGCAGCCCGCGCGCACGCACGCGCGCGCTGTCGCCGCGCGGCAGCGCGCGCGACAGCCCGCGCGCGCACGTACGCCCGCGCTGTCGCCGCGCGACAATGCGCGCGACAGCCCGCTGCGCGCAGCAGCCTGCGCGCACGCGCGCGCGCGCTGTCGCCGCGCGGCAGCCCGCGCGCGCGCGCGCCCGCGCTGTCGCCGCGCGACAGTACGCGCAACAGCCCGCGCGCCCGCGCGCTCGCGCTGTCGCCGCGCGGCAGCGCTCGCGCTGTCGCCGCGCGGCAGCGCGCGCGACACCCGCGCGCGCGCACACGCCCGCGCGCACGCACCGCCCCTCACCTCTGCGCGACCCGCCGCATCTCTAGCGCGTTGTTCGCCCGCCTTTTTTGAATGTTGGATCCTTGGACCTCGTGCTCACCTTGGCACCGCCATCGTCACCGCCCACCTCCGCGCCAGTACTCGCTCCAGCCATCGCTCACAGATACAAGTCTTAGGGGAAAATCCAGTTGTTCTCCGTGCGCTCCAAACAAATGGATTTGGGGGGCAAATGATGGGTTCCCCCTCTACGTATGGAAAAGACCGTAACCACCGCACACCGGATCCCATTCCCGCACGTCGTATCCCATTACCGCACACCGGATCCCGAAACCACCGCACGCCGGATCCCACCTTCGCACACCGGATCCCACTCCCGCGCGGCGGATCCAAACCACCGCGCACCGATCCAAACCACCTCGCGCGGGATCCCAACCGCCCCGCGCGGGATCGCAACCACCACCAACCGCCGTCGGACAACCGCCGCCAACCACCGGCCGGCCGCCGCCGCCGGCCGCCGCCCCCTTCATGGCCGGCGGCCATGGCCGGCCACCCATGGCCGGCCACCGCCGTCGCCGCCCTTCACCCTCCACCGTCGGATCTCACCGAGGCCCTGGCGGCCCTCCGATCGCCTCGCGCGATCACGACCCTTCAATCGTCGCCAACGATCTCGGCCTTCCATTTGGTGGTTATCCGCGTAACCACAGTAACTTCCACCTTCCAAGCCTATAAATAGACCCCCAAGGGTCTTCATTTGGATCTCTCATTCTCTCCCAGACTCTCTCTCTCTCTTCATTTCCTCCTTCCCTCAGAGTTTCTCTCTCTACACTCCGCCATCCCTTTTTACTAACTGACAGGTTCTTCCTGCGAGCGCCTCTTACCAAGGAAGAAGGGCTACGCCGTTCAAGACGAGCACCCCGAACCCGAGCAACAAAGTCAAGGCGCTCTGTGAAGTGCTCACCCAGCAAGCGCGCAACCGCACCAAACGCGCAGCAAGGCAATAACTCCTAAGTGGTGGCCTGTCACCCACGGAGTTCTTTCTCTCTCTCTCACAATTGTAACGAGGCGCGGCCTGTCGCCCTCGCATTCTCCAAGAAAGCCCTGTAACAGCACAACATAGTGGATTTCGGCCAACACCGTCCCGGCCACGTGGTTTTTCACCCTTTGGAGGATTTTCCACGCTAAAGATCTGTGCGTACCATTTTCCGCATTTTCTCTCTGCAACATTCTGACTGTGTGCGCGCTCGACCGCCCGGGCTAAGACGGACCGAGTTGAAACCGGTCTACCGAGGGCGTTGAGAAGCCGCAACAAAACTCCAAAATAAATGGTACTAAAATCATATCATTATTCGTTACTCACACACACACACACACCAATATTTGTTATTAAAACACAATAAAAAACTCAAAAAAACCTAATCATTCTAAATGCTCCTCTCCTTTAAGCGCGTTCTAACCCTACTATTTCTCACGCCCCTCGTACTCACACACACCAATACTTGTTCTCGTTACCCGTTTTCCCATTTAAAATTTATTTTAAAAGTTCAATTAATTATTATTATTATTATATAACAAATTATTAAGAGAAAAATAATTTTTAATATTTTTTTAAATTATTAAAAAAAGTTAGTAAAAGATAAATTTATAATTTTGGTTTAAAATAATTATTTGTAAAGATTAGAGGATTATTGTCTATGATAAAAAAAATAAGAGAGATTATACACTCATTTCTACATATTTAGGCGATTATTGACTTTGGTAAACAAGATAAGGAGAGTTATACATTTATTATTAAAGATATGAGAGGTTATTGAGTATGGTGTAAAAGATACGGAGGGTTATCAATAATTTACTCTTATATTTATGAATTTATTTTTTCGAATAATTGTGTACTCCGCCCACACAGAAAAAAAATTAATATTTATGAATTTATTTTTTCGAATAATTGTGTACTCCGCCCACACAGAAAAAAAATTTCTGCATCCGCCACTGCTTCATAGTGTTAGATAGTTGCAGTATTGTCATTCTTACATACATAAATAATTTTATTTCATATTATTTTAAAATTATTTATTATTTTCATAAAAAAATGTTGATTAAGTACAATTCAAGCCTCCTGCCTTTAATGAGCCAACGGTAGACGAATTTTGTCATCACAATGTATTGGGGGTGCGAGCGATGAGACATTCGTGATGATCACGAAAGAAACTAGTCTACTCAAGAGCAGCGAAGATGGGCGCAACACGGGGCGAAGCTCGCATGAATGCGGCTGAAGGCCGCATAAGAGAATCTGAGCACAGGCGAAGATGCTCATATTCCTATATGGATACATACATACATAACGACATAGCAATTTATAATGAAGAAAAATGTCTACTCTTGATTTTCCTGACATGACATACATAGTCACATGACAATTTATATGAATCATGCTGACGGATTACAACACACATACACATCAACATACAAATTCATATGAATGAAGAAAAATTTCTACTTTTGATTTTCCTGACATACGTAGTCACATAACAATTTATATGAATCATACCGACGGATTACAACACAGATACGCATCAACATACAAATTCATATGAACGAAGAAACAAAACTACTCTTGATTTTTCCGGCGATTCACGGTGAAAATATTGCAGCATGTGTTTCTCCTGAGATTATGGGTTCTTATATATACCTGATGTTTTGAATTCATAAGTGAGATGTTTTGAATTTATCGAAGAAGGGGAAGTAATTTTTGTGAGAAATTAAGAAAGATTTCAACAAAAGCTCTCTAAGCAATTTGTAAGCATAGAATTGCATTTATGACATTTTAGTTGGCGAAGAATTCGTTTTCATTTCAGGTGGAGTGCAGCGAGGAGAAGATGAAGGCTTCGTTTGGTGCGGTGGTGACAATTGTGAACGTTGTGGTCATGAACCGTCGTTCGTGATCGAACGCCCGACCTCACCTAAAAAAATTCATGTATTTTATGCTCAAAACTTGTTTATTTTTTCTTTATACCGGTCACAATCTGTCTTGCCAAACATACATTCTATGATAACGGTGTTTTAAACCAAACTCACCGGAGCAAAATAAGCTGCGCCAAACAAAGCCGGAGTTGCACTGAAAGCTGGTTAAGATGAAATTTTAAGCAAAACATTTATGGGGCCTGACATTCTTAATTTTCTGTACTTGTAACGTTTCTATTTTTATGTGTGTGGATTGTATTTTTAGCCTAAAATATAGTTCATTTTAAAAAATAAATCACAGAATAGCAATTTACATATTTTTATGATCATTTTAAGATCTCATATGTATATGTTACAGTCTGAAAATACACGTGTCAAAAAGTAATTTTTTTTAATACAGTTACAGTTATAAATCACATGCATTTTTACGACTGTAAATATAACTATGAATACAATTACAGTCGTAATTTTAACTAAAAATACTGTCTCGGACAATCAAACACCACGCGTACAGAAAATTCCCCCCAATCAGCATTGTGAACCAATGATAGACGGATATACCAATATAGATTTAGTCAATAAACAGTAACATGCGGCAATGAATGTTATAAAATTTACGGTTTTCACCCTCAATCAGCACCTGATCTTTCTCCAACTTGCAGCTGATCGGAAAGCTTCACTCTCATGCACTGTTTTGGACAGCTTATGTTGATCAGAAAGCTGCTGATCGAATAAAGCTATGAGAATAGAGCTGTTTGAAAAGCGCTGATGAGAAAGTTGTATACTGTTTGGAGAGTCTATTCTTAAATGTTGATCAAATGTAACTTTTTCATTTAAACTGTTTGGTAGAACAGCTGTTTGAAAGCTGGTTTTTTAAACAAAAATACTGAAATGTAATGTTTGTTGGTGAAAGTGCGCGCCCGTGCACAAACGTGCATCTGGGCATAAACGCGCGCCCTGACATAAACTCGCGCTCGAGCAAACACGCACTTCCGGGCGAAAACGGTCGCCTGAGCGAAAAATGACCGCCCGAGCAAAAAAATGCGCGCCCAGGCCATAAAACGCGTAGTCGGGTGAAAAATATGCGCCCGGGAGAAAAATGCGAGTCCGGGCGATAAAAAGAGCGCCCGGGCAAAAAACAGTCGCCCGGTTAAAAAACGGGCGCCCCGACAAAAAAACGAGTGTCCGACCGAAAATGCATGCATGCTCAAACGAAAATGCTCGATTGGTATGTAGTTAAATGAAGTTAATAAAAGAGAAAAAACTAAAAACAGATAAAACAGTTTTTTGATAGCTCTGTGTCACGGACTTGTCCCCTTGACAATGTCGCGTGCCGCCTTAGCTCCTTTGTGCGCCCCTTCGTAACTAGCTAAGTCAGCCTTCTCCAACGATCGTGGTGGCGAGATGAATAAGAGAGCACTTTGTAAGGGAGAGCAAGAGAGATTGAGAGAGCAAAGAACTTGTATTTCTTGGTTGCTTGTCACTTGGTGATTTACAAATGAGGGGGTCTTCCTCTTTTATAGGCCCCAAAAGAATTTCCCTCCAAAAAATGGAAGGATCTAGAATGCCTATGTTTCTAGAATATTCTACAATCCTCATGTATATACAACCTTCCTGAGTTCTCTAGAATTTTCCCATGAGATCATTCTAGAGTGCTTCTACAATTCTCTAGAATACTAAGTATAAAATACTCTACATGCTCCTAGATTTCTCTAAAAATTTTAATAGGTTAACCCTGTAGAGGTTAAGCTGTGACATCCTCCCCCACCAATCCTGGCGACGCCCTCGTCGTCTCGTACTGTAGGATGATGTCCTTGAACTGCCAGAGATCTTCAAGCGTCTCTCATGTAGCTTCAGTCTCTGGCCTTCCTTTCCAATTAATCAAATATTGTGTGCTAGGTTGCACACCTCTTCTCCGCACTGTCCTCCTGGTGAGCACTTCATCCACCTCTCGATCAAAAGACTTGGTCATCACTGGTGGTGCTCTATGTGATGTTCTTCTTTGAAGGTCTTCATTGTCTTCATGATATAGCTTCAACATGCTGACATAAAAGACCAGATGAATCTTCAAAGATTTGGGTAGGTCAAGGTGATAGGATACCTTACCCACCCTTGCAATCACCGGAAATGGGTCTTCAAAGTCACCTTATCCCCAACCGTGTATTCCACCATCCTTCGCTTTGAATCCGCCCATTTCTTCATCCGCTTGCGTGCTTTCTCTATGCACGCTCTGACTACGTCTGCTTGCTCTTCCCATGACTTGGCCATCCTCCAAGCTCCTGGGATTCTTCCGCCATCCGCCGTGGTCGCCAACGTATGTGGAGTGAGTGGTTTCCTCCCCGTGGCAAGCTCGAACGGACTCCTCCCGATCGCCTCGCTCCGCTGCAAGTTGTACAAAAATTGCGCCACATCCATCAGCTTGGCCCAGCCCTGCTGATTGGCACATACTCACTAAGTGTCGTAGGTAACATTCCAACAAGGAATTCACCCTTTCCGTCTGCCCATCGATTTGAGGGTGGAAGCTGGTGGAGAAGTTCAATTCTCATCCGAGCAACTTGAATAACTCTGTACATAGCTTTCCTGTAAATCCGGGGTCTCGATCACTAATGATAGTTTTCGACAACCACCAATACTTCACCACATTCTTGAAGAATAGGCGTGCCGCTCCTCCGCGGTAGTATCCCTTGTGCTAGGGATGAACGTGTCATACTTGGAGAAACGATCGACTACCACCAAAATCGATTTGAACCCGTCTGATTTTGGCAACGCGTTGATGAAGTCAAACGTCACCGACTCCCAAGGGTGCTCCGCTATAGGCAATGACTCCAACAATCCCACGGGCTGCTTTTTGTCCACCTTGTCTCGTTGGCAAATAAGATAAGTCTTCACATATAATTAACTCCACTTGGTGTCATGACACTACTTGATGAGATCCCTCCGCAGGTTTTCCCATCTTGGTGCTATTCAAAAAATATTCACGCTGAGATTGAAGAAATTTACGGTGATTGCGAAACAAAATTTTGGCAGTCGATGACTCTGAGATACAACTATAACATGCCCAGGATACTCATACCAAAGGTGCCTACGGACATGCATGTTAAGGATCAGTGGCGACTTGTTTTCGATCAGTTTGCCAAGTCGACAACAATCGTGGTCCCGAAGACTTATGACATCGACACAGTTAGTAGTAGACTACTTAAAAATGAAGTCTTTTTGAGATTTTAATAGTCTATGTCACTTCTTTTTTTGAGATTTTTGTAATAATTTCTGTCTCTTAGTTTATTTCTGAGTAGGATAAAATGATTTAGAGTTTCTAATGTATGATCGTTCAACTATTTAGAGATTCTAATGCACTTGCTAGAGATGGAAACGTAGGAGTTGCAATGCCACCTTGGGTGCGCACAAGTGAAGTCCGCGCGCACTCGGCAATCCAAGGACGGGCAAAGCTCGTTAGGAGCTGAGATATTGTCTACACAACCGAAGAGCGGGTAGAGCCCGTTAGCACGGGGAGCATTATTCATAGAATGTTGCCATCCGCAGAATGTTGTTGCATGCAGAATGTTCTCGAATGTTGCCGCCCGCAGAATGTTCTCACCCGCAGAATGTTGTCGCCCGCAGAATGTTTTCGCCCGCAGAATGTTTTCGCCCACAGAATGTTGCCCCCCCCCCCCCCCCCCACCCCCGCGCAAAATGTTTCCACACGCCCTACGTTTCCGCCCGCCGAACGTAGCCGCCAGCCGAACGTTGCCGACGGCCAAACGTAATTGCTTGCCAAACGTTGCCGCCCGCCAAACGTAACATTGCTGCCCGTCGAACGTTGCCGCCCGCCGAATGTTTCGGCAGCACGGGCCCGGGCCCGACTGCAAGTAATTACATCATGTCCCTAAATTAAAAGTAATGATGGAAATCTATAAAATTGGAAGAATTGACAATTGTGTTTTTGGTACCCAAACGTTAGTAACTTTAAAAAAATTAGTCACTGTGCTTCTTTTTGAAATAAATTAGTCCATTAACTCTCTAAATTACTTGATTTTAGTCCTAAAACTAGTAAATCTATAATAAAGATATTTAATCATGTATTTTTTAAAAATAGCTCATTTTTTAATATTTTTTATTTTAATAATATAAGAAAGTTGGTAGCTTAGTAATCTCCTACCCCAGTCCTGCTGCTCCGGCGACCTGGAAGCTCTCTGAGGCTTCGCTGAAACCCTAACTAATGGCTATATTCTCCTCTCTAGCTCCTGGCTCAACGACGAAGCCTGCTTCTTCTGGGACGGTGTATTCTGCTCTCCGGATACTTCCAATTTTAGCAAAGTAACCCTTCTTCAACTCTTTAACGACGGCCTCCAGGGCTCCATATCTGCCTTCATCTCCAACCTCGATGAGCTCCAATCCCTTCACCCATCCGGCAATGCCCTCTCCGGCGGCATTTTGCCGGAGCTGTCCGCCCTCCGGCAATACTCTTTCATGCAATTTGGCCTCTCCATACTATTCAAATATCCTCCTTTTCTACTGCCTGTGTATTAAATTTCAGAGAAAGAAATAAATAGTGAATATGAAGTGAAAAGACGAGAGAGCGGCATGTCGGTTCAACCTTATGAGGTGGCGCGCACTGATGAGATAATTTTCTCCTAAGTGTGAAAGAGGCTAGCCATTTTTTGACCATTCTTTTCAAGCATGTGTTTCATGCCAAGTGTGAAAAAGGGTAGCCGTCGTTGACTAAGAAATCAACATGTGTTCTTAAAGGAGGCTTCTAGGAATGTGGCCAAATGAAGCTTCATATTATTCGACATGTGTTCTTTGATCGAGGGAAGCTTCAAGGAAGCTTCCTCCACATGCTATCTACCACCATCTATCCCTTGATTGTGGCCTTATAAATAGGCATGAAGGAGGAGGGGTAAGACATCCACTTCTCTCAAATCTCAAGCATTGAAAGAGTTTCTATAGAGGCCTTTGTGACAAACGTCTTAGTTTGGGGAGAGCTTTCGGACGTCTCTGCAATGTTGACGAGGAATACTTCGCCTACACGGATTGGATCTGGAGCAGACTTTGGCAAGGATTCGAAGAGGCAACTTGGAGAGGATTTGTGTAATCTGTCTCATCCGCCACTGTCGGTAACTTGCATTTTTTGATACTGTTTATTGTGTAAGATTGTGTGGTGCAAAGTTGGTGAAGATCCTGTGTGGATCGAGGAGGGAAAGCCTTGTAATTGCCTATCTATTTTACACATTTTAGTGGCGGCTTTCCGGGTTGGTCTCTGATCGTCCCGTGGTTTTCACCCTTTTGGGTTTCCACGTTATATCTGTGTGTCACCTTTATTGTTATTATTTTGTGCTGTGTTTTTTGGTTGTGTATCAGCATACCGTTAAGCGGTCGTGTAGGTACTTGCTCAAACTAATTTGCAGGTGCTCTGGTCGGGCTTGCGTGCTCTCTAGCCCAACAAGTGGTATCAGAGGGAGGTTCATTGTCAGAGCTGGTATCGGGCTGACCTATTTGGGATTCGAGACGAGCCGATCGGATATTTCGGGTTAGTGATCGGGTGTGGTAGGTGACGACCATTGGTCCGCTCCTTATCCTCTTGGATTCCTTTCTTGGAAATAGTCGGCTCAAAGAACTGAGGTCAGTCCGATCAGTGACAGAGCGCGATGGAATCTACTGCAGGTTCGAGTTCCGAGCAAATGGTGAAATTAAACGGCGCAAATTACCATCAGTGACACTTACTGATGGAATATCTCATCTACGTCAAGGGCTGACATGCTCCTATCTTTGAGGAGATTCCTAAAGACATGGATCCAAATAAGTGGAAGGTGGAGCACCGGAAGTTATGTGGATTCATCAGACGGTTCGTGGAACCGAACGTCTACAATCATGTTGCAAGTATCGTTGATGCAAAGATACTTTGGAAGACTCTCGAGACGTTGTATGCCAAGAGTACTAGCATCAACAAACTATATCTACTGAAGAAGCTGAGTAAGTTAAGATACAGGGAAGGATCCCCTATCCTGGATCATGTGAATGAGTTCCAAGGTATTATTGATCAACTTACTGCTATGAATGTGACCTTCGAGGACGAGGTCAGCGCATTATGGCTGCTGAAGTCTCTTCCAGTCTCTTGGGAGATGGTTAGAGTTTCTCTAATCAACTCCTCTCCCGGGGGCATAATTACTATGGAGATTGCCAAGAGTGACATCCTGAACGAAGAAGTGAGAAGAAAGTCTCAAGGGATATCAGACTCTTATTCACGAGCTGACATCCTCTACACTGAGCCCAGGGGGAGAGGCATGATCAAGAATAGAGAAAGGAAGAGCGAAAGAGGACAAAGCAGGGGGAAGTCCAAGTCACGTTATCAAAACGTGGAGTGCCACTATTGTCATAAGAAGGGGCATATTCAGAAGTTCTGTTATTCTTTGAAGAATGACGAAAGGAAGAAAGGAGTGGCTACTGATGATAGGAAGGAGAGTCATACTGTAGCTATTGTATCTACAGAGGACGATGTCATCATTGTTGGAGATGACGTCACAGCTGCACTCTCCTGTGATGACCGAAGCTAGATTGTTGATTCGGGTACTTCTGCACATGTCTCCCACAATAGGGAGTTATTTGCCACCTACACTACTCACGATTGTGGGGTGCTTAGGATGGGCAATGGTGACACGTCTAAAGTCATCGGAAGAGGAGATATGCATCTGAAGACGAGCACTGGAGGATTGATGTGTTGGGTTTTCTATACCCCTCGAAAGGGATGACATATCAAATATGCGCAGCGGAAATAACAAGAAGAACAACCCAAAAGAGACAACAGATCTTGCGGTTTTCATAATTCAAGAGAATAATCAAATCGAAATACAAAGTACCTTTGCGGGATTGAGTCAATACTCAACCAAGGTGCTCCAAAGAGAAATCCGAAATCTGAGTTCCAAGAACCGAAATGTATCGGCTCCTCTACAGCGATCCACACGAACGATGGAGAACCCTAGCTTCTTGTCGTTCAAGAACTAGGTCGGAGAAGGAAGCTCTCAGCGTCCTCACGGACTGCTAGGTCCGATCTAGAGGAGGCGGCGATCGACGGCGGCGACTAGCGGCGGTGGACGGATCGAGAGCGATCGGAACACTTCCGTCTTCGGCTCTCCAGAAATCGCGAAAAGGCTCGATCTAAAACCGTCTCTTTCGAAGCCCGAATCACGTTCTTTTATACGCAAGACACAAAATAGGTTATCCGCAGACCAGAGGAAAAATAGAACATTTCTGTCCAGATTTACATTCGCCGAATTCGACTAATCGATATAACCGGCTTCGACTCAGATTCGGCGAAACCATTTCGACGAATTCGTCTATATAAATTCGGCGAATCCCTTTCGTCGAACTGACATGATTCGGCTAAACCCTTTAGTCGAATCTGTTACAATTCGGTTAATCACATTAGCCAAATCTCATTAGTCGAAAACCACATTATTTGGTTAATCACATTAGCCGAATTTGACACAATTCGGTTAAACCCTTTAGCCGAATTTGTCAAGTATAAACTCATTCGTTTAAACCCTTTAAACGATTTCCCGTTGAGACATTCTCAACTTAATTCCAAGCAGTCACAGGATTGGTCATCCACTCATATCCAATATGAGTAAGGCCAACACAATCCTTTCTCCGATTTCTCCAAACGCTTTTATGTGCGACCCTATAGGCTCATATTGCGTTGGCAGCAAGACTAACTATTAATTGCTTTGAGATCACCTCAGAAACTCCAACATGATGATCCTAAGAGATGTGCGACATGTACCTGACATCCGCTTCAACCTAGTTTCAGTTGGGAAGCTAGGTGATGAAGGACACTTAAGTGTCTTTGGTGGAGATTTTTAGAAGCTGATCTAGGGGTCGCTAGTAGTGGCCAGAGGTTATATAGAAACTAGTCTATACTACATGGAGGGGAGACCTGAAGCTACTCAGGCCAACACTGTTAGAGATGGAGCATCCACATCCCTATGGCACAGAAGACTGAGTCATATTAGCCAGAAGGGCTTGGGATGTCTCTCCCGAAAGAAGATGATCTCTGATCTATCTGTAGATCAGTTAGAGAGATGCGACCATTACATGACTGAGAAGCAAAATAGAGTATCATTCTAGAGCCATACTTCCACTAGAAGATCCGAGCCACTAGAGCTCGTACATACTGATGTCTGTGGGCCTCTGAAGATGTTCATTGATGATTATTCAAGAAAACTTTGGGTCTATGCTATTAAGACCAAAGATGAGGTTCTCGACACTTTTCGGAGATTCCACGCTGAGGTGGAGAGGCAATCCGGGAAGAAGCTAATGTTGGATCTTGTGGCACCCTTAGAGGGGGGGGGGGGGGGGGTGAATAAGGGCAATTTAAAACTTTGATACTTTTTGTAACAAACGAAACAATATATGAATATAGAGACAAATAATTGAATTTAAAAACAAGATTTTATTTCATCAAAGATAATGAGTAGAAATAATTCCAATAAAGCTTGGAATCAAAAGGCTTACAATTTATAAAATCTCTTGTCTCTTTTCACCGGTCCTTCTCCTAAGGACCGGTTGGCTATAGCCTATATATCCAGATATAAACACTAGCCTCCCCCTAAATCAAATCTTGATCTAGACGCAGCACACACGGCGATGATTTTCTCCCAAGCCATACAGGGACTTGACACCGCACACAAGACGATGATTTACCCTAGACCACACAAGGATCTAACACCACACACAAGGTGATGATTTCCCCTAAGCCTCAAACAGACTTAGACGCCGCACGCAAGACGACAATTTCTACAACGATTACAAGATGAATGTAAATATAAATGAAATACAAAATAAAAACCTCTTTTAGAATTTCTGGACCAAAGCAGCGAAGAACCCTTGAGAAAGTCTCCTTGGAACGCGTGTACAATCTTCGGCTTCGCTCTCTCTTTTCTTCTTCAAGGATGGGGATTTTCGTTCTCTGGAGCTCTCTGGACGATAACACTCAGGAAGAAGGCTTGAAAGTCTGAAGGATTGAATTCCACGAAGTTCTGGACCCTTTAAATAAAAAAGAGCTGTCGCCGTCCGATAGCTAGGTATCGCAAGAATCCGATATCTCCAGAGGTTGCCACGTGTCCCACTAATTCGACGTTTCTGCGTGGAGTTGAGGTCGTGGTTGAGACGTGGGCTGTCGGATATCCGATATCACTATCGGAAATCCGTTAGCTTGCGTAACTGTTGCACGTCGTATTGTTGCGGGAAGATCGTGGGCTGTCGGATATCTGATATCACTATCGGAAATCCGTTAGCTTGCGTAACTGCTGCACGTCGTATTGTTGTGGGAAGATCGTGGGCTGTCGGATATCCGATATCATTATCGGAAATCCGTTAGCTCCAAACCGCTGGGAAGGAATCGCGCGCCCTCAGAAATCCGTTAGCTCTCAACCGCTGGGAAGAAATCGTGCGTTGTCGGAAATCCGTTAGCTAGCTGTCGGAAATCCGATTGCTACAATTTCTGGAAATCGGTATTTTGCTCCAATTGCAAACATGTTATCCTTGCACCTGTTATCTGCACACCATTAATCAAAATAGGATCAAATACATTCCTGATTTGTTATTCTCAAACCGGACGAGTGCGGAACGCATGCTCCAACAATCTCCCCCTTTTGATAATAACAAATCCTTATAAAAAGAAATCGAATAAATCCTATATAGATAGTGACAAGTACATTATGTGTGTACAAGTGTGAACTTATGATCTTCATGTTCTCCCCCTTAATATGATCTCCCCCTTAATATGATCTCCCCCTTAATATTATCTCCTTCTAAAATTATTCTCCCCCGACTTATAAACTCCCCCTACATGAGTGCTCACTTAATTAATTAAGTGTTTTTAGTGATTTAAGTGATTTCTCTTATTATCTTCTCCCCCTTTGATATTATCAAAAGTAATGAATATAGGGAATAGAGACGAGGAAAGAGTATTAAGGAGATATGGTAGAAAATGAAAAAGAATTGAAGGAATAGTTTGAGTACACTAGCGGAAGCTTTGTAAGTGGTATGATGTTGAGATAGGTAATCATAGAGATGAGGCTAAGCATTCTAGTAATGTGTTATAATGTATAGAAGCAAATATACTTAACCATGAGGAGATTTAAATATCAATTATCAGAGAAAGACACATGAAAATATAAAATATTGAATCGTTTCGGTCCAATTCTCATAAGAAGAAATTTTATAAATAACAATGAAGTGTAGTAGTGATACTTTGAGAAAGAATACATATGAATATATTTAAAATATACATGATCATGGAATTGTTAAACATAACATAAATATACATAAAACCAAACTTAAGAACTTATAGAAACTTTGCAAGTAACATAAAAGGACCAATTTGTTTGTGCAGGACACTTTACAATTCTTGCCAAGGTGCTTAACCCCACAATGCTCATTAAGACTTATCAGGAGGCTAAGTAGTGCTTGGTGGAGGATCCTTTTCAATTTTTTGTATGTATTTCTTTAAAACTTTCTGGCAAAATGTATGTTTTGCATTTGAATTTGCCTCTTTTTTTGTGTGGAGTATACACATATATTAAGGATCTCTGAATTCACTTGCATGCTACACATGGTATAATGTAAATACGTGCAAAGTAGCAAAGTTGAAAATGGCATTTATGAAATGTGTTTTGTTATGTTCGAGCAATCATGATATATGTATAAAATAAATTGTATTCACATGTATTACGAAAGTAAGTGTTTGTATATTGGTCTCTTTGATGAATACTGCAAAGAGCAAGGGATCAGGCATGAAAAGACTCCGCCCAAGACGCCGTAGCTGAATGGCGTAGCTGAAAGAATGAACAGGACCTTGATGGAGAGGGTGAGGTGCATGTTATCTGAGTCAAAGCTACCTGGCATGTTTTGGGGTGAGGCTTTATACACAGTTGCACATGTCATCAACCTATCTCCCAGTTATGCATTACAAGAGGATGTTCCTGATAAGGTCTGGTACGGGAAGGATCCTTCGTATAGTCACTTGAGGGTCTTTGGGTGCAAAGCCTTTGTGCACATCCCCCGGGATGAAAGATCTAAGTTGGATTCCAAGACCCGTCAGTGCATATTTTTGGGATATGGACGCAGCGGCGAGTTTGGCTACAGGTTCTTTGACCCGGTTGAGAAGAAGCTGGTATGCAGTCGCGACGCCATATTTTGTGAGGATCAGAATATGCTTGATCATGAAAAGACTGAGAAGGCTGACTCTCGCACTGATGAAGAGTCTCCTATGACTGGAGGTGATGATACTGAGGAGGCCGCAGAGCCTGATCCAGTGCAGGGCGCTGAGCCACTTCCAGGCCATGAGGATATGACTGATGGCGAGCCTATAGAGGACATCACTAATGATGTGCTGATACCAGCAACTGAGCTCGCTCCACGGAGGTCTGATCGAGTCAGACACCCATCTTCGAGATACTCAGCTACTGAGTATATTTTATTGACCGATGCGGGGGAGCCTGAGTGCTTTGATGAAGCAGTGCAGAGCTCAGAGAAGAAAAAGTGGATGGTTGCTATGCAGGAGGAGATGCAGTCTTTGCATGAGAACCATACTTATGAGCTGGTTCGATTGCCTAAGGGCAAGAAGGCTCTGAAGAATCGATGGATTTTTAGAGTAAAGAAGGGAGGCCCTCGACACCACTCAGATACAAGGCAAGATTAGTGGTGAAGGGTTTCAGTCAAAAACAGGGAGTTGATTTTGATGAGATCTTCTCTCCTGTTGTGAAGATGTCGTCTATTCGGGTTGTTCTTGGCCTTGCTGCAAGGCTAGACCTGGAGATTGAGCAGATGGATGTCAAGACCGTCTTTCTGCATGGCGATCTTGAGGAGGAGTTATATATGGAGCAGCCCGAAGGTTTCAGGGTGAAAGGGAAGGAGAGACTAGTCTGTCGCCTGAAGAAGAGCTTATATGGCCTGAAGCAGGCCCCGCGATAGTGGTACAAGAAGTTCGATGCTTTTATGGGGGGGGGGGGGGGGCGACTTCAGGAGGACCACCCTTGATCACTGCATGTTTGTGAAGCAGTACGCTCCAGAGGATTTCATTATTTTACTCCTTTATATTGACGACATGCTGATAGTCGGGTGGAGCACTGCACGCATTGCCGAGCTGAAGCGGCAGTTGAGCTCCACATTTGCGATGAAGAACTTGGGAGCTGCGAAGACCATCCTAGGGATGCATATTCGGAGAGATAGAGGCTCCAAGTTACTTTGGTTGTCGCAAGAAAAATATATCAGGAAGGTGCTACAGAGATTTAGTATGGATCAGGCGAAGAAGGTGAGCATGCCGCTTACAGCTCACTTCAGACTTACCGCTGATCAGTGTCCGAGCACACCTGAGGAGAAAGAGGAGATGCAGAAGGTCCCATATGCTTCTGCAGTTGGAAGTCTTATGTATGTCATGGTTTGCACTCGCCCTGATATAACGCATGTTGTTGGCACTGTGAGCAGGTTTCTCTCCAATCCCGGAAGAGAACATTGGAGCGCTGTGAAGTGGATTATGAGGTACCTACATGGGACATCAGACTTGACGTTAAGGTTTGGAGATATTGACTCAGAGCTACTGGCCTACACTGATGCTGATATGGCTGGAGATTTGGACTCCAGAAAATCGACCTCTGGGTACCTGATCCTATTTGCGGGGGAAGCTGTTTCATGGTAGTCGAGATTGCAGAAGTGCGTTGCACTGTCGACTACGGAGGCAGAGTTTATTGCAGTCACTGAGGCAGGAAAAGAGCTTCTTTGGATGAAGCGTTTCATCAAAGAGCTGAGTTTCACTCAGGAGCGCTACACACTCTTATGTGACAGTCAGGGCGCGATTCATTTAGGGAAGAACCTCACCTTCCACTCGAGATCCAAACATATTGACACGCGGTATCATTGGATACGCGATACTCTAGAGCAGAGAGAGTTGGATTTGCAGAAGGTGCACACGGATGACAATGGAGCAGATATGCTTACGAAGACCGTGTCTAGGGGAAGTTCGAGCATTGTGTGAGGATCGCTGACATGACGATCTCTTCCACATAAGAGCAAAGGGGATAAATTGTTGGGTACAGTTCCCGTCCTTTGTGGAGAAAACTGTGGATTCGAGTTTGATGGCGCTGAATCTATTGATCAAAGGGGAGACATGTTGATGGAGGCCCTAGTGGGAGGCAAACTGGAGATTTGAAGGAAAATTGTTAGAATGACAAGTTTCTTCACTTAGTCAAAAAGGAGGAGATTTGATGAGATAATTTTCTCCTAAGTGTGAAAGAGGCTAGCCACTTTTTGACCATGATTTTCAAGCATGTGTTTCATGTCAAGTGTGAAAATGGGTAGCCGTCGTTGACTAAGAAATCAACATGTGTTCTTAAAGGAAGTTTCTAGGAAGGTGGCCAAATGAAGCTTCATATTATTCGACATGTGTTCTTTGACCGAGGGAAGCTTCAAGGAAGCTTCCTCCACATGCTATCTACCACCATCTACCCCTTGATTGTGGCCTTATAAATAGGCATGAAGGAGGAAGGGTAAGACATCCACTTCTCTCCAATCTCAAGCATCGAAAGAGTTTCTATAGAGACCTTTGTGGCAAACGTCTTAGTTTGGGGAGAGCTTTCGGACGTCTCCGCGACGTTGACGAGGAATACTTCGCCTACACGGATTGGATCTGGAGCAGACTTTGGCAAGGATTCGAAGAGGCATCTTGGAGAGGATTTGTGTAATCCGTCTCGTCCGCCACTGTCGGTAACTTGCAATTTTTGCTACTGTTTATTGTGTAATACTGTGTGGTGCGAAGTTGGTGAAGATCTTGTGTGGATCGAGGAGGGAAAGTCTTGTAATTGTCTATCTGTTTTACATATTTTTAGTGGCGGCTTTCCGGGTTGGACTCCGATCGTCCCGTGGTTTTCACCCTTTTGGGTTTCCACGTTATATCTGTGTGTCACCTTTATTGTTGTTATTTTGTGATGTATTTTTTGGTTGTGTATCGGCATACCGTTAAGCGGTCGTGTAGGTACTTGCTCGAACTAATTTGCAGGTGCTCTGGTCGGTCTTGCGTGCTCTCTAGCCCAACACGCACTACAAAAGGAGGTATGCAATTATCATAGAGCTGCAAATATATATGGAGAGAATGTCTGCTAATAGAAACAGCCTTTAATAAAAACTAGGAAAGCGCCCCAACGCTTAATCTAAAAAATCATATTCTCTTGTGCTAGGGATATTTTTGTCTTATTATCCCACAATTCTTTTAATAATTAACAGCGCGCTTAGTTTAAGCATGCTATATATTGTTACTTCATCAAATAGTTTTACATCAAAATTGCAACGAAGAGCATTTAGGAGATAGATTATAATGGGTTCATTGTATAATGTTTTAGCAAATTATAATTTCAGGAAGGGCAGTGGTCTCTCTATTCTAGGATTAATTGAAAAATATTGGCACATTAATACAAATAAAATATACATTCTACTATCTGTATACTATATAATAAGAAAATATATTCATATATTTAGCACTATAAGCATTTCATAATAACTAAAATATCACATAATTTCATGTTAATTGGGGCTTCATTTAGTAAAAAATATATATTATTTTATCCTTTTTTACATATATGAAAATGAAGTAGAGAAAAACAAAGCATAAAATAGAAGAATTTAGGTATAAAAAGAAAGTAAAAAATAAAGTAAAAAATCATAGAATAAAAAATTAATTGTGGAGATTACTAGTATTTTAAAATAATAGTGCTTTTGTTATCTGCATGATCAAAGATAAAATTATTTCTATGGATCAAGCTTACTTCAGGTTATTGATCATCTGTTTTCTACTTTATTTTTGTCCTTTGCTTTTTTGCGAGCCCACCACATATCTGAAGATTTATAGGAACTTCATCTTCGAAAGACAAAGCTGAGCTAGGCACAAGAAAAACATGAACTTGGGGGGGGGGCGCCGGGTTCCACTCTGGTATGAGCGGGAAAAAAGGGGGGAGGGGGGGGGGGGAGAAAAAAGAAAAAGAGGGGGAGGAGAGGGAAAGGGGGAGGGAGGAAGAAAAAAGAGGGAAAGGAAGAAAAAATGAAGGGAGGGAGAGAGGAATGCCCAAAGGTTCTCCACGGAAAACTTTTGGCCCCTCCGTGGAGAACCTTTGGGCTCTCCGCGGAAAGCCAAACGGCTCTCCGCGGAGAGCCAAACGACTCTCCGCGGAGAGCTACTTGGCTTGGCACTCCGCGGAGAACCTTCATGCTACCTTAGCCAATATTGCGCTGAGTTTATTTAAACACCTTTCATTCACCCATTGAACAATCGATTGCTATTATAGACAAATAATCAAATGTACATCTAAAATGTTTCCAAAATGACATCAATCATATACAAAATACTTGAAGATTTCTGCACAGATCTGGGCTCTATACATAGGCATTTTTGTATGCCAGTCTGTGCAACTTGTCCAGCTTATGTCCCCTGGCTTCGCTATATGCTCCATATACTTCATAACGAATACACCGCAGTCCACGAAGTTGTCCTGCTGTGGTATACCGGTACAATAGATGATACTCCACTTTGAGAACCCTGCGTGCACTTTATTCACGGTCGCTTTCTGGAGCATAGCAACCTGCATTAACACAAATATGTTAGTACATTAGTAACTGTTGGAGCATGCGTTCCGCACTCGTCCGACTTGAGAATAACAAATCCCGAATGTATTTGATCATATTTTTTATTAATGGTGTGCAGATAACAAGTGCAAGTATAACATGTTTGCAATTGGAGCAAAATACCGATTTTCCAGAAATTAGAGCTATCGGAATTCCGACAGCTAGCTAACGGATTTCCGATAGCGCACGATTTCTTCCCAGCGATTGAGAGCTAACGGATTTCTGACAGCGCACGATTTCTTCCCAGCGGTTTAGAGCTAACGGATTTCCGATAGTGATATCGGATATCCGACAGCCCACGATCTTCCCGCAACTCTACGACGTACAGCAGTTACGCAAGCTAACGGATTTCCGATAGTGATATCGGATATCCGACAGCCCACGATCTTCCCGCAACTCTACGACGTGCAGCAGTTACGCAAGCTAACAGATTTCTGATAGTGATATCGGATATCCGACAGCCCACATCTCAACCACGGCCTCCACTTCGCACAGAAACTTTGAATTAGTGGGACACGTGGCACCCTCTGGAGATATCGGATTCTGGCGATACCTTGCTAACGGACGGCGACAGCTCTTTTTTGTTAAAAGGGTTCAGAACTTCGTGAAATTCAAGCCTTCGGACTTTCAAGCCTTCTTCCTGAGTGTTATCGTCCAGAGAGCTCCAGAGAATGAAAATCCCCATCCTTGAAGAAGAAAAGAGAGAGCGAAGCCGAAGCGCACCATGATCATGCATTTTCCGAGGGGCAAGGAATAACTAGACCACCATTATTTACGGGTTCCGATTATAATTATTGGAAAACTAGGATGATGTGTTTTTTAATATCATTAGATATTGAAGTATGGAATATGATAGAAACAAATTATACTTATCCTACTTTTACAATTGGTGATATTGTCATGGAGAAACCCAAAGATAAATGGGATGACCAGGACAAATTAAAATGCAAAAATAATGCAAAAGCAATGAACGCATTATTTTGTGTTCTTGATAAAACTGAATTTAATAGAACCTGCGCATGTCAAACTGCATATGAAATTTGGAATTTATTGGAAATTACTCATGAAGGTACCTCGCAGGTGAAGGATTCAAAGCTTTTCCAATTGGAGTCAGAATTCGAAAAGTTCAGGATGGAGGTAGATGAGGATGTGGATACCATGTACATAAGATTCACTAAATTGGTAAATGACTCAAAAGTTTTAGGATTTTTTTTTTCAAATGGTGATTTGGTGAGAAAACTTCTTAGATCTCTCCCCCCTAAATTCAATCCCAAAGTGACGGCTATTTCTGAATCTCATGATCTTAAAGCTCTTAATATTGAAAGCCTGATTGGGAACTTGAAAACTCATGAAGTTGAATTGAAAATTCAACAACAAGAGTATATGGAGCCAAAGAAGAAGGGATTGACTCTAAGATCTAAGAAAGAGGAAAGTAGTGATTCTGAGGACGAAGAAGAAGATGAGGAAAGTTTATTTGTTAGAAAATTTAGAAAATTTATGAAAAATCCAGAGAGGAGGAATTCATTTAAGAAGTATTATAAGAAGGAGACGTTTAGAAAGAAAAAAGGAAAGGAAGACGATGAGGAGGAAGAGAGACCGCCACCGGAGTGCTATCACTGCAAGAAGTTAGGACACATCCGAAGCAAGTGTTCAAAGTACTTAAAAGAACTTAAAGAAAAGAAGTACAAAGGGACGAAGAAGGTGTTGAAGGCGGAAACATGGGATGATACTACTTCTGAGGATGCAAGCAGTTCAAGCTCAAGTAAAGAAGAGGAGGCCAACATGTGCTTAATGGGAAAGAGCGTCATATCTGATGATGAATGCAGTGTCCAAAGTGACACTGAGGTAACTCCTCCAACCTACGATGAATTATTTTATGAATTTTTAAAGACTTGCAAATTTTTTGAAAAAAGTTTAAAAGATAATGATCTTCATAAATCTGAAATGAAATTTTGCTTAAAGAAAACAAAAAATTGTTAAATGAAATTAAGACTATTGGAAAAAGAGAAATTTCTTGCCAAGAGTGTGATCACTTTTTGGGAAGAATTAAAGAACTTGAAGAATCTCTTTCCAAATCTCATTCTACAATAAAAATTCTTACAAAAAAGAATGAGATTTTAGAGAGAAATCTGAAATCTTCAATTTCCAAAGTCCATGAGGGAAAGAAATCTTTTTAACGTAGATGTGTAAATCTAGTATCCGAGAATACAGAAATGAGAAACCAGATTCAAGACTTAACGCTAGCCATGAAAAAATTTGGAATGGGCCGAAGATCACTGGATATGATCTTAGGATACCAATGCCATGGATCTGGAAGGTTTGAACTCGGATACACGTCAGGAAGTTATCGTCCGACGACAACCACTGTCGCCGGCGACAGCAAAAAGTCCAGAAATTCTGTTCTTAAAAATTCTGAAGTTAGTAAATTGTCTAATACTGCATCCTCATCCAGTAAAAGTCCAGAAAAGTTATACTCTTCTCAATACATTACATGTGCCAAATGCAATAGATTTGGTCACACTACGAACTCTTGCTGGAGGAAAGGAAAAAGTAAAATTAAACAAATCTGGGGCCTAAGGCTTCTACCTATACTATGGGTGGAACCACTTGGGTAACCAGATCTTTACTCACCTCTTCTTTCTAGGTGTGTTGGCAGGCTAAGGATAAAGAAGACGTGTGGTACTTGGACTCGGGTTGTTCAAAGCACATGAAGGGCAATAAAGAGAAGTTCCTTAGCTTGGAGATGAAGAAAGGAGGAGTTGTTACATTCGGAGATGATGGAAAAGGAAAAATCATCGGCATCGGAGTTGTGGGTAACAAAAATTTCTCAATTTCAAATGTTTTATTTGTAGAAGGATTAAAGCATAATTTGATTTCTATTATAAATTATGTGATAAGGGGTTAGATGTTTTATTTGAATCTTCTACAAATTTGTGCAAGATTATTAATTCTAAAACAAAAGAAATTATTTTTACCGCACCAAGATGTCATAATGTATATATGATTAAATTTCTTGATTTTTCAAATTCTACTTTAAAATGTTTTTTATCAAAAAATGATGAATTAGAATTATGGCATGGGCGACTTGGACATACTAGTGCCAAGTTAATTACAAAACTTTCAAAAGATAAATTAATTAAAGGTTTACCATTGTTAAATGGAAATTTATCTTCTTCATTATGTGTGCCTTGCCAAAAGGGAAAATTTTCAAATTCATCTTTCAAAAGTAAAAATATTATTTCTACCACTAGGCCACTTCAATTAATACATATGGATTTATTTGGGCCAATTGGAATTTCTAGCTTAGGAGGTAGAAAATACACATTTGTATTGATTGATGATTATTCTCGTTTTTGTTGGACTTTATTTCTAACCTCCAAATCCGATGCATTTTCAGACTTTTCAAAATTATGTTTGCGTATTCAAAATGAATTTGAGTTAAAAATTAAATGCATACGATCAGATCATGGAGGAGAATTTGAAAATGAAAAGTTTATTTCTTTTAGTACGGAGTTTGGAATTAAACATGAATTTTCCGCTCCACGCACACCACAGCAAAATGGTGTAGTGGAGAGGAAAAATTGAACTCTTCAAGAGTTAGCCCGTACGATGCTATCTGAATTTAAATTACCAAAATCTTTTTGGGCTGATGCGGTTAGTACGACATGTTATGTAATTAATAGAGTAATGCTTCGCCCTATTTTAAAATTAACTCCTTATGAATTAATTTTTAATAAAAAACCAAATGTTTCTTATTTCAAAGTTTTTGGTTGTAAATGTTTTATTTTGAATTCTAAAGATTCCTTAGGAAAATTTGATGAAAAATGTGATGAAGGTATTTTTATTTGCTATTCTTCAACTAGTAAAGCTTATAGGATTTTTAATAAAAGAACAAAAATAGTTGAAGAATCTATTCATGTTAGGTTTGATGAGTTTGCTTCATGTGTAGAAAAGAAAATTACAGGAAAAGAAGATGAACCCCTTCCTTCGGTGGAGAATGATGATAAACAACTTGGAGAAAATGAAGAAGAAAAAGAAGAAGAAAGAGAAGGAGAAAGAGAAGAAGAAGATAGAGAAGAAGAAGAAAGAGAAGAATATGTGCCTCCAAGTGAATTGAGATTTTCAAAGGATCATCCAAAGGAGCTTATCATTGGAGATCCGCAAAAAGGGGTTAGTGCTCGTTCATCGTTACATGTTTTATTTTCAAACCTTTGCTTTGTCTCTGAAATAGAACCAAAAGATGTTTCCACCGCTTTAAATGATGAATTTTGGTTTTTAGCTATGAATGAGGAACTTAATCAATTTGAACGTAATAAGGTTTGGAATCTTGTAGAACGACCCAAAAATCGTCCTGTAGTTGGAGTTAAGTGGATTTTTAAAAATAAATTGGATAATGAATCTAGAATTATTAGAAATAAAGCCAGATTAGTTGCAAAAGGTTATGCACAAATTGAAGGGGTAGATTTTGATGAAACTTTTGCACGTGTAGTAAGATTAGAAGCGGTTAGGATATTTCTTGCATTTGCTTGTTTTAAAAGATTTAAATTATATCAAATGGATGTCAAAACCGCATTTTTAAACGGGTATATAAAAGAAGAGGTTTATGTAGAACAACCTCCTGGCTTTATAAATGAGAAATATCCAAATTATGTTTATAAATTAGATAAAGCGCTTTATGGGTTAAAACAAGCGCCTCGTGCTTGGTATGATCGATTAACTCAATATTTGTTAAAGCACGATTATAAAATAGGAAGTGCCGATTCTACACTCTTCATTAAGCAAATTGATCATGATTTAGTTATTTTGCAAATTTATGTTGATGATATTATTTTTGGAGCCACTAATGAAGAGTTGTGTAATGAAGTAGTTCAAATTATGAAAAATGAATTTGAAATGAGCATGGTAGGAGAACTTTCATATTTTCTAGGTTTTCAAATTACACAAAAACATGATGGTATTTTTATATGTCAATCCAAATATATTCATGATATGTTAAAAAGATTTGGATTTGAAAATCTTAAGCATGCAAACACTCCTATGAGTACTTCACTAAAATTAGGAAAAGATGAATGTGGAGTTTCAATTGACCAAACCCTTTATAGAAGCATGATAGGATCTTTATTATATTTAACCGCATCTAGACCTGACATTATGTTTGTCGTTTGTTTATGTGCTAGATTTCAGGCTAATCCTAAAGAGTCATATTTAAAAGCGGTGAAACACATCTTTCTATATCTTATAGGAACATCTAAATTAGGATTATGGTATCCTCATAATGATTCCTTTATTTTACATGGTTTTTTGGATTCAGATTATGCGGGATGTTCTTTAGATAGAAAGAGCACTAGTGGCACTTGTCATTTTATCGGCCCTTCACTTATTTCTTGGTCGAGTAGGAAACAGAATTCTGTTGCCCTCTCTACTACCGAGGCCGAATATATTGCACTAGGTAGTTGTTGTGCCCAAGCTCTTTGGATGTCACAAACATTAGAAGACTTTGACATGCAACAAAGTAGTGTAGAATTAAAGTGTGATAATAAAAGTGCTATAGACTTAACTAATAATCCCGTATTACACTCTAGATCTAAGCATATAGATGTCCGACATCATTTTATAAGAGATCATATTAAGAAGGGTAATGTAAAAATCAATTTCATAGGAACGGATTCACAACTAGCGGATATATTCACTAAATCGTTACCGGATTTCCGTTTTTCTATGCTTAGGCTAGAATTAGGAATCCTAGACATTTCACAATGATTATATCACTATTTATAACCTATAAAATTTAACAAAAAAACCATCACAATAGTTATTCATTTTACAAAAAAATGAAGAAAAACTAAATCTTAACATAGACATTCACCATCATATAACATGTCCAAATATCAAAAATTATTACAGAATTTTAATAAAAAAGTACTTAAAATGCCCCACAAAAAAAAATTTCACAAAATTAGAGAGAGATCTGGGCTGGGCATCTGTCGGATGGCGACAGTGGGATGTCGGATGGCGATAGCTCACAGAAGTCTTTTTCACTCTGAATCCTCCTCATTTCTACTTCCTGCTCCACTACTTTCTGGAAGATCATAATCTGATCTCCTTATCACTGTCTTCTTCCGTCGAGCCTGACTAACCGATTGGCATCGCGGCTCCTCCTCCGTTGGCACTTCTCATTTCACGGCTTCAGCAGGCGTAAGCTTTAATTTAAGAGCATTTACAAGGAATTTCATAAACTTCTGCATCCGTGTCCGGTCCTTCTTCACCTCCATTTTGTGTTCCTCAAAGGACCTTCTATGCTCTTGAAAATCATCTATATGTCTATCCAACTTTGTTTGGAAAGAATCGAGTGCCTCCCGCATAGACCCTCCACGTGCAATAGGAGGCTCTCTCATTTCCGTAGTAGGCGACTTCCTTTGATTTTTCTTACCCTTTATACACGTCGTTTGATATATCTCCGGGACACAATCTCCAACATAAAAGCTTTGATCTATCCATGTGTATTTCTTGAATAGAATATGCTGGATAATCGCACCCAAAGGGAGGGTGTGTGCCTTTTTCCACTCAGGATTTTTGAGGCGAAATGTATAACGAATCATAGACAAGAGAAGATCGGCCACATCAAATAATTCGTTCTCCACTATATAATAAGTCACAAGACTAAGTTGAGCCGTAATACTATGGGTATCACCGGACTTCAACATAATCGTGTGCCTTAGTATATCTTGAACAAGACGAGCATCGTCTGTCAATGTCGTCATAGTGGTTATAAGGTTCTTTGTAGAATTTCCATGCAAAGACATGTTCATTAGGGTCCAATCTCTCTCTAGTCTATAATTCTCCACTATGTCCAAAACATTCTCACTTTCCATTATTCCAAATTCACTTCTTAAATCAATGGGAGTGATCTCCACATATTGGCCTTGAATTTTGGATCTAACTCCTCCATTCAAATCCGCATATGAAGGGTCCTCAAGATGATTATAAAATTCTCGTACTAAATAGGAGGAGAAGATATCTTGGATAATGACCGAAAGTATACCTGCCTCAGCAAGCATATAATAGACACGTTCATGTCGGGGGAGATCAAATTCCACTACTTTTGAAATTCCGATTTGGGCTTTTTCGATGCCCGGATAACTTTGATAAGATGAGTGAGCGTCTCCTTACTCACTCCTTCGCGATCTCCAACTGTATGACATATCTGCATGAGAGATAAGAAAATTTAAAACAAAAAAGGACCTGTCGGATATCCGATACCCCTCTATCGGATATCCGATAGCTACAAAATTATGCTTCCAAAAAATAATTTCACAAACATTCTTACTCTCACAAATACACAAATTTTTCACACAGAAAATGTTCTTCAACATCTATATAATTTTGACAAATCTTTGGTGAAAACACTATTCATCATCTTCTTCATATAAAAACAAAGTTCTAATTTTTTTTTTAAAACAACATCACAAGATCTAAACCCTTTTTTTGAACACCAAAATCTAAAATGTCTAGATCTCCTAAAATGATTCTTCACAAAAACCAAATGAAAACAAAGAGGAATATCAAAATCAAGCTCTACATTTTTTTTCTCTTCTTCACAAAAACTCCATGAAAACCAAGATCTAAAATATCTAGATCTACATTTTTTCTTCACAAAACTAAATGAAAACCAAGAGGAATATCAAAATCACAAAACTATTTGAGAAATTCTAAACAAAACTTAAAAAATCCAAATTTCTCACCTTAGATCTGAAGTTTTTCGGCGACCTGGAGCTCTAGATCTCGAAAATATTCCTAAAACTGAAGTGATGTGTCGGTGGAAAGACGAAACACGTCTTTTTATATTTTTAGAGGTGTCGGATGGCGACATCTAGCTGTCGGAAATCCGACAGCTCCCAAAAATTGACCTCTCTTCTCTAGCTATTTTCATTCCGTGTTTCTCTAAATGTTCATATGAGAATTTTATAATATTGCATAAATGATTTTTCATGTGTTATCTTTCGTACAAATAACTTAACACTTAATTATGATGTTCAATCTTAAGTTATTATTGTAATGACACATTCATATAGGAATTACGAATTGTTTTTGCATGCCTCTAAGTATAAGAAATCTTTTATCTATGACAATGAGCAATCACAAACACTTACTTTGACATTACATATTAATAAAATTTATTTTATACATACATCATGATTGCTCGAACATAACAAAATACATTTCATAAATGCTACCTTCAACTTTGCTACTTTGCACTTATTCAAATTATACCATTTTTTGCATGCAAGTGAATTCGGAGATCCTTTACATATATGAATATTAAAAAAAAAGGAGGCAAATTCAAATGCAAAACATACATTTTGCCAAAAAAAATTGCAAGAAATAAAAAATTTGAAAAGGATCCTCCACCAAGCACTACTTAGCCTCCTGATAAGTCTTAATGAGCATTGTGAGGTTAAGCACCTTGGAAAGAATTGTAAAGTGTCTTGTTATGCAAAAACAAAATGGTCCTTTTGTATATACTTGCAAAGTTTCTATAAGTTCATAAGTTTGGCTTTATGTATATTTATGTTATGTTTAACAATTTCATGATTATGTATATTATAAATATATTCATATGTATTCTTTCTCAAAGTATCACTACTACACTTCATTGTTATTTATAAAATTTCTTCTTATGAGAATTGGACCGAAATGATTCAATATTCTACATTCTCATGTGTCTTTCTCTGATAATTGAAATTGAATCTCCTAATGGTAAAGTACATTTGCTTCTATACATTATAACACATTACTAGAATGCTTAGCCTAATCTCTAAGGTTTCCTATCTCGATATCATATCACTTACAAAGCTTCCGCTAGTGTACTCCAACTTTCTTTATACTCTTTCTTATTTTTCTTCCATATCTCTATGATATTATTTCCTCGCATATATTCATTACTTTTGATAATATCAAAGGGGGAGAAGATAATAAGAAATCATAAGTAATCACTTAAATCACTTAAATCACTTAAATTACTTCATTACTACACGAAGCATACATATAGGGGGAGTTTATATGTCGGGGGAGAATATTTTTAGAAGGAGCTAATATTAAGGGGGAGATCATGGAGATCATATGTTCACACTTGTAGACACATAATATACTTTTCAATATCTCTATAAGATTTATTTGATTTCTTTTTATAAGGATTTGTTATTATCAAAAGGGGGAGATTGTTGGAGCATGCGTTCCGCACTCGTCCGATTTGAGAATAACAAATCTCGAATGTATTTGATCCTATTTTTGATTAATGGTGTGCAGATAACAAGTGCAAGTATAACATGTTTGCAATTGGAGCAAAATATCGATTTTCCAGAAATTAAGCTATCGGAATTCCGACAACTAGCTAACGAATTTCCGATAGCGCACGATTTCTTCCCAGCGGTTGAGAGCTAACGTATTTCTGACAGCGCACGATTTCTTCCCAGCGGTTTAGAGCTAACGGATTTCCGATAGTGATATCGGATATCCGACAGCCCACGATCTTCCCGCAACTCTACGACATGCAGCAGTTACGCAAGCTAACGGATTTCCGATAGTGATATCGGATATCCGACAGCCCACGATCTTCCCGCAACTCTACGACATGCAGCAGTTACGCAAGCTAACGGATTTCCGATAGTGATATCGGATATCCGACAGCCCACGTCTCAACCACGGCCTCCACTTCGCGCAGAAACTTCGAATTAGTGGGACACGTGGCAGCCTCTGGAGATATCGGATTCTGGCGATACCTAGCTAACGGACGGCGACAACTCTTTTTTGTTAAAAGGGTTCAGAACTTCGTGAAATTCAAGCCTTCAGACTTTCAAGCCTTCTTCCTGAGTGTTATCGTCCAGAGAGCTCCAGAGAACGAAAATTCTCATCCTTGAAGAAGAAAAGAGAGAGCGAAGCTGAAGATTGTACACGCATTCCAAGGAGACTTTCTCAAGGATTCTTCGCTGCTTATGTCCAGAAATTTCAAAGGGGGTTTTTAATTTGTATTTCATTTATATTTACATTCATCTTGTAATCGTTGTAGAAATCATCGTCTTGCGTGCGACGTCTAAGTCCGTGTGAGGCTTAGGGGAAATCATCACCTTGTGTGTGGTGTTAGATCCTTGTGTGGTCTAGGGTAAATCATCGTCTTGTGTGCGGTGTCAAGTCCTTGTGTGTCTTGGGAGAAAATCGCCGCCGTGTGTGCTGCGTCTAGATCAAGATTTGATTTAGGGGGAGGCTAGTGTCTATATCTGGGAGATATAGACTATAGCCAACCGGTCCTTGGGAGAAGGACCGGTGAAAAGAGACAAGAGATTTTATTAATTGTAAGCCTTTGATTCCAAGCTTTATTGGAATCATTTCTACTCATTATCTTTGATGAAATAAAATCTTGTTTTTAAATTCAATTATTTGTCTCTATATTCATATATTGTTTCTTTTGTTACAAAAATTATCAAAGGTTTAAATTGCACTTATTCACCCACCCCCACCCCCCCCCCCCCCCCCCCCCTCTAAGTGCGCCACAAGATCCAACAGTAACTACGTATCTTTCCGCTTGACATTGAACAATACTTATAGCCTTTTTAGCGGTATCTTTCCGCTTGGGGTTATGAAGTGAGTCATGCACTAGCCATTTCTTCTCTTTAACAAGACTCACCAATAAGATCCAGTGTTGATTTAAACATACTGACATTATAATTAATGGGATTTTGTCGAGATTCTCCTTTGTAATGTCCTGGACAAATGCAGTCACAGCCTTCGCATCTGGCTCCTTGTACACAGCGGTCTGAACCTATATATATTGCAACATTTTATAGCAATAGAGACAGAATTAACAATGTACAAGCATAAGTAGAGATCATACCACAAAGTTAGGATTGATATAAATAAAAGTACGATACGCATTTTCATCCCGCTCTCGGCGCAAAGTCAGGATCTTTGCGTATGCGTTAACATGACAATCTTCGGCGTAATTATTCATCAGCAGAGCTTCCATGGAATCTCGAAATCCAACTATATTCCATTTATTAAAGGCTATGTCGCCCCTGAAATATGATAAAATCATCGTCAATATAAATGTATATAGATAAAATTGTTGAAAATATAGCAGTGTACAATGTCAAAAGGGTACCTCGATGTGATGGAGCTCATAGCAAAACTGATCATACTTCTTTCTTCGTCCATTATCATAGTTTTCCCTGGATAGTCATCAACGAACGCATCCTCTTTAACAGGTTTTTTATTCGGGATTTTCCCTTGTTTTAATGGGGAATCTTTAATACTTATAATGCTTGAATCCTGAGGGGGAGAAGGGGTGGTCTCGGTGCGTTGTGGGCTAGACTTAGGGCTAGAAGGGGCAGAGGAACGACCAAGGAGTGTGTCTACATCGGCACTCAATGATTCAAGGTTTTCACCTACACTGTGGCTAAATGAAACTAGATCTCTCTGTACCTTATCTACTTTATTGTCTAATATATCTAGCCTATTATTAAAGACTCCTACAAAACTATCTATTTTGTTATCTAATACTTGAAACTGAGCTAAAATCTTATTCTCTAAATCTACCCAAAATTGTGCTGGAGGGAGAGATTGTGTGCTAGGTGGTGGGGGAGGTGATGATGTGCTGGGTGATGGGGGAGGTGATGATGATGAGGGAGGTGGTAATGATGTGGGAGGTGGTGGTGCAAACTTCATTTTTTTACTACCCTAGATGGCGAGACTATTGGTTTTCTCTTAGATGTGGGAGGTGGTGGTGTCCAATGTGTTGTCACGTCTGAACATAACAACTTCTCTGCCGGTGATATTTCATCTAGTACTTCCAACACCTAAAAAGAAGAAATACAACTATTGTATTGGATAGTTCAAAAGTGGTTGTTAATCGAATAAACTAAATTATTTACCTGCTCATCCAAGAGTTTTGGAACAGTCCCCAGCTCTTTCATTGAAAATGAGACCTTCTCCGACCATCTTAATATTCGTGGCCTCAATGACGGATAGTGCGGAGCGATGCTGGTGGTGTGCTCGAGGAACCAAATCTATATCAAACATTGCAATAGTTTAGAACATATGAAACAAAATTCATTTTAGGAATTAGAAATATAGATACTTACAACGAGAACATGGGTGCATCCATAGATGTATCCCATTGAAGACTCTGGCCAATATTGCAGTTGGCCTTCTTCTGCAACAGGTGGCAGCTTCTCCACCATCGACCTGAACGACCTCATAAGGAAGTTATAGATCGCTTCTAGCCAATTGAACTTTTGAAATTTCTCCAAGCTGGAGACCTCCTCGAAGAACATTGGCATCCTCTCCGCGCTCGAGGGGAAGAAGAAATTGCACAGAAGGTGCAAAATCAATATCTTCATCGTCACAGGGGACGACCCTTTCTCCATCGATTGAAGTTCCGTCTTCAAATCGGACTTCGTGAGCGGTCCAAATGGCTTGGTAGTCAGGATGACTTCCTCCTCATGGTTCGGCAGACCCAATATCAATGCCACGTCATTGGGGGAGAATGTTAGCTCCCTCGATCCAATGACGAAAACATCCTTCTCTATATCATACCAGTTTAGTAGACCGTAAAGAATGAGAGTGTTCTGCGGTACCTTCGGTGCATGGAAGATATGCCAGATGTTGGCATCCATCAGCATCTTCTTCTGATCCTCCTCCAATCGTTCTAGTTTTGCTGAAGTTAGGCCAACAAATGAGTGTAAATAGCACCTCGAGCTCAAAAAATGGATCTTTTTCTACCCCATTGATCTGCAAAATTTATAAACAGATGTTACAATAGAGGGACAAGAAGAATAAATTGGAGGGAGAAAGAGAGGAAGCAAATGGCTCTCCGCGGAGTGCTACTTGGCTCTCCGCGGAGAGCCAAACGGCTCTCCGCGGAGAGATATGTAGCTCTCCGCGGAGAGCCACATGGCTCTCCGCGGAGAGCCATTTGCTCTCCGGGGAGAGCCATTTGGATCTCCGTTGAGATCCAATTGGCTCTCCGTTGAGATCCAATTGGCTCTCCATGGAGATTCAATTGGCTCTCCATGGAGAGCCATTTGGCTCTCCGTTTAGATCCAATTGGCTCTCCATGGAGAGCCATTTGGCTCTCCGTTTAGATCCAATTGGCTTTCCATGGAGATCCAATTGAGTAATGACCTAAATGAGGTACAATTGTATCATGGAATATTAAGTGCAAATTATTGTGTTATCTCCAAATCATTTTTTGTACTATAATACATATAAAAAGCATACCTTTCAGGGTTTCACACATACTGTTGCAAGCTCTTTTTTTATTAATTAATATCCTTAACCTTTTGCTTGAGCTGCACATCGGATCGAACCCGAAACTGGTTCATCCCCAACACCCGTGCGACTCGCCCCCAGTACAAGAAACGCTTGGCTAGGCTCTTCCAAGACATTTGATCACCAGTCGACGATTTCACATGGGAGCGCTCTGCTGGACTAGTTAGCAAGTAATTGAGCAGCTCCTTCTCCGATTGGGAGAACGGCTCTCCTGTAGCTGGGGCGGGGACGATGGCCTCCATTATCTGATTGAAAGTCGGCAATTGTTGATTGACCATGAATGGAGGACGGGAACCAATCTCGCTGACAGCGGACGAGATGCCCGCATTAGGTTCCTCTGTCGTCGTGATGACTACAGAAGACGCTGGTTGAGTTGAATTATGTGTGGACGGAGTTTCGGCTGGCAATGATTGTGTAACAACCGGCGATGGTTGAATGAAGATGGCGTCTTGATCACCGAGCTCCTTTTGCGCTTCGGTATGCGACTGCAAATTGTTTGATGTCCTTTTCCTTTTGAGACGTCTAAGATAATCCCAACGATTTTGAATCTCCTTGTGGGTCATCTGAACTAGATCCTCACGACGTGCAGCAATGCGGGCGTAAGCTGGGGCGACCACTTTGGTCCAGTGAATGTTGCCGGCATGCCCAGCATCAATCTCGTTTTGAACAAGTTGATCAATGATATCGTCCGTTGATCCTTCAATTACTAGATCGGGCGGGGACGATTGCAGATCTGTTGCAAGGGGCTGACTTGAACTTTGAGTTGGGGCGCCGGTTGTAAAAGTGACGCTTCGAGTTACTGTTGTGGTGACAGTCTCTTCTAACAGGATGAAACTATCATCACGGCCCGCCTGCGTTGGAGCAATCAATGACGCGGCCAGATTTAGTGCAGTAATGATGCTGCGTTTGGGCGCTGCTCGTTGAATGGGCAATCTGAAACGAGACTGGGCAACCATATCCTCCAAGTGCTGTTTAAGAACCTGTTCTGATTTTGGCCGAATGAACCGTTTGAAAGCGTAATTGGTGCTATGTAAAGCCGAGACAAGAACAGACCAAATTCGATGCAATTGTGGAATATGTAAGGATTCAATGGGAAAATCTTTCAGATCAAGCAGTTCATCGGGTTGAAGAAATTTGAGAGCCACCATTCTGAGTAAGCGCCGTTCGAAGGGGTTGATCATTGGTGAAGTGCTCATCACTTTTTCCCAGAGATTAAGGCCTTCTAATGCCGATTGACGTTCATTGGCCAATGCGTTGAGGCCGCGAGATTTTTTATGGTGATTTGATGAAGAGCTTTGCCCATGCGATGTTGGTCCGGGTTTTCTGCGCTTGCGACTGGACTGAATGGAATGGGGCGTGTTGCTTATATCGATGACTTCGGTCTGGTTCAGATCATTATGGTTTAGCGGTAGTGCTTCGTCTTCTCCAACGCAGTGATGATCATCGTTCGGAGTCCTCTCCACAGCAGTTGCGGCAACCTCAAGTGCATCGTTCACAATCGCATCGAACGTGTGGCTCGACCAAATTGCATTATCAGCTATTGATTCGGCAATCATTCCAACGGATTCTAGCTGCCCTGCTGGAATTTCTGGAAGTTGAGGAAGGGATTGTCCAAATGCCGCCGTCAATCCAAACTCGCCATCGCAATCATTAGTCGAGAGAGGCAACATATGAAACATTGTCGACAGATACGTTGGTGAGGGAGTTATGCCATCGGTCGAAAGAGCTGCGAGATATTGAGTGAGAATGATATACATACCCGAGATTGGCAAATATGCCCAACGAGGATCAAATTGGAGTTCGCCGCGAAAGTTGATTTGAGCGACCACGACATGGAGCAGCAAGATCCCTCCATCCAGGGACATAGTCTCCGGGCAAATGACTCGTCCTTGACACCATAAGTTTTCGTTCTTCCCCGATCCACGGCGTAGAGTCGAACGAAAGAAGCGATCCACGATGGTGTTTGACGCACCTACAGGCGGTGTTAAGCAATTTCTGATGTGCTTTTTCTGCATCTCGTGGCAAGATAGAAGTTTGGTCGTCACAATGCGCTTCGACGGTGGCACATCATTCTCGTTTTCCCAGTTTTTAATTCGATCCTACAATGCATCCAGTTCAGCCTCAATGATGGAGCCTTCCCGCATTGAAGCATGTCCATTGCCAACAATGATTTCGGCCACGCCAGCCATAAATAGTTCCTGCCTAGCACGATCCGTGCCGTTCGAATTGTCCCTATACCTCGTGATCAGGTGATGATTGTCTAGGAGAACAATGATGTTGTCGAAATCTTGTAGCCATTCTCAGTCATCGCAGCACTTGTCAAGGTACATGATGAGCAGAGAAGTATCAATATTGTAAGCATTGTACCGGTTCTGCAAACTCCGACCAACAAATCGACGCTCTGCATTGCCCGTAGTCGACGTGAATTGATGGGAGAGAATTTGTTGGCGCTCGTTCATGACGGAGTGCAATCCATAAACGGGGGAAAATTTCCTGCCATTGAACTCGTCCGTCAATTTCATGCGTCCCGGCACGTTGTGATTATGGTCAGCCGAGAGATGAGTCCCGGTTATGGCGCCTTCCATTCGGTTGAAGAACGAAAGTTGGCGAGCAATGTAGTCATTGAGTAGGCGTGATAGCGTTGATTCCACTGGACCAAGAGTGTCATTGTACCCGTTACAATGCTGAAAAAATGATGGGAAATCAGGGAACACTGCCAGATCCTTCTGCCATGACGTTTGCCCAAGTGCTGCATCCCATAAGCGCATATCCAAATACCACGACACGTGACCACGATATAGTGCGGCTTGACGCATGTATCGAGTCGTTCGGGCACAACGAATCACCTTGGCTGCATCAGCAATGCCGGAACGGGATGTGTACAAGTCGTATGCCATTTGAACAAGACCGACGTCGTGTGCGCTCTGTTCGAAAAGCTGCACAGGATAGTTAAGGATGATGGGTGTCGGGATCAACTTCTCACTTTTGGCCTTGTCCATGACATGGAATGTGGCACCACAGCCGCCGGAGGTGTTCGACTTCTTGCACATGTATCGAGCACTGATAGAGAATGCAGTGGTGTCGATGCAATCGACAACTCGTGGGGCACTTAATTGCTTGCGGGAAAGAAAGCCGACTTTGTTGCAAGATGGGCATGCACCCGCTGTCACATTGACGTCGTACTGCCGTTCCGGATCGATCACGAACAACGGTTTTAACAGATACGCATTCAAGTCAGGTCGCTTGTTCCACAGTGGCACGGGCGGATCGATTCGGATGGGAGGTGAATGCCATCCTCCATCATTTTCACTTGGATCTTGATCCAATCCTCCTGAATTTTGTTCAACGTGCCTGATTGCTTCCCACAAATGCACGGCTCAGTAGTGGGGCGGTCGAAGGCTGACGAATAGAATGGAGGCGTTTGCGTCGGAATCGATTCGGGTAGAATTTCAGGGCAGCGATGAACGAGGGTCTCTACTGATCGTTGTGTTTTCGCAATGTCCCGCAGCACAATGTCAATACCATTCATTGCCGATAAAGACAAACAGTCAAATAATCTAGTCACCCAAAATCAAAATTTAGATTAGTAGCCATAATACTAAGATCCTATTTTGAGTAACTATAATTGGTTATAGTAGCTTGCCTAGTAAAATTCCTACCTCACCTTCCAAATTATATGCTAATTATAATTGATTTCCAAGGATTGGCAAAGAAGAATGAACAAACTAGGATCCTAAAAACAGAAAACTTTTTTTGGGCTCTCCGCGGAGAGCCAAACGGCTCTCCGACTCTCCGCGGAGAGCCAAACGGCTTTCCTCGGAGAGCTAGTGGATCTCAGCGGAAAGCCATGGGGCTCTCCGCTGAGAGCCAGTGGCTCTCCTAGGAGAGCCGAATGGCTCCCCGGGGAGAGTCGTTTAGCTCTACGCGGAGAGTCATTCTACTCTCCTCGGATAGCCACTGGCTCTCAGCGGAGAGCCAAACGGCTATCCGCGAATGGCTCTCCGCGTTATATTTTGGGTTCGAACATGATAATGGCGGATGCGATACATACCTTACGGAGAGGATGGGTAGGTTTCGAACATGATAATGGCGGATGCGATACATACCTTGCGGAGAGGATGGGTAGGCTGCACCGGAGAGCTCTAGTGTAGACTAAATCGGATTGGAGAAGGAGCGCGCGCCGGAGAGCTGTGTGATTACTGCCGGAGACGATGGGGGAGGCTGCGCCGGAATCGAACCCTAGAGCGCTCGACTGCGAGAGAGAAATCCGCGAGGAAGCTGTGCGAGGAGAGCGAGGAGAGCTGAGTACAGAGAGGAGAAATGAAGGGGCGCAGCAATGAAGAGGCGTGTCGTTATGTTTTCTTATGTTGCGCTGAATAAAATAATAATATTCAGTCGGATTCAGTCTACCAGAGTGAGGCCCGACCGGGGGGGGTCAACTTACCTTTTTTCTTGTGCCCTGTGGTTCTGTTTATGGACAATCTATGGGGCATATATTCTGCGAATTGCCTCCCCGCGAAGTCTGCGGAGACGAGGACTTCCCCGACAGTCTGCCGAAACAAGGTCTCCCCGACGAGGCCTCCTCCAACGAGGTCTACGAATAGTTGCCCTCGACGAGGTCTCCCCTAATGAGGTTTGCCGAGACAAGGTCTGCTGAGCTCAAGAGCGTCGAGCTGAATACCTAAGGCCACCGAGATGGACACATAAGGTTTCTTCCCTATGTTTTTTTGATCTCGACAAATTACGGGTTATACAATTATATCAGTCCGATCTTGAATATTTTCTTCCTGCAATTCAATATCAATGACAATTATAAAAACTTTGTTAATATCTCTTATATCCCGGTGCGGATCCCCCCTCTCCCCCCTCAATATTGTTGTAAAAATGGTTGGTGGATTTGGATTTCTCTTATCGAGATAATAAAATTTGTTTACTTACACGTCAAAAACAATAGTCGGATGAGGGAGAAACGACTCGGTAAGATTGAGACATTCAAATATCTTTTTGACTGAAGGAAGACGATGTCTAACCCCTTATGTCAAAATTTCTGATCCGACCTTGCTTATATCCTCCAAACTTTAGCTATATCTTTACAATATTAAAAGGGAAAAATTGACTTTGATGAAACATTCAAAAGTATCAAATATAGTCTTATTGTCTTAATCTACTGACTTACATATATTATAATCTATTTTAAAAAAAAAATACGATCCTCATTGAGGTAATTACACAATATTCTCAAATTAAAAGTAATGATGAAAATTTATAAAATTGAAAAAGTTTTTAGTAGAGCTCATATACCTTCTATGGTAGACTGTCATTAGGCATGTCAGCGGTATTTTTGAGAAAAACTGTCATTCAACATGTCAGCGTTATTTCCGAGGAGCTAACATTAAACCTAACAACTTTATTAAAGTTGATTTAACATGCACGATAATATGTGCATCAGTTTGGTGATTTTTTTAACAAAAAAAAAGTGATGTATAATTATTTATACATTAATTAATTGATAATATGTTTATTTTAAGCTAGATTAATTAATTGAAAGGGTCAGAGTCCCATGTCTATCACAATCGAAAAATTATCATGATTGACCAGTCTCGTGCCTCTCACTCATATATTTAGGACTTTTGGCACTTTGCACCCCCGAAAAGGGGGGTTTGGCACTTTGCACCCTAAAGATTTAATTTTGGCACATTGCACCCCTCAAACCCATTAATATGACACTTTGCACCCTTACTCATTTTTCTTATTATTTCTTTTATTTTAATCCGAAAATGGCCGAGTATTTTGGTCATACTGATTTAATGACATGTTTTATCTTATTAGCAGACCATTTATAATCATGTGATTTCACCTCATTGTGGTTTTCTTATTAGCAGACCATTTTGAATGCTTTATATTGAGGGCATCCAATATTCTGTTTTTTGAGGATGATGGATGGTTTTCTTTATTTTTGTTATTAGTTGGCTGATTTTTGCTTATTTATTGGCAGACCCTCCGACATAAAAAGTACAATTCCTAATACAACATTAAAACTGTACTTCCAGAATACAACGCCTGCATTGAAGAACTATCATGTAATAAGTTTGTGCAGAATTTCTACTATCGGTTCTCAGATCTCCCGCCGTGGACTTTTGGACAGAACTCACTAACCTAATCAGAATGAACTCATAGCTAAGAATCCAAATTAGAAGACAAACTAAATCCTAAACTCTAAACCCTAAACCCTAAATCCTAAACCCTAAACCCTAAAACCCTAAACCCTAAAACCTAAGCCAACGACCGGGATTGGAGGAGATGGACGAAGATCGGAGGAGACCGGCGAGCTTCACCTCCGTCTGCTTGGAGGAGATCAGCTAGCGCCACCACCGTTGGCTTGGAGGAGATCGACGTTCTACCAGCGACGGGATCAGTAAAACCTAACTACGGATGCGGTGAAAAGAGGCAACGTTAATATGAGGCTGCGGTAAAATGTGCTGGGTAAAACCTAATCCTAATTTTTGAATGACGAGAATACCCATCTGCTTTCGAATTAAAATGAAAAGCAAACATAAATTAATTGGGTAGGGTGCAGAGTGCCATATTAATGGGTTTGAGGGATGCAATGTGCCAAAATTAAATCTTTATGGTACAAAGTGCCAAACCACCATATTTGGAGGGTGTTAAGTGCCATCCCATATATTTATATTTGAGAAAAAGTACTCAACGTCGTCAGTCATTCTAAGTTCCAACTAGGCATGTAAGCAAAAACCAGCCGAACCGCAAAACCGAACCGAACCAAACCGCACGGTTTGGTTCGGTTTCAGTATGTTACGGTTCAATCACGGTTTTGAATTTATAAAAACATACGGTTCGGTTCGGTTCGGTTCGGTTCGGTTCAGTTCATGATTTTGTATGGCAAACCGAACCGAGTTGAACCGAATCGTAGTATATAGTAATATGTAATTACATTTGTAATTAACAATATCCACATTTTGATTTAATTATGTCCATAGTATATCATATTTTTGTCACTGTTTTAGTGTTTTTAAATTTTAATTATATGATTAATTGATTATATATTTATATCCCTATTTCAATTCACCGCTTTTAGAGGACAACAAATATCAAATAAGCATCGCTCGTTTGCTCTCGCTCAGATGCTCAACTTGAGTTTACCATCCCGCTTGCCGCTCGGTCCGTCAGTCGCTCCCCATCCCGCTCGGCACTCGGGCATCCTGCAGGTGAGCCCTCTTCCTCTCCTCTCCTCATTTTTCCTCCCCTCCACTCCATTTCTCCTCCACATTTCTCTCATCATGCAAATAGATCTCTTGTTCATGGTTTCCTGATGATCTTTTGTTCATGCTTTCCTAGAATTTTTTTTTTTTTATTGTAAACATTTTATTGTTCATGCACATCTATGCTTTCTTAGAGATCTCTTGTTCAAGCACATCTATTATTGAACGCTTTCCTGTTGATCTCTTGTTCATGCTTTATTAAGGATTAGCTAACAGACATAGCTAACATCTTCTGATCTCTCATTTTTCTTTTCCATAGAACTGCATATCATTTAAATTGGCAGGTTATGCTTTATATAGAGTAATTTGTAATTTTTTCATTTATTTTTATTTGTAAGTATAAACTTTTGTTTGTGAATGTAGTTGTGATTTAAAAACATTCTTAGATTACGAATTATTTACACCACCAAAATCAAACCAAAACGAACCATTCGGTTCGGTTCCAAAATTTTGGAACCACATAAGGGTGATTTGGTTTGTGATTTAGCTTGTAAACCGAATCAAACCGAACCGTTACAAGCCTTATTCCAACTTCCAAAAGATCTTATAATTTATTCAAAATGTTGCCCAACGAATTAAATAAATAAATAAATGTAATTAATAGTATTCGAATTTCTGGACAAACACAATTTATAACGAACGGACCCACCCTTTAATTTTACAGCTAAATAAGAAAAAAACCCTATTTAATTTATAGAAAAAAAACACCTATTTATGCAAACAAAAAACCAAGTTTTAGAGAACCGGACCGGACCGGCCGGTCGGACCGGTCGGACTGCCGACCGGACCCCCAGCCGGTCCGGTCATGGTAATCTGCCCGCCAACCCAGTGGCCCGCCCCGGAACCGAAGAACCGACCGCTTTGACCGGAAAACCGGAAACCGTGGCCGGTTCCCCATAACCGGGCGGGCGAATTTTGGCCCCTCCGATATGATCTAACGGTGGCTGGTTCCCCATAACCTAGGGTTATTACTTATGTTTTTACTTTTTAGTTTTTTAGTTTTTTACCTTTTCATCTTCCTCGCAGAGCAGCTCCACGCCCGTCGCCCCCACCGCTCAGGCCAGTTTGCTCTTCCTCGCAGAGAAGCTCCCGTTCATTCTTCATCACAGAGCAGGTCCAAGGCCCCACCGCTCCGGTTCGTTCTTCATCGCAGAGCAGCTCCGCGCCCCCATCGCTCCAGGTCGTTCTTCCTCGCAACCCCATAGGTTCTTCTAATCTTCTTCTTCCTCTATTCATCTTCCTCGCAAACGATTTTTCATTTTTTTTCTCATTATTTTTTCGCATCAGTACCCACCTAGCCCTATGTTCTTCTTCCCCCATTCTCTCAATTTTCAATTATGTTGCCGCATGCCCGCATCAGTGCATGCCGCATACCGTGCAGATGGAGTAGAGTCACGGGAAGGGAGGAGAGAGAGGGGAGAGGGAGAACCTGCGAAGAGAGGAGAGGAGTTGGGCAGTTTAGAATTTAGATATAGAGCTTAGAGGTTAGAGTCCAGTGCATCTGTTCAGTGCGTAGGGGGAGGAAATAGAGCTTTGCCAATCCAGTTTGGGCAGTTTTCACATCAAAACAGAGCTTTGCTAATCCAGTTTGGGCAGTTTTCACTTTTCAATTTTCAGTTGCTCCAGTGCAGATAACATAATATATATGAATGCTTATTGCTTACTGCTTAGTACCATTATTAACATAATAATAAGTAATAAGTTAATAATGGTAATAAGTTTTTCTTTTGTAATAAGTTTTCAGTTTTGCCTTTGCACTTTTGCAGATAACATAATAATATAAATTATGTTCTTGTTCTTGTGCTTATGATAGACGTGATATATGTCTGCAGGTATATCAAGTACCAACTACCAACTGTCAAATTACTTTGTGGATTATCATCTCAATCCATAGTATAATATTTTCATCAAGAGAGGTATTATTTTTTTACATGTATAATATTTTTTTGCTATTCATTAATATTGTATCTTTTGTGCATTGTGGAACTGTTTTTGATTTGTATCTTAAATCTTAATGCATTTTTTAATAGATACGTCAATATGGATGGAGTAGAATCTACAAATATTAGTACACAAGTTTGTGAAAAAAATGATCCAGGATGGGAACACTTCAGTTTAGCAAAAGATGCTAGTGGAAAAAAGATACAAGTGTTTACATTGTGGAACTGTTTATAGTGGGGGTGGAATAAATAGAATGAAATAACATTTAGCTGGGGTTAAAGGAAATATTGGGCTTGTAAAAAGGTTCCACATGATGTTCGACATCAAATGCAAGAGAATCTCAAAGAAATTTCAGAAAAAAAACAAGAGATTCAAGAGTCAAGAGAAAAAATAAGTATATATGATGATCATATAATTGAGGAGAAGGGATCTACTACTTCTCAAAATTGTATTGCACAAGATAAAGGAAAAAGGAAGATAGATGAAATTAATAATTATTTTGCTCCTAGAACATCGTCAGGATCGCAACCATATATTAAAAGTGTTTTTGGCATCAAAACCAATTGTACATCGTGCTGATATGGCTGTGGCTAGATGGTTTTATGATAGTTGCATACCAATGAATGCCTTAAACTCAATTTATGCGCAGAAGACTATAAATGCAATCGTTGCAATTGGCCCTGGATATAAATTGCCTACATATTATATGACGAGAGTTAATCTATTAAGAGATTGTAGGGAGGAATGTAAATTATTAGTAGAAGCTCACAAGAATAGTTGGAAGGAGACTGGGTGCACAATAATGGCGGATGGTTGAACTGATGTAAGGAGTAGAACATTAATAAATTTCTTAGTTTATTCTCCTCGTGGTTTGTCATTTTTGAAATCTGTTGATGCTTCTGATATCAAGAAGGATGCAGGCACATTGTGTGTGCTATTTTCAGAAGTAGTTGAATGGGTCGGGGTCACCAATATTGTTCAAATAGTGATTGATAATGCAGCTAATTATAAAAAGGCGGGCGCTTTGCTACATGAGAAGTATGCTAATATTTATTGGTCTCCTTGTGCCGCTCATTGCTTGAATCTTATTTTAAAGGAAATTTGTTATATAAGTCATGTCAAAGATCTTGCCAACAAAGCTTCAAAAGTAACTATACTTGTGTATAATCATGTCTTCTTATTATCTTGGCTAAGAAAAAGAGAAGGATGGAAGGAGATTGTGCATCCTGGAGCAACTCATTTTGCAACTACTTTTATTACATTAAAGAGTGTGCATGATCATAAGCATGATTTACCAGCTTTGATAACAAGTAAATATTACTTTGATTCCAAGCTAGCTAAAACAGTGAAAGGAAAAGAAGCAACTTCAATTATTTTGGATAAAAACTTTTGGACTTCTTGCTTGATAATGACAAAAATATCGGGTCCTATGATAAGATTATTATGTATTGTTGATGCTGATAAGAAGCCATCACTTGGATATGTTTATGATGGATTATATAGAGTAAGAAAAACAATCAAAAATTTATTCAAAAATAATAAAAGATTGTACAAGCCATACATAAGTATTATCAAGAGTAGATGGGATAGCCAGTTTCGTCAAGGGATACACTGTGCTGCATATTTTTTGAATCCAACATTTCAATATGATAGAGATAACTATTGTCAAAAACCTGAAGTGATGCAAGGGTTGATCGAGTTAATTGGAAATAAGGAAGTATGTATCAAACCAAAAGAAGCAATGATGAAGGTTAGACTTTTTCGTGATCAGCTAGAAAGTTTTGGAAAGCCCATTGCAATCAAATTAGCGACAGAAATGCAACCCAGTGAGTACACAATTTTATTTTGTAAATTTTTAATGTTTTAATTTTTGAATTCCAATTATCATAAACTAATAATGATCTTTGTACTGTTTGTTTATCTAGATGAATAGTGGAGAATGTTTGGATCTAGTGCTCCTCAATTGTAAAAATTAGCAATTCGTATTCTTAGTCAAACATCATCTTCTTCGGGTTGTGAAAGAAATTGGAGTGTTTTCGAAAAAAATCACACCAAAAGAAGAAACCGTTTGGAGCACCAAAGATTAAATGATCTTGTATATGTTCGTTATAATCTTAATATGAGAAATCAGTATGACTTTCATTTCATATCTGTACAACCCTCATTCTCCGAGGTAGGCCCATTCAAAGCCACGTAGGCTGAAGTCAAGGTCAAAGGGTCAGCACAGGAGCCGGCAGTCCAAGACACAAGGCAACTCAGCCAGCAGGAGCAAGAGGCGAGTATGGCGAGCAAGGGGCGAGTATGGCGAGCAAGGGGCGAGTATGACGAGCAAGTGGCGAGTATGGCGAGCAAGGGGCGAGCAGAGGCGAGCTTGGGCGAGTATCTCGCGAGTATGGGCGAGTATCTCGCGAGTATGGGCGAGTAGCCCTTGTAACTCGCGAGCAGAGGCAGTATACTCGCCTGTACCCCCCCCCCCTAGGATTTCTCTATAAATAGACCCTCAGGGGTACTAGAAATGGCACTTTGGGAAGTGGTCGAGGTCCCCCCAAGTTGGATACTCGCCAAATCCATGCCCGTCTAGTACCTCGCCCAGCTTTTGGTTGCGGAGGGGAAGTTTCTCCCAAACTTCCGGGTACGTGGTGGGACCTCCCTGCTGGAGCACCTGGGGTGTGCTTAGTCATTTTCTCTCTCCTATTTTAGCTATCAGAGCCGTGGAGTTGGACCGCAGGATCAGTAACCTTGGGCTGCATCGGTCCGAATCTTGAGGTCAGGATTTTCCTGGCGTCAACACTTTGGTGCGGTGAGCGTGGATCGTAGTCGGAGGAAGAAATTTTTGCGAGAAGGCTTCATGGCTTAAAGTGGCGAGATGGAGGCCAAAGGCAGCAACTCGCGAGCATTCGACAAGTTGGGCAAGTTCCAGAGGCGACATCCTGAAGGCGAGTTCCAGATGGCGAGATCCAGAGCCGAGTTCCAGATGGCGAGATCCCTACTCGCCATAGGCGAGTTCCTACAGGCGAGATCCAGAGATAAGTTCAGACCAGCGACTTTACTCGGAAGAGAGGCGAGCTTCCTGGATAGTGGCGAGATCCTTCCTTACTCGCCATCCTTACTCGGCCATAGGCGAGCTTCCTTGTTACTCGGCATAGGAGACTTCGTGCAGGCAGGCGAGCTTCTTCAATAATCGGCCATAGGCGAGCTCCTTCAATACTCGTCCATAGGCGAGCTTCTTCCTTACTCGCACATAGGCGAGCAACATCAAATGAGGCGACTTCAGGCAGGCGAGCAAGATTCTTCTATACTCGCCCATAAGCGAGTTCTCTACTCACGAGGTTGAGTTTTCTACTCGCAAGGTGGTGAGAACCTGGTGAACCCCCAAACCCTCTGCGTAGGGGGTCTTATGTAAAAAGGGACACTCCTCCCCTCAGTTTCCTCCTTCTTCAATGTCAATGATTTTCACACATGATCATACTGACGGGTGCTTTGGTAAAGCCCGTGAGTGCTTTTGTCTGACTAACAAACATGATGATTCATGACGAGTTCGCCACCAAGGGAAAGCACATAAAGCTACTCGCGAGGTCTCCAAGTTGATGCTCGACGAGCTCCTAGTCGCTGTGGTTTTCAAAGCTAGGATTCCGCGAGTTCCTACTCGCGATGATCTTCATCAAGGGCTTACATTCCACGAGGATGCTGACTCGTGACGTCTCAAAGCTGGTGTTCCGCGAGCTTCTACTCGCGATGATTTTCATGAAGGACTTATGTTCCATGAGAATGCTTACTCATGACGTCTCCAAGCTTGGTATTCTGCAAGCTTCTTATCACCGATGATCTCCTTCCGTCGGCTATGATCCATGAGGGGTCTTACTCATAAGGTGAAACAGGTTGGGTCCGCATTCAACACCCAAGTGGGATGGAGACCTGGGGATGGTGTGTTCCTTTGGAACCTCCCCGACTGTCAGTCCCCTTCATGGTGTGTTCTATGAGATGAAGAACTGCTCAGAAGTACCTAAAGGCTCAACAAGGAGATCACTTGTCATCGAGAAGCTCGAACTGAACTAGGAGGGATCTTTCATCGTTCAAGAGGCATTCGAGACTGGCAGAGACCGCCTGTAGAATCATGAAGGGGAATCGCTTGGGAATACCTGGAGCGGCAATGACCTGAAAAGGTTCTATCCCTGAGCGGGAAGGTCTATTCTCCCTCTCCTTGTGTTTATTCCATTTAATTAAAAATTCCTCGCCCCCTGAAACATGGGCCGCGAGAGTTGTTTTTCTCTTCTGGCAAGAGCTTTTTGAAGTAATTGAAACCGATCTCCACGACAGGTTGGGAAACGAGCATCCGACTTGATTCTCGTAAAACCCAGAACGGATGATGGGACGGTGCCTCGGTAGTGCGTTCTCCTAATACCAAGCCTCTGCACTGACGGTCGAGATCAGCTCCCCCCTTGCACGTTGGTCGAGTTACCCTCCGACCGCATCTCTCATCCGACTGGGGAGATAATCAGGAGAAAGTCTGGACGCCGACCTCCCAACTCGTCGAAGCGATGATCGATTTACCTGACTGAGGGACCCTTGTATAAAGGTGTCATTTGACCTCTTGCGACAAAGCCTAATATCTCTTGTATTTTATTCCAATCATATGGGTTGGTGCGGTTAATCCCCTCTGATTGTTGAGTGATAGTATGAAGACTCTTCTGCAACCTGGTGACCGATTGGGGGATAGGTCTCCGACTCGACTCTCGTAAAAACCCAAGTCGGGTGGTGGGATAGCGCCTCGGGAGAGAGTCCTCCTAAGACCAAGCCTCTGCATCGACGGTCGAGATCAGCTCCCCCCTTGCACGTTGGCCGAGTTACCCCCTGACTGCACTTCCCATCTGGCTGGAGAGGTTATCAGAGGAGAGTCTGGACGCCAACCCCCCAGCTTGACGAAGAGATGATCGATTTGACCGATCAGCATTCAGCAAACGCAATAGGATGGAGGCCTCGGGATGGTTTGTCCCCTTGGACCTCTCCACCTCTAGTTGAGCTCGGCTCCTGCGAGGTGTCGACCTTCTCTCCGCCTCTAGTTGAGCTCGGCTCCTAGAAGGTGTCGACCTTGTATCCGCCTCCACTTGAGCTCGGCTCCTGCGAGGTGTCGACCTTCTCTCCGCCTCTAGTTGAGCTCGACTCCTAGAATGTGTCGACCTTGTATCCGCCTCCAGTTGAGCTCGGCTCCTGCGAGGTGTCGACCTTCTCTCCGCCTCTAGTTGAGCTCGGCTCCTAGAAGGTGTCGACCTTGTATCCGCCTCCAGTTGAGCTCGGCTCCTGCGAGGTGTCGACCTTCTCTTCACCTCTAGTTGAGCTCGGCTCCTAGAAGGTGTCTACCTTGTATCCGCCTCCAGTTGAGCTCGGCTCCTGCGAGGTGTCGACCTTCTCTTCACCTCTAGTTGAGCTCGGCTCCTAGAAGGTGTCGACCTTCTCTCCGCCTCTAGTTGAGCTCGGCTCCTGCGAGGTGTCGACCTTCTCTCCGCCTATAGTTGAGCTCGGCTCCTAGAAGGTGTCGACCTTCTCCCCGCCTCTAGTTGAGCACGTCTCCTAGAAGGTGTCGACCTTGTATCCGCCTCCAGTTGAGCTCGGCTCCTGCGAGGTGTCGACCTTGTATCCGCCTCCAGTTGAGCTCGGCTCCTGCGAGGTGTCGACCTTCTCTTCACCTCTAGTTGAGCTCGGCTCCTAGAAGGTGTCGACCTTGTATCCGCCTCCAGTTGAGCTCGGCTCCTGCGAGGTGTCGACCTTCTCTTCACCTCTAGTAGAGCTCGGCTCCTAGAAGGTGTCGACCTTGTATCCGCCTCCAGTTGAGCTCGGCTCCTGCGAGGTGTCGACCTTCTCTCCGCCTCTAGTTGAGCTCGGCTCCTGGAAGGTGTCGACCTTCTCTCCGCCTCTAGTTGAGCTCGGCTCCTAGAAGGTGTCGACCTTGTATCCGCCTCCAGTTGAGCTCGGCTCCTGCGAGGTGTCGACCTTCTCTCCGCCTCTAGTTGAGCTCGGCTCCTAGAAGGTGTCGACATTGTATCCGCCTCCAGTTGAGCTCGGCTCCTGCGAGGTGTCGACCTTCTCTCCGCCTCTAGTTGAGCTCGGCTCCTAGAAGGTGTCGACCTTGTATCCGCCTCCAGTTGAGCTCGGCTCCTGCGAGGTGTCGACCTTCTCTCCGCCTCTAGTTGAGCTCGGCTCCTAGAAGGTGTCGACCTTGTATCCGCCTCCAGTTGAGCTCGGCTCCTGCGAGGTGTCGACCTTCTCTCCGCCTCTAGTTGAGCTCGGCTCCTAGAAGGTGTCGACCTTGTATCCGCCTCCAGTTGAGCTCGGCTCCTGCGAGGTGTCGACCTTCTCTTCACCTCTAGTTGAGCTCGGCTCCTAGAAGGTGTCGACCTTGTATCCGCTTCCAGTTGAGCTCGACTCCTGTGAGGTGTCGACCTTTTCTCGCCAGAAAGACAGCTCGTCGAATAAGGGTTGGATGATTCTTTCCGAGCAACTACGTTACTCGCAAAGAGCTGGGATTGTGTACAACCCTCATTCTCCGAGGTAGGCCCATTCAAAGCCACGTAGGCTGAAGTCAAGGTCAAAGGGTCAGCACAGGAGCCGGCAGTCCAAGACACAAGGCAACTCAGCCAGCAGGAGCAAGAGGCGAGTATGGCGATCAAGGGGCGAGTATGGCGAGCAAGGGGCGAGTATGGCGAGCAAGTGGCGAGTATGGCGAGCAAGGGGCGAGCAGAGGCGAGCTTGGGCGAGTATCTCGCGAGTATGGGCGAGTATCTCGCGAGTATGGGCGAGTAGCCCTTGTAACTCGCGAGCAGAGGCAGTATACTCGCCTGTACCCCCCCTAGGATTTCTCTATAAATAGACCCTCAGGGGTACTAGAAATGGCACTTTGGGAAGTGGTCGAGGTCCCCCCAAGTTGGATACTCGCCAAATCCATGCCCGTCTAGTACCTCGCCCAGCTTTTGGTTGCGGAGGGGAAGTTTCTCCCAAACTTCCGGGTACGTGGTGGGACCTCCCTGTTGGAGCACCTGGGGTGTGCTTAGTCATTTTCTCTCTCCTATTTTAGCTATCAGAGCCGTGGAGTTGGACCGCAGGATCAGTAACCTCGGGCTGCATCGGTCCGAATCTTGAGGTCAGGATTTTCCTGGCGTCAACACTTTGGTTTCCTAACTCTTGCGCGAGTATCCTCCGTCTCACTTTCCCCTTCTCTTCTTTGATACTCGCCTTTCTTTCCTTCCTTTCAAAGATGACTGACGAGGCGACCATCCGGCGTGCCAATCACCCCAAGAATTTTGCGGCGACCATCTTCAAGAAGGCAGTCACGAATGAGAAAGATTTGGAGGTCGTCAGGGCGAAGTACCTCCCGCCAGGGTATGTCGCGAGGCTTCCTCGCCAGAGCGAGCGATTAAACACCTTTTTGACTAATGAGCGGGTGATCCCTATTCGCCACTTCGAGGTGGGCTTGCGACTACCATTGTGGACGGAGTTCTCCCAGATACTCTGTTACTTCGGGATAGTACCTGCCCAGATCAACCCCAATGGGGTGGCGATGATCGTGGGCTTCCTTTGCTACCTGCGCGACCAGGGAATAGCCTTCGTCCTATCGGTCTTTAGGCGAGTATTCCATTTCATGGCGAATGGCGAGGGCGTCGTCTTCCTCTGCAGCCACGTCTGCACGCTGGCCGGCACCGCTAACAAGAATCATCGCTGGGGAGAGCGAATAGTCGTCATCGCCGGCGACTTTCAAGCCGTCCCTGACAAGTCCTTCCAGCCACCAGAGAGCGTCTTCCGGGTTTCCTTCCTAAGCGAGGGTGGCGAGAAGCTGCTCGAGGCTTTCAAAGGTCGCCGCCTTGATGTGGTATACTGGAGGAGGCGAGTAGATGAACTCGCTGAGGTTTTCGCAGGCGAAGGTAATCCACCGCGCGAGTATTTGCAATACTCGCTCTTCGTCTTCATCTTGGCGACTAACTGGACTTATTACTCTTCTTGCTGCAGCAGTCCATGTCCTGCCGCGCGAGCTTCTTCCTGCGGTGGTGAAGGCGACGGCTTCCACACCAGGAGGTGCGGGGACTTCTGTTCGCGGGGAAGGGGTCTACTCGCCCATAGACTTGTCGCCAGGAGGCGATGAGCCCTTGATCATCGGCGAAGGATCTGGGCCTTCGAAGAAGCGGAAGGAGAGGGGCGAGCCCTCCGAGCCCTCGAGGAAGAAGAAGGAGGTCGCTCACCGGGACCTTGGCAAGAAGGCGGACCCTTCTGAGGCCGGCGAGCCCTATACCCACCCTAATTTCAACTTGGGTGTTCGTCATGAGGACGCCTATGGTCGCCGCCTAGTCGCCTGGTCGGAGGACGACCATGTGGTGTCTCTGAGCTCCAACCTTCCGCCCTGGTCAGAGGGCTGGGAGGATCAGGGCGAGGCCTTTGACGTGCTCCACGCCGTCTATGGTCGTGAGGACGCTGAGAGGCTGCGAGAGGAGCCTGCCGAGTACTTGGCACACCAGACCTTGCGATCTCTGCTGCGCTCCGCCGAGCTGGCGCACATGACGGCGAGTAGGTTGCTAGAGTACGAGGAGGTGATCCGGATCAGCACAAAGAAAATGATCGCCATGGGGCTCAAGGCGAAGGAGCATGAGGTACTCGCTTCTCTATGCTACTCGCCTCCGGGATAGTCGCCACTTTGCCGAATGACTTGCTGACTTTGTGTGTCTTCTTGTTTCTGTAGGTCGCTGAGGTGGAGATGGCGACAAAGATGTTCCAGCTGGAGAAAGAGCTGGATGAAACTCGGCTGGCTTTGGAGGCCGCCCAAGTTCGCATCGCTGAGCTGGAAACTCGGCCTGCCGAGCAACAGCCAGCGGTGGCGGGCCCCTCTAGGGTCGGCAAGCAGATCCGGATGCATGGTGACGATATGCCACGCGTTCGTCGAGAGATCGCGCGAGCTACTGGGACCGTCATCCTGAGTCAGCTGAAGGCGGACGATCTCCTGAAGCCGTCGGCAATGGAGTTGACAGTGGAGGACATCATCCCGGCGCTGCTCGCCGAGGAGTCCACTTCCCCCTTGCGAGCACCGTCACCGCCGTCCAGTGGTGCTGAGGATGACGATTCCGGGGACGAGGATGACAATGATGATGATGACGGCGATGATGATGTTGATGACGACGATGGTGGCGGCGAGCCAGATGTAGATATTGATGGCGAGAATGTCGCCTAGTCGCCTGGGCACCCTTTTTTGCTCGCCCGGCGACCTTTTGTAAACACCTTGAAGATTCTTTTGTTATAGACATCAAATATTTACATACGAAAAGTCAAAACTTTTGCTCGCCTGTTTCCTTGGTGTTTGCTTTATTGTCTGAATGCCGCTTAAGCTCCTAGGCTCGAGGCGAGAATGAGTGCTCGCTAGGCTCTTAGGATCGCGGCGAGATGGAGCATTTCTTCATTCTCGCACCTGTATACTCGCATATCATACTCGCGCATGTATGCTCGCCTAGGTACTCGCGCATGTATACTCGCCTAGGTACTCGCGCGTGTATGCTCGCCTAGGTACTCGCGCGTGTATGATCGTATTCTTCAATATCTCCCTTGGTGGAATCGAGCTGTGGAGGCGATTTGGAGGGTTCCGAAGGATACATGCTCTCAAGGCCTCGCTCTGTACCTGGTGAAGAGCCTATAAAAAATCATTTAATGATATTTAAGGGAGTTTTTTATGAGAGAAGGGATAGGGAATGGCAGTCGGGGAGGTCCGGAGGGACACCTCACCCCAAAGCCTTCATCCTACTTGGATACCAGATGTCGACGGAGGATGTCGTCAAGTAGGGAATGACGGTCGGGGAGATCGAAGGGGACACACCCTCCCGAGGTCTCCATCCTACTTGGGTGCTGGAACGTCTCCATCCTTTGGCCGGTCGAATCGATCGCTTCCCTTCTCAAGTTGGAGTATCGGCTTCCAGACTTTACCCTAGTAATCTCTACAGCCGGACGAGAAATGCAGTCGGTGGGAATCGCGGCCAACATGCAAGGGGGGAGCTGCTCTCGGCCGTCATTGCAGAGGCTTGGTCTTAAGGGAACGCACATCCGAGGCACTGTCCCATCATCCGTTCTGAGTTTTTACGAGGGTCAAGTCGGAGGCTCGTCTTCCTACCTGCGGCGGTGAATGTTGATGTAGGACGACGTCAAGCACGGAGTGGCAGTCGGGGAGGTCCAAGGGGACATACCATCCCGAGGCCTCCATCCTACTTGGCTGCTGGATGTGGATCGGACCTGCTTCCTGTTGCTCGATGAGTTTAGCAGGGAGTTAAGCACACTTTAGGCACAATAACTCATATGATCTGACACAATAATTTCGAAAATGAAATGCTTTGCTGCGAGCTTTTTAGCTTTCGAGGGTACATGACGCCTTTTTTCAAGGGTCCCCTGAGCTAGTGAAATCGATCATCCCTTCGCCGAATCGGAAGGTCGGCGTCCAGACTTCTTCCTGGTAATCTCTACAGTCGGACGAGAAATGCAGTCGGTGGGAATCGCGACCAACATGCAAGGGGGGAGCTGATCTCGGCCGTCATTGCAGAGGCTTGGTCTTGAGGGAACGCACACCCGAGGCACTGTCCCATCATCCGTTCTGAGTTTTTACGAGGGTTAAGTCGGAGGCTCATTTTCCAACCTAGCGTGGAGATTGACTTCACCTGACTTCTTTATTTTGAAAACTTTGTTGATGCGAAAGAAGCTGTCTCGTCCCATGTTTCAGGGAGATGCAGATTTTATTCAAAGAAATGAATTTACAAGGATGGGATATACATATTCCCCCTTAGGGATAAAACCTTTTCAGGTCATCGCCGCTCCAGGTGCTCCCTAGCAGCTCGCCTTCCTGGTTCTGCAAGCGGTATCCTCCTGTCAGGAGTGCTTCCTGGATGATGAAAGGTCCTTCCCAGTTCGGGTTGAGCTTCCCGATGGCCGCAGACCTTCCTGCTGCGTCCACCTTTTTCAGGACCAGATCACCTGCTTGGAAGTGTTTGAGGCGGACATTTTTGTCAAAATGTTTTGCCATCCGGCGCTTGATCTCCTCTTGCCTGGCCGAAGCTAAATCTCGGAGTTCTTCGATGTAGTCGAGAGATAGCTTTTGAACCTCTTCATTCTCTAGTCGCCATTCTTCGCTTCCGTCCTCCGCAGCTACCACCCTTGGGCTTCTGACTTCGAACTCTACTGGAATGAGAGCTTCCGACCCGTGAGAGAGTTTGAACGGTGTTTCCCCTGTGGTTGAGCTAGGTGTGGTCCTCAGAGCCCACAGGACCGAGGGGAGCTGGTCTGCCCAGTTACCTCTTAGGTTCTCCACCTTCTTCTTCAGTAGGTTGATGATCAGTTTGTTGGCGGCCTCCACCTGGCCATTGCTCCTTGGGTGATGCACGGAAGCAAATCGGAGGTCGGTTCCTAGTTTCCTGCAAAATTCCTCCAGTTCCAAGCTGGCGAACTGGGGACCATTGTCGGTGATGATGGCGAGAGGGATCCCGAATCTGCAGACGATCTCTCCCCAGATGAAGTTCTTCACGACTTGAGAGGTGGTCTTGGCCAGGGCTTTGGCCTCGATCCACTTGGAGAAGTAGTCGATCATGACGAGAACGAACTTTCGTTGTCCACTAGCTTGAGGGAAAGGGCCGATCAAGTCCATCCCCCAGATGGCGAACGGGCATGGGGAGATGATCGATCGGAGCTGCCGGGCCGGCTGCAACTGAAGGGGGGCGAAGAGCTGGCACTTCTGGCACTTCTTCGAGAAGATCTCAGCATCCTTCCGGATAGTAGGCCAGAAGTAACCATGCCTCAAGACCCTCTGCTCCAAAGTGCGAGTCCCAGAATGACTTCCACACTCTCCCGAGTGGATCTCTTCCAACACTCGGGGTACTTCGTCTTCAGAAACACATCTGGCCAGGGGGCCCGAGATGGTCTTGCGGTACAGTTCCCCATCTTGCAGGAGGTAGTATGCCGCCTTGTACCGAAATCTTCTTTTATCCCCTTCGTCTGCCGGGAGCTGGCCGCTGACCAGGAATGCCATGAAGGGATCCATCCACGAGGGGCGTTGCTCGATCTCCATCATCTCTCCCTCTTCAATGGACGGGCGGAACAGCTCGGTGATAGTTCCTCCAGCCCTTGGCCCGTACTTGGCGAGGCGATCTGCTGCCGAGTTCTCCTCCCTTGGCACATGCTCGACGAAGAAGGACTGGAAGCCTCCCATCAGCCCTTTCACTTTTATCAAGTACTTCTGCAAGGTGGTGTCGCGCACCTCGAACTCGCCTCGAATCTGCGACGCGACCACCATTGAATCCGTGAAAGCCCGGACATCACGGATCCCCAGCTCCTTGGCAAGGCGCAAGCCTGCCACTATGGCCTCATACTCTGCCTGGTTGTTTGTGACGGGGAAGAGGATCTCGACGGCTTGCTCGATTCTTGTTCCCTGTGGGCTGACGAGCACGATGCCCACCCCCACAGAGCTTTTGCCCGAAGCTCCATCAACAAACATCTTCCAAGGAATTGGATTGAGCACCTCTTCTCCTAGCTCCGCTTCCACCGAGAAGTCAGCCAAGAAGTCTGCTACTGCCTGGGCCTTGATCGCCACTCGGGGAGAGAAGGAAATGTCGAACTCGCTGAGTTCTACCGACCATTTCGCGAACCTCCCTGAATGCTCCACTCCCTCTAGGACATTGCGGAGAGGATGATCAGTCACCACTCGGATGGAGTGAGCCTGAAAATAAGGTCGGAGCTTTCGCGCCGACACCACCAAGGCGAAGGCAAGCTTCTCCAGGATTGGATACTTCAGCTCCGCCATCTTCAGTACCCGGCTGACATAGTATATAGGTAGCTGCCTCCTCCCTTCTTCCCGGACCAAGATGGAGCTAACTGCCTCCGCTCCTACTCCTAGGTAGATGAGCAGGTCTTCGCCTTCCTTCGGGCTCTGAAGGAGAGGTGTCTGAGTCAACTGCTCCTTCAGCATTCCGAATGCTATCTCACATCCTTCGGTCCACTCGAAGCTTTCTGTTTTGCGGAGCATTTTGAAGAATGGAGAGCACTTCTCTCCGGCCTTTGAGAGGAAGCGGCTAAGACCCGCCATCCTTCCTGTCAACCTTTGGACTTCCTTCATCGTCTTCGGGGATGGCATCTCCAGGATCGCCTTAACCTTGTCGGGGTTAGGCTCTACTCCTTCCGAGGTAAGGAGATGCCCCAGGAACTTTCCCCTTCCTGCTCCGAAGACGCACTTCGTCGGATTGAGCCTCATCTTGAATCTCCTCAGTGTCGCGAAGGTCTCCACCAGATCGGCTACGTGTTCCTGGACGCTCTTGCTTTTGATCAAGAGGTCGTCCACATACACTTCCAGGTTCCTCCCCTTTTGCTCCTTGAAAATATGGTCCATCATCCGTTGATAGGTGGCTCCCGCATTCTTCAAACCGAAGGGCATCATTTTGTAGCTGTAGCAGCCATCGTCGGTGATGAAGGAGACATCGCGGCAATCGGGGGGATGCATCCGGATCTGGTGATATCCTGAAAACGCATCAAGGAAACTCATCACAGAAAAACCGACGGCTGAATCAACCAGCGCGTCGATTCGAGGCAAGGGATAATAATCCTTCGGGCAGCTTTTATTCATTAAGGAAAAATCCGCACACATTCTCCAGCTTCCCCCCGCCTTTGTCACCATTACAACATTGGAGACCCAGCCTGGGTACTGGATCTCCGATACAAAACCTGCATCGAGCAGTTTTTTAACCTCCTCCCTAATTGGCTTGGCGAGGATGGTGGCGGTTCTCCTCTTCTTCTGGCGGACGGGGTGGACAGTGGGATCCAGGTTGAGGCGATGACACGCAACCTCAGGGTCGACTCCTAGCATCTCAGCTGCGCTCCAAGCAAAGATGTCGACGTTCTTTTGCAGACACGCCGCCATCTCGATCTTCTCCTCGGTCTTCAGCGACCCGCCAATCTTCAGCAGCCCCGGCACTCCCGCTGCGGAGAGTACCTCGATCTCCTCGACCTCTTCAGCCACTTCCAGCCTGGCCGGGCTCTCCAGCACTCTTCCGAACTCTTCCGCGTCAGCCATCCAGCTGATGGTACTGACGACGCTAAGATAGCACTCCCTAGCGGCTCTTGGATCGCTCCTGATCCTCACCTGGACGTCTCCCTTACAGTACTTCAGGCACTTATGGTAGGAGGATGGGACGGCTTTGAAGGCGTTGAGAAGCGGCCTCCCAAAGATGGCCCTGTAACAGCTCGGGCCGTCGACGATGATGAATCGACAGCTGATGGAGGTGCCACCGAGCGTTATAAGGAGATCAGCTCCTCCTTCCACTTCCTTCTTCTCTCCGGAGAAGCCGAAGAGGGGACCATCAGGTGCCCGAACCCTGGCAGCTTCGACTCCCAGTCCGCCAAACGTCTCCTTGAAGATGACGTTTACAGAGCTACCGTTGTCGATCAGAATTCGATCAACGGTGAAGTCCTCCACCGCGGCTTGAATCACGAGGGCATCATGGAAGGGATTCTCGTTCCCTAGCATGTCCTCCTCGGAAAAGGTAATCTCCTCCATCGGGGGTGGTGCTTGTTAGGTCGAGGCGACACTCCTGCGGTAGATCTGATGGAGGCTCCCCTTGCGGGAAGCTTCCAGCCCTGCTCCCCCATGGATTACTCCAACTCTGCCTCCCTGGCCCAGGTCTCCCCGACCTCCCTGGTCGACCCGGTCCTCGTTCCTCCTTCGAACGACGGCAGCCTGCCCTGCCTGAGGCTCGGCAGGGGCCTCTATCCTCCGCTGCTCTCCTCCAGCTTCTCCTGCTGCCAGCCTCCTCCGGGCTTCCCAAAAGTCTGGGCAGGCAGCCATGGCATGTCCCCCCACCTGGTGGAAGTCGCAGTAGAGGGGAACCTCTTCTGCTTGACGCCTCCTAGGCTTCTGCTTCTTCCTTCCTTGACGGCGGCCTCGCCCGGCTACCGCCATTGCTTCATCTCTCCTCCTCTCCTGACGCCTTTCTGGCTGGCGAAAGGGCCTTCTTTCTGGGGATCTCCCCCTTTGATCCTGACACTGGTGCCGTCCAGCCGGCCTCCAAGGTGGCCGGTTGACGGGGACCTGGTAGCGCCTTCCTTCCTCCTGACGTTCAGGGGACTCGACGGGCCTTCTCTCCACGATCCTCCCGGTTTCCTTCCTCCTGAGCTCCTCCTTCTTCCTCTCTTCTTGCCGCTCCGGCCTCTTCCTTTCCTCCCTTCGGGGCTCCTCTCTCTTCCTCTTCTCAGGGATTCCATCCCTCTCTCCACGGTCGCCTCTGGTCACCTGTGCCAGCCTCGCCAAGAAGTCATGGTTGGAGGCCTCTCCCCGGACAAACTTATTGGCCCTCTGAATGAGGTTGTCATAGGAGTAGGGAGGATTCTCACTGAGCTCCAACTTGAAGAGGCCTTGACTGATGCCGAATGTCAGGGCCAGCAACAGGATGTTGCTATCCACCTCCTGGATTTGCAGAACCTCCTCCTGGAAGCGCTCGATGTAAGGTCCCAACGCCTCATCTGGCCCTTGCACGAGGTAGAACAGGGTCGTTGCCTCCTTCTTCAGCTTCCGGGCCGTGTCGAAACGGGTTGTCAGCCCACGGCACAGGTCTTCAAAGCAATAGATCGAGCCGGCGGGCAACTGATGGAACCAGTCCCAGGCCTTTGCACGGAAGGTGATGGCAAACAACCTGCACTTGAAGGCGTCCGACATGGTTCGGATAGAGACAATATCCTCGAACCATTGGATGTGCCTGACGGGGTCCTCCTTCCCCGAATAGTAATTCAAGGCTGGGTCCCTGAATCCTTCTGGCACTGGCGCGGCGAGAATCTCCTCGCAGAAGGGGCTCCTCCCTCCTGCCCGGCGATGATCCTCAACTTGGCGAGTATCACCTCCATACTCGCCGTATGGGCGAGTATCCTGGTATCTCCCCTGCTCGCACGGCTCGCGGAAGCGAATACCTTGCGAGGTTGGCTGGTAGAATTGCGACCTCCTTGGTCGCTCGGTTTCATCCTCCACGTGCTCATTTCCTGCTCGCCGAGGGGGACTCCCTCCCTCGGACGGAACTGGGCGATGCGGCGAGGTCGCAGTGACCTCGGCGCGCGGCTGAAGCGCTGCTCGCATGGCTCCCTCCATGCGCTGCGCGAAGGCTTCGAAAACCTCCAGCGTCACGAACCTGCCAGCTCCCGTCGAGTTGCCGACCTCCTCCTCATGGTCGCCACCTACGACCATCTCGCCTTCTTGCCGAACTTTCCTTCTCTGACTGCGGTCCACGCTCACCGCACCAAAGTGTTGACGCCAGGAAAATCCTGACCTCAAGATTCGGACCGATGCAGCCCGAGGTTACTGATCCTGCGGTCCAACTCCACGGCTCTGATAGCTAAAATAGGAGAGAGAAAATGACTAAGCACACCCCAGGTGCTCCAGCAGGGAGGTCCCACCACGTACCCGGAAGTTTGGGAGAAACTTCCCCTCCGCAACCAAAAGCTGGGCGAGGTACTAGACGGGCATGGATTTGGCGAGTATCCAACTTGGGGGGACCTCGACCACTTCCCAAAGTGCCATTTCTAGTACCCCTGAGGGTCTATTTATAGAGAAATCCTAGGGGGGGTACAGGCGAGTATACTGCCTCTGCTCGCGAGTTACAAGGGCTACTCGCCCATACTCGCGAGATACTCGCCCATACTCGCGAGATACTCGCCCAAGCTCGCCTCTGCTCGCCCCTTGCTCGCCATACTCGCCACTTGCTCGCCATACTCGCCCCTTGCTCGCCATACTCGCCCATTGCTCGCCATACTCGCCTCTTGCTCCTGCTGGCTGAGTTGTCTTGTGTCTTGGACTGCCGGCTCCTGTGCTGACCCTTTGACCTTGACTTCAGCCTACGTGGCTTTGAATGGGCCTACCTCGGAGAATGAGGGTTGTACAATATCTCTTTTAAGTTTTAGATTTTAATAGTTTTATATTTTGTATCTTTTTAGTAACATTTTACGCTTCTATCATTCTATGTTGGTTATGCTATTTTATGTTTACTTGTACGAAAAGGAGTTACGATCCCTTAGATTACACATGTATTGATTTGATTGAATTTTGGGTGGTAGAGGAGGAACCAGTGCCGGAGCTCACATATGAAGATCTAGAAAATGAAATTTATAATGAAGACGCTATCCCAATAGTTGCAGAACAAAACCTTAATACTACACTACCAACTCAAAGTAAGTGTATAGGTATATGCCAATATTTATGTATAATTGTATGATTTAAATATAAGTTGTTTCATAATTAATTTATATATATTGAACATGCAGATGAAGAACAAATTGGTATTACTGAACCATTGGTTGAGCACACCGACTTGGAGAATTTCGGAGATGAGTATATTACGGATTTTTACGGTGTTGGCAATGACTTTGGTGAATGATTTGACTTATTAAGTTATGATTTAAATTTGTGATAAATAATTAAATGTTAGTAGATCATAACAATTTTGAGACAATCATTTTATGTGACAATGTCACATAATTTATTATCTAATATTGTGTTTCATGATATATAATATGTTTTGAGTTTTGCCAATATGACATATAAATATATAATGTTTGATCTAATGATTCTATAGTTTGTTTTATAATTTTACACTTTTAAAGTTTACTAAAATAAAAGTATAAATGTATAATACAACATCACGGTTCGACCCCGGTCCAACCCCAGTCCAACCGGTCCAACCGGTCGGACCTTGAACCTTTGATCTCACCGGTTCGATCTCCGGTCCGGTTCTCTAAAGCTTGCAAAAAAACTACTATTTTTGTTATTGACAATCAAAATATATGAACATATCATAAAATTTTATTTTCATTACCACACCAATACAAATTCTGAAAATGATTAAGGGTTCATTTGGGGCGGCGTTTCGCCGCTCCGTTTGGGGCAAACGCTGCCGGAAGGCGGGTAAACAAACGCCTTCCGGCAGCGTTTGCTCCGGTTTGATCCGCCGCCTCCTGAAAAACGCAGCAAAAAGCTGCTAATCGATCCGCCGGTGCCCCCCTCCAGTTCGATCCGCCGCCCGGCTCCTCCCGCCCCCGCCTTCAAACGCCGCGCCAAACAAAGCCTAAGTATCAAACAAATTCTATTAAAAAAGCACAGAACATGAGTATATCACCTAAAATTATAATGTATATATTAAATCATTAAAATTATCACAACCATATAATAATATCTAAAATCAACACTAACAATGTTGCGGGTCGCTTAGGGCTCTTGGTAGACCGGTCGAATTGAACCACCTTAGCTCGGGAGCGAACCAATCGCGCAAACAGTCACAGAGAAATTCGTTGAGTACACTGGGACGTTTTAACGTGGAAAAACCCGGAAAGGGTAAAAAAAACCACGCGGCCGGGACTGTGCCGACCAAACTTCACTATCTTCTGAGAGGTTACAATCTGGTGTTTTGAATTCGAGCGCGGCAGGCCGCCACTCGTTACAATATTAGAGAGAGAGAGAGAGAGAACGTTCTGAGGGTGACAGGTCACCTCTCGGAAAAAACTAAGTCTTTTCCTTCTGAGAACGGTAGAGAACGAAAGTGAGAATGCCTTGTCCGCTTTCATGAAGACGAAAGTGAGAGCGCTGTGTCCGCTTTCGTGAGAACGAAAGTGAGACTGCCGAGTCGCCTTTCGGGATGAAGGAAAACTTCAAGTCCACGAAGGAGATCTTCAAGCGACGAAGGAGAAATCCGTGGAAATCTTCAAGGAGCTCTCTCTGGTCATCAAGGCGGGATCCTCTCAAATGAAGCATAGGGGATCCTCTCAAATTTTGTCGTTGTAACCACCATAACCACCTGGGAGGACGAATCATATTTTCCGGTTCAGAGCCCACGGATAACCATTTTTCGTAAATGACCATCCTGTCCTTTGAGGAAAGGCGACAAGCTGTTCCTGAAAAGTGAGAAACTGAAAAGACAAAAAGTGAGCGAGCCGAGTCGGAAAAGTGAGCAAGTCAGAAATGTGAGCGAGTCGGAAATGTGAGCGTGCCAGAAAGTCAAAAAGTGAGCGTGCCCGAAATGTGAAAGTGCTCTGAGCACGTAACGAACGGGGAATTACTCTGAACGGAGTCCGGAGCCCGAAAAGCGGGCGGCGAGCCGGAAGAGGGGGGACTCACCCCAACCTTGTTACGGGGGAGAGCGGTTGGACCGCACCTAAGGGCGGGCGAGGAGCGGCCGTACCCGAGGGAGGGACGCAGCTTGGTCGCACCCCACATGGGGTGCGGCTTGGCTCGGCCGCACCCCTCATGGGGTGCGGCCTGGCCGCACCCCCCACTATGGGGGGTGCGACTATTCGCACCCCACTAGTGGGGTGCGGGCTAGTCGCACCCCAGTAGTGGGGTTCGGTCATGGCGGGGCGCGACGTGCGTTTCGTGCATGTTGGCGGTTGGCGGCGGAAATGGCGGCTTCGGTTTCTTCAACTTGGGTGATCATGCGGTGACCGCTGACCCTACCTCCCGTTAGTGGAGTCTTTCCTAGACGCACCCCAAAGCCTCTACGGATATGTAACATAAGCCCCCCAAACCTTCGGAGTCCGGACTTCTGTGCGGAGGAGTTCGGAGGTTTTGATTTTTCTGTGGCGACTTTGATCATTGCTATCTTCATGGCGTGCTGGGGATCGTTGCTCGGCCTTGGTTGTGAGCGAAACTTTTATCTTGCCTTGATAGGTTGCAGGTGTGCTGTCCAGCGATTGTGTTGGAGGTTGCGGTGAGCCTGCTGTTTTAGAGTCGGTACCTGAGTAGCTTGATGGTCTTCCAAAAAATGTTAGATAAGTTTGCGTGAGTCTGGGCTCACGGCTTTTCATAAATTTGTGCAAGTCTGGGCTCGCGACTTTTATATAATAAATTTAGCCGGTGAATAGCGGGTGTATTCAAACCGTAGGCGAACGTAAGAGGGGCAGGCCCTTACGACGCCGGGACTCTACGGTGGAGGAGAAGGGTGAACCTTCAATCGATGGCGGTGCGAAGTCCCCGGGGCAGGGCCCCGAGATAGCCGGTGAATAGCTGGTGTATTCAAACCGGGGGCGAACGTAAGGGGGGCAGGCCCCTACGACGCCGAGACTCTACGGCGGAGGAGAAGGGCGAACCTTCAATCGACGGCGGTGCGAAGTCCCTAGGGCAGGGCCCCAACATGGCCGGTGAATAGCTGGTGTATTCAAACCGGGGGAGAACGTAAGGGGGGCAGGCCCCTACGACGTCGAGACTCTACGGCGGAGGAGAAGGGCGAACCTTCAATCGACGGCTGTGCGAAGTCCCTAGGGCAGGGCCCCAACATGGTCGGTGAATAGCTGGTGTATTCAAACCGGGGGCGAACGTAAGGGGGGCAGACCCCTACGACGCCGAGACTCTACGGCGGAGGAGAAGGGCGAACCTTCAATCGACGGCGGTGCGAAGTCCCTAGGGCAGGGCCCTAACATAAAGATTTTTTCTTAATTGGATATAGGAGTCAAAGCACATTCTTTATAGTAGAAAATTGTTTGGCGCGTAGTTTTTGTAATACAAGATAAGTTCGCACGGGTCTGAGCTCGCGGCTTAGTACATAATAGGTAATATAACATAAGTTTGCACGAGTCTGAGCTCGCGGCTTAATACACAATAGGTAATATAAGATAAGTTTGCACGAGTCTGAGCTCGTGGCTTAGTACATAATAGGTAATATAAGATAAGTTTGCACGAGTCTGCGCTCGCGGCTTTTCGCGTAATAGAAGACTTTGTATTACTGGTAAAAGCGGCGCAGGTTCTGGGCGTTCCAGGTGCGTGGTAAAGTCTTCCCTTCCGCTGTTCTGAGCATGTATGTTCCGGGCTTTACGACCGTAGTGACAACGTATGGGCCTTCCCATGTTGGTGAGAGCTTATCTCCTTGGGGGCCTTTGTCGGCTGCCTCGATGCTGCGTAAGACGAGATCTCCCACGTTGATTGGCCTGGGCTTCACCCTCCTGTCATAGATTCGGGCTACACGCCTTTGGTAGGATGCGGCACGTTGGGCGGCGTCGTCCCGGACTTCGGGGATTAGGTCGAGATTTTCCTGAAGCAGGCCGTCATTCTTGCTGGGATCGAAGGTTAATACTCGAGTGCTCGGAACGCCGATGTCGATGGGGATGACAGCTTCAGTACCGTAACAGAGGTTATATGGCATCTCCCCTGTAGGAGTCCTCTCTGTTGTTCGGTATGCCCATAGTACGTTTGGGAGTGCGTCCACCCATTGTCCCCCAGCTTCTTCCAGGCGTGTCTTCAACCCTTTGAGGATGGTGCGGTTCATGACTTCTACTTGCCCATTGGTTTGCGGATGTGCTACAATAGTATGACGAAGGTTGACCTTCAGGTCCTCGCACATCTTGGCGAAGGACTTCCCGGTGAATTGGGTGTCGTTGTCGGCACTGATTGTTGCTGGGATACCGAAGCGGCAGACGATGTTCTTCCAGACAAATTGTTTAGCGTTCTCTTCTGTGATTTTGGCTAGGGGCTCCGCTTCTACCCACTTGGTGAAGTAATCGATGGCTGGGATGATGAACTTCCTCTGCCCGGATGCTGGAGGTAGGGGGCCGAGGAGGTCGATTCCCCATTGCGCGAACGGCCACGCACTTTGGAGTGTGGAGAGCACGACTGGGGCTGATGAGGTACGTTGGCATGCAGCTGTCAGCTCCTGCATTTTTGGACTAGCTCGGCTGCGTCCCTCTTCATTGTCAGCCAATAGAATCCTTGGCGTAGTATCTTTTGTGCCAACGCCTTCCCTCCTAGGTGCTCTCCGCAGACTCCCCCGTGCACTTCTCTGAGGGCGTAGTCTGCCTTGCCTGCTGGTAGGCACTTTAGGTATGGTCCCGAGAACGCCCGCTTGCAAAGCTCCCCGTCTACCATAGTGAATGATGCCGCCCGCATCCGTAATCTTCGCGCTTCTAAGCGATCTTCAGGGAGGTGTCTGTGCTCGAGGTAAGCTCGTAATGGGGTCATCCAGGATGACTCTTCCTGGTGGATGGTTGCGATCTCCCATGGCCCTTGAATACTTGGAACTACGATCTCTTCGATTCGGCGTCTTCGAGACTGGTAGCTGGAGGGTGAAGTGGTGAGCTTGGATAGGGCATCTGCCCCTAGAATTCTGCTCTCGGGGGATGTGTAGAATTTGATATGACGAGATCTTCTGAAGGAGTAATTTCGCGAACGCGAGGTATTTCGCCATCTGGTCGCTCTTAGCCTCGTAGTCTCCTTCGACTTGCGAGACTACGAGTCGAGAATCTGTGTAAATCGTCAGGTTCTCTGCTTTGCAATCGATGGCGAGCCGGAGACCGGCGATCAGCGCCTCGTACTCTGCAATGTTATTTGTTGCGGGGAATTTCAACCGGAGACCGTAATCCAAGGTGATCTCATCGGGACTTATGAGGAGCAATCCTGCTCCGGCCACTTCAGCTCCCGAGGCACCGTCGACATAGAGGGTCCAGCGAGGGCTAGTGGCGTCTTCGACAAGAGTTGTTTCTGGTGGGATAGTGTACTCTACAACAAAGTCGGCGAGTACTTGCGACTTGATGTCAGGTCGAGGCAGGAATTGGATGTCAAACTCGCCGAGTTCTACGGCCCACTTCACTAGTCTTCCTGAGACTTCTGGTTTCTGGAGGATTGCTCGCAGTGGGAGTTGTGTCAACACTTTTACTGTATGAGCCTGGAAGTAGGGCCGAAGCTTCCTCGCCGAAAAGACAAGGGCCAAGGCTGTCTTGTCCGCTGCTGGATATCTGGTTTCGGTGTCGGAGAGGACTTTGCTGAGGTAGTAGATTGGTCGTTGCACCCCTCCTTCATCTTTCACGAGCACTGAGCTAAGAGCCGTAGGCGACACTGCCAGGTATAAAAATAGAGTTTCTCCGGGGGTGGGCTTTGACAGAAGCGGTGACAAAGCCAGGTATTGTTTGAGAAGTTCGAATGCCACATGACACTTGTCAGTCCACTGGAAGCCGGAGTGGCGCGCTCCCCGGAGGATTTTGAAGAAGGGGAGGTACTTGTCTTCCGTTCGTGACAAGAAACGGGATAGCGCAGCGATCCTCCCGTTCAGGCGTTGCACTTCCTTAATTGAGCGAGGTGGCGACATATCCTCCAACGCCTTGATCTTCTCGGGGTTGGCCTCAATCCCCCGATGGGTTACCATGAAACCTAAGAACTTTCCCGTCGTCACACCAAACGCGCACTTGCTGGGATTGAGCCGCATCTGGAAGCGACAGAGAAGTTGAAAGCACTTTCCCAAGTCTTTCAAGTGGTCGCAACGGTGGACGCTTTTCACTAGCATGTCGTCCACGTAAACCTCCATCGTTTCCTGGATGAGATTCTTGAAGACCTTGCTCATTAGCCTTTGATAGGTGGCTCCGGCATTTTTGAGACCGAAGGGCATCACCTTGTAGCAGTAGACCCCTCTGTCGGTGCGGAAGGCGGTATGCTCCTCGTCTGCGGGGTTCATCCTTATCTGGTTGTAACCTGAATAGGCATCCATGAAGCTGAGTAGCTCGTGGCCGGCCGTCGCGTCGACGAGCTGGTCGATCCTCGGGAGGGGGAAGCTGTCCTTTGGACATGCCTGGTTCAGATTGCTGTAGTCAACGCACATGTGCCATTTCCCTGAGGCCTTTTTTACCATGACCACGTTGGCAAGCCACGTGGGGTATTCCGCTTCGCGTATGAATCGTGCCTCCAGGAGTTTAGCTACTTCCTCCTCGATCGCCTTCAACCGTTCAGGGGCGAAGTTCCTCTTCTTTTGAATTACAGGCCTGCAGGCAGGGTTGATGTTTAAAGAGTGGTAAATGACTTCAGGATCTACCCCGGGCATGTCTTCCGGGCTCCAAGCGAAGATGTCTTCGTTCTCTTGTAGGAAGGTTGTGAATTTTTCTCGTTCTTCTTGCGACAAGAGCGACCCGACCTGAACAGTCCGAGTCGGGTCTTGCTGGGAGAGTGCACTTCTACTAGTCCTTCAACGGGCGCTCCTCGCTGCAAAGTAGCTTCGTCTCGCAGATCGAAGTTATTGATGTTGAGAGCGGTTGCCTTCGCTGGTTGAGCCTGCTTCAGATAGCAGTTTCTGGTCGCCTCTTGGTTTCCTCTTACGACCCCTATGCCCGCGGCGGTTGGGAACTTCATAGCCAGATGCGGAATGGATGGGACTGCTCCGAAGATAGATTGGAGCGGTCTCCCGAAGATGGCATTATATGCGGAGGTGGATTCCACCACCACGAACTGGATGTTGTACGTTGACTGTCTTGGAAACTCGCCCAATGTGACTGGGAGAGTAATCATGACTTGAACTGGGACAGGTCTGTTGTCGAAGCCATAAACGGGCCCGGCTGCAGGGCTGAGCTGATCTTTCGTGAGCTTCATATTTTGTAGAGTGGAAAGAAACAGGACATCAACTGAGCTTCCGTTATCTACCAGTATTCTCTTCACATTGAAGCAAGGATCCCCAATCCCTACGCTGATCACGAGTGGATCCTGGTGCGGAAGCAGCAACCCTTGCAAGTCTTCTTCTCCGAAAGCGATTGTAATATCCTGCTTGAGCTTCTTGTCTTCGTGGTCTCTTACGGGTTTGACAATCGAGAGGACTTGCGATGCCAAGATGGGAGGTCCGGCGATCGTTTCGATTTCTCCCACCATCGTCCTTCCTCCTCCTGCGCCTCGGGGAGCGGGAGGCTGCTCCCTTGCTTCCCTAGGTTGCTGGGCCTGATTGGGTATCTGGCCTTGTAGGAATCTTCCCTGGAGTCCCTGGCGGATGAGGCGCTCGATCTCGTCTTTAAGTCTGGTGCATTCCTCAGTGGTATGCCCGGTTCCTCGATGGAACTCGCAGTACCTGGACTGATCGCCCCTTGGGTTTGGGGCTAACGCCCGAGGTGCGCGGAGTTCTAGGTTGTTTTGGATGGCGTAGAGTACATTCGTTCTAGTAGTGTTCAACGGGGTGTAGGTCCTGGGTGGCTGCGATCCCAGGTCTCTTCGGGGGTCACGACGACGTTCGTCACCACGGCGCTCCTCGCCGCGTCGTTCTTCTCGTCCGCAAGGGGCTTGATCTGATCCCCTCTTCCTTCCTTGACTTCCTTCGAACTGCCTACGATGTGCTTCGATGGCTTCGTCAGCAGCTATTTGAGCTTCAACTCGGTGAACGAGGTCAGGGTAACTTGGTACGGTTTCTCTCATGAGAGCTGAGTAGAGGCCACTTGGGTGGAGTCCTCCAAGGAAAACTCCCCGCAGGAGCTCAGGGTAACCTCCTGGGATCTGTCGAGCCTCCGTAGTGAAGCGTCAGAAGAAATCTTTGAGTGTCTCTCCGTCGTTTTGGCGAATCCCTGAGAGATGGGAGGGATCTCGGACGATCCTGCGGTTTGCTATGAATTGATCCACGAACTGTTGCGCCATTTCTGTGAAGTTGTTGATGGCCCCGTTCCGCAGAGAGTGGAACCAAGTGCGCGCTTGCCCCTTCAAGGTTGCCGGGAACACCTGACAGAGGAGCTGATCAGGGGCGTTGTAAATCCTCATGACGATGGTGAAGTGATTGACATGTTCCAACAGATCGTCCGTCCCATCGAATGTCTCGATGCTAGGAAGCTTGAAGCCATTTGGAATTGGATGTGCCAAGACTTGAGGCGACAACGGGGAGCCGTGATGTGCGGGACGGCGGGCGAGAGTTGCGCGTCGTCCTGCTTGGGCATACTCTTCTTCTATCATGTCGCGGATTTCCTCTCGCGTGGTTCTTTCCACTGCTCGGATGGGAGCAGCTCTTCCTTGGCGGGGGTGATGGGGGTCAGCCTCCGGTCCTCTGACCGACAGAGCAGGATGAGCGGAGCTTGCAGCGTCGGAGAAATCTTCGGAGACTTCATCTTCCCGAACGGCTCCCTCGACCGGAGCATGATTCGGAACTGGGGGTGGCGGAGCGTTTGATGCTGGAGGCTGAATGGGAACTCGAGGTGTCCCCAGGTTTCTCACGAGAGTCAGCATCTCGGCTTGTTGCTCTTCCATTTGCCGAATGCGCCCTTCCAGCACCGTCGCAGGCGTAAGCATTGCCTCTTCTGCGAGAGGCGCATTGATGAGTGAGTGGGAGGGAGCTGGGTCGACGCGCCCCTCCGGGATTGAACCTTCAGTGGTGCGAGCACTTCTTCTGGCCATTGCAGCTGGCGGTAAGTGTCACTTTCAGTAATCTTTGTTGAACTCTTGGGAATTGTTTCCCACAGACGACGTCAAACTGTTGCGGGTCGCTTAGGGCTCTTGGTAGACCGATCGAATTGAACCACCTTAGCTCGGGAGCGAACCAAGCGCGCAAACAGTCACAGAGAAATTCGTTGAGTACACTGGGACATTTTAACGTGGAAAAACCCGAAAAGGGTAAAAAAACCATGCGGTCGGGGCTATGCCGACCAAACTTCACTATCTTCTGAGAGGTTACAATCCGGTGTTTCGAATTCGAGCGCGATAGGCCGCCGCTCGTTACAATATTAGAGAGAGAGAGAGAGAACGTTCCGAGGGTGACAGGCCACCTCTCGGAAAAACTGTCTTTTCCTTCTGAGAACGGTAGAGAACGAAAGTGAGAATGCCTTGTCTGCTTTCGTGAAGACGAAAGGGAGAGCGATGTGTCCGCTTTCGTGAGAACGAAAGTGAGACTGCCGAGTCGCCTTTCGGGACGAAGGAAAACTTCAAGTCCACGAAGGAGATCTTCAAGCGCCGAAGGAGAAATCCGTGGAAATCTTCAAGGAGCTCTCTCTGGTCATCAAGGCGGGATCCTCTCAAATGAAGCATAGGGGGTCCTTTTATAGCTTTGGCCTGGGGTAGCCCGGTAATTTTGTTGTTGTAACCACCATAACCACCTGGGAGGACGAATCATATTTTCCGGTTCAGAGCCCACGGATCACCATTTTTCGTAAATGGAAATCCTGCCCTTTGAGGAAAGGCGACAAGCTGTTCCTGAGAAGTGAGAAACTGAAAAGACAAAAAGTGAGCGAGCCGAGTCGGAAAAGTGAGCGAGTCGGAAATGTGAGCGTGCTAGAAAGGCAAAAAGTGAGCGTGCCCGAAATGTGAAAGTGTTCTGAGCGCGTAACGAACGAGGAATTGCTCTGAACGGAGTCCGGAGCCCGAAAAGCGGGCGGCAAGCCGGAAGAGGGGGGACTCACCCCAGCCTTGCTACGGGGGAGAGCGGTTGGACCGCACCTAAGGGCGGGCGAGGCGTGGTCGTACCCGAGGGAGGGACGCGGCTTGGCCGCACCCCACATGGGGTGTGGCTTGGCTCGGCCGCACCTAAGGGGGTTCGGCCTGGCCGAACCCCTCATGGGGTGCGGATTGGCCGCACCCCACATGGGGTGCGGCCTGGCCGCACCCCTCATGGGGTGCGGTTTGGCCGCCCCCCCCCCCCCCCCCCCCCCCCCCCCCCCCCCCCACCTATGGGGGTGCGGCTATTCACACCCCACTAGTGGGGTGCGGGCTAGTCGCACCCCAGTAGTGGGGTTCGGTCATGGCGGGGCGCGACGTGCGTTTCGTGCATGTTGGCGGTTGGCGGCGGAAATGGCGGCTTCGGTTTCTTCAACTTGGGTGATCATGCGGTGACCGCTGACCCTACCTCCCGTTAGTGGAGTCTTTTCTAGACGCACCCCAAAGCCTCTACGGATATGTAACAAACAATATCACTTCTTATTTCTTTTTCTAACTCTAAACCTAGGTTTAATTTGACAGTCATGCATTTTTGCCCCATTTGTAGGTATTAGGCACCATTTCTTCTTGTCGCAAATTTGAATTTAATTTTCCAGAAAGAAGAGCAAATTATAAAATTTCACACATTTAAAATATCGATTCAGCCAGGCAAACATGAAGAACAGTTCATTAATAACAGATATAAATCATTAATTTGAACTCGAATTTGGTGCAGTTCTAGAATGAAGGAGAGACCAAAATATACCTAAGGCGATGAGAGAGGTGGCGTTCCTCCGGCGTTTTCCTCCGGCAGTGGCGATTTCGTCTGGCGACAGAGGCGATTTTGTCTGGGGACAGAGGCGATTTCGTCCAGCCACAGAGGCGATTCGTCGGACGTGCGGCTTGCGTCGCGAGAAAGAAAGGAAGGGGCAGGCATTTGTTTCGGTGTGCGCTTAAAGCTTTGGGCGCTAGGGTTTTTATGTTTTTTCAAGAAAAAATTGTTGTGTTAATAGCCACGTGTGTTTTTAACATTGCTCTTAATTTATAAGACTCAATTTAAGGAGATTGTTATCCGCACTACAATTTTGGCTATCCGCACTTAGCTTTTTGTATGATTTATTACGCGCCTTTTGGAAATACGACTTGTACATGTATTTTCACGAAAAGTGTTCAACACAAAAGTTGTAGATCTCGTCGAGATCTACAACTTTCATGTTGAACAATTTTCCTAAAAATACACGCACAAAATGTATTGCCGCCATGATTGAAACATGAGCGTAATTATAGAGAATTTTTGGAAATACGCCTTATGCATGCATTTTTAGGAAAAGTGTTCAACAAGAAAGTTGTAGATCTCGACGAGATCTACAACTTTCGTGTTGAACACTTTTCCTAAAAATGCATGTACAATACGTATTTTCAAAAGGCGCGTAATAACTCATAAAAATTGTTTTGCACGTATCAAAAATTGTTTTGCACGTAACAATCACCTTTTTTTTTTTTGTTCCATTTTTTCGGGTGTTTATATTGGCAGCCCGCAAATGGCTATTCGCAGCCCTAATAAACTAAAAAAATACATAAAATCTAATTTGACTCTTCTCTAATAGCAGCCCCACTTAAAGACTCTTCTTTTCCGCCCGTTTTATCCCGTTCTAGTCGAAGTCCCCCGAAAACTTCTGATTTCTCGCCGCCGGTCGCCCACAACCGCCGGAGAAGAACCCTTTGACACCGTCGAACTCATATGAATATTTTTTGCTGGCACCGACGAACCCTTCCAAAATCTCGTATATTTTCTCCTACTTTTGATTTTTTTGTACCTCATAAATAATATTTTTCATTTAGTGAGAAAATAGAAGGATTTTTTTTCACTAAATATGATTTATTTGGCTTAAATTTTATTTTCCTTTTAGTTTGTCAATATCCATAATATCACTTTGTTGGGCTGCTATTATCATTGAGCTGTCAATAGCCATTTACGGGCTGCCTATATAAACATCATTTTTTTTCTTCACGTGCGATTTAACATTGGTGTGCTAATAATCATATTAGATGTGCTCTTAATTTATAAGAATCAATTTAATGCCACCGAACAGACTTTAAAATAGGTCAGAGAAAACTTGGAATTTGAAGCTTAAAAGTCAAAGAATCTGGAAACTTGGACTTTGCTGGCCGCCTAACAGATCTCCAGAAAAATGGGACTTGAGATCTTCATGTATATACACATATACAGCTCGCATTCTGCTATATTTGACTGCTTTCCCTGTAATTACCACGCTCAGGAAAGTAATCGGAGGCCTCTGTTTTTTTTCTAGGTCAGCTGCGCCTTTTGTTCATGCATTTTTCCTGTAATAAATGTCGTTGTTTTACGTTTTATAGCATTTATATGTCACTTGCACTCTTCGTTCGTATCGTCATTTCGCTCGGATCTCCTCTCTAGGGTTTCCGTAAGATATATACTTTCTCTCTCTACCCTCCATCCCCGCTGGTTACATCTTTGGTCGACAGCGTAAGTTCTTAATCTTGCAGAATTTGTACTTCAATGCGATTATACATTTCCAAGTTCTTTGGAGATTTGTATGCTTCCGAGTTATTTGGAATCTGAAAACATTTACTTTTAAATCCATAGGTCAAATTGAATGCTGTTATTTCTTGCAAATGTATTACTCATTTTCTTCAAATCATAGGAAAAAGTTGAATTTCTCTACAATGTGAGTCCATTCTTGATGTATTGATCGCTGGGTTCCATTCATATCATTATATGTATTTGTGTATATTTGCAATGATGTGCCTACATCTTCTCCATTTCTCATCCAAAATAGCCTTTGGCAATGACTAATGATGATGACTGATGGTATGTTTGGCGCTTATGCAGCGGTCGTTGTGAATTTTGGTCCGCTCAACCTCACCCATGGAACCATGCCCACATTTAAGCTCAAAATGAGATTGATCATCACTGTTGTCATGTCAAACATGTATAAAATGACTAAAATGACGGCGATGTTTTCGTCCGAATGCACCGGAGCAAAAAGTTCGCGCCAAACAGACCCTATATAAGAGGGAAAAAAGTCCTCTCCATTTCACTCGAAATGGATAGTATCCATTTTGCCGTTAAGATTTTATCTAAGTTGATCCGACGGGTTCAGTAATTCCATCCTTTTATATTTTTCATATCTTCAAAAATTTCACTCCCTTTATTAAAGTGAAGAGAGATCTAAACCATGAAATAGACAAATGGATGGGAATCAAATGGAGAGGATCCTGATCCATATAAGAAAGTCCTATCTTCCACCTAGTCTTTATAATTTTGATATATTTGTAGTTTATTTAGTAATTTGTAATGACATTTGTTAATGATCAAAGGAATTGATACTTTGTAACTGAGCCAACAAATTAAGCATGAAAGGGAGCTCCATCATTTTTGATTTCTTATTGTCTTCTGTTGTATTTATTAATCTTTCTCTCTGGTTTTTTTGGTGCTTATTCAGGGGTAAATTGCTCTTATTAAGAGCATTCTTAACACATTTAAGGCATTTTCCCATGAAAAGTAACTAAAAAGGGAAGAAAGTTAGACTTATAAAGCTCATAAAATGGTGTTGCCAAGACTAGCAAGAAGTTCCTTGAGGAATTCTCTAACCGGTGAATTGCGGGCTAAGTTTGTACCTCAGTTGGGATCTTCTAGTGGTGGTAATAGAAGTGGTTATCATACCTTGGTTAGAAGTGCGGCGATAGCTGATGCCAGACATCCTTCCATGGTTCGAGAGTTGAGCGCTTTCAAATTTGAGGCTAGAGGAATTAGTATCTTTCCACAAGTTCAGTCGCCAGTAACCGAGAGGGTTGAAGAGAATTCCGAGTTGGAGTCTGAGAATGAGGATTTACCTGGGTTGGGACCGACCAAGCCCGGAGAGAAGCCGAGGGTGGTTGTTCTTGGTACCGGATGGGCCGGCTGCTGTTTTCTCAAAGGACTTAACACAAAGATGTATGACATTGTATGCATTTCACCAAGGAATCACATGGTTTTCACCCCTCTCCTTGCTTCCACTTGTGTTGGGACATTGGAGTTTCGATCAGTTGCTGAGCCGGTTAGTAGGATTCAGTCGGCTCTTTCCGGTGAACCAAACTCGTACTTCTATTTGGCTAATTGCATTGGACTCGACACTGTTAAACATGAAGTAAGTAACCCTTTATTCTTCAATTTTGTATGAAATTTGATGATGAGGAAGTTGAAGATCGTGGGAACACTCAAGAAGATTGCTTCTTTAACATTTTATGTTAAATCAGTTGTTTCAACTGTGGTAAATGGTTTCTCAGATTCATTTCTTTTAGGTGTATTGCCAAGTTGTTCCTGGAGCTGACAAATCTAATGAAAATTACCAATTCAAAGTTGCATATGATAAGCTTGTTATAGCTGCTGGTTCTGAACCCTTGACATTTAACATTGAGGGAGTAAAGAAGCACGCCCTTTTTCTTCGCGAGGTAAACCATGCCCAAGAGATACGGAAGAAGCTCCTCTTAAACCTAATGCTCTGTGAAAATCCAGGTATGCTGGGTTGTCTTACTGGTTTGCATTATTTATAATGTATTAATAATTGGTCTGTTTGCTTACTGCAATTCCAAGGTTTCATGGATTTTTTTAGTGTGCGTTTGGGTGGACCACATTGGCTCTTTAAAAACAGAATTGGAGGTCCAATTTTAACGAAAATAGACCTCCAATTCTAATTTTAGGGCCCAAATTCTGTCCAAATGAATAGACCCTTGGATTTTTCGTCATTTAATGTCCCTTTTGCAGTTAGTATTCTTCAATATGTGTTGCAACATTCCTTGCCAATGATGTTGTTGACCCATTATGTAAAATTGAAACCAGTTCATATGCTTTTGAATGTGAATAAGAGAATGAGCAAATCATATCTGTCATGCTTGACATTTTTTTGTCTAGGAAATAAGTGTATATAGTTGGTAGGCAATAAGTAATAAAGTGTTACTGTCTAGTATGCATAATAAACCACAGATCTCCGCGTTGTCTTCCTAGTTTACCGCAATTTAGGCACTATAAAGTTCTGTAAAAAGGTAGCCCAACAGCACAAAGTCTCAGTGATCTCAGCATTATCTACCTGATTTGTTGCACTCAATTGAAGTCTGGATTGCGTTGCATTTTCCACTCTATAAAAGATCGGTTCTTCTCATTAATAACATTTTGCACCTCCTTATTCTACTACCAAGTTCCTTTCATCTAATCGTTCATCATGTTTGATGCAATTAAAGAAAGCTGATTGACCTCCCTTAGCAACTTGTCTTAGAACATTAACAATTTCCCGCCTTTCGGGGTCCACCATATATTCCTAAGGGAGATTGTCAATTCGTGTTTTCAATCGTAAGATATGCATCATAACTACTATTCTATGTTATGTCGTGAAAATATTCATGGAATAATCTTACCATTATTTCAAGAAGATTTTTCTTTCCTTTTAAACAATACGAAATTTTGTTGTGATTTGGTGGCTACACATTTGTAAGTATTTCGTTTTCTCTTTGCAAAATCAAGTATTCTCTTTGCAAAATCAAGTATTCTCTTTACAAAATCAAGTATTCTCTATAAATTTCAAGAGTTATTAGTTTAAATATATTAAAAACAGAATGAACTGGGAAAGAACGACCAAACGAGCTTTAATTCTTGAAATAAAGGTAGGAGGAGAATTTTTGATTTTTCTAAATTTTCTGATGCGTGTGGTTGTTTTACGGGTAAATTAGGTTGCAACAATGTTGCAGAACCTTGTAAGGGGCCGGGGTACGACACCCATATGGGCCTATAAATGCACATGGTAAACAAGAAACACAGACAATAATAGTGGCCGACACATACGCCGACACCCACACAATTTATATATATCAGAAAATATAAATACAAACAGATACAAGAGTAAGTGAAGAGATGACCGTCCAGAGAGTATGCCGTGGATGCACAGACACGCGCGATCACTGTGGATGCACCAGACACGCGCGATCCGCGACAAAATCTAAAATTTGAACTGCAATCCGCCTAGCGAATGCACAAGGTTCACCGGGAACCTTCGACATCGATGTACGACGTCCAACCACACCACCACCGGAGAGAAATCATCGTTGAGGCCAACTGCACTCACGCACGCCTTCGACACCAAGCCCACGTCACTTCCCTTTCGTCACCAATGACCAAACCTGATCGAGCCCAAGTCGGCGGCAACACCCTCCAACACCGTCGGCTAACTCCTCCAAGACCGGCGCCAATCAAGATGGTAGGTAGAAGAAGGGGATTCAAATCTCCTCTCAGACATGGATTGGAAAACTCCAGTGAAGAGCTTCTCCCGCAAGGCTCGACTAAGGTGTTCTTCCACGCAAACAAAACTAGGCGAAACCACCTCTCACGAACTGGAAGGGGGCACAGATCCTCCTCTCGCGAACTGAGAGGCATCATCTCCTTCCCGAACTAGAGCCGCGCGCCGCGACCTTGCGGCCTTTCTTCTCTGCGAACTTGACGGGATGGAGAGCAAAAGGGGCGACACTTCTTTCCTATCGAGGAGTGGTGTGAAAATTGCTTCTAGGTTTAGAAAGAAAACCTAAAGCATAATGGATCCAGATTCGGGTTGGATCCGGATCCGAACCAACATCCTGACAAACCACCACCTTGGTTCGAGATTCGGAGCCACCACCTGCACGAAGCACTCTCTGCACAAGACACCAACTGCACGAAGTACTCTCTGCACAAGACACCAACTGCACGCAGCAACAACTGCGCGAAGCAACACTGCACGTAGCACCACCTCAAAGACCTGAGACGTCAACCGACCTGCTTCAGTCGACTCATCCCTGCTCGGGCTCAACCTTTAAATGTCGACGCAACTGGATCATTGAATCTGACTTGCCTAGTCAGAGTCCCAGAAGGGAGATCTCCTGCACCACCTCGACCATCCACACCGTCGGCCGCAGAAATCATGAGCACACCACCTCTCATCGTGGTCCCCATCAGCCGGTACAGACTATCGTGCTGCTCCCCTCGCATAAGCACAGTGCGCCCTCGCGTCACCTTCAGAACTCCACCTCTCGCTGCAAAACTGCATCCTCTGAAGTCCAATTTGCCCAGCGATATCAAATTCCTTCACATCTTGGGTACTAGATGTACCTGCTCAAGCCCATCTACTGCTCTGTCATGCATCCGGATGTCGACCGTCCCTGTTCCCGTGACCTCACATGCTGAGTCGTCACCCAGAAAGACTGACCCATACGTCACCTTCAGTGAACTGAACATCCCCGTATCTGAGCAAATGTGCTGCGAAGCATCAGAATCTAATATCCAGCTATCAGAGTCACAACGACTCTCTGTGATGGTGAGAGCATCATAACTCTCCTCTGTCAGGGCTAGAGCCGCCTTGTCCGCACTCTGGGCGTCCCTAGAACTCTGCGCACGCTGCGAACACTTCCTCTTGATATGTCCGCTCTGCTTGCAATGGTAACATGTCACCGTCGCCTTCCTCGATGCAGATCTGACCCGTGCACTACCATATCCCTTCCCGAACTGCTTCCCTCATCCACCTACTGCCAACGCATGCCCACCCCTAGGAGTGGGGTCCGACAACATCTGACTGGACAGTAACGCAGATGTGATCTGCTCCAGGTCTACTGTGTCCTTCTCATACAGTAACGTGGTCTATATATGCTTGTACGATGACGGGAGCGAGGTAAGAAGCAATACGACATTGTCTTCTTCCTCCACCTTCACACCAACCACATGCAGTTGGTTGAGAAGGCCATTGAACACGTTGAAGTGTTCCTGCAGATTACCACCCTCCTGCATCTTCAGGTTGTACAGTCGTTGCTTCAGCATGAGCCTCGTGGTCAACGACTTACTCATATACAGTCCCTCAAACTTCTCCCACAACTTGACAACGGACTCTTTAACACCGATGTTGAACAACATCTTGTCGTCGACGCACATCCTAATAGCGTTGGTGGCACGCTCATCCAACTCAGTCCACTCAGAATCCTTCCCCGGAACGGGCAAAGACTCACTCCCCCGCATCACTCTCATCAAACCATGCTCAACCAGCATGTCCTTGGCCCGCATCTGCCATAGGCGGAAATTCCCGCTGTCGTTAAACTTCTCCCCTGAATTTCTGGCCATCACTGTATTATTTCCTGCCATAGCTGCCCTCAGCGTCTCTAGGCGATCCGATTAATTCACAGATCAGATCTGGAAAGATAGGGAGCGGACCAATGTCGTCACCTATCGTTGACCCAAACCTAAACCGAAACGTTCAATCAGACACCTACGAACCTACCTCTGATACCACTTGTAAGGGGCCAGGGTACGACACACACAGATGCAACTATAAATACACAAGGTAAACACGAAACACAAACAATAATAGTGATCGGCACACACACAGACACCCACGCAGTTTATATATATCATAAAATATAAATGCAAACAGATACAAGAGTAAGTGAAGAGATGACCGTCCAGAGAGTATGTCGTGGATGCACCGGACAAGCACAATCCGTGGCGAAATCTGAAATCTGGACCGCAATCCGCCTAGCGAACGCACAAAGTTCACCGGGAACCTTCGACGTCGATGTACAATGTCCAACCACACCACTACCGGAGAGAAACCGTCGTCGAGGCCAACTGCACTCGCGCACGCCTTCGACACCAAGCCCGCGTCACTTCCCCTTCATCCCCAACAACCAAACCTAGTCGAGCCCAAGTCGGCGGCAACACTCCCCTCCAACACCAACGTCTAACTCCTCCAAGACCGGCGCCAACCAAGATGGTAGGTAGAAGAAGGGGATTCAGATCTCCTCCCAGACAGGGATCGGAAAAATCCAGTGAAGAGCTTCTCCCTCAAGGCTCGACTCAGGCGTTCTTCCACGCGAACAGAATTGGGCGAAACCACCTCTCACGAACTGGAAGGGGGCACAGATCCTCCTCTCGCGAACTGGGAGGCAGCGTCTCCTTTCCGAACCGGAGCCGCGAACTTGCGGCCTTTCTTCTCTGCGAACTGGACGGGAGGGAGGCCAAAAGGGGCAGCGCTTCTTTCCTATCGGGGAGTGGTGTGAAAACTACTCTTAGGTTTAGAAATAAAACCTAAAGCATAATTGATCCGGATCCGAACCAACATCCTAACAACCTTAGTTAAGATTTACTTTTCTTATATATAGAAAATTCAAAGGGTAAGATCTAGTGTTGTTGATGTCGGCCGACAATGTCTGACATGTCAGCCGACATAAGGGCTCTAGAGAAAAATGCCACAACATCGATATTTTAAGAGAAAATATCATTTTTGAAAATATGGCTGTTATATCAGTTTTATCCGATATATCGGCGATAGTTCGGCAAGAGTGTTTTTTTCCATTTCTTTTAAGAGACCGGGCATTTGTATTTTGTTTCGTGTTTCATTTCGTGCATTTCTTTGAGCCTTGCTTCTACAAATTTCTAGTTTGGCTCTCATTTGAGGCTCCTTTTGTCTCTTTCTTGTGTAATTTACCAACATACATCATGTGTGTATATATTTATTGTGTAATATAAATATACATTATGTGTACAATTCTACATATTTAAAAAATGTGTATATATATAAAGGGAAGCCCGGTGCACAAACCATCCCCGCGCAGTGAGGGTCCAGGGAAGGGTCCCACCACAAGGGTGAAATGTAGGAAACCTTACCCTGCATTTTTGCAAGAGTCTTCTTCCAGGGCTCGAACCCGTGACCTCAAAGTCACATGGCAATATCTCAACCGGTGCGCCAAGGCTCCCCTTCAAAAATGTGTATATAAATGAATTAATTTATTTAAATATTAGAATCCGTCGTTGTAAAATATCCCCAATATTATTCCCCACAATCCGACATCTGACATTTCAAACTCAAAACGACGTGAACCCGACATCCGACATATACAACCTTGGTAAGATCGAGAAGAATCCCAATGATGCAATTTTCCAATGTTAGTCTTGGCAGAACTTGATGGAGGTATTGTTCTCCGATGCAAATGCCCTAGGATTTTGAGAGTGGTGCGTTCTCAGATGGTAATCCTCGCAAATCCAATTGGTAGATGATATGCTTTTCCATGTAGTGTTGTCTTTCTCTTTTGCTAATGCCGTTGAGCTCCATGGAAGATGCCATTTTGACGTTGCCAAATCTTGCAGTCCGGTGCCATTCTTCAATGTTAATTCTTGTAGAGTCTGGCCTTATTCTTTGACCATCTCCTCAACTTTTCCCCTTCATCTTATTTTTGGTGAAAGAAGAAACTTTTCAGATCAGTCATGGGTCTTCTTCCACTTGCCATGTTTTTTTTTATATTCCACGACCATTATCACTGTACATAAGAATGCGCCTGCTTATATTCCACGAATAGTTCAAATTGATGTATGGTTGTTCAACTCCTATTGTCCTTGAACTTTTCCTTGCCTTTACAGAAGAATGCGCCTGCTTATAGATTTAATGATGCTGTTCGTTTCTTCACGCTTTTCCTTGTTTTTCATCTAATTTGAACTATTGCAAAGGCCGATTTGAGTTATTACAAAGGCCAATTTGAGTTATTACAAAGGTTTGAATGTGTGGATGAGTGACGTTCTTCAAATTCCTTCTAAGACTCTATTTTGTAGAGCGGTGAGAGAATGGTGACAGTTCTGAACGCAATGGTAGGTGTGAGCATAGCGGTGGGAAATAGAGGTAGCACTTGAGTAGCTGTATTGGAGAATATCATTTCTCCAACATGGTATTTTAGGCCAAAATGCCATCGCAGGCGTCTAGTTGTGATCAGACAGTAGGCCTCTAGTTGTGATCAGACAGTAGGCGTCGCAAACTTCCCAACCCTCCAAAAGGGAATTTTGAGCCCCAAATCCTAGCCCTGAAGATCCAAAGGCAATTACACTGTACCATTCCGTTTCCTATTACGAATTCACATTGTCACAGGTTAAACGACGTAAATATCGCAAACATGGCCTTTGTGACTTGACCATATGTTGGGTAGATGATGCTTATAGCATACATAAGGCTTCAGTATCTGGCTACAGCCAGGGTAGTTCAGCAGATGCTTCTTGTTGTGGTTGATATGGCTTCACACTGAATGAATTTTCACGTCACAATCGATACTGAGTTTCTCATGATGGCAGGTATCTCGGAGGAAGAGAAGAAACGCCTTTTACATTGCGTTGTTGTTGGAGGTGGTCCTACTGGGGTAGAGTTCAGCGGTGAATTGAGCGACTTCATCATGAGCGATGTGAGTCAAAGATATACCCATGTGAAGGACTACATCCATGTCACTCTAATAGAGGTAATTGATTATTTTGGTAGTGTTTACTTGATAATTTTTTGGCATAGTAGAGCAATCTCCTCTCGTTCTTATCTGATCATATCGTGCGTCTTGCAGGCGAACGAAATATTGTCTTCATTCGATGTGAGTTTAAGGCAGTATGCAACCAAACACCTGTCAAAGGTAACAAATTATATCCAACTCGTCTGCATATAAATTTTTTTCTTGCTTCTCTTGAGAGCAATTTCTCATAACCTGAACATGAAACAATACATCAGTCTGGGGTTCACCTTGTTCGAGGCATTGTTAAAGAGGTGCTGCCGAAGGAAATAATACTAAGTGATGGAACGAGAGTTCCGTACGGTCTCCTGGTTTGGTCCACTGGGGTTGGGCCATCACAGTTTATTAAATCACTCGATCTCCCGAAATCTCCAGGAGGAAGGTAAGTTCATGACACCGACAACTTTTTTTTAACCATTTTCTATAAAGGAAACCACTATTACAGTTTGAGCGTGTATATAATTTAAAATAATCGACCTGATGCAGGATTGGCATTAATGAGTGGTTGCGTGTTCCTTCGGCGGACGATGTTTTCTCCCTCGGAGATTGTGCGGGTTTCATTGAACAGACAAAGAGACCGGTGCTTCCTGCTCTAGCTCAGGTCAGTTTACATATAAAATTAAGGAATAATTGCGAAAACTCCCTGCGGTTAATTACATGGACTTCTCCTTTACTTAAAATTACAAAGGCCTCCCCTGTAAGTTTACATTATTAACATACATGTACCAAAAAACCCCTCTTTTTTGTATATGTATGTTGACAATATATACTTAGAAGGGTGGTTTTGGTTATTTTAAAAGTTAGAGAGGGGCTCTATGTAATTGCACAAAGTCCTAGTCCACAATTAACACTTAAGCTCCGTTTGGCACAGTCAAAAACATGTTTAACCATTGGTCTATCAGGCCCAACTTCACTTCGATTATGATTCACGCTTTGTAACGGTCTCATTGAACGAATAAACATCGAAAAAAATAACGGAAAAATGGCGGAAAAATTGAAACCTTATGGATGATCTTCTTATCAAACAGGTTGCTGAGAGGCAAGGCAAGTATCTGGCAAAGCTGTTCACTAGAATTGGTGAGCAGAATGGAGGCAAAGCTTACTGCTGCACCAAAATGGTTTCCTTTGGGGATCCTTTTGAGTACAAGCATCTGGGGAGCATGGCTTCTGTTGGAAGGTACAAGGCCTTGGTGGATCTAAGGCAGAACAAGGTAATCAGACTCATTGTATTGTTCTTGTTGTTGTTAATTGTTAGTTTTATGCTTTGAATCATAACCCGTCCGTCTTATTTTCCGGATTTGGGATGCGAAGTTGTTTATTGAACTCCTGCTCCTGTTCCTGGGATAGGATATGGGGCGGGAAATTTAATAATTTGAATTATATTAAATTTTGTGCGGGGTCCTGCATCGGGATTATATGTTCTAGGGTTAGGATATGGGGCGGGAGATCTTATCAACGCCTCTTCTTGTAAATCATCTATCTTTCATCTAGAAAATCGATCTGTTGTTACCTATGAAACACCAGTACGGGTACGATACGTATTCGGTACGGTAGTACGTGGAGATCAAAAAAATAAAGATATGGGTATGTTCGGGGCACGATGTTAATAAAATTGATTTATATATACATACATATATATAAATGTACATGTATATATATGCCACCTTTTTTAAAAGAGGGAGAATATAAAACATAGAAAAATTCATATTGAGCAAGTAGAAAAAACTTCTAATCCTCAAATACATAGTAAATTAACAAAATAATCTAATTTAAATTAAATTCTTCGTAGTTCTAAAAATAAAAAGAAGCTTAAGTCAGAATCACATTTTGTTACTATAGTAAACAAATACCGCTAGTTGCATACATGTAGAAGTTTTTTGTTTACTTTAGAAAAACATAGTCATATCACAAAATGCAGAATGATCTATCAAATCCAAGCTTATCCTCAGACTAGAGTAGCAAGTGTATCCGTCGAGTATCGGGTACGTACCGGTATCGGAAACGTACCCGGTACTGGTACGCGGCCCTCGGGCCAGTCACTAGCCCTGCCTTCGGCATCCCCCTCCTTGCGGTTAAGGTAACGACTTCGGGCATGGCCAGCTCCCATAGTGTGACGGGCGGTGTGTACAAGGCCCGGGAACGAATTCACCGCCGTATGGCTGACCGGCGATTACTAGCGATTCCGGCTTCATGCAGGCGAGTTGCAGCCTGCAATCCGAACTGAGGACCGGTTTTGGAGTTAGCTCACCCTCGCGGGATCGCGACCCTTTGCCCCGGCCATTGTAGCACGTGTGTCGCCCAGTGCATAAGGGGCATGATGACTTGACGTCATTCTCACCTTCCTAGTATTCCTGTGCCCGAATTCTTCTTTTTGGAGGACAAGTAGTTGTCTATAAACTCTTGTTCTAGGGTTAGGACATGGTGTGTGAAATATGCTCGAGGCCTCTTCATGTAAATCCGCTTGCTTTGATAAGGCTCCGTTTGGCACGGCGGTAGCGTTCGTGAACGCGGTGGTTATGAACCGTCGTTCGTGAACACACAACCTCACATATCGAACTTCATTCACTTTTATGTTCAAAACTAGTTTTCTTTTCTTGGTGGCGGTCATAACCGTTGTCATGCCAAACATATATTTTATGACGGTGGCGTTTTTGTCCAAACTCACGGGAGCAAAAACGCCGAACTCCATTTGGCGTGGCTTTTTTTACTCTGGTGAGTTGCATGTTTGGCAAGATAATGGTTATCACAGCCATCAAGACATGGAAACTAGTTTTGAACATAAAAGTGGATGAAGTTCCTTAGGTGAGGTCGGGCGTTCATGAACGACAGTTCATAACCACCGCGTTCACGACCGCCACCACCGTGGCGCGACGTTTTTGCTCTGGTGAGTTTGGACAAAAACGCCGCAATTATAGAATGTATGTTTGACATGACAATAGTTACGACCGTCACCAAGAAAAAAAGTAGTTTTGAACATAAAAGTGGATGAAGTTCCTTAGGTGAGGTCGGGCGTTCTCATGAACGACACAGTTCATAACCACCGTGTTCACGACCACCACCGCCGTGCCAAATGGAGCCTTAGCGAGTCGTTCAACTCTTTTTTTCTTTAATAATCCATTATTGGGAGCTCTCCTCCAGCCTTGCATAACTACATAAACCTTTGCTCTACTTTCTAAAATTACCACATTTACAAAAAAGCCCCCTCTTATTCATTAGAAAAGGATGTAATCATTCATTATTATTATTATTGATGGATTAAACCCTTTTTCTTCCCTTTTCATTTTCCAGGATGGCAGGGGAATCTCCATGGCTGGCTTCTTGAGCTGGTTTATATGGAGGTCTGCATACCTCACCAGCGTCGTGAGCTGGAGGAATCGGTTCTATGTTGCGGTGAATTGGGCTACCACTTTCGTCTTCGGGAGGGACAACTCGAGAATTGGTTAATTTTTTTTTTAAATTTTATTTATTAGGACACAATGATAATGAGGTTGCCATTTTTGATGTGTTTTTTGTTCTCCCCTTTGTTTTGTTACTTGGAGCAGTTGTGGGAATCCTTCATTCCTTCACACACAAAAGCAATGATAGAATATTTTACCCTCAAGCTTGCTATTTTATGTGTAGTTTTCAAAGTCTCTTTTACTCCCATGTTGTATGTAGGGAAAGATAATTTTCCTCCTTGTATATTGTTGTGTTTTGTAATGATGGGAAGAAGAGGCTAGAAGGTGGTGTTAATTCGTGTGCGCAAGACTAGCGGGATCCGGTTGATTTGGAATCATTTAGTTGGGTATGCGTGGGCACACTATGCCCGCACAATGGGTGCAATTTTCGGGTTTAGATGTTGTTATGTGTTATGGTCTTCCGTCAGTTATCTTATTATCTCGTCGTGTGTATTGAGTCATCGTTATTAGAATCGTCGTAATGTTTTAGCGTTTTAATATTTTATGCTATCTTATGTAATTACGGGTATGCCATCCGGGGTTCTATAAATAGACCCTTCTCATGTATTTGGAGAAGTAAGCAATGAATTATGAAATTTTCTTTCTCTCTCTCTCTAAGCTCCTCTCTCCTTTCTCAACCCTCTAGGGTTTCTTCCTCTCTCATCTCTGCCTCCACCGTTCTAGGGCTTGACCCTTTGTATCTCCGCCTCCAACAATACGTAACGAACCAAGCCCATAACAACTTGGTATCAGAGCCATCCTTCCTCGGCTTTTCTCATGTATTGATATTTTGCTAATTTTCATTTTGTTCCGATCTTGTGCGTCCATTTTGAAACATGTACATGTCATTCAAACTATTGCCTACTTTATTTTCCTCTACAAACATTTTTCTACCTACACAAGATGTCACAATACAAATATAGGATCCGCAGAATCAAAATATTGCGCCAGTCGTCCTAGCGCAGGGATGCTTGAGTTTTAGGCCAAATTTGAGCAAAATAATTCTCAATTATGCCCCAATAAGCTCCATATGCTTATAATCTGTCCAAGTTTTCACTTAAAAATTGTTCCGAATTGAAGAAAAAAATTGAAGCAAAATGTTTCTAATGACATTTAAACATGCTTCTACGAAAATAAATTCGGAGCACAATTGAGCGTATTTTGGAGAAAAATTGATCTAAAACTAACGCATCGCTGTCTTGGAACGACCATAGCATTATTTTTGTGTGGAATGAAACCACGAAAATAGTCATAATCCCTCTAAGAAGTCCTCCAAATTGCAAGCTCGCTCCTACAAGTGAGAGCAAACTGTCTGCACTATTTCTATATCTACCTTTAATGGCTTGACTCAAGTGGATGGTAGTTAGATTGTTACAAAAAAATATTTCATATATATATGCCCCCCTCGAGCTCTAGGCTCTGTTTGGGACAGCTCTAGCACATGGAAAATCTGCTGATCGAATAGAGCTATTAGAATAGAGCTTTCAGAAAAACTCTGATGAGAGAGCTGCAGACTGTTTGTAGAGTCTTTGCACATGTGCTGATTGAAAAATGACTGCCAGGGAAAAATTGTGCGTCCGGGCAAAAAATGTGCGCCTGAGCGAAAATAACGAGATTCCCGACGAAAATGACCACTCAGGCGAAAAACGAGTGCCCGACCGAAAATGCGCGCTCGGACGAAAATGCTGGAGTGGTATGCAACGAGGTGGAGTTAATAAAAGAGAAAAAGCTAAAAGCAGAAAAATCAGTTTTTAGAAAGTTATGTTAGACTGGCTTCTCAAAGAGCCTCTAAAATAGCTTATTTGAAGAAGCCCTTTTCAAGAAGCTGGACTAGAGAGCTGTCCCAAACAGTTAAAAAACAGCTCTGGCGGTTGGAAAATAGATTTTTCATCCGCCAGAGCTGTCACAAACAGAGCCCTAGTCTAGGAGGATATTTTTGTGCATACATATTATGAAATGTAAGCTCAAAAGGAATTTTTTTTGTAATTTTAAAAAATATTGGGATGCAAAATGTAATTTTTCCAAACTTTGAAAAGGTCTCCTTAAAATGGAGTTTTTTGTGCATACATTTTTTGTTGGGGGCGTTGTTAAAGGCACCGTATTTTTTGTAGGCAACAGTTTTTAAAGGCACCAAAGAATGAACATATTTTTCATAATAATAAATGCTTGACAGCTAGTTACAGAAGAACATGGCTGAAAATAAGTTGCATTCAACTTGATTTACGACAGCCAATAGTAGAAAAGAAATTGGTCACGGACAGTGTCCGCTACTCCTCTGGAGCACACCACACAGGTGATACTCGCTACCGTCGGCATTAACTCCCAACGCCCAGCGTTAGCTCTCAAGTCGCTACTCACACTCTCAGCTCGCTAGTCGCAACTAGACGAAGCTCGCTACTCGCTACACTTAACGCCTGACGTTAACTCCTAACGTTCTGCGTTAGCTCGCGATCAAGAAACTCTCCCTAGGTCGCTTGCCGAACTGACTACCGCTCGATTTACAAGTACTTGAAATCTCTTCTTTTGTTGATAGTTCATATCTGGTGGAAATACATTGCTAACTAAATAGTTAACATAATCCGCATACCAAGGAATGCTACTTTCAGTGATAGCTAATATTCACTCATCAGGAAAATTTCTCTCTGATTTCTACGTCACTATTCTTTTCATGCTCCTGTTCTAAACGTGATAGGTGATCAGCAATGGGATTTTCAGCCCCCTTATGGTCTTTGATCTCAAGATCAAATTCCCGCAGGAGGAGAGCTCATCTAATTAGTCTTGGCTTTGCATCTTTTTTGTCCACTAGATACCTAATAGCTAAATGATCAGTATAAACTATAACTTTAGAGTTGGTTAAATAAGAACGGAACTTGTCAAAAGCAAATAGTACGGCTAATAGTTCATTCTCAGTGGTGGTATAGTTCACTTGAGCATTCATAAGCGTTTTACTAGCATAGTAAACAGTGTGAAAGACCTTATTTCGCATTTGTCATAGCACGACTCCTATCGCATAATTACTAGCATCACACATTAGAACAAATGGTAAAGACCAATCAGGTGCTATAACAACAGGAGATGAAACTAAATTTTGTTTCAATATTTCAAAAGCTTCCAAACACTTATCATCAAAAATATAAGTTGTATCTTTTCAAGTAGACTACATAATGGTTTGAATATTTTTGAGAAATCCTTAATGAAACGTCTATAAAACCCCGCATGGCCTAAAAAGCTACGAATGCCCTTGACATTCGTTGGTGGAGTAAGTTTGTCAATAACTTCAACCTTTGCCCTATCAACCTCTAAACCATTGTTTGAAATTTTATGGCCTAACACGATTCCTTCACGTACCATAAAATGACACTTCTCTCAATTCAAGACCAAACTAGTTTGAACACATCTTTCCAACACCTTCTTTAATACTTCCAAGCAGTCATTAAATGATTGTCCAAACACAGAAAAATCATCCATAAAAATTTCAATTCCTTCATCTATCAAATATGTAAAGATAGAAATCATACAACGTTGAAAAGTAGCGGGTGCGTTAGATAATCCAAAAGACATTTTTCGAAATGCAAAAGTACCGAAAGAACAGGTAAAAGTGGTCTTTTCATGATCTTCCGGTGCAACCATAACTTGACTGTAACCAGAATATCCATCCAAGAAACAGAAATATTCGCTTCCCGCTAATCTATCTAACACTTGGTCAATGAATGGTAATGAAAAATGATCGCAAGGGTGACAGGCTATCGCTCCATTTACAAGTACTTGAAATTAAAAAAAAAAGTGAAGTCCTCCTTAGCGCTTGTAGGAGCAGCTTCGAGAGCAGGCTCTGTAGCAGACACTTGAGAAGGAACTCGAGGAAACACTTGAGAAGCCACTTGAGAAGACACTCGAGAAGTCACTTGAGAAGTCATTTGAGAAGGCACTTGTGAATGCACTCGTGAAGGCAATTGAGAAGCTAATACTCCGAGGGAGATCTCCAAGTCGCTCTTGAAGGGGACTTGACAACCGAAGGAGTTATTCAAACTCTGAAGGTGATCTTTGAGAAGTTTCTTGCCGGAAAACTTCAAAGCTCTCTCCTTGCCTCTTGGTTGTTTGTCTTCAAATGAAGTCCTATGAGCTATTTTATAGCTTTTTTGAGGGACGGATTAGTAATTGTTGTTAGAATATAAGCCTTCCCCTGCAAAGAATATAAGAAATGAGATAGCAGGAAGTTTAAGCATGGATAAGCCTCATCCTGGAAACTTGTGCATCCTTCAGATGAGAAGTTATAATTAAAAAACAGTTTTTTGTTTTAAATATAAAATTGATGTATTGTCTTATCTATGAGTATGAGTCAATATATGGGCTATGTGATTGTGCCCATGCATTTTTTGTCTGCTCCGTTAGGGGCGAGACTTTTGTGCGATCGAGCCCGTTCGTTTTGGCGATCCGATTGAAGACACGATATTCTTGAAAACCGTCCCGACAAATGTGATGTATTTTCATGTAGGACTGAGAATGAGAAATACGATTTTGATGTTTGTTCCACCTGCATTTTTCCAGATTGTATTTTAGATGCACAGTTAAAATGGAGTAAAAAAATTATGTAATGGGATCTTAGATAGGAAGTTGGTAGAAATGAGAGAGTGGTGCAACTCATGGATTCCACTGTATCATGCCCAAACCCAGCTTCTTTGAATGTTGGAACCAAGAAAATGGTTCACAAGAGTTCAGACCTAAGGCGTACGTAGCCCAAGGTTATTGATCATACGGTCTAACACCACAGATCTGATGTCATGAGCAAGAGAGAGAGGGAACTGTTTACAAACAAGACCCGAGTGTTACAACAAGGAGATTCCGCCATGTACACTAAACTCTAAAAAAACTTCCACTCCAAAGCCAAGAGGTGAGCTAGGCACAAGGAATGCACAAACATGAGAATTAGATCGCTTGGGAGGGGGGGGGGGGGGGGGGTCTGTGAATAACCGCCCCCGCAAAAGTCCTGACTCGTATAACAGGTGAGAGGACTTCAGTGAGATATTTGGCGTTGTTAGAAAAGGGCATCGATAGTGGGAAATTGGGCTTATTGAAACCCTTCTGCCGAGATGGTGAGGGACTCGCCTATGGGAGAGTATATGAGAGATCCTGCCTATGGGCGAGTAGAGGAGAGATATCGCTTATGGGAGAGTAGGAGAGATCTCGCCTATGGTTGAGTAGATGAGAGATCTCTCTTATGGGCGAGTTTCGAGAGTTCTCGCCTCTCCGCTTGCCTCCTGATATCCTTTGATGGGGCTTCTCCTATCTTGGTAGATTGTTTTGTTTGATGTCGCGACGGGGGTGGGCCTACCCTCGATGAATATGGATTGTATTCCTAAGAGAGGAGTCATTACCTTTTTTTGATCTACTTTCGCAAAGTGAATCTGTGAATAGATTGGAGGAGCGCGAGAGGGGAAGGGATCTCTACGTGTTGCCGGAAAAGGATCTCTGATTGGCCTCTTGGAACTCCATCTTATTCCTCTCTTTATTTAGTAATCTAAATTTACACAGTTGTTCAACACTTATCATAAAATATGAAACTCGTTGGTGCTTTGGTAAAAACCCGCAAGTGCTTTAGTACAACTAACAAACAATGATATCCATGGGGATTTCACCACGATGATTATTGCCATTGAGGGATTTACAAACAATCTAGTCTTCATGAGAAAACATATATTCCGTAAGTCCATACTCACGTGGTATTCTCTTCATTAGCATATATTATGTGAGTCCATACTCGCGATGTTCCACGAGTTCATACCCGTGATGTCTTCTCATCATCAACATATATTCTGAGTTTCTATTCCGCGAGTTCTCACTCATGTAGTTCTTATTTAGAGCTATATGTTTTGTGAGTATTTATTCAAAATATTCTAATTCATAGGTTTCAAGATAGATTGGCAGCTGAACTTCTCATTTTCATGAGTGTTTGTTATTATCCAGCCTCTCGCACTCAGGTTTTTCTTTAGTAAAATACTCGAGTACTTCAAGTACTCATTGCATAGAACTTATGCAAGCTCTCATTATGCATGTTTGATGATCTTATTCAGCAAGACTATATTGAGTTTCTCAGCAGAGGCAATCTAGTTTATAACACAGTTGTCTGGCATGTTCATATTCAATAAACTCTCATTCGGGAAACTATCATTCAGAAATTTGTTTGCGCAAGATATCATCACATTTAGTTCTCTTGCATGAAATTTTGAGAATTTTTTTACTCTATACACGCAAGATATCATCACACGCGTAGGTACCCATCATTATCTATTTTATCACTATCAAATTTAGCTCCATATTCAATGAGTCATCTGATGGATTCTTATTAGCAGGCTCCTATTCGGGAACTTTCTATAGAAACTTGTGACAATATGCTTAATATTTACCAAGATTATAATGCATCATGGTGCTTCTCATGGTAATGATTTTGGAAACACATGGAGTGGCGATGATCTGAAGAAATACTACTCATGACCTCTCACTTTCGGACATGTGAGTTAACCATCATAAGTATACACATTGATAAACATTAATATATATTTGATTTATCTTCTCATACCAAGCTTAACTATTTATTTTGTGCGACTCCATTTGTTCTCTTATAAAATAACATCACAATTATGTGTGAGATGTTGACTTGCTCCTAAGGTGATGTGGCCCTAAACCTAAGCCTCTACTTTGCCGTCAGAGATCACCTTCCCTCTTGCACCTTGGATGTCTATCCTCGAAAGGCATGGCGATATCTCCTAAATCGAGATGAATCTTCTCCAAGGTTTCATTTAGGACGACATACTCAATCCTCACAAACTTCTAACCATGTGAACAGTCTATGCCTCAAGGTGTATGTCTCTAAACCCAATAATCAGTTGAAATTAGCTTCCCTCTTGCACATTAGATGCCTACCCCTTGGGTGCTCGCACCCTTTCGAGCATTGATGGTTAACATACTCTGTCGAGTTAAAGTTCGTTAATATAATCATTTTGCTCACCTAAATCCTCCTTGCTAAGGGGCCAGCTGATATGCGATAGTATGAAGTGTGTTGATCCTAAAGTCTGGTCTAGTATCGCGACACGACATTCAACTCCCTTAAATCCATCTTGCTATGGTCCTAGTGGACACATGACAACTGGGAGTGTGTTGATCCTAAAGGTCGGTCTAGCATAGTAACACAACATTCAGCTCGCCCAAATCCACATCTCCAGGGGTGCCCCTATAGACATGCGGAAACCATGAGTGAGTTGATCCTAAAATGTGATCTAGCATCGTGACATGACATTCAACTCGCCTAAATCCACCATTATAGGATCCCCGCGGACATAAGGCACATGGGGTGTGTTGATCCTAAAGTTCCGTCTAGCACTGCAATGCAATGTTCAGCTCACCTAAATCTACCTCGTCAGGGGCCCGCGGACATGCGGCAGCCGGGTGTGTGTTGATCCCAAGTCCTAGTACTGTCATGGGACATTCAACTATCATTAATCCACCTTACCATGGGATTCGCGGACATGTTGTAGTCGAGAGCGTGATGATCTTATCCAGTTTTGATATTGTCGACGCGACCTTAGCACACCAATTCCACCTCCTCCAATTAAGCTCACTCACATAGCTAATGACCTAAGTGTGCAAAGATCTTTTCTAGTTTTGATACCGTCGACGCGACCTTAGCTTGCCAATTCTACCTCCTCCAGTTGAGATCGTTTGCATAGAGGATTTAGGGTTTAGGTAGACGCGACCTCAGCTTGTTAATTACACCTCCTCCAGTTGAGCTCGTTCGCATAGTGAATAGCCTAGAAGTGTGATGCTCGCATAGTTAAAAGTCCTCGAGAGCTCACATAGTCAGGTCAATTCATTTACCTGAAAAGTTCAAATTACTTGGATATTGTTTCTCGTGTTCCTCATCTTGACAGGGACCTCGTCGGCGTAAACTATAACCAAAAATGTCGAGATCATTCTCGCATGGCAACCTAGCTCGTGACTCCTGCGAACCTCCGTGTTAAGTCACGCCGCTCTCAACTCCATGACGAAGTACTGGTTCTACATTATTTTTTCAACTCACATTGAACTTGAAAAAAACGGGGATTGTGTATTACTGGTATTCGTCGACATCAAAAATACACGTGGAAGACATGACAACAGGTCACTTCGACGAGCTCAATAGATCACCTTGTCGAGCTCAACATATCACCTCAGCGAGCTCAACATATCATCTTGCCGAGCTCTCATTGACCTCGAATGAGAGTGGGGTCCACGCTCAGACAACAAGGTATGCCCCTTATCTTCTCATATAAATATGACCATCATTGTAACAGGTGGGAGGGGCAGTTTACACCCCACGTAGATCGCAATTTTCAATATTTGGCGACCTCGCCTGGCTTCCCCTGAACTCACACGACACTTGGTCGAGAGGGGGGAGTTTCTTGGAAATGCGGTGAAACCTCTACAATGTAACACGAACACCACGTCAAGCAATAAAATAACATTTTGTGCTCTTCTTTGCCTCTTGCTTTTATGGTCACTCCCGAACTAGTAGGTTTTCAGTCATGCTATAGTCCGAATTTTACGAGCCTTAGCACGTCTGACAATACTTTTAAGTTTTTTAATCATTTTATTATTTATTTTTAGTTTACTTTAACGTTTTGCTCTCGTGGAGAGTAATTGATTGGGGTAATGTTGCGCTAAAAAAATGCAAAAATCATAAATCGGCACAACACCATACCACATTTCACACTGCTCTGAGGATTCGAGTGTGGTGAGGTTTAACACCTAATGTTAGACCACTATTCACTCTCATTCTCATATACATGCAACCATGTTTGATCCAACAAAACTATGCCATTGGCCTAGTTGTATAAGAATTCCCTTTAAAATTTAAGGTTTATGTGGAGTTGCTTAAGGTTTTATAAGGAGTTCCATGTAGAATTTGAGTTTCACTCTTCAATCGGATTTATTTGATGTTGTTACTCCTCCAATATTTATTTCCTTTTGTCTTTGAAACTAACAAAGCATTATTTTCATTGAATTGGATCCAAAGATGCTTAATGCATTGAGTCATTTGAAGGAGATAAATTACTAGGCATAGTAAAAATTGGTACACAAAGAACAATGTAGAACTCCATTAGCATCTAAGAGCGCATTTAAATCAGTATAGTTTCTTTAAATTATGTAATAGCTAGTGATAATCGAAAGGCAATTGTTAACCGCACCCCAGTTTTAGCTATCCGCAACCCATTTATATGAAGTATTACACATTTTTTTTGAAAATACGTCTTGTACAAGCATTTTTAGGAAAATTGTTCAACACGAAAGTTATAGATATCGACGATATCTACAACTTTTGTGTTGAACACTTTTGCTAAAAATGCACGCACAAGATGTATTGCCGCTCGATTTGAAACATGGGCGTAACTATAACGAATTTTTGGAAATACGCATTGTGCATGCATTTTTAGGAAAAATGTTCAACACGAAAGTTGTAGATCTCGACGATATCTATAACTTTCGTGTTGAACACTTTTCCTAAAAATGCTTGTACAAGGCGTATTTCCAAAAAAATGCGTAATACTTCATATAAATGGGTTGCGGATAGCCAAAACTGGGGTGCGGTTAACAATTGCCTAATCGAAACTGTAACATAAAAATCGCAAAAATATCTTATAGTTTTTTGATGCAGGATGTCGGGGCCCCGACCGCACCCCGTGACATCACACCAGCTTGCGGATCACGACCAAGCACGCCTGCCAGAAGGACTGCAGCTCAAGCACCCCAACCCGTCTCCGCGCCTGTTCTAAGCGCGGCGGGTTGTTGAGACAGGGGCTCGATCCCCAAACTTCCTTAGATGCATTATTTTATAGCTTTGAATATAAATTCTTTAACAAAACTAAATCTATAATACTAGAGAGAAACTTAGGTGCGTTTCTCTCACCTAGAACTAGGTGGGAGAGAAATATAGTCGTACAATTTTAGATCGGACGGTATATAAAATACTGACATTATTATTATTTATAAATACATGAGTAACATTATTATTATTTATAAATACATGAGTATTTAGAAAAAATACAACTGTATGATCTGTGATCAACGGCTTAGATGAGCTCCTCTCACCATGATCTTAGGTGAGAGTAACTCACCTACAAATTTTTCATAATACTATGAGGTGGTGAATTTAATGTATCACCACAAAAAATAAATATTCTTTTAATGCACAAGCATAGATATAGGTTAATTTGGATTTATTATAATAATAAGTAATAACCAAAACATTTATGAATCCCGTTGTCTTTGACTTTCCCCTAAAATCTGCTCACTCAGATATAAAGCTGGCCGGAGGGGCGTCCGCATTACGCCGGAGGGATTATTTACTTAAAAGAGAGTCGCCGCAGAGTTGTGTGGCCGGGGCTTCGTTGAAGTATGGGTGCGTGCTTCAGTAGGGGCAAGGGTAGAGGGTCTCCGCCGCCGGGATCCGCGGGCACCTGCGCGGACGGCCGTCGGGGACCGCCTCCGGAACCGGAGGGGCTGCAGGAAGAGACGGTGAAGGAGGTGCTCTCGGAGACGCCGAAGCCGAAAGCGCCTCTCACGTCGAGAGAGGAGGAGATTGGGATTGAAAAGCAAGGGGGTAACGGCATCGCGTTAACCGGCGATGGCAGGGATGACAGATCGGAGGTGACCTCTGAAGTCTGCAGCGTGAGCGAAAGTCTCTCTGTATCTACCGCTGTAACGGAGATCACGGTGGAGGAGCGGCCGCCCTCGGCATCTCCGGTGAAATTTCAGCGGAAGCGATCTAGTTCCTCTAGTGACATCCTGCTCAAGAGAGAGAAGATTACGGGCTCAGTTGCCGCCGTAGGGTGTCGCAGCGGCAGGTCATCTCCATCGCCGGCCAAGCGCAGAGAAGGAGGCGGCACCGGGAGGACTAGCTCGGCGAGAGAGGCGTCAACAGCTTCCAAGAGCCGCGGCAGTGTGGTGGGTAGTGCGCTGTGCCGAGACCCAGGGGAGAGATCTGGCCGGAGATCTTTGTCTCCGGCGGTGAAGCGCACCGCAGCAGGGCAGTGCAGAAGCGCATCGGCTACGACGAGGCCGAACGGGAGATCGTCTCCGCGGCGGGTCGCCGCAGGCGGAGTGGTGGATGGATCCAGATTCGGGGGCGGTGGAAGGAGGATGGCACAAGATGAGGCGGAATGCGGCGTCGGAGGCGGACGACGGTCGGCAGCCGGATCCGGAGGGAAGGAGACGCTGGAAAACCCGCTTGTCTCCCTGGAATGCTTCATATTCCTTTAGGGGGTGGGGTGGAAGCTGGGGTCACACTTGTAATTTCGATTTTGAATTAGGGCTAGCCGGTGTTAATGTTCGCCGGAGAGGGGCTAACGGTGGTGAACTGTAATGCATGTAGACCGGACATCGTTATTGTGAAAAACAAAAAAATTAATTAAATCATGTAAAATGTTATTAAAATTTGTCTTTTCCGCTACTTTTTTTTTATTTCAGATAATTTTTTAGGTAAATGCACTATACACTAGTCTAGGGCAAATTTTTTGGTCTGTGATTCGGACGGCAAAAATCGTCCGGGAATAAATAGCGCCGGGCCCACTGCATTTTTCGTTTCGATTTTTCTTTCCCTCCATTTCTTTCTTCGTTTTCCCTCGTAATCGCCCAGGTTGCTTCTCCCGCCGAGTTTAAACCTGCTGCATAATCTGTACATCAATGTCGGCCTCCTCGCAATCTTTCTCGAAGCAGGCCTCCTGGCAGCCCGACCTCCTCGAAGACGCCCTACTCGAAGCTTAGATCTCCTCGAAACCGCCCTCCTGGAATCCCGACCTCCTCGAAACCTAGATTTTCGAAGCCTCCGCCATGTTCAAAGCTGGAGCTTCTTCCGACGACACTCCCACTGTTAAATCTTCCGACGACAGTCCCACTGTTAAATCTTCCGACGACACTCCAACTGTTAAAGTAAACTTTCCTTTATGTTTTCTCCAGATTGTTTTCTCCAGTTTGTTTCTGCTAAAAGTAACTATATTTCGGCTGATTTGTAGAGATAGTATACTGTAAAATTTCTTGAGCACCTCTATGATTAGCTCTTCTTTGAATTATCTATGAATAGTTTAGTTTAACTAAATTCCGACCGGAGTTTGTATGGTATTTAGAACAACACTGCTATTCTACGGCCGGATGTTTGGCAAACAATATTCGAAACAACACGATGTTTACCTCGTATTAATCACATAATGTAATTGTCCACAGGCTGGTGATGCTGTTGTATTTCCTACCGTGCACTCAGATGAGAAAGCATATCAGATGTACAAAGAATATGCACACAAACTCGGATTCAGTGTGCGCAAAGAACATATCGTATATTGGACACATACTCGGATTGTGAAGGCGAGAGAATTTTCATGTTCAAAAGCTGGGTTCAAGCGTTCAAATCCAGTGAAAGATCCAGAGAAGAAATTCCGCAAACTTGATACTCGTACTGGTTGCTTAGCTTGCCTGCATTTTAGGGCTGATAAAGATGGAAAAAATTGGGAGGTGATAAGGTTCGTAGAGGAACACAATCATCCGCTTGCTCCAGAGAATGATAGTCATTTGTTGAGATCTCATCGTAACATATTTGACGTTCAAGGTAGCTTATTGAGGAACATGTCTGGTGCTGGAATCAGAACAGTTGATGCTTATAATTTTATAGTTGATGAAGTTGGCGGATTTGAAAACGTCGGGTTTTCTAAAATAGATGCTTATAATTTTGTTCACCGTGAAAAAAGAGAATTGATAGAAAGCGGTGACGCCTCGAGTTTGTTGAAAAAATTTCAGGAAAGGCAAATGGAAGATAGCATGTTCTCGTACGATGTCCAGACAGACGAGTTTGGCCACCTTAAAAGTTTTTGTTGGATGGACGGACATAGTAGGATTGACTACGATTCATTTAACGATGTTATTACATTTGATACCACGTACCGGATGAACAAATATAACTTGGCTTGTGCTCCATTTATAGCCATAAACCATCATTGACAAAATGTATTTGTAGGGGGAGCGTTCGTTGCAGAAGAGACCATCGAATCCTTTTGCTGGGTGTTTGAAACTTTTTTGAGATTTACTGGTGGGAAACAGCCAGGCACTATGTTTACAGATCAAGATCAAGCAATGGCCGTTGCGATTGCGAGAGTTTTCAGTAGTACTCGGCATCGCCTATGTCAGTGGCATATTTCCAAGAAAGCACATTCAAAGGTGCCAACCTTCAACAACGACAGAAATATTAGAGCTTTATTTTATCAATGCATGAGAAAATGCGACAATGAGGCTGAGTTTGATTTCAACTGGAGTGCAATGATTATAAGAGGTCAGTTAGAGGACAATAAATGGTTGTCTGATCTATACAAAGTTAGAAATAAATGGTCCACAGCATTTAATAAAGACATTCTGGATTTAGGAATTCTATCAACTCAAAGAAGTGAATCGGCTAACAATGTGTTTCATGGTTGTACAAAACCAACAAGTTCTCTTGTTGAGTGTTTCAGTGGGATGGAGAAGATGATTTCATCTTGGAGGAGATCTGAACATGATGAGGATTTCAAGTGTAAGCAAAGTTCTATCACCTTAAAATTTCAAAATTGTCCCATACTAAAACAAGCGTCGAAGGTTTACACAAGAAAAATGTTTTCCATTTTCGAACAAATTTTTATTAGTGGGGCAGTTAGTGTGAGCATCACCGAAGAAATTAAATATGATGATCATGTTGGATCTTACGGCGCCCTTAGAGGGGGGGGGGGGGTGAATAAGGGAATAAAAAATCTTTTTATAATTCTATGGAAATTACTAAATTGTTTTATAATATGAGAAAGGCAAAATAACAATTTAGCTAATTTGTGAGAATATCATAATTTTCATCTTTAGAAATAAGTACTAAATTGTTTTATGATTAAGAGATTGAAAATAAACAATTTAGTTAACGTGATTTGAATCTAAAGCTTTGTAACCAATATATTAAAGATAACGCCAAAGGAGAGAAATCAAGTAAACACAAATAGAGACATGATTGTATTTATATAAAAAGGTGTTTACAAAAATTGATTTCAATATCGCTAGAAATCGGAGGCGTACATATGTAAATAATTTTTCCTTTTCTATACCGACTCGTATCCCCACGAACCGGTTGGCTTTAGCCTATCCTTCCCCGGATAAGGCCTCAAGCCGCTCTAGCCAATCCTTCCCCGAATATGGCCTCGAGCACCCCCTAGATCTAATCACCTAGACCTAGTCGCCAACACAAGGCGAATTTCCCCCTAAGTCCTACCCAGACCTAGTCGCCAACACAAGGCGAATTAACTAAACTGTTACAAAGAAAGTATGGAATGAAAATAAAGATAACAATAGTAAAACTCCCTATATGAGATTGCTGAAGATGGGGATGAAGGATCGCTGTAGTATGAGCGAGGTAGAAGCGATCGTCCTTCGAATGTAGCATGACGTAGTCCTCCTCCAGAATTCTCTTAAGCTTTTCGTGGGAGATACATCTTCGGGAGCATAACAGCACTGGAGTTGTGGCACAAGCAACCTCTCTGGAATCTCTAACCAAAACGAGAGAGATCCCACCATTATATAGAACTTGGAGCTAGCGCCGGCGGTAGCGTTCGTGTGGAGCGGTTGCGAAACCGTCGGCGGTGTGGCGCTGTGCACGAACTGGAGATAGCGCCTGGCGGTAGTGATAGCGCTGGCGGTAGCGGGAGATAGCGCTGGCGGTAGCGGTAGCGGCAGCGATTGCGTAACCGTCGCTGTGCACGAACTCGAGATAACGCCTGGCGGTAGCGGTTGCGCTAGCGGTAGCGCTGGCGGTAGCGCTGGCGGTAGCGCTCCTCCATTCAAAAGGTTGTTCCAAGCTGCTTTATACCTGTGGAGTATTGCACCTATAGTTCCTGCACACTATAAACACACGACAAGCAATATCAAATACAATATGGGATTTATTATTCTCAAACAAAGGGATGTGACACACATGTCCAACAATCTCCTCCTTTTGATAATAACAAATCCTCTAAGCAAGAAATCAACAATAGTGTTTATAGATAAGGTAAGCAAGATAAAAGTGCAACTATAGTATATGATATGCATGAGAATGTGCATACTCCCCCTATCTTAATGCCCCCCTATATAAATGCAATTTATGTGTTACTCCCCCTAAATGATAGATTTCATGAATTTATTCTCCCCTTAATCTTCTATATTTCTTCTATATAGATTTCTTCAATTAATCTCCCCTTTTTGGTATTATCAAAAGAAGGTGGGGTGAGGGTAGTAAGGAGGCATTAATATATCATGATCGAGCTTTTTGAAATATAAATAATGATAAAGAGTTTAAGCATAGCATATATAAGAGATTTCAAATAAAAAGATAAGAGTTGTAAGCAAGCGGAAGAGTATAATAAACATCTTTTTGTAAGCATGAAAAGCATAAGTAGAAATATGAGTTTTGGTTCAAAATTGAAAGATGTTTTAACCTTTTTGAAATCTCAAAGTTTTTCATAAAAATACCAAGCATGAAATGAACATATCAAAAAGAGAGATTAAACTACAATGTTGCTCAATTTGTAAATTCAAGAAATACCAAAACATTGTAGAGATCATGCTAGGTTATCTAGTGCATTTTTATATAAAGAGTAGTATAGATAAAGCATTAGAATCCAATACTCATGAGAAGAAGTGTTATGAAAGATAATTATGTGCACATAAGTATATTTTGGGCAATGTTAACAATTGATTTAAATCACAAAATACAAGACATATGCAAAGTAAAGTGCACAATAAAACACAAGTAAATCGCTTTCACACACTTTTAATGCACATAGTTTTTAACAAAGTGGTGTAATAACCAAGGTTTGCACAAGTAACTTTACTATTCTTTCCAAGGTGCTCAACCTCACAATGCTTATGAAGACTTATCAGGAGATTGAAGTACTGCTTGGTGGAGTTATATTTGTCTACATATATATATATATATATATATATATATTTTTGTTCATATTTGTGAGACAACATTCTCCGAATACACTTGTTTTGCAAACCAAAATTTTTAACTTAACCACTTTTCTAAATTTCATAAGTGCAATTCAAATATAGTGTAGACAATAAACTTATGCAAGTTTTAATTCATTGCACACATACAATACACAAGCAAGCATTTTTAGATTTAGACACACATGTTGATTACCAAAATAAGTGAGTGAAATGTATCATTATCAATCATAAAACATTTACTCATACTTAGAGGCATGCTAAGCTTGGATCTACACATTTTGCAATACAATTGATGCACTTTAAATAGATATATCAAAGCATGATAAGCAAAACAATGTTCATAGTAATTTGAAGAAATAAGGTTTAACATTGTAAATAATTCTAAATAAGAATTCAAACATGCTTGATATTGGCAATAAAGATCATACAGTTTTTTTTGTTTTATCATTTTTTAAATCAAGTAAAAACAGAAAAATCACAAAAACATATTTTTGTAAGTTTTGAGTTTTGAATTTTTGTAGTAGATTTTTCATAATATGAAGAAAAAAAATCACAAAAACATATTTTTGTATATTTTTAATTTTGAACTTTTGTAGTTGATTTTTCATAATATGATTAAAACAAAAATAACAAAAAATATTTTTGTATTTTTGAATTTTGATCTTTTGTAGTTGATTTTTCATAATATAAATAAAACAAAAATAACAAAAGTCAGAAACACAACAAATAAGTAGAAAATATGAACCAACATATTTTTATGGATTTTTAGAAATTTGAAAAATCAGAAAATTCCAACACCCACGCTAGCGCCGGCGCTGGAAACAGTACTCGATTTTTTGAGAATTTTAAAAATCTGATTTTTGATATTTATTAAGTGTCCTTAGAGTAGTCATATGCAGAAATTTTGTAATTTTTGGAGATGTCTTGATTGCTCAAATTTGCATAAAACTTTAGCTTTTTCAAATACATGTGTTTTACAAAAATATTTAAACTCAAAAAGATAAATTATGCAAACACATGAGGACATTTTTATTAAACAACTCAAAATATGCATGATTTAAGTGATAAGTAAATAAAATGGTCATGCAGTATGTAATATAGGTATGTCCTAAGATTAGAAACTACCCCGACTAAATGTCTACACCCTAGCCCCGTACTAAGTGGCGGATGGGCATGAGGAGCTGCACGCATGCCGTAGGTTGGGGTGTCAGTCCCATATGCACACACTAGAGAACACTCAACCTAGCACTCTTTCCCCCAATGCCTCGCAAGGCCCCACTGGAACCCTCCCCGGTTAAGGACAAGACGTGACTTAGAGGTTAGGTCTCTAATGCATACAACCCTACACCCTTGTTATTGTGAGATATGAAGTCATAGGTGAATAATCTTTTGGACAACCTATGTGTACTACTCGTAATTCATCGAGATTAGAAAGGCCTAAGGAGACGCCTATTCGGAAGCGAGCTTGGGCGAGCAGGAAAGGAGCTTGGCGAGCAGGAAAGGAGCTTGGCGAGCAGGAAGGGAGCTTGGCGAGCAGGAAGGGAGCTTGGCGAGCAGGAAGGGAGCTTGGCGAGCAGGAAGCGAGCAGGAAGCGAGCTTGGCGAGCAGGAAGGGAGCTTGGCGAGCAGGAAGCGAGCTTGGGCGAGCAGAGTCAAGTATGGGCGAGTATGGTCAGGTAACTACCCCCCCCCCCCCCCCCCAGGATTTGTCTATAAATAGACCCCCAGGGGTACAAGAAAGAGAACTTTTTGGACGAGGTTGACCCCCTCAGGCGAGTTACTCGCCAGGTCCCTGCCTTCCTCGTACCAAGCTCAGCCATTTTTGGTTTTGGAGGGGAAGACTCCCTTGAGCTTCCGGGTATGTGGTGGGACCTCCCTGCCGCAGCACCTGGGGTCCTGTTTGTTGCTCTTCTAGCTTCTTCGTCGTTGCCAGCCAAGCCATCTCGTCGGGCTGCTGGGCGAGTAGCCTCCGACTGCATCGGTCCGAATCTTGAGGTCAGGATTTTCCTGGCGCTAACACTTTGGTGCGGTGAGCGTGGATCGTAGTCGTTGGAAGAAAGTCTAGTAGGAAGGCGAGATGGTAGAAATTGGCGACCAAGAGGAAGTTGTTGGCAATTCGCGAGTAGGCGAGATCCCTACTCGCTACTCGCCAAGGCGAGGTCTAGAGATGGCGAGATCCCTACTCGCCATAGGCGAGGTCTAGAGATGGCGAGATGCCTACTCGCTATAGGCGAGTTCCAGAGATGGCGAGATCCCTACTCGCTATAGGCGAGTTCCAGAGATGGCGAGATCCCTACTCGCGATAGGCGAGTTCCAGAGATGGCGAGATCCCTACTCGCCATAGGCGAGTTCCAGATGGCGAGATTCTTCCTTAGTCGCCCATAGGCGAGTTCATGCGGGCGACTTTTTGCAGGCGAGCGAGCTTCTTCAAACTCGGCCATTGGCGAGGTCCTTCCTTACTCGCCCATAGGCGAGATCTCTACTCGAACCCCCGAACCCTCTGCGTAGCGGGTCTTATGTACGAAGGGAAACTCCTCCCCTCAGTTTCCTCCTTCTTCAATGCCAGTGATTTCCATACATGATCATACTTACGGGTGCTTTGGTAAATCCTGTGAGTGCTTTTGTCTGACTAACAATCAGGGTGATTCATGACGAGTTCGCCACCAAGGGAAAGCGCATAAGCTGTTCCGCGAGCTCCTACTCGCGATGATCTTCATCAAGGGCTTACATTCCACGAGGATGCTGACTCGTGACGTCTTCAAGGTTGGGTCGGCATTCAGCATCCATGTAGGATGGAGGCCTTGGGATGGTGTGTTCCTTTGGAACCTCCTCGACTGTCAGTCCCTACTTGACGTCATCCTTCAGCAACACCCAATAGGATGGAGACCTCGGGATGGTGTGTTCCTTTGGAACCTCCCCAACAGCCATTCCCTACTTGACGATTTCTTCATCAGCATCAAACATAGGGGTACCAGATAAATTCTTGGGAGTACATGCCTCTAAAAATGACTTCATGCAGGTGCGAGTATGTAGATGTGAGTATGCATGTACGAGTATACAAGGGCAAGCAGACAGGTGTGCATAGCTATATGCGAGCAAGGTATGATCGTCAATTGCACCAAGTATCTCCCAAGGTCGCGATTATTATTCCACGAGGATGCTTACTCGTGACGTCTTCAAGCTGGTATTCCACAAGCTCTTGCTCACGATGATCTTCTCTAACAACCGACATTCCATGGGAATTCTAAGCTGGTCATGCTTGTGAGGTCATCACTTCAGCAACTATGCAGCTATGTTATTCGTTTAATCTCTTCAACGACTCATACTAGCAAGGATGTCTCTAACTACTCACCTCTATGAGATGAAGAACTGCTCAGAAGTACCTAAAGGCTCAACAAGAAAATCACTTGTCATCGAGAAGCTCGAACTGAACTAGGAGGGATCTTTCATCGTTCAAGAGGCATTCGAGACTGGCAGAGACCGCCTGTAGAATCATGAAAGGGAATCGCTTGGGAATACCTGGAGCGGCAATGACCTGAAAAGGTTCTATCCCTGAGCGGGAAGGTGTATTCTCCCCCTCCTTGTGTTTATTCCATTTGAATAAAAATTCCTCGCCCCTGAAACATGGGCCGCGAGAGTTGTTTTTCTCTTCTGGAAAGAGCTTTTCGAAGTAGGTAAAACCGATCTCCACGACAGGTTGGGAAACGAGCATCCGACTTGATTCTCGTAAAACCCAGAACGGATGATGGGACGGTGCCTCGGTAGTGCGTTCTCCTAATACCAAGCCTCTGCACTAACGGTCGAGATCAGCTCCCCCCTTGCACGTTGGTCGAGTTACCCTCCGACCGCATCTCTCATCCGACTGGGGAGATTATTAGGAGAAAGTCTGGACGCCGACCTCCCAAACTCGTCGAAGCGATGATCGATCTACTTGACCGAGGGACCCTTGTATAAAGGTGTCATTTGATCTCTTGCGACAAAGCCTAGTATCTCTTGTCGTTTATTCCAATCATATGGGTTGGTGCGGTTAATCCCCTCTGATTGTTGAGTGACAGTACGAAGACTCTTCCGCAACCTGGCGACCGATTGGGGGACAGGTCTCCGACTCGACTCTCGTAAAAACCCAAGTCGGGTGGTGGGATAGCGCCTCGGGAGAGAGTCCTCCTAAGACCAAGCCTCTGCATTGACGGTCGAGATCAACTCCCCCCTTGCACGTTGGCCGAGTTACCCCCCGACTGCACTTCCCATCCGGCTGGAGAGGTTATCAGAGAAGAGTCCGGACGCCAACCCCCCAACTTGACGAAGAGATGATCGATTTGACCGACCAGCATTCAGCAAACGCAATAGGATGGAGGCCTCGGGATGGTGTGTCCCCTTGGACCTCTCCACCTCTAGTTGAGCTCGGCTCCTAGAAGGTGTTGACCTTCTATCCACCTCTAGTTGAGCTCGACTCCTAGAAGGTGTCGACCTTGTTTCCGCCTCTAGTTGAGCTCGGCTCCTAGAGCGTGTCGAATCTTCTCCACCTCTAGTTGAGCTCGGCTCCTAGAAGGTGTCGACCTTCTATCCACCTCCAGTTGAGCTCGGCTCCTGCGAGGTGTCGACCTTCTCTTCACCTCCAGTTGAGCTCGGCTCCTGCGAGGTGTCGACCTTCTCTTCACCTCTAGTTGAGCTCGGCTCCTAGAAGGTGTCGACCCTGTAACCACCTCTAGTTGAGCTCGGCTCCTAGAAGGTGTTGACCTTCTATCCACCTCTAGTTGAGCTCGACTCCTAGAAGGTGTCGACCTTGTTTCCGCCTCTAGTTGAGCTTGGCTCCTAGAGCGTGTCGAATCTTCTCCACCTCTAGTTGAGCTCGGCTCCTAGAAGGTGTCGACCTTCTATCCACCTCCAGTTGAGCTCGGATCCTGCGAGATGTCGACCTTCTCTTCACCTCCAGTTGAGCTCGGCTCCTGCGAGGTGTCGACCTTCTCTTCACCTCTAGTTGAGCTCGGCTCCTAGAAAGAGTCGACCCTGTAACCACCTCTAGTTGAGCTCGGCTCCTAGAAGGTGTTGACCTTCTATCCACCTCTAGTTGAGCTCGACTCCTAGAAGGTGTCGACCTTGTTTCCGCCTCTAGTTGAGCTCGGCTCCTAGAAGGTGTCGACCTTCTCTTCACCTCTAGTTGAGCTCGGCTCCTAGAAGGTGTCGACCTTCTATCCACCTCCAGTTGAGCTCGGCTCCTGCGAGGTGTCCACCTTCTCTTCACCTCCAGTTGAGCTCAGCTCCTGCGAGGTGTCGAACTTCTCTTCACCTCTAGTTGAGCTCGGCTCCTAGAAGGTGTCGACCCTGTAACCACCTCTAGTTGAGCTCGGCTCCTAGAAGGTGTTGACCTTCTATCCACCTATAGTTAAGCTCGACTCCTAGAAGGTGTCGACCTTATTTCCGCCTCTAGTTGAGCTCGGCTCCTAGAGCGTGTCGAATCTTCTCCACCTCTAGTTGAGCTCGGCTCCTAGAAGGTGTCGACCTTCTATCCACCTCCAGTTGAGCTCGGCTCCTGCGAGGTGTCGACCTTCTCTTCACCTCCAGTTGAGCTCGGCTCCTAGAAGGTGTCGACCCTGTAACCACCTCTAGTTGAGCTCGGCTCCTAGAAGGTGTTGACCTTCTATCCACCTCTAGTTGAGCTCGACTCCTAGAAGGTGTCGACCTTATTTCCGCCTCTAGTTGAGCTCGGCTCCTAGAAGGTGTCGACCTTCTCTTCACCTCTAGTTGAGCTCGGCTCCTAGAAGGTGTCGACCTTCTATCCACCTCCAGTTGAGATCGGCTCCTGCGAGGTGTCGACCTTCTCTTCACCTCCAGTTGAGCTCAGCTCCTGCGAGGTGTCGAACTTCTCTTCACCTCTAGTTGAGCTCAGCTCCTAGAAGGTGTCGACCCTGTAACCACCTCTAGTTGAGCTCGGCTCCTAGAAGGTGTTGACCTTCTATCCACCTCTAGTTGAGCTCGACTCCTAGAAGGTGTCGACCTTGTTTCCGCCTCTAGTTGAGCTCGGCTCCTAGAGCGTGTCGAATCTTCTCCACCTCTAGTTGAGCTCAGCTCCTAGAAGGTGTCGACCTTCTATCCACCTCCAGTTGAGCTCGGCTCCTGCGAGGTGTCGACCTTCTCTTCACCTCCAGTTGAGCTCGGCTCCTGCGAGGTGTCGACCTTCTCTTCACCTCTAGTTGAGCTCGGCTCCTAGAAGGTGTCGACCCTGTAACCACCTCTAGTTGAGCTCGGCTCCTAGAAGGTGTTGACCTTCTATCCACCTCTAGTTGAGCTCGACTCCTAGAAGGTGTCGACCTTGTTTCCGCCTCTAGTTGAGCTCGACTCCTAGAAGGTGTCGACCTTCTCTTCACCTCAAGTTGAGCCCGGCTCCAAGAAGGTGTCGACCTTCTATCCACCTCCAGTTGAGCTCGGCTCCTGCGAGGTGTCAACCTTCTCTTCACCTCCAGTTGAGCTCGGCTCCTGCGAGGTGTCGAACTTCTCTTCACCTCTAGTTGAGCTCGGCTCCTAGAAGGTGTCGACCCTGTAACCACCTCTAGTTGAGCTCGGCTCCTAGAAGGTGTTGACCTTCTATCCACCTCTAGTTGAGCTCGACTCCTAGAAGGTGTCGACCTTGTTTCCGCCTCTAGTTGAGCTCGGCTCCTAGAGCATGTCGAATTTTCTCCACCTCTAGTTGAGCTCGGCTCCTAGAAGGTGTCGACCTTCTATCCGCCTCCAGTTGAGCTCGGCTCCTGCGAGGTGTCGACCTTCTCTTCACCTCTAGTTGAGCTGGGCTCCTAGAAGGTGTCGACCTTCTCTCCGCCTCCAGTTGAGCTCGGCTCCTGCGAGGTGTCAACCTTCTCTTCACCTCCAGTTGAGCTCGGCTCCTGCGAGGTGTCGACCTTCTCTTCACCTCTAGTTGAGCTCGGCTCCTAGAAGGTGTCGACCCTGTAACCACCTCTAGTTGAGCTCGGCTCCTAGAAGGTGTTGACCTTCTATCCGCCTCCAGTTGAGCTCGGCTCCTGCGAGGTGTCGACCTTCTCTCCACCTCCAGTTGAGCTCGGTTCCTGCGAGGTGTCGACCTTCTCTCCACCTCTAGTTGAGCTGGGATCTTAGAAGGTGTCGACCTTCTCTTCACCTCTAGTTGAGCTCGGCTCCTAGAAGGTGTCGACCTTCTCTTCACCTGTAGTTGAGCTCGGCTCCTAGAAGGTGTCGACCTTCTCTTCACCTCTAGTTGAGCTCGGCTCCTAGAAGGTGTCGACCTTCTCTCCACCTCTAGATGAGCTGGGCTCCTAGAAGGTGTCGACCTTCTCTTCACCTCTAGTTGAGCTTGGCTCCTAGAAGGTGTCGACCTTCTCTCCACCTCCAGTTGAGTTCGGCTCCTGTGAGGTGTCGACCTTCTCTTCACCTCTAGTTGAGCTCGGCTCCTAGAAGGTGTTGACCTTCTATCCACCTCTAGTTGAGCTCGACTCCTAGAAGGTGTCGACCTTGTTTCCGCCTCTAGTTGAGCTCGGCTCCTAGAAGGTGTCGACCTTCTCTTCACCTCTAGTTGAGCTCGGCTCCTAGAAGGTGTCGACCTTCTATCCACCTCCAGTTGAGCTCGGCTCCTGCGAGGTGTCGACCTTCTCTTCACCTCCAGTTGAGCTCGGCTCCTGCGAGGTGTCGAACTTCTCTTCACCTCTAGTTGAGCTCGGCTCCTAGAAGGTGTCGACCCTGTAACCACCTCTAGTTGAGCTCGGCTCCTAGAAGGTGTTGACCTTCTATCCACCTCTAGTTGAGCTCGACTCCTAGAAGGTGTCGACCTTGTTTCCGCCTCTAGTTGAGCTCGGCTCCTAGAGCGTGTCGAATCTTCTCCACCTCTAGTTGAGCTCGGCTCCTAGAAGGTGTCGACCTTCTATCGGCCTCTAGTTGAGCTCGGCTCCTGCGAGGTGTCGACCTTCTCTTCACCTCTAGTTGAGCTGGGCTCCTAGAAGGTGTCGACCTTCTCTCCGCCTCCAGTTGAGCTCGGCTCCTGCGAGGTGTCGACCTTCTCTTCACCTCCAATTGAGCTCGGCTCCTGCGAGGTGTCGACCTTCTCTTCACCTCTAGTTGAGCTCGGCTCCTAGAAGGTGTCGACCCTGTAACCACCTCTAGTTGAGCTCGGCTCCTAGAAGGTGTTGACCTTCTATCCGCCTCCAGTTGAGCTCGGCTCCTGCGAGGTGTCGACCTTCTCTCCACCTCCAGTTGAGCTCGGCTCCTGCGAGGTGTCGACCTTCTCTCCACCTCTAGTTGAGCTGGGCTCCTAGAAGGTGTCGACCTTCTCTTCACCTCTAGTTGAGCTCGGCTCCTAGAAGGTGTCGACCTTCTCTTCACCTCTAGTTGAGCTCGGCTCCTAGAAGGTGTCGACCTTCTCTTCACCTCTAGTTGAGCTCGGCTCCTAGAAGGTGTCGACCTTCTCTCCACCTCTAGTTGAGCTGGGCTCCTAGAAGGTGTCGACCTTCTCTTCACCTCTAGTTGAGCTTTGCTCCTAGAAGGTGTCGACCTTCTCTCCACCTCCAGTTGAGCTCGGCTCCTGTGAGGTGTCGAGCTTCTCTTCACCTCTCGTTGAGCTTGGCTCCTAGAAGGTGTCGACCTTCTCTCCACCTCTAGTTGAGCTGGGCTCCTAGAAGGTGTCGACCTTCTCTTCACCTCTAGTTGAGCTCGGCTCCTAGAAGGTGTCGACCTTCTCTTCACCTCTAGTTGAGCTCGGATCCTAGAAGGTGTCGACCTTCTCTTCACCTCCAGTTGAGCTCGGCTCCTGCGAGGTGTCGACCTTCTCTTCACCTCCAGTTGAGCTCGGCTCCCGCGAGGTGTCGACCTTCTCTCCGCCTCTAGTTGAGCTCGGCTCCTAGAAGGTGTCGACCTTATATCCGCCTCTAGTTGAGCTCGGCTCCTAGAAGGTGTCGACCTTTTATCCGCCTCTAGTTGAGCTCGGCTCCTAGAAGGTGTCGACCTTATATCCGCCTCTAGTTGAGCTCGGCTCCTAGAAGGTGTCGACTTTTTATCCGCCTCAAGTTGAGCTCGGCTCCTAGAAGGTGTCGACCTTATATTCACCTCCAGTTGAGCTCGGCTCCTGCGAGGTGTCGACCTTCTCTCCACCTCTAGTTGAGCTCGACTCCTAGAAGGTGTCGACCTTATTTCCGCCTCTAGTTGAGCTCGGCTCCTAGAGCGTGTCGAATCTTCTCCACCTCTAGTTGAGCTCGGCTCCTAGAAGGTGTCGACCTTCTATCCGCCTCCAGTTGAGCTCGGCTCCTGCGAGGTGTCGACCTTCTCTTCACCTCCAGTTGAGCTCGGCTCCTGCGAGGTGTCGACCTTCTCTTCACCTCTAGTTGAGCTGGGCTCCTAGAAGGTGTCGACCTTCTCTTCACCTCTTGTTGAGCTGGGCTCCTAGAAGGTGTCGACCTTCTCTTCACCTCTAGTTGAGCTGGGCTCCTAGAAGGTGTCGACCTTCTCTCAGCCTCTAGTTGAGCTCGGCTCCTAGAAGGTGTCGACCTTATATCCGCCTCCAGTTAAGCTCGGCTCCCGTGAAGTGTCGGCGTTATCTCTTCCTCCAGTTAAGCTCGGCAAGGTATCGACTCTTTTTCCTCCTACAGATGAGATCCCCTCTTGGGAAGGACCGCGCCTTTACTCTCTAGTGCCCATCTCTCTGAACCACGGGTCCTACATTGTTTTTCCGACCTCGCGAGCGAGCTCGAAAAAAGCGGGGATTGTGTACTACCCGTAATTCGTCGAGATTAGAAAGGCCTAAGGAGACGCCTATTCAGAAGCGAGCTTGGGCGAGCAGGAAAGGAGCTTGGCGAGCAGGAAGGGAGCTTGCCGAACAGGAAAGGAGCTTGGCGAGCAGGAAGGGAGCTTGGCGAGCAGGAAGCGAGCTTGGCGAGCAGGAAGCGAGCTTGGCGAGCAGGAAGGGAGCTTGGCGAGCAGGAAGGGAGCTTGGCGAGCAGGAAGCGAGCTTGGGCGAGCAGAGTCAAGTATGGGCGAGTATGGTCAGGTAACTACCCCCCCCCCCCCCCCCCCCAGGATTTGTCTATAAATAGACCCCCAGGGGTACAAGAAAGAGAACTTTTTGGACGAGGTTGACCCCCTCAGGCGAGTTACTCGTCAGGTCCCTGCCTTCCTTGTACCAAGCTCGACCATTTTTGGTTTTGGAGGGGAAGACTCCCTTGAGCTTCTGGGTACGTGGTGGGACCTCCCTGCCGCAGCACCTAGGGTCCTGTTTGTTGCTCTTCTAGCTTCTTCGTCGTTGCCAGCCAAGCCATCTCGTCGGGCTGCTGGGCGAGTAGCCTCCGGCTGCATCGGTCCGAATCCTGAGGTCAGGATTTTCCTAGCGTCAACACTATGCTTTTTAAATCTATGGGTTGATATATAAACTATGGGTTTTTGTGAAGAGTTATAAAGCCACATAGTTTTTCTATTCTTATGAGATGACGAAATGAGATAACTAGCGCAATTACTAATATGAGATAAATGGTAATGCTAGTATGATGAGTTTTGGGTTTAATGTCATGTCATAAGTTTAATATTAATATTGCATGTATTCCAAAATAGAATTTCAAATTATAGATCTAGAATGGAGTGATGATTTAGTTTGATTTATACTTTCATTACAAAGTTGATTCTAGAGTCTACAAATATGAGAGATACATGCAATCACTAGCAAAGCAAATCAATACATCAAATAATGTAAAGAAAACATTATTCATAATTTTTATCACAAGATTCATAATTCCTATTATCGATTTGAGATAAGTCTTGATAGAACATGAATTATGATTTATGATTAAGGAGAATTTTTGCATAGAATATATGTTAGATCATCATAATGTATGAGAATTCTAATCCTTCTAGACTTATGATATAGTGATATAGTGATTTTCTTTTGAAAGAACATGATTGATTTGTAAGTCTAGAAAAATGATGATCAAGTAGTCATATCAAAGACAAAGATCAAATATATAATGTTTTGAAATTTTTAATAAAATTTGCATTCATTAATCGAATATATTGTTCTTTGGTTTTGCATGATAATATATGATTTATGATACAATATTCATATATATTTTAATGATTAAACCATGAACTATGTGTTTGTTGGAAGTTTAGTATTCTATATAATTTCAAATCACATAGTTATCATCAAATTTAAATAACATTGTAAATGTTATACCTAGCATATAAATTTAAGCATAAACCAAGAAGTGATGCTAGGATGATGAGTTTGAATGCAATGTTATTACATATTATTTAATGGAGATAATGTTGCATGTAATATGAGAAGTTTACTAATTAATTTTCTTTAGACCTATAATGAAATGATTAAACTTTTGATTTGATCTTAACGAAATAAGATGATTCTAAGGTCTAAATTACATGCAAACAATGGTGATACACATCACACATAATATCTAAATTAATATATGAAACAATTATACATAGGATATCATGTGATGAAAAATCCATAAACACAGAAATTTCCAAATCAAGCAAACTAAGATAGCTTTTAAAATGGAGTTGAAATTGGGCAAGTTGACAACACCAAAAGAACTCAAATGAGCAAGCCTAGTCTGCTGTTGGATGGAGATTTTTGTGCTCTTTCCGAAAATATATTAAACGTGAAAATCAGGCGAGCGGATCAAAAGATATGGATGTTTGAAGTTTTGATCGTAAACTCGCATTTTTTGAAAGTTTAAACATGCGTTTAGATGAATTTTTGTTTTCAATTTTTCTAGATAATGTTCTTCATTATAAGGGCTATCATATGCAGCAAATAACATAGAAAATAATCAAACTGTTGCGCATTTTAATTTTTAGCTTAAGCGCTTTAATAAACCATTTAAATCCAATTTTTAAAACAATTTCAATAGTCTTGATAATAATTTCAAAATTCAATTTCTAATGATAATTCAAGACAATTAAGGGTAAAGGATTTAAAAGGATAAAGAACAATCAAAGATGAGAGATAGATCACTTTGAAAAAATATATGACTTAATGTTCAATTTTAATTCAAATTTGATTTGATAAACATTAGGCTTAATATATGAAAGTCATATTTCATGATATATAAAGTGATCATAGCATGTTTGTTTAAAAAAAATATAAAATAAATAAAAGAAAAGAGACAATAAGCATATCATGAAGTAGAGTAGTGATATTTCATTTTTATTTGATTCTACTTCATGCAAATGAATGAATATTAATTAATAAGGGATTTAGGTATCCAAAGGGGACCAAGTGGGATGGTTCCTTTTGGTACCCAATTCATCGTGTAGGCTTTTGGAGAGATAGTGATGAATGGGCCTTTACAAGTGGAGTTAGTGTTTCGTTTTTAATTTTGGGCCTCCATTCATACTTTGGTTGTTTTTCTTTTAAATTCATGTTATGATTATGTGACATCTTTTTTGAATGATAGTTGTTTGAAAAATAATTCGTTTGGGATTTATGTTTATTCAAATTATTTTTTAAAATAAATTGATGTTGATAATCATAATGAATTTCATTATATATATGGATTCTTTGAAATTTTATAAGAGTGATTGTCTTTCATTAGAAGTGATTATTGAAAGAGTGGGTTACAATATGTTTTAAAAGATTGATTATAATTTTAATGATTTCCATTTCCACTCTTTCTTATAGACATACTCTTAGGATAATATTTTAAAATTTGATTTTCAAGAAAAGGAGTTTTTAAATATGAGTCATGATTGAAAATATATTGAGACCTATAATAGTGACTCTTAAGAATTTTATGAGGATCATAATTCTTTTTGAAACCAAACTCCTTTTGATTTAATGTGTGAAAATTGTCCTTTTTAGAAATGATTTTGTAAGTTAATTTATCCTTGTTATTCAAAATCTTATGATGAAATTTATTAGGTGACATTTGAAATTTTTCAACAAAATATTTTAATTGTTTTAACTTACAAGTTAAAGCATCATTTTCAACTATCAATTTTTCATTATGTTCTTTTGAAACTAAGAGCCCTTTTTCAATTTCCTTGAATTTTTCTTTTAATAAATTGCAATTAAGACAAGAAATAGGAATTTCAACTAAAGAGCATGAAAGAGAATTTAACACATCAATATTTGATTCTACGTTATCGTTTGCTTTTAAAGATTTATTTTCTAAACGTAATTTGGAATTAGCAATTTTTAATTTTAAAATTTTACGTTTAGCAATTTTAAGCATACGAGATGTAGAAATAGAATTTTTTACAAAAAGAGGAGATTTAGATTTTCTTACCTTGCAATAGTTTCCGTCTTCTCTTTTGCTTGATGTGTTGCCAACAAATGAGTCCAATATTGTGACGTTGTATTCTTCTTCCTTCAAGCATGCGTCCTTATCGATTTCTTCTCTTGGATCCATAAGGAATTCCTCGTCGATTTCTTCTCTTGGATCCATAAGGAATTCCTCGTCGATTTCTTCTCTTGGGTTCATAAGGAATTCCTCTTGTTCATCATCTGTAGAAGGAAGACTATAAGTATTCTCAAGAAATTTCCAAACTTCATAAGCAGTAGGAAGTGTATAAATTAGTTTGAAAAATATTTTGATGCAATGCACAATATAGACTATTCATTGATTTGGCATTTAAAAACATTTCATTTTTATTTAAAGTACTTGGGGGCATTTTAATTGTAATATTCCATACTTCCATATCCAAAGATTTAAGAAATTTTTCCATTAGAAATTTCCACCCATTATAATTTTTCCCATCAAATAAAGGTGGTGCTAAAGATTTTTCATTTATAAGAAAATTTCCCTTATTAGTAGAAGCGAGATCATGAGACGTCATTATTCCTGGTTTTTAAACCGTTTGGAATAACCTGCCTCTGATACCACTTGTTGGATCTTACGGCGCCCATAGAGGGGGGGTGAATAAGGGAATAAAAAATCTTTGTATAATTCTATGGAAATTACTAAATTGTTTTATAATATGAGAAAGGCAAAATAACAATTTAGCTAATTTGTGAGAATATCATAATTTTCATCTTTAGAAATAAGTACTAAATTGTTTTATGATTAAGAGATTGAAAATAAACAATTTAGTTAACGTGATTTGAATTTAAAGCTTTGTAACCAATATATTAAAGATAACGCCAAAGGAGAGAAATCAAGTAAACACAAATAGAGACATGATTGTATTTATATAAAAAGGTGTTTACAAAAATTGATTTCAATATCGCTAGAAATCGGAGGCGTACATATGTAAATAATTTTTCCTTTTCTATACCGACTCGTATCCCCACGAGCCGGTTGGCTTTAGCCTATCCTTCCCCGGATAAGGCCTCAAGCCGCTCTAGCCAATCCTTCCCCGGATATGGCCTCGAGCACCCCCTAGATCTAATCACCTAGACCTAGTCGCCAACACAAGGCGAATTTCCCCCTAAGTCCTACCCAGACCTAGTCGCCAACACAAGGCGAATTAACTAAACGGTTACAAAGAAAGTATGGAATGAAAATAAAGATAACAATAGTAAAACTCCCTATATGAGATTTCTGAAGATGGGGATGAAGGATCGCTGTAGTATGAGCGAGGTAGAAGCGATCGTCCTTCGAATGTAGCGTGACGTAGTCCTCCTCCAGAATTCTCCTTAAGCTTTTCGTGGGAGATCCATCTTCGGCAGCATAACAACACTGGAGTTGTGGCATAAGCAACCTCTCTGGAATCTCTAACCAAAACGAGAGAGAGCCCACCATTATATAGAACTTGGAGCTAGCGCCTGCGGTAGTGGCTAGCGCCGGCGGTAGCGTTCGTGTGGAGCGGTTGCGAAACCATCGGCGGTGTGGCGCTGTGCACGAACTGGAGATAGCGCCTGGCGGTAGTGATAGCGCTGGCGGTAGCGGGAGATAGCGCTGGCGGTAGCGGTAGCGGTTGCGTAACCGTCGTTGTGCACGAACTCGAGATAACGCCTGGCGGTAGCGGTAGCGGTAGCGCTAGCGGTAGCGCTGGCGATAGCGCTGGCGGTAGCGCTCCTCCTTTCAAAAGGTTGTTCCAAGCTGCTTTATACCTGTGGAGTATTGCACCTATAATTCCTGCACACTATAAACACACGACAAGCAATATCAAATACAATATGGGATTTGTTATTCTCAAACAAAGGGATGTGACACACATGTCCAACAGATCATATGTTATACATCACAAGACATTGTGATGCAGGCGTGTATGACTAATTTCTGCAACTAATTTTTCCTCCAAAAGGTTAATTCGTTTTTTGATAAAAGATTTTAACTCCTTCTCCTTCTTCCTCTTTTCCTTCTCTTTCTTGGCCTTTTCCTTCATTCTCAGAACTTTCTCCATATCAACTGACTGCTCAATCACATTTTTCTTCTTCAAGTTCACTTTCAATACCTCCTCAAAAGATGATTCTGAGTCCTCGGGACCAAGAATCTGTTGCTCCTCGGAGGTTAGGTAAGTAAAGGTAGTCCTTACCTGCACATAATATATTAGTAATCAGCAATATGAGAAGATTAATGTACTCTAAACATCACTAAGTAGTTACCTGATCTTTTTGGAGCAATTTCTCGGATAATTGAGAACAGAACTTCGAACTGAAACCACCTTTGCAAGCCCATCGACACAAGCATGGTCAACCTAGCTTATCTACTGGAACCTGAAGATTACTATGTTCGAAGAACCAAACCTAAAATGTAACAATTAGTAACAAATAAGATGATGATATACTAATAAAAAAATAGAAAAAAATATACATGTTAATCCCTTACCACAAGAACTATAGAGCACCCTTCGAGGTAACCCAGGCTGGCTTGTTCATTCCTAGTGCAACTGAGATTATACAGTGACTCGAACTGCTTATGTAGAAAAGTGTGGACTGCTTTAGGCCAGTTAAATCTTTGGAACTCGTCCAAGCCTCTAAAATCTTTAAGACACATTGGGATTCTAAGAGACTTTAGGGGAAATAAAAACTGGATAAGGACATACTTTACAAGAGCATCTACTCTCTCCATATCATCTTCATATGAAACTGCTTCTGTATGGGCTAATGTATTAAGCTGCTCCACAATATCTGCTTGTGTAATTTTTGAGGCTGGAGATCTTCTAAAATTGAAATCATCTCCATTATTTGGGAGACCGAGTATTAAAGCCACCTCGTTAACACTCATTTTATATAATATTTTCCTAACAAGAATGCATTTTTATCGGGCCTATAAAGCCTGATCAAACGATATAATAGAGGGACATTTTGTGGTAAATCAGGAAGTGAGAAAAAGTGAAAAACTGAAGCGTTAATGAGTAGTTGTTTGGCTTGATCAGAAATGACGGCCAACAAAGGTTCGGCTTGCCTCTTGAAGGTGGAGACAGCGCAACGTGTATTCAAATATGTTCCAGTGGAATAACCTTCCATCTGCATTAAAACCGACAATTGCTAAGAACTACACAAGAGTACTTCGTCATATGCTTACAACAAAAAGAACTAAACAGGAGTAATCCGGCCGGACAATTGATCTGGAATATGAGAAGATACAATGAATCCGGCCGGAAACATGATCTTTTATGTGATTATACAGCGCATTAAAACCGACAGCCCTACACAGTACTTCGCCATATGCTTACAACAAAAAGAACAAAACAGGAGTAATCCTGCCGGACAATTGATCTGGAATATGAGAAGATACAATGAATCCGGCCGGAAAACTTATCACAAAAGGAAAAAAAATGAAATTACTGCTAATTTATATGGAGTAAACGTAACCTAAAATAGCACACCAACAACATAAATCTGGAAGGCAGCCAATCTGGAATATGTTTACGTTTTGCAGGTTATCGGAAGAGGGAAAACTTAAACTATAACACAGAGGGGAGAAATGCTTACCCCTACCGCAAGTAGACCCTTTGTAAGAACTCGGAAGCACAATGTGGCGTCGCCGACGGGAAGTTCGGGAGACTTTAGACCCCCAAAGACTGCCGGAAACAAGTTCTCCCGATATTGTTGATCGACCTAGAACTGGAAGAGGAAGAAAGGGGTTCGATTTTCCGGAGAGCGAGCAGGTTTCAAATTTCGAAACGGCGAAAAATGCAGTGGGCCCGACGCTATTTATTCCCGGACGGTTTTTGCCGTCCGAATCACGGACCAAAAAATTTGCCTAACAGACTATATATATATATATATATAGTTCTCATTAATTTATGTTGATGTATGAATCCATTTAAGGAAATGACAAAAATTAATTGAAGGCAACATTGACTGTTTAAATATATATATATATATATATATATATATAGGGGAGTGTTCTTGTGCGAATAGGATATTCGTGCGAAGATGCGAAGAGTGGATCTAGTCCGTCCAATCAGAAAATCGCGATTTGCTCCGTCCCCTTTCCCTCCCGCGGCATTTTGCTCCGTCCCCTGTCTCCCTCCAGCGGCTCTCAAAACCCGACGGCGGAAGGTGTCTGCATCCCGACGGCGTTCTCTTACTCCTGGTGGCGCGAAGCTTTCTCCCTCCCCGCGTGATCTCTCCCTCCCCGCATGCTGCTTTTCCCGGCGTGCTCACTCATTCCCCGCATGCTGCTTCTCCCGGCATCCTCTCTCCCTCCACGCCTTCTCTCTCCCTCCCGGCGTGCTCTATTCCTTCCGGCGGGCCTTCTTCATCTGTGCTTTTCTCACTCGAGCCCTCTCTTTCAGTATCGCCATCAGAGAAGCAGCATGGCGAAACTCACTCGACCCCTAAATTATAACCCTCCTGCATGCCATCCTCCCCTGCAGCATTTCCACCATTCTGACAACAAATTTAAACGTTTGCTAAGAAATTAATAACAAGTAGGTGTTCAATCAAGTAAGGCCATTGTAACCATTGAGCCTAAGAAATTAACAGCAGGTGATCAATCAAGCAGATTTTAAGAAAAAATTTACACCATGCACTCCTAAATAGCAGTACACTCCAGAATTCCTTCTTGTTTTAGGATTAAACATCCTAAATATAAAATATGCAATGTTAATGAAAAACTCCAGGAATATCAATGATATGAAAAACTCCAGGAATATCTCCCACCACATGCCCTTTCCTTCCAAATCCAGCAATCAGCATCTCCTCCTGCGCACACACACTACTTGTGAGAAACTCATGTTTTATTGAATCTACAAACAAATAAAACTTACAAGCAACTAAATGAAAAGCTCATCCTGATGGACAAAATATTGGCAAAAAAGTAACATTAATCAAATTAACCCAAAGTCTAAATAATATGGCATTTATTTAGAGAACTCCCCAACAATAAGAGAACTGAGAAATGCCACATTAAGACCAAGATTTCAAACAGAATGATCTTAACACATTAAGTTAAGAAGTCAGGGAGGGTTACTGTTTCTGACCTGGACATTCTGGTCTGAAGAGTGTGTCTGAAGTCGCTAGAATAAGCATCAAATTACTGCTTCAAATAACTGAATCAAAGTAATGCTTCAAATAACTGAATCAAATTACTGCTTCAAATAACTGAATCAAATTACTGTAATGCAGTAAATATGGAAAAAGATTATTTAACTTACATGTTATAATGCTGACTTCTTTGGACAATTACGGCTATCGTGTAAAGCTTGCTCCCCACATTTTCTGCATAGACGAGTCCCTTTTTGTTTAATCTCAATCGCTTTCTCCATTCCACTTCTCAATCTTTTACCACTACCTTTTGTTTTTGAACTAGTAGGTGGAAATATCTCGATTTGGTTTGGGACTTGTGAGTCGTGCAATGAGGCAAAATTTGATTGTATTTCATCGTTGTCAAAACTTCTACGCATTTGATTCTCCCAGTTCATGGCACAATTTCTCAAATCAATTAAAGTTTCATCTTTTAATTTGGCCAGTTCCATACACCGAGATAATTGGGTCCATGTGCTTGAAATCAATTTTCTTCTGCGCTCATTTTCTGACATAGACGAGTCCAATTGAAAGATCGGCTTGCTAGTAGCCATTTTACTCCATCTGGTTGTTATGCAACAAGTTGGCAGTTCAGTGATTCCTTATCCTTTCCAAACTAACAATATATGACGACATGGAATGCCCTGAGTTTCAAACATTTTACAACTACAAGTAGTGTTTGACGAACTGTAAATGACTTGCCTGCTCTTATCGATTGGGTTACAATTGTCTATAATGGTAAATATGCATGAATCACTAAGCTCCTGACAACTTTTCACCCCACAACCTATACATGAAGCCCATAATTCTTTTTGAAATATGTAAAAGTTCTTGTGTGTATACAATGAACACGCATGTTTCTCGATTGGCAGGCTTGTTTTTAAATCTGGTTTTCCATTTAATGTGTCGTGCTCAGCCTTTAACTCTCTCTGTCTTTGAGCTTCCATTGCATTCACAAATCTTGAGTAGAATTCAATTAAGCCCAATTTGTTGTTCATAAAATTGCCAAAAAATGAATTTTCACTTTCAGATCTAGATGTGGTGCGCAATAAACCTGACAAAGATATATCCTTTAAATATGCTGGAATCCACATTTTGCGTAGCCCGAACATGTGCAATAGCCAATCATTATTTGATAGTTCAAAATCTGACATTATAGCATTCCAATTTGTTTCAAACTCATCCGGTGTCTCGGATTTCCATACACATGTCTTGAAACGTCTTTGAAAGTCTATATTATTATTTAAAATACCGCCGACCTTTTCAGACAATTTTTTCATTATATGTCACATACAAAATCGGTGTTTTGAAGTTTTAAATGATTTTTCTATAGCACTCCTCATTGCAGGGTCTTGATCAGTAACAATCAATACAGGTTCATTGCCTCCCATGCATTCTAAAAATTTCTCAAATAACCAGGAAAATGATTCAGTTCTTTCATTAGCAAGAAGCGCAACACCGAAGGATATAGATAATCTGTGATGATTTAGTCCAGTAAATGGCGCAAAAATCATTGAATACTTATTTGTACTGTAGGTGGTATCAAAAGAAACCAAATCACCAAACATAGAATAGTTATTTCTAGCAATCCCATCAGACCAGAACACACATTTCAAATGATCTTCAACATCTAATTCATATGCATAGTAAAAGGATGGGTTTTGTTGTTGTAAATTCTTGAGGTTTTGTATGAACATTTGAGCATCAGAATCTACAATCAATGCTTTCAAGTCTCTAGCATAATTCCTGGCATCTACGCAGGTGAAACCAACATTTTCATACCCTCCCACTTGTTCTTTCATTATGTGAAATGCCTTTGTTGGTCCTATATTTACCCGGCTTAATGTATTTAACAGATTCTTCTGAACATCTGTTACTTTTCTATTTGATCTTAAAAAATGCCTTTTTCTTGGGGTGCATAGTGGGTGATTATGCTCTTCATGAAAGGTGAACAAGACATATTTTCCTTCACTGTTCCTCTTAACACTTGCATTTGCTTTACATCCGACTCGTGTATTGGGTCTTTTTCTGCATAATTCCTTACTCGGCGGTAACGATTTTTTTTGAACCTTAACCCCTTCTTTTGCGCATACAAAATATTTGTACTGTAGTTCACCATTTTTATCTTTACTGGAAGTTGAACTACGTACACTAAATCCAATGTGATGTGCGTAGGTTTTGTAGAAATTTTCAAATTCTTGAACTGAATTAAAAATCTGTCCTTTGTAGGGTCCAACGATTTGCAAATTTCCCTCTGTTGATGTATGTGGCGGTTGCACCTAAAAATTCATAGCAATGGCATCACCTAAAATAAAGAACAAATAAACTGCCAACCTACAGATCTAACAAAACTTCCCTAAAAAAATTAAACCTAACTATATCAGTGATTTACCTCATCAAGCGATTGACCGCCTAAAAATCCATCATGCCGCTGCGCGAGGGAGATATCGCAGGGAGGGAGGTATTCCATTGATTGATGGGATGGAGAGATCCCACCTGTGCGGGAGAGAGCGGTGTCGGGAGGGAGAAAGGCGTCGCCAGAAGGGAGATCACTGCCGCCGGAGGGTGGAGATTGCATAATGTCGTGTGAGGGATGTCGCTGGGAGTGCGAGAGCTCCTTCGTAACCAAGATTTCAGGAATCGTCGAGCGAATTCTTGCGGGAGAGATGAGTATTGGCCGCCGACGGGAGCAATCTGGAAGCAGGGCATCGCGGGAGAAATATGGAAGAAGGGCATCACGCGATTATTAATGGACGACTGATATTGCTCTTCGCACCTTCACAGGTTAAGTTATTCGCATATGAATAAAATCCTATATATATATATATTTATATATATAGACACACACGAGCAGCTCCGCGCGGGCTTCTTTCGTGCTCGCTACTTCTTAGCGGGCTGCGCCCGCATTCAAGTAGGTTGTGTTTGCATACGACAGTATCCGGCCGGCGACGGCGGGCTTCACCCGCCCCCGGCGGACTTATCCCGCAATATATACAAATCAATATTTTATAATTATTTTTTTCAAAAATATTTATATTTTAATAATCTATCATAATAGATCTAGGAGATTCACTAAATTTTTTGTGGATTTTATGAATTTTAATCATTATTTTTATTATAGGGATATTGTGCAATTACACAAATATCTATTATATTTTATGAATTTTCATTTTTTTATAATATATATTATGTCATTTGAGCTAAAGAATGAGGTTATATTTGATAATTTTGAATGTTCTTCTATATAGTAGTTATAGATATATATATACTAATATATACAGATATTAAGTTATGGTGTAATCCGGTTCACCAATGAATATAAGTCGTCGGATGAAGATTCAAATGATCATATCCATTCGCAGGTGGTCTGCGACTAGTCTTTCAGTTTTGCACTGGTTGGCTATTCGCAGACCACCATAGTCTGCAAATAGCCAAACAGTTTTGCGTCGGGTGACTATTCGCAGACCACCTGCGTAGAGTTTTATTTTTCGAAAAATTATAATAAACTATCGTATAAATAATTTAAAATTTGAAAAAAAAAATATTAAAAAAAACAAAAATAAAATAAAATTTACAAAAATAAAATTATTTGAAAATAAATTAAACCAAAAAATTAAAATAAGCCCTCCGATTGGGAGAGGGCGTAGCATGCCGTCGCGGGACGGGTACTGTCGCGCGGGGCATGGGGCCCCCGTGCACCGTCACTCGTGTCTATATATATATATATATATATATAATTTATTAAAAAAAGGAAAGGAGCGGAGCGTGGGCCGTGCTGTGCTTTGCTGTCTTGCTGATGAGTAGCGCGGGCTCTTCGTTTGAATATTTAATTGGGGCTTTTCTCTTTTTGTATTAAAAAAAACATTTTTTAATATATAAGAAGGGGGAGCTTTGGGCACCGTTTGAGGTGTTGTCGTGCGGAAGTTTTACAGTCCGGGTATCCCATACGCTAGGTTGATCGTGCACGAGCATTAAATGGGTTCGCACTTTCCTTTAGGTTTTTAGTTTTCGCTCGCCTTTCATCGTCACCGTCGCTTCCTCCATGCGGCAACGCAACGCTTCTCCCGGATGTAGATTTCGGAACGGAGATCGATCCGAAAAACGATCTGTCGTCGTGTGACCTTGAGTTCACGGGCTATATATTGCAAAAATGCAGGGGTAAGGTTTGCTTACATTTCACCCTTGTGGTGGGACCCTTCCCTGGACCGTCGCTGTGCGGGAATTTTTGTACATCGGGCTGCCCTTTTTATTTTTTAATTGATTAAGATTGACCGATTTTTTTTTTTTAAGTAACTGGGCATAACATTTTAAATATTTTAGATTTTTAGTGTGCAAATAAATTGGAAGTGTTTCTTTTTAAATTACAGGAGCAAGAAAATGAGGGCTAATCATTAGTCGTGTTTTTCAATTTCCAGAAATTCGCTATAGTTAAGCTCAGATTTTAATCGGGGCGGCAATACGTCTTCTGCGTGTATTTTTAGAAAAAATGTTCAGCACGAAAGTTGTAGATCTCGACGTGATCTACAACTTTCGTGTTGAACATTTTTCCTAAAAATGCATGTACAAGACGTATTTCCAAAAGACGCGTATATAACTCATACAAATAGAGTGCGAATAGCCAAAACTGCAGTGCGGATATCAGTGCCCTTTAGATATTTAGTGTGCAAATAAATTGGAAGTGTATCTTTTTAAATTACAGGAGCAAGAAAATGAGGGCTGGTCGTTAGTCGTGTTTTTCAATTTCGTTGTCATTTTCACATATTACGTGTTTATATTTGTTTGGGCGGTGTAAAGGAGAATCATATTGAGTAGGGGGTATATAAGAAACCTAAACCGATCAAATCGGACTGAACCGATTTTCGGACTGAATCGATCCTTCAGTTCGGTTTCGGTATAGGGGATTGAAAATCAGCATCATTTTAGTTTAGTTCGATTTGTTGGTTGGGTAAAAAAAAAACGAACCCCACGTACCTTAACTATTACAAAATAAAGACTATTCTCTTTGGGTCAAGACATCAAACCTTCGTGTACAACCCCGATATTTGCCAAGAGGTGAGTGGAGACTAATGAGTCAGCAGGCGAGAGGAGTAAGAAGGAGGGCGAGTCAGAGTCCCAAAGAAGGCTCGCATGAAAGCGGGCTAGTCGGGCTCTCGCCAGCTGCTCGCAGGAAGCGGGCGAGCCGGGCTCTCGCCAGCCGCTCGCGGGAAGGTGAACAGGCAGGACCCTCGTCGGTTGCTCGCGGGAAGGTAAGCGAGCCGGGCTTCACAGTTCGCAAGAGGGGGCCCTTATGGGCGGCTCGCCCAGTAAGGGTCCAGGGGTGCTTTTACCTGGAAGCCCCTAGTGGTTTGCAGTTAGCCCCTTCAAACAGCGGAGTTTGGCTGTTGGCAGATCATTTTGGGTTGCGTATAGCAAAAGAGTAAGGCGGAATCCCGTTATTAGCAGACCATGAGTAAAAAACTATAAATAGACCTTGAAAGACACCTTTGGAGTATATTCCAATCTCAGTATTCTGAGCTTCTTCCTCCCTAGGTTATCTTGGCTTAGCTCTCAGGCTCTCCAAGATGCCCAGTCTCAGCTTTAGCTTGGGAGGGGAAGCGATCAAAGATCTTCCGGGTGTGTGGTGAGACCTCCTCGCTGCGACTAAAGGTTTGTGTCTATTTCTGAGGCTTCAGCTTGTTCCTTCCGAGGAATCAGTAAATGCTAGCTGCCCCCAACCTGTTGGGGGCCCGAGTTTCACAAGAGACAAGTTTTGGTTTTAACACTTGGTGACACCAACTAACACAAATAATCGGTGAACTAATCTCTTAGAAAAATATGAATGGTTAAGTTATGCATCAACTTGAGCAGTTCGGCCGTAACATTATTTTCAATTTATTGTAATATGCGTGGTTACATCAATTATTTTTTGCTTCATTAAATAGAAAATGACATGAATTATATTAGTAGTTAATTACCACTGAACTACAGTTAAAACAAGCTATATATTATATATCACATTAAATTACTTTTAAATATATAAATCTAAGATTAATGGTAATTATATTTGTAGGTCTCTAATGGATAATTGCAGTCCACAGACTGATATTTGTAGTCTCACACAATATTTGCAGCCCGAAATTTTTTGAAAAAAAAACTTATCATTTTCATGTTTACAAAAAAAGTTCTCTTAGCTAGCCTTCATAAAACAAAAATTAGGATCATCTATAATTATGAAGCAATTTCAAAATACAAAATTTCAATAAGCTGCGGGCAATCCTTACTCATTTTCAAAAGAATGAAGTGATTGTCATCTACAAATTCAACGTAAATTGCTCAATGATGTGTCACCTCTAACTCGTTGACCTACCTATTTTTCTTGCACAACACAACTGCTTTTCATGCTCTTTCTGTAGAACTCTCAGAGTTTTCAAGCTTCAGAATTTTGTTAGCAAATAAATCTTTCTCATTTACCAGATTTAAGTTCTTCTCATCCAGACTAGCATGTGTAGTCTCCAAATTACCAAAAAAATTGTTTGTAAAATAATACAAAGTATAACAATTAGCTATTACAAGCTTTCTTTTATATGTGCTAGCAAAAAATATAAATATCTAAATTTTTATAAGAAAGGGATTCATGCTACTCTTAGAAGACTCTCAATTTCGAGGACAACTGTTCAAGTTCTGTAATTGCACTGTTGGAGTTGGGGAACACTTTCGGCTCTCTTGTTTCTCACATCGGGTTAGCCCACGTGAGCTTAGAGACGTCGGAGCGTGACTCTCTCCGATGATTGAAGTACCAGCGAACGCGGGGGGTCCGGGGGCGGCGAGCCCCCGGCGGCGGTGGGATAGGGGACGTAGCCCGGTTTCGGTTCCGTGGCCTATTTAAAGGCGTGTAACCCGAATCTAGGGTTAAAGTTTTTCTTAGCTGTTTTGACTGAGGAGTTTTGGAGGCGTCTACGAGGAGATTTCGTAGAGAGACGTTTCCGGCGGTGGTTCCTCCGTTTCTTGTCCAAAGAGAGGGGTGTGAGGTAGGATCGATTTTGATCCTTGTAACCTTGTGTGCTTTGTAATCTCTGTTGGTGAATACAAGAAGGTGAAGCGGAGGTGGGATAGGGGACGTAGCCCGGTTTTGGGTGAACCTCTTAAATTCGTGTGTTTTCTGTGATTTTCTCTTTGTTTTTCCGTTCGAATATCTCTTCTCGGCACCCCACGTTTTTCTACATGCACCATCCCACAAGAATTTCTACATTAGATGGAAGAGTAGTTTTTTTCACAAATATGCATGAAAATGACAGCATTTATAGAATCGCACGAGCCTTCTTGAACTTTTATTCGCTCTCTTAACTCCTCAAGCTCCACATCTGCATCAGATAAAGGATTCTCCATGGCAATGGGAGAGGCGGAAAGAACGAGATCGGTATGGTTTTGTTATCGGGCATAGCGGCTCGCAGAGAGTCGGAAAGAATGAGCGGTATGGTTTATTATCGGGCTGCAAATAGAGGGAGTTTTTTTTGTTATTAAGTATTAAAAAATCATTAATGCGGGGCTGCAAATATTATAATGGGGACTGCAAATATATTCACTCAAGATTAATTACTTCTAAGTTAACTATAAATCTAAATAAATTCATCATTTAAGTCAAAAGAATTAAACTAAAAAAACATTTTTGGCAGATTTAAGTAGTGGTTAGCTTTGTTAGAAAACGGAACCGAGGTTTAAAAATAGAATCGAACCGTGTTGTTTCAGTTCGATCTGAGTGAGTCTGGATGTTGAAAATTGAATGTATTCGATTCGATTTCAATTTTACGCAAAACTGAATATAACTAAAGTAATTATAGAGGTAATAGTGAGGAATGAAGCTCTTGCCAGACTGAAGGTTACAATTTACAAAAATGAATGAAATGCTTTATGAATATTTTGTAGAAAAAATAAAAATTTAAAGCATTTTTTTGTTATTCCAATTAAATATGCATAAATATGGATAAATATGTTAACGTTAGACATTTTTGTATGCGTAGGTGAGCGTATAGAAGTGAATAATTGCTCCCAAGGTGAAAAAAGTTGCACAACTTTTACTGGTGGCACTCATATTAGGTAGATGAAAGGCATTTGATCCCCAGTAAATTTTAAAAGAACTACTGTAATTCTTAATTTTTCATAACAAAGGCAGACATGATGTACTTATGCATTAGTAAGATTATGACTAAAGATAGGGCGCACTATGGTGCGATAAAGGTTGGAGTTAGGGCTGATATAGAGTCGATTTCGAGCGATTTTGGCTCGGCTCGAAATCAAAATTTTCGAGTCGAACTCGGCTCGATATCGATTTTGAGTCGAGTCGGCTCGACTCGAAATGACTTGATTCTGAGGTGGCTCGAAATCGAATTGAGTTGCTCAAAATCGAATCAAGCTGACTAGAAATTGAGTCTTTTTTCTCTTTATTCATAGTTGACTCGAAATTAAATTAGGAAACATCTAAATTTAGCAAATGAAACACTTAAAGTCTTCAATATTTTTATTTACGTTTAAAATTTAGTGTTTTTAATTTTAAAATAATAATATATTAATAAATACATAATATTTTTAATCAATTCGAGTTGATTCAAATCAAATTTCGAGTGATTCATGGCTGACTCGAAATCGACTCGAAATCAAATTCGAGTCAAACTGAATCGACTCAAATTGAGTCGAATCAATTGTAAACGATTCCGTTTCGGCTCAAAAACCCGGGGAAGGAGAAATCAACTATTTTTTTTCTTCCAAAATTGAACCCGAGTGGTATAGAATCCTCCGATTCGCCAAATAAACCGGGCCACTTGATTTCGTCAATAATTATCAATATTCGTCGGTAATTGCTAGTATATCTGTATATGTCAATTACCAACAATTATTAATCCTTACTGGTAATTGTATTCATTAGTAGATGCAAGTATTCGTGCATGCAAATAGGGCTCCATTGGAACCGCTTAATTCTGCTCTGCTCCATTGAGGAAATTCAGGGCGCAGTGAATCCCGCTGCCTGCATCAAATCTGACAAAAATTTGGAACTTTACTCTCTGTCGCCTTTAGATTGTAGCCATGTATGCCACTATGCCAAGGACAGGAACGCTATTGTTCCCTTCTTTCTAGCTTTTCCAAACATCAACTTTCTGCGTTTACTTTCAGGCCTCGTTTGGCGGTGCTCATGAACCGCCGCCGTTCGTGAACGCCCGACCTCACCTACAAAATTTCATGCATTTTATGCTCAAAATTAGTTTATTTTCTTGGTAGCGGTCGTAACCTTTTTGTCATGCCAAACATACATTCTATGATAATTGAGTTTTTGTCCAAACTCATCGGAGCAAATAAGCCGCGCCAAACGAAGCCTTAGGCTTCAGGCTTCATTTTTTTTTTTTTTGAGATTTGCATTGGCATTACGAAAAAAACAAACAAGAAAGGAAAGGCCGAGGCCCCACCTACACCGAGGTACACCCAACCAGATCGGCCGTGATTAGTTCACGGAGTTCCGAACTAACACACTCAAAATTTTCCCAAACAAAAGAGCTACAAGTTTTTGCAAGATTAGCACAATAGTCCGCAGCCCGGTTGGCATCACGAGGCACCATGCTGAAGATGACTTTGCTAAATGCATCCATAAAGGAGAGGTCCGCATCGGTGATCCGCGCATCCGACCATGCCTCTTTCCGTAAGCATCGTGAGCAAAATTCCACCACATTGCGACAGTCACTTTCGATGATCACCCCACGGCTTCCGAACCAGGCAGGTTGCGCCGCACGCTTGATCGCAAGGATAGCCTCCAATTCAACCCTTCCCGGATCCCAGTGAGTAAAAGGGGAACCGGCCGCCAAAACAAGATGACCGTGAGCATCCCGGATCACCAACCCGAGCCCCGCAGAGGAGTCATCAGAGAGGGCCCCATCAACATTAATCTTCAACCACCCCGGGGGGGGGGGGGGGGGGGGGGGGGACACCAAAGGAAAGGGGAGAACAGTCGCAAGGACTGGTTGGTGTCCCAGTTCCCCGGCGGCGGGAAGGAGAGAGAAGGAGGGAGCCCCTCCAAGACCGCAAGCGCACGGCCGAGTGGCGTTGCCACCACACCATTATGCGTCTTGGCGTTCCGCGCACGCCAATTTTGATACACCACGTAACAGAGCACACGAATGGGAGGGAGGGCCGCACCCCGGCATAAGCGCACAACCCGAATAAACTCATCCCAAGAAGCAAACGAGGTGAGCTGGACCCCCCACCGCCCTAGAACGGATGCCACCGTAGTGACCTGAGAACATTTCCCGAGCTGTGCGCTTCAGGCTTCATTTGGCGCAGCCTTTTGCTCCGGTGTGTTTTCACAAAATGAAACGCAGTTTAAATATTTTATTTGGTATCCCGCCTCCGCTCCCAACGCCCGCTTTTCGATCCCAGTATTTTATTTCCCCAACCGCAACCGCTACCCCGACCTCCAGTCCTCGGCGTTTTCAGCGCATGAAAAAAATTCCGGACAGCAAACAGGAATGGCAAGCGCGTACGGGAGGCGGTATTTGGGATCTGCCTTTTTCGCCGGAGCCCCGCCGGAGTACCCCCGGGGGGTTCGCCGGGGTCTGGCGACCCTGCCGGTGGGCTCCGGGCAGGCCGCCGCCGGAGACAGGGGCCGGGTGGCCGGGCTGAGGCACGGCGACAGAGGTAGGGGTGGCCGGGCATTGGCCCTGCCGGAGCCCCGCCAGACTACCCCCGGCGGGTTCGCCGGGTCCAACGACCACTCCGGCAGGCTCCGGGCAGGCTGCCGACGGCGGAGCCGCGCGGGGTCAGATAACGGACGTAGACTGGGCGGCGGCGGGCGGAGAAATGGAGATAAACAGTAAATTACATATATATATATATATATATATAAGATAGAGAGTTTTAAAGAGTAAATTTTTTACTAATAAAATAATTAAATATATATATTATTATCAATAATTAATATATATATATATATGAAAAAAAATAATTAAAAATTTATATAATAGAAAATATTTTATAATAAAAAATGTTTATAAAACGCTACCGCTGTTTTGTCAAACGGTTCTCCGTTCTGAACAGCTCTGCAAACATAGACTACCCAAATATATCTTCATTTCCATCGACCAGTTTCCAACAGCTCCATTTACAAACCTGTATTTACAACAGCTCCTTTTACAACCGCAGCCGCTCTCCCAAATGAAGCCTTAGTTAAAAGTTAAGAGAATATATTCCCCCGGCACCTCCTAAGCGACCTACGGTACATTTGGGGCGATGTTTTTGCTCGTAAAAGTTTGACAAAAAGATGATCATCATAAAATATGTGTTTGACATGACAACGGTTATGACAGTCACCAGAGAAAAAAAAAACAAATTTTGAACGTAAAAATGAATAGAATTTCTTAGATGAGGTTGGATATTCATAATCACCGTATTCACGATCGTCCCACCGTGTCAAACTGACCCTTAATATGTTCCAAAAACAGTCTGAATTTTAGTCTTTACTTCGATTATTTAAAAAAACAAAATTTATGCCGCGTTTGAAATACGAGCGAAGCGTAGGATTTACTAAGAGCACGAGTTTAGTCCCACCGTGAATACGTAATTAAGGCTTCATTTGTTGAGCGGTGGCGGGAGCAGCGGGCGGGTGGAGTCGGAAGTCTCGAACTGGAGGGGGAGAGGCGGGGTTGGAAAAGCGGCATTTGAGGAGCTTTTTCTCTGTCTGGCGGGTGCAAACGGAGCAAACGCTGCCGGAAGCTCGTTTGTTTACCCTCCGTCCGACGGCGTTTGCTCCAAACGCCCGGCGAAAACGCCTAAACAAATGAACCCTAAATATCGCCCCAAATCAACACGCCAAAAATGCTATTTTAGGCCATTTTCGAATGTTCATTCAAGTCCATCTTGAGAGATTTCTCAAAGACAATTGTGAAAGAGAAGGAAACAAAAAGAGCTCGTTTTGATCACATCAATACCCTGCAGAAAATTGAACGCAAAATCCCAAATTGGTTTGCGTGGAGGAGAAAAGCTATTAATTCGTTTGGAATAACTTTTAAACGCATTTATTGTTGAGCATCGCTTTTACAGTTTTACTCTACCTCCCCCTCACAGCAGCTGCCTCTGAAGCCCAAAATTTTCTCACAGCACGATGAATTGTGACCATCCATTTCAACATGTCTAATTCATGGTAAAGATTTTTAGGTGCGCTCGGCGGACACCATACTCGTGCGCAGGTCTATACCAGCACAGAGCATGGATTGCTTTGAGCACTGCATCCGCTGAGCGAAAACATCGTGTCAAACGGAGCATGGCGGTATGGACCGTCATGAACACGGTGGTTATAAACCGTCGTTCGTGAATACTCTACCTCACCTAAGGATCATCATTCACCTTTAAATTCAAAACTAGTTTTCTTTTCTGAGTGACGATCGTAACCGTTGTCGTATAAAACATAAATTCAATGACGGCAGCGTTTTTATTTCAAACACTGTAGCAAAAACATCGTGTCAAACGGAGCCAAAATTAATTGTGTGAAGTTGTACTAAGAACATGAGGTGCAGTACAAGAAGGTGAGAAAGTTAATTACATCACATAATTATAATTGTATTACACATCACTATTCGTATCCAAATGATTTTTTTTAAATTGATTTTATAGATAGTGTTAGAAATGCTTGTGACCGCGCGGTCTCTACTGTGACCGCACCTTCCGGTCTAACCGCACGGTCTTTTTCTATGACCGCACCTTGCGGTCTGACCGCGTGGTCTCTATTGTGACCGCATCTTGTGGTCTGACCGCGCGGTATGCCTGTGATCGTACCTTGCGGTCTGACCGTGTGGTATCTATTGTGACTGCACCTTGCGGTCTGACCGCGCGGTATGCCTGTGACCGCACCTTGCGGTCTGACCACGCGGTCTCTACTATGACCGCACCTTGCAGTCTGACCGCGCGATCTCTACATGTGACCACACCTTGCGGTCTGATCGCGCGGTCTCTTCTAGTGACCGCACCTTGCGATCGATCTCTTGAGACCGCACCTTGCAGACCGCGGTGACCACATATGCAGCTATGTATAAATTTAGTCTCACATCTCCTATTTGTAATCTCTCTCAGCTCCTCCATTATATATAAAGGAGGTCATACCTTTGTAATATTGAGATTTTTTGGAAACAAAATATTCAGTTATTTTTAATTGTCACGTGTCTTTGTTAAATTATGATATTTCCAAGTTTTCACATGCAGAGCAAACACCGGTCCTTCGGTTGTGAACCCTATGTTTCATCGCCCGTTTTTTCTCTTGAGTGGTCTCCTCCTTTTGATCGCGCGACCTCCTTCTGCATCTTGAGCAGTGTCCTCTTTCTGACCGTGCGACCTCTCTCTGCTCTTGAGCGGTCTCCTCTTGAGCGGTCTCTTTTTGCGTGGTCTCCTCCTCTTGAGCGGTCTCTTTCTTTTGAGCGATCTCCTCCTCTTAAGCAGTTTCCTCTTCTATGGGTACTCCGGATAACTCCTCCTCAACTACCCTGACCGCTCCTCCTGTTCTGATCACCCCCCAAACCTCCACTGCTTCAGGAAATTTAGGTACCACCTCAAAGCTGACAGGACCAAACTATCCTAACTGGAGTGTCTCCTTCACATTTTTGTTAAGATCCCAGCGTAAACGTCATCACCCCACTGATGACCCTCCTCCAAGAGGTTCTGCTACCTTTGATGACTGGGATGCCAATGATGCTCTAGTTCGAACATGGCTAGCAAACAATCTATCTAATGAATGTCTGCCCATCATTCGTCACGATGAAACTGTTAAGGCTGAATGGACTCATCTTGCTGCTCTTTATTCCAAGGGAGCTCAGACTTTCCGCATATACATGTTATTTGCCGATCTCTTTGCTTGCCCCTCCATGTCTCCTACAGCTGCTTATCAAGAGGTGCAAGCTCATGGTGCCGAACTTCTTTAGCATCGCCCCTTCTCCGCTGATCATGCCGAGCAACAGAAACACTTCCAGCAAATCTAGGTGGTGTGTTACCTTCTTTGCCACCCAGAGTTTTATGATATGATCAAACAATAAATTCTAGGAGAAGCTGACTCTCCCACCCTTGCTGCTACCGCTGCTCGCATCTCTGTTGTCACCACTCTTCTTCAACGACCTCTGCTTGCCTCCACACCACCCTCCGACACCTTTGCTCATCCGGCTCTTCGAAGCAACACTAGTGGTTGTGGAGGTCACCCTGGGAGAGGTCCGTCCCGATACCTCTGCTCTCATTGCAGTAAGACAGAACATTCTGTGGATCAATGCTATACCAAACATCCTCATCTTCGCCCTCCAGCAAGTGAAGCAACTCTTTTGGCCAACAAGAAGTCAGTCTCTCTCATCACCTCTTCAGGTATTGACCATATGGTCACCAGGGGTAAGTGGCTCATTGACTCTGGTGCTATAAGCCTCTTCTTTTTTCTCATTTGGACAAACATAGTTGGTCACCTCTGATTTTGATTGCGGATGGTTCACCATCTCCTGTATGTGGGACCAGAATAGTCTAAGTCACTCAGTCTCTTCAACTACAAGACACTCTCTACGTGCCAACTTTTCAATGCAACTTACTCTCGGTTACTTCCCTATGCAAACAACTATATTGCTCAGTAACGTTTACCTCTACTACTTGCACTTTGCAGGATCCACATTCAAAGGAGATGATTGCTACTGAGACTGAAAGCGACGACCTCTTCTTCCTGGATACTGTATCTCCCATCTATGCATCCACCTCTCTTCTATAGTGACATCTCCGCCTTGGTCATCCACCTCCTCGACTTCTCTACCAGCTCCTCCCAGATCTGTCCAAGGAAGACTCCTCTCTCAACTGTGAAGTCTGCTAACTCGGGAAACACCATCTCTCCTCTTATCCAGCAAAACAAGGACCCGGCTCTTCTCGTCCTTTTGAAATTATTCACTCCGACATTTGGGGTCCTTCTCCTACCAAATCTGTTGGTAGGGGTAGACTGTATTTTGTTACTTTTATTGATGACTTTTCTAGATATACCTGGACGTATCTTGTAAAGAACGTTCTGATCTATTTTCTGTATTCACCTCCTTTTATAATAAAATTAACACACAATTTGATGTGACTATTAAAGTTCTTTGTACTGATAATGCTAAAGAGTATCTTAATAATCAATTGTCAAATCTATATATGCATCATTACATTATCCACCAGACAAGCTGTCTATATACTTCCTAACAAAATGGAGTGGCAGAACGCAAGAATAGACATCTCCTTGATGTTGCCCGTACTATTCTCACTCAGATGAATGTCCCTCACTCATACTGGAGTCATGCCATCCTCTTATCCTGCTATCTCATCAACCGAATTACCTCTTAGGTCCTCCAAGGCCAGACCCCCTTCTCCATCTTATACCCAAGTACCACGCCTTTTTCTTTAACCCCTCGAGTCTTCAGCTGCACGACATTTGTCCACTCTCCTTCCACTGGTCCATCAAGTGCATCTTTTTTGGCTATTCTCCCACTCAAAAAGGATATCGATGTTATGACCCTTTTCTTAGAAAAACGGAATGTCTCTGCTGACGTCACATTTTTTGAAGATACTCCCTACTTCTCGCAAGACCCTACAACGTCACCCACTGATAATAACCCAACTATACACATTGTTTCTGCCCCTCCGCCCGAACTCACTCAACCTTCTCTTCCCACACCATCCTTTTCCTCTCCATCTCCCGCCACCACTTCTTCACCTCCGGGGATGTATTTGCCAGTTCCCAGGCCAGCACTCTCTTCATCGGACGTATCTGATACAGATGACAGGTCAGAACTTGATCTTCTCATTGCTCTTCGCAAGGGAGTCCGAAAGTGTACTCAACATTCTATTCATGATGTAGTCTCGTATGCTCGGCTGACTCCTTGCAGGAATTTTGCTCTAGCGCTCTCGACCACTAACATTTCAACCACTTATTAAGAAGCTCTTACCATAGCACACTGAAAAGCTATCATGGATGAAAAAAATCACTATCTTGATTAAAAGGGGTACTTGGATTATTGTCCCCACTCCTCCTACAGTAGATGTGATCGGATGTCGATGTGTATTTGTTGTAAAGTTTCTTCCTGATGGCACTGTGGATCGTTATAAGGTTCGGCTGGTTGTTAAGGGTTTCACGCAGACATATGGTGTGGATTTCTTTGACTCTTTCTCCTCAGTTGCTCGCATCAGCACAATTCAGGTTCTCTTTTCTGTCTCTATCAACAAAGATTGGCAAATGTCTCAGTTAGTGTAAAGAATGTCTTCCTCTATGGAGACCTTCAAGAAGAGGTATATATGGAGCAACCTCTTGGGTATGTTGCTCATGGAGAGTATCAGATATGCAAGCTGCTAAAGACAATCTATGGCCTCTAGCAAACCCTCGGGCTTGGTTCGACAAGTTCATCCAAGTTGTCTCTGTCATTGGTTTTGCTCGAAGTTTTGCAAATCACTCTCTCTTTATACGAAGAACTCCTCACTGGTTGGTTGTTCTTGCTGTCTATGTAGATGATATTCTCCTTACTGGTGATGAAAAGATCGAATTGCTCTAACAAATAAACATCTTCAACAAAACTTCGTTACAAAAGATATGTGTTGGAACCGGGATTCGGCCCAATGAGGAGTTTCGACCACAAAGATGGGTGCAACTCTCGCTTACTCATCACCTGGAGCAACTTGACCGAAGACTTGGAACTGAGACCCTTGGGGACAGTGTGTGTTAAATTTTTGAAGTGGAAGTGGAATGGTGTTGGGCGGTCTGCAGGTTGGAGACCGCAAAGACCGCGCGGTCTACGCTGGTGCTCTGGCCGGTTCTGTCTGGGTGGTCTGATCTGAGAGATCACATGTTTATCCAAGCAGCTCGCGCAGGTTGTTCTGGCAACTTGTTCAAGTCGACCAGGTGTTAAAGTAGGTATGCCTTCTTGCAGTGACCGGGCGGTCTAACGACTTGTTCTAGTCGGTCTGGGTTACTGAAGAAGTTCTTTGCTTATGCAATAAGACCGGGCGGTCTGTTTTGGGAGACCGCAGTAATCGGACGGTTTGTAATAACTGTATGGTTAATAAGGGAGCTGTTAGACTTGCTGAGCTCGGGCAGTCTGTTTGTGAGACCGCTCGTGATCTGATGGGTGGTTATTGTATCCCGGTTTGTGCGGTGACGACATCCATCTACTCGCCTATAAATAGGGATGAAGGGCCCGTATTTCATAACGAGAACTATAAGAACCAAAGTTGGCTTGATTGTGCCGGTCCCACTTTGAGGTTGTGCGGTCTGAGATTTTGTCTGACAGGTTTGTTTGTTCGCAGGTTAGCGGCTAGAAGCTCGCGGTTAGCTTGTCTCCTTTCTTCCAGCTTTGAATAAACCAGTCCGGGCGGACTGTGTTTAGGTGTTCTTGGACTGTGCAGCGAACTCAGTTGATCAGACGGTCTTAAGTGGCCAGGCGATCTGGAGTTGTGGTCTGTAGCAGGAAGCAGTTTCTTTGTTCAGTGTTCGCGGGTTCTTCTGTGATCTTAATTATGACCGTGCGGCCTGGGCGATCAAGAAGTACGAACTGGTTATTTTCAGCAAAGAAATAAAGCAATAGGTCGGGCGGTCTGTGGTTGCGGTCTGACAGGTGCGGCTTGTGCTCTGTTCGCGTGGTCTCAGGGGCTACCCGTCTGGCTTGTCTGTTCGCGCGGTCTGGCTGTCTCAAGTTGTCAGGTCGCAGCAGCTTGTATTTTGTGGTTTGTGCTTCTCTCCTCCGTGATTCTTATGAATCATGTCTCGCCATGTATACATTGTATTGTAAAGAGATAGTTAATACCATAACACTATTCAGTCTTCCTATTGTCATTGTTGTGCTACACTTGTGGAAAGTTTTGTGAAGTGTTCCACATTTTTACTTCACCTCCGGACCTCAAGTTTTTTAACAGTGTGGAGGTCCCACCACACACCCAGAAGATCGTTGAGCGCTTCCCCTCCCAAGCCAAGAACTGAAGCCGGGCACCTTGAAGAGCTCTGAGAATGCTAACCAAAGATAACCTTGAGGAGAGAGAAGCCAAAAAGGAGTCACTCCAAAGGTGCTCTTAGGGTCTTATTTATAGTTTTTCTGAACTGGTCTGCTAACAGCGGGGTCCCCGCGAGTACCGCCTGCGAACCCTCCTTAGGCGAGCGACCCGCGAAGGCTCTGCTCGCCTGCCTTCTAACGAGAACCAGCCAAGGTCAGGTCTCGCCATCTCCTCTGCGAGATCACCCTGGTTCGCCTCCCTCAGCTCTCGCGACTCCTTAGTGGCGAGACGACTATTTTCAGCCTAGGTCACACATCTTCGAGCCTTGCCCCCTCGGGCGAACACGTGGTTGTACAATATGAGACCTCCTAAGTATTTTCTGTGGATAGAAATCTCACGAAGACACAACTCAGTGATACTTTCACAACAAAAATATGACTATGATCTTTTAAAAGAAATAGGCCTACTTAGAGCTAAACCGGCTTGATGTCCGATGACTGTTGGTGAAGAAAAATCTTGGAACGAGGACTCGACACTTCTTTTAGACATCACTAGGTATAGACGACTAGTGGGCAAATTTATCTATCTGATCGTAACAAAACCGGACATCTGTTATGTTGTATGCAAGGTAAGTCAGTTCATGCAATACCCCAGGGAGTGTCATCTCAAATCAACTCTAAAAATCTTGGAATACGTGAAAGGATCTCCAGGGAAGGGATTGTTTTTTCAGAAGAATAACCATTTGAGGATTGAAGTCTACTATGATGCTAGCTATGCTGATGACAAAGAAGATCGGAAGTCCACATCCGGTTATTGCACGTTTGTAGCAGAGAATCTAGTCAGCTGGAAAAGCGAGAAATAAACTGTTGTATCTAGATCAAGTGCTGAGGTTGAATACAAAAGTATGACTCCAACCACCTGTGAATTAAAGTGGTTACAGGCCCTTATGCATTACTTGGGAGAAGTCTATGACTATCCGTTACCAATGTTCCGCGACAACAAAGCTATCATATACATATCAAGAAATTCAGTATTTCATGAGAGGACAAAACACATTGAAGTTGATTGTCACTTCATCGGAGAAGAAATATTGAAGGAACAAATCTGCACTCCGTTCGTCACCTCCGCCAATGAGCTAGCAGATATCTATACCAAACCAGTATCATCCTCGTCTTTGTTTTCTGACATTTGTTCCAAGCTGGGCATGATTGACATATATGCTCCAGCTTGCGGGGGAGTGTCAGAAAATGCTTGTGACTGTGCTATCTCTATTGTGACCGCACCTTGCGGTCTGACCGCGCGGTCTCTTCCTGTGACCGCACCTTGCGGTCTGACCGCGCGGTATGTCTGTGACCGCACCTTGCGGTCTGACCGCGCGGTCTCTGCCATGTGACCGCACCTTGCGGTTTGACCGCACGCCAAGTGACCGCACCTTGCGGTCTGACCGCGCGGTATGCCTGTGACCGCACCTTGCGGTCTGACCGCGCGGTCTCTACTGTGACCGAATCTTGCGGTCTGACCACACGGAATGCCTGTGACAGCACCTTGCGGTCTGACTGCGCGGTCACTACCTGTGACCGCACCTTGCGGTTTGACCGTGCAATCTCTTCCAGTGACCGCACCTTGCAATCGATCTCCTGAGACCGCACCTTGCAGACCGCGGTGACCACATATGAAGCTATGTATAAATTTAGTCCCACGTCTCCTATTTGTAATTTCTCACACCTCCTCCATTCTATATAAAGGAGGTCATACCTTTGTAATATTCAAATTTTTTGGAAATAAAATATTTAGTTATTTTCAAATGCCACGTGTTTTTGTTAAATTCTGATATTTCCAAGTTTTCATAGATAGAACTATGCATATATATTGAAACATCTTCCCAAAAAAAATAAAGTTGTTCCAAAAAAAATAAAGTTGTTCCCAAAAAATATTCAAATGCATATATTTGATGTTACATTAATCTGATCTATAATATCAAATAGTAGCCGTTTGACGTAACCGTTTCCCAAAAAACGTAAAAGGGAAGAAGAAAACAATTAGCAAACACAAAGACAATAGTAACCGTAAATATATATATATTAACCGGGTGCATACCTTGTGATTAAATTAATCTAAATCTTCAACATTCTTCAACCATTCATCATAAAAATCTCCAAATCTCTCTCAATATTGCACTGCAAAGCAAAAAATATTATGCTATCATTGGATTATAAATGACACTAATAAATAAACAAATTTTAGTAAATAGTCATGCCTTATCATTAAAAAAGTTGTGATATATGATTCATCTCATTCATCTGCTTGTTGTTCATGGTATCTCGTCCAAGCAGGATATATTAGCGACTTTGTACAATCTTCTTTCATCTGCAACATGATGAGGTGATTGTCATTTATGTACCCCATATAAACAATCTTCCATATAGCAGTAGGAGCAGAATGCAGCGGCAGAAATGTGAATGATTGTTGAATTAAAAAGTGCACCAACTGAATGTTGTAGCATGACACCACCAATCTCACTATAAATAGTTCTAATAGTCGTATTTTCTAGATTTCTTTTCTTCAATGATGATAATATTGTACGTGGCTTAACTACGACATTAAACATTTTCGCCACTATCTTCTGCTCATTGTCATGATATAGCCTACCAATGTATGGATGCGCTTCTAGATGAACAAATTCATGGTTGTGAAAATCATATTTGACCTCAATCTTCCATTCATTGTTATCTTCTCTACGCCCTTTAAGTGCAAACTTGCTTTCACAACATTTTGAACTTGACTTTCTAATATTTTTCTTTACAAAACCATTCTTACACTACAAAAAAATGGACTTCTAGCTAGAGCAAATTGTCATGGCTAAAAGTTCAAAACAGTGGCAAAAAACTTTTAACCACGGTCTGCCCACGACAAAGGGCAGTGGGCAATACGAGCGTGTCAAAAAGTATTTGTCACGCTCGTCCCGTGGCGAATACCATTTTGCCACGACTTTAGCCACATATCTAAACCGTGGCTAAAGGTTTTGATTTTAGCAATTATTTGTCACGTTTCCCCTGTCATGACTAAAAGTCCATTATTAGCCATGATATTTAACCGTGACAAATACTTGACAGATTTATAAAAAAATATTTGCCTCGGTTTGAAATCGTGACAAATACTTGACAAATTTATTAAAAAAATATTTGCCACGATTTGAAATCGTGGCAAATACTTGACAAATTTATTAAAAAAAGATTTGCAGCGATTTGAAGTCGTGACAAATAGATTTATATACAAAAATTATCATTGTCAAAATATGTTGAAAATAATTAAATATATTTTAATAGAATTAGATGAGTGTTAACTGCTTCCCAAAAATAACTATCAATCTGCATAAGAAGTCGGTCAATTTAAAGGAGCAATACACAAAATTTCTCATTAAAGTCCAACTATAGTTAAAAGAACTACATCTACAACTCTAATTGCAGTTTAAATGTTTATGTGATAGGTTTGGATTATAAAATTTTATTATGTTAGCCTAATGTGATGATTTAATTATATGCCTTTAATTATAGACATTAGGGTTGCGATTCACATTACTAAAAATTAAGTATTTCATGAAAGGACTAAGCATGTTGAATTGATTATCATTTTATCACGAACAAAGTGAAATAAAAAAAATGTAATTTTTTAATTAATGTTTGCCATCTATATTTTTTTTGAAAGACGCAAATATCATGTAATTAAAAACCAAAAAAAAAACTACAGCATGTCATCTAAGTCCACCCGAACAAGCTCGGCAAACTCAGTCTGGGTGCTATCAACGTCCAGCCAAACAAAATTTTCCCGAAGGGCAAAACGCGCACAAAAATTAGCAACTCTATTGCCCTCACGACCAATATGCTGGAACTGAAGCTGGGGAAAGCCGCTCAGAAATGAGAAGTCCTCGTCGCCATCCACTGTCACTCTCCAGTCACCCCGTCTCATCCCAGCAGCACAGCTATCCATAAGGGTACGACAGTCGTCCTCTATAATAGCTCCGCGAGTCCCATATAAAGAAGGGGCAATCTGATCCTTCAGCGCCAAAATCGCCGCCAGCTCCACTCCCCCAGGATCCCAATGCAGCATCGAGATCCCAGCAGCAAAGACAAGGGCACCCCGATCGTCACAAGCCACCATCCCAAGCCCAGCAAGCCCAGACGAGGAAAGCGAACCATCCACATTGAACTTTATCCATCCAGGGGGCGGGGGGCACCAAGAGAGTGGTGTCGACAGCCGGTGAGGCTGGGTGGTACCCCAGTGCCCCTGTGCTGGTAGAGTATGCAAAATGGAGAGGTTCTCAACGATGGTTGCTGCCATAACCGTAAAGGTCGCCACCTCCCCATGGTGAACCTTGGCATTGCGGCCACGCCATGCTTGGTAAACCGCACAGCAAAAAACTCGCGCCGTACCTAGTGCACCGACAGAGGCGGAGGAGAGAAAGTCACGCACAGTCTCCCAACTGGAGAATGAGGGAATACTGTAGCCCCATCGCCGAAGAGCGACCCGGATGGCCACAAGACAACAGCAGTCCGAGACCAGATGGTCTCGAGTCTCCTCTAAAGTGCAGCCCCAAGGACATTCACGCTCAGCAGAAAGACCCCGACGGGCAAGCCACACACGGGTGGGGATAGCATCCCAGAGAAGCCGCCACCAAAACATCCGATCCCGCGGGTGAAGCTTCAGCTTCCGAAGCCAGCTGAAATCCGTACGAGTCCCATCGAACTGGGCCATGAAAGCAAGGGAGGCAACTGATCGGCCGCTGAGGCGGGTGCAGAGCTCCGACATGTCCTGGGGTTGCGAGCTGTGAAGAGGGATCTGGAGGATGAGCGCAACAAGGTCCGGCCCAAAAAACTGAGATAGAGCGGAAGCATCCCACCCGTCACCAGGCATCACAAAAGCTGACACCGGGATCGACTCCAGCGCGCCGCAGTCAGCAAAAGTGGGCCACCGAGACAAAGGCCGGTCGAGAATCCAAGCGTGAGCGAGCACATCCACAGACTCCCCATCCGCAATCTTCCAGCGAAGCAGAGGACGAAGGCACTCGACACCATCCCTGATGAGGCGCCACACCGGAGAGTCGCGTCGAGTGACCCCCTCCCGCCAAAGACGGCCAGTGTACCGAGCAGAAACCACCCTGTGGAAAAGGGAAGAACCCGACTGCATCAGCTCCCAGGCGAACTTTTCCCGTAAAGAGCCCTGCCATCTACTTACCCCATGGAATCCAAGCCCTCCCCCGGCCACTGGAGAGCAACAGTGCTCCCAGCTAACATAATGCATCCCACGCTGGGAGGGGTCTTTCTGCCACAGAAAAAACCGCGCCAACCGCTCTATAGACTCCTGGACCGAGCGAGGCACGCGACAGTGCGTATAAAGGAACATCGGCGTGGCCAACAGCGCCGAGTTGACGAGGGTGGCCTGGCCAGCCAAAGATAGGTGTCGGTTCCCCCAAGCGCGAACCTTCTCTGCCACCTTCAGAAGCAGGTGTGAAAAGTCGGAGCGCTTCAACTTACGCATAGCCAGTGTAATGCCCAAGTAAGTGAACTCGCGGACCCTCTGAAAGCCCAAACGGTGAGTCAGCCTGCTACACTGCCACCTATGGGTGGACTTGCCAAACATGACCATGGACTTCGACCTGTTGATCCGCTGCCCAGTCCAGGAGCAGTACTCTTGCAACGCTGCAAGACACTGATCCACACACGACGTGGTGGCATCCGAGGTGATGAAGATGTCGTCAACGTATAACAAATGAGAGATCCGTGGGCCAGAGGACGCCACCATAACGCCCAGTGAGTTCCCCCGCTGACTGAAGGCAAGCGAGAGCAACTCAGAGCACAAAACAAACAGAAAAGGTGATAAGGGGCAGCCCTGCCGAAAGCCGCAACTCTCCTTGATCCACCTCGTACGTCGCCCGTTGAGAAGCAACGCAAACTGCGGCCCCTCTACACACTGCAGAATCCATCTAGCAAACCTCTCCGGGAACCCAAACATGTCCAGAACCCGCCACAGCGTCTCCCACGACATCTTGTCGTACGCCTGCTCCATGTCGAGCTTCAATATGAGGAATCCTGTCATTGAGGTCGAGGTCGCCAGCTTGTGCACCACCTCCTGAGCGATAAAGCACTGGTGGGAAATAAAGCGCCCAGGAACAAAGGCCCCCTGCTACTCAGAGATAAGCGAAGGAAGGAGCCCCTTCATGCGATCCACAAGGATCTTCTCCGCCACCTTATAGATGGTCTGGCAAAGACTAATAGGCCGAAACCGGTCCGGTCGAGATGCATTGGGGCACTTCGGAATGAGTACCACCAATGTCTCCTTCCACTCGCTGGGCATGCGACCAAGAGCAAAGAAATCGCAAATGGCCCTGCAAACAGTGGAACACACAATTGGCCAGAAATGGACAAAAAAGGAAGCAGTAATACCGTCCATGCCCGGAGCACGGTTGGTCTTCATGGCCTTGATGACGCCCCAAATCTCTTCCACAGAAACCTCCTTCAGCAACAGGGAGGCCGCCTCACCATCGAGCCGCCGCGAGGATGGCAAGAGAGGCCAGCCATTAAGGACAGGAGGTGCACACTCCCACTTCCGATCAAAGAAGTCCAAGAAAGCCGCCTCAATATCCTCCGGATCCTCAACAAGGATGCCATCCTCAAGCTCAACCTGAGCGATCTGATTCCCGCGCCGATGCGCAGAAGCAATGGAGTGAAAATAGTGGGTGTTCGCATCACTATCATTGATCCACTGCACCTTGACCCATTGCCTCCACCAAGTGGCCAAACTAGCATGAGTGCTCAAGAGCTCCTTAACCGCCGCAATAAGAGCTCGGGTCTGGTCCTCCGAGATGCCACCATCCAAGCTCTCCAACTGCTGGAGCTCCACAATCATCGCCTCCAGCGTTTCCTTCCGGGCCCCCAGATCCTTGAGCTTGTTCTTGCTCCAAAAGAAAAGGGTCCGAAGGGTACAACGACACTTCCGTTGTAGAACCTCCGCACTGCCACCAACATCCGCCTTAAGCCAAGAGCGAGAGACCACCTTCCGCACCATCGGGTACGAAAGCCTAGTATACTCAAACCTGATCCACCTAGTTGGTCGCGCAGCCTGAATCGCCCCCAAAGTCACGAGGAGAGGACAGTGGTCAGAGCCAACACGAGGTAGGTGCCGCACAGTGCCTAATGGAATAACATCCATACCCACCGAGTTGACAAAAACCCGATCCAAGCGCCCCAACACACGCCCAAGCCCGGGCTGATTGTTACACCAAGTAAAGGCCGGGCCCGTGAACCCCAACTCCTGCAGGTCCAGATCCGCCAGAGCCGCATCCATCTCCAGAGGCCCCTGAGAATACACAAAGGGCCGAATACCGCGCCGCTCCTCCGGCCGCAACAGGCAGTTAAAGTCACCCCCACCAGTATCGGGAGATCCGGGGTCGTAAACTGCTCCAGCAGAGACCACAACTGTCTCCGAATACAAGCATCCTTATTCGCATAAACGAACACCACCCGCCAACAGCGCTTATCAGGGAAAGTAACATCTCCAATAACGCATTGCTGAGATAGAGAAACTGGCACAAACTGAACCACATCACTCCGCCACAGCACCGCAATACCCCTCGACCTACCAGCTAACGGTTGATGGACAAAATCCCAATTCCTACCCGCTAACCGATCCACATCACGCCTTGAAAGATCCTCCACCATCGTCTCAGACAAACCAACCAAGGGAACCCCCCACCGCACAATGAGATCGCGGAGAAGATGCCCAATAGCTGGCTTCCGAGCCCCCCTACAATTCCACATAAGGAGGCTCGTCATGGGCCCCTTAGAGAGGACGTGTCCCCGCCGTCGGTAAAACAGTCATCCCTTGGACGCTTGTGAAAACCAAAATCAGATTGCGCAATCACCCGCAGTGGCTCAAGAGGGTAGATAGCCTCCCGGGCAGCATTCGCGCAGTGCACCCAAGGTGCATTTGGTGCCGACGTAGCATCCATGGAGAAGGGGACCAACTCTGTCCCAATCACCGCAGCTGCATCGGGAAGCTTCTCCAAATCCGGCTCGGTGCTGTCCAAGGGATCACCGGGCAGCAGGGATAAAGCCTGCGGGTTCGGCACCCCTGGCGGGCAGGCCTCACGAGGAACAAGCCCACGCAGCTCCGGAGGCTGGGCAGGAGCAGGGGGCCGCACAGCAGCAGCCGGGGGGGCGGCGACCTGGGGCGGGCTGGACGGGAGGTGCGGGATGCTGAAGCGGGGTCTTCCCGACCCCGCGGCGGCGGCGCTGCTTGACCACACTCCAAGGACCGGATCCGAGCACACCGTCCGGCATCGTTCCATCAGCAGGAGGCTGTCCCCGCGGCATAGGAGGGGCGGGAGCAGGCGGAGGAGCAGCTTGATGGGAGGGGCGGGCTGGGGGGGGGGGAGCAGGGCGTTGTGTAACATCCCGACTCTGAAAAGGGGTCTAGCCGGTTCAGTTGAACCCTTGGAGGAAACTAGGCCGGGTCATAAGGCAATCACGACCCGACCTTCACCACATAGAGGTGGTCATTTAGAGAAATGACTGTTTTAGGTAGCATTGTGCCTCGCCATAACACTGAAGTGGTATATTGAGCATACGTGCTCCGAATCGACTTCCGTCAGTTGCATTAGACTCGTATAGTTGATACGAGTGCAACGGAACTCGTTTCGTTTCGATCCGAGGTCATTTGGTGAATATGACCATTTTGAGTATAGTAGCGCGTCACGACGATGCAGTTTTAGAATATGGAGCGTACGTGCTCCGAATCGACTTCCGTCAGTTGCATTAGACTCGTATAGTTGATACGAGTGCAACGGAACTCGTTTCGTTTCGATCCGAGGTCATTTGGTGAATATGACCATTTTGAGTATAGTAGCGCGTCACGACGATGCAATTTTGGAATATGGAGCATACGTGCTCCGAATCGACTTCCGTCAGTTGCATTAGACTCGTATAGTTGATACGAGTGCAACGGAACTCATTTCGTTTCAATCAGAGGTCATTTGGTGAAAGTGACCGTTTTGAGTATCGCAGCGCGTCACGACGACGCAGTTTAGAATATGGAGCATACGTGCCCCGAATCGATTTCCGTCAGTTACTTTAGACTCGTATAGTTGATACGAGTGCAACGGAACTCGTTTCGTTCCGATCCGAGGTCGTTTGGAGAAAACGACTATTTTGAGTAACGTCGAGCGCGACAACAACGCCATTTTAAAATGTTGGGCAAACGGACTCGGAATCAACTTCGGATGCTTTCGTTAGCTTCGTATGGTTGACACGAACACAAAGACGCACTACGCACATTTTTCCTGTGCTTGTTTTGAGAGTTATGAATATATATGTATATAAATAATTATATGCCTATATATATATATGAATATATATATATATATACATATAAAACCGAAATCAGCGATGAAAACCTGGGAACGGGAAACCAGGATGAGCGATCAAGCACTGGAGCAAAACCATGGGCGAGCTCGTGGGGGCACGGGATTGGGCCTCGTCGGCTACATAGGGAGGCTTCTTCTCCTCTTGCAAGGGCGATGGTGGACGGTAAGAACGCCCTCCTCTCTCCCTCTCCCTCCTCTTCGAAACTCTGCCGGATTAGGGATCGATGCAAGAAATCGGGGCACGACAAGGGAAACTCCGACTCCTTCTCCGCCTCTTACTTGAGCCTAGCTTCATCTAGTTTGGTACCCGATTGAGGGAGCTCCATCTCTTCCTCCTCCGGCAAACGGTAGACTCTAAACTTGCTCCATTTTCGTTTACTCTTCAGCTTGGGTCATCATGAGAATGGAAAATCTATGGTGTTCTGATTTAGGGATTTTGGGTTTTCTTCCTCTTCAAGGAAGGATCTCCTTTCCTCTTACCAACTATATCTCTCTCCCTCACACTCTTCCTCTGTTTGTGCAAGCTTTGATATATACATATATACACATAGTTATACTTATATGTGCTTGTTAGTAGGGGGGGGGGCTGCCTTGTGAGCTGATGTTGGGGGCTGCTCCTTGTTGAATTGGGTGCTGCCTTGTGAGCTGTTCAATGGGGGAGCTGCTATGCTTGATCAGCTAGGAGCTTTTAGATTTTATCTTGGGGCTCCTATGCTTGATCAGCTAGGAACTTTTAGATTTAAAATGGGGGCTGCTCTTTACTTTCCTATTATATAATCTGTTTAGGGGCTGCTTCTTAAGTATTGTTTATTGGAGGCTGCCTCTTTGTTTCCGTTTCTTTGGGCTGCTCTTTACTTGTTAGTAGGGGACTGCCTTGTGAGCTGATGTTGGGGGCTGCTCCTTGTTGAATTGGGGGCTGCCTTGTGAGCTGATGTTGGGGGCTGCTCCTTGTTGAATTGGGGGATGCCTTGTGAGCTGATGTTGGGGGCTGCTCCTTGTTGAATTGGGTGCTGCCTTGTGAGCTGATGTTGGGGGCTGCTCCTTGTTAGTAGGGGGCTGCCTTGTGAGCTGATGTTGGGGGCTGCTCCTTGTTGAATTGGGGGCTGCCTTGTGAGCTGATGTTGGGGGCTGCTCCTTGTTAGTAGGGGGCTGCCTTGTGAGCTGATGTTGGGGGCTGCTCCTTGTTGAATTGGGGGCTGCCTTGTGAGCTGATGTTGGGGGCTGCTCCTTGTTGAATTGGGTGCTGCCTTGTGAGCTGATGTTGGGGGCTGCTCCTTGTGAATTGGGGGCTGCCTTGTGAGCTGATGTTGGGGGCTGCTCCTTGTTAGTAGGGGGCTGCCTTGTGAGCTGAGGTTTGGGGCTGCTGCCTTTACCCTAGGTTTTCCCAATTTGGGGGCTGTTTTCATGCTATCATGTTGGGGGGGGGGGGGGGGGGGGCTGCTCTTATAATACCTGTTAACTGGGGGTTGTTTTCATACCTTATTGTTAGGGGCTGCCATATATCCTTCCTGTTTGGATTTTTCTGTTTGGAGCTGCCTTGTAGAATCAGTTTGGGCTGCTGTTATATAACCTGATCGGGGGCTGCTTCTTATATATATTTTTGTCTAATTGGGGTTGATGTTATAAAATTCTGTGGGGGGGGGGGGGGGGGGGGGGGCTGCCTTTTATAAATCCTTTATAAGGGGCTGCTGTTATGAATTCCTTATGGGGGGGCTGCTCTTATTCTTGTGCAATTTAATAGTTGGGGCTGCTCCTTACCTTGTTGATTTGGGGCTGTTTTGCTGGGGCTGCTCTTACCTTGTTGATTTGGGGCTGTTTGCTTTGAGCTGCTCTTTACCTTGTTGATTTGGGGCTGTTTGCTTTGAGCTGCCCCTTTACCTTATTGATTTGGGGCTGCTCTTGTCCCCTCTTGGTCTAATGGGGGCTGCTGCTGTATTTTTAATAAGGGGGTTGCCCTTCATAGCTCACGACAAGGTATGATAGCTTCACTCTCTCTTCCTCCTCCTCCTACCTCAATTCTCCCTCCCATGGCAGGAATCTGCCACTTATTAGTTTTCCTTGCCGTTCCGATTTGGTGAGGAATGGAGTCGTGCTACTCCGAATTGGTAGGGATTAGGAATGCGATCATATGCCTAGTCATGAAATTTATGGGGGACTCTCACACCATAAGCATCACCCGAGAGGAACCCCTTCTCCGCCTCTTACTTGAGCCTATCTTCATCTGGTTTGGTATCCGATTGAGGGAGCTTCATCTCTTCCTCCTCCGACAAATGGTAGACTCTAAACCTTATCTATTTTCGTCTACTCTTCATCTTATTTCTCTCTTTCACACTACTGTGCTACTTCTTGTGCCTATAAAGTTTATGGGTGTCTTGGGCTTGATTACCAAGCATTCAAGTGATTGACGGAAGTTTACATAAATACAAGCGGGTCTTATGTGGATGACTTGGGATTGATCGCCAAGCACCGAAATGATCGACGTAGGTCTACATGAATGCAATTGTGCCCTATGTGGGCAGGTTGGATTTGATTGCCAGCCGAGTTAAATTAGTGGTACCTTCTCGGATAGAGATATGCTAAGCTTATAAAGAGTTCGTCTTCTCTCCTTCTACAAAACTACGGGTGGATATTTTGTTAAGCTTTAAGAGAGTTCCCTTAATTCCTACGGGAATGAAATGTTGCCTTCGAGAAAGTAATTCCTACGGGAATGAAATGTTGCCTTCGAGAAAGTAATTCCTACGGGAATGAAATGTTGCCTTCGAGAAAGTAATTCCTACGGGAATGAAATGTTGCCTTCGAGAAAGTAATTCCTACGGGAATGAAATGTTGCCTTCGAGAAAGTAATTCCTACGGGAATGAAAGGTTGCCTTCGAGAAAGTAATTCCTACGGGAATGAAATGTTGCCTTCGAGAAAGTAATTCCTACGGGAATGAAATGTTGCCTTCGAGAAAGTAATTCCTACGGGAATGAAATGTTGCCTTCGAGAAAGTAATTCCTACGGGGAATAAGTTGTGCCTTCGGGAAATATTCCTACGGGAATATATCGTGCCTTGGGATAAAATCGGATGGCCTATGAGTTTTACTCTAAGGCAACCCGCGCGATGGACGGTCTGGGAGGGCAACCCGTGCGAAACTAATAGAACTACGTGGGTCTGAGGCCGTATGCAGGATGATACGGAGTACGTAGGCGGTGGTCGCGGGAAGACCGCCTCGGCCCAATAAAAGTCCAGATATCCCCTTCCTTATAATTGTTATATTATGTTTGTGTGATAGTAGGAGTTGGATTCTGTTTGTAGTTCTAATAACTTGTCTTTAGCACAGGTGACAGGTGCAGATGAGGGACAACACTCATGGGTGAAGAAGGCCACAGAGCAGGCTACTTCAGGTATACGTTATTAAGCCGCATCTCCTTTTGTTGTGCCCTATCTCAGGGTATACATATATGATGCAATGAAGCCTTGATGGATAGGATTCATTGCGGCGGCGAAATCAATATTACTCATACAGGTTTTGAAATTATGGTTTCTGTGATATTTAATCTTCCACTATAAATAATGTCTTCCGCTGAGGGTAACAAAGCACACTCTTTAATAATATCTTCCGCTAAGGGTAACAAATCGCACTCTTTAATAATGTCTTCCGCTAAAATACTGCTTCCTTACTCTGTTGGTGTGTAGTGAATTTCGCTTAACACCACCCCTAGGCGTGACATCGGAGTGCTCAAGGAAAAGGGTTGGAGAAGCTAGTGCCTTCACCCTTCGGAGTCGCTTCGGCGTCGTGCTAAAGGGTGGTGTGCGATAAGATCCCCCGGTCGGACCGTCGATTTGGGAGGGGGGGTCTTACAAATGGATCAGAGCGTAACCGATCTTTCGACCTATTCATGATCACAGAAACACTTATTGCTCCGCTAATCGCTGTAGCGTGGTTCGGGACGAACCACTGCAGCGGAAGCGGTGGTGGACCTAAAAGGTAAAAGTTGGCAACAAACTTGGCATATATATGAACATTTTCACTCGAACTTATCAAATTCAGTTTTAGTCGTGCAAAATATTTTTTAAATGTCTTTTACTACATCTGATCTCGAACAATCATCTATCTTATTTCCATAAAACACTCTCTTTAAACTCTACAAATGATCATTTCAAATTTTGAACCCCGGGTTTAAGCCTCTTTGTTTTATTGGGGTTAAATTTTCATTTTCAAAATTCCATTCGAGGTAAACTAATCGTATGAAATTATGTGTACAATATAAGGATTCTATTACTAATTTCAATCCCAAGTTTAAGCCTATTTGTTTTATTGGGATTAAAATTCTCGTTTTCAAAATTTCATTTGAGGTGAGCTAATCAAATGAAATTTTGCGTATATATAGAGAATTGCTCTAACAATTGCAAATATGAAGTATGATTTGACTTGATCAATTTGACGATCTGTTGAAAATAAAGTCGTGCAATCGTAAAAGAGCTATGATAAAATGTTAGTCTTTTCAATAACGTTAATATTTCAGGAAATGATTACTGAGGCGACGTACTGGATTGAAGTAAACTTGTGGCAAATTTATAAAAGCTTGTATATAAACCATCCTAAAAAGGTACATTGTTAGCATTCGCAGGACTTGCGATGGTTGCATACTCAGCCAGCCGGGAAGCCTCGTTAAAAAGGGTAAGCCACTGAGGACCCGAAGGTGATGGTTACCTATTTTATTGCTTGCTTGCTTTGGGAAAAGTGGCGGGTCGGTCATGCCCGTAGACCGTACGTACCGGTGCGGGAAGGTTGACGACTCTAGGCGACAGGGAGGTGTGCACCCCGGGAGCTCGGTTGTATCTTATATGCCCCGTTGGGTCCCTCCGCTGGTTGGCCAAATTCAGTTATTACCGGATGTCTCCTACGTCCGAGGGTACACGGGGTTGTACGTTGGGGCCTGGGTAGTGCGGTACATCCACACCCAGAAGTGGCAGGACCGGCCACTGTCACCGACGACCACATCGGTGAGGCCCGCGGGGTTCGCTACCCTGCAAAAAGAAGCGGTCAAAATATTTCAACGTAAAGAGCAAACTGGTAAAACATTATATGTGATTACCGTGGCGGGTCAGTCGTGCCCAAGGACCGTTCATACAGGAATGGGAAGGTTGACGACTCATGAGGTACTAGGGAGTGTGTGAACCCCGGGAGGTTATTTATTATTTTCCCGCAGGGTCCCTCTGCTGGATAGCCGAATTTTGTAATTGACGGATGTTGCTCACATCCAGGAGTACACTGGGTTGTACATTAGGGCCTGGGTAGTGCGGTACGTCCACACCCAGAAGTGGCAGGACCGGCCACTGTCACCGACGGCCACATCGGTGAGGCCCGCGGGGGTCGCAACCCTGCTGGAAGAAAAGCGGTCAAACTGTTTCAACATTGTGTGTTGTGATTGAATCGTGAGTACTCGTTATGCATGGCTTGTATATGCATCAAAACATACATATTTGCATATGCATCATTTGCATCAAAACATACATATCTGCATATACCATTAACATATAACCTTCGTATGGGAGTTGGTTATATGTTTATGGATTTTTACTGCTTATTTGCAATTTTATCTGTACCATTGACATATAACCTTCGTATGGGAGTTGGTTATATGTTTATGGATTTTTACTGCTTATTTGCAATTTTATCTGTACCATTGACATATAACCTTCGTATGGGAGTTGGTGATATGTTCATGGATTTACTCTACTTATTTACAATTTTCATCTGTTCCGTCAACATTTAACCTTCGCATGGGAGTCAGTTATATGTATGGGCTTTACAAAAAGCTTATGCAAGTTATAACTTTTATATGTTCCCCTAACACGTAGCCCCGTGAGAGAATTAGCTATATGCGGATGGATTTTTACTATGTGCCTTTCGGACACAACTCATAAATGTTGCGTTTCAGATATGCAAACCTTGGAAGGGGTTGAGTTGCCTTCGTCTCCCGCTAAGCTCGGTTCACGGGAGGGGTATCAAGTGATGAAGGGTTTCTTGTTTCTCACGATTAGATCAGTTTGAATCGTTCAAGCTACCCCGTAGTTCATGTAAGCTACTTGTATAGTACACGGCGGGAGCCGTCTACATAGCTCGTTAGGTAAAACCAAACCTAGAGACACTTAAAATTTGGGATCATTCGACACCTCTAGTGGTCTGCAATACGTCCTATTTTGAATCCCCATGACCCACTCGTATTTTCAGGGACGAAAATTTTCTTTGTTTTATTGGATTGTAACATCCCGACTCTGAAAAGGGGTCTAGCCGGTTCAGTTGAACCCTTGGAGGAAACTAGGCCGGGTCATAAGGCAATCACGACCCGACCTTCACCACATAGAGGTGGTCATTTAGAGAAATGACTGTTTTAGGTAGCATTGTGCCTCGCCATAACACTGAAGTGGTATATTGAGCATACGTGCTCCGAATCGACTTCCGTCAGTTGCATTAGACTCGTATAGTTGATACGAGTGCAACGGAACTCGTTTCGTTTCGATCCGAGGTCATTTGGTGAATATGACCATTTTGAGTATAGTAGCGCGTCACGACGATGCAGTTTTAGAATATAGAGCGTACGTGCTCTGAATCGACTTCCGTCAGTTGCATTAGACTCGTATAGTTGATACGAGTGCAACGGAACTCGTTTCGTTTCGATCCGAGGTCATTTGGTGAATATGACCATTTTGAGTATAGTAGCGCGTCACGACGATGCAATTTTGGAATATGGAGCATACGTGCTCCGAATCGACTTCCGTCAGTTGCATTAGACTCGTATAGTTGATACGAGTGCAACGGAACTCATTTCGTTTCAATCAGAGGTCATTTGGTGAAAGTGACCGTTTTGAGTATCGCAGCGCGTCACGACGACGCAGTTTAGAATATGGAGCATACGTGCCCCGAATCGATTTCCGTCAGTTACTTTAGACTCGTATAGTTGATACGAGTGCAACGGAACTCGTTTCGTTCCGATCCGAGGTCGTTTGGAGAAAACGACTATTTTGAGTAACGTCGAGCGCGACAACAACGCCATTTTAAAATGTTGGGCAAACGGACTCGGAATCAACTTCGAATGCTTTCGTTAGCTTCGTATGGTTGACACGAACACAAAGACGCACTACGCACATTTTTCCTGTGCTTGTTTTGAGAGTTATGAATATATATGTATATAAATAATTATATGCCTATATATATATATGAATATATATATATATATACATATAAAACCGAAATCAGCGATGAAAACCTGGGAACGGGAAACCAGGATGAGCGATCAAGCACTGGAGCAAAACCATGGGCGAGCTCGTGGGGGCACGAGATTGGGCCTCGTCGGCTACATAGGGAGGCTTCTTCTCCTCTTGCAAGGGCGATGGTGGACGGTAAGAACGCCCTCCTCTCTCCCTCTCCCTCCTCTTCGAAACTCTGCCGGATTAGGGATCGATGCAAGAAATCGGGGCACGACAAGGGAAACTCCGACTCCTTCTCCGCCTCTTACTTGAGCCTAGCTTCATCTGGTTTGGTACCCGATTGAGGGAGCTCCATCTCTTCCTCCTCCGGCAAACGGTAGACTCTAAACTTGCTCCATTTTCGTTTACTCTTCAGCTTGGGTCATCATGAGAATGGAAAATCTATGGTGTTCTGATTTAGGGATTTTGGGTTTTCTTCCTCTTCAAGGAAGGATCTCCTCTTCCTCTCACCAACTATATCTCTCTCCCTCACACTCTTCCTCTGTTTGTGCAAGCTTTGATATATACATATATACACATAGTTATACTTATATGTGCTTGTTAGTAGGGGGGGGGCTGCCTTGTGAGCTGATGTTGGGGGCTGCTCCTTGTTGAATTGGGTGCTGCCTTGTGAGCTGTTCAATGGGGGAGCTGCTATGCTTGATCAGCTAGGAGCTTTTAGATTTTATCTTGGGGCTCCTATGCTTGATCAGCTAGGAACTTTTAGATTTAAAATGGGGGCTGCTCTTTACTTTCCTATTATATAATCTGTTTAGGGGCTGCTTCTTAAGTATTGTTTATTGGAGGCTGCCTCTTTGTTTCCGTTTCTTTGGGCTGCTCTTTACTTGTTAGTAGGGGACTGCCTTGTGAGCTGATGTTGGGGGCTGCTCCTTGTTGAATTGGGGGCTGCCTTGTGAGCTGATGTTGGGGGCTGCTCCTTGTTGAATTGGGGGATGCCTTGTGAGCTGATGTTGGGGGCTGCTCCTTGTTGAATTGGGTGCTGCCTTGTGAGCTGATGTTGGGGGCTGCTCCTTGTTAGTAGGGGGCTGCCTTGTGAGCTGATGTTGGGGGCTGCTCCTTGTTGAATTGGGGGCTGCCTTGTGAGCTGATGTTGGGGGCTGCTCCTTGTTAGTAGGGGGCTGCCTTGTGAGCTGATGTTGGGGGCTGCTCCTTGTTGAATTGGGGGCTGCCTTGTGAGCTGATGTTGGGGGCTGCTCCTTGTTGAATTGGGTGCTGCCTTGTGAGCTGATGTTGGGGGCTGCTCCTTGTGAATTGGGGGCTGCCTTGTGAGCTGATGTTGGGGGCTGCTCCTTGTTAGTAGGGGGCTGCCTTGTGAGCTGAGGTTTGGGGCTGCTGCCTTTACCCTAGGTTTTCCCAATTTGGGGGCTGTTTTCATGCTATCATGTTGGGGGGGGGGGGGGGGGGGGGGGCTGCTCTTATAATACCTGTTAACTGGGGGTTGTTTTCATACCTTATTGTTAGGGGCTGCCATATATCCTTCCTGTTTGGATTTTTCTGTTTGGAGCTGCCTTGTAGAATCAGTTTGGGCTGCTGTTATATAACCTGATCGGGGGCTGCTTCTTATATATATTTTTGTCTAATTGGGGTTGATGTTATAAAATTCTGTGGGGGGGGGGGGGGGGGGGGGGGCTGCCTTTTATAAATCCTTTATAAGGGGCTGCTGTTATGAATTCCTTATGGGGGGCTGCTCTTATTCTTGTGCAATTTAATAGTTGGGGCTGCTCCTTACCTTGTTGATTTGGGGCTGTTTTGCTGGGGCTGCTCTTACCTTGTTGATTTGGGGCTGTTTGCTTTGAGCTGCTCTTTACCTTGTTGATTTGGGGCTGTTTGCTTTGAGCTGCCCCTTTACCTTATTGATTTGGGGCTGCTCTTGTCCCCTCTTGGTCTAATGGGGGCTGCTGCTGTATTTTTAATAAGGGGGTTGCCCTTCATAGCTCACGACAAGGTATGATAGCTTCACTCTCTCTTCCTCCTCCTCCTACCTCAATTCTCCCTCCCATGGCAGGAATCTGCCACTTATTAGTTTTCCTTGCCGTTCCGATTTGGTGAGGAATGGAGTCGTGCTACTCCGAATTGGTAGGGATTAGGAATGCGATCATATGCCTAGGCATGAAATTTATGGGGGACTCTCACACCATAAGCATCACCCGAGAGGAACCCCTTCTCCGCCTCTTACTTGAGCCTATCTTCATCTGGTTTGGTATCCGATTGAGGGAGCTTCATCTCTTCCTCCTCCGACAAATGGTAGACTCTAAACCTTATCTATTTTCGTCTACTCTTCATCTTATTTCTCTCTTTCACACTACTGTGCTACTTCTTGTGCCTATAAAGTTTATGGGTGTCTTGGGCTTGATTACCAAGCATTCAAGTGATTGACGGAAGTTTACATAAATACAAGCGGGTCTTATGTGGATGACTTGGGATTGATCGCCAAGCACCGAAATGATCGACGTAGGTCTACATGAATGCAATTGTGCCCTATGTGGGCAGGTTGGATTTGATTGCCAGCCGAGTTAAATTAGTGGTACCTTCTCGGATAGAGATATGCTAAGCTTATAAAGAGTTCGTCTTCTCTCCTTCTACAAAACTACGGGTGGATATTTTGTTAAGCTTTAAGAGAGTTCCCTTAATTCCTACGGGAATGAAATGTTGCCTTCGAGAAAGTAATTCCTACGGGAATGAAATGTTGCCTTCGAGAAAGTAATTCCTACGGGAATGAAATGTTGCCTTCGAGAAAGTAATTCCTACGGGAATGAAATGTTGCCTTCGAGAAAGTAATTCCTACGGGAATGAAATGTTGCCTTCGAGAAAGTAATTCCTACGGGAATGAAAGGTTGCCTTCGAGAAAGTAATTCCTACGGGAATGAAATGTTGCCTTCGAGAAAGTAATTCCTACGGGAATGAAATGTTGCCTTCGAGAAAGTAATTCCTACGGGAATGAAATGTTGCCTTCGAGAAAGTAATTCCTACGGGGAATAAGTTGTGCCTTCGGGAAATATTCCTACGGGAATATATCGTGCCTTGGGATAAAATCGGATGGCCTATGAGTTTTACTCTAAGGCAACCCGCGCGATGGACGGTCTGGGAGGGCAACCCGTGCGAAACTAATAGAACTACGTGGGTCTGAGGTCGTATGCAGGATGATACGGAGTACGTAGGCGGTGGTCGTGGGAAGACCGCCTCGGCCCAATAAAAGTCCAGATATCCCCTTCCTTATAATTGTTATATTATGTTTGTGTGATAGTAGGAGTTGGATTCTGTTTGTAGTTCTAATAACTTGTCTTTAGCACAGGTGACAGGTGCAGATGAGGGACAACACTCATGGGTGGAGAAGGCCACAGAGCAGGCTACTTCAGGTATACGTTATTAAGCCGCATCTCCTTTTGTTGTGCCCTATCTCAGGGTATACATATATGATGCAATGAAGCCTTGATGGATAGGATTCATTGCGGCGGCGAAATCAATATTACTCATACAGGTTTTGAAATTATGGTTTCTGTGATATTTAATCTTCCACTATAAATAATGTCTTCCGCTGAGGGTAACAAAGCGCACTCTTTAATAATATCTTCCGCTAAGGGTAACAAAGCGCACTCTTTAATAATGTCTTCCGCTAAAATACTGCTTCCTTACTCTGTTGGTGTGTAGTGAATTTCGCTTAACACCACCCCTAGGCGTGACATCGGAGTGCTCAAGGAAAAGGGTTGGAGAAGCTAGTGCCTTCACCCTTCGGAGTCGCTTCGGCGTCGTGCTAAAGGGTGGTGTGCGATAAGATCCCCCGGTCGGACCGTCGATTTGGGAGGGGGGGTCTTACACGTTGTACCTGCGGCGGAGGGAGACACGCCCCATCACCATGGCCAACACAGCCACAAAAAGAGCACAAGGTTGGGAGCCCCTCATACTCTACGGCCTGCACAAAATTCATAAAGGTGCTCGTAACTTCAACCCTGCCGGGAAGAGGCTTGGACAGATCCAGACGAATGCAGACGCGAGCATACTCTATTCTACCCCAATCGTTTGTCGTCGAGTCAATCCAAAGCGGTTTACCCACTCGGGCCGCAATGCGGGCAATGTTAGAGCGGTCCCAAAACAGCAGCGGGAGGTGCGGAAGCCGCACCCAAACAGGCGACGACAGGCCTTTGAATGAAGAGGGGTCAAAGCCCGACGTCCACTCATCCATACCAATAATACATCCATTGAGAAACCAAGGGTCGCCTTGAAGAACACAGTCCCGGGCCTCCGCAGTCAAGAAGATACATAAAAAACAGTCCGCTCTTAGCAACAAGAAACGGAAGACGCCAAATCTCTCCCAGCGTTTTCGAAGCTCCGCTTCAATAACATGCGCGGGCAACCGCCGGCCTAAGAACTTGCCAACCACGGAGAACGAAATATCCGTCAAAGTGCGCGCCGCCACCTCGTCAATCATCGCAATGGGCGACCCATCCGGAGCAATGTCGTCCAGCCCTGGAATGTCACCGAGCGGCACAACACCCTTGCGGTCCCAAGCCGAGGGGGGGGGGGGGGGGAATGCGCCTCGGCATTTTGTCGAACATCTTCAGTGCGGGTGCCAAGCGGAGGGCTGATACACGAGGGCGCATCCAAGGAGGGGTCGTGGCAGGCAGCAGGGTCCTTATGCTGCCAAGACGGGGCAGCAGGTGCCCCAAAACGGACCGAATTCGCCGCAGAACTGGAGGCGGAATTTCGTCGAGCAGCTGGCATGCGGTTTGCATGTTCAAAAACTGCAGCACTACCTTGCACAGCAGCAAGTTCCCCTTCCTCCTCGCCCTCACCAGGCTCCATCTCCTCATCAATCAACACATCATCAAGGTTTCCCGACATACGTGATTGGGATCCACCATCATCTTCCAAAGAAGGCGCAACAGATTTGCCCCGAATCTGGGCTTCAACACAGCCCTCCAAAGAGCCGCCCGCCTCCGCCAATGGCAAGAACTGCCCAGGTCCACCAGTGGGCTGCTGGATGGGCGCCGCCTCATCCGCCCAGGAGAGGCGTTGGCCTCCACGAATCGAGCCCGGAGACCGATCCCAAAGCCGGCCTCCATCCGCAAGGCTGCTGCCCGCCGCATCCAGCCCAAGCCGCCCACGCCCACGCTGGCCAGAACCATCCCGCCAATGGTTGCCGCCGCCCCTATTATTGCCAAGCACCATTGCCGCCCGGTGCGCCGGAGACACCCCACCATTACCATAACCAGATCCTCCTTGCCGCCCCCCACCACCACCGCCAAACCCCCCTTGCCGCAAGGGAGAGGAAGGCCGAAGGCCTCTTCTCGCCATGTCCGCCATCAACCCTGCTCACTTCTCTGTTTGGTTGAGGGCATTTTTGAAAACATCCTCACAAAGTCTCTCTCTCTCGAGCAGTCTTCTCAACTCGACTTTACATCTATAAGACATTTGAAAACATCCTCACAAAGTCTCTCTCTCGAGCAGTCATCTCAACTTTACATCCAAGATATGCACGATCAAATTGTATATATATTTCAGGTTGTGGGAGAGTGCAGACTTATATTTGTATATATATAATCAGGTGCGGACCCAGGTATGGGCACATCCGGGCACGTGCCCGGGTCGAATTTATCGCGAAATGCTACAGAGGCCCGCTGTTCGTTCGATTGTAATCGCGATAATGCTCTTGTCCGCCCGTTTCCTTGCTGCAGAGCGAGTCCGCATGCCCTAGAAACGCCATTTCAAAACCTTCTCCTCTCCTTCCTACAATCCTGCGACGAGATCGCTGCGTGCCTGCGAGCTTGCGACGCCAACGCTGCGACTCCACAACTCCACTTTGAAGACGCCATTGCTGCGTGCCTGCGACGAGAAAGAAGACGCCACAGATCCGCTCATCCCCCGACAGCTTTCTGATTTCTGAGGTAGATCCATTCCTCTCTTGCCCCTATTTTTCTTATTTCTAGTTGATCAATCCTGCGACAGTGGTTGTTGAGTTCTGATTTCTGAACATTGCAATGAACCAATGATTCTATTTTTCTCGTTCTCTTGGTTTCTTGAGCTTTGATCAGATTTGAAGTTACTGCTGCCTACAATATATTATATGGGGATGTAGTTTTCACTTAGGAATTTGGGATTTTGGTTCTATGCTTGAACTTTAAACCAGAGCTTTAGAAATTTTTGTTATTTCAATCTGTCAAGACCCATTTAAATGAACTTTTCACTACTGAGAAACTGTTTTTGCTTGCTTATTTCATTGATCCTTCTTTCATGAATGGCTATCTCAATTCTTCATCATGGAGCATGCGGCTCACCATCTCATTCATCCTGAAACCCACAAATTGATATCTCAGTTGTTCATTATAGATCAGACTGATCAATACAATTTTGTAGATTTATTAGTAAAGAAATTATCTTCTTAGATGTATATTGTTGTACATCAGGTGATTCAGTGGGCTAGTTGCCGAATGAAATAAGAAAAGTAATGACACATTTCTTACGATATTAGAGTTTTGTTATGCGAGTCTTAGAGTGTAGTGCCTCATTTACATTTATTAGACAAATTATAAATGTGAATTATTAGCGTAGAAGTCATAGAACATATCTACGGGATGCTATTTTATCAAAATTTTATATCCTTTGCTTGGTGCCCGGGTTGGATAAAAATTCTTGGTCCGTCATTGTTAATGTAATTAGTCACACATGCATGTATAATTTAACTCAGTCCTAGATCCTTATTAGCCACAAATTAGGGGTCGTGGTTAATACTTAACTATTAGCCACGAATTTTGACCCGTGGCAAAAAAGTGTGGCTAAAAGTTATTTTTCTAATTGTGTTGGTTTGACTATCATTATATGATCCGGCCCTGTTACGACCTAGAGTTGCCCTAGGTTTTGCTCTTGCGGTGAGTGTATCTATCCTAAAAATAATGATAACAAATTCAAGATTTTTTGCAGTATTTCTGGCCCATGCAATAATTCTTCTTTACTCGAAAAACTCATATTTGTGCAAAAATATTCTTCAATATCAACCGGATTATATTGAGTAGATTCATTATTTGTCAACAATTTTACATCCTCTGAATTCATTTTGATCTAAAAAACAAAGATTTTTTTTGAACACATCATAAATCTAACAAACTTTTGGAAAAATTCACAAAACCTAAATTTTTGAGTGTAATCTAGGAAAAATACCCTCAAAATATGTGATTTGGAGCAATCAAACTCTAACAAATTTTTTTTCTAAATTTAGGTAACCATAGATTATGAGAGAATTGCGAGTAATGATAGAGAAATACTCACATTGGGGATCCACCAAAGAGAATAAAGTTAAAGTTAAGGATTCCGAAACCTACAAAAATAATTTCAAGGTGATTTGAGCAATCTAAGGTTTTAGGGTAGAAAAAAATTGAGAGAAAAATGTAAAGATAACCTATCGGAGGGCAAGGAGAGAGCCTAAGTCGTCTAGACAGGTGGAAAAAAGGGACTTGCCGATCGAGAATCACCAAGGAGGCGGCACGAGGGGGAGGTCGGGCGACGACTTCTTGTTCGCGAAACCAGGAGGGGGCGGGTTTCGGGCATGAGCGAGAGAGATGGGGTACGTTTAAGTTTTGTAGAGGCTCTAATAATATCTTATTTTTTAAAATAAAATGAGTACAAATTGCCAGATAAAATGTACGATTATCAATCACCTAAAAAAATGTATAGTGAAATAATGTTTATAATGTGGTGTGTAGTGGTTACTTAATAAAATAATTAATGTATTATTAAATTTAATGTTTAGAACTACCCATGTTCCTTCAATAACTCCAATATTTAATATAATATTTTAAAAATATTTATATTATTTCATTTATTAATTAATAAAAATGTTTTTTAACTTATAATGTTATTGAAAATGTTATAAAAATATTATAATATTTTTATGTACTATACCTCTAATCATTATAAAGTAGTATTATGGTATATTTAATGTTATATAATAATTACAAAAAATTATTAACATTAGTAATACTTAAAGTATTTCTAATAATATTGGAGTATTTAATTATAGATACTAAAATTATTAAGCATTATTACATTGAATTTATAAATTTTATTAAAGCTGTAATAATATTAATCTCATAATTAATGAACAAATTGGAACTTACGGAAATAGTTGCAGGTTGTGCTCCTATCAAAAGTGTTTTTGCTTAGAATGTTGGTTCTAGCTATTTTCGCTTTGTGAATTTCGCTCAATTCCGACTCCGCGAGTTTTTGATATTCGGAAACCTTTTTATGTACACAATTAACCAACACCATGTTGAGTTGGTTTGATTTTTCAAACCCACATGATTCACATTTCTCACATACCGATCGACAACGAAGACTTTTCCTCTAGCCGTCCATGTGCTTTGAATGGGTGCATGCATGAGAAGCTTCTAGGAACGAGGCCACAACATGTGTTTCATGCTCCATTGTTATTGAATTTTGGCTCTATAAAAGGAGAGAGAAGCAAAGTTATGGAGACACACCAAAAGCCAAACCAATGAGAGGTAAAGCGTTGAAGAGGAGAGTGGTAGATTTTGGCCGTCGACATCCGATTGCGGGTTGCATCGATATCGAAGAGCGAAAGCGTGCGGGCAGCGGCAATGCGTCATATTCGCGGGCCGCGGCAAGGTGCGCGGTGCTCGATGGTTGCATGCTCGTAGGCGGTGGTGGTTGTGCACAAGTGGTGACGTTGGTGGGCTGCGCGTTCGCGACAAGGTCAAGTCTTGACTTGGATCTTCTCGGTGGTGGCGGCGGCGGTTGGTCGTCTGACGACGACGAATGTTCGTTCTGGTACGAATCTTGTGCGTACGTTTTACGGATTTCAATCAAGTTCATATTACTCTTGTAGATTTTCGTAGTCCATTTTTCTGCAGTTTTTTCGGATCTGTATCTCTTAATCTGAGTACTTATTTATTTTATTATGCTAATAAAATTGTACGAAATACGTATTTTCCTGTGACTCGGTATTTAATTGTTCCTCGGAATTGCGCTTCCTCGACTGGAAATCTCAACACACCCCTGACCAACGTTTTTTTTAACTAAAATTATAGGTTTTGATTTTAAAACTCAGCACAAACTTGAAAAACAGAACAAAGTTGCAGAGGCACTCTCACGTATTAATGAGCCTACTAACCCCTCTTTGTTGACGTTCATTTCCCACCCCGACATCCATATTTTTCAAAGGCTCTGTTTGGGGCGACTTATTTTCACCGGTCAAGCGGTTATGACCGCATGAACCGGACCTTAATTAAGGTCCGGTTCATTCGGTCATAACCGCTTGACCGGTGAAAATAAGTCCACCCAAACAGAGCCAAAATCTACACACTATGTAAAATTGATACAGTCAACAACCAACCGCATTACCGGGTTGGGCGTTACGAAATAAGAAACTTTGTTATAATAACCGTATGTATATACCAACTAGCAAGTATCAACAAACAATTATTTCCAAAATTCACAATCAAAAGAGCGGGTGTCACTCGGGAGCTTTGACAACAATACAACGTCTACTATCTATTTCTACGGGACGCATTTATCCAAAGACGTTAAAATCGGACTCGGGGGGAGTAAAGTGCACCACTGCACATTACCGTAAAGTGCATGGGGTACACTTTCCTCCCTCCCGGGTTAAAACCTTTGTAAAACATTGTGACTGCAACCCTTCCAATACCTACCAAAATCTGGGCCGATATTACTCTTGATTTCGCATCTCACCTTCCCAAATTAAACAATTTTACCGAAATTTTAGTTATTGTCGGCCGACTATCCAAAGCAGCCCATTTTGTCTCAGTACCCTCAAATGCTCAAGGATATCAGGTAGCAGTAGCACCGATTTTTTGGGCAAATTGCGGAAAACTTCATGGCATGCCTGAAACAATTATTTCAGGCAGAGGCGCAGTCATTTTAAGTGGATTTTGGCGAGAACTATTTAAACAAAAGAGAACTAAGTTATGATTAAGGTCAGCATATCATCCACAAAATAACAGTCAAACCAAACACGTGAACCGCTGCTTAAATCAAGGGCAATGTTATAAGCAGTCCATTGATATTCGCATCCCAATGTTTTTAGGAATACGAATAGCCGTCGTAAGACCGCTAATAACATCACACTAAATCAATACTTAAGGATATTTGCACATCATAACCAAAAAACATGGCCGACAAATTCTAAATTAGGGCAAATATCATTACAATACTTCTTATCAAAACTCCACGGGAATGACTCCTTACGAAGCCATGTTTGGGAGACTCCCCCCTAATTTATTAGCGTGCTTTAATGGGCAAAGAATAATATTTTTAACGTGAGAAATTTAGAAAGAGAAAAATGCAAAGAATCATACACATAGTTGAAAAATAGCGTATATGCGTATCTATGCATGTATGTAGACGTAAATGACCCAACTTTCACTAGTTGATCAAACTCTTTATGCATCTAGAATTTTTTCCTATCTGTTATGATCGTGCGAGTACTCAAGTTCCATCACATCGCTCTCTAAACTAGTTTAGAAGAACAAATGTGAGAACACATTATATAATTAGTCAAGATTTATGAAAATTTCACCTAAAATTATTGTCGATCGAGACAAAATTTTTAGGAAATGTTTGAGCAATTTTCATAAGTCGTACAATGTTGATAATTATTTGATCTAATTAATGAATTTCCAACAATGAGCTAAGAAACAACAGTTTAGCGAAACTCATAGTTCTATCCAATCTTCGTGAAAACATTCGATTAATGAAATTCCGTGTGTATTTTTTCGATACGACTTCAACGTATTTTCCGGATTTGAATTTCGTTGAGCAGTTAAAAATAAATAAACTCTTAAAATTTATTAGTTAGTTGAAATCGGGCACGGGGCAAGATGCCCTTGAATAGTTCCGCCCCTCAGCATAGGTACCAGAGGTATAGAATCCTCTGATTCGCCTATAACATCATATACCGGGATCCTCTCCATTTGAGACCAAATGGATAATATACATTCGGTGGTCAAGATCCTTTCTTAGGGGATCCAACGGGTTAACTAATTTCATCATTTTATAGTTTATATATTATATAGAAATAATTACCCGTACCTCCCCTGTAAGTTAGCATAATTACTGAGAGCACCCCTCTTATTTTCGAAATTACAAATACCTCCTCTGAACTTTTCATTTCATAACATCATGAACAAAAATTCAGGATTTTTTTGTAATGAAATTGTACACCGATGGGGTTTTTTGTAATGAAATTAAAACTTCAAAGGAAGTTTTTGTAATTATGCTAACTTATAGGGGAGTTTTTTGTAATTTCGAAAATAAGAGGAGTGCTCTCAGTAATTTAGCAAAGTTAGAGGGGTGGTCCCGGTAAATGACCATATATATATACACACACTATTGGATAAGTAAAGAGAGGATCTTGACCATTAAATGAATACTACCCATTTGATCTAAACGAAGAGAATCTCCATCCTAAAATCACGGAATTTGATTTTGTCAATAATTTTCATCAATTACTAATCTTTACTATGTTGCAGGTAAAATTATATTCATTAGTAAATGCCATGGAAGATAAACTCCAGTTACTGTGCTTAATAATTCTGCTCTGCTCCATTGGGGAAATTCAGGAAGCAGTGAACTTACTGTTTTTCTCTGCTCCTTCGGACTGTAGTCATGTTTGTGACGAGAGATAATTAGGTAGAAGTAACACACACAGAGGAAGGTGGGGAAAAATCGTGTGACATCTGATCGACGATTCGACAGCACACGAAATCCAATCATATTTACTTAAAAAAAAAAAATCAAAGAAAAAATACCATATTTTGGATTTAGTGAAATTGTCTAAATTTTAGTTTTTACTTAAATTGTTCAAAAAAATAAATCAAAGTGTATGGTTTACTAAGAGCACGAATTTAGTCCCACGTCGAACCGCAATCTAACACGCCTGACATGTTTTTTTAGGCAAGAATGTTCATTCAAATCTATCTAGAGATATTTCGAAAAAAAACAAGGAAATTGTTATTAGCACACCAGTTTTGACTATTCGCACACCAATTTCTATGAGTTATTACGCGCCTTTTGAAAATACGTCTTGCGCATGCATTTTTAGGAAAAGTGTTCAACACAAATTGTAGATCCCGTCAAGATCTACAACTTTCGTGTTGAACAATTTTCATAAAAATGCATGTACAAGGCGTATTTTCAAAAATTCGTCAAAATTTATCAAAAACTCGCTATAGTTACGATCAAGGCTGCAATACGCCTTGTGCGTGCATTTTTAGGAAAATTGTTCAGTACGAAAGTTGTAGATCTCGACGAGATCTACAATTTTCGTGTTGAACACTTTTCCTAAAAATGCATGTATAAGGCGTGTAATAACTCATAGAAATTGGTGTGCGAATAGCCAAAACTGATGTGCTAATAATAATTGCCAAAAACAAATGTGAAAGAGAAGGAAACAAAAAAGGAGCTCGTGCTTTTGATCATCAATACCCTGCAGAGAATTGAACGCAAAAGCCGAAATTAGTTGGGGTGGAGGAGAAAAGCGATTAATGCATTTGGAATAACTTTTAAACGCATTTATTGTTTAGCATCGCTTTTACTCTACCTCCCCACACTGGGTGAATCGATCGGAGATCTGCAGAACTCAGCACAGCAGCTGCCTCTGAAGCTCAAAATTCTCACATCATGATGACTTTTGTGACCATCCATTTCGACATGTCTCATTCATGGTAAAGATTTTTCCGTGCGCTCGGCGGACACCTTACTCGTGCGCAGGTCCATACCAACGCAGAGCATGGATTGCTTGCAGCACCGCATCCGCCGGGCGAACGAAATCGTTGTTCGATGAAAACTTAGACTATTCTTAAGCATGGACTCAGAAATGTAAATTTAGGCTTTGTTTGGCTCTGCAACGAGAGCACTTACATAAGACTCTGTTTGGCACGGTGGTAGCGGTCGTGAATGGGATAATTATGAACCGTCGTTCGGGGAACGCCCGACCTCACCTAAGGAACTTCATTCTATTTTCTTTCAAATCTAGTTATATTTTCTTAGTTGGTGATCATAACTGTTGCGGGTCGCTCGACGCTTTGGTAGACCGGTCGAATCGAATCACCTTAGCTCGAGAGCGAGCCGAACGCACAAACAGTCAATTTGAGAACTAGTAGACGACAAGAAGATTTTATCGTGGAGCGCAGTGAACAAGACCTGCAATCTAAGAAATTAAGTAAGGTTAACCGCCGCACGCATCTGGAATGTGAATGCGTTCTGAGTGTGCGGTGAGCGCGGATGCGTTCTGAGCGCGCGGTGAGCGCGGAGGCGTTCTGACCGCGCGGTGAGCGCCGAGGAGTTATGACCGCGCGGTGAGCGCGGAGGAGTTCTGGCCGCGCAGTTAGCACAGAGGAGTCTTGAGCGCGCGGTGAGCGCGGAGGCATTTTGAGCGCGCGGTGAGCGCGAATGCGTTTTGAGTGCGCGGAGAGCGCGGAGGTTTTTTTAGCGCGGAGGTGTTCTGAGCACGCAAAGACGTTCTGAGGGCGCGGTGAGCGCGGAGGCCCAAAAATGTAGCCGAGCGATGCCCGAGAGGTGCGGCCATAAGAGGGAGAACGCACCCCACTAACGGGGATGCTCCCTTGGCCGCACCCCTCGAGGGGCGGCTTTGGCCGTACCCCCAAAAGCGGGCGGCTGCACCCCTAATGGGGGGGGGGGGGTGCGGTTTCGTCCGCACCCCCAAGGGGGCCTTGGCCGCTTTGGCTGCACCCCTCAAAGGGCCCCAAGGGGAGTGCCTTGGCCGCACCCCCTATGGGGGGTGCGGCTTTGGTCGTACCCCCCAAAGGGGGCGACTTTGGCAGAACCCCCTAAGGGGGGGGGGGGGGGGGGGGGGGGGGGGGGGGGGCGGACGGCCTTGGCCGCACCCCTCAAGGGGGTACAGCTACGCGTTTTGGGCTGAGCGGCGAGCGCCAGATGGTGGTTGTTGCGCGGTGGTTTGCTCCTGCTTCCCTACTTGCTCAATAAATATGGTTGACTTTGACTCCATGATGGGGTGTGTGGTTAGTGTGTATGTGTGAGTTACGGTGTCCATTTGGAGGATCAAAGTGACTCAGAATTACACGAGAATGAGCCCGTTGGAATTGTATCGGCGAGCCTGTCGAGGTCGCGACAGAAAATCACGGGTTCGACTAGGTTCGTTTTGGGGAACCCCATCAAATCCCCCCCCCTCAATTTTCGGAGATCGTTTTTTTGTGGGAAATGAGTCCGAATTTTTTTTCTGACGAACGTATATATTCTGGTGTGCGAGCTCGTTTAGGCGAGTTGTCGTGACTTGCGCAGTTATGAGCCTGTCATTGTGCGAACTTTCTAGAAGTCGTCGTTTGACTTTAGTGCAGGAGGGACTTCTGTCTCGTTCTGATTGGTTGTGAGCTTGCCGCCCAGCGATTGCGTCGAGATCGTGACGAGCTTGTCGTTTAGCGTTGAGGCATGAGTAGCTTGGTGGAGAGTTTCAGGTTTATTATTCCGGTGTAGGGACTTTTCATTCTGTCTAACCGTGAGCGCAAGGCTACTATGCCGGTGAAGAGCGATGGCGTTTGGCGACCGCAAGGGGGGGGGGGGGGGGGGGGGGGGGGGGGGGCGGCTCTGACGTTGATGTTGAGGTGTAGCTCCTGCATTTTGTATCCTTGTACCTTTAGGTGTGGCTTGTACATTTGTACTTGTGTCGTGCACAGTATTGTTATTGCGCTTTGGATGACTCTTATTGACTGTTTGTGGTATCGGCGTTGTTCCGTACGCATGACCTTGATTAGAACCGATTTCACGGGACAGGGTCCCAAAGTTTCGATGAATCGATGAAGGACGTACGCTTCGTGTCGTGGCAGCAAGGTCACTGGGGGAGGAGAGTGAGCTCTCTCTCTCTCTCTCTCTCTCTCTCTTTATCTGGTGGACGTTGGGTCCTTCGAAAAATATCGGAGTCTCTACTTGGGATACTCGATCGTCCTGTTCGGAAGAGCTCGACGTTTCTGCATGGGATATCCGAGTTCTTTGTTCTGGGAGAGGTATACTGAACATTGAGTTCCTTCTCCCCTTTATCATTTCTCCTCCATCTTCTTCTACGTGATTTCTTTCTCCTTCGTCTTTCCACGGATTTCGACGCATCATACTTCATCTACCCCGCCCCAGCTCCATCCTTTCAAGCCGCCTTTACTCCATTTGCGTGATGATTTTTTCGTCTTCCACTGACCACCACCACCATACATCATCACTCCCAGTGAGATCTCTCCTAATCTTTGGGTTTGCCTCTGCCTAGTTTAGTAATTAATCTTGTTTCCGAGGAATGTTTGTTTTATTTTTATTTTTCCTTTTTCTTATTTTTTTCGTATTACCACAAGATTGCCAATCATCGAATGTTTTGCGCCGCTAAATAAATTAAGCTCTAATTTTGTGCAGATTGTGCTCCAAATTACTTGTTAATCATTGAGTCGCTTTCGTGTTTAAAAATTGCAGTAAAATTTATTTCAACATTGCATTCATCCCATCGGGTGCGACTACGAGTGCATCAGACATGCATGTTATGAGAGATATGGAACCAGTAAGCTAATAATATAAGCAATATAAATTAACATATAAATCAATATATTAGCTGATGCTTATAGTTATTGTCCAAATCTTAGTTTTTCCCATTAAACTTCATATATGGCTCCTAATTATACCAATAGAATTTCTAATATTAGTACTCAAAAGTGACAAATTGTTTTTTTAATATGCCTAGATTGCATACATAACATAATTTATTTTTAAATGATTCTTCAAATATCTTTTGGAGTCATTTTGCCTAGTTTTTCCAATACTTTATTCATCTTTTGGAAACAATTCCTTCAGTGATGAGGGTGTGCTATTATAGACAATGTAATATTTGCTGCGGATATTTATGCAGGTCAAATAATTAATTGTTCATGCAGTCCAAATCATATTTATAGGTCATTCAAAAACCAAATTCAGATGACTTTGTCTTCATTCTCCCCTGAGAAATCGTAATAATTTGATCTCCTTTCTTGTCCCTTTCGTCTCTTCTTCGCAAAGAGTGGAATCCCAACGGGGCTAAAGTGATCGTGCTTTACGTAAAATCTATCCATCGTGAAAGAGGTCGGGAACGATTTTGGTTGAGTATTTTCTGGGTGATATCCCAGGTAAAAGGCAGACGGCTAGCGCCGTCGCCAAAAAATATTCGATAATAAGACAGAAACATAGAGCAGTGATTCAAACGTATCCATTTCCAATACCACAATCAGTAATGATTTAACAGAGGGAAAGAGAAGCCAACCATGAAGGCAAAACGGTTTGATAAATTCAAATAAGTAAATGCCTCCACGCCTGCTCATATCCTACAATCAAAGCAGGGGGAGCTTGCAATTCGCGATGCAGATAGAACTGTATCAAAAAAAGAGAGAAAAAACTCTATGATGATGTTGACCAATTTCCTTTAGTACTCGAAGGAGTCCACCGCGGTAGAATAGGGCGCCTGAGGTGATGGATGCCACCATGGATAACGACTTGGTCCCCACGCTAGACGCCCTCGAATAGCTTGCAGATGCCCCAGCGCGCCAGAGAAAGTGAAGCGTGCTAAAACTCAGGCGGCCTGCATTTATCTTGAGAAACAAAAAAAAAATTAATTGATTTTGCGGCCTTGCACATAGCCAAAACTGGCTTGTGGTTTAACGCTCTAAAGATATTATCATAAGCTCTGCAGACATCTAATTCATGTAGTTAGTTATAAGCTAAAGATGGCGCCTAAGGTTATCAACTATGTTCAATTTAAGTGTTACTCAAGATTTGTGATTGTATATGTAGTTTTAGAATGAGTACATTATTTCCTAGTCATGCTAAAAATCATTAAGTCGTGGTGAAGGAAGTATGTATGTATGATGTGGTATGATGCATGCGTGACCAAAAAAATGAAGGAATGATTAATAATAAAGAGAGCTTAAATCATACAACTGTTTTAGCATATCATAATACCAGTCTTGTAATTATAAGGAGATGAATAATAAAGCTCTGCATATGAATTTTTAGTGATACCTATATGACATATATTGACTAAATTAGAGTACAAAGCTAAGTTACGGTAATATTAGGCTTGCTTGGGGCGGTTGTGACAGTAGGAATAGTGGTGGTGGGATACCAGTGGTGGAGAGCTTTCAAAAAAGCAGTGGTAAGAGAAGTAGTACGAGAAGAAGAGGAATGTTAACCAGTGAAAATAGAAGCACGGAAATGTGAAAAACTCATTTTAGTTTTTTTTAAGTGATAGAGTTCACTGCTTTCCAAAAAGTCCCAAACACCTTTTTGGCTTACAATTTTCCCACCATTGGGAAATCAAACGCCTTAAAAACAACAATGGCTGTGGAAATAGAACTTTTCCAATCGCCACCACCATCCCAAACAGAGCCTTAGTCATATATGTATGCAAGTATAGTTATTCACTATAAAAGAAATCAAGATTATAAGAGGCATAAGTGATCATCCATTAATACATGAAATGAACTTAAGATTGTGAATGACTCGTTATCAATTAAAAGTTAACTATGCAGATGATACATTTTCTTCTTTAAATATTACTTATGTTAATGGATGTTGTATTATCCAGTGTGTTGTGTTCACCATCCATCAGATATGAAAATAGTAAATAAAGTCAAGGGTAATAAAAGTCAATTTACTTAATTTATCTACTTTATGTTGTAAGTTTAAGAAATGTATATCAATTCATGCATATGCACTTATGCAGTAATCCTTCTCTATCAACAAGAATTATATATGTGAAATTACTTTAAGGATTTAGGTTTATAAAGTATTATCTTTGTGAAAATTGAAAATAACAATATTTTTTTCCCAAAAAATCTGAATATTATATGGGGCATCCCCTCTTTATATAGAACAAAGGAGTTGAGAGAATTTATAATTGGTGATGTGGGACTAAATACATAAATTTGAGACAAAAGAGTTTGGGTGGTTATGTGACGCCGGCGACGAGGTACGAATATTTATTAATAATAATGTTCTATTATGTACGAACGAAATGCGTGCATCGAAGCGACGAGAATAGAGAATAAATATGCGACATAACGACATAAGTATTATGTTGAATTTATTACATAAGTATTTTAAGAGAGAAAAAAATAAGTAAGGGCTGCAATTAGCAAAAATAGGAGTGAATAGGCAAGGGCTGATCGGCATAAGCGTGACTCACGCTCATTAGACGCGTGCGTGTCATAGGGGGGGGGGGGGGGGGGGGGCAGTAGAGTCTCGCTTAAGGGGAGAAAGGCATCCCGATACTTGTATTTCCTCTCCCAGCCTTCTGCGAGACCGACGACGGGCGGACGGGAGCGATCGACGCCGCACGCTACCGAGAGCCCAAATCTCCTCCGATTTCTTCGATTTCTCCTTCTATAGAGAGGTAATCTCTTCCTCTTCGCTCTTATGTGGAAATTTTGCACGGATTAAGTGGGGCAGTAAATCTAAGGTTTGCTTTTCTTGAAGTTCTTTAGTTCCTTTTGATGTCAAAAGTTTCTGAAAGGGATTATTACACGTTTCTTGACGTTAGTCCATGATTTCAATCACATTTAATGAAACCCTAATTGAGGTAATGCGGATTTACGAAATTCCTAGTGTTTCTCATGTTGGAAATCGACTCCTAGTGTATTCGCTCCTTCATTTGGAGCAAAACCCCTTCCTCAAAAATTAGGGCAGCAATGTGTAATTGGGATTTGATGTCTTTTACTCCATTGAATGTAAGAGTAGGCTTGAGGGTGTTGTTCCTTTGCATATTTAGTGAAAAACCCTGATATTAAATATAGAGCAGCCACCTTAAATGTCTCATTTGACCCTATTAGGTCAAGTAAAAGCCACTTAGTATGTAAAATAATGTAAACGATTACTCTTATAGGTTATGGCATCCCAAGGAGGCGGGAAACGTAATGACGATTCTGGGAGGGTTCCGAGGGAAGGGAAGGCCGCGGTGAGTTCTTATTTCCCTAATTTTATTTGTTTAGTTTGATATTGTTATTATTTCCCTTATTAGTAAAGGAACATGAAGTAAAATGGTAAGTAAGTAAAAAGCGAATAATAAGAAAAAGTGAACAATGCATCGATCCAAACTGTAATGGGCTATGTTAAGGATGTACCCAACTAGTGGAGGTGGGTGAATGTCCTCCCAACATGACACGAAATGAAAAATAAACGTGCGAATATGACAAGGCACGTTAAGGATTTATATGCGTGCGAATATGAAAAGGCACGCAGATAAATAAAGCGCGCTATATAAATACATCCAAAAACAACAACAGAACCCATATAGTCCCCAATCATTGGGGGTATGGGCGCTATATAAATACATGAAATGAAAAAAAAAAACCAATGTATCTTTAACAGTGCCCAATAACGAAAATGAAATGGGATAAAATATCCAACATGTTAAATGAATATGTAACTACACACTACATGAATACAAGTGTATGTAGCCAAAAAGGAAATGTAAAATAGTAAAGTGAATGATGAATGATCTGATAAAAAGTAGAGTGCATGATAAAATGAAAAGTCAAGACGAAATAGGAATGATTAAAGGTTGAAGATCTAACGATGCGCTAAAAATGTCTTATAAGATAAGGGGGAAAATAAGAATTCGCTTAGTCTTTTGACTAATTAGATAATGTAACTAAACAGGTCAAGGAAGAAGCCACCCCAGCAACCAGTAACCCCCGTCCACCGTGTTCGCCTAGCAAAAGAAGTATCGTCTCTGGGTAGAAGTGTCTACCGCAGTCTTCGAAGTTCTGGACGCTCATCGGAAGAGATGCAGAGACCCTGAGTGCCCTCATGAAGAATTCCAGTTTTATTTTATGTAGTCAGTAGTGTAGATATATGTATATAATAGTGTACTCTGATGAGTTTTTGGGCTGAGTCAGCCTTGTATTATATGCTACACTTTTGTGATAAGCCCTTCTTTTGTATGTATAATGTTGGGCTATCTTGTACTATATCAGTTTTAATGAAATGAAATGTTTGTTTTAATTATCCTGAAATTTCCTTTTTGTACTCTAGCTGATATTTTAATCACTGAATGTTTCTACCTGACGCCTTTGATGATTAAATGATAAAAGATAATGAATATGTAAATTGTAGCGGTAGCCGAATAATGATGCCGTTACAATTAAGTGGTATCAGAGCCAGGTTTGAACTTTCAGTGTGTCATGAGTACTTAATGCGAAATGTGAGGGTAAGTGAAACGAGTTTTTGACATTTGACACGTCATTGCCCAAATGCTAAGTTGAACCTTCCTGTCGCAGGAACCTTTCCGAACTAACTTAAGTAGGAGACAAAGAGACGAACTTGAAAGGGAACAATATAGTATGACAGAAGAAAGACAAAGTCCAGGGAGGTCAAACCCTCCATTAACTAAAGTGATACAAGCCTTAGCTGAAGCTATTCGAATGGGTAATAATGTTATACCTCAACCAATGTCGACAGTCGATATGTACCTGAAACAGTTCTTAGACATGCGACCGCCGGTCTTTCGGGGAGGTTTGACACCAATGGAAACAGAAGGCTGGATAAAGCGAATCGAATTAATTTTCAATGCGATGAAATGTCCAAATGATCGGAAAATCGATTTGGTGGTCTTTCTTCTAGAATGAGAGGCAGATGGGTGGTGGGATAGTTTGAGACAAGGAAGATTTGTTGGTCGTGCAAATGCTAGCATTCTTTTGGAGGAATTTTTGGAAGAATTTATTGAGTGGTTTGTTCCACCATCGGAAAAACAGATGCTCCAGGAGAAATTTCTTCGCTTGCTGCAAAGAAACCGTACTGTCCTACTATATGAAGCTGAGTTCGCACAATTAGCATATTATGCTGGGGATATGGTTGTCAAAGAACGAGATCGTTGCTTTCGATTCCAATTAGGTTTACGGGAGGATGTACGTGTACATCTCATATCTCAAAGGATCAAGAATTACAACAAACTGGTGGAAACCGCAAAATTAATCGAACTCGATGTGGAGAACTCGCAAAGGCGAATGGAGTTTCAGAAGAAAAAGCTTCCTGAAAGGCAGAGCGTAGACTTCTCAAGAAAGAGTGGAGGTCCAAATTGGAAGAAGAAGAAAGGAGGTCCCCCAACTCAAAACCGATCAGAAAGTGGGGCTAGCAGTACTCCTAGTAAGCCCCAATGTCCAAAATGTGGGAAAAATCATTTTGGCGAATGCTTGAAGGGAACAGGAGTTTGTTTTAAATGTCAACGGCCTGGGCATCGCAAGCAAGATTGTCCGTTGTGGAAGATGGTATCTGAAAGGAATACCAGAGGTGGTCCTAGCCAAACACCGACATTGCATTATATGAACACTTACAATTTAGTTGAGAAAAGTAAAGGTGTAGAATCGGTGGCATCTGGGTCTGGAATAGAACCCAGGGAAGAAAGACAAGTGCAGCCTCGGGTCTTCAATTTGAGCCAACAAGGGGCAAAAGTTGATGATACGGTAATCACAGGTATGATCTATGCACAAAATCACCTTATGAAGGTATTATTTGATACAGGGGCTAGTCATTCTTTTATATCGACAACAGCAATTAAACATCTAAGGATGGAACCGTATCAATCGTGTAATGAATTGAGGGTCAAAATGCCAAATAATACCGAAATGACTACACGGCTTAGATGTACTGTATGGTTAACAATGGATAACAAGCAAGTAGAGGCAGATGTCGCAGTCCGAATTTGATATTATTTTGAGAATGGATTGGCTATCGCAATATGGAGCGGTTATCAATTGCAAAAAGAAAGAAATTACAGTTACATTACTAGATCAGACACCGTGTATATTTAAAGGCATGAGTGAAGTCTCAAAAATTATGATATCGTCAACGAAGGCGATGAAGAAAATAAGGAACGGTTGTGAAGCGATGTTAGTGATGATTAAAGGGAATAGTACAGTGACGTGTGATCCGGGTACAGTTCCTGTGGTGTGTGAATTTCTTGAAGTATTCCCGAAAGAATTACCAGGAATACCTCCTACAAGAGAGGTTGAGTTCACCATCAGTCTAGTGGAAGGAGCTGCACCTGTAGCGAAAGCACCATATCGTATGGCTCCTAAGAAATTGGCAGAGTTGAAAAGTCAATTACAAGAGTTATTGGATAAAAACTTTATACGTCTAAGTACATCGTCGTGGGGAGCCCCAGTACTGTTTGTTAAAAAGAAAGACGGTTCATTGCGATTATGTGTCGACTATCGAGAGTTGAATAAGTTGACAATTCAAAATCACTACCCCCTACCTCGCATCGACGAATTATTCGATCAATTGGTGAATGCAAAAGTATTCTCCAAAATTGACCTAAGATCAGGTTATCACCAAGTGAGAATCAAAGAAGAAGATATTTACAAAACCGCTTTTAGTACCAGATACAGACATTTTAAGTTCGTAGTAATGCCCTTTGGATTGACAAATGTGTCAGCTGTTTTTATGGATATAATGAATAGGGTATTCAAGGAATTCCTCGATAAGTTTGTTATTGTATTTATCGATGATATTCTGATATATTCAAAAGATAAGGGTGAACATGCAGAACACTTAAAAATGGTGCTGTAAACATTAAAACATCACACCTTATATGCAAAGTTCGCCAAATGTGATTTTTGGTTGAATGAAGTCTCCTTCTTGGGTCATGTGGTGACAGAGCATGGGTTATCTGTAGACCCAGCCAAGGTAGAAGCCATTTTGAATTGGCCAAGACCGACTACCGTTACAGAAATTCAGAGTTTTCTGGGATTGACAGGTTATTATCGGAAATTCGTAAAAGATTTCTCAAAAATTGCGCTACCACTGACTACCTTAACTCGAAAGAATGTTCCTTTCTACTGGACTGATGAATGTCAAAATGCATTTAGTGAATTAAAAGAAAGATTGACAACAACACCAGTGTTAGTAATGCCATATGGAATTGATGATTTTCAAATTTATAGTGACGCATCTCTGAAAGGTCTTCGATGCGTAATAATGCAAAGGGGGAAAGTCATAGCATATGCTTCAAGACAGTTGAAGGAACCCTGAACGAAATTACCAACTCATGATTTGGAATTAGCAGCAGTTGTGTTTGCACTAAAAATCTGGCGACATTATTTATATGGTGCTCAGTGTGAGATTTTCACGGATCACAAAAGCCTCAAATATATCTTCTCTCAGAAGGAAATAAATTTACGTCAGAGGCGATGGTTAGAATTAATTAAAGATTACGATGTGGACATTAAGTACCATCCAAGTAAAGCTAATGTCGTAGCCGATACATTAAGCAGGAAAACTTTGGCATCCAAGATCGTCTCGTTAACTGAGCAAAAGGAGTTATTGCGTGAATTGCAAAAACTCGAGGTCAACTCTTTCAGTTGTTGGCAGAGCATCCAATTAAAGAAAGGGTACAAAAAGTTATGAATCAAGATCCTATATTTGTGAAAATTCGAGAAAAAGTAAAAAGTGGCAAGTCAACGGCATTTGTGGAGGAAAATGGATTATTATTTATGAATGAAAGGTTGTGTATTCCGAATGTTAATGCGCTTCGAGCAGAGATACTTTATGAAGCACACAACACGACTTACTCGATTCATCCTGGAAGAACAAAAATGTACCAAAACCTAAAACAAGAATTCTGGTGGACAGGAATGAAAACAGATGTAATTAAATATATCGTCAAATGCCACACATGTCAACTTGTAAAAGCGGAACATCAAAAGCCCGACGGATACTTACAACCCTTACCCATTCCTGAGTGGAAGTGGGATGATATAGCCATGGACTTTGTTATGGGATTACCGAAGAGTAAACAGGGAAACAACGGTATCTGGGTAATTATTTTTGATCGACTAACAAAAGTTGCACATTTTATTCCCATGAAGAAAGATGGGACAGTCCAAAGGTTAGTCGACCAGTACATTGGCGTTATTGTGAAATACCATGGAATTCCCCGATCTATAATCTCTGATAGAGATGGACGTTTTACATCTGATACTTGGAAATTGGTACAGAAAAAGTTGGGCACCAAATTATTGTATAGCACTGCTTTTCAGCCGCAAACAGATAGTCAATCTGAGCGAACCATTCAGATGTTAGAAGATCTTTTGAGAATGGTCGTACTCGGTCTAAAAGGATCATGGGAAAAATACCTATCATTGGTGGAATTTTCGTATAATAATAGTTATCAATCAAGTATCCAGATGACACCATTTGAAGCTTTGTATGGGCGGAGGTGTCGAACTCCTCTAAGTTGGGCCGAAGATGGTGAGCAAAAGTTATTTAAAAAGGAAAAAGTGGATAAAATATATGATAAAATATCAATTGTTCGAGAAAGGTTGAAAATAGCTCAAGACAGACAGCAAAAGTATTACAACGCCAGACATCGAAGAGTAGAGTTTAATGTGGGTGACATGGTCTGTCTGAAGATAAAACCTTTCAAAGGAGTTTCGCAAATTCGTCGAATTGGAAAACTTAGTCCAAGGTATGTGGGGCCATTCCCAATCACTGAAAGAGTTGGAGAGGTGGCCTATCGCTTGGCATTATCTGGCGATCTTCAGAACCTTCATGACGTGTTTCACGTGTCTTCCCTGAGGAAATTTATAGCTGATCCCGATACAATAGTTCCTTCTGAACAAATTCAAATTGAATCTGATCTTTCAAGCCCAACCGAGCCATACAAGATTGTCGATTGGCAAAATAAGCAACTCTGAAACAGAGAAGTTCGTTTCGTTAAAGTTTGGTGGGAAGGGCATACTGAACATGAGGCAACTTGGGAAAAAGAAGAAGTAATGCGAAACCTCTTCCCTCAACTCTTTGATGTAGTTTCAGATGAAGATTTCCGCGGGCGAAAATCCAATAAAGAGGGGAGAATTGTGACGCAGGCGACGAGATACGAATATTTATTAATAATAATGTTCTATTATGTACGAACAAAATGAGTGCATCGAAGTGACGAGAATAGAGAATAAATATGACATAAGTATTATGTTGAATTTATTACAAAAGTATTTTAAGAGAAAAAAAAGAGAAAAAAATAGGTAAGGGCTGCAATTAGCAAAAATAGGAGTGAATAGGCAAGCGCTGATCGACATAAGCGTGACTCAAGCTCATTAGACGTGTGCGTGTCATAAGGGGGGGGGGGGGGCAGTAGAGTCTCGCTTAAGGGGAGAAAGTCATCCCGATACTTGTATTTCCTCTCCCAGCCTTCTGCGAGACCGACGACAGGAGGACGGGAGCGATCGACGCCGCACGCTACCGAGAGCCCAAATCTCCTCTGATTTCTTCGATTTCTCCTTCTATAGAGAGGTAATCCCTTCCTCTTCACTCCTCTTCGCTCTTATGTGGAAATTTTGCACAGACTATGTGGGGCAGTAAATCTAGGGTTTGTTTTTCTTGAAGTTCTTTAGTTCCTTTTCAAGTCAAAAGTTTCTGAAAAGAATTATTACGCATTTCTTGACGTTAGTCCATGATTTCAATCACTTTTATTGAAACCCTAATTGAGGTAATGCGGATTTCCGAAATTCCTAGTGTTTCTCATGTTGGAAATCGACTCCTAGTGTATTCGCTCCCTCATTTGGAGCAAAACCCCTTCCTCAAAAATTAGGGCAGCAATGTGTAATTGAGATTTGATGTCTTTTACTCCATTGAATGTAAGAGTAGGCTTGAGGGTGTTGTTCCCTTGCATATTTAGTGAAAAACCCTGATATTAAATATAGAGCAGCCACCTTAAATGTCTCATTTGACCTAATTAGGTCAAGTAAAAGCCCATAGTATGTAAAATAATGTAAACACATACTCTTATAGGTTATGGCATCCCAAGGAGGCGGGAAACGTAATGACGATTCTGGGAGGGATCCGAGGAAAGGGAAGGCCGCGGTGAGTTCTTATTTCCCTAATTTTATTTGTTTAGTTTGATATTGTTATTATTTCCCTTATTAGTAAAGGAACATGAAGTAAAGTGGTAAGTAAGTAAAAAGCGAATAATAAGAAAAAGTGAACAATGCATCGATGCAAACTGTAATGGCTATGTTAAGGATGTACCCAACTAGTGGAGGTGGGGTGAATGTCCTCCCAACATGACACGAAATGAAAAATAAACGTGCGAATATGACAAGGCACGTTAAGGATTTATATGTGTGCGAATATGAAAAGGCACGCAGATAAATAAAGCGCGCTATATAAATACATGAAATGAAAAAAAAACCAATGTATCCTTAACAGTGCCCAATAACGAAAATGAAATGGGATAAAATATCCAACGTGTTAAATGAATATGTAACTACACACTATATGAATACAAGTGTATATAGCCAAAAAGGAAATGTAAAATAGTAAAGTGAATGATGAATGATCTGATAAAAAGTAAAGTGCACGATAAAATGAAAAGTCAAGACGAAATATGAATGATTAAAGGTTGAAGATCTAACGATGCGCTAAAAATGTCTTATAAGATAAGGGGGGGAAAATAAGAATTCGCTTAGTCTTTTGACTAATTAGATAATGTAACTAAACAGGTCAAGGAAGAAGCCACCCCAGCAACCAGTAACCCCCATCCACCGTGTTCGCCTCGTCAGCAAAAGAAGTATCGTCTCTGGGTAGAAGTGTCTACCGCAGTCTTCGAAGTTCTGGACGCTCATCGGGAGAGATGCAAAGACCCTGAGTGCCCTCATGAAGAATTCCAGTTTTATTTTATGTAGTCAGTAGTGTAGCTATATGTATATAGTAGTGTACTCTGATGAGTTTTTGGGCTGAGTCAGCCTTGTATTATATGCTACACTTTTGTGATAAGCCCTTCTTTTGTATGTATAATGTTGGGCTATCTTGTACTATATCAGTTTTAATGAAATGAAATGTTTGTTTTAATTATCCTGAAATTTCCTTTTTGTACTCTAGCATGATATTTTAATCACTGAATGTTTCTACCTGGTGCCTTTGATGATTAAATGATAAAAAATAATGAATTGTAGCGGTAGACGAATAATGAGGTCGTTACAGGTTACAACACAGTTAACTACCATGATCTCAATTATACAATAAGCTTGGGCGGTTACGCCAAAGGTAACCGCCCAGACTCTAACATGCAACAACGATGGTCAGCAACATCGGACGGTTACACCGAGAGTAATCGCCCGTCCTTATGTGCTAGCACTTCATCTTGTGCTTTAACACTCCCCCTCAAGCAGGATCATATATGTCAATCATGCCCAGTTTGTCAGATATATCTGAGAAAGATGAAGTAATTAATTTCATAAAGATATCAGTCAACTCTTCATCTGAAGTGACGACCGAAGCGCAAATTTGCTTCTTCGCAACTTCTTCTTTAACGAAGTAACAGTCGGCTTCGATGTGTTTTGTTCTTTCATGGAGGATTGGATTCTTCGATATATAGATGACAGCTTTATTGTCACAAAATATGGGAGATGATGATTGTAGACTTCTCCCATGTCTATTAGAAGTGCTCATAACCACTTTAATTCACATGCGGTTTAATTCATACTTCTATACTTAGCTTCAACACTTGACATGGACACCAGAGCTTGCTTCTTATTGTTCTAAGTAACCAGATTGCCATCAATGAATGTGCATAATCCGGAGGTGGATTTACAATCACCTTTGTCATCTGCATAGCTAGCATCATAATAGGCTTCTATCTGCATATGATTATTCTTTTGAAACAATAGGGTCTTTGACAGGAGACCCTTTGATAAACTCTAATATCTTTAAAGTTGCCTGAAGATGACACTCCTTGGGAGCTTACATGAACCGATTGATCTTTCCAACAACGTAGCAGATGTCAGGTCTTGTTACGGTAGGGTAGATAAATTTGCCAACTAGTCGCCTATACCGTGTGATATCCGGAAGGAGAGGAGATATCTCACTTTAAAATTTGTCCTCTCCTACATCCATTGGACATCTAGTAGGTTTTGCACCAAGAAGTTTAGTTTCTTCGAGAAAGTCAAGTGTATACTTGCGTTGGGAGAGAACAACAGAGTTGCGCCTTCTTGCAATTTCGATGCCCAGAAAGTACTTTAGGGAGCACATATCTTTGGTGACAAAATGTTTGTGCATAAGTTTCTTTGTCAATGTTATGCCAGATGAATCATTTCCCGTGAGAAGGAGGTCATCAACATACATAGTGAAAACTACCAACCCGTGAGTTGTACTCCATATAAAGAGAGAATGACAGCCTGTGAGTTGTACTCCATATAAAGAGAGAATGATCTGCAATACTTCTGGAGAAACCAATAGTAGAGATGACCTGACTGAATTTATCAAACCATGCGTGAGGACATTGCTTGAGGCCAAAGATACCTTTTCGTAGCTTGCATACTTGAGACTCCCCCCGAGCAACATAACTAAGAGGCTGCTCCATGTACACTTCCTCTTGCAAATCACCATAGAGGAAAACATTCTTAACATATAGTTGCGACATTTGCCACTCCTTATTGACAATAGAGAAAAGGACTCGAATAGTGTTGATGCGGGCAACATGAGAGAAGATGTCAAAGAAGTCAACACCATAAGTTTGGGTGAACCCTTTCGCAACCAGACGAGTCTTGTATCGATCCACTGCTCCATCCAAACAAAGACCCAGCGACAACCAACAACATTAACTCTAGGTGGGGTAGGGACGAGAGTCTGAGTACCCTTAGATGTCAAAGAGGACATTTCCTCATCCATAGCAACGAGGAATATTCATTTGGCAGAGAAGAATCCACGCAAGATCAAGAAGATGTTGATTCATACTTTCGGCCACTCCATTCTGTTGAGAAGTATATACACAACTGGTCTGATGAACAATACCAGTAGATATGTAAAAAAGAAGAAAATTGGTTGATCACATACTCTTTAGCATTATTAGTTCTAACAATTTTTAAAGAAGCACCAAACTGTATGCGAATTTCATTATCGAAAGTAGAAAATAAAGATAAAATTCAGAGCATTCTTTAAGAAGATACACTCACGTACATCTAGAGAAGTCATCAATACTCCCCTCCCAACATACTTGGTGGACAAGGACCCTAAATGTTTGAGTGAACAAGGTCAAACGGATAGACAACTTCTACAGATCTTGGCAGGATAAGAAAAGCGTTGATGCTTGCCAACTTTGGCAAGCCTCACAATCTAAGGCAGAGATATCTGTCTTGAACGTGGGCAGGAGCTAGTGTAGCGTCTGTAGTGGAGGATGACCAAGAAGAAGATTCCATTGAAGGAGAGACTCTGAGACAGGAGTTGCAGAGAGAGCAGACACAGTACGAAGAAGTAAAGACCCCCCACATTCAGTCCTAGTAGCAATCATCCTCTTGTAGAGAAGATCCTGAAAACAACGAGGAGTAGGTATAAATGAGACAGAGCATTGTAGTTGCGGGAGAGAGCATGAACTGACAACAATTTGCAAGGGAAATTGGGAACATAAAGAGTGTTGTCAAGTTTGAGAGTGGAGGTTAATGCAACAAACTAGAGAAGGAGAGTCATCTGCAACAATCGGTGGTAACCGATTGTGTTTCTCAAGGTGAGAAAAGACAAGTGATTTTTCAGTCATATGATTTGTGGCACCCAAATCGACGAGCCACTTACTATGTGACGCAACTTGTGCGCTACCTGAAGAGGTGGCAATGGAGACAGATTTCTTGGAGGCATTTAGGAAGGCCTCTGAAAGTGAAGGAAAGCTATAGAGAATTACTCTAGAGGGGGTGAATAGAGATTTAAAATTCTACACCACAATCACTCACAATACATGTCACAGTTATCAAATATAAGAAATAAAGAGATTAAAACACAAAATAATCTGAATCCTTTGATAAGAGAATTCTTAGGACCAATCTGAATCCTTTGATAAAAGAATTCTCAGGACCAATTGAGTCTTTTGCTAATGAGACTTTAGAACCAACTGAATCCTTTCAAAAGAGATTCTCAAAATTCTTTCTTGATGGTGTAGCATAAGCTTTTCCACAATACGGCCCTTCTTTAACAAAGCTCTGAAAGGATCTTAAAATTGATAGCACTATGTGGATTTCTGTTTGTTTATTCGAAATCATCAGATATATATATGACTGCAGCTGAATAGAAACCTTCCTGTAATAACCTTCTTGAAACGGATCAGCAACGACACTAATTGGATCTGAATCAGGGCCTTAAACTGCTCAGGAATATCAATTTTGGAAGAGAGGAGAGAATTCAACGTAAGGTCACTTATGCGTCGAATACTATTCGACGTACATTGAAATGTTGAAAAAAGAGAATTCAACGTACGTTGAAATGTTGAAAAAAGAGAATTCAACGTAAGTTGAATAGTTAAGCTTTAAGCAGACTTTCCTTAAGGAGATCTCGACATAAGGAGGAAGCCAAAACTTCGACGTGCGTCGATTACTTCTCGACGTACATTAAATACTTCTCGACACACAAAAGTTTAACTTAGTCGATTTTGCTTCTTGAGATCTTTATGAGTTTTTGTCAGCCTGGATCTGATTACACACCACATACAAACATGGACATATTGTCTTACTATACATACTTAAGGCAATTTTTTAGAACACTTAATTAATCTGTTATATCAAATCAAAACAGGATTCTCCCAACAATCTCCCCATATTTAATATAACATATTTTACAAAAGGTTAAGCGATTTTACAAAGAAAAGAAATGTGGTTCTAGATAGATACATGAACAAACCGAGAGAGAGAAATAGACAAACATCTATTTAAAACTCCAATTTATTCCTTTACATACTATGTCATCTTGAACCTTCACAGTAGAAAAAAAGAATTACAACATTTGACAATACTTTAGTGATCAGACTTTTTAGAAATTTTCTTGACAAAGAAATCATAGATATGGAAGAGTAAGTTTCTTTCAAGTTTTCACATTATCTAGAGAACATTTTTGGTTCTTTGTCAGGATTATCTTTCAATGAATGCCGAATGGATTGCAACCTTTTCCAATCTTCAGAAGCATAAACATCTGATAAACTGTAACCTCTTCTTTGAAGCTCAAGTATCATCCTTTCAATTAATGATACCTCTAAATCAGTGTCAATAATGCATTTGCCTTTTAGAAACTTTAGATTGTCCTTTGCAATTATAGCAACTGATTTCTAGGGAACTTTAAAGGAAGACACATGAACAAGAGGGACAAGAGGGGTACCTCTCTTTAGCCAAAGTTTAGAAGACGTTCTGATTAATCCCAATCTTGAACCTCTTACTTTTTGGAATGTAATCATCACTAACTTGAATCACCCAGCTGTTAAAATTTCCATATTCATGAGTAATTTCATTTTCTAAGGCAGGATGAAGTACAATAGCCCTAGACCTTTTTCAACCAATTTTTGTAGGAGCAACAACAATAATTCCAGTGGAAGAAGTAGCACCAACAACAACCTTAGTATAAGAAGAAGCAATACAAATAGTCTCAGCAGGAGGAGCAGTGCAACAGACAATCTCAGTACCAATAATCTCATTGGAAAGGGCTGTCGAAACATGGTCTTCCGCATCTCCTAGGTTTGAGAATAACAAATCCTACGTGTATTTGATCTTGTGTGCTTAAGTGTGCAGGAAACAAAGTCCATATGACTCAAGGATAACATAGGAAGGTTGCCCCCAAAATTGAGCCAATAAATCCAAAATGCCCACTAGCGTCGGCGGTAGCACCTACGCCCGGCGCTAGCGAAGATTAGCGCAATTCCGGCAACATCTTTAGAAAGCGCTAACGCCAGGCGGTAGCGGATAACGCAGACGGTAGCGCGGAGCACAAGAGGCAAGGCGGTGGAGTTTCCTTGGAATGAAGATAAGCACGCGGAGAATATTGCCTAATCTGGGTTAGCGTTGGCGGTAGCGATAGCGCAGACGCTAGCTCTAAGGCTATAAAAAGGACTCATTGGATCCGTCTTCTTCATCTTCTTATGATCCTAAATTCCAGAGCTTCGTGCCACAACATATAGAGGAAGATTCGGAGAGAGACTCCCACAAATCCATGAAGGCTTAAGGAGATCATTGGAGAAGATTTCAACACGCTTCATCACCGTGACGAAAGACCGCATCGACTACGATCATACTCTGCGGGTCTTCGTCTACTTCTCCAAGAGATCCATATAGGGAGTTTTTATATTGTTGTTGTTATTTCATTTATCCATCTCTTTTAAATCGTGTAGTAAATTCGCCTCGTGATGGCGACTAGGTCTGGGTAGGACTTATGGCAAAAATTCGCCTCGTGTTGGCGACTAGGACTAGGGTGTAGATCTAGGGGGTGTTCGAGGCCATATCCGGGGAAGGATTGGCTAGAGCAGCTTGAGGTCGTATCCGGGGAAAGATCGGCTAAAGCCAACCGGTTCGTGGGGATACAAGTCGGTATAGAAAACAAAAAGAGTCTTTAATATTTCGCCTTGATTTCTAGCGTCATTGAAATCAAATTTTGTAATCTATTTTATCAATAATAATCATGTCTCTATTTGTGTAATTGATTTTATCTTCATCTCTCTAAATTATTTATTATCCTCTCTTTTATTATAAAACAATTTTGATCTTTATTCAAAAGCACAATTTTGATCTCTTATTATTTCAAGTATTCCAAAATATAATATAAGTTTTTAAAACTCTTATTCACCGCCCCCCCCCCCCCCCCCCCCCCCCTCTAAGGGCGCCTACCGATCCAACAAGTGGTATCAGAGCCGGTTATTCCAAATCGGCTTAACAACCGGGAATATATGGCGTCTCATGATCTCGCTTCTATTAGTGGGGTAAATTTTTATGAAAAAAAATCTCTTAGACCACCTTTACTTGAAGGAAAAAATTATAAAGGATGGAAAATATTAATAAAAAATTTTCTTAAAGCTTTAGATGAAAAATTTTAGAATATTACTATTAAAAAACCCCCTAGCGTATTAAATAAAAACGAAATGGTTTTAAAAGCAAAATCCATGAATAGTCTATTTTGTGCGTTAGATCAAAATATTTCCAAACTCATTCATATTTTTCCTACTGCATACGCGATGTGAAATTTTCTTGAGATAACTTATGATTCTCCATCTACAGGTATAAAACAAACGCAAGAATTGGAGAACATAAAAGCTTGCACATGTGTTCAAGAAAGCTCCTCACACGATGAATCCTTAGAATGCACATCTAGCACAAGGGAAGATGAAAACTCATCCATAGAAGAGGAATGCAATAATGATGAAAAAGGAATTTCATGTTCAAACCAGACCTCATCCACAAGCGTTGTAAAGAAATCAAAATCTCTTATTGTTTGCAATTCTATTTCTACTTTACAATTGTTACAAATTACAAAGAGCAAAATTAAGAAATTAAAAAATGTGAATTGCAAATTGCGCTTAGAAAATAAAGATTTAAAAGCAAAAGTTAAAGTATAATCAAATTCTGATTTATCTAGTGTTACCCATGTCTCTTCAATTGAAAATACAAAACCTTGTTTTGATATTAAAGAAAAATTCAAGGATTTTGAAAAAGAACTATTAATTGTAAAAGAACAAAATGAAAATTTATCATTAGAAAATTCAACTTTGAAAAGTGATTGTGCTACATGCAAAAGTTATAAAATTGAAATCAAAGAGATAGATGAAACTTTTGAGGAATTTAGAAATAACTATCAAACTCATATTGACTCTATTGTTTTCACTCTTAAAAATAGCACAATAGCTTATAATAAAGCTAAACATAATCTTAAGGTTAAGAATGATGATTTAAAATAAAAAATCAACTTACTTATGCAAATTATAAATAAAAATTCACAACAAACAAATTCACAATATCAAGCAATATCTAAAAGCAAGTGGAATATGAATATGAATATCTTAACTAAGCCTAATAATGGGAGCAAGAAACACAAAATGTTTGTAAATCAAAATTCAAATCACTATTATTTAAAAAATCATGTATCTCCCGGATTAAATTCAAATATGCAAAAATTTCCTATAAACAATACTTTTGATAATCACAATGGAAACTTTAAGCATAAGAATAACAATAAACCAAGATTTGAATGGAGACCCAAAATTAAAAATGAAACATTAACTTCACATGAAAGAACTCATTCATCACTATCTACCCAAAAACCTACACGTTATATTTGGGTACCCAAAAGAACCACCACACTTGGTCTCCTTTAGATACCTAAATCTATTATTCATTAAGTATCACCAAATGCGATATACAAATTTCTACTTCATGATATGCTTTAATGTCTTTTAATTTTTCTTTTTGTTTTCTTATTTTTTTAAGCTATCATGTAATGGTATATATTATTGAAAATATGATTTTATATCTTAAAACTTAATGAGTTTATAAATCAAATTGATCAAAATTCAAAATCTTATTTCTATGTTGATGACCTATCTATCTTTCTTATATTCATTGCCTATATATATCATATAGTATTCATATAAATTGAACTATAAATTTATTATAAGATATGTTAATTAAATCAAGTTATTAGGCTATTAAGCACCTTAGTCTTCATCAACAAAATTAGAGAAATAACATGATCTAAAAGAAAGTTCAAAATCTAAAAGAAAGTTCAATGTTCAATATGCTCTTTTTCTTTTTTAAAACAAAAATTGTAGTGTGTTCACTCCTTGATGTCAAACATGATGTAAACCATCACTATTGTTCACCTATCAAAAATCACATATATATTCAAAACTCATAATTAAAAAGAAAATCACTAAAATGTATTGAAAGAATTTACCATCATAATGAATATTAAATTCACATGCACCACCATGATCTATTAATGTCATTTGCTAAAAGTCTTCTAAAAACAACTAATTCTATCACACTTATATAAATTATATGATGACAATTGATATTATAATTACATATCATGGTTGGTATATTATGTGTGTATTATGATTTATTTCAAGTTTAGACCTTAGAATCATCATGATATCAATAAGATCAGATCAAATAAAGTTTTCACTTCATTCTAAGTCTATAAATTGAAATACTATCATACTTTGGCATAACATTAATCTTAAACTTATCATACTAACATTGTCACCTAAATAATATCAGTATCTATGTTAGGTTTTATATGTTTACCAAGATATACAGGCTGGGTATTCTTATCTAGGGCATATCTATATAATTCTTCGCATGAACATCATTTCATACTAATCATTTAAATCATGCTTATTTGGCTTATTCGAACATAATATCATGTGTCTTCATTTCCTATCTTTTTAAAGTTATACTATTTTGATAAACACAAGCCTTTAGAAAAGTCAAAATGAAAGTATAATAAAATATATCTCATGCAATGTTTATTTGGTAAAGTCATATACAAAATCTCTAATGTTTCAAGCAATTTGCATTATCTAGACATCTCCAAAAATTCTAAAATTCCTGCATGAAACTATTCTTGGGACACTTAATCAAGATCAAAAATTGGAATTTTCAAAATCTTAAAAAATAGTGTACTGTTTGCCGCGCTAGCGCTAGCTCGCCTATGTGATTTTCTGTAATTTTAAAATTCTGAAAAATCACTAAAAATATATTATTTTATATGTACTACTCACTTTTGCATTTCTGCCTATATTTGAATTTTGAAAAATCAAAATACAAAATTTCAAAAGACAGGTTACAAGAAATATTCTTCTTACTTTCTTTTTTTGGTTATTTGTTTCATTTCTATTTCTATATGCAAAAATCAAATACAAAAATATAAAACATCAAAAATTATTTTTTTGAACCTAACTTTTTTATTTACATGTATCCTGCGAAAGGGAGATTTGGAATGTCACCCCATCACATCTCCTAGTACCGGTGCGAACTCCTCACAGGGTAGACCTCGGGAAGTCCAAGATCAATTTTAAGAGTTCAAATTTTAAATCAAAAATTATTTTCAAAAATATCAAAAATAATGTATGGACTTTATTGTGAAAATCAAGCATGATTTAATCCATCATTTAGACCTTCTACAATGTTACAATTCATCTTTTCAAATAACTTTGAACATTATTTTTATCATGCTTTGATATATCTACTCATATGTACACCAATTGTAATGAAAAGGTTGTGTAGAACTAAGCTTAACATGTCTCTAAGTATGAGTAAATATTTTATGGTTGATAATGATTTTTATTCACTCACTTATTTTAGCAAAGTCTACATGTGTTTTTAATCTAAGAATGTCTGCTTGTGTATTGTAACTGTACAATGGATTAAACTTTGCACAAATATCTTACCTACACCACTTTTATTTGCACTCTTAATACTTAAGAAAAGTGGTTGTGTTTTCAAAATTACATTGGTTTGCAAAACAAATATATTCGAAGAACTTTGTACAAAAAATAATCATGAAATAAATTGACAAAGATAACTTTACCAAGCACTACTTGAACGTCCTGATAAGTCTTAATAAGCGTTGTGAGGTTGAGCACTTTAGAAAGAATAGTAAAGTGTCTTGTGCAAACCTTCATTTTTACACCACTTATTCTTAAGTACACCGGATCACAAAAATTATATATATTGAAAAATAAAGTATGTGATCCCTCAAGCACTACTTTGCACCCTGATAAGTCTTAATGAGCATTGTGTGTACAAAACACTTTGGTAGTTGTACATTTTTTTATGTGCATTGAAGTATGTGGAAGTAAAATTATTTATGTTTTATTGTGCACTTTACTTTACATGTCTTGTATTTTTAATTAAATCATTTGTTTACTCTATTCAAATACACTTATGTGCACATCATTATCTTTCATAACACTTCTTCTCATGAGTATTAGATCCTAATGCTAAATTCTATACTCCTCTTTATTTATAAATGCACTAGATAACCTAGCATGCTTTCTATAATGTTTGGTATGTTTTGAATTTATGAATTATAATAACATTGTAGGAGTTTCTCTTTGATATCATTCTTTCATGTTTGGTTACTTTATTATCAAACTTAAAGATTTTAAATGAAAAATGATTTACAAAAACATCTTCCTTTTTTGGAATTTAACTCATATATCTTCTTATGAATCATCATGATTACAAAAAGATGTTTCTTGTATTTCTATAAGTCTTCCGCATCATCACCATATATATATTTTTTTACCTTGCGCTTTCATGCTTATATCAAAGTCTTAAATCTCAAAATTCCTTGTTCAACAAATGATAGACTTGCTTGGTAGAATTTATATTGGTTGTTCTAACGCCCATATCATTTTTATACTAAAAACTCTGATTTATTTCTATAAAAAAATTTATGCTGAACATTTATCCAACAAGTGCAATATTGCTTATAAAAACATCTTATTATTGAATTTTAAATCAAATTGTGTTTTGAGTTCCTAATTGTTAAAATGATGTTTATTTATTTATTCCAAAATGTTAAGTCTTCCACAATGCTAAAACTCTGATTTATGAATAGATTTCAATTTAGATATTTGTGCTTTTCTTTAAAAAAATTCAAATAAAAATATAAACTCATAGGCTATAAACTTATTATTAGATTCAAACGCTAAATGTTTTCAATGATTATTATCCCATGATTACATATCTCACCATAGCGGGGGCGTAGGGTTGTAGACATTAGATAACCTAACCTCTAAGTCATGTCTTGTCCTTAACCGGGGAGGGTTCCAGTGGGGCCTTGCGAGGCACTGGGGGGAAAGAGTGCTGGGTTGAGTATTTTCTAGTGTTTGCATATGGGACTAACACTCCGACCTACGACATGTATGCGACTCTTCATGCTCATCCGTCACTTAGTACAGGGCTAGGGTGTAGACATATTGTCTGGGTAGATTGGTTACTTGGAAATCATTACCTTTTTATGCTTAAAACTCTTATATAAAAGGGGAAATTACCATGATAATATTGATTACTTGGCAAATGTTATATTGTTCGTCTTTATGTTAAAAACTCTAATCTATTTCTATGAAAATATTTATGCTAAAAACTCTGATTTATTTCTATAAAAATTATTTTTATGCTTAAAACTCCCTATCATTTCCTTTCCTCTAAAAAGTTCGATCATGCCTTATCTTATTACCAAAAATCTTTTTGTGTCTCTTGCTTCCTTACCCACTTTTGCTAATAACAAAAAGGGGAGAACAATCATGATAAATATTCACCACTATCAAAATGGAATACTAACATGATTAATTAAGATAATAGCTTACATATTAGGGGAGCATTAACTTAGGGGGAGCATGTATTTAGGGGGAGCAATTCTAAATACCAAAATCGACAATTATCCTTAGCCATCACTTTCACACACACACAAGTAGGTTCCATCATCCTTATATATTAATGCTCTGATTTATCATTAATGGATTTGTTATTATCAAAAGGGGGAGTTTGTTGGAACATGGTCTTCCACATCTCCTAGGTTTGAGAATAACAAATCCTACGTGTATTTGATCTTATGTGCTTAAGTGTGCAGGAAACAAAGTCCATATGTGTTGAAACCAGCAACTGGTCTCCTGAGTTCGGACCCACTGGGGGGGTGTAGCCGACGCTTACTTCTCCCTCCCTAGACCCTCCGACCGGTGGATGAGAAACTTGGAATAGACCCAAGGATGTAGCGAGGAGGTCCCGCCACACACCCGGAAGATCTTAGAGAGCTTCCCCTCCCAAACCAAAGCTCAGCCGGGCACCTTGGAGGACACGGACTGCCAACCAAAACTAGCCTGGAGGAGAGGACTCTCAAGGAATCGGAAGGTGCACTTAAGGGTCTATTTATAGATTTTTCTAGGCTGGTCTGCAAATAACACGAATCCGCCTTTTAGTTTTACTAACCGCACCCCAAATTGGTCTGCTAATAGCCTAACTCCGCTGTTCTGAAGGGCTATTTGCAGCCCACAAGGGGTATTATGGTCATTTCCCCCTCAAAGCCTTTTGGGCGAGTGGTCCGTGAGGGTACCACCCGCTGGGCACCCGCTTAGCTGGGCGAATGCCCACGCTTCCGGGCGAGTGGTCCGTGAGGGCACCGGGCGAATGATCTGACTGGCCCAGGTCTCGCCAGTTGGTCTGTGGGTCCCACTCGGCGAATACGGGTTGTACACAATCCCCGCTCTTTGCGAGCGGTTCCCGCGCTCGGAAAGAACAGTCCAACCCGGTATTCGATGAGTGCTGGCTGACTGGTCCCATAAGATTCTGCGGGTCCCACCGTTGCTCTATATATATCTCTTCATGTCAGATTTTCCTGGAACGCTTTCATTCCTCGATTCGGAGCTTCTTCTCTCCCTTGGCCTTTCGCCGATATCAATGTCTTCCCACAAACCTTCCGCGAGACCCCTCTCGCAGGAGATGATCGAGCGCCTGGCTGCGGACCAAAGTGTAACCGCCCCCAAGGCTGCCAAATTTGCTCCCTGGCTTATGTCTAAACGGGATCCGAGTGCCCCCTACGTCTCGCGTCGGGCCAAGGCGATTCGGCTGAATCGTCAAAGAGGCGAGACTGCCTCGGAGTCTCCGGCGAATACTCCTCCGTCGAGGAATCCTCCGGACCCCGGGATGCAGGTATGAGGATTCCTCCCGTCTTTCTGTTTGGTTCCTGTCCCTTATCCTGCATTCACTCTGGCCGCTCGCAGGGGATTTCGGTGCCTGAGGTCGGCCACGGGGCAGTCTCGAGTAGTGCCGCCGTGCCACCTCTCGCGAACGAGAGGCCTCCTCCAGACCTGGACCTTGCTCCTCCGCCCCCTCCGGGCGAGACCACATTGCAGTCCGGTAAGTTGCGAACCCTCTTGATTCGTCCTTCATACTGCTCGTCACTGACCATTGTTTTTAGTAGCCCTCGTCCCCGACCTTTCGCCGCGGGACTTCATTCCTCCGAGCTCCCCTGTTCGACCGAATCCTTCCATGCTCGCGGATGAGCCGAGGGTGTCTCCCGAGAAGGGACCCGGTCAACAGGACCGAGCGGATGATCCTGCGGATGCTCCAGCTCCTTCTTCACAGCCCTACCGTCCTGGAAAGGGAAAGGTCCTACCTCCCGCCGGTTTGTATAAAACGCACCCCCATTCGTCTCGTCCCTCCGGTCATGGGGACCCCTCACTAGGTTAGCGACCTCTGCTGCATTTAGCGCATCCGCTTTGTTTAACGTGACTGATCAGTCTATGATCTCGCAGGCTATCGGGAAGCCTCTCCCTTTGGATCCTACCACGAGGGGGAAGACGGAATGCTCTCGCCCCTCCCCTCTCCCGGGGATCTCTCTGACTTCCTCGGCGACTCCTCAGATCATGCGACCCTAAAGGAGCGAGTCACGGAGGTCTTGGGGAAGCTCATCCATATCCAACGGAACATCGCCGGCCAGGTGGATGATGTGCGGATGGAGGTCACGCGCGAGCTGAAGGACCTTCGGAAGGACTATTCGCGCCTTCTCGCGGTGGTGGAGCGACTGGGAGGTGAAGGGGGGGAGCTTTCTCCCGGGTGGCACGCTGCGCAAGCCCGGGATCAGCTTCAGCTGGCGTCTCACGAGATCACCTCCATGCTCGCGTACTATCGCCCGCGAATGCCTCCGGAGGCTGGGCCGCGAGGGCATGGTCGGTGGTACTGGGAGGAGCGCTAGTCTGGTCCTCATTCGCCTCCTTTGCATTTTTCCTTTTCTTTCTATTTATGGTGCTGAGGATACTGGACTTTATTTACGCTTGTAATAATTCCATATTCTGTGCTTTACGAATGTTTTCTTTCTATTTCGTTTATGTTTCTCGCAACTTGCCTGAGTATGCCGAATGATATCTTACAGTCGAATGCCCTTCCAACCTTGTCGCGTAACTGTTGAATGAATAGTCATAGGGCACTCGCCATAAATGGGCGAGAGGGGGTCGGCCCGGGTTTCGAGGCGTCGGGAAGGCGCGATGGCTATCCGCACACTCATTGCCTCGAAAGCCCAAGCGTTTCCTATTCCCTCTATAAATAGGTCGGTCCAGCTACCGTATTAATTACCTTGCCATCCGCTTCCTTTCTCTCCCTGCGCTAGCACTCGCGCTTCTCTCTTCTCTGCAATTCCCGTCTTCTCCCGCATTCGTAAAAATGGGTGGCGAGACCGAAGGAAGGGCCAACTGCGCTAGCGCATTCGTCGACCACGTCTTCGATTCCTGCGACCTCTCCGACGAGGCTTACTTAAACGCGGTTGCGGACTACGTCCCGTCGGGGTTCGAAGCGCGAAAGCCTGGGCCGGATGATCGCCTAAATTCCATCTCGCCATGTGCTCTCGCGATCCCGTTGGAGCACTTCGAGGTGGGATTTCGCCTCCCTATCTGGCCGGAACTCCGCCAGACCTTCCGGTACTACGGGGTCGTGCCCGGCCAGCTTAACCCCAACTCCATCGCCATGCTGGTCGGGTACGCGTGCTATCTGCGGGAAGAAGGGATAGAGTTCTCGCTACCCGTCTTCCGCAAGTTCTACACTTTCCGCTGTTCACACGGTGTCTCCTTCTTCTCGGGCCAAAGCCCTCTCAAGCACCAGGGTCTCCCGAACAAGAACCACGACTGGGTTCGCCGCTTTATCTTTGTCAGCGGGAGACTTGGGAACACCCTTCTCGCCCCGGTGCAGGAGGAGTCAACCTTCCGGCCCCCGACTCTAGGGGGGCACGAGGCCAAACTGCACCAGTACATCCTGGAGCATGGGATGGACCTCATCTACCTCCGGCGAAACGTCAATTCGCTCCCGCCCATCCCGCAGGGTGAGGGTAAGTTTTCTAGATGTTCTTCATTCGCTTAGCTTTTGCCGATTTGCTATCATTCGCTGATTCTTTCGTATTCTTACATAGGCGTGCGTGATTTCCCTCTTCACCCACCGCGTCCTTCCGGGGTCTCTGTGTCTCTTGCACAGGCCGCCATGGATGCCTGTCGGGAGGAACCTTCCACCTCCAAGCCTAGCGGCCGAAAGCGAAAACCTGGGGCGCTTACTTCCTCTGCCTCAAAGAAGTCGAAAAGTCCTTCTGTCAAGGGGAAGGGGGCCTTGGTCGAGACCCCAGGGGCGAGTGCTCTGACCCAAACCCTGGGGACGGGTGTGCCAGGCGAGACTACACTCCGTGCGGGATCGTCGTTGCCGCCGCCTCCATTGCCCAGGGACCACCGGAACTTCCCCAGCGGCGAGAAGTACGTGGACCCCTCAAGGGCTCCCCTGGTAAAGTGGGACAGGAATGCCAACAGGGTCTCGCTCTCCACCCTCCATCCGTCGTGGATAGAGAGCGACCTCGCCAGTGGTGAGGCTTACGCCATTGCGTATGCCCTCTATGGCCGGGAAGATGCCGAAGTCTTCGATGCCGAGAAGACTCAGGTTCTCGCCCATGAGACTGCAAGGGCCATGCTGCGGGCGCTTGAACTCGCGCATATGTCTTCGCGCCGAAGCATCAAACTGGCGCGGAGCTTGGCGGAGGTTGAGGAGTCCAGGGCTACTGTTTCCGCCGAGGTGCGTGAACTCAAGGTGAAACTGGAAGCTGCGGAGGCCCTTCTCGCCGATCGCCCCGTCAGAGAGGTATACTCTTACCCTCCCCGCGAGTGACCTGTTGCCGATTGACGCGCTTTCTTCTTACCACCTTTATTTTTTTCAGGATACCACAGTCGCCGAGATGCTTCGTGCGCGGGTGGCCGGCCTTGAGGAGGAAGTCCGGCTGGTTAAGGCCGAGGCCCAGCGGTCGCGAGAAGCCGAAGCCTTAGCACTCGCCTCAAGGAACAGGGGGCACTTTTACCCCCACCATGAGCTCGAGCAGCTGATGCAGGAGAATGCTCAAGGCGCCGTTAAACACGCGCTGCAGGTGCTGCGGCAGGCCGGGTACCTGAAAGAGGAGGCCGAATGCCTCTCTGCTCGGTAAGTCGTCCCCGAGCTTTACATTCCGATCCCCTTCCCAGAGGGTGAGGACGGCGAGCAGCGAGATGACGCCCTCCTCCTGGATTCGGGCGAGAGCGACGGATCTTCTAGCGAGAAACCCGCTGACCCATGAGATGGGCCCTTTGTATTTTTTGCTTTCTTTTTACTCTTCTTTTTGGATGTAATCATGAACAGTGGCGAGTCCCCTTGTCATATATATATTGGTTACAATTTTTGTGCTCTCAATTTTTTCTCATTCGCTACTATATCTCGCTAGGCTCATTAGGACGCTAGGCCGTAGTGTAACTGTCTTGACCACTCGCCGCTGCTCGTTGACGACCTAGGATGCATCGCTCTTTTCGACTTTCCGCTACCGAGTGAGCCTCTGGACCATTCGCGCATCACGGGGCTGCGTTTAGGTAGTTATGAAAGGGAGGTGAGACCACCGTTCCGGCGCGTGGTCTATGCGAGTGCTCTTGAGGTCACTCCTTGAGAATTTAGAACCTGCCACCGAGTGAGCCTTCGGACCTGCCAGCTAGATGAGAGCCTGGACAGCGGGTCTGCTCGGGGCCATTTTTCCTTCAACATAGAACCTGCCACCGAGTGAGCCTTCGGACCTGCCAGCTAGATGAGAGCCTGGACAGCGGGTCTGCTCGGGGCCATTTTTCCTTCAACATAGAACCTGCCACCGAGTGAGCCTTCGGACCTGCCAGCTAGATGAGAGCCTGGACAGCGGATCTGCTCGGGGCCATTTTTCCTTCAACATAGAACCTGCCACCGAGTGAGCCTTCGGACCTGCCAGCTAGATGAGAGCTTGGACAGCGGGTCTGCTCGGAGCCACTTTTCCTTCAACATAGAACCTGCCACCGAGTGAGCATTCGGACCTGCCAGCTAGATGAGAGCCTGGACAGCGGGTCTGCTCGGAGCCATTTTTTCTTCAACATAGAACCTGCCACCGAGTGAGCCTTCAGACCTGCCAGCTAGATGAGAGCCTAGACAGCGGGTCTGCTCGGGGCCATTTTTCCTTCAACATAGAACCTGCCACCGAGTGAGCCTTCGGACCTGCCAGCTAGATGAGAGCCTGGACAGCGGGTCTGCTCGGGGCCATTTTTCCTTCAACATAGAACCTGCCACCGAGTGAGCCTTCGGACCTGCCTGCTAGATGAGAGCCTGGACAGTGGGTCCGCTCGGGGCCATTTTTCCTTCGACATAGAACCTGCCACCGAGTGAGCCTTCGGACCTGTCAGCTAGATGAGAGCCTGGATAGCGGGTCTGCTCGGGGCCATTTTTCCTTCAACATAGAACCTGCCACCAGTGAGCCTTCGGACCTGCCAGCTAGATGAGAGCCTGGACAGCGGGTCTGCTCGGGGCCATTTTTCCTTCAACATAGAACCTGCCACCGAGTGAGCCTTCGGACCTGCCAGCTAGATGAGAGCCTGGACAGCGGGTCTGCTCGGGGCCATTTTTCCTTCGACATAGAATCTGCCACCGAGTGAGCCTTCGGACCTGCCAGCTAGATGAGAGCCTAGACAGCGGGTCTGCTCGGGGCCATTTTTCCTTCGACATAGAACCTGCCACCGAGTGAGCCTTCGGACCTGCCAGCTAGATGAGAGCCTAGACAGCGGGTCTGCTCAGGGCCATTTTTCCTTCAACATAGAACCTGCCACCGAGTGAGCCTTCGGACCTGCCAGCTAGATGAGAGCCTGGACAGCGGGTCTGCTCGGGGTCATTTTTCCTTCAACATAGAACCTGCCACCGAGTGAGCCTTTGGACCTGCCAGCTAGATGAGAGCCTGGACAGCGGGTCTGCTCGGGGCCATTTTTCCTTCAACATAGAACCTGCCACCGAGTGAGCCTTCGGACCTGCCAGCTAGATGAGAGCCTGGACAGCGGGTCTGCTCGGGGCCATTTTTCCTTCAACATAGAACCTGCCACCGAGTGAGCCTTCGGACCTGCCAGCTAGATGAGAGTCTGGACAGCGGGTCTGCTCGGGGCCATTTTCCTTCAACATAGAACCTGCCACGGAGTGAGCCTTCGGACCTGCCAGCTAGATGAGAGCCTGGACAGCGGGTCTGCTCGGGGCCATTTTTCCTTCAACATAGAACCTGTCACCGAGTGAGCCTTCGGACCTGCCAGCTAGATGAGAGCCTGGACAGCGGGTCTGCTCGGGGCCATTTTTCCTTCAACATAGAACCTGCCACCGAGTGAGCCTTCGGACCTGCTAGCTAGATGAGAGCCTGGACAGCGAGTTTGCTCGGGGCCATTTTTCCTTCAACATAGAACCTGCCACCGAGTAAGCCTTCGGACCTGCCAGCTAGATGAGAGCCTGGACAGCGGGTCTGCTCGGGGCCATTTTTCCTTCAACATAGAACCTGCCACCGAGTGAGTCTTCGGACCTGCCAGATAGATGAGAGCCTGGACAGCGGGTCTGCTCGGGGCCATTTTTCCTTCATCATAGAACCTGCCACCGAGTGAGCCTTCGGACCTGCCAGCTAGATGAGAGCCTGGACAGCGGGTCTGCTCGGGGCCATTTTTCCTTTGACGTAGAACCTGCCACCGAGTGAGCCTTCGGACCTGCCAGCTAGATGAGAGCCTGGACAGCGGGTCTGCTCGGGGCCATCTTTGGAGCTTTCAGAGTTTTTCCCACAAGCTGCAGTATCGATCTCAAACACATGTTAAACAAAATATTCTTATTTCAAAACATTTTTATTACATAGTTTCAGGGATAGAAACGTTTAAGATCGTCACCGCTCCAGGTGTGGCTGGGGGGTTGGCCCTCCACATTCTGAAGGCGATACCCCCCGGACTTTAGCGCTTCCTCCACGACATAGGGGCCTTCCCAGTTGGAATTAAGCTTTCCCACTGCGGCAGACCTCCCGGCCGCGTCAACCTTCTTGAGTACTAGGTCCCCTTTTTCGAACTGCCTGATCCTGATGTGCTTGTCGAAGTACTTGGCCATCTGCCGCTTGACCTCTTCTTGGCGAATGGTTGCTAGATCTCGGGCTTCTTCGATGAGGTCGAGGGAGAGCCGCAACTCCTCTTCGTTCCCAGCTCTCCAATCTTCCTCTCCATTCGTGGCGGCCTTTACCCGTGGCGTCATGACTTCGAACTCTATGGGAATGACGGTCTCGCAGCCGTGAGAGAGCTTGAAAGGGGTCTCTCCAGTGGCGGTGTTGGGGGTGGTTCTTAAAGCCCACAGGACCGAGGGGAGCTGCTCCACCCAATTGCCCTTAAGATTTTCCACCTTCTTGAGCAAGTTCACGATAATCTTGTTTGCCGCCTCCACCTGCCCGTTGCTCCTGGGATGGTGGACGGATGCAAACCTGAGGTCTATCCCCAACTGGCCTAGAAACTGATGAACTCCTCGCTTGCGAACTGCGAACCGTTATCCGTGACTATGGCCTGCGGAAGACCATGCCGACAGATGATCTCCCCCCATATGAAGTTGCGGACCACCTGGGAGGTGACCTTAGCCAGCGCCTTGACCTCCAACCACTTTGAGAAGTAGTTGATCATGACTAAGAGAAACCTCCTCTGCCCACTAGCCTGGGGGAAGGGTCCTACCAGATCCATCCCCCATATGGCAAATGGCCAGGGTGCCGTGATACTCCTTAGCCTCTGAGCTGGCATGAGCTGAAGCGGGGCGAACATCTGGCACTTATGGCATTTCTTGGCGAAGGTGGCCGCGTCTTTGCTTAGGGTTGGCCAAAAGTATCCCTGCCTCATTATTCTTGCCTCCAACATCCTGCTCCCCGAGTGGCTGCCGCACTCGCCGGAGTGAACTTCTTCCAAGATCCTCGGGACTTCATCTTCCGAGATGCACCGGGCCAAGAGGCCCGAGAGGGTCTTCCGATACAGATCCCCCTCATGGAACACGTAGTAGGCGGACTTGTACCGGAAGCGCCTTTGGTCCGGAACGTCCTCCGGGAATTTCCCTGTTGCAAGGAAGGTAACGAAGGGATCCTTCCAAGAGGGCCGCTGCTCTATTTCCATGAGTTCCCCTTCCTCGATCGAAGGACGGAACAGATCTGTTAGGGTTCCTCCGATTCAGGGACCGGTCTTGGCCAAGCGATCCGCCTGGGCGCTGTCCTCCCGAGGGATGTGCCTGATGGAGAAAGTCTTGAACGCTCCAATGAGGCTTCTCACTTTGGCTAAGTATCTTATGAGTGTAGGTTCCCTCGTCTCGAACTCCCCCTTGATCTGAGAGGCTATTATCATTGAGTCGGTGAGAACCTCCACATCATGGACTCCCAGTTCCCGAGCCAGACGCAAACGGCGATTACTGCCTCATACTCCGCCTGGTTGTTGGTGATTGGGAAATGTATAACGAGTGTCTGCTCGATCTTCACCCCGTGAGGGCTCTCCAGCACTACCCCTCCTCCGAGAGAATTCTTACCCGAGGCCCCGTCAACCAGCAGCTTCCACGGAACATGACGAGGGGCCTGACCCTCCTCCATCTCGGCCACAAAATCTGCCATGAAATCCGCCACCACCTGTGCCTTCATGGATAGCCGAGGGACGAAGGTGATATTGAACTCGCTGAGTTCTATCGACCACTTCGCTAGCCTTCCCGAATGCTCTACTCCTTCGAAGATCTGGCGAAGAGGGTGGTCCGTCACTACTTGAATTGAATGGGCCTGGAAGTATGGCCTGAGTTTCCTTGCTGCGACGACCAGAGCAAAGGCCAACTTCTCCAAGATCGGGTATCTGAGCTCCGCCTCCCTTAGGACCCTACTCACGTAATAGATAGGCAGCTGCTTCTTGCCTTCTTCCCGGACCAGGACGGAGCTTACAGCCTCAGTCCCGACTCCGAGATATAGGGATAGATCTTCCCCCTCCTTGGGACCTTGGAGTAGCGGAGCTTTGGTGAGCTGACCCTTCAAGGCCTGGAAGGCCTCCTCGCATTCCTTTGTCCACTCAAATTTCTGGTTGCCTCGTAACGTTTTGAAGAAGGGGGAGCATTTCTCTCCGGCCCGGGAGAGAAACCTGCTCAACCCCACGAGTTTTCCCGTCAAGCGCTGGACCTCCTTGGCATTCCGAGGCAATCCCAACTCCATGATGGCTTTGACCTTGTCCGGGTTAGGTTCTACCCCCGAAGGGGTGAGAAGGTGTCCCAGGAATTTCCCCTTGCTGGCCCCGAACACACACTTTAGGGGATTCAGACGCATCTTGTACTTGCGTAGGGTGGCGAAGGTTTCCTCGAGGTCTCGGAGATGAATGCCCACGCTCTTGCTCTTCACCATGAGGTCATCTACGTAAACCTCCAAGTTTCTTCCTCTTTGCTCCTTAAAAACCCGGTCCATCATTTTCTGGTAGGTTGCTCCTGCATTTTTCAGCCCAAAGGGCATCATCTTATAGCAGTAGCACCCCTCCCGGGTGATGAAAGAGACATCTTTGATATCCGGGGGGTGCATCCTGATCTGGTGATAACCTGAAAAAGCATCCAAAAAACTCATCACAGAAAAACCGACGGCTGAGTCAACCAGCGCGTCGATCTGAGGCATGGGATAACAATCCTTAGGGCAGGCTTTGTTTAATAAAGAAAAGTCAATACACATACGTCAGCGACCATCGCCCTTTTTTACCATGACGACATTGGAGACCCAGCCTGGATACTGGATCTCCGATACAAAACCTGCTTCAAGGAGCTTGGCCACCTCCTCGCGGATTGGTTCTTCGAGTTTGTCGGCGAAGGCCCTCCTTTTCTGTCGGATGGGGCGGGCTCCTGGCTCAAGGTTGAGGCGATGGCAAACCACGTCCGCTTCGATGCCGGGCATGTCTGCCGCGCTCCATGCGAAGATGTCCACGTTCTTCTGAATGCACTCCAGCATCCTCACCCTGTCTTCCGGGCTGAGGCCCCCGCTGACACGCACCTTCTCCACCCTTCCTCCCTGAGTGATAACCTTCATCTCCATTACTTCCTCTGCCGCTTCAAGCCGGGCCGGCTCTTCCCATCTTCCCCTCGCTTCTCGCCCCTCTACCCTGGCCTTCTCCTCTGCCGCACCTTCCTCCTCCATCGGTTCGACCTGCTCCTCCTGAGCTACCTCCCTCTCCTTTCTTCGGGCACTACCCTCTTCCTCTTCTCCCCTCTTCTCCACTCCTTCTTCTGGCCCCTCCGGCCTCCTCATCTCTTCATCCATCTTCTCAGCCTCCGCCATCCAAGAGATGGTATTGACGGCAGTCACATAGCACTGCCTGGCCACCTTTGCATCTCCCCGGATTCGGATCTGGACTCCTCCACTATGGAACTTCAAGCACTGGTGGTATGATGAGGGCACACATCGGAAGGCACTGATGAGAGGGTGCCCAAATATGGCATTGTAGCTGCTCGGAGCGTCAACGATGACGAACCGGCAGTTCCTCGGGACCCCTCCTAATGTCACCTAGAGGCCGACACCTCCCTCAACCTCCTTCCTTTCTCCTGAGAAACCAAACAGCGGCCCATCAGAGGCCTGCACCCTCTTCTTCTCCACCTCCATCGCATCGAAAGCCTTCTTGAAGATAACATTCACCGAGCTCCTATTGTCCACAAGGATCCGGGAGACCGTGAAGTTTTCTATCGCCGTCTGGATTACCAGGGCGTCGCAGAACGGGTCCTCATAATCGGGCATGTCTTCCGAGGAGAAGGTGAGCTTCTTTGTGGGGGGTGGGGTCTGGGAAGTTGATGCGACGTCTCTCCGGAACATCGCCTGGAAGCTCCTTTTGCGAGAGGCTTCTATCCCAACCCCACCATGAATCACCCTGATTCCCCCCTGGCTCCTGTATCCGCCCTGTCCTCGCATCGGTCCTCTTCCGCCTCTGGGAGCACTTCCTCGATCCTGGCCTGCTGCCGCCGTGGTTGACCTCTCCCTCTCATCTCCAAGAATTCTGGGCAGGTGGCGGTCGCGTGACCTTCTTCCTGGTGAAAGTCACAATAGGGCAACGCCTCCCTGTCCCCTCTTCCTGCTCTTCCTCTCCCTCCTCTTGCGCCTCTTCCTCGGCCTACTGCCATAGCTTGCTCCCTTGGGGGGTGAGGGGGTCTGGGACCTTGCCTCCACCCTGGATTTATTCCTCCCGCCTCTCTTCCTTGATACCCCCCTTCCTGACCTCTCGTTGGTCCTTCCTGGTGCCTCCAGCCCAACCTGTTGTTGGGCTCTTGATTCCTCCAATTCCAAGGCGGTCTTTCGAACCCCTGACCCCTGGGTTCTTCTCGCCTTCTTCCTTCTTGCTGCCTCACCTCGGGCTCGCTCATCTTCGCCAACCTCTTGTAGAACTCCGGGTTGGCCGCCTCCCCTTCAATCTCCTCTGCTGCTCGCTCCATCAACTCCTCAAAGGACAAAGGAGGCCTTCTCTTCAGGTCCATCTTGAAGAACCCATCTCGCAACCCTACGATGAACGCCATCTTGAGGGCGAATCCCGGCACCTCCTGCACAAGGTGTATCTCCTCCTGGAACCTATCCACGTAATGTGCCAGGGATTCCCCCTCCCTTTGTCTGATCTTGAAGAGAGCCTCCGCATCCTTCTTCCTCTTTTTCGACGTCGAGAAGCGCAGCCGGAAGCCCCGGCGCAAATCATCGAACGCGTAGATGGAACCTGTGGGAAGCTGGTGGAACCAGTCCCTTGCTTTCTCCTTCAGGGTGGTTGCGAAGAGTCGGCATTGAAAAGCATCCGACATGGGAAGGATTGACGTCATGTCCTCAAACCACTGCAGGTGCACGACTGGGTCCTCCTTGCCGGTGTAGTAGGACATCTCCGGCCCTCGAAACCCCTCTGGCACTGGGGCCGAGAGGATCATCTCGCAAAAGGGGCTCCCTTCCCCTGCTCGGCGAATGGTCCTCTCGCGCGGAGCCAGCTCGCACACCTCAGCACTCGCCGGGCAGCTGAACAGCTGCCGCCCGGGGAGATCTCGCGCACTGCCTTCTGCTGACACCTCCTTCCCCAGCCGCTGCCCCGGTGCGTTCTCGCCGATCTGCAGGAGCGGAACCATGGGGACTGCCGGGGTCTCGCACTCGCTCCGCCCAGCGAGAACTGTCTGCAGGACTTCTCGCTTGAACTTCTCAAACATCTCCAGCCACTCCCCTGTTGCTGGCGGCTGCGAGTGGCCTGAGTCTGAACCATTTTTCCCACCTCCTGTCATCGAACCTAGCTTGAGATTTTCCTTCACCGGCTACGGTCCACGCTCACCGCACCAAAAATGTTGAAACCAGCAACTGGTCTCCTGAGTTCGGACCCACTGGGGGGTGTAGCCGACGCTTACTTCTCCCTCCCTAGACCCTCCGACCGGTGGATGAGAAACTTGGAATAGACCCAAGGCTGTAGCGAGGAGGTCCTGCCACACACCCGGAAGATCTTAGAGAGCTTCCCCTCCCAAACCAAAGCTCAGCCGGGCACCTTGGAGGACACGGACTGCCAACCAAAACTAGCCTGGAGGAGAGGACTCTCAAGGAATCGGATCTCCTCCAAGGTGCCCTTAAGGGTCTATTTATAGATTTTTCTAGGCTGGTCTGCAAATAACACGAATCCGCCTTTTAGTTTTACTAACCGCACCCCAAATTGGTCTGCTAATAGCATAACTCCGCTGTTCCGAAGGGCTATTTGCAGCCCACAAGGGGTATTATGGTCATTTCCCCCTCAAAGCCTTTTGGGCGAGTGGTCCGTGAGGGTACCACCCGCTGGGCACCCGCTTAGCTGGGCGAATGCCCACGCTTTCGGGCGAGTGGTCCGTGAGGGCACCGGGCGAATGATCTGACTGGCCCAGGTCTCGCCAGTTGGCCTGTGGGTCCCACTCGGCGAATACGGGTTGTACAATATGACTCAAGGATAACATAAGAAGGTTGCCCCCAAAATTGAGCCAATAAATCCAAAATGCTCACTAGCGCCGGCGGTAGCACCTAGCGCCCGGCGCTAGCGAAAATTAGCGCAATTCCGGCAGCATCTTTAGAAAGCGCTAGCGCCAGGCGGTAGCGGATAGCGCAGGCGGTAGCGCAGAGCACAAGAGGCAAGGCGGTGGAGTTTCCCTGGAATAAAGATACGCACGCGGAGAATATTGCCTAATCTGGGATAGCGCCGGCGGTAGCGAAAGCGCAGGCGCTAGCTCCAAGGCTATAAAAAAGACCCCTTGGATCCGTCTTCTTCATCCTCTTATGATCCTAACTTCCAGAGCTTCGTGCCACACCATATAGAGGAAGATTCGGAGAGAGACTCCCACAAATCCATGAAAGCTTAAGGAGATCATTGGAGAAGATTTCAACACGCTTCATCACCGTGACGAAAGACCGCATCGACTACGATCATACTCTGCGGGTCTTCGTCTACTTCTCCAAGAGATCCATATAGGGAGTTTTTATATTGTTGTTGTTATTTCATTTATCCATCTCTTTTAAATCGTGTAGTAAATTCGCATCGTGTTGACGACTAGGTCTGGGTAGGATTTATGGCAGAAATTCGCCTCGTGTTGGCGACTAGGTCTAGGGTGTAGATCTAGGGGGTGCTCGAGGCCATATCCGGGGAAGGATTGGCTAGAGCGGCTTGAGGCCGTATCCAGGGAAGGATCGGCTAAAGCCAACCGGTTCGTGGGGATACGAGTCGGTATAGAAAACAAAAAGAGTCTTTCATATTTCGCCTTGATTTCTAGCGTCATTGAAATCGAATTTTGTAATCTATTTTATTAATAATAATCATGTCTCTATTTGTGTAATTGATTTGATCTTTATCTCTCTAAATTATTTATTATCCTCTCTTACATTATAAAATAATTTAGATCTTTATTCAAAATCACTATTTTGATCTCTTATTATTTCAAGTATTCCAAAATATAATATAAGTTTTTAAAACCCTTATTCACCCCCCCCTAAGGGCGCCTACCGATCCAACAAGGGCATCACCAACAACCTCAGAAGGAGTATTATAAACAATCTCCCCAAGAGATGGTGCCTCAAATGTCACAAGAGCAATCTCAAAAACTTCCATAGCCTCCCCCTAAGAAGGTACATAAAAATTCACTTCTCTGAGATTGACTTGCTCATCAACCAAATCTTCAGCAAGAAGAACATTATCCTTATGAGCCTCAAGGTGCTCAAGAGCTTCCTCTGTTAATCCCCCCGATCTAGCACATGGAGCCCTTGGCATAAAATCTGCATCATCAATGTCTTCATCGTTATGAGTGCTGGCATTTGAAGCTAATTCAGAATGAATAAGAGGATTGGTAGAGCATGGAGTTTCTTCAGACAATACCAGTTGATCCATCTGCTTGGCTACTTCTTCAACATGAACATTAGGACTAAGAGAAGAGTTTGCCCCTTTAGAGAACATGTTAAACTCATCAAATGTGACATGCATTGATTCTTCAGTTTTAAGTGTTCTTTTATTAAAGCATCTATAAGTTTTACTGGATGTAGAGTATCCTAAGAAGATACATTCATCAGTCTTCCTGTTAAATTTGGCAAAGATGAATTTTGGCATTATTTAGAATATAGCAAATGCTTCCAAATATTTTAAAATATGTGATATTTGGAGTTTTCCCTTTCAACAAATCATAAGGAGTCTTTACCTTTGTCTTATAAATAAGACTTTTATTGAGAACATAGCAAACTAAGTTAACTGCCTCTGCCCAAAAGTACATAGGCAAGTTAGCTTCAACAAGCAAAGTTCTACCAT